>CM057080.1:8505406-10905406 GCA_029379335.1 Thymus mandschuricus | reverse complement strand
GGAGATTAGTAACGATTACACATAATTCTTTGATAACCTTTACTCGATCATATGCTTTATCCCCGTAGCATTTCTCCCTTGAATTACGTCTCAATAAATAAATACATAACAATTGAATTATGTGGTGTTTTCGATTACAACATTATCAATCATATAAGCACAAAATATATTCAAAATAGGAAAACAAAAATTAATTTGTTACCGAAATCATGCACGTACTTGTAGCGTCTACTATAATTTATCTCATTAAAATTATCGATTCATTTATGATATTTAAAGATTTACAAAAAATAACAAATACAAAATAATAAAAGTAAGAAGTTATTAAAAATAGTTATTCCGCAGCTCCTATTATGATATTAGTTTTTGTATGTATATATATATAGAGGAATTTTAGATAAATGGGAATGGAAAATATAGGAGACACTACGTATGCATACAAATGGGTGTGGTGCTTCGAATCTGCTTTGAAATTTTATATAGAAGGCATTGAGATTACAAAATTAAAATGTTCTACATGTGTTGGTGGGAAATTTCATAATATATAGACAAAGAAATACATAAAAATTGTTTTTTCTTTCAATTAAAAAAAAAAAAACATGTTTCTTTGAATATGTATGCGAATAAACATGTTGAATGCAATTTCATACTATGTATAATGAAAAATATAATGAAAATAAAATAATAATTTGCAATAAGTTTAAACTTTGTAACATCTAAATACAATTAATTAGTTGGTTAAAAATATTAAAAGATAATTATGAAATACCATCAATACATTTATTTCAAAAGAAAAGTTAAAAATAAAAATATTATAAGATAAAAGTTACTATTTATAGAATATCGAACTTACTATATACGGCAGCCCGGTGCTGCTATTAGTATATAGATATTAATATAATTAATAAAGAATTATATTAATATTTTAATTATAATGTGAGACTAGTACATTGCCCCGTTTGATGTACGGCTCCGACTAACATCAATAGTTATAATTTAATCAATTACTAAATGATAACAAAAGAAAATTAATGTTGTAATCTAAAGTTTATAATTTTAAAATTTTACACTGAAGATTAAATTTACATAAATCATTTGGAGTGTGACGATTCAAAAATACAGTAAATACAACCAACTTGTTAATAGAATGAAAACTCAATATCTATATATAAACAATTCAAATATCATATGCAAATACCTTATATAATTAAGGGATAATGTATTTTATTATTAGTAATATATAAAAACAATCAATATATCAATTCGTAACCAAACAACACACAAACATGCACAAATAGTGTACGTGGGCAAGCAATAAGAGATTAATGTTTGAGAAGTGTTACGGTTCGAATCCTCTGTAGTGAATCTTTAAATCTTATGTTATAATTGTTATAAAAAGGGAACAATTAATATTAAACGCTCTTACGGTGTATGTGTAAGATTTACTAAATTTGAAGTACGCCCTTCACGATATTATAATTGACAAATTGTTTCTATAGTTTTACCTCAACTAAAGAAACAAAGAGCAACGACATTATAAATGTAGATGGTTATAAGAACAACTATAAAATTAAGCTCTTTTCTATCAAAATAAATAACTAATTAATCTATAAAAGCATAAAAAGTGCCCTATAGTGTAGTGGGCAAAATTCGTCTAACGGCCCAACGGGCTAAATAGACTAAATGGACTAGCCCGACCGTCTATAAAATTATGATCTTCCTAAAAGGCATGTTTTTCAAACTTTAAACACTACTTCCCCTCCTCTCCGAAATTGAGTGTGCCAATGGCGGTGAGGAAGATGGCCGACCACGGCGGCGACTGCACCGTCCTCAACTGCCTGGGATGTCGGACTCGCATTGGTGCTAGATATTAACTCCCGAGTTCGTCGTTCTGAAGAGAGCGGCGCCCTAGCAATTCGACCGACGAGTTCTTCGATTCGAAGCTCACCTCCATCATCAACTGCTGCGATTTGAACTTAGGCGGCCGAAATATGTTGCGGAAAATCCCCAAATTTGAGTAAACGCACGCCTGCCATACAACTCTAGTGCAACCGCAGAAGCAGGGAGGAGAAAGGTTAGCGCAATGAGACTATGGATCTCCGTTTTCTTTCGATAAGGTTAGGGCATTAATCTTTTAATATCCCTTCTCTTCTATTCCTTCTGCTTTTGGCCATTGATTTGCTGTAGTTGGAGTTGATTTTTGCATTGAATATTCTTGTGTTGGTTAATTATGTGCTCTGTAACAGTTATTCATTTTGATCTCAGATTGAAGAGCAGTTTTTGGAATTCGATATTGAGAGTTATTTTTTATTGAGATGTTCGTAGGTTAGTTGCTTAAACATAGACTTATTCCTCTGGCTTTCATAATTGATAACCGTTCACCTTATGTTTTCTCATTGCTATTTGATTATTTGATATGATTTGGAACAAAATTAACACATGAACTTGTTATTTACATTAGAGCAATTATCAGTACTGGTCAATAGAAATGAGTTGAATCATTTTCTTGTTGTTGAGATGATAAATATCTAGCCTCATTCAATTTGATTTTGTTGATGATATCTTAATGACTCCCGCAACTCCACTTTTTCTTGATACCACCTCATCATCCTTGATATATTTTCTCTGTTTGCAAACAAACTCGAGAAACTAGAAGAAAATGACTTAAATAAGTGATTATTAGGTATTTAATTTGATCTTGTGCTTTGCTGAATTTCCAATATACATTGGGAAAACATCTTGACTGCATTTCTATAGTTCTAAAGCTGAAAAGTGATATTGTGTTGGTTAAATTGAAGGCAAAACATGAAATAGTGAAAAGTTTCTTTCTTTTTTCTTTTTTTAATTATTTTGTATTTTGTAAGTGATATATAATATATATATATATATATATATATATATATATATATATATATATATATATATTTGAGTTTTATTTTTTGTAATTAGTTTACTTTTAACCAGAGTGAATGTTCTTTGTCAATTCACCAATGTGTAGACTTTCTTTTACAGTAGTGAGTACCCAATTAATGATATGATTATTTGATGATCAACAAACCATTTTGGTAGTATATGTAATGTTTGATTGATGAGTGTCTTTTGGAACAGTTTTAAGTCATAGATACGATTATAACCAACTTCACATGAAATTTCTGTCACTAAATGACAAATTTATTGTTGTGTTGTGCCTTAATATAAATACATATTTATGTTAATAGCTTTTTGTCGATTCATACTTCATTAAGTTATAATTAGTGGTAGCAAATTATTATATTTTCTATTCTTTTTGGATACTTTTCTCAAAAGAATAATGCTACTTTTCTACTTGTATATTTTTCTCATAAGAATGCTATTCAGTTATTGTCATTAATTAACTAATATTCTTTCAACTATTGCGCGTTATGAATGTAAATTATAATATATTTTGTTTTAATTATGTAGGAACAAGGAACTACAAGGAGCAAGAGGAAGAAGATAAAGCATCAATGAATATCACATTCTAGCTCACAAATATTGCATTTCAAATTTAGCACAATAAGTTATTTCGATTTTGATCTAGCTTTGGATATTAGATTTGAATGACTAACTTTGAACTCTATATTTTGATTATTTTCTATTCGCATTTGGAAACCATATTCTTTTATATTTTGGATGAATATCAAAATAACATATTTTGTATTTGTTACTTTATTATTTATTTTTTGTTATTTAATATGATAAATTTTATGTATATGGAATGAAAAATGTGAATTACTGCAATAATTAATTTTGTGATGCTACTAAAAGTGTCGCATATATTGCATCGATAATTAAAAAAAAATGTCGTATAATTGCTACACAATCGTTTTGTGTCACAATCATAACCGACGTTAAAGTATGTCGCAAAATATATTTTGCGATATTAAATAATGATGCAAAAAATGTCGCACAATATTATTTTTGCGACATTAAATAGTGAGGTAAGAAATGTTACAAAATATATTTTGCGACATTAAATTGTGATGCAAATAATGTTGCAAATTATATTTTTGCGACATTAAATTGTGATGCAAACAGTGTCGCAAATCATGATGCGTCATATCAACTAGTGTCACATAATGTGTCGCAAATTATCATGCATCACTTAAATATATTGACGCATAATGCGTCGTAAAGTTTACACGACATTATTTTAGTGTTGCATAAAGTGTCATTTGTGTTGCGACACAAACGAATAAAAATGTCGTAATTTTGCTACATACCCCTTATGCAACATAACTTACCGTGACGCAGAAAATGTTGCAAATCAGCATTTGCGACATTAAAAGGGGTCATTTGCGGCACATATTCATGTCGTAAAAGCCTTGTTTTCTTGCAGTTTTTGGAGTAATATTAATGAAGCGGATGATACTTCTGATTTTGATTATTATTATTATTATTATTATTATTATTATTATTATTATTATTATTATTATTATTTTTTTTTTTTTAATTATTATTTTTTTTTTTTTTAGAAGAAACGTTTGTTTTATGATTTTGATGTGATCATGCCAAAACAAGGAGTTATTTATTAAGGTTGTAGTTGTTTAGAGTTTTGGTAAAAACACGTTGGTACTGTTTGACAAAAAATTATGAATTTGATATGATCACGCCAAACATAAATTGAGTTATTTATTAAGGTTGTAGTTGTTTAGTGTTTGAGCGTGCTCACGCTAAAATTGGAATAAGAACTTGCTCTTATGATTGTATTATTATCACGCTACAAATTTAGTTTTAAAAGTTAAAATTTTAATCATACGCATGCTTCAATTTTATTGACACTATCGATGGCTATGGGGTATCCTAATCTAGTAATCTTGATCACTTACGACACGATACATATTCAAGATTGGAAATATTTAAAATAAAGTTAAATATAATCTTTAAGGTTCGAGATATTCGAAAAAGTAACATTTACGTAAAAAACATAGAGTTTAGAGATGTCAAAAAGAGCCCGGCCATAGTTTGGACGGGTCTGGTGTTCAAAATCTGCACCCCACTAGCCAGGGGTAATTCTATACATAGCCCCCCTTTTGCTATTCATAGCCCCCGTAATAAAAAACTTCCCATCTTACCCACACAGCCGCTGGTTTCTTCAACTCAGCCATAGCCCCCTCCCAACATATACAGAAAAAGATGGGAGACAACATTTCTCCATCTCTTTTTGAAAGCTCATTCGCCGGCGACGTACAAATCACACCCCATTGATTGATAGTAATTATTATCGATTCATACTTATAATTTCAAATCAATTCAAATTTAAGTCCCAAAGAAGGATTGTCTTTGCGGTTGAAAATGCTTGCCGAATTCATCACCCAATTGACACGTTGCCAAAGCCGACGACTTTTCTTCGTCGGCGAGAACGAGACATGTGAGATATCAGAAGTCCAACATCAAAATATCCTCACCTAATTCTTCAATAACAAAGCCATAACCCCAACAAATTTAAGGTTAAAGCGAACGGGGACTTTCCCCCTTGCCGTGGCAGAAAAGAGGACGCAACCCAGCAATTAAGTAAGATTTAACATTTGCCGACGAAGTAGCTCGTCTCTAACAATAAAAACTTAAGAAGCTATGGAAAGATGAGAGAGGACAGAGACTGACGTTGGGGGCTATGAGATAGCAGGCAGAATAGGAAATAAACATTTTTAATTTATTTTGGGGGCTATAAATAGTAAAATGGGGGCTATGTTTAGAATTACCCACTAGCTAGCCTGCTCGACCCAAATTATTCGAAAGCCTAATGGACTTAGGCTGACTTGTTTGACTTGATCATTTTACACAATAATTTTTTTATGGGCGTGGCTTAGGCAATAATTTTCGCGACTCAACGTAATTTCAAGACGAATGACTCGGGCTGGCCCAGCTTGGCCCAACTCTTGAAAGCTCTAGTAGGGATGGCTAGGACTGGGCCATTTGTTAGGGGTCCAAATTAATACATTTAATTTTTCTCCTAAGTTCAGTCCAACATGATTAAATTATTATTACCATCATTAAGGAGTAACTCATTGCACCATAAAATATATTACAATCTATACTATTATAAAAAGTGTCTTGTTTACAAAATTTGATTTACCTATTTTACCCTTATTATCATTAGATTAAATATTTAAAATATATATATATATATATATATATATATATATATATATATATATATATATATATATATTATCATTAGAATATAATTCCGAATATATTTCAATTCATATAGTACAATAATATTATCATTGAAATTAATTAAGTAATTTATAATTTTACAATTTATAATGATTTTTTTATATTTATATTCAAGCATATAATTAATATTTTAATATTAATCAATTTCTAAAGTTATGAAAATGCATGGTATTCTTTTATAAGTTGTCATTTTGGTGAAGGTTGTTAAATTCCCTTATTTTAAACATTTAGGTTGCGTTCTCTTTGATGCGAATGAAAATGAGAGAAAAGAGAAAATTACACTATAAATTATACCCATTTTCTCTCCTTTTCTCAACTTTTATCAATGAGGGAGGATTTTACTCCTTAAATTGGAGATAATATTTACAACACCAAATTGGAGAGATAATATTTCTCTCCGTTTTAGTGCAAATGAAGGAGAAAAAATAAGAAATGTGAGAAAAGGTGAGAAAAGGGGTGAAGTTTATAGGGTGAATTTCTCTTTTCTCTCATTTTCTTTCGCATCAAAGAGAACACAACCTTATTATAAAATCAAGAAATAAATATTCTGATGATTATAAAGATTTTAAAGATTTATTATAATGATAAGGGCAAAATAGGCAAATCATATTTTGTTGCGCAGACTATGTTCTTCTAGTCTCTACCATATCTGATACTATGATGTCGAGGAGGTGGCCACCTCACACGATACCCGACGGCTCAACCTGAAGGATGACTCACGGTCCTGTGTACACTAGTCCAAGCAAGATAGCGAATCTTAACAAGACCCGAAATCGATTAACATAAATTGGCAAAGCCAATACAGATATGTGTCATACACAAAACAAAAATGTTTATGGCATGACAAGCTAAAATATCTAGAACTTAAACTACATAAATGTAGATTTTCTTTAGAAGAAAGCCCACCTCGAATACCGAACGAATTGGTGTCAAGGATTACACGTTGCTCGCCTTTGTATAGATTGCTAACAAATGTGATTCATTTCAGAATACGTTTTTTTAATTAATTTATTTTTGAGAGTGTTGATTAATATTTTTGATCACATTGTTGGAAAGAATAGCAATGTTGTTGTTATTTGATAGATATGGAGGAAACGAAACACAACCGTTTGAAGGAATTGTCACGTAGGACCTGGTCAAATTGTTGCTCTATCTGTTGTTCATTTGAGATAATGGTCAAAAGTCGAGTTAAGAGTGATGAAGCATAATGGGGAGGACATAATTAGGGATGACATAATTTATCACTTCGGTGGTATAAATTTGGTATTGGCGCTGCTTTCTTTCATAATCCTAAAACAATTGGTGTGAGAATTATTTCTCAAGATCCTGTTGAAGGTTTTGTCACTGCACGTGTATTTTGTATCCCTGGTTGTTTGCGCCTGGTGTAACTCACATTCATAGAGATGCCAACTTTTATGGCTCATGCTCTTTAGCTAAAAATTATAGGAATCATTATATCCCTCATGTGTAGTTGAACCTCTTGGTCTTCCTTCATTTTATGACTATTGTTCTTGATTTTATTTTTTTTCCCGACCATTTAGTTAGGAGGTGAAAGGTATTACCAACTCAGCTATCATTCGTTATCTGATTATTGCTCTTGATTAATACTCCCTCCATTCCATTTCACATGACTTGTTTCATTTCGACACAAGACTACAGACGCAGTGTTAAAAGTTAAAAGTAAATGGTTCACATTAGAGCATGTACAATGGAGTGGTTCTTGTCTATGTGGCAAAAACAAGAACCCACACCTTAATAAGCACCCCCATTGGAGATCCCCTAAATAAGAACTCGGGTTCTTATATAAGATACTGGTTCTTAAGAAAAAGTGGGGCTCACATTCCTTTTTATTTTTTTCCTCACTCTCTTATTTTCTCAAATAATTAAATTAGTGAGACCCTTTAATTATGATAAGAACCTTTATTAAGAACCTTACCATTGTGATTTTTTAATATGAATGAGATCTTGTCTATGTGGCACCTTTAAGAACCCCATTTGGGGTTCTAGCATTGAACATGCCCTTAAAAAGTAAGAATTAATTCTTTTCATTTTAGGAAACATGCCAATTAAAGTGGAACATCCCGATTAAAAAAGAAAGTCAAGTGAAGTGAGACGGTGAGAGTATCGTTTATGTTTGTTTAAGAAAAATATAAAGAGAGAGAAAAAAAAAAAAAAAAAAACTAACTAAGCAAGTTAAGCATCTCCAACAGTTTCCCCTATTTTCCAGCAGCACTAACACTAAAATAGTGAAGAAACAGTAACTCATCTCCAACAGTTCACACTAAAATACAGCAGAAAAGGAATATTCCAAAATATCATTTTTCATTTATTTTTTTAATAAAATGTAAATATGATTTAAAAAAAAGTTATGGCAATGATAAAAATTTTAACTCATTAATTTACACAATCATTTTGTATATATATTTGTATTTTACATAAATTATACATGGAGTTTTAAAAAGAAAATAAAAATTAGTTAAATTACAAGTAACATACGAGTAATAAATTGTGAAAAGAATAAAAAAATTTATAAAAAATTTAATACACACAAAACAAATAAGCATATATCAAATTAAATTGTGAAAAGAAAAAAATAAAATTATTAATCATACATGATACAACACAACAAACTAAATTGAAATACTACGTCACAAAATAAAAATCGCAAACAAAAAAGAGCATAAAATGATGAACATAAAATTATAGTGCAGTTAATAGTGTTACTCTATATTTGAGGGAACACTGTTCATTGCACTATAATTACTCTATTTTAGTACAAACTGTTGGAGCAAAACTTCTACACTAAAACAAAATTTAAAAGAGAAATGAAAAATGAGAGTCTTCTTTTCTCTTTCAGTTTTCTTCCCCAAATCAGATTTTCGAAAGCCCTAATTCAATTCCTCCTTTTCAATTTCATTTCCACCGTGTGTGTTCTATATCTAGATTTCGAGTTTTATTGTTAAAATTCGTTGAACAATCCAGCTCTTGAGTGATATTGATGATTACTCACGACGATTCGGTGACAATTGGCAATCAGAGCCTTTGATCTCATCACACCCTGTGTATGCTGCAAAGATGAAGGGAAGAATCGAAAGTTTGGAGAATCAACTCATTGCAATCGAGCAATAACAGATCGAAATGAATCACCTATTCTTCGCCCGCTGTTGCTGAACGCCGAGGAAGGATTTTCCTCTTCTCACTCCATTTCTCTACTCTCTATAGCTCGAGGAAGGATTTTTCTCTCCTAGAAAAAGGTTTTTCCAAGAGAGGTGAGTTAGAAAATGGGTTCTGCAGAATGTATTGTATTCTATTGGGTTGATGGGTTCTTGTCATTATATTGACTCAATAACCCAAATTACCCTTCTTGTACTAGTCCACGTATACGGCATCGCCAGCAGTTTTCACAACATCAAGGCAGGGAGAGAGAGAGAGAGGGAGGGGGTGAGGGAGAGAGCCGGCGTAGAAATGACAGCTAGGAAGCGAGCCTCAGCAACAGGAGTAGCCACTCCGGAGTCTGGCCCGGAGAAGGCCAAGCCTGAAATCCCGGCGGCAGAGCCCCCAATTCGACCTGCGAAACTCGCTACAATCCTCAAATTCTTTCTCGTATTTTCGATCCCGTATCTTTACTTGATTTTCGCGCACTACAAGATCGATTATGAGCTTAAAAGGTTGATCATGATCAATGCTTCCGTCAGCGCCGTAGGGTTCGTTGTAGCCGTAAGATTGATCCCTGTGGCGTCAAAGTATGTTCAGCGAAGGAATTTGTTTGGGTATGATATTAACAAGAAGGGCACCCCTGATGGATCCATTAAAGTGTAAGTTCAATTTTGTCAAAATTCACCCCTCTACCTCTACCTGTCGCTCAAATTTTGTGTTTGAGGTTATGGATTTTTCGATTTGAGAGTTGGTTCATCTCAAAAATGTGGTGTCTTGACAAATGTGGGAAGTTATTGTGGCCTTATGGGGAAAGTTTTATTGTTTTTGGAGTACTTTTTGTGTTCCCCTAATTATGTGTTGTTTCCCAAATTCATAGATTGCTGTTAATTTAAGCTATATTTAAACGTAGGACAAATTTTTTAGCAGAATGTATCCATGCTTCCACCTCAATAGGATTAGTTTTCTCCATTATTCTACAAAGTTTAATTTGGGGAAACTCTCTTTTCTTGCTTTCGTGAGTCTTGATTAGAAAGAAGTTTAACGAGACGAACCTTTGTGCTGAGTAACTAATTCCTAGGCAAGATGTAACTATGCAGAAATAGTTTGTTTTGGCCTTGTATATTGGATTTTGGACTCTCATTTCACATATTGTAAGATTGATTAGATCAAACTCTCTGGTTGATGCTATGCAGGCCTGAATCATTGGGTATAGTTGTTGGGATAATTTTCCTAGCCGTGACTATCTTGTTTCAGTACTTCAACTTCACTGCGGATTCTAATGTAAGTTTTTCTAAGCTTGCCACTCTTTTGTAGCACCTATAACTAGAATGCACATAATCTAACTTTTAATACCTTATTTATAAAGCTTATAAATATTTTCCAAAAATATGATTTTGTCATCAGATACAAGCTATGTTGTACTTATACAAGTCCTCTGGATTTTCGGGTTGAATCATAGTACTATGGTGTAAGATGGTTTGGATGGCTCTTTAGAATTCTGCGCAATTGTGTCTATAAAAGTATCAACTAAATATTTTCTCCTGATGATGAAAGTGGACATAACTCCTTCATTAATATATGTTACTATAATTCTTTAGGAGATATGAGGTAGTTATGGATACAGTAGTATGTCCGTTTATCTTGCTTTGCCTCTAAATTGAAACTTCCCTTTCCTTTCGATCTTCCACTCTGTTCTACAATCAATCTGGGCACATGAGTGACATACTTCCTTGTTTTGTCTTCTTTTTCTCATAGTGGCTAGTTGAATACAATGCTGCACTGGCATCAATATGCTTCATGACTCTGCTTGGTTTTGTTGATGATGTCCTTGATGTACCTTGGAGAGTGTGAGTCTTCTCGATTCTCACCTGCTTTGTTCTTTGAATGACCTGTACAAAGTATTCTTATCTCCTCTCGTGTAATTCCGAAGACAGGAAACTGTTGTTACCATCTATAGCCGCTCTTCCATTGTTGATGGCTTATGCTGGGCATACGACTATAATCATACCAAAGCCACTTGTTCCATATGTTGGACTTGAGATTCTAGATTTAGGTAATCTTTTATATGCTCCTTACCATTATGCTATAAGGAAGTGGGATATTGGTATAATACATTTGGCAATGTCATGTTCTTGTCTCTCTTACATTCTTGTGATGGTATTAGGGTGGATATATAAGCTCTACATGTGGTTGTTGGCTATATTCTGCACGAATTCAATTAACATCCATGCGGGTATTAATGGCCTTGAAGTTGGACAGACAGTCGTTATTTCTTGTGCTGTAAGCAAAAGATCTTGTGTGTAGCTTCCCAATTTGAGTGCTCGTGTTGAATCTATCCTGTTGCTCTTGCAGATCTTGATACACAACATCATGCAAATTGGGGCATCAAAGGATTTTGAACACAAACAAGCACATGCATTCTCCATTTACCTTGTTCAGCCCTTGCTTGCAACTTCCTTAGCTTTACTTTCTTATAACTGGTACCGATGCTTGTACTCTTTGTAGTAGAATGCACCGTCTTTGACTGCTAATCCCCGACTTCATCTTTTGCACAGGTATCCATCTTCAGTTTTTGTGGGGGACACTTATACTTACTTTGCTGGCATGACTATGGCTGTTGTTGGCATATTAGGCCATTTTAGGTGCGTCTCTTGTACCCTGCACCATTATGGGCACGTATACAACAAGATTTTTTTCACCGCCAAATGTAGCCAATTTTTGTAAAGTGACGTACATGAGTTGGATACACTCTTTAGTTTAGTTGACTGGCTTGCTGTGAATCTTTTACTCAAAGTTTGTAAATAATTAATTTCTGGTCACTGCATGGATAGTTCTATTATTCTTTCCTTCAACCAATATTTTTTGAGTTTCTCTATCTCCTTTTCAGTGAAACACTTCTGATATTCTTTGCTCCACAAGTGTTGAACTTCCTGCTTTCGCTTCCTCAGGTTCTCTCTCTCTCTCAAACACACACACACACATGCATGCACCCATACATACATGCGCATTCCGCAGAATAAACATAAGAAGATGCATTGACCATTGCCTTCTTTTCTTCTTTTACTCTCAGCTGGCTGGTATTATACCTTGCCCACGACATCGACTGCCAAAGTAGGTTTCCCAGTATTTTTCTGGTCACTAACGCTTCATCGTCTCTGTACATTTCTCATTCACTTCATCATTCCCAGGTTCGACCCCCAATCTGGGCTATTAACAGGGACCAATGATGGAACTCTTGTCAACCTATTTCTCCGACAGTTTGGCCGCAGATCAGAGAAATCCCTCTGCATTCTACTCTTGGTTTTCCAGGTAACTTATTTCTCCATTTCTGAACATCCTTCTCTTCTTCCAATTCCATAGCTAGCTGAACCATTATAAGCTGAAGTAGAATTTCTACTATTCGTTCCTCATTTCTTTCTTATTATTTATGCATTTGTGAAAATTCTTGGAAGTAGAGCATAAGTTGGATCATATTCTTGATATAGGCTTTATGCTGTGGGTTCTGCTTTTTGCTACGATGGTTCCTTACCGGCTGGTACAAGTGATTGATTCGAGCCAATTTTTCACTAAGTTTAGGCGTCGATTATCAACACACATCAAGGCTTGGTTTCAAAATTGTATCCTCAAGAACCACAGGAATTTTGTACTTTTTAGATATCACAGCTTTTTTGACAGAAGAGGTGTTATAGAATGATCATCTCCTTTCCTCGTTGCTTCTTGGATTATCTGGTTTTGACATATGAAATCTTTTGTATATTGTTCCCTATAATGGTTGTGATTTCTTGTCATATTATCTCACTGTTATAGAATATTTACACGTCTACGAGCATTTCAACTGGAGTGAAGGGTATGCTGCCATCGACACCTACCTCCGCTGCCCAGGCTCGCTGGCTGAAGCCTGACGTGGCAAAGAACAACGTCAATGCGGTCTCCCCGACCATGGAGAATAACAAGGAAAGCTAGTTGATGATGTGTTGCACGGCAAGCACGTCTTGAAGAACCAGACGTTCTTGTTCCAACCGGCGAGCAATGAGAGGCGTTACGACAATATCAGGTTTCGTGACCAATTATATACGTATTGGGTTAGGAGAGGACGAATGGACAAAGCACATCGAGATTACATTAAGGGGGTGTTTGGCTAAGCTTATAAGACTACCATTATCAAAACAAACACTCAAACTCGCAAACATCTTCACGGTGTTTGAACATATTTCCCCAAACACCTCATTCCTTTTAAAATTTATAATTAATATGTTACAAACACCTCATTCCTTTTAAATTTTATAATAATAATTATGGTATTAGGGTGTTTGCATATACTACCAATAATGGTAGTCTAATGGTAAAATAACTTATAAGTTGTTTTAAGAGGCTCCAACAACTTATATGACGTCCAAAAAATAGGCTTTTATATTATTTTTCCAAAATTTTACTTTTGTATGACACTATTTTTTCATTTTTATTATATACACCTTTATTTGGTTGTACAAATTTATGGATTTCAAAATTTTTAATTTTTCATATTTTTTTTAATTTTCAGATTTTAATTATTTAAATTACCTTTGAGTTTATAAGTTCTTCTATAAAACTTTGACAACTTATAAGCTCTCATGTTTGAGAGCTTATAAGATCTTGAAACATCTTATAAGCTCATGACACATAAGTTTTTTAAAATAAGCTTAGCCAAACACCCCCAAGTTAGATTATACTCGCTCCGTCCACAATCTTTGTGTTTTTAATTCAATTTTCGATTGCACGTCATCTTTGGCTTTGTCCATTTATAGACACGGACCTCATATCCATTATTCCATTCACACCTCAAAAGTCAACTAAAATATGTAGATATATTCACTTCATTTTACCATCATTAAGGTTGTGTTCTCTTTGATGCGAAAGAAAAGGAGAAGAAAAGAGAAAACCGCCCTGTAAATCTCACTATTTTCTCACCTTTTATCAATGAAGGAGAATTTTACCCCTTAAATTGATGAAAATATTTACAAAACCATATTAGTAAGATAATATTTTATCTCCATTGTAGTGCAAATGAAGGGGGAAAAGAGCAAATGTGAGAAAATGTGAGAAATAAGGAGGATTTAAAGGGTAAAATATATTTTCTTTCGCATCAAAGAGAACGCAACCTAAGTGAAACCCAAAAATCACTTTAACATCCAATTACAACCAAATTAAAATTTGTACTATAAAAATCGAAGCAAAAAGATCTTGAACGAATGTAGTAGTATAGTTGTTAATTGAGTGGACCGCCCTAGCATGGCCCACCAACAAATATGCCTAGTCCGGCTCAAGCCCACGAATGAACCGGTTCGGGCCGGCTTGGGCTTGAAAATTTTTCCAATTGTGGACCGTCTCAAAAGAAAAGTAGCCCGGCTTTATCTGCTAAATTCGGTCGATCCATTGGGCCTAGGCCAAACGGGTTGGGCACAACATGAGCCGGGCTGATCAGACCTGGCTCAATTGACAAGTATAAGCTCGATTCTAATGGTCTATCATTTATCTCTGTAATTTTTCCTTTTCCTAAATTTCTTGGTGATATTTTTCTTTTCATTGGTATTAAAACAATCCAAACTTTGCATCGGAGTTGCCTTGTCATTTATTGGATGATGAGACACATTTTACGTATTTTAATTTAGTTGGATTAATTATACAAAGAGAGCTTGTGACAACACTGTCGTACGTCAACGATAAATAAGAGGGCATTTCTATTTCCTTCCTAATTAGGGCTTGGTATATTACTGAAATTGAGTTTTCAATGGAATCTATATAAATATATAAAAACAAAAAACAAGGGTTATTTAAGTAATTTCACTTCTATTTTTAGGGATATTTCAGTATTTTCCCCTCTTACTCTTTTTTGATTAATCCGTTCTAATTAAAAAAAATAAGAATGATGGTTAAAAATCTAAATGGATAAAACCGTGATTCACGGTTTCATTTTTCAAAATAAAAGTAATGATAATTATTATTATTTGCCTAATTATCTATTTTTAAAAACTGATTTTAACAATTTAAAATACTATAAAATTATTTAGTGATTCACGATTTTAACAATAACATACTGATACTCGATTTCGTTACTTTCAAATTATATTTTTAGTTATTCAAAAATTTTAAAAATTATTAATTTATTGGAATATACCTTTTTTAACTTATTCAACAAAAATTACGCCTTAATTACGTGTGATTTTGTTTCGGATGAATGCTTAGATTTGGACAATAAATTAAAAGATTAACTCCTTAACTTTATGTACATGTAAACACGTGTATACCTAAATTTGCTATTAAACCGCTCCCAATTATCACCACAAATCACCATTAATAATAATAAAACATAAATAAACTTCTTCTCCTAATCCACACACGGTAAAACGTGAATATACGTGACTCTACGAAAAGACATGATTCTCTCTATATATACGAAAACAGACGATCTCATACTACTGCAAGCGTTTAATTATTTTCATTGCCTACTTAGCACGAATCATGCCTCCCCTGTTTGGAACCACAGATGATCTACAACTGGGAAAATCGAAAGTGGCTTTGCAACTTCGTCTGATACGCCACTACGATATTCCTGAATTCAAAAACAACAAATAAATTTATAGTCATGAATGTATTTTTCCATGACAAAAAGTTACGTTGTTAAAATACTTCATTTTATTAATTTTTTGTATTCAACATGCAATTAGGATTAAGCAACGATATAGTTACCTTTTTTTAATTATTATTATTTTTTTTAATAGGGAACACGCATCCATGCGTCTATTCAGCGTGCAACCATTGCCAAATTCAAAAGCATACTTGAAGAAGGAAAAATTTATGTTGTGAAAGATTTCATTGTTACTAACAATACAATGAAATACAAAACAACACTTTTCAAATATAAAATATTGATCTTTGAGCAAACTCACGTATGTGATTTGTGTGATGAAAAACTTCCAATGCAAATCTACAATTTCAAGAGTATACATGAAATTACTGTTAAATTTATTTAATAATTAAAGGTGGGCAAATATATATTTAATGTAGAAATTATTATTATAAGGGGCACACTCCTGTGAGGCCGGCCTCACCGTGAGGCCGGATTAAGATTGATACTTTTGTTTATAAAGATTGGCACTTTGAAACATTGACACTTTTGTTTACAAAGATTGTCACTTTTGAAACATTGACACTTTTATTCATAATAATTGGCACTTTTACGAAAAATACGTTAATAATGAATATTAATTTCATGTTATGGAAATAAATAATATATATATATATATATATATATAAAATAATAATAATAATAATATAAACCATAATATCAAAACATTATAATAACAAGTCGATAAAAAAAATATAAAATTTTCGATATCAAATAGATTGGCACTTTCATTCAGAACAATTGGCACTTTCATTCAGAACAATTGGCATTTTTATTCATTAAGATTGACACTTTTGCTGGAGAATTATATATCCTAAGTTTCAATTTATAATCCATATTCAACATTATAAAATTGAAGTTAAATACTAAACAATAATTATAAAACCCTAAATTGATATATGAACCCTATAAAGTAATTTTAAAATTACTACATGCATACAAATTACGTATAAATTTTTATTTATAAGATTGACACTTTTGTTCATAAATATTAGCACTCTTATTAACAAAGATTGGCACTTTACTTAAACGGGTCGGGTTGACCACAGTTGGGCCGGGCCGGGTCGGGTTGGCGGGCCGGGCGGGTCAAGTGGGTCCGGCCGCATGGTGCGGCCGGCCACATACAAGTTTTTGCCTTATTATAATATGTATATGCCACAAGTGTTATTTATTATTTGATGAGGGGGCAAATAATAAATATAAAAGTTATTATTTTAGATAAATGGTCTGGTCCCCAAGAAACGGTCAAGTTCTCTCGTTTTCTTTCCCCGTCAAGAACATACGCATCAGAAGTGACTGTCGTATTCTTTGAAGGCCAAAACCAATCTTCAATCTTCAAGTTCGATTATGGCTACTTCAGGTTAGTTCCGCTTCAGTTTCTCAGATTATCGTCATAGAGATACATGAATCTAGAATTGTATTTATGTGATTTATAATTCCTGAATTCTAGAATTAATTGAATTTAATTCCTATAAGTGGTATCAGAGCCACTCTATTTATGATACTATGAGAATTGCGTTGAATTTGACAACGTGCGAATTCAATTTTCTGTTATATTATCCGAGTGAGAATTTCGGAGTCAACTGTGGTTTGTATATTTGCGTAACCATGATATTAAATTAGCAAAATCCGAATGATTTATGATGTGATTTCATAGTCGATGATCATGATTCATTTGTTAGATTTCATTATGATATTTAATTATTGTTTCCTCCTGCACGCAAATTGAGAAAACAATTGGTGCCTAGTTTATTCGTATTGGATTATTGTTCGTTGAAGGTTATTAATGTTACATAGCATATTTAATTTGTGGATTACGGTTGCTATGGATTTCTATAATGATTTGGTTTTGTCTTTCGGTCGATTGGTTGTTACTTATGGCTTCGGGATATTGACATTCATAGTTCCGTGATTAAATTGAAATCCGTTTATGACTGCTGATTGATTATGTTAAACTTCAGTTTATTATTCAACGAATAATGATTCCAGGATTAGGCATGTTATATGGTTTGCTTGATTATATTGTTATGTTGTGAATTTTCGTAAAGCATATGTTGGGATAGCTGAAATTAATTTCTTAAGGATCGTCTCCCAATTTTTTGGGATAGATTTTAATTTGCGGCTTAAGGATCTTCTCCCAACGGCTTGTATGCTTGAGTTTGGTATTTAAATAAACTAATTGAAACAAAATATAGCCAAAGTGACCTCTTTTGTGTAGATTGGTCTGTTTAACATATAAAGATGGCTTTTGTGTTTGTAGTTCATGCGTTTATTAATTGACCCAAAGGTTAATTAATATTTAGCAGAATTATAAACACATTTGTGGTGATAAATATGTGACAATTATATGGTATTGATGTGAACAATGTATTAATCCAAAGATTGATCTATTGTTTGACATCATTTATTGTCAATATTTGATCATTACGCCAAGAGTACCGTTTACAATTAGTATTACTATCCAAAGATTTAATATTAATATTGTGTTTGGTATCTTGAGATGGGTTTAGCCATTCTTTAGAATTTATTGTTTGATTATGGATATTAATGTGAGTTTTGTTTTACTTCTTTTGTTCTACTTCATCAAGTTCTTCTTCTGCTGCCACTATATCTTCTAACATCAATTCGGTTCTCATGCTCAATGGGACGAATTTCAAGGAATGGAAAAGGCACTTAATGATAGTGCTTGGTTGTATGGATCTAGACCTTGCATTTAGGGTAGAACAACCTGCACCTCTCACTGCGGAAAGCACCCCTGATACCAAAAGGGAATTTGAGAGGTGGGATCATTCGAATCGCATGAGTCTAATGATCATGAAGCACAACATTCCGGATGCCTTTAGAGGTCCTGATTCTGAGGAAATAATTAAGGCTAAAGATTTCCTTGACGAACTTGAGAAACGTTTTGCGAAAAACGATAAGGTTGAAATGACATCACTTCTGTCTTCTTTGATGTCAATGAAGTATAAGGGTCAAGGAAACGTAAGGGAGTACATTATGGAGATGTTCCATATTGCTTCAAAGCTTAAGGCACTTCAGATCGACCTTTCTGAGGATTTGCTCGTTCTTATGGTGTTGGTTTCGCTTCCTCCACAGTTTAACCAATTTAAAATTAGTTACAACTGTCAAAAGGATAAGTGGTCTCTTAATGAGCTCATTTCTCATTGTGTTCAAGAGGAAGAAAGGTTGAAGCATGAGAGAACAGAAAGTGCTCACTTGGCTAGTACCTCTAAAGACAAGGGCAAGAAAAGAAAGTTTGTGAATGAAGCTGCTAAGGGTCCGGCTCAAAAGAAACCACATCATGATAAGAGTGGTTGTTTCTTTTGTCACAACCCGGATCATGTAAAGAAAGAATGTGCCAAATATCGCGCTTGGCGTGCGAAGAAAGGTACTATTCATACTTTGGTCTGTTCTGAAGTTAATTTAGCTTCAGTACCTAGAAATACTTGGTGGATAGATTCCGGTGCTACTACTCACATAAGTATTGTTGGGATTATATACTGAAAAGCATACTTTTTATGCTGTGTTATATAGTACTTCTTCCTGTTTTATGAAATAAATAATGTCATATGTTTTTGCATATTTATTCGTGTTATGGTTATGCAACATATCGTCCTGTAGTATATATTATAGATAATATGGTGTGGGCTCACACGGAAGATCATATTATCACTTTCTTATATACTTAAATAGTGTTCGCAACCTAAGTAATCATGGACAAATTACTTGTTAAGGTTGTAGTATAAGGCTTGATATTAGCTGATCTTGGCTAAGTAGATTATACTAATGCATCCAGTTGCATTGAACAGGATCGCGGTGAGATAAATCCTTTTGTACTGATTTAATAAAGGATCAAAGATCTCAGACGATTATTATTCCTTAATTCTAGACATGTAATATTGAATTATATATTTATGATAATTATTACTTTGATTTATCAATGAGTGAGAGTTATCGCAACTCAAAGCATCTCGATATCTTGGGTAATGATATTATAAATATGATAATTAATATTAATGCTAGAAATCGTGTCTCGGCTGAGTCCGAGTTGATGATGTCCCCTTGAGGCGCTCCAAAGATTATTATATTAAACCCTGCAGGTGGATTAAGTTCCGATATAATAATAAGGTCGAGCGGGTACTACTCTCGGAATGAGATATTAATTAATAGAGCTATCAGTAAGCTTAATTAATTAATGGACATGCGATATCTTTAACACGGGAAATAATATAATCCAAAAAGGAGCCCGGTGCGTAATAATTTGGGAGATGGACGGCAGTGCAATATTATTTCTTTAGTGGAGTGAAATAATATTTATATAATTAAGTAAAGTATTCGGGCCCAGAGAATACTTGGATTATTAATTATATTGGGAGGCACAATCCATATCCTCCTTAAGATCCCTAGTGTAGCCCAACAGAAGCAGGCCTGGCCCAGTAAGAGAAACCCTAACCCTAATCTGCCTCTATATATATAGATGATGATTAGGGATTTCACACACGGAAATTATCGGCTCACATACGATAAGTGGCGGCTAGGGTTTTACGGGGAAGGAGAGAAGAAAGATTTCCGTCCATCCGGAATTCTTCTCTGTGCTCGGGAATACACTAGAAGATCTCGAGGTTTACGAGAAGAGCTAGGTCTCGTGTGCAGAGATCTAGTGCGAGGAATACTTCACCAAAAATCATTATACCGGCTGGATCTGCCCCGACAAGGTATGCAATCTAGATCTGTTTCCGCTCTAGGATCTAGGAAATTGCATGTTATAATTTTTGTTTAATTGATTAACATCCGAGCGATCTTCACGGATCCAACAATTGGTATCAGAGCCAACTCGGCTCTGTTGATTGATTAATTAAAATTATGTGTTTCATATTATTGTATTGGATGCGAATTTTGTGTTCTTGCAGAGATCCAATTGTCATGGTTAATATGAATTTTTTTCGGTTTTAATTTTGTATTGAAATCGGTCTGTTTGTGGCCGCGTTTGTAAAACACGAGGGTTGATCGTGTTAGATTAGGTTTTATTTTTCGTTTTTCGTTGTAAATTCGATGTAAATATTCCCTATCTTGTAACCGATCAAATCCGGAGGAGAGGAGGTGAAAGTCTCGTCGGAAATCGAGGCGGCGGCGGCGGCTCGACGGCGACGGGCGCAACGCGCTAGGCTTCTGCCCTACGCGGCTGTTGCTGCTCGGCTTCGCTGGTGGGAGCCACCGCTCGACCCCCTCGACGACGAGGACTGGTCGGAGGAGGGAGCAGCAGCGCCCGGAGCTACAGGCGACGGCGATAGCGACGCCGTGAACGAGCAGCAGCGCGGCTAGGGTTTTTCGAAACCCTAGCAGATCGCGACGGCAGCAGGCGGCGCTGGACTGACGTCCGGCCTCTTCCAGGCCGGAGGCAGCTTTCCAGACGGCGGCGTGGAAGGCGGAGGAAAGGTGGCAGCAGCTGCTGCCCGCGGCAGTCGTTTCACGACTGTGCAGCGGCGGCGGCAGCAGCGTTTTTTTGCTGCTGCCCTTCGTCTCTCTGGCGACCGGCGGTGGCAACGTCCAGTGGGAGACCTCCGGCGAGGTCCCCTTTCAACTCCATGCAGCGGCGGCTCGGCGGCAGCGGCGGTGATGGCGACGGCAGCGGCGTTTTGGTGGCTAGGGTTTGCGGTTAGGGTTTTCAAACCCTAATGGGCCGAAACCCTATGGGCCGATTCGTGGGCCCGTTTTCTCGTGAAGATCATCCCGTTACTTGAAGAATCCAGATTTTCAAGCTCGTTCGAAGATAAATGAAGACCATGATGATTGGATAATTTACTTTATTTCCATGGTTGTTTTATTTCGATGTGGTGGATAGCATGTTGTTTAATTATTCGCGATAATTGTTTATGTGCTATGCTTGAAAATGGTAAAAACCTTGATAAAAAATTACTAAGTGTGAGAAAATTGTCGTTGTTTTTCGATTTAGTTCGAAGAACTATGATAATTCTAGCCTCCATAATTGGTTTAAAATAATGAAGTAATTAGCATTCGCGTTGACGATGAGTCTTCCTCCCTATAGGAGATGCTGATTATGGATTTCATTGGTTTAGACTTCATATAAAGATAATTTGATTTAAAATGAAATAATTAGTGTTCGCGTTGACAATGAGTCTTCCTCCCTATAGGAGACACTGATTATGGTATTCATTGGTTAAATCAAATTGATAATATTAGAAAAATGTTTTATTTAGGTAACTGCTCCTTATGGTAGAGTTACTCTTTATAGAAATCATTTTTGGAAATATTAAATTATGGTATTCACTTAGATGCGACTTAATTAATTATTTTCCTATAGGAAAGGTAATTAATTATTTTGCATGGCTAGGAGGACCAACTATTAACTTATCAATCAGAAGGCTAAGGTTGATTGGATAATAAGTTAAAGATTTTAAGATCTACTTAAGGTATTATATGTACTGTCCACCTATAATGGCTTATATGTAAGAACTTGAGGTGTTGGGGGATGCTTTTTATATTGTTTCAAGGCTCATCAATATAATCTGCTTCAAAATTTTATATGACTGTTATGTGATGTTTATTTATTTATTTATTTCAGCTTCACTATGTCTCTTAATCCGCTTGCTACGATTCTCAAAGAGAATAAACTCGAGGGTTCCAATTATATTGATTGGAAAAGAAACTTGGATATTGTTCTTACTGCTGACGGACACAAATATGTCCTCATTCAGGCTTGCCCCCCTGAACCTACTGATGAATCCACGCCAGAACAGCGTGAGGCTTATACCAGCTGGAAAAGGGCTGATGAGATGGCAAAATGCTATATATTGGCTTCTATGTCAAGCATTTTGCAGCATCAACATCAACATGTCCGATCTGCAGCTGATATGATCTATAGCCTTACGGAAATGTTTGGGCACCATGGTCGCCAAGCGCGTCAGAAAGCTATGAGAGCTATTATGACTATGCGCATGGGGAATGGTGATTCTGTTAAGGAACATGTTCTAAAGATGATCGGTCATCTCAATGAACTTGAGGTCCTTGGTGCTGAGATCGATGGGGAAACCCAGGTCGATATTATTATTGAGTCTCTTCCTAGATCCTTTGATCAGTTTCGGATGAACTACAACATGAATCAAAAGTTGTACACGTTATCCGAATTACTCAATGAGCTTGTGCAAGCTGAGGAAGTTCTTCGGGTTGAACCTCAGGTACATGTGACCACTGTTTCTGAACCTTCTAAGCCGAAAGGCAGAATTAAGAAGAAGAAGAAACAGATTGGCCAAGCTCAAAATCGAGCAAGTCAAAGAGTGGGAGGACCTCAGGGAGGGATAAAGAAGCCTAAGGGGAAGTGTTACCGTTGTGGAGAGAAGGGACATTACAAGGCGGTTTGTCCTCAGTTAAGAGGCAATCCTAAAGGTAAATCTTGTGCATTAGTAGTCGAAGCTTGTTTAGCGGCTCGTTCTACACATACTTGGGTTGTAGATACGGGAGCCACTGATCATGTATGTTTTGACTTGCAGGGGTTCTCACAAACCCGAAGACTTAATGCAAGGGAGATCACCGTCACCATGGGGAATGCTACGCACGTGGCGGTTTCTGCAGTGGGAGTTGTCAGTTTACCGTTTTTGGATAAAACACTGGTTTTGAGAGACGTTTTGTTAGTACCTGGTTTTAAAAGGAACCTTATTTCGGTTTCCAAATTGTATTTGGATGGATATTCGGTTACTTTCGGTTTGAATGACGTTACTATTTTTCGTAACAATGATGTCATTTGTTCGGGTATTATGTCTAACAATCTCTATATCATTAGCTGCACTGTACCTGCTATTTATAGCACATCATCGAGTTCAAAGAAACGTAAGGTTTCTTCAGATGTGAATCAAACACTTCTCTGGCATCTGAGGCTGGGTCACATTAACCTCAAGCGAATTCAAAGGTTGGTGAAAGACGGTCCCTTGGATAAACTCCAAATAGGACCGATACCAACTTGCGAATCTTGCTTAGAGGGTAAAATGACGAAAAGGATTTTCAAATCCAAGGGCAACAGATCAGAGAATGTGTTGGACTTGATTCATACAGATGTGTGTGGTCCAATGTCTATTCAGGCTAAAGGTGGTTTTGAGTATTTCATCACTTTTATTGATGATCACTCACGATTTGGATACGTTTATCTGATGAAACGGAAGTCTGAATCCTTTGATAAATTCAAAGCATTTAAGGCAGAAGTTGAGAATCAGCATAATAAATCCATCAAATCCATTCGATCTGATCGAGGTGGAGAGTACCTTAGCGCTGAATTCTTGGAATACATGTCACAAGCCGGGATTACGTCCCAGCTTACTGCGCCAGGAACACCACAGCAGAATGGTGTGGCAGAACGCAGGAACCGAATCCTACTGAACATGATTCGGTCGATGATGAGCTATTCTGAGCTACCTACTTCGTTTTGGGGCTATGCCTTAGAAACAACGGCATATATTCTAAACTTAGTTCCCTCCAAATCAGTACCCAAAACACCCTTGGAGTTGTGGTCAGGCCGAAAGGCTAATCTTGAACACATTCGGATCTGGGGTTGTCCTGCTCATGTGTTGCGCAAGGATGCTGATAAGTTGGAGTCGAGAACTGAATTACGGCTGTTCATAGGATACCCTAAGGGTACGAGAGGTGGATTGTTCTATAGTCCAAGGGACCAAAAGATCATTGTCAGCACCAATGCTCATTTCTTGGAAGAAGAATATATGAACAATCACAACCCATGAGTGAGGTCATCCTAGAAGAGATGAGGGATACAAACCCGCCTGAACCACCCGTACTAGATGTGGCACCATCAACTGCACCACGTGTTGACACTAGTACACAACCTCAGAATATGCCTCGTCGCAGTGGGAGGGTCATCATTCAACCTGAAAGATGGTTGTGTTTGGGAGAGTCTTCGGACAACTTACCTGGTGAAGATGACTCAGACCCCTGGACATACAAAGAGGCAATCCAAGACAAAGATGCACAACTTTGGCAAGTTGCAATGGATTTGGAAATCGAATCCATGCATGAGAATGATGTATATGACGTTGTAGAACTTCCTGAAGGGGTTAAACCCATCGGGTGTAAGTGGGTCTACAAACGTAAGAGAGGACCTGACGGAAAGATTGAAACTTTCAAAGCTAGACTTGTGGCAAAAGGTTTCACTCAGAAAGAGGGTATCGATTATGATGAAACCTTCTCGCCTGTCGTCATGCTTAAGTCGATCCGGATTCTCTTGGCCATTGCGGCCCATATGGATCTGGAGATTTGGCAGATGGATGTCAAAACTGCTTTTCTTAATGGTAGTCTTGATAAGCCCATTTACATGCGCCAACCAGAGGGTTATATTGCCGAAGGAAGTGAGCATCTTGCGTGTAGGCTTAAGCGATCCATTTATGGACTTAAGCAAGCTTCTAGGTCTTGGAACACACGGTTTGACGAGGTAATCCAGTCATATGGATTCACGCAGTGTGTATATGAGAGTTGTGTTTACAAGAAGTGTCATGGAAACGACTTGGTGTTTCTAGTACTGTATGTAGATGACATTCTATTGATTGGCAACAACGTAGATATGTTATCGGACGTACGGATGTGGCTGTCTAGGCAATTCAAGATGAAGGATTTGGGAGAAGCAGGACACATTCTTGGGATCAAGATCTTTAGAGATCGTAAGAAGAGAATGTTGTGTCTCTCCCAAGCAACCTATATAGATACGGTTGTAAAGCGCTTCAGCATGGAGAATTCCAAGAGAGGATCTCTCCCTCTCCAGAGTGGAATCCATCTATCAAAGGATATGTGTCCAAAGACACAAGCTGAGATAGATGACATGAAGGGAGTTACGTATGCTTCGGCAGTTGGAAGCCTCATGTATGCTATGCTTTGCACTAGACCGGATATCTGTCATGCTGTGGGCATGGTTGCCAGATATCAGTCGAACCCAGGAAAAGGACACTGGACTGCTGTAAAGAATATAATCAAGTACCTGAGAAGGACTAGGGATTATATGTTGGTCTTTCAGTCTGACAGTCTACATCCTCTGGGATACACTGATTCTGATTTCCAGTCAGATAGGGATTCTCGAAAGTCTACCTCAGGTTGTGTTTTTACACTGGGAGGTGGAGCCATTTATTGGAGGAGCATAAAGCAGAAATGCATTGCTGACTCCACGATGGAGGCTGAGTATGTGGCAGCCTCGGAAGTAGCCAAAGAGGCTGTATGGCTCCGGAACTTCTTGTTGGATTTGGATGTGGTTCCGAATTTGCCTCAGACAATCACAGTGTATTGTGATAACTCTGGTGCAGTGGCAAATTCAAAGGAACCACGAACCCATAAGGCCAGTAAACACATTGAAAGGAAGTACCACCTCATACGAGAGTATGTGAAAAGAGGAGAGGTCGTGGTGTCAAAGATTGCTTCGGAGGATAACCTGGCTGATCCTTTCACGAAGGCCTTGTCTATCAAGGTGTTCGAAAGGCATGTTGGAGGCATGGGAGTTCGTTGCATGACAGCACTGCTTTGAGTATAAGTGGGAGAGATATGTAGTGTAGTAGTATACTTGAAAGCATGCTTTTGAGTATAAGTGGGAGATTGTTGGGATTATATACTGAAAAGCATACTTTTTATGCTGTGTTATATAGTACTTCTTCCTGTTTTATGAAATAAATAATGTCATATGTTTTTGCATATTTATTCGTGTTATGGTTATGCAAAATATCGTCCTGTAGTATATATTATAGATAATATGGTGTGGGCTCACACGGAAGATCATATTATCACTTTCTTATATACTTAAATAGTGTTCGCAACCTAAGTAATCATGGACAAATTACTTGTTAAGGTTGTAGTATAAGGCTTGATATTAGCTGATCTTGGCTAAGTAGCTTATACTAATGCATCCAGTTGCATTGAACAGGATCGCGGTGAGATAAATCCTTTTGTACTGATTTAATAAAGGATCAAAGATCTCAGACGATTATTATTTCTTAATTCTAGACATGTAATATTGAATTATATATTTATGATAATTATTACTTTGATTTATCAATGCGTGAGAGTTATCGCAACTCAAAGCATCTCGATATCTTGGGTAATGATATTATAAATATGATAATTAATATTAATGCTAGAAATCGTGTATCGGCTGAGTCCGAGTTGATGATGTCCCCTTGAGGCGCTCCAAAGATTATTATATTAAACCCTGCAGGTGGATTAAGTTCCGATATTATAATAAGGTCGAGCGGGTACTACTCTCGGAATGAGATATTAATTAATAGAGCTATCAGTAAGCTTAATTAATTAATGGACATGCGATATCTTTAACACGGGAAATAATAGAATCCAAAAAGGAGCCCGGTGCGTAATAATTTGGGAGATGGACGGCAGTGCAATATTATTTCTTTAGTGGAGTGAAATAATATTTATATAATTAAGTAAAGTATTCGGGCCCAGAGAATACTTGGATTATTAATTATATTGGGAGGCCCAGTCCATATCCTCCTTAAGATCCCTAGTGTAGCCCAACAGAAGCAGGCCTGGCCCAGTAAGAGAAACCCTAACCCTAATCTGCCTCTATATATATAGATGGTGATTAGGGATTTCACACACGGAAATTATCGGCTCACATACGATAAGTGGCGGCTAGGGTTTTACGGGGAAGGAGAGAAGAAAGATTTCCGTCCATCCGGAATTCTTCTCTGTGCTCGGGAATACACTAGAAGATCTCGAGGTTTACGAGAAGAGCTAGATCTCGTGTGCAGAGATCTAGTGCGAGGAATACTTCACCAAAAATCATTATACCGGCTGGATCTGCCCCGACAAGGTATGCAATCTAGATCTGTTTCCGCTCTAGGATCTAGGAAATTGCATGTTATAATTTTTGTTTAATTGATTAACATCCGAGCGATCTTCACGGATCCAACAAGTATTTCTATGCAGGGTTGCCTGAGCTACCGAAAGCCAAGTGATGGTGAAAGATACATCTTCGTGGGCGATGGAAAGTCGGTAGAAGTGGAAACAATTGGGCATTTTAAGTTGTTATTAGGATCTGGTTTCTATTTGGATTTGAAAGACACTTATGTTGTACCGTCCTTTAGACGGAATCTAGTTTCTGTTTGTTTGTTGGACAAATTCGGATATTGTTGTTCATTTGGAAACAATCAGTTTACTTTGTCTTTGGATTCAAATGTTGTGGGAACTGGTTATCTTAATGCGTATGACAACCTTTATTTGTTGGAAACAATTGCATCTTATAATGAAACCTTGCATGTGGAATCACGTGGTACTAAGCGAAATTAGATAAAGAAAATTCGGCGTCATTATGGCATAAACGCTTGGGTCATATCTCAAAAGGTAGAGTTGAGCGTCTTGTGTCTGATGGCATTCTTGATTCTCTTGACTTTACAGATTTTGATATCTGTGTTGATTGCATCAAGGGAAAACAAACCAAAATAAAGAGATTAGGTGCCAATAGAACTTCAGACGTCTTAGAATTGATTCACACTGATATTTGTGGACCATTCCCTACAACATCTTGGAATGGTCAAAGATATTTCATCACATTCATAGACGACTATTCACGTTATGGTTACCTTTATCTCATTCATGAAAAATCTCAATCTTTGGACGTGTTCAAAGCTTTTAAAGCTGAAGTTGAGAATCAACTCAACAAAAAGATTAAGAACGTCAGATCTTATCGTGGTGGTGAATACTACGGTAGATATGACGGCTCAGGTGAACAACGTCCAGGTCCATTTGCTAAATTCCTAGAGGAATGTGGTATTGTCCCACAGTACACTATGCCGGGATCACCTAGCATGAACGGTGTATCTGAAAGACGAAATAGGACTCTTCAATATATGGTAGGAAGTATGATAGCTCATTCTACCTTACCCGAGTCTCTCTGGGGAGAAGCATTAAAGACGGCAACTTACATTCTCAATAGAGTACCAACTAAAGCAGCAGCAAAAACACCTTATGAGCTTTGAACTGGTCGAAAGCCTAGTCTTAAGCACTTTCACATTTGGGGATGTCCAGCTGAGGCAAGGCATTATAGGCCACATGAAAAGAAATTGGACTCCAAAACTGTGAGCAACTACTTTATTGGTTACTCTGAGCGATCTAGGGGCTATAAGTTTTATGATCCCACAACTCGTAGTATTTTTGAGACGGGAACTGCGGTATTTTTGAGGATGTTGAATTTGGGGGGAGAAATAAAGTAAGAGACATTACTTTTGAGGAGGAATCAAGTTCGACTTTAATTCCTACTATCGCTTTTGACGATGTTCAGGTTCTCACACCTAACATTGCTCAAGAAGTGAATCCAGAACCTCAACAAGATAATGTTGATCTTCCTATTCTTGAAGAACAAATTCAACAACCTCAAAATCAAGTGCCACTAAGAAGATCCATGAGAGAGCGAAGAAATGCTATTTCGGATGAATACTTTGTATTTCTTCATGAACATGAGGATGATAATGGAATGATGGAAGATGATCCAATCAACTTTCATCAAGCCATGAAAAGTCCGAACTCTCAAAATTGGATCGATGCTATGCATGACGAGTATAAGTCTATGCAAGACAATAAAGTTTGGGAACTTGTCCCTTTACCCGAAGGTGCAAAACCAATTGGTTGTAAATGGATTTTTAAAACCAAGAGGGATGCAAATGGTAATGTGGAGAGGTATAAGGCACGTCTTGTAGCTAAAGGTTATACTCAAAAGGAATGTATTGATTATTCAGATACTTTCTCTCCGGTTTCATCGAAAGACTCTTTTAGAATAATCATGGCACTTGTCGCTCATTTTGATCTAGAGTTACATCAGATGGATGTTAAGACTGCGTTTCTAAATGGAGACATTGAAGAAACAATATATATGGTGCAACCAGAAAACTTTGAGTCAAAAGACTCAAAGAATATGGTTTGCAAATTAAAGAAATCCATCTATGGGCTCAAACAAGCTTCTCGTCAATGGTACCACAAATTTCATCAAGTTATTGTCTCATTTGGTTTTGAGATGAATCTAGTAGATGATTGTGTGTATCACAAGTTCAGTGGGAGTAAGTTCATATTTCTGGTTCTATATGTGGATGACATCTTGCTTGCTTCTAATGATACAGGCTTATTGTACGAAACCAAGAGATTTCTATCAAAACATTTTGAGATGAAAGATCTTGGTGACGCCTCTTTTGTATTAGGAATTCAAATACATCGAGACAGATCTCGAGGTATTCTTGGATTATCACAAAAGAGTTATATCGACAAAGTGCTCAAAAGGTTTGGCATGCAAGATTGTAGACCAGGTGATACCCCAGTCGCTAAAGGAGACAAATTTAGTCTCAAACAATGCCCAAAAAGTGACCTTGAAATTCAGGAAATGCAAAAGAATCCTTATGCTTCGGTTGTCGGGAGTCTAATGTATGCTCAAGTATGTACACGTCCAGATATTGCGTACATTGTTGGGATGTTAGGTAGATATTTAAGTAACCCTGGTATGAACCATTGGATAGCAGTCAAAAGGGTTTTGAGGTATCTACAGAGAACAAAAGAATACATGCTCACTTATAGGAAATCAGATCATTTGGAGGTCATTGGATATTCAGATTCTGATTTTGCTGGGTGTCAAGATAGCAGAAAGTCTACATCTGGTTATGTTTATCTGTTAGCTGGAGGAGCTATATGTTGGAAAAGTGTCAAACAGACACTTGTAGCTACTTCAACTATGGCAGCAGAGTTTGTAGCATGTTATGAGGCATCAAACCACGGAATATGGTTGCGGAATTTTGTCACAGGGCTGCGGATTTCGGAGAATGTAGAAAGACCACTCAAGATATTTTGTGACAATAAGTCGGCAGTACTATATTCCAACAACAATAGGAGCTCGTCTAAGTCGAAGCACATAGACATAAAGTTCCTTTCCGTAATAGAAAGAGTGCAAAATAAGCAAATATCTATAGAGCACATTGGGACAAACTCCATGATAGCGGATCCATTCACTAAAGGTTTACCACCCAAGGTCTTTCATGAGCATGTTGCTCGTATGGGTGTTGTATCACTTGATGATATCATGGTTTAGTGGGAGTTTGTATTTTATATGGCTTATTGGCTTATGGATATTCCAGACACTTATGTATTTAGTTATTTTCTGATCAGAAGTAAAGTATTTAGTATGTACTCTATTATGTGACCTCACTTTGGTTTAAAGAGGACCAGTCGAAAATAGATATTGTATCTGATTTTCGTACAACCATTGATCTATGTCATTTGATTATATTTGTGTATGTGACCATTGATGAGTTTAGTCATGATTAATATGACATAAGCTGCTTTGATCCTATACAGATATAGTTGATGGACGGGATTGCTCAGATATACATATTATGTAATATTAAAGTTCAAAGCTCATACAGTTCTACATTTATCAGGAAATATATATTATTGCCCAAGTGGGAGATTGTTAGATTTATTTAATAATTAAAGGTGGGCAAATATATATTTAATGTAGAAATTATTATTATAATATGTACATGCCACAAGTGTTATTTATTATTTGATGAGGGTCCAAATAATAAATATAAAAGTTATTATTTTATATAAATGGTCTGGTCCCCAAGAAACGGTCAAGTTCTCTGCGTTTTCTTTCCCCGTCAAGAACATAAAAATCAGAAGTGACTGCCGTATTCTTGGAAGGCCAAAACCAATCTTCAATCTTCAAGTTCGATTATGGCTACTTGATAGATTAGAAATTTACTTGTTTTTATAAGTGGTTAGGAAACGTTTTTAGGTCTCGTTTCGTGATTTAGTTCGTGTTTTTGCATCGTTTTATATCCTTTCGAACTATATTACGCTTTGGGTATTTTGTCATGTTTTTAGGTACTTTTCGTGTGGAAATAACCCAAGTCGAGACGAGGATCGAGAAAGACAAGAAAGGAGAGTCGGAGAGTCGAAGAACGAAGTTCGAGAAGGCTACTCGGCCAGTCACTCGGCCGAGTCATAGCCCGAGTGAGGCTACTGCTTGAGTCACTCGGCCGAGTCAACCTTACCCTACTCACTCGGCCGAGTCATCTTCACCTATTCCACTCGGCCGAGTCACCTGAGTGAGCTGTCCGAGTCGGGACGCGGGTCGTGTTTAGTTCGCGGGCTTTTTCGACTTATTTTGTTTCCTTTTACACTTATGATTCCTTGTAACTTTCTACTCTATAAATACCTTAGATTTAGCATTGTGAACCCTAGAATTCATAGCACTCTTTAGTTTTTTCATAATTTTCTCTTTAAATTTCCAGCTTTTATTTTTGTTCAACATTGGAGTTCTATTCAAGTTTATTCAAGATTCAAGTTTCAAAGTTCTTCGCGTTCAAGATTCAATTCCAAGTTCTTCTTACTTTACTCTTTAATTATGTTTTTTCAATATATTGTGTTCATGTTTACTCTAATTATGTCTAGCTAAATTCCTTAGTTGATTTTAGGGATTGAATGCCTAATTGAATTTATGTGAGTATTTTTGTTTACAATTAGCCTTCCAATCTAGATGCATGTTTCATGGTGCTTATTCTCATGCATGATTAACTGGCCATTGATTATGTATGCATAATTATGTGTTTATGCCGTGATAGGATAATTGCATAATGGATCTCATGAATACATGATATGATAGTTTGATTGTCTTGATCGAAGTTGAATTATCATATGTCTATATATAATCGATTTGAGTGTCGTGATTGAACTTAGTTGATTATATCATTGATACTTGTTCTATTTTGCACTTGATTTGATATCTATGAGTCCGGAAGGAGATTAGGATCTTATTAGGTGACGACTTGCATTGCTTTGATCGGGGTGTAGGTCATATTTGCATGTATCACATTTAGATTGGATTAAATTGGTTAATTGTATACATTAATTGCTTGCATAGATTTGATTAGGTAGGCTTCCCTAAAGTCAACACTTTTCCTTAATTGATTTTTATTCCCTTATTTGTTTAATTGCTTGCTTGCTAGGTTTCTTCTTGATTAATTATTTGCCTTGTTTATTTATTTTCTTATTTGATTTATTGAGTCCTTTTATTTGTTTGCCTAGTATAAATACCACAATCTTAAACCCTTAAAATCCTAGACATTAGTTTAGTTCTATAGTAGAGGTATTGTGTGCGATTTCGATTTGTCAGTCCCTGTGGATACGATACTCGCTTATTCTATACTATACCTATTTTGTGTGGTAGAAAATAGTGCGATCACTACTTCAGGTTAGTGCTTCCGCTTCAGTTTCTCAGATTATCGTCATAGAGATACATGAATCTAGGATTGTATTTATGTGATTTATGATTCCTGGATTCTAGAATTAATTGAATTTAATTCCTACAATTACTTCAATGGAGGACGTGTACAATTCACCAATGTTTGGTACAAAATTTTATTATGCAAGTTAATGTTAACTTAATTGTTATGAGAGTAGTAATTCTTTTTGTATTATTTTGCAGATATAATGGGTATGATTGTATCTCGAAGCCGAGTGGAGATCAAGAATTTCAATGGAAAACAGACGACCATAATGGATATCACTCTTGAAGATCTTGAGTAAATATTTTGTTTTTAATCATATTGTAACTGTAGTAAATTTTGTTTTTTCAATTTATTGATTATGAATTGTGGGTGTTTTTAATAGGGGGCAAATAATAACTTGCACTTTATGGGACAAGTATGCTATAGAACTTAAGGAGACTCTAAGCCAAGAAGAAGGTGAACCAAACGCAGCTATAATACAATTCTGCAGACCCAGTATTTATAGAGGTAATCTTTGGCTCAGTACACATTATTCCACATTTTAAAATTTGACAAAATATAGTAATGTATATCTTCAAAATATAAAGTATGGTACTACTGTTTCTTTAGTTATTTCTTTGCTTAATGGTAACCCAGCTGCTTGGCTCCCAGTTTTGTATTTCGCTTTGGACATCGGTTTAGATTTCTTCTGGATTTTGATTAAAACTGTGATATGGTAATTGTTTGTGCTTTCTGAATTCAATAAGATAGGTAAGTGGAAAGGTGTGGAATACGAAAATATATTTGCGGTGGTGGGGTGTTGATATATTAATGTAGTGTGGGTGGATTAATCACGAGTATGAGATTTGTTGGAAGCTTTTTGGAGTTCGGTTTCGTGGGGGGTTCTTTTAAAACTTTTTTTTTTTTTTTTTTTTTTTAAAACTTTGTTTCTTTTGGCCTTTTCGGTTTCTTTTGTTTTTCTGTTCCTATTACTTTGTCTTTCTTTAATTCAACATATCGTGTATTCATTGGTTTATTTTGTATTTCTAATTTGTCAGGTGAGATTAGGCTATCCAGTGCTTACTATGCTACGAAACTCATTATCGATAAAAGTGATGTTGATATTAAGGATTTCATAAATAGGTAAAATATCTATATTTACATTCAATAAATTAGGCAATGATAATTTCTTTTTATATATTAATTTATTTTATTGCAGTTTCATCTCTAGGGGTGAGATGGCACGTCAATCGTCTTTGTCCCAAGCAAAAAAATATAAGCAAGTGACTGAGGAGGAAAGCATAAAAGTGAAAACAATTTCTGACTTGCAAATTGATAAACAGGTACTATATATATATATATATACACACAGATGATATGCAATAACCAGGTTTTTAATTCTAATCATGATCTATGGGAAGTGTAGATTGGTCTATTTTGGGTGCATGCAACAATATTCAGTGTCGAAACAATTGGTGCATGGGCAGGGCCGTTCCCGTATCCGAAGAGGCCCTAGGCGAAAACCAGAAAATGGGCCCTTTAGCAACGCAAAAAATTATATATAATACATAAAATATTTATCCAAAATACTAACAGATATGACTAATGAAATGGGACAATGGGAGCTAATATATCTAAATATGAATTATGTGATTCAATGCTCAATTTGAACTTAAAATCTTTTTTATAAATAGCTATAAATATTATTTCTAAATCTATAAATATGGCTAGGTGCTCATGAGTAAAGCAAATTAGTGAAATCTATAATTATGAATATTAAATATATGGCTACATCTACCGATCATACACGTTTTGTAGCAATTAAAAATTAATAAAATTAAATTATTACATATCAACAAATTATGATTCACGACCAAACAATATCAATAATTTAAAAAAAAAAAGAGAGAGGTAAATAAATTGTCGATTATTGGATTGAATCAATGGCCCAAACAAAATAACTACATTAAAAATCAAAGTATACTAATATTTAAAAAAAAAAAAAAAAAATGGGCCCCCAAAATTTTTGGGCCCTAGGCACAGGCCTACTGGGCCTATAGTCAGGTCCGGCCCTGTGCATGGGCATACATGGCATGCAAAAAGTGTTTAAAAAAACTCCAGCCTCAAGACAACAAATTTTATTGTGAGAATTGTAACCGCGTCGATGGTGGAGGTAAACTGAGGTATATAATCTTATTTTAAAGTAAATAATTGTTTATTATATCATCCTCAAATCTCGATTTGCATTTTAAGTCATAATGTTAAATAATGTAGATATAGGCTTACTGTTCGTATGGTCGACGACAATGGCACAACCTCTTTTCCCCTTTGGGATAAAGAGTGTTTATCATTTATTGGAAGGCCTGCAAATGAATTACACCACGACCATTGAATAATAATTTCTATTGAATGTTGGAGAAATTATCACACAACTTCTATTTTTTAAAGAGTGGCAACATGGAACAATTGCCTGAAGAAATAGAATCAATAGCTGGCCAAAAATCAATGTTTAAGGTTCAAAGGCTCGTGGATGAATTCCCTACAATTCGAGCAAAAAAGAGGAGCAAGATAGACGTGAAGAAGGAAAAAGCTTAGGTTGGCTAAATTGTGAACAAGGGAAAGCTTAGATTGGTTCAATAATAGTAACGCTGTATTTTGTATGTATATGTTGGATACTAGAATTGTAAAATTATTGTGTATGTGATGTAAACTTAATAACTATTGTACGTATGATCTAGGAATTGTTGGTCGTATACTATATTATTATATATAACTTTACCGCTTATTAGGAAGTGATTCCTAATGGTAATTTCGAGATGAAGCGTTTCCTCATTTTGGGATTGTTAAATAGGAGTTTTTCTGGTTTTAGTTCATAGAATGAGCTTCAGAGAACACTTGGCCTGAAAATCCAGATCACTATTGTGCAAATTTATCTCAATTTCTTCATCATTCCTCTCCCTAAAAAGATCAGACAAGAATCACAAAATATTAATCTAAAAAAAAATCAACCTTAAGTTCGATATTGAAGTGATTTAATTGGACAGGTACTAACTTTCAATTTTACTTCATATAGATTTACTTTTTCAGTAATTGCAAATTTAAATTCCATCTTATTGATTGTGGAATATAGCTAGAATAGATACCATTTAAGGACAATATACCAATAAGAACAGTAAATTCATATATGAAGAATAAATAAATATCAGCCGTGCATCGCACGGGTGATTGTTCTAGTTTGGTTTAAACTTGTTGCATGATTTTGATTATTTTGTTAGCTTTTCTATTAACCAACTATTTAGGGCTAGAGTCTATCATTTCATAAACAAAATTTCATAGTATAAGGATGTCCAAGATCATAACTTGTAGGGTTAATTAATGTAATATAAAATTAACAACTTTGACAATTTTGCCAATACACTAATAGTATTATATTTTGGTGTACTCCCTCCGTCCCATTATATTAGTCTCATTTGCCATTTTAGTTTGTCCCACCTATTAGTCTCATTTCCTAAAATGACAAAGAATATTTGGCCACAATTCACTCTCTCTCATCAGGATTAATTACAACCACACATTTTTCACTCACTCTCCAGTCACTTGGTTCATGTGCCGAAAGAAATGAGACTAATATAATGGGACGGAGGGAGTATTAAATTATAAACTTTTGTTTTTGATTAATCCATTATAAAATTTTATTTTAAGTGTGAAAGACATCACCTTTTTTAGTCCTCACAACATCATAGCTCGAACGTTGACATTCATGTTAGCATTTCGACCATTGAATTGTTTTGGTAAGAATTCAATTTCAAAAAATAAAATTTCATGATTTAAAAATGAAAATTCTTAAGATAATTCGTGGAAGTTGAAACTGTAATTTACCTTTGCAATTAACCTAACTTGTTCACGTTTTACTATCTTATTCTCGTAACACACCAAAATATGATTATTAAATTACGTTTTTATCTAATTCTCGTATACTTTTGCTAGATTCCATATTTGGAGACGACACATGCCAACAATTTTCTATTCGTCAAACCTCGTAAAGAAGATGAGAAATAAATTCTTTCAAAATTGAATCCGAGTTACAATCATTTTACTATGATAAAAATAAGATTCTCTTATTTCTCCATTTCACAATTTTGACACTGTTGACCTTAAGAAAAAAATTACTTTCTTCATAAAAGATGTGCTTTTCACTTTAAACTTTATATAGTGTTCCGTAATACTGTATTTATTTTTCGAAAAGTACAAATATAATAGTTATACTATTAAATAAAGCTCTACTACAAAAAGTACTAGGATTCGAATAACTTCTTGATTCAATGACACACAATGACACAAACAACACCGTCAATTGTAAAGAGAGTAGACAGAAACAAATTATAAAAAATGATCGAATCCACCCAAAAATATTATTAGTATGAGTTTAAAGATTAAGAAGAGAACTTAGAAAATAGTGGAATCTTAATTTCTACTTGTATTAGCACATATTCTGACAGGAACGAATGACGAGAGTAGATCCATCCCATTTCAAAATTAAATCAAAGTTTTCTCCAACTAGTTAATAAATAAACTTATTACTTGAAACTCAAAAAAGGCACTTCACAATCACATGCACGATAAAACACATGTTGAAGATGCGCATATATTAAATTCAAATAAACTACGTACGCTAATCAATTTCCCTGAAATTAATGCATACTTCTATGCTTGTGTTGACTTAAGTAACGACACAGAGGGTTAAGTTACGTGATCAAAACTTTTGAACTTGAATCTTCTATTATGCGGTTTTCAAATTTTCATCTTTAAACGCTTTATATATATATATATATCAGGTGAAAACTCTAAATCCAGTGAAATCTAAAAACCGCTAATATCCGTTGATTTCGTAGATCTAGCGGTTGAAAAATTAATCCTAATTAATATTCGAAAAATCATTTTTTTTTAATATTAGTTACAACGACATTTTAGAAAATTTTCCTTTATTTATAACTGAATCCTAATTAATGCTGGATAATTATTGATTATTTGCCTTAATTATAGGATCTTTGAGATTAAGATTAATATTTTGTTTTAATTATTGATATACTGCAGATTTCTTAACGTGTAATCGACAGATTAAACGCGTTAATATATTTTTTTTCTTTTCTGCAAGAGTGATTTTTCAGATTTTTGTTGAAGATCGGTGTTGAAGATTTCGTATTTGTAATATCGGTAATCTGGATTCGTTCTATATTCAGATCGTTATTGAAGTCGGAGTTCGTATCTCCAGATTCGGATCGGTGGTGAAGGTTGTGTTCGTATATCTAGATTCGTTTTTGTGAATTCAGTTTTCTGAAGATCGGTGTTGAAGATTGTTGGTGGTTGAATTCGTTTGATTGAATTCATTTGAAGATTGGTGGTGGTTGAAGATCACTGTTGCAGAGTGGGTTTTTTTTTTTTTTTTTTTCCATAATTAGTTCGGAGTAATCAAAGAGCAAGGGTCGATCATAGGGTTGTTGAAGAGGAAGAGGATAATTTTCGCATTGTAATATGTATTTTGTACGTAATTTATTTTGTATAATTGTGCTAGAGAAGTTCTCGTGTGAATTCTTAGATTCTGATATTATATAATTTAATTCGATTTTGTAAGATTAAACTAGAATGTAATATTGTTATTGCATATTTTGGATTAAACTATTGCATATTTTATACGTTTTGTCGCATTTTAAATGGGTTTTGATGCAATGTAATATTATATTTTAGGTGTAATATTATGAATGTGGGTATAATGCATATTATGTCAATTTTGTTGCATTTATGACCCATTATGATGCATTTTCGTTTCATTTTCATAATTGGTTTCAATTTGTCCTGTTAGGGTTTAGACACCATAAGAGTTATGATATAGCTTGCCCAAATAGGGCTTAGCTTTCCCTATGAGTTAGGGTTTATCATTCACTACAAGTTAGGGTTTAGCTTTTTTTTACTGGTTTAGGGTTTAGTTTTTTTTACTGGGTTAGAGTTTAGCTTCTCTACTGGGTTTAGTTCCAAGAATATGCAACAACATTATATATTTTGTGCAACAAAAATATGTATGCAAACCCATAAATTAAATTATGTAAATGAACAGAAGATCTATTAATATGCAACAACTCGTGACCTAATATGCACCAAAACTATTTGAATGTGCAACAATTGTTGAGTGATCACAAACAACTCATCATAACTCAAATTGAAAATCGATGCATATTCTAGTCATTTTGATGCATTTTTGATTGGTATGAAATTTATCGAATTTTGAACTCAAATCTCGGATGAAACCACCCAGAAACATTCTACTCTTCAAGACGTTTCCAACGGTAGGTCGCACATTCAAATCCGATCGCCAATGAGACCGGAATCGTGTTGGAAAAAATATTGCGTACAACAATGAATCCGGGTAAACACGTTCGATAACCTTTACAAAATAAAAGTTACAAGATCTGAACTATAACACACTTGTTAGAGATTGCAATACAATAAACTAAATTGAATGCATAATTAAAGGGTAAAACCGAGTCGAGTAGAACTCTTCCCGCAAGAAGCTTTACGCCCCGGTAGTGCTTTCGGAACTGGCGTAGCTTCCCAAAAGGTAAAACGGTTTTCATCTTGATAGTAGTAGCACCACAAACTATCAAGCTCCGGCGAACTGGATGCAGACAAGGAACTGAGCTCGAAGAAAAAATAATGCAACGAGATACTCGTAGATGTTCGTTCAATGTTGGTGTGTTAGAATGCTTCTAAACACGTCTATTTATAGGCTACGTCTCAACCGAGAAATTAATGAGCCATAATGTGTCGGTGGAGGTTACGTGAGTAACTCCTGGCTCATGAATGCCTCGTTGGGGGTTACGGTATAACTCCTAGCGGTTACTCCCGACTCATCATTACGTTGGCGGTTATGGGTGTAACTCCCGGGGGTTACTCCCAACGTATTAATATCGTTGGAGGTTACGGACGTGACTCCTTGTACTAACGGACGCACCTGGACCAGATGCTCACGTACATTCGTTCAAGAGACGTATCTATATGACTTCTCCAACCTCCAAAATATTTATATCTCACTCACCGGAAATTGGTTTTGAGCATATAAATATATCACGATATTCCACTCTCAGAGTAGAATAATAATCTATCATTTAATTTAATAAATAAATTAATATAAATTATTTTTAATTGATCAAAAGACCAAATTTCCAACAAATCGTGTCTGGAAGTTTGCGCCACTACTGAAGTCGCGATTTCGCTACTGGTTCGACTTCTTCGGCGAATATCTCCTTCGTTTCTCCACCAAAACGAGTGATCCACCCATAAATCTCTTCCTCTCTTCGAGTAGAATAAAACCCGGTGGTCCGTTTTACGATTGTCATGAGGATCTGGCCAGAAATCATGAATTAATGCTAGAGTATGTTTCAGTTTTGGAAAATCCCTATATTTATGGTAATTAATGCAAGAGTATATATATTTTGATTTTCCATTTTACTAATATGCCCTTATATGGACGAATTATGAGTTAGGGTTTATCATTCACTACAAGTTAGGGTTTAGCTTTTTTTACTGGGTTAGAGTTTAGTTTTTTTTACTGGGTTAGAGTTTAGCTTCTCTACTTGGTTTTGTTCCAAGAATATGCAACAACACTATATATTTTGTGCAACAAAAATATGTATGCAAAACCATAAATTAAATTATGTAAATGAAAAGAAGGTTGTGAAGGTTGTGAAGAAGTCGGAGTTCGTATCTCCAGATTCAGATCGGTGGTGAAGGTTGTGTTCGTATATCCAGATTCTTTTTTGTGAATTCAGTTTTCTGAAGATCGGTGTTGAAGATTGTTGGTGGTTGAATTCGTTTGATTGATTTCGTTTGATTGAATTCGTTTGAAGATTGGTGGCGGTTGAAGATCACTGTTGCAGATTCGTTTTTTTTTTTTTTTTTTTTCCAAAATTAGTTCGGAGTAATCAAAGAGCAAGGGTTGATCATAGGGTTGTTGAAGAGGAAGAGAAGAATTTTCGAATTGCAATATGTATTTTGTACGTAATTTATTTTGTATAATTGTGCTAGAGAAGTTCTCGTGTGAATTCTTAGATTCTGATATTATATAATTTAATTCGATTTTGTAAGATTAAATTGGAATGCAAGTAATATTGTTATTGCATATTTTTGATCAAACTATTGCATATTTTATACGTATTGTCGCATTTTAAATGGGTTTTGATGCAATGTAATATTATATTTTAGGTGTAATATTATGAATGTGGGTATAATGCATATTATGTCAATTTTGTTGCATTTATGACCCATTATGATGCATTTTCGTTTCATTTTCATAATTGGTTTCAATTTCGCCTACAATGTTCTTGTCTCTGCACCATGATGGATCAGAAAATCCTCAAACGTTCAATTTGGAAATAATTTGACAGCCATTATATAAAACGAATTAGAATACATACCCAACTGAAAAAGAAATCAAATTCCGGAATCCTCAAATGTTCAATTTGGAAATAATTTGACAGCCATTATATAAAACGAATTAGAATACATACCCAACTGAAAAAGAAATCAAATTCCGGAATCCTCAAATGTTCAATTTGGAAATAATTTGACAGCCATTATATAAAAGGAATTAGAATACATACCCTACTGAAAAAGAAATCAAATTCCGGAATGCACGAAGTACAAAAATTCTTCATTTTATAACTGCACATTATTAAAAAACGACAAAACATATATATTATTAAATGTAAGAGAATAGAAGTACAACATTTAAGGAATACGATGATACCTTGTTCTTGATGTCCATAATGCAACTTTAAAATTTTAAAAGCAAAATTGTAGAAACTCTTTGCAAGATGGCCTCAAGATAGCTGAAAACAGAAAGTGATATTATGCTTTCAATATAAATACACTACGTTTTTGCTAATGTAGTGAATAAACATTACCAATCTGGTATTTGCTTATTGGAGTACCGAGAGCAAGGTCTATTTGAGAACAGTCCTGCTGCTGCACTATATCAGCTAGAATCCCATTTATATCAAGTATGAGAAGTTTCTTCTTAGAGAGAGAGAGGCTTTAACAACCATTTCCACCTCAATAGACCGAAGTACACCCAAAATTTTTTCATGATTGGACTCAAGTGCAGACATGCGCTGATTTTGAGTGTCAATTTTTTCCTCAATGGACCGAAGTACACCCAAAATTTTTTCTTGATTGGACTCAAGTGCAGACATGCGCTTATTTTGAGTATCAAAATTTCTCTGCAGTTCCTCTCCAAGGATCCGAAACCTTTCTGAATACATCTCCTTTGGCAGTTGGGTCTGTTGCTCTTCCTAATCAGTCCGTTGCTCATTTTCAGGCACCTTTGAAGTCCCAGGCCCTTGTGCATATTGAGTAGCAACTAGTTCATTCTTGAAGGTCCTTATGCATCGCCGCTCGGCGGGAGGCACAAGTTGGACATTGTCATTGATAAAAGATGGGCTTTTTAATTCGCTTTGATCAATGGTTTTAAAGGGCAACATCGCTTGGCGGGAGGCACAATAGATAAACAGCCTAGGCTAGACTAATTAACCAACACCCAGCTAGAGAAACAACCTCGGCTAGACTAGCCAAACCTCGGCTGGCTGTTTTAAAATGAGGGATTTTTAGTTTTTATTTGCCACGCCCAAGTTTTTGCCATCACATAGCGAGAATAGAAAGCGCCCAGAATACACACACAAAAAGAAAAGATAGCCGCCGTCGCCGTCGAGTTATCTATAGAAGGTATTCAATGCAAATTCGTCGCCGCAGCCATCGCGTCGACGACACAATGTCAGTTTACCTCATAAATTCTCTTTCCATTCCTTTGCGATGCCACATTGTCATTTCTTGTGCTAATTACTTGAATCTTAGGTTAGTTTAAGAATGAGTGATATGTTATGCAAACATCTCGATAAATCGTTTGAATTATCATTTGAATTTTATAGCTTGCCCAAATAAGGCTTAGCTTTCCCTATGAGTTAGGGTTTATCATTAACTACAAGTTAGGGTTTAGCTTTTTTTACTTGTTTAGGTTTAGTTTTTTTTACTGGGTTAGAGTTTAGCTTCTCTACTTGGTTTTGTTCCAAGAATATGCAACAACATTATATATTTTGTGCAACAAAAATATGTATGCAAACCCATAAATTAAATTATGTAAATGAAAAGAAGGTTGTGAAGGTTGTGAAGAAGTCAGAGTTCGTATCTCCAGATTCGGATCGGTGGTGAAGGTTGTGTTCGTATATCCAGATTCGTTTTTGTGAATTCAGTTTTCTGAAGATCGGTGTTGAAGATTGTTGGTGGTTGAATTCGTTTGATTGATTTCGTTTGATTGAATTCGTGTGAAGATTGGTGGTGGTTGAAGATTACTGTTGCAGTTTTTTTTTTTTTTTTTCCCAAAAATAGTTCGGAGTAATCAAAGAGCAAGGGTCGATCATAGGGTTATTGAAGAGGAAGAGAAGAATTTTCGAATTGCAATATGTATTTTGTACGTAATTTATTTTGTATAATTTTGCTAGAGAAGTTCTCGTGTGAATTCTTAGATTCTGATATTATATAATTTAATTTGATTTTGTAAGATTAAACTGGAATGCAAGTAATATTGTTATTGCATATTTTTGATTAAACTATTGCATATTTTATACGTTTTGTCGCATTTTAAATGGGTTTTGATGCAATGTAATATTATATTTTAGGTGTAATATTATGAATGTGGGTATAATGCATATTATGTCAATTTAGTTGCATTTATGACCCATTATGATGCATTTTCGTTTAATTTTCATAATTGGTTTCAATTTGTCCTGTTAGGGTTTAGACACCATACGAGTTATGGTATAGCTTGCCCAAATAGGGCTTAGCTTTCCCTATGAGTTAGGGTTTATCGTTCACTACAAGTTAGGGTTTAGCTTTTTTTATTGGTTTAGGGTTTAGTTTTTTTTACTGGGTTAGAGTTTAGCTTCTCTACTGGGTTTAGTTCCAAAAATATGCAACAACATTATATATTTTGTGCAACAAAAATATGTATGCAAACCCATAAATTAAATTATGTAAATGTGTTGGGAATTGTTAAGGATCACTTGTTTTGTTAAGGGGGAACTCATATGGGACACTTTGAAGTGAGTGAAGTATTTGTTTTGATTCGATCCCAAAACCCATAAGTATCCTATTCCCAAGCGACCCAATTTGATGTAGAAAATAGGTTAGAAATTTTTCTAAGCCTATACTGTTAGGATGGCTTGGTTTTTGCTTTAAGTCACTTAGGTTTTTAGACTGCAGAAAATTCAAGTGAAGGCCACTCGCTTGAGTGTGTTTTCCAATCGAAGCAAGTCTACCCAGCCGAAGTGAAGCGTGCCGAGAAATAGCGAAGCGAAGCGAGCGCTACAGTAACAAGCCAAAGCGAGTCAACATGGGTCAACAAATACTAAAGCAGTTACTCAGAAATTTATCTTCCAAGTACTCGCTATAGTAAGACCTTGAAGCAACTCGATTTGAAGCGGCCACTCCCATTCTAAAGCGAAGCGAGCCCCTACCTAAGAGAAAGCGACAACACAGTTCCCGCTCCTATTTTGAACTCCAGTCAACTGAAGATCGTCGCATTAATTGCGAGATCTCCACGTGTCGAAAGAGGAGAGGAGCAGCGGAGTTAACTGCCAGGCCGACAAGGCGCCGCTATAGTACTGGCTCGCTCCAGTTACTGTTGAAATTGTAACTTAGTCATTTTTGGCAAAGGGACAAACTGGCGCGCCTGAAAAGCTATCCGCCTGTGCAAGTACTGTCGAGAGGAGGAGGGACAAGGCCACCTACCAAGCAACGGATCTCGGCCAAACCTCCGCCAATAAATAGTGAAGGATGAAGACGAAGAGAAGTAGAACACTACTTGAGAATTGAGCGCCTACTGCAAACAAACACTCCCAGCCTTTGAGCAATCTTTCGAGTCTTTGTTTCCAAGTGTTCTCCGAGTTCCAGTTTCATCGGAACTCGTCTTCGCAACCTTCACACTTAGAATTCTAAGCCCATTCCAAATCCAAGCTTAGAGAAGAGTTCTAGCCATCTTTGCACTTGTTGTAAAGAACTCTTCATTAGTGTGTCTCTGTCGAAACAAAAAATCCTAACCCTAAAGTTCCAGTTAGGTTTTGTGTTCGATCTAAGGCTCTACTTTCCTCGATTGTAGAAGCCTCGATCATAGAGTCTAGATCCAAGCTTACACTTTCATCGATTGTGTGAAGCTCGATCGAAGCTAGGTTGTAAGGAGAACCCGTAATCTCCCTGTCGACGGACTGAAGCGAGTGAAGCTTCCAGTCCAGTTTTAGGTTTTGTGTGGTGAACCCGTAATCACCCAGTCGTTGTCAGATCCAAGCAAGTGAAGCTCGATCTTGACATAGGTTTTTGAAGAACCCAAAATCTTCAAGTTCTTGAGTGAGGAGAATGAGTTGCCTAGTGCAACAAGTGGACGTAGGAGTTTCATCTCCGGACCACTATAAATCTCTGTGTCGTATCTCTAACCCTAATCTCTATATTTGCTTATTGTTTGATTATTCATTGCACAAGCATTTAATCAACTCAAACTGAAATTTTCAATTACTTAGGAAAGTTTAGCTCACCGAAATTCCGCATATAGAGTAAAGTCTCACTCTTGGTCAAGCTCTAAGCTTAGGTCAAGAGAGTAGCGAATACTGTAGATCTAGCTCTCGGCTAGGTCTTAGTAGTTCAAGTGAGCACTTTACTTAGTACTCTGAGTTTGAGGAAAAGAAGTTGAAAAACTTCAAAAACACGTATTCACCCCCCCCCCCCCTCTACGTGTTTTTCCTCTTACAAACCGGGACCAGCAAGTGGTATTAGAGCAGTGGTTCTTTCGAGCCTCTGCTTTGCATATCCGAAGCGAGTCCCCACTCGCTTCACGTTGTCTCACTGAACCGGATCCAGTTTTTCCTAAGTGCATAAAACCCCCACCCACGCATACTGCATTACTGCTGATAGTTTGCTATATCTACATACAGTGCATCGAATCTTCCACAGTTCTCTCTATCGAAGGTTACGAGACATGGAGTTTTCGAGTCGAGAGCTTCCTCAGTTCCATCCACGACAGAATGTGGGAGATAATAGAGGAAGGACCGATCGAAATCAAAAAAGCTATCTCTGTGGATGTTCTAGCTGCAGAAGGTCGTCCTGCTCACGTCAGACAGATATATGTCGAGAAGGACAAGGACGAGTACAACTCCAACGACTTCAAAATTGCCAATCTCGAAAAGATCGCACGCCACACGATGCAGAGCACTGTGTCGGATGCCTATCTACCAAGGATCAGGAAGTGTGCGACGGCGAAAGAAATGTGGGAAACCCTAGCCCTCATTTCTCAAGGAACGGACAAGATCAAAGAAAACAAACTTGCCGTACAGATGCTGGAGTTTGAAAGTCTGATAATGAAGCCAGGAGAGTCCATCGATGCCTTCGAGCTGAGAGTTACCAACATCATTGCTACTCTCACTCATTTGGGAAGGAACTCACAGACAAGGAGGTGAACCTCAAGATCATTCGAGCTCTCACAAGAAAGTGGCAAACCATGAAGGAGCTGTACCTAGCTACCAAGGATCTGTCGAAGTTCACGCCGGAGATCCTGTTCTCCGAGCTCAAGGCTCACGAGTTCGATCTGAACAGAATGAGTCTCGATGATGAAGATGAAGCTCCCACGACATCAAAAGGAGTTGCTTTCAAAGCTGCTGAAGGGCCAAGCGACCAGACACTCGCTAAGATATCGAGAGAAGAGCTGGAAGAACATGTTGCGTTCTTATCCAAGAACTTCAACAAGATGAACTCACGTGTGGGCAAATATAAGAGATTCTGCAAGCAGTACAAGGGAAGGAGCACTGATGCTCGTGAAGGCAAAGGGAAAAGAGAAGAGACAGCCTAGCCGATCTTGAGGGACATGATGGAAGTGGAGTGCTACCACTGCCACAAGATGGGCCATTACAAATCTGACTGCCCAAAGTTGAGTACAAAGGAGCGAGAAGAACTGAAGGCTAAAAGAGAAGCTCCCAGGCGAGCGCTTGTAGCAAGTGAGCAGCTAGTCGCTTCAACTGAAGATGTTTCAAGAGACTCAGATGCATTCACTGATCCCAACTCCAGTGAGGGAGAGGATCTTGGACTCATGGCGCTCACCGACGAGGAGACTGGAGAGGTATTTTTCTATCCTTCATCTAGTTCAATTACACTCGCACACACTCACCAAGAGGAAGTTAATTCCTTGACATGGAGTGAGTTTCTTGACAAACACCTCAAACTGTCAAGTGACCACAAAGTGTTGAAACAAGCTATGTCTCAAAGCGAGAAGGAGAACCGAAAGCTAGCCACTGAGCTTGACCAAGTCAAACTCAACTTAAGGGCTATGACTAGTAAGTTCAAGGATCTCTTTGCTAGACATCAAAGCTTGGAAGGAAGGTATGAAACCCAATCCAATCTAGTGGCCAATTTGAACAAAGCCTCGTATGCAAGGCAGACACTAGAGAGCTCACTTCTACCTTTTGGTAGAAAGGGAGGACTCGGATGTGAGGGTGGACCTTCCAAGCCCACAGTCTTTGTTGGTGCTTCAAACACGACACCATCAGTTCCTTTGGATGTGCCCACTGCCTTCAAAGTGACCACTAACAAGGACAAAGGCAAAGTGGTTGAGAACCCTAATAGGAAGCCAATGAAGATGTCTATATCTTCAAAGGCAGAATCTAAGGGTAAGCAAAATTCAACAGTCCCTAGCACTCACAATGCTAAAACTTACCAATCCAAAGGTAAAGGGAAACCTGTTGAAGCTTCTAAGTCTCAGACCAAGACACTAGAGACAAAGGATCTCCCTTTCAAGAAAAGGAGTAATGTCTATGTGTCACGTGAGCTGGATTGGAGATGGTCCAACCGTACTCATGTTGAGGGGGAAGTATTCGAAGCACCAAGGAGGTCGCTTCAAACTTCCAAGGTTACCCAAGCGAGTCGGGGTCAAAACCCTAGTTTGACCGCTTCGAGGAAACCAAGCGAGCCGCTTCAAAAGACTGGAAACCCTAAGTCAGTCTCTAAGCCTGTAGCTAATCTGAAGCGAGTCGCTTCAGGATACAAACAAAAGGGTAAGAGCATAGGTATGTCTCAAGCGAGCCGCTACCCCTCTTGCACACACTGCTGCACTTGTGAAGCTGCCTCTAAGCAGAAGTCACAATTTAAGAAGGTCGAGAAGCCCAAGACACAAGCTAACTTTCAAAAGAAAGTGAAGCAAGTATGGGTACCAAAAGGGACTAACCTGCAAGGACCCAAACTGATTTGGGTACCAAAACTTGTCTAATTGCAGGTAGGGGTGTCAACAGGTGGGTAAAACCCGGTCCCGGTTAGGACCCGCTCAAAACCCGCTCCTTAATTAACTTACGGGTCCGGGTCCGGGTCCGGGTCCAACCCGGTCAGACCCGTAACAGCAACAGACCCGACCCGACCCGTTACTTCCGGGTCCGGGTCCGACGCGGCCCGATTTTTTTTTTTTTTTTAATCTTTTCTTTCTTATAAATTAATTCAACCATTTAGTTTTTTCAACTTATCAATTTTGTATGTTTTTACATATTAAGATAGATTAAAGTTTCGATTTGCACATCACTAGCCACTAGGTATGGCAATGGATCCAGGACCCGGTCCAGATCCGGTAGATCCGATCCGAAAATTGGATATGGATCTTGCAAAATTTTTATTGTAATTTTTATTTTCAAAATTTTAATTTAGAAATAAATGCTACGAATCTGGGTCCAGATCCGTAAACCCGTGGATCCGTCGGATTTGGACATGGATCTCAATGTTTTGGACCCGATGGATCTAGACCCAATTTTCAACTATTTTTTAAGAATATAATTGTAACATTATAATATAATCTAGAAAAGCTCGGCTTCAGATTCCCGGCGGTGCGAAGGAGGGAGGGAGAGAAGAGAAAGCGGCGGCGGAGAAGAGGGGTTCAACACTTCCCGGCGGAAGAGCGAGTCCAAATTTGATGAATTTGGGCCATTGAATTAAAAAAATTTTTAAAAAAAAAGAAAAAGAAAAGAAAAAGAAAAAAGAGTAAAGGTGTAGCAATTTTAATTTACGGGTCCGGGTCGGGTCCGGGTCCACTGTAACGGGTCGGGTCCGGGTCCGGGTAGCAACTAAGTTTCTGGGTCCGGGTCCGGGTCCAATGTGGCCGGGTCGGGTCCGGGTCCGGGTCCTTTGTTGTTTGAGCGGGTCCGGGTCCGGGTTTTACCCACCCGCTGACACCCCTAATTGCAGGTGAGCGCCATGGACCCCATGCCAAGTGAAGGTCAACAAATTTGGTACTTGGACAGTGGATGTTCAAGACACATGACTGGCATGAGAGCTCTACTTCAAGATTATGTTGAGAAGAAGGGTCCACACGTAACCTATGGTGACAATTCTCGAGGAAGCACTAAAGGATACGGCGCACTGAAGATCGGAAAGATCAAGATCGAAGAAGTTTCCTACGTGGAAGGACTGAAGCACAACTTGTTATCCATCTCACAATTCTGTGACAAGGGATACAAGGTGGAGTTTATCTCCAACAAGTGCATTGTGATGAACAAACTCACTTCCCAGATTGTGCTCACTGGAATTAGACAAAGGAATGTCTACATAGCACAATGGGAAAGCTGCAAGGAGGAGACGTGCTTAGTCGCAAGAAGTGCTATAGAAATGGGATGGTTATGGCACAGACGCTTGAATCATCTCAACTTTAAGACGATCAATCACTTAGCTCGAAAAGGCTTGGTGCAAGGCATACCAAATGAAGTCTTTGTCAAAGATCATCCATGCTCACCATGCCAACGAGGGAAGTAGACGAAGAAGCACTTCGCCAGTCTTGAAGAAGCGTCATCCAAGCGAGTGCTCGAGCTGCTTCATATGGATCTGTTTGGTCCAGTCACTCCAGTTAGTGTAAATGGAAGAAAATACACTCTAGTTGTAGTTGACGACTTCTCTCTCTACAGTTGGGTCGTATTTCTCTTTAGCAAAAAGGAGACACTGGCCAAGCTACCTCAATTGCTCAAGCGACTTGCTGTGGAGAAGAATCAAGCGATTGCCATCATCTGCTCCGACAAAGGCACTGAATTCCTGAACTAAACCATTGAAGCATACTGCACGGAGCATTATATAGCACACCAGACGTCCTCAGCACGCACACCTCAGCAGAATGGAGTTGCAGAAAGAAGAAATCGAATTATCAAGGAAGTTGTCCGCACTATGATTGTTGATTCAAAGCTACCAATGAAGTATTGGGCTGAAGCTGCCAATACAGCATGCTACACACAGAATCAGACGCTTCTCAACAAACGACACGACAAAACACCATGTGAAATATGGACAGGGAGAATTCCTAACATCTCTTATTTCCATATCTTTGGTTGTAGGGTCTTCATCCATAATAATGGGAAGTCACAATTGAAAGCCTTTGAAAGCAAAGCTGATGAAGGAATATTCTTAGGGTATTCTACATCGAGCAAAGCTTAAAGGGTGTTCAATTGTAAAACCCTAATTGTGGAGGAATCACCCCATGTCGTATTTGATGAGTCTTCTTTGAGTCTTCCACAGGAACAAGTTCAAGTAAATGAAGAAAAGTCAAGCGAGGAACCCGTCAATTCATTGACTTGGGACATGCTTGAAGATGATGAAGAAATCAAGGATTCAAGCGAGCAGATTGTCCAAGGAAAGGTTGAAGCTACTCCCAAGACTCCTGAAGTGAGTGCAAGCCAAGCACCCATTCCAGTCGCTTCAGATGAAGAAGCAAGCGACCCCCGTGAAGATGGAGATGAAGCTGGTGGATCCAAGCGTGCGTGGCTCAAGGATCACTCACCAAGTCAAATCATTGGAGATCCATCCAAAGGAGTGGTGACCAGAAGTCAAGTGTTTGGAGAAAGTGCCATGTGCAGTTGTTTTCTCTCAAACATTGAGCCATCAAGCGTGGAGGAAGCCCTAGCTGATTCTAATTGGGTGATCGCCATGCAAGAAGAGCTGAATCAGTTCACCAGAAATGACGTATGGTTCCTCGTGGATCGTCCCAAATTTCAACATGTTATTGGCACCAAGTGGGTGTTCAAGAACAAGACGGACGAGGATCACAACATTGTGAGAAACAAGGCTCGACTCGTCGCCAAAGGCTACTGCCAAGAGGAAGAAGAAGAGACCTTCGCTCCAGTGGCACGGCTTGAAGCGATCAGACTATTTCTTGCCTATGCAGCGGCTAAGAAATTTAAGGTCTATTAGATGGATGTCAAGAGCGCGTTTCTCAATGGCGAGCTGAAGGAAGAAGTGTATGTGGAGCAGCCACCGGGTTTCGAGCAAGGAGATAAGGTGTACCGATTGAAGAAGGCCCTGTATGGTTTGAAGCAGGCGCCTAGAGCATGGTACGATACCCTATCTCAATTCCTAGTGGATAATGGATTCCACAAAGGAAAGATAGATCGGACTCTCTTCACCATCAATCATGGAGAAGATATGTTGTGGGTCCAGATCTATGTAGATGATATCATATTTGGATCACCAAACCAGTCGCTTAGCGAGAAGTTTGGAGAGCTAATGAAGACCAAATATGAGATGTCTATGATTGGTTTGATGAGTTGCTTCCTAGGTCTTCAAGTGAAGCAACAAGATGATGGAATCTTCATCAATCAAGCCAAGTACACTCGAGATATGCTTGCCAAGTTCGGTGTTCAGCATGCTAAAGCTGTGAAGATCCCTATGAACACCAACTGGAAGATGGAGCCAGACCTAGATGGGAAGTCTGTGGATGCTACAGACTATCGAGCTTTGATCGGATCCTTTCTATATCTCACTGCAAACAGGCTAGATATTGCCTTTGCAGTTGGAGTATGTGCTCGCTTCCAAAGCAATCCCAAGCACAGCCATCTTAAAGCTGCCAAGCGAATCCTTCGCTATCTCAAAGGCACTGTCAACATGGGACTGTGGTATCCAGCTGATGATAATCTGGAGCTCACTGGATATTCAGATGCTGACTATGGAGAATGCCGTGTTGATAGGAAATCAACGTCGGGCACTTGTCAGTTCTTGGGAAGCAAGCTGATCTCATGGTTCTCTAAGAAGCAAACCAGTGTAGCTACTTCAACGACTGAAGCTGAATATATGGCCGCTGAAAGCTGCTGTTCTCAAATTCTATGGCTTCGTCAGCAGTTGAAGGACTACAGAGTTGAAGTGAATGAGATTCCAATCTTCTGCGACAATAACAACGCTATATGTATCTCGCAGAATCCAGTGCTTCACACCAGATGCAAGCACGTGGAAATTCGACATCACTTCATTCGTGATCATGTCGAGAAAAAAAAATATCAAGCTCGAGAAAATCCATACAGATCTCCAGCGAGCGGATATCCTCACCAAGCCTCTAGCTGAATCTCGTTTCAATCAGCTATGCATGGAATTAGGGTTGCTAGACCCTGGTGAAGAGTGCTAGATCCAGGATGCACGAAGGAGTGGTTGCTTCTCTTCAAGCGTCACTCGCTTCGGGTCTTCACCAACTCAAGCGAGTCACTTCAAATTTCACTCGCTTGAAGAAGGAGAAATAAGGTGGAGAAAGGTGGAGTGTTGGAAGACGTTCCCAACCCGCTTACAGGAATTGTTAAGCTATTGGTTAAGGGGGAACTATTGTTTGCTCTCGGAGCAGGCTACTTCCAAAGCGAGCAAGGAAAGCTGTTACCTAGCCTAGGATTCCTAGCTAGTGGGTATAAACACTCGCAAGTGCCGTTTATAGTAACGGTTGTGGGGTCTTGTATCGGGCCTTCCCACGTAAAAATGGTGAAAGCTTAGGCAGGGCTGGCACCTAGACCTTGCGTCCTCTTCCCATCTTTCCGCCGAAGAGGAGCATGTCTTCTCATCTCCTTCATCGTGGATAAATGTTCATTCCCTAGTTTGAATTTTGCATCGCTTCAATTAACCCTAGTTTGGGTCAACCGAGTCGATTGCAAATTCATTCTGTACATCGTAGGAGGAAGCTTGAAGGGTTACCTTTTTCTTCAAAAGGTTGCAGGGCTGGTGACATGCCTCTGCGTAAAAACGAGATTGTCTTGTCAGAGCATTCTCATTGTCATCCTGTCCTATTCTGCTCTGAGATAAGGACTTGTACTCATCTCCCATTCATCGTGAATAAGTACACTTACGTGAAGCTCCCCTCTGGGTTGTAGTAAGCTTGTGTACATTATTCATTCTCCCCCTCATTCCTTCGATGGTGGAGTCTCTTGTTCGAAGAGGAAGATGGAAGAGATAAATGCCTAGAAGACCAAGCTTCAAGCAGGACTAAGGCATAACAGGTGGTACCAACAAGCATCAAGCAAAGAACAAGTTACTTCAAATAAGTGGTATCAATCTCCTAGAAAGTGAGATTGACTGGTAAGTGTTTCAATTCAAGTACACTAAGTAAATTGAAGCGTGCTAGAAACCTTTATTTACTATGTGGAAAATATGAAATGAATCTGACACAAATACAAAGAGGAAAACATTCTTGTTTATCATCGAAGTATGTAAGTCAGAAACATTTTAAATAATGTCAAAGAAATTTCATTCCTTATTCCAGTCGCTTCAGATGGCCAAGTGAGTGCCTCGACACTTAAGCGAGCCATCGCAAGCGAGTGCGGAACAGTCACTCCAAGCGAGTACTTCGCAAGCGAGTAAAAGCCAAAGCGGCTAAACTTGAAGCGAGCGAGTACGAAGCGAGTATGAGCTGTCTGCACTCGAGTGCAAATTTTACTTTTGCTTTTGCATTTAATGCAGTTGCACGTACATAGACGAAAATCCGGGCGCGTGCATCTCAATTCAAATTTGAAGCGGGAAAGTCGGATGAGATCTAGCCGTCGAATCTGAACAGTTCTCAAACCCCAGCCGCTAGATCAACGCCAATTGAGGAGACTAGTCACAGACGGCCACGTGGAGTGCCAAGTCAACTTGGCGGTTCGCTTTTACTGTGATGACGCCGGACACGTCAATCAAATCGCCGCTCTCCGCCGTATACAAACAGAATCCTCGGCGATATTACTGTCTTGCCCCTGCCACGTCAGCCGAACCCTAAGTCTATATAAAGACGGCGAAACAGAATGCAGAAACTTTCATCACTTCCCATATTTGCCATTCTCGTGCAATAATCCTGCAATCTCTCTGCAATCTCACGAGTCTCAATCCCTCAACTTTTTCTTTAAATCTCAGTTCATAACTCACCAATTATCTACCATGGGAAAGAAACAGAAATCCCAACCGATGGAGCAGTTCTTGACCTGAATCGACAATCATATCAACGTCGAGCCTCATCTCGACCCAGTTGTTGTTGATGCTAACGGATTCTTCCGTAGGGCCGTGACCACGGTCGGCTTGTGGAAATTTGTCACGGCGAGGCCGCAGAAGATTCTAGGCAAAGCCGTAGCTGAGATTCTATTGAATCTAAAGGAAGGAGAAACCTCATCAACCTTCATAGACCCGGAGAAGGGGACGCCGGTGGAAGTAGACCTGAGTGCGATAGCCGGAGTCTTTGACTTACCGGAGGAAGGAGCAAACTCTTTGTTGGAGTTGGAGCTGTCCGTCGGAGTAGAATACGCTCTGTTTGTCGTTAAAGGTGCAGAGGAAGACATAAAGCAAGCCAGCATCAAATCTGATTTGAAACCTCCATTCAATCATATATGCCAGCTCTTTTCCAAGTGCATCGCCTGCTACGTCGGAAACTTGGGCCAACTCTCCGACATCAAGCTATTCGCAACCACCGTCATTGTCGACAGCTTGACCGAAACGAAGTTCAACTGGCATGGCTGGTTCTTCAACCAGATCCATGAAGTTGCCCAGGACTTCAAGTTTGTGAAGGGTAGCAATGATCAGATCCTTCGCAAAGGGAAGCTCAAGTTCTTCTCCAGGATTTCCTTTGCACTGGAGAAACTGTACCCTGAAAAGAGATGGAAAGACACCTCCGACTACAAGAAAAATTTTTTTTTGTTCGATATATGGAAGTAGGAGAAAATTCCAATCGATTTGGGACTTCATGATGTTGAAGTGCCCGTAGCTGCACCCGTCGCCGAAAGGCGAAGCGAGGAGAGGAAAACCAAGCGAGTCGCTTCACTTGTTAAGCGAGCTGCGCCGAAGTGGGGGAGGCGAAGCTGCTCGACTTCATCGGCGTGGATGGATTCCACGTCTTCATCAACAACATCAACTACTGGGAGAAGCTGGACGCAAAGGTGAAGCGGACATATCCAGACGCTGTCATCCCAAAGCGAGTGCCATCTGTGCACGAGCAGAAGTTGATGAAGGCCCATGAAGCGGAGCTGATGGTGAAGGAGGATGAAATAGCCAGTCTTCAGAGTGAGATTACCAGGAAGAATGAGGAGTTGGAGAAGAAGACTGAGGAAGTCAAAAATCTGCGTGCAGACTTTGACAAAAAGAAGGCTGAGTTGGAGGGAAGATTGAGGAGAAAGGGAGGCTACTGGAGGAGAAGGAGAATGTGTTAGAGGAGAAGGTGAAGCTGGTGGGAGACCAGGAGAAAAACATCACAGAGCTCAAGCAGTCGCTTGAGGCTGAGAGGAACAGATTGAAGGGTGTGAAGCTAGAGAAGGAGAGGAAGCTAGTAGAGAAGAAAGAGGTGGAAAAGGTCAAGCTCGGGAGCGAGTTGACTAGAACTAAGAAAGCCCTTGACACGCGAGAGAAGGAGATGCAAATCCTTAAGTCAGAGCGTGAAGAGGAGAAGGGCGAGCTTGAGAGCAGATGGAAGAATGCTCGAGCAGTTGATCTAAAGCAGGCAGAGCTGGCCATTCAAGTCAACCGTGCACAGACACTAGCAAATGATTTTGCGGTTAGAATTGCTGGTGTTGCACAAGTGCGCGTAACGCTGAACAGCCAAGAGAGGGCCATTACCACTGCATTGGCAGAACTTGAAGTGGCCCAGAACCACTTCAACCTCATTCTGCAGGAAGAGCGCAAGCTAATCCGAGCAGACATTGAAGCGGAGCTGGACGCTCGCTTCAAAGAAGTGGAGCCCTTGGAGAGCCTGATGGTCTCTGTGAAAGAAAGGGAGAAGCAGTGTGAGTATCTGCTTGAAGAGATATCTGTAAAGACAGTCGAGATCGTGCTTTCACAGGAGCACGTTTTCGCAGAGCGAGCTGAGCGGATGCTTCACGCTGTCTTCAACAAGTTCGACGAACTCCACCAATCCATCAGAGGAAAGGTGATCACAACCACCCCCGGCAGTCTTGATGATGCCAAAAAGGGGGAAAATATTGAGAAAGCAAGTGTTACTGAAGCTAGGAGGGAAGGAGGAGAGAGAGTTGGAGCAGAGGAGAGGATTGAAGCTGGTAGCTTGATCCCAGGAGGAAGTGGAGTAGGAGAAGGGAGCGGAGGTCAAGGAGAGCAGGAGCAGTTGGAAGATGAAGATCGGCCGAGCTAGCTAGAAAGAAGGGCAAGGATAAAATGCTTGAAGAGCCCCGCAAGCCAACTTCTGGGAAGCTGCTAGCTTCCTCTATGGCTGCTCATCCCGCCGTTGCTACAATGACCAAGGAACAAAGGGAGCAACAAATTGCGGCGGATGAGGCCCTGGCCCGTGCTTTAGAGTAAGAATTCAAACTTCCAAAGAAGGTGTTGACTGGAAGTTCCCAAGCAGGCGCTTCAGGTGCGCCCGCTTCTACTGCTGCCCCCACTTCAACATTGGCCGTCGCTACAGCCACTGTTCCATCCGCTTCAGCAAGCCAAGCAATCATCCCCCCTAGTGGCACAGAGAAGAAGAAGGAGATGCCACCACCTCCAGCACCGAAGCAACCCTTGAAGCGAACCACACCAGAAACCAGAGGAGATGATCCCGCGGCCAAGCACCAAAAGATCAAACAATCAGTCGCTTCGAGAGCTGGTCAGATGGAGAGAAGGAGGAAGAGAGGAGAAGAAATGAGAGATGAAGCAGAAAAGGAGAAAAAGCTTAAGCTCAAGCAACTCAAAATCATAGATGGCCGGATTGAGTCACACTGGAATGAAGTGACGCTCATCCAGTCCGCCATCGCACGAAGTGCTTTCATCCCTTTCACGCCGGAAGAATGGGAAGCATGCCAAGCACAGGTCATGATTGACACTTGCCATGTCACCATAAAGGAGATGTCCGACTCTGGTCGCTACAATGCTGAAGAATGTGACTACATTCGAAAGCGAGTCAATGAGAAGCTCCCAAAGTGGAACACGGATGCGAGTGCCAAATTCAACTCGATCATGAAGGAGTTGACGAGCAGGACTGAGGAGGAGCTAGTTTTGCGAAGAAGAGATCATCCTGACGCTCGAGAAATCGAGGACTTCATCTCCAGAGACCTTCTTGATCAGTGGCTCTTCTACAAAGAAAAGTTCATCAAAGCCTACTACTACTGGGAAGTAGTGCCACTGCAAGATGAGTGCTCAAGGCTGAACGCCCTCAACAACTTCCTCTGTGTTTACAATGAGAAATTGAGGCGGAAAATTTTCACACTGGCGGAGGAAGCTGAGCCTAAACCTCTCATTATCAAAGTGCCCGCGGTGAAGGATTTTCCCATGCCATTTCAGCCAAACACCAGTGTTCCTAACCGGAGGATCATTGACGAGGAAGTGGATGAAACTCTAAGACTGGAGAGCGGATGGAGACCGAACAAATACACCGTTAAAACAATGGAGGAGAAAGTCCTTCTGCCTACGTCTTGGAAGAGGAGAAAGAGGAGAAGGAGGAAAAAGAAGAGAAGGACAAGCAAGCAGAAGACCCATAATTTCAATATCCATATTTTGTGAACTGTCGTGTTCATATATCCTATTTTAATTTCTGTCAACTTGTGTCGTTTACAAGCTTTGTGAATGACTTATTTTATTGTTACAAAACTCAACAATTTAACCAAAAAAAAAGGGGAAATGAACTTAAAAGAAAATTTTCAAACAAGCCTGCAAAGGAGGCAGTCGTCAGTTTTTAAGTTGGGTTTTGGCATCATCAAAAAGGGGGAAATTGTTGGGAATTGTAAAGGATCACTTGTTTTGTTAAGGGGGAACTCATATGGGACACTTTGAAGTGAGTGAAGTATTTGTTTTGATTTGATCCCAAAACCCCTAAGTATCCTATTCCCAAGCGACCCAATTTGATGTAGATAATAGGTTAGAAAATTTTCTAAGCCTATACTGTTAGGATGGCTTTGTTTATGCTTTAAGTCACTTAGGTTTTTAGACTGCAGAAAATTCAAGTGAAGGCCACTCGCTTGAGTGTGTTTTCCAATCGAAGCGAGTCTACCCAACCGAAGTGAAGCGTGCCGAGAAATAGCGAAGCGAAGCGAGCACAACAGTAGATTCAAAGCGAGTCTGGCAAAGCGAAGCGAAGCGAGCGCTACAGTAACAAGCCAAAGCGAGTCAACACGGGTCAACAAATACTAAAGCAGTTACTCGGAAATTTATCTTCCAAGTACTCGCTACAGTATGACCTTGAAGCGACTCGATTTGAAGCTGACGCTCCCATTCTAAAGCGAAGCGAGACCCTACCTAACAGAAAGCGACAACACAGTTCCCGCTCCTATTTTGAACTCCAGTCAACTGAAGATCGTCGCATTAATTGCGAGATCTCCACGTGTCGAAAGAGGAGAGGAGCAGCGGAGTTGACTGCCAGGCCGACAAGGCGCCGCTACAGTACTGGCTCGCTCCAGTTACTGTTGAAATTGTAACTTAGCCATTTTTGGCAAAGGGACAAACTGACGCGCCTGAAAAGTTATCCGCCTGTGCAAGTACTGTCGAGAGGAGGAGGGACAAGGCCACCTACCAAGCAACGGATCTCGGCCAAACCTCCGCCTATAAATAGTGAAGGATGAAGACGAAGAGAAGTAGAACACTACTTGAGCATTGAGCGCCTACTGCAAACAAACACTCCCAGCCTTTGAGCAATCTTTCGAGTCTTTGTTTCCAAGTGTTCTCCGAGTTCCAGTTTCATCGGAACTCGTCTTCGCAACCTTCACACTTAGAATTCTAAGTCCATTCCAAATCCAAGCTTAGAGAAGAGTTCTAGCCATCTTTGCACTTGTTGTAAAGAACTCTTCTTTAGTTTGTCTCTGTCGAAACAGAAAACCCTAACCCTAAAGTTCCAGTTAGGTTTTGTGTTCGTCGTCGTTAGGTTGTGTTCGATCTAAGGCTCTACTTTCCTCGATTGTGTGAAGCTCGATTGAAGCTAGGTTGTAAGGAGAACCCGTAATCTCCCTGTCGACGGACTGAAGCGAGTGAAGCTTCCAGTCCAGTTTTAGGTTTTGTGTGGTGAACCCGTAATCACCCAGTCTTTGTCAGATCCAAGCAAGTGAAGCTCGATCTTGACATAGATTTTTGAAGAACCCGAAATCTTCAAGTTCTTGAGTGAAGAGAACGAGTTGCCTAGTGCAACAAGTGGACGTAGGAGTTTCATCTCCGAACCACTATAAATCTCTGTGTCGTATCTCTAACCCTAATCTCTCTATTTGCTTATTGTTTAATTATTCATTGCACAAGCATTTAATCAACTCAAACTTAAATTTTCAATTACTTAGGAAAGTTTAGCTCACCGAAATTCCGCATATAGAGTAAAGTCCCACTCTTGGTCAAGCTCTAAACTTAGGTCAAGAGAGTAGCGAATACTGTAGATCTAGCTCTCGGCTAGGTCTTAGTAGTTCAAGTGAGCACTTTACTTAGTACTCTGAGTTTGAGGAAAAGAAGTTGAAAAACTTCAAAACACGTATTCCCCCCCCCCCCCCCCCCTCTACGTGTTTTTCCTCTTACAAACCGGGACCAACAAAATGAAAAGAAGAACTATTAATATGCAACAACTCGTGACCTAATATGCACCAAAACTATTTGAATGTGCAACAATTGTAGAGTGATCACAGACAACTCATCGTAACTCAAATTGAAAATCGATGCATATTCTAGTCATTTTGATGCAATTTTGATTGGTATGAAATTTATCGAATTTTGAACTCAAACCTCGGATGAAACCACCCAGAAACATTCTACTCTTCAAGACGTTTCCAACGGTAGGTCGTACATTCAAATCCGATCGCCAATGAGATCGGAATCGCGTCTGGATGTTTACGCCACTACTGAAGTCGCGATTTTGCTACTGGTTCGACTTCTTCAGCGAATATCTCCTTCGTTTCTCCACCAAAACGAGTGATACACCCATGAATCTCTTCGTCTTTTCGAGTAGAATAAAACCCGGTGGTCCGTTTAATGATTGTCATGAGGATCTGGCCAGAGATCTTGAATTAATGCATGAGTATATTTCAGTTTTGGAAAATCCCTATTTTTATGGTAATTATATGTAGTATATATGTTTAGATTTTCCATTTTACTAATATGCCCTTATATGGACGAATTATGACTATTTTTTTTCATTTTTTTTAAATTTCTTTCCATTTAATCTCAACCATTGATTTACACTAAATCTATGGTATTTATCGGTTTCTAGATTTCATTACTTATTGAGTTTTCACCATAGTGTATCCCTATATATTTCCTATATAGAAAATATATCGGGTGAAAACTCTAAATCCAGTGAAATCTAAAAACCGCTAATATCCGTTGATTTCGTAGATCTAGCGGCTGAGATTAATCCTAATTAATATTCAAAAAATCGTTTTTTTTTTAAAATATTTTTTTATTAGTTACTAGGACATTTTAGAAATTTCCCCTTTATTTATAACTGAATCCTAATTAATGCTGGATTATTATTGATTATTTTCCTTAATTATAGGACCTTTGAGATTAAGATTAATCTTTTGTTTTAATTATTGATATATCGCAGATTTCTTAACGTGTAATCGACAGATTAAACGCGTTAATTTTTTTTTTCTTTTCTACAAGAGTGATTTTTCAGATTTTTGTTGAAGATCGGTGTTGAAGTATGATTTCGTATTTGTAATATCGGTAATCTGGATTCGTTCTATATTCAGATCGCTATTGAAGTCGGAGTTCGTATCTCCAGATTCGGATCGGTGGTGAAGGGTGTGTTCGTATATCCAGATTCGTTTTTGTGAATTCAGTTTTCTGAAGATCGGTGTTGAAGATTGTTGGTGGTTGAATTCGTTTGATTGAATTCGTTTGAAGATTGGTGGTGGTTGAAGATCACTGTTGCAGATTCGTTTTTTTTTTTCCTTTTTTTTTTCCCCAAAATTAGTTCGGAGTAATCAAAGAGCAAGGGTCGATCATAGGGTTGTTGAAGAGGAAGAGAAGAATTTTCGAATTGCAATATGTATTTTGTACGTAATTTATTTTGTATAATTGTGCTAGAGAAGTTCTCGTGTGAATTCTTAGATTCTGATATTATATAATTTAATTCGATTTTGTAAGATTAAACTGGAATGTAAGTAATATTGTTATTGCATATTTTTGATTAAACTATTGTATATTTTATACGTTTTGTCGCATTTTAAATGGGTTTTGATGCAATGTAATATTATATTTTAGGTGTAATATTATGAATGTGGGTATAATGCATATTGTGTCAATTTTGTTGCAGTTATGACCCATTATGATACATTTTCGTTTCATTTTCATAATTGGTTTCAATTTGTCCTGTTAGAGTTTAGACACTATACGAGTTATGATATAGCTTGCCCAAATAGGGCTTAGTTTTCCCTATGAGTTAGGGTTTATCATTCACTACAAGTTAGGGTTTAACTTTTTTTACTGGTTTAGGGTTTAGTTTTTTTTACTGGGTTAGAGTTTAGCTTCTCTACTGGGTTTTGTTCCAAGAATATGCAACAACATTATATATTTTGTGGAACAAAAATATGTATGCAAACCCATAAATTAAATTATGTAAATGAAAAGAAGATCTATTAATATGCAACAACTCGTGACCTAATATGCACCAAAACTATTTGAATGTGCAACAATTGTTGAGTGATCACAAACAACTCATCATAACTCAAATTGAAAATCGATGCATATTCTAGTCATTTTGATGCATTTTTGATTGGTATGAAATTTATCGAATTTTGAACTCAAATATCGGATGAAACCACCCAGAAACATTCTACTCTTCAAAACGTTTCCAACGGTAGGTCACACATTCAAATCCGATCGCCAATGAGACCAAAATCGCGTCTGGAAGTTTACGCCACTACTGAAGTAGCGATTTCGCAACTGGTTCGACTTCTTCGGCGAATATCTCCTTCGTTTCTCCACCAAAACGAGTGATCCACTCATGAATCTCTTCGTCTCTTCGAGTAGAATAAAACTCGGTGGTCCGTTTTACGATTGTCATGAGGATCTGGTCAGAAATCGTGAATTAATGCAAGAGTATATTTCAGTTTTGAAAAATCCCTATTTTTATGGTAATTATATATAGTATATATATTTTCTGAGTTTCCTAATTTCTTGCGCCAACAAATAAATAAATACTTGTTTTTTCTAAAAAAAAAAGAAATAAAAGAAAAAAAACCCATAAAATAATACAACTGTACTAGAAAACGTGCGCTTCCTAGAATCTCTCTCGATGCAAAAAAATTCAAAAAAAGGGACCATTTTTTTTTTTTTTTTTTCTTGCAATAAATCCAAATTCTCCACGTATCTCTCTCTCCCTCTCTAAAAAGATCAGTAAAGTGGTAGTAGACTGCCATTTGCCAAGATTCTAGATATTTTTCCAAGAATCGAGCCAAATGGTGGGGCTGAAAGCAGGAAGCCGGCCGCCGTGGGTGGGATTGGGAGCTGCAGTTTGGGTGCAGATAGCCGCGGGAAATGCCTACACTTTCTCCCTCTACTCTCCCTCTCTCAAATCGGTTCTAGGTTTCAGCCAGCAGCAGCTCACCATTCTCGGAGTGGCCAACGATATCGGAGAAAACGTCGGGATCCTTCCGGGAATCGCCTGCAATAAGCTCCCTCCGTGGGCCGTTCTTCTCGTCGGCGTTTTCGCTTCCTTCTTCGGCTATGGCGTTGTCTGGCTCGCCGTTAGCCAGACTCTTCCTTCCATCCCGTATTGGGTCGTAAGTTTCGTTTCCTCCTAATTTGTTAATCTACTTTGGACTTGCTTTTGATCTCGATTTCTCGGTGCCGTTTTCTGATTTTCTTTTTTCAAAGCTGGATTTCTGCTTCCTAGAGAGAGAGAGAGAGAGAGAGAGACCGCATATTTTGCTGTTGTTTCGGTTGATATATGCTGGTAATAGTTGAATTTGAATTAGAAATCCTTGGTAATTGTCAATGGGAGTAGTTAAGGTTTCTTGCTATTGAATGAGTCATTGAATTGTTAATATGTGTTTTGAAGTTGTTGGATTAATTCTATGGAAGATTTTTTTTTTTTTTTTTTCAATCTCTGTTATCCACTGAGCTCAGTTATACTACATGGATTCATCTATAGCTACCTCATAATCTACAAATTTTAGGCCTTCTCTCGAGTCTCGACTAGTTGTTAAGTTTCGGGTTTTGGCTACTAAGAAACTAATTTCATCTACTGTAATAGCAAAGAACACTCTTCTAATACCGTTGTGGCAAATTCAGTGAGGGAGAAGATTACTAGTACTATGCAAAAACTGAAGTTTACTGACTAGTGTTTTGTAGAATAGACTTAATTTGACTATTGGAGTCAAAGCAAACGAGAAACTATAGTCCATACTTTAGCTTAATCCCATTGAGTAACCCGATTTATTTTCATGATAACAAAATTCAAATGTACATCTTTTCACTTGCCGTAAAATTCCATATCTTTTGATCATGAGGCATTCGGCCTAATTATCTTATGATTATCGCAGTTATGGTGCGCGTTATGTGTTGCCACAAACAGCAGTGCGTGGCTAGGCACTGCAGTTCTAGTAACCAACATGAGAAACTTTCCTATGAGTAGGGGCACGGTTGCCGGAATTCTTAAAGGATATGTCGGGTTAAGTGGGGCTGTCTTCACGGAGATATTCACTATGGTCCTTAACGGTTCAGCTTCGAGCCATTTGCTACTTCTGACACTTGGGATTCCAGTTATAGGTTTGGCTATGATGTACTTTGTTCGACCTTGTACTCCAGCTTCTGGAGAAGATCCTTGGGAACGAGGGCACTTTCTTTTTGTCCAAGTAGCTAGTCTCACCCTCGCAGTTTATCTTCTCACCACCACCATTTTAAAGAACTTCTTATTTCTTGGAAACACCATCTCCTATATATTCATCGCTGTGATGATTATTCTTTTGATGGCTCCTCTTGCAATTCCCTTGAAGATGACTTTGTTCCCCGTAGTTAGTAAGAAACAAGCTGATCAGGTCGAAGGTAATCCGGATTTAACGGATTCTCTTCTGACTCCATCTTCTTCAGCAGCGAATCTTGGAAGCTTTTATGAGTCGGAAGATGTTTCCGAAGTGGATATGCTTCTTGCAGTAGGTGAGGGTGCAGTTAAGAAGAAGAGGAAACCTAGGAGAGGAGACGACTTCAGTTTTCGGGAAGCTATTGTGAAGGCTGACTTTTGGCTTCTATGGTTTGTTTACTTCTTTGGAGTTGGCTCAGGGGTAACAGTTCTTAATAATTTGGCACAGATTGGGGTTTCACTCGGTGTTGATGATGCTACTATATTGTTAAGCTTGTTCAGCTTCTGTAACTTTTTGGGCCGCCTCGGATCTGGAGTCGTCTCTGAACACTTTGTGAGGTAAAACTACATATTCTCTTGTCTTACTTTCACTTTGGCTCTTCAGTAGCTCAAGATTTTCAGATGTTCGTTCCAATCAGTTCGCATAACAGTCTCGTCTCTCAATTATAGTCAATTTCATTGCACATATTCAGTACACTTAAAGTACATATTTTAGAGGGCCTTGAACTCATGGTATGATAGTGTTCATAAATAAATACTCTAGGTTTCGCACTATTGGAAAAATCCACAGCCGCCCGAGTGAAAAAGCTTCATCCACATGAACTTTCGGGACAACACACTCCAGCTGGGCATTTACTCTACATGATGGGATAGACTTGCAAAATTAATAGACTAATCCACCCTATTTATTCAAGAATTGATTAATTTTGAGCTTATTTGATCCTCTGTCTTAGTCATCTGTATTATCAGTCCAGTCTATTGCACAAAGTAAATCCCCCCTCAGAATAATTGGTATTTGTTTGACATTTTGCAGGTCGAAAACAATTCCTCGAACATTTTGGATGGCCATAACACAATCAATCATGATCCTAACGTTTCTTTTATACGCTTCAGCCATAAAGGGCACCCTCTATGCTGCAACAGCGTTACTAGGGATTTGCTACGGTGTCCAGTTTGGAATAATGATCCCAACAACATCCGAGCTCTTCGGTTTGAAACATTTCGGCATAATATTCAACTTCATGCAGTTGGGAAATCCGGTGGGGGCTCTTCTCTTCTCCGGCTGGCTTGCTGGTCAGGTATACGACTCTGAAGCTGAAAAGCAATTAGGGTCTTCGTGTATCGGTCCAAATTGTTTTAGGCTCACGTTTTTCGTTTTGGCTGGGCTCTGTGGAGTGGGAACTTTGTTGAGCATAGTTCTTACCGAAAGACTAAGACCAGTCTATCGAATGCTCTATGCTCATGGTTCGTTCCGGGTGCTGCCTCAGAGCTCCGACCACTGATTACGAGACGATAATTTATGGAATTATGGAGTTTTAATTCCTCTAGAGAAATTTGCATATGTATTGTAATACGCAGAATAGGGATTTTGGAATCTGAGATGGGATAATGTGTGTAGACTATGAAAATTTGAATAATGTAAAATGTATATGCATGGTGCATTATAGCATATGTTGATGGTTCTTGAAGGGTAATTTGATGGTGATCTTATTGAGACGTTATTTCTCATTTATAGCAAGTCAAATAATACTTCATCCGTTTGTCATATTTGTGTACAACATGTTTCAACGTAGGTTTTAATACTTGTAATAAGTAAATGGTGAAGTGGTTTTTGGGTTTCAGTTAATATAGTGTATACTAAAGTTGAACGAAAATATAGATTAGTTGACTTTTGAAGGTAATAAGTAAATGATGGAAATCGAGTCCGTGTCTCGACATGAATTGTGTGCAAATATCACGGACGAGGGGAGCGGTAAATAGAAATTTGAGCCCAAGGCCAAGTTGTTGGTTCTTCTTCCTCTTCCTCCTTTTCCTCATATTTTTTATATTGCATTTATCGTTGGTAGATATTATAGAGAGTTGGTGAATGAAGATTTTATTCAACACACTTTACGGAAGATACATAGCATGGTTTATATAGGAAACAATAAACCCTAATCTATGAAACCTTAAAGAAACGAAAACCCTAAGCCCAATTAATAAACTAAACAATACAATTATGGGCTTAATCTAATACACCCCCTCAAGATGACGTTCTAAGTAACGCCAATCTTGACCATAATCAAACGAAGACGAGGGCGCGATAGCGGCTTGGTAAGAGCATCCGCAAGCTGGTCCGCCGAAGAAACGTGAGTACCACGAACTTTGTTTGACTGTATCAACTCCCGTACAAAGTGATAATCAATCGCTATATGCTTCATACGAGAGTGAAAGACGGGATTGGCACAAAGATATGTTGCACCAATATTATCAGAGTAGATCACAGATGAGGACGTAACGGGAAAGTGTAGCTCGCCAAGAAGAGAGCGAATCCACTGCACCTCCGATGCAGCGGCTGCTATGGCTCGGTACTCCGCTTCCGTAGAGGACCGGGCAACCGAGCGTTGCTTGCGAGAGCTCCACGACACAGGATTGGGACCAAGAAAAGAGATGTAGGCCCCAGTCGACACACGATCGTCATTATTTCCAGCCCAATCTGCGTCGGAAAAACAGTGGAGCTCGATGGAGGGTGACTTCCGATAAGTCAAGCCAACGTTGTGAGTACCGTTCAAGTAACGAAGAAGACGTTTGACTGCACCCCAGTGTGTTTCCGTCGGAGCATGCATAAACTGGGAGAGACGGTTCACCGCAAACGCAATGTCGGGACGAGTGAAGAGCAAGTATTGTAAACTTCCCATAGCACTTCGATAGAGAGAAGAGTCGGCTGCCGGAGCTCCATCGGCAACAGTCAAAGTGAGAGAAGGAGACAAAGGAGTTTGAACCGGTTTAGAATCCAGCATATTAAACTTCCCTAGGATATCGGTGACATACTTTCGTTGGAATAGAAAGCACGTAGTAGCCGACCGAGCAACCTCTACACCGAGGAAGTACGACAAGGAGCCAAGGTCCTTGAGAGAGAAATTTCGAGCGAGGGTGGTAGCAACGGACTGTAGAAAACCCGTATCATTGCCGGTGAGAATTAAATCATCAACATAGACAAGAAAGTAGGCTAGAACCCCATTGTTGCTATACACAAACAAAGAAGCATCAGACAAAGTGGGAGTGAACCCTAGCCGACGGAGAGCCTCATGAAGAGCAAGATACCAAGTACGAGGCGCTTGTTTGAGGCCATATATGGATTTCCGGAGCTTGCAGATATAATTGGGATAATTCTTGTCAGAGAAACCCGGAGGCTGAGCCATATAAACCTCATCAGTGAGCGTGCCATGAAGAAAGGCGTTATTGACATCAAACTGACGAAGATGCCAATCTTTCGAAACAGCAAGACTTATCAAGATTCGAACCGTAGCGTGCTTCACAACAGGGCTGTAGGTGGCGGTATAATCAATCCCCGAGCGTTGATGAAAGCCCTTAGCAACCAAACGAGCCTTAAACTTATCAACCGAGCCATCCGGTTTACGCTTAATGCGAAAGACCCATTTGCAGCCAATGACATTCGAAGAGATAGTAGGAGAAACCAAGTCCCACGTGCCATTATTAAGGAGAGCCGAGAATTCCAATGACATAGCCTCACGCCACCGAGGATCAGAGAGAGCCTGAGAAACAGTACGAGGCTCAACATCCGAAGAAACATTAGTGAGCATAGCATACCTAGGATTCGGCTTGCGAATGTTGTTGCGAGCACGAGTGGTCATGCCATGAGTAGACTCCACTGAAGGCGGTGGTGAAGGAGCACGAGCAGGGGATGACCTTGGGGGCGGCGTAGGCAGTGGTGGAGTGGGATCCGGGACGGGGAGAGGAGTTGGCGGCATAGTATTTGTAGCTATCATTAGACACAACGGGAGAACTCCAAACATCCGAAAACACAACTTCTAAAGGAGAAGAGGATGTTATTGAGGAATCATAAAAAGGAAGTTTATGACTTTGTACACATTTACAAGAGTTACAAGAGAAGTTTGAAGACTCAAGTGGACTCAAGTTATGTGTAGAGAGTACATGATCTAGAATACGCTTAGAAGGATACCCTAATCTAGCATGCCACAAGGACAAAGGTTGTTTTATTGAAAGGAAAGCTGACGAGACAGGAGCCGAAGCAGAATGAGACGGCCACAGATATAACCCATTAACGCGCTGACCCCGAAGGCGAGTGACCCCCGTTCGCCGATCCTTCACCTGAAAATCACACGGAGAGAAAATGATATCAACATCATTATCCAAGCATAAGCGCGACACAGATAATAAATTGCAGGACATGCTAGGAACATGTAAAGCGTGAGTAAGCCTCAGAGATTTGGAAAACGGAAGCTCAAGAGATCCTATATGAGCAATAGACAAGCTTTTACCATCACCAATGAGCACAGACTCGGGGCCCGTATAAGGGGAGTGGAGCGAGAGGTTGGCCAAATCAGTGGTTATATGATGCGAGGCACCCGAATCAAGAAGCCACTCAAACGGAGCGAGAGATGCATTAGCAGCGTGAGCCGAGGGAGAGGAGTAAGCCTGACGACTCGGCTCGGACTTCATCGCGGTGTATGTGAAGGAGGAGCAACGGCGCGCAGAGTGGCCCTGTACACCACACAATTGGCATTTCCCTATATAGGGTTTGGCGCCAGAAGCAGGAGGCCTTGACGAGGGAGAACCCGACGACGGAGAACGGTAAGGTGAGGCCGACTACTGCTGCTGCTTCTGCTTGGGATTCGACGTCGTGCGCGGCTGAGACGGCGAGTAGAACGCCGTTGCGGGCTGACTGGCGTGCAGGTTGGAAGATCGAGACTCAAGCTGGGCCTCGGTACTTAAGAGCTTGTCATGGAGCTCATCAAATCCAATGGGATGCTCACGAGCTTGAATGGCACTTGATATCTCACGGTAGGAGTCATCAAGGCCATTGAGGATCTTAAGAGTTAGATCCTCAACATCAGTGGTGGCGCCGATGAGAGCTAGTTCGTCGACGGTGCCTTTAATTTCCTGAAGGTACTCCGTAATCGATTTGGCTCCTTTCACTGGATTATGAAGCCGATTTCGCAGAGCAGGGATGCGGCCATGAGAAGGTTTACCATAGGTGTTGGCTAGAGTTAGCCAAGCATCACGGGACATTTTCGCCGAGGCAATGAAAGGAATGAGCGTCGGAGAAAGAGTGGAGATGATGGCGCTAAGGATCAGCTGATCCTGTCGGATCCAGAGCGAGTGAGCCGGATTCTCAATCGGAGCAACGGAGCCCGTGGTGACAAGAGATGCAGCGGACGCCGGAGTGGTGGCGGGAGGGCAGGGCGTCGCACCGGTAACATAACCGATCAGGTTGTAGCTGGTGAGGAGGGTCTGAAACTGGAACTTCCACGAGGTATAGTTCGAACTCGTGAGCTTGAGGGGCGCCTGCATCGCCGAATGAAGGGCGATAGGCGCATCAGAGTTGGTGGTGGCAGTCATGGCGATGACGGGAAGCGAGATGCGGCGGAAGAGATTGACAGAGGATCGCAGAGGTGTTACCCTAGAGAGATCTTGATACCATATAGAGAGTTGGTGGATGAAGATTTTATTCAACACACTTTACGGAAGATACATAGCATGGTTTATATAGGAAACAATAAACCCTAATCTATAAAACCTTAAAGAAACGAAAACCCTAAGCCCAATTAATAAACTAAACAATACAATTATGGGCTTAATCTAATAGAAATAAGTTGGGTTTGGATTCGGTTCCGACACTTGTTGTCTCCCTAACTTGTGTTCATTATTGATTTGTATTTTATATTCTCCTTGAAAATTCTTCATATAATTTCATTTTCACATTTTGGATTGTCCTTAAAATTCTAGGACTTCTAAAGTTTTGAATATTGACTTATCATCGAATAGTGTAATAAACAATGTAAATAAATGTGGGACCACGTCCAATGTTCTAAAAAGCGCTAGGCGCTAGTCGGGCGGTGGAGGGGTGATTAGCGCCTAGGCGGCTAGGCGGGAGCCTAGGCGGATTCGAACTATAATGCTTATTTTTACTATCCTTACAATATTGTTGTCAAATTTATAATAAATACACATACTATGACAATTGATAGGTTAATTTCATAATTATAAATTCAAAATCATACATAGAGTAGCATAGTTTACCTAAACATAGATTAGTTAACACAAATAGACTATTGATTAAGCTTCAAGAGCGGCTCGTTGGGTATCGCATAAAGCCTAGGCGGATTACATATTAGTCGGGCGGCGAGGCACTGACTAGCGCCTAGGCGCCGCCTAGGCGGACCTAGGCGGCGTCTTTTAGAACACTGACCACATCTATTTCTATACCGGTATTAAAAGGAGCCTTATGTTACAAAATAGTAGATTGCCTATTTGTTTTTCCTAATACACATATTTTGTATATGGTATGTTATATTGGGCGGCTTATATCATATGGGCACTCCATGGGCGACAAGGCCACGTTGGCCAATTTTTAAAGAATATTTTGCTCTCTCTCCATGATCATATTTTATATTTCCATTAAATATGTTTCTTTTTTCTTTTCTTTTTTCTAATAATTCTTTGAACTTATTTTAATTCCAATTAAGGTTTATATATCTCCATTTAGAGTTTATATAATCTCAATAGGGTTTATTAATTCCAATTAGAGTTTATATATCTCCATTTACAGTTCAATAAGCCTTATTAGGGTTTATTAAAAATATAATTTGTGATAAATTATTTTCAAAAAATATTACAATTAAGTATTTGTATAATTATTGATTTGGAAAGAGAGACAAAATACGAATAATATCATATAAGAATGGATGAGAGAGGAAGAGATGTATTTGGGAGGAAAACAATCATTAAAATATAGGAAGAAATTGGTGACGTGTATGCCACATAAATTGTCGTTCACGGGTTCGCCTATTAAATTCGCTCAGCATATTTTCCCTCTCTATATATAATTTTGATTTGCTTAAGTGACTGGGAGAATGAATTTGGCGAAATGTGTGAATGAATATCGATTTTTTCTTCGTTAACTTAAGAATTTCTTTCTTATTTTTCTTACTAATTGTTTCTATTAATTTTATTTACTTTCTTTCACTATTTTAATTTATCAATTTTATGACTATTTTCCAGGATTCACTTATCGACTTAGGGTATATAATTTTTTTAGCAGCTAATTTCTATTTTAACGAATAAAATAGGGTGAAATTTTGACAGAAACTTTAAAACATTTAGTAAAAAATTACGAGAACGTAAATATATATAATTTAGAGAGTGATATTTGAAGTAATTCTGACAACCGGCATAATGTATTTTAGTTTTACTTGAATCGAGATCGGAGAATATTGAGCATTGATACCAAAACAAATTAAAAGATTGAATTAATGATAACAACATATGACGAATTGACAATGTCGATAATTTTTTTAACCGGTCCTTTTGAAATAACAAAAAGCACTCTTCTCTATCCACCGTTGACACTTTTAATGTGTTAACTTCCGATATGGCAGTGATAAGGTTTACTATTTTTAGATAGGTTATGGTATATATTTATATCTTTATTCATTAATAGTATTTCACATCATCAGTAGGCATAATAAGAATGTCCACGATAGATAGGAGAGCATTCCTCTTCGAAATTTCTAAAGTATTGTATTGATATAATAATCATTAAAGATATAAAAGACATGGAAATATGCAACACAATATTTAATAGAATCATAAGAACCCAATGATCATTGATTCTAAATGAAATATCATCATGATAGATTTAATTTGATATGAAACCATAAGAATCAGAGAACAAACTGAGATGATTCAAAATCTTGTGATCTAAATTGTACCAAAATATGTCTAGAGGTGTGAATAGATGAGTAAATTAATTAATATTAAGTTAGTTTATTCAGCCTTATTGAACATATTTATTTTCATATTATAACTTTACAAATGATGAATGTGATATCCTAATATAGAACTTGACCGATTCTAAATAGTTACATAACGAGTATAATGTAGTTTTCTAATTAAGACGTCCACAAAAATAAATTATATATATGGTAAAAGTAGACATGTTCTTCTGTCAATCTAGAAGATTCAGTATATTTTCGTAAGGTATGATTTTCCATTCATAATTCAGATATTACTTTCAAATGAATTCTTTTGTGTGGAAAATTGACTACAGGCGATGATGTCTTGTGTAATACTCCCTCTGTTTCGTTCAGTCAGACATATTTTACTGTTTTATATCTCATTATACATTCAAGTAACGCATCAAACTGGATGCACCAGAGGAAGTAATATTTACTAGCTTATTCTTCTTCTTTAAATTTTTTTTTTGTTATATGTTCTTATCGACGCTAACAAAATTAAAGTATTCATGTTTTATGAGCACTAATCTTCAATCTTATTAGCCTCTCTTTAAAAATATTTTGCTTTGCATGCAATGCGATTTTCATGGAGAGATAAAACGTACTTTCACATTTGAGAGCTTTTCGATAGGGATCATTAATAATAAGACCTTCGCGAGAGCTTAAAGAGTTGTTTATGGTGTTCATCTATTGTTAATTAGTTCATGCATTAATCTTTATTAATTTTTATAATTTTCATTTTCTATATTTTGTGCTATGGTTGGACTAGAAGGTTGTTTCATTAGTTTCATTACCAAATTAAATTTTGATACCCACAATATTTGATATATCTTTTGAATTGTAGTTTTATAGTATAATTTTATCTTAGTCTTTGTTTTTGTCGAAATTCGTTAGCTATGATTTCAGTACTTGATATTTTCAAAGGAAAGGTACTCAATTAGTCTAATGTATCTGGTCTCAAGGGGCGCATAAGTGGGCAATTTTTCGAGACCGTATATATTTATCTTAGTATCTTAGTATTTGTAACTATACAATCTAATGTGATGGCTCTAACTCGACATGTAAGTTGTTTAATAACGCATGATAACATTACATTCAACAATTAAGAGTATTATAATTTCAAACATTTTTTTTTATTAAATGTGAGATTATATGTGCAAAGCACGTTTTCTCTGCTAGTTATTACGAGTAATAAAAAGAAGCATAATATGTAGTACTACACTAAAAGTGTGATTCAATCTTCTCTATCAATAAATAATATAAGTCAATTAATTACATTATTTTTAAAACTTGCACCGATCAAAGTCAAACTGATGAAATGTTTTGGCGGACAGAGAGATTACTATGTATGACATTAAAAAAAGTAGAAACTATTAATATTTTTTCAATATAATTAGTCTCACACCAATATTTACTGTTTTTTTTTTTTTTTTTTTTTTTTTTTTTTTTTTTTTTTTTTTTTATGGGATAAATTTATTTGTTGTGCTATTTCTCGCAACCTAAAAAAATTTCGATGTGGAATATGTAGATCCTTCCTTTTGAAGTTGAGAGAAGGACCTACTTATCACACATCGAAAAATAATTGAAGTAAAGAGACGTAACACACTTGAAAAAGAAACTTCTTAATGAAAAAATTGTATATGAGGATGCTAGAAGAACACCTTTATAATTATAAGCGATTCTAGTTTTATTAAACACAAGAATTAAAAAATATGTAAATAAGGTGGTCCGTCTGGTTTCAAATCGAAACTGAAACTAGGCAGTCGGTTCTGATTGAAACTATAATCGTGTTAGTGGTCGGTCCAGTTATCATTTAGGGGAGTTATAGTGACAATAATGATGTGACTAAAGTTTTTAGATTTTGTGACAAATAAATTATGTCACAATAAATTTGAACAACAGTGACGAACATTATGTGTCACTATAAAAATAGAATATAGTGACATTAGTATTACGTCACTGAAACACTATTTTTACCGTCAACTTTATTCGTTACTATAAAAAATAATATAGTGACAATATTTTTAACGTTGTAGCTAAAAGGGTTTGTGACGGTATTTATAACGATAACTACAAAAGTCGTCACAAACTAGTTTTAGTGATGATTTTAGGATGTATAGTGACGAAGATCGTTGCCACTAAATGCAGTTTTTCTTGTAGTGGTTGGAACTGGAAACCGACAGATTCGGTTCCGGTTCAAAACTAGACCACCTCTATTTATAAATATAGCAAATAACCGAGAAGGGGAAACAAGGAATTGAAAGTTGAAGTTGAGAGCGATTGAAGGGAAAAAGTGGTCACACCCCTCACTTTAGGTGTTCTTATAAGAATTGGGCAACGTTATCAATCTTTTCACTAGGAGTGAAACCAAAGGGATTGATTGTGTTGACAAATCTTTCTCATAGGCTTGCAAAAAAGTTAATTATAATGTGTGGTCATTCGTTCATGATTTCCACACATTCCCATTTCTATCAATAAGAAATTAAATTTGGCCTGGGTTCAGTTTTACAAGTGATTAGGTTTGAGTTATAAGTGAAAGTATATTTAGTTGGCCAAAACTTCAACGAGATTGATATACTAGTAAATAAAATTTGTTTAGTGTGCATGTGTTGGTCAAGCGGTAGGTGGTTAAGATTAACGTATCGGGACCTTTCGAATCCTCCGTGGTGCGGTCTTTAAAATTTATTATGTCGTAAAGCTTCAAAAGAAAAAAAAAAAAAAAACAAAAAACAAAACAAAACAAAACCATTCATTATTTTATTCCCTTCATTCAACTTGTTAATTTTCATTTGGGTTTTACTATGTCTGTGTCATTTTGATAGTCATACTTAATTGGTCTTGTTTTTTAAAAAATAAAAGAATTAACCTTTCAATTTCAATGTGGATCACTTACTTTAAACTTTTAACAATGTGCCAAAAATTTCATACCGAAGAGAAATATAACTATTGAAATTAGATAAATGGAGTAATACATATTATATAGGTGAGTGTGGTGCTAGTGAAGAAAGTGACACTGTGGTAAAATAAGTACTTATAAAGTAGTGGTGGAGTAGTGTGTAAAAAAAGAATTGACACATTGTAGTTGGGCGCCCAAAAATAACATTTAGGAATAAACTAACAGGACGGATGAAGTATAATATAATTAATTTTAATAAAGTCAGAGTGTGAATTATAGTATAATACTCGTTACTACATGAGTATTTTAATTACGTTTTATATTTACGTAGCATGATGTGTGAAATAAGAACATTTTGCTATGCAAATTTTGCTAAACAAATTCATGTATCTGAGTTTCAAGAATTGAATTTAACCACTTCTCTACTCAAGGGTTAATCTTGAGAGGCTAGGTCCTTTTTTATCTATCTTTATGTAATTATTTATTTTTGGAAATTAAATAGAGGACCTCCTGAAGATAAACGTCTTTAAGTGTCTTCCCTTGCCACTAGGCCAAGGGTCATTGACACATGAGATCCTTTTTGAATTTATATATACTACCTCCATCCCATTATACTAGTCTCATTTACTTTATTGACTTTTCGGCACTCTTTTCCACCGAAATCTAGTACGAGTTTTAAAATATAATTTCGAAGTATTTTTTCGTTTACGGGATACTATGAGTGTCGATGTATCCCATAAACGAAAAAATACTTCGAAATTATATTTTAAAACTCGTACTAGGTTTCGGTGAAAAAGCGTGCCGAAAAGTCAATAAAGCAAATGAGACTAGTATAATGGAATGGATGTAGTATGTATCAACACAGATGAAACCAAGTGGCAGAGTGGGAACATGGCATCATTGGACCTCGTTTAAGTCCAACTAAAGAAGTGAGTACTTTTGTAATTTCGTTTATAACTAGAATTGTACCCCCGCGATGCCGGGGTTTACTCGATCGAGAAAGAGTGTAGCAAATACTCCTATCAATTATTTAATATATGTATTTTTTCTTGTTTTGGACAATTATTGGTCTCTGCATGTCTATTTTTATACACTACTTCACCATTATATTTTATAATTTGACATCACTACTATCATTTATTTATAAAAATACATCATTTATCGTAAAATAAATCTTTAACACTACCATATTTCTCGTATTTTCAGTTGCCCTGTATAAATGAGTAGTAGTATGATTATAAATATAAGATGAAAATTAATTTTATAGTGGTATTAATGAAATACATTTGACTGAAATTAATAGGCTAAGTTGTTATATGACTTTGAAAAATATAAGCTAAATAATTAATTTATAAAATAAATTAATGAAGCACACATATCAAGAAATTTGGAGGGAAAACTTAGAATGAGTATTTTGTTTTAGTATATATATATATAGATTATAGTACAGTACGTGACATGAAAAAATAATTTAATACTCCCTCTGTCCCTTTCAAGTTGAGTCATTTCTTTTTGCAGTTTTTCGGCACGCTTTTCCACGCTTCTAGATGATGAATTTTAAAATGGATTTTTGAAAAAAAATTTCTTTTACGGGATACTACAAGTATTGTAGTATTGTAGTATCCCGTAAAAGAATTATTTTTAAAAAAATACATCTTAAAATTCGTGATCTAAAAGCGTGGAAAAGCGTGCCGAAAAACTGCAAAAAGAAATGACTCATTGAAAGGGACGGAGGAAGTACTATGTAGCTAGTATTATACTCCCTCCGGTCTTTTACAGTTGAGTCGAAACTTTTCGACACGGGAATTAAGAAGAGTTGTTTAGTACTTTAAGTATGTTTGGTAATTGAGAAGAGAATGAGATTATGTTTATAATTGAGAAGAGTTGTTTTAATTAATATAAAAAATGTTTTTTATTAATTAATATTTTTTTTTCAGTTTATTTTAAATTAATTTAAAATTTTCTGAAATTTTTTTTTTATAAAATTATTGTTGATGTTTAAAATTAAAATAAAAAACTTTTCTAGATTTTTTTTTATAAAATTAAAACTTTTCTGGATTTATTTTAAATTAATTTAAAATTTTCTGGATTTTTTTTTTTAAGAAATTATTGTTGATGTTTAAAATTAAAATAAAAAACTTTTCTGGATTTTTTTTTATAAAATTAAAACTTTTCTGGATTTATTTTAAATTAATTTAAAATTTTCTAGATTTTTTTTTATAAAATTATTGTTGATGTTTAAAATTAAAATAAAAAACTTTTCTGGATTTTTTTTTTATAAAATTAAAACTTTTCTGGATTTATTTTAAATTAATTTAAAATTTTCTAGATTTTTTTTTTATAAAATTATTGTTGATGTTTAAAATTAAAATAAAAAACTTTTCTGGATTTTTTATTTTTTTATAAAATTAAAACTTTTTCTGGATTTATTTTAAATTAATTTAAAATTATTTCGAGAGAGACGGCAATGGCGATAATGGAGAAATTGAGAAATTGGGGCGTAATTAGTATGTTAAATAAGTAAAATAAGGGGTACAATTAGTTGTGTGTTTAATACTTAATTTTTACCCAAAAAGGAAACGACTCAACTAGGAGAGACCGCCCCAATCGGGAAAGTGACTCAACTGTAAAAGACCGGAGGGAGTAATTAGAAATTCCGACTAGTGCGATTATCATTTATCGGCCAACGGGTTTTCACTCATTTATTCTGTTTCGACTTTTGATAGTAATTTTTTTGAACTATAAATGTTATAAAAATAAGTTGTTATTATAAAGTTAGACCTTGAACATAATTGTATTCCCACCATTGTTCATACTTATTTATTATCATCAAATTATACATATTACAGAAATTTTGTAAATTTACATTTTTATTTCATTGTTATCTCCTTTTTCTAAATTTCAATTTTAAAATACTCTTTTCGCCTCCATATCAGAATGAGTATTTTTCGTTTTGACGTCCCCATATAGTCTGATCGACTAAAATGAAAAAAATTCTCTAAGCAAAATGACTCATTTGCCCTTAATAACCTAAAAATTTGTCTTACTATTCATAGGGCGAGACCCTTATTCCACTGCTACCTATTTTTTCTTTACTTTTACTTACTACTCCATCCGTTTCTTATGAAATGATCATATTTCTATTTTGATGCGTGTTATTAACCCCTTAATATACTACTCCCTCTGTCTCTTCCTAAGTGACTCATTTGCTTTTTGACTTTTTCGGCACGCATTTCCACCGAGACGTAGTACGGGTTTTACGATATAATTTTGAAATATTATTTCTTTTACGGGATACTACGAGTGTCGTAGTATCCCGTAAAAGAAATAATATTTCAAAATTATATCGTAAAACCCGTACTACGTCTCGGTGGAAATGCGTGCCGAAAAAGTCAAAAAGCAAATGAGTCACTTAGGAAGAGACAGAGGGAGTACTTTTATACACTAAACCCTCATTTGAAGTATGTGGACCACCACTATTATACAATAAACCTCAATTTTCTTAACACGATTGTCTAAAAGAAAGTGGTCGTTTCAGAATAAACGGAGGGAGTATTTTTTAAAAAATATGTGTCGTTTCTCTCTCTACGCTAATATGAAGAGACGGGGTGTGTATTGGACGACTGCTCGCATTATCACAAAAAATAATAAATGGGAAGTCGATTTAGAAAGCAGACAAAAGCACTCGAGTAATAATCCCAATATAGCCCTCCATCTGTTTGAAGAAATGTCAAGAAAAGTAAAATAAGTCATCATATTACGCGCACAAGCAAAGAAAAAGGAGACAATATATTTCTTATACTCCTCCATAATAATTAGTAAAGAAACCCTACCACTTTACTAATTGGGTAAAAAGTAGTCAAACAAAACACAATACACAAAATCACAAACACATCTCTCCACAATTTGTAAGAATCTAACACTAAATTAACAAGGTATATCTCAACCAATCAAGGCCATATTGGTGAAAGAGCCCTAAAAATCAATCTCTCACCACTCAAATTAAATTAAACAGAAATCCAAGAAAAAAAAATGAAGTATATTAATTTCTAGCAAACATAGAACAAAAGTCATCGAAGATCGAATGGTTTAAGTAGGTTTCAAGTTCTGAAACATAGCATCCCACCTGATGTCCTCGACTGCGGGTGACCAGTAGTCGTCGTCCTCGTAATTCTCCCCCTCCTCCTCACCTTTCCGATCATCCCGAGAATCGTCATGATTCTCGAGATGATCGCCTACCCACGGGCTCGAGATGCTCTCGATTCTCGAGCTGTGGAAGAACATGGGGCTCCCGTTGGTGAGGAGGAGGGGCTTTTGTGCCATGACGAGCCTCTTGTTCCTCCTCAGCTTCCAGTGGGAGCTGTGGCTGCGCCTGGGCACGAGCGCGAGGGCAGAAGAGTCCTCGCGCCGGGCCCAGGGCGGGCGCGGGAGGTACTTGGAGAAGCACCTCTTGGTCCGCTTGAGGGCGACAATGATCCTCGACACCCGGTGCGGGTAGCCGCTCTTCCCGCACTCCTTCCTGGCAAGCTTGAGGATCTCGAGGCGGTGCTTCGCTATCGAAATCCCCATGCTCTGGAGGAATTCGTGGTTGAAATAGGAGATGTCGTCGTGCTCGAGCTCGTTCTGAGCAAAGGCTAAGCCGTAGTCGTACACGAGGGACGGTTCGAGCCCGGTCTTCGATAGCCAAGAGAACCAATCCATTGGCCTAATGGAGTGTGTGTATGAATATGTTGTGTGAGATGAGTGTGTGTTTCAAACTTTGGTGGTGTGGAAATATGGTTGAAGGCAACCTATATATGAAAAGTCTATAGTGATTTTGCTAGGTTAGTTAACTTAGTTTGATGTTTATATATTGAGTTGGTAGTTGAAGTTTGAGTGTGACTAAAAAGAGAAGTGGAAAATGATTTTAATATAATGAAAATTACAAAACAATATATAAAATAAAATAATAAAATAAAATAAATAAATATAATGTGAGGAGTATGAGATAGGGAGTGGGGACATCAAGGCAATTTATTGTTCCCTCCCCCCAATAAGAAATTAAAAAAACTTTATTCATTGCATTCTTCAAAAGAAAAAAAGAAAAAAAAAAGTTTAATGTATGAGTGAGGAGTAAGAAATATGGGATGTGTATTTCTCCATCAATCACGGGTGTGAGAAAAGGGCAAATTCTAAAGCAGTGCCTCCTTTACTTTTTGAATTTTTTGTTAGTGGATTTTTATTAAATTAAAATATAATTATTCCCCTTGGACGAAAATTAATATATTATATGTATTATAAATAAATAAATAAAAACTACATTTAATTCATTGGATTCACCAAACTATCTGTCACAAATCTCTAACAAATTATTAACATTAACTTGAGGTAGCAGCAAAATAATTATCAGTCATTAATGTCATGCAGTGAATCAATTAATCAGAAATGTTTATACGTAAAGTATTCAATTATAATACTCCCTCCTTTTTTTATAAGGAGTTTTTAGCTCAAATACGAGAATTAAGAAAACTTAATGAATATTCTTTTATGATCATCTTTTTTTCTCGTAAATCGCATTTTTATATAAAAATAGATTAAATTATTTTGGAAAAAGAGATAAACATTGATTGTGATAAATGAAGATAATGAAAACAAGAGGAAAAGAATAGTGAGTTGAAAATTAAAAATTTTACCTAGAAATGTGAAAACTCCATATAAAAAAAAAAAGGCCAAATGTCTAAAACCCCTTATAAAAAAAGGGAGTAAATTGATATGGAATCATTAAATTATTTTTTTTTAAAAAATATAATAACAAAGCTGGAATGGTTTGTTTTCCCTTATAAGATCAAAATGTGAATAATAAAACAAATCGAGCTTTGATCAAAACGTGAATAATAAAACGAAGATGTCCATCATTGGGTGGGTGGCTCGCATATCATTTCTCTTTAAATGCTAAGGTTGTGTTATCTTTGATGCGAAAAAATGAGAGAAAAGAGAAAATTACCCTATAAATTCCACCATTTTTCTCACTTTTTTCTCAATGAGGGGGGATTTTACTCCTTAAATTAGAGAAAATTTACAATACCAAATTGGAGAGATAATATTTTCTCTCCGTTGTAGTGCAAATGAAGGGAAAAAATAGAAAATATATTTGAGAAAAGGTGAGGAAAAATGGTGGAATTTATAGGGTGATTTTCTCTTTTATCTCATTTTCTTTCACATCAAAGAAAACGCAACCTAATATTATTAATTTATTATATAAGGAGAAGAAAAAACAGAAGAATAAAAAAGCAATTAGGGAGTTCAAAGGGGGAAAAGCCTATCTTATTGAACAAGAATCAACTTTGTGTGTAAGCAAACATAAAGTAGGAGAGGAAACATAAAATCAATTCATAATAATAGTCTACTAGCGTAGTTAATATTTATTGTATTTATTATGCCTTAAGCTTGACTTTAGATTATAATTTGAAGTAGGTAATTTCCTGATATCATCCGTAACTAATATCCCATTTATGATATTATCAAGAACCGAAAGAAATTATAATTTTGGCACTAGGTTCACTTGTATGGATAATCAATATATCTTTTTTTTTTTTTTTTTTTTTTTTAAAATAGGGTTTAGTTAATTAAAGAAAAGTAAACGAATTAGGTAATAAAGTGACGATCAAATTGTCTAACCAAATTTAATTAGCTATAATTATATTAACGATTATTTTTATAAAACTTAACAAAACACAACTTTTGCGTTGTGCTGGCTTAACAGTAAGAAGTACTGCTAGATACCAACGGTTTTAGGTTTCAAACCCTCGTAGCACAATTTTTAAAATTTTCTGCCATTGTATAGGACAAAAGCAAGTTCACAATAATTAACAGAAGGGAAGCAAATTTAAACAATCGACTCACAATGAAATAGGGGATTAGGTTTTTTGGGAGCAAATGTTTCGAATTCAAATTCTACGCTACACAATTTTTAAATTTCCTGTTAATCATTAAAAAAAAAAAATAGGAATCTTTACTCTATAACTAATGTCTCAAATATTCTTTACAAACATCATTTTTACTTGGAAAAACAACAATACCATCAATCCCTATCCATACAACTACCACAACAAATACATATAAGTCGTGGCAAACTACAAAACGCCATCATTGAATTGGATGTTGAGTTCACGAGCTACAAAACGACAATACATAGAGTCGTTTTTGTCTCCCATGTGGAAAGCTATGGCTATGGATATATATACTCGTACGTTTTGGAGTGTTTGGAACAAACAAACACTACAACAAAAATGGCCTATTACTACACGGCTTTTGCAACACAAAGACGTCAATGTTGGGATAAAACCCTTGTCGTGACATCTTAATTTTTTAAATTATTAAATATAAAAGCTTTTAAAGCTATTGTGACATGGAAAGGCCCACGTAGCAATATTGTGCCAGTTGTGACACCGTCCAATGCCTCACGCTCCAAACATGATTATGTTCCATTACATATAATTAAATAATAATAAGAGAAAAGATTGTGAAAAAAAAAATGCGGTAACTTTCCCCAATTCCCTCCTTTGAAAAAATTTCAAAACCTAAATAGAGGTAAAGATAAAAATTTTGTGCTTCTGCCCTATCCCCCATTTACGAAGAGAACGCAAACGTGAAAAACTCCTACCCAATTTTCTTCCCCTTCAAAAATCTTACTCCTCTCCAATTTCACTTTTGGATCGAGTTTGTGACGAGAAAATTGAAGGCGGGCAGTTGTTGATGCAGCCCCGTGTCTTATTCGTTGTTGAATCTACTCTGTATTTTTTTGCGATCCTGCTCCACCGCCGGTCAGTCAACAATCTTGTTTTTTCGGCATCTAATTTCATTGAGTAGATTCTATTGTGTTTTTTGCCTCTAATTTAATTGCTTAGATTCTATTGTATCTTTTTGCCTCTAATTTAATTGAGTAGATTCTGTTCAGTTCCTTAAATTTATATTCCATGGCTTCTATTGAAAACTAAACCGATCTATTTATTTTATTGAAACAGATTCGAAATTTAAGTTGGATGTCTTTTGTATGTATCCTTTATCAAGGACTCAGAACCTGGGATCCTAGAATTGTACTTGATATGTAATTGAACTTGAGTATTAATGGATTTGAAGCACTCTTCGATTGGAAATGGTGAAGCATTAGTTGAGTTACGTAGCTCCTTTATAAAATTACTGGGCTTATTTAAATCATCACAAGTGGTTCTTAAAATAATATGCTTACCTAGTTTTAGCATAGTAAGTATGAAGTTATTAGTATAATTGTATAGGAAGAAGAAAACACGGAGGTATAACTTTTAGATTTTTGCCCACTACGATTGATATTATAGATTTTGTAGCTCCAAGCCTCCGGCTAATTGATTTTTGTTTTAATTTTCTGTTGTTACTTGTGCATTTTTTGTTGTATTGTTGAATAAAGTTATTTTATAGGTGCATTACATTGGCCTAGTATTCATCCAAACCTCTCCCAAACCCGGTTTATATATGTTACCCGAACCCGTTTCAATTAGGTTTGGAAGGAGCAGATACCCGCAAAAACCCGATTCTTTGACGTGCCTAGTAGAGGTGCTCATGGAACCCGATTTAGTAGCATGCATTTTTCTTTTTCCTGGTATATGAATTTCTACAATTGAAACTGTTAGCTTTGTAAATTATGATAAAGCTATCTTTTGTATTATATCTTAACACTAGTATGTTCTATGTGGTTTCATGAGCTTTCTTACCCATCACCTACCTTCTTATTCTTCTAGTACGTCTATGAATATATTTTACTCCTCTCAATATTTGGATGTGATCATTGGGCTCCCCGATGCTCCCATCAAATACAGAATGCAGTGTTCTTTGTAGAATCCTCACGGCTCCATTTTGATTTGTTTGGTTTTTATGGCAGAATATTCCAGAAGATGTGCTAGGAATTGTATGGTGAGAATTATTGGTTAATTGATCTTTACTTTGCTGTACAAGTATGTATTGAGAATGCAAAATATGGTCCAGAAATGACATTCTCGATTCGTTGAGTTTATCAAATATTTCAGGTGTATGTTATTTTTTAGCTGCTACTGATGCACAACCTCCAGGATCCCAAATGCCTCAGGTTCGGCTATGCTTTTTATTACAAATATTTTAGATAGTTTTAGCTGAGGGTTGTTAGGGTGGTTTGAGTCGGTGACCTATTGATATTTAATGCTATCGAAGTTAACACAAGTATAATTTTTCAATGTTAAAGGGGTATATACACTAGTTACTAATCAGATTGTATCCCTGTGTAGTTTCCTAACAACTTAATGATAATTTGGGAGGTTCCCTAGAACTACAGAGTCAGACATCAGCAGCCCGAAGGCGGTGTGGATAAGACACACTTCCTGCTCAATATTTTGCATCTTCAGGACTAGCAGTGACTACCAACAACACATTGATAATCGCAGGTGTGCCAACGGAATGATGATATATTGTTTTTTGAAGAATTTTTTATCTAAAGTAGGGTGACAATGAAGTACTTTGTCCTAGTGTGTAAAGATTATAAGCTATTCTCTAGTGGCAGCAATGTGTATTAACTTATTTTTAGACCATTTCATATAAGAAAATGTTGAATCATTAGCCTATTTAATTTATGTGTTTAATTATAATATTGTTTTAAATAAATTTTATAGTAATAAATACATTTAATATGCCAATTGATGGCATTGCGTTAAAATATTATAATTTATCATATTTATATATCCCAAAAAATGAAAAAAATTGTTATTCAGGCAATAAAAGATGTATTTATTTATTTCCCAACACGTGTGGATGTCCTAATACATCAAAAAATACGGATTTGATTTTTGGGAAAAAAATAAATAAATAACCTATCTCGACACAAATAGTTGTCGTTATAGTTTGTTCAATCTATTGCTACACGTTGACTCGTGACACCAAATTGAAACGTGGAGAAAAGTGAAATGTAGAGATAAGTAATATATAGTGACACTTTTAGCCGTCTCAATAGGCAGTTTTTGTTGTAGTGAAACCCGTGTGTTTTGTGTCTCGGCTTATCTAATGATGTGCATACCAATCTTTTTCAATTTACAAAATGCGTGGGAGCCCATTCACCACGTCCCTATTATTATACAAGACACTACGAACGGTCGAGTCATATCACGACCCATTCACATCTGACCCTTTAAATATAATCGGCTTCAAGAAGAGAGACACTTGTCATTTTTTTATACATTCTTTTTTTAACGTTGATGTTTTTATAACAATCGTAGATCATATAAAAATAATAATAATAATAATAATGTACCATACAGATTCGTTTGTAGGTTTACATATGACTAAAACTATTATGAAAGAAAATTCAACGCTCCATAATTCTAATTTTTCATTTAAAAAACAGTTAACAAAAATTTAAAAGGCCGCTTCACGGAAGACTCGAACTCGAAATATTTGATCCCGAAATTTAACACCCTATCGTTTGGTCAAAATACGTCCGCACAATTATAGTTTTATTAGCTAGCTAGGAAGCATCTTGTTGTTATGGAGAGTACGCTTATTAGTTCATATAATGAATGCTAATAAGAATATTTAGTTTATTGTGGGGTGCGCATGCATGCAGTTATAATCATGTATAGTAGTTGAAACAATATAATAATACGTACGATCCGTGACAAATGATGCCAAAATAAGAGAGAGAAAGTGACTCACGTATGATGAGAAAAAAACTCCATTATTTAATATAAGTTCATAACTTGCGTACTACATATATACACATTTCCTTTTCTTTTTTTCTTTTCTTTTTTCCAAATTTAATTAATTAATATAAGTTCATAATTTACGTACAACGTACTACACTTCCTTTAATTTATACAATCTTCCTTTAATATTAAAACCAAACATTATGATTAGGTGGTTAGATGTCTATGTAGGAAAGTATTTGCAAACTCTATCAGGCCGGACCTGTATCTCAGCATGGTCCCAGGCGAAAGTCAAAATTGGGCCTTAATAATTAAGAAAAAAATAAATATAAAAATATAATAGAAAATACATATTTTTTTCGTTTATGTCAGTATATTTAAAATATTTATAACTAGCAAAATTTTATCGTTCAATAGCAAAATTTTAGTTAAATTTTGGAAAACATTACTCGATGTAGTAGAATCGTAAATAAATTAAGCAATCAAATTCTAACATAATAACGGAAGTAACAAAAATGAAAATCAATCAATATATGTCTATGTGATGAATAAAGAAGTAGAAACTCACTAGAAAATTTTCTTAAATAATCGACATCTCGAAAAAGATCTCAATCTAGAAAGCGTTATTATGTACTCTAAACGTTCGATCACATTTTTGGGGTGAAAAGAAAGGAAGAACACAATACACGGAGATCGTTTTGGTTTTAAAAGATTCGTTTGTTTCATTTTTTTTCCCATTCTTGCAAAGATTAGTATTGATAGTGAAAAAAAAAAAAAAAAAAAATTAAATGGGCCCCCCAAAATTTTGGCCCTAGGCGCAGGCCTCTTGGGCCTATGCTTAGGTACGGTCCTGAACTCTATCACACACCACATACACATAATTAAGTTTTAATAGTAAAAATTACTCACTTTTATAAAAACAACTTTTATAATCATCATATAAAAACTATTAAACTACATGGAGACACGCACCCTCATCTACCGTTGACACTCTTAATGTGCCCACGATTGATGTGGTAGTGATAAGATTTACTTCTCGGTTGGACTTGATGGAGCTCATCTCGAAGGTCAACGTCGTTGTTGCCGCCGAGATGAGCTCCATCGAGTCCAACCAAGAAGTCAGATGCACCTCCAACCAGACCACTTTATGTTGACATCCCATGCCCCGTTGTCCACTGCCGCATCCGCAGCCTCGTCGTGAATGCCCGGATCTGCCGCATCTGTTAGTTTTTTTTTAATTCTTTTCTTTTCTTTTCTTGCTTTATTTTCAATGGATTTTGTTGGGAACCCCTTGCAGTTTGATTTTGATGATGTTTTTCGAAACCACACTTAGGCATATTTTCACTTGTTTAGGGTCAAGGCCGATAGATCGACCTGCTACCTGTTAGTGCAGGTCGATGCTCTCTAAAGTTTAAATACAAGTTTGATCCACTCTGTAAGAGAAAGGTTGTTTATCGACCTGCCTCATTCGGATCGAGCTGTTATATCTAGCTGTCTATCGACCTTCCTTATCAAGCTTCCAGCCTGCTTTGACTTAGAAGATTTCAAGAGCTGGATTATCATATCAAGGTCGTTGATCCACCTTCATGGAGCAACACGACCTGATCCTTGCCACGTGGTATGCCAGCAAGGACGAAACTTCCCAACGGCTAGAAGTGAGTCACGCCCCAACGGCTAGTGCCACATCATCCAGACTCCAACGGCTAGTTTTCAAAAACTGCCTATAAATACTTCAAGCCGTTATCGGATTCAAGCACGGGAAACTCAAGCTATCAACGCAAATACTCTGCCGAAATCTCTCTCAAAATTCATATCCTTTCAAGTGTTCGAAATCCCATTAGTTTCTCAAACACTTGACGAATAGAGATTTTAGACTCCGATAAAAACCACAACGACGAAGCGATCACTGCTGCTTGTCGTTGATTCAACAACTTCTTCTCCGACTCGTTCGAAGTTAGAAAGTTTGTTTTGTGGTTTTCACCATTATAGAGTTAGTCAAGCTCTGTAGTAAGTGAAATGTTGTTTGTACGTTTCTGTACAAAAGGTTGTAAGGGTCACAACCCAAAACTCGTGTCTAGATATATTCAAGTTAGAGTGTATTTAGAACTGATACTCAGTCAATATAAATAAGAGAGAAGTTGGATCCGAAGGTAAAGGGATTCTCAGGTCGAGTCGACCTGACGTGGACGTAGGAGGGGTTCTCCGAACCACGCTAAATTGCGGTGTCTCTCTCTCTCTCTTTATTTATCGCTCTTCCTTATTTTATCTATCTGACAAGCATCAACCTGCATCTCACGAATCAACCTGCATATGCCTATCAACCTTAGATTTTCAAAGAGTTAATCAACCTCCGCTTCCGCATAAACACAGTTTGATAAATCAAGCTTGTTTTCAAACGAGCTTGATAGATCAATCTGCCTCTGATAGGATCGACCTTGACAAGTCGACCTCTTTATCGACCTGATTTTCAAAAACGTAAAAAACGGTTGGCTATTGGTGTATTCCCCCCCCCCCCCCCCCCATACACCAATTACTCTTTTCCGGGACCAACAACTGGTATCAGAGCAGTGGTTCTTTTGACCGCTGCTTTGCATACTAAAAGTTTTTATCTAACTTTTGGTCATTTTGAACCGATCCATTTGAAAAATCTTTTCATTCATACATATCATATTATTTGCAATGGAGGCTTCTCTTCTCAGGGTTTGTGAAGATTTCTCCATACAAGGCTATGAAGACTGGAGTTTCAGAATCAAGATGTGTCTCAAGGCACATCACGCCCTCATGTGGGATATCATCGAAAATGGCCCCTCTCCCATTTATGCAGCGAAGATCATCGTTGAAGGAACGTCCCCCGCGGAGGCCACATACGAGAAGATCCTCAAAAATCCTCGCGACTATACAACCGAGGAAAGGAAGGAGGCCAGTCTCGATGATTATGCAAAGGGACTCATCTCTAGCACTGTAAAGGGCGTCTATCTTGCCAAGATCCGAAATCTTGAAACTGCCAAAGAAATGTGGGACACCCTCCGGTCCATCAGCCTGGGTTCAGAAGAGATGAAGGAGAACAAGTTGTCCATGGCGTGCAGCAAGTTCGATGACTTCAAGATGATATCGGGTGAAACCATAGAAGCAATGAAGATTCGCTTCACCGAAATAATTCTCGAGGTCGCTGCAATCAACCCTCTCAAATATACGCAGAGCGAGAAAAATCTTAAAGTGATGCGTGCTCTACCAGCAAATTGGCACGTATACACCGCCATGCATCCAGCCCGTTCCGACTTCAACTCTCTCACCACTGAAGATCTTTTCGACATTCTTGTCGGAAATGAATATGAGATGATCCGCATCCACGGATCAGCACAGCCTTTCACCAGCAAGAAGGCCGATGAAAAGAATGACAAGGAGGTAGCCTTCAAGGCCGAGTCAGCCTCTGTTGCTACCCCAAGCTCGATTGACGAAACCATCGTCAAAAAGTTCGAGAAGATGACTCTCGACTATGCTCTCGCTGCTAGGAGAAATGAGAAGCTCCTAGGAAAAGTTGTCAAATACAAGAAATTCTACCGTGACAACAAGCGAAATTTCTCAAACCGCAACCACGATCGCCCTGACAAAAAGGGAGAAGGTAAACCCTCAACCTTCAATTCTTCTAACACACCCGAGGGTTGTTGTTTTGGTTGTGGCAGGCCGGGTCACTACAAGACCGATTGCCCCGATCTGACAAAGGCCGAGAGAGACGAGCTCCGTGCAAAGCGCGATAAGAAGCTCAAGGATCAACGAGCTGCCATGATCGCCGAAGAATCAAAGGAGGCTCACCTCTCAGACAGCTCGTCAAGTGATGACGAGGGTTACATCGCTTTCGACGAAAGTGATGATGAAGAATGTTTTGTTGGAGAACACCAACAAACCGAGGGATCTTCAAAGGTAGTTCCTCAACCTATTTCACTTTCTTTCTCTGACGATGAATGTGCAGAAGAAGGTGAAGAACTATCCGAGGCTGTGTCTTGGGCAGAAATCAAGAAACAGCTCGATGATTATGCCGATCTCGTGGTTACACTCAAAGAGGTCGTTGAAGATAATGCTGAGCTGATAAACAAGAATGAAGAATACAAGCTAGCATTAGAAGAAAAATTCACTCCCTATGATGAGGAAAAGGAAAGGGAGATCGAAGCCCTAAAGTCAAAAATTGAAAAATTGACTTTCCGAATAAAGGAGTTCGATACCAGGGCGCTCGAGAAGGACGAGTCCCTCAAAATCAAAAATGCCGAAATTCACAGCCTTACATCAAAGTTGGCTGACTTGGTTATTCGACACGAACTCCTCATGGAAAAAGAAGGAAAGCTTCAACTCACCTTGAGTCAGTTGAAGAAAAGCGGAAAGAAATTGGAAGAGGTCCAATCCATGCAACGCAATCCACGCGATCACTCTGGTATTGGATATAGTGGAAAATCCAAGGAAAGCAAGGATAAAGACTTCGAGATCAAGTTCGTGAAGGCGCAGTCAAAATCAAAGAATCTCCGGAAAGCTCATCAAGCTCTGCCAGATAAGATGGTCAAACTGAAGAATCCAGTTCGACAGCCCCAAGCCATTCTTTTAAAGCTACACAAGAAGGAACAGCCCGCTCCTCAAAAGAAAGTGAGTCGACCTGCCCAGCATCGTCGACCTGCCCCTACTCATCAACAGCAGGCTGTTCATCAAGGGCGTTACGAAGGCCAGTACTATCAGAGGCCGTATCACCCTCAGTTCTTCTACCCGGATCATCAAGGGTGTTACTGCCACTATCCACAACAGTCAAACTTTCAAGACTGGCAGTATCAACATGGTTTTCATGAAGAGCATTATTATCAGCCTCGCCGCCCTCGCTCAAAGAAATCCAAGGCTCCCAAGCCCAAGACCGCCACTGCCTCGTCCTCAACCTCGGATAGAAGCAGACCGGCGAAACAAATCTGGGTCCCAAAGGCCGTTCCCGCAACCGATGTAGCACCCAATCTCAAATGGGTTGCTAGGTTTAATTAATTGCAAGTCGGGAAGGCTCAAAGAAGGAGCCAAGCAGCTCGTGGAGCTGTATGGATCATTGATAGTGGATGCTCCAAGCACATGACGTGTGACAAAACGCTACTATCAAATTATCAAGAACGAGACGGGCCTCTTGTAACCTTTGGAGGAAACTCGAAGGGTCACACACGAGGCCGGGCGATCTAAAAGTTGGAAAAACAACTATTTCTAATGTCTCGTATGTTGAAGGTCTTAATCATAATTTATTCTCTGTGTCGCAATTCTGCTCGAATGGTAAACGAGTAGAATTCACCGCTAACAAATGTCTCGTGAGAAATGAGGAAGGAGAAATACTTCTTACCGGAATTTTGCAGGATAGACTCTACATAGTTCAATGGACTGATTGGATAGAGACCTGCCTAATCACAAAGGCTGATTCCGAGACAAGCTGGTTATGGCACAAGAGGCTGAGTCATTTGAACTTCAAGGCCATCAACAAGCTCGCACGCAACAAACTGGTGAACGACCTGCCAGATCAAGTCTTCGATCGTGATCACATTTGCAAAGCCTGTCAAGCTGGAAAGCAAACAAGATCATCCTTTCCAAGCGTGACGGCACAAGCTTCAAATCGAATTCTTGAGCTTCTCCATCTCGACCTCTTTGGTCCAGTCACTCCCTTGAGTATAAACGGTAGAAAATATGCTCTCGTTATTATAGATGACTATTCTAGATTTACGTGGGTCATTTTCATGTACAAAAAGAAGAAGACTTTGGAGAAGATACCCGCATTGCTGAGCAAACTGTGCAATCAAAAGGAGAAATCCATCATCTCCATTCGATCCGATCGTGGCACCGAATTTATCAATGCGATGATCGAAGAATATTGCACAAAGAGTGGAATTCATCATCAAACCTCAGCAGCTCGTACACCTCAACAAAACGGCGTAGTAGAGCGTCGTAACAGGTCGCTGAAGGAAGCAGCTCGTACCATGTTGGATGAAACCAACCTTCCAAAGAAGTTTTGGGCAGAGGCCGTTAACACAGCCTGCTATACCCAAAACAGGTCGATCATCGCTACCCGACATGGAAAGACTCCTTATGAGCTGTGGAACAACAAGCTCCCCAGGTTAAAGTATTTTAAATCTTTAGGATGCTTGTGTTACATCCATAACAATGGGAAATCTCAATTAAAAACTTTTGATAGCAAGGCCGATCCAGGAGTATTTTTAGGATACTCGGAGGTTAGCAAAGCTTATAGAGTTTTTAATAAGAAAACCCTAGTTGTGGAGGTAAGACCTCATGTTGTGTTTGATGAATCTACTTGTCTGTACAGAGAGTTAAGTACAGGTCTAGATCATTCCGATACTAACAGATCATCCAACTCTCCCATCGATGACCTGCTAGTATGGACTCCAACTGATCTAGAGGAAGGGGATCAATCTGATCCGAAGGTCACACAGCAAGGGGGAAATGATGCAAGTAATGTTCCTACATTGAGCTGTAATACATCAGCCGGAATTAACCAGGCTGATCCCCCATTCTCAGTTTCCCTGACTGATGTTGTTAACGACCTTACATCTCAAATCGAGCAGCTCGATGATGCAATGAAGCAGCTCAATACTCAGTCCGATCAGCAGCTTGATCAACAACCCGAGCAACAGCACGTGTTCACTGATCAACCTTCAACTCACCCAGAGTTTGACGAACCTATTAATGAGCCCGATCCAATTATTTCAAACGAAGAAAGAACTCGACGCAGACGATGGATCGATGATCATCCGAAAGAGCTCATTATTGGGAACCCAAACCATAGAGTGCGAACAAGAAGAATGATTGGTGAAAGTGCGCTACTAAGCTGCTATCTCTCTCATATAGAACCCAAAGATGTCGTTGAAGCTCTTCGTGATGCTGACTGGATTCAAGCCATGCAAGAAGAACTCAATGAATTCAAAAGAAATGAAGTATGGTCTCTAGTTGATCGTCCTTATCATCAGGGCGTCATTGGAGTCAAATGGGTCTACAAAAACAAGAGAGACGAATCTGGAGAAGTTGTCAGAAATAAAGCCCGATTGGTAGCAAAGGGTTACTGTCAACAAGAAGGAATCGATTATGATGAGACGTTTGCCCCCGTCGCAAGATTAGAAGCTATAAGGCTGTTTCTAGCTTATGCCGCTCATCAACGATTCAAAGTCTACCAGATGGATGTAAAGAGCGCGTTCCTCAATGGCGTTCTCGAAGAAGAAGTCTATGTGGAACAGCCTCCAGGATTCGAAGAGGGTGATTCGAGAAAAGTCTACAAACTACACAAGGCCGTCTACGGACTTAAGCAAGCTCCTCGAGCTTGGTATGAGACGCTATCATCCTTTCTCATCGAATCCGGATTCAAGCGTGGATCAGTCGACAAAACTCTATTCACTATCAAAGTGAATGAACATATCCTTTTAGTACAAATTTATGTTGATGACATTATTTTTGGATCTAAGTCTCCCATATTATGCGAAAAATTTGGTAACCTCATGACAGACAAATATAAAATGTCTATGATGGGGGAAATGAATTTCTTTCTAGGGTTGCAGGTCAAGCAGTCCGATGAAGGAATCTTCATTAGCCAAACAAAGTACGCATACGAGCTGGTCGATAAGTTTGGTGTCAAAGACAGCAAGCCCGTCTACCGATGCTCTCTGGTGGGAAGATCGACCCGGATCCAGAAGGAAAACCTGCCAACATAACACAGTACAGGGGTATTATTGGTTCATTACTTTATCTAACTGCGAGTCGACCTGATATCACTTTTGCAGTTGGAGTGTGTGCGCGATATCAAGCTAATCCGAAGGAATCTCACTTGGAAACGGCAAAGAAAATTCTTTGATACATCAAAGGAACCGTAAACTTAGGTCTTTGGTATCCTTGTGATGATAACTTACAACTTACAGGTTATTCAGATTCTGATCATGCAGGGTGCAAGCTCGATAGGAAATCTACATCGGGTACTTGCCAATTTCTCGGAAACAAGCTGATATCATGGTTTTCAAAGAAACAAACTTCAGTAGCCACCTCCACCACAGAGGCCGAGTATATGGCCGCAGGGAGTTGTTGTGCACAAATCTTGTGGCTCAAACAACAACTCAAAGATTATGAAGTTGAAGTCAGTGAAGTGCCCATATTCTGCGACAGTTCGAGTGCTATCGCCATTACTCAAAATCCAGTTCTTCATACAAGATGCAAACATGTGGATATTCGACATCACTTTATTCGTGATCACGTTGAAAAGAAGAACGTGGTTATTGAGAAGATACACACTGATATTCAACGGGCCGATATCCTAACCAAACCACTAGCCGAAGAACGATTCAAAATGTTGTGTGGAATGTTAGGCTTATTAAACGCTGAGTCAACAAGCCGTTCATGAATCAACAGGCCGTCACCACTCAACAGGCCGTTCATGAATCAACAGGTCGTCATCTATTCAACAGGCCGATAGTCAAACGACAGATCGTTCCCTTTCAACAGGCCGTTGACTACCAGTCAACAGCTCGTTATCAGACTGATATGAGTCAACAGTCCAAGACTATCAATCTTAGATCGACCTGTGTTCCTCAAACACTTGATCAAGTGATCCATCAATTGAGGGGGAACAAAGGCCGATATCTACCACCAGGTCGATATCACAAAGTCCAGGCCGTTCTCATTTCATCAGGCCGCTATCAACCTGAATGCAACCCGCATTATTGAAGGGGGAATCAAAGGGGTAGTATCACCCTTTGTCTTTCATTTAACTTCTTTAATACGCATTAAATTCTCTCTATTATTGATATTTATTTCTCAATGTGTTACATTGTTTACGGCTCTGTTGTTTTGCAGAAATTAAGGAAAAAAGGAATAATCATTACTATCTTTTGCAACCTATCTAGTCAAGTGTCAAATATTGACACATTGACCGAGATCGCATTTAATTCCCTGCAACCCTTTCTGAAAAAGTGCAAGGATACGCACGTTTTTCTTTAACTCACGCGCGGATGTGAATCGTTTCACATTCCACGCGCTTTCATCGTGCGGAAGAGAATTAAAGGGAAAACTTTAACCCTTTCAAATTCGAATGATCCCAACCATTCAATATGTCTATATATATCATGAAGTTCTCATTCGAAACGTTACTTACTCTCTCTGCAAAAACCTAATTTCTTCAGTTCTTGCTAAACCATCAGCCGCTGCTCTTCTCGCCATTTACTCCCTTCTCCGTCAACAATATTACTCATCTAATCTTGTATAATGGCAGGAAAATCATCCTCCGGCCTTCCAGAAATGGAATGGGATGCGATCGCTGCCTATTTGAACTCCCGCATCAAATATGAGCCGTACATGGTTCGTGAGACCTTCGGGTTTCGCGATTTTGAGTCGATGTACGCCCTGGTGGAAACTTGTCTTCCTTTCCACCGGATTATCTCTGCCCGACCGTCGAAGCTTCTTACAAAGGTCGTGAGTGCGTTCTTCTACAACTGGAACAAGGGCGACTCCGTATCCACCCATTCTGTGTCTCTCGGGAGTCAGAAAGCCGCCCACCACATCAACGTCCTCGACGTCGTGAAGGTCGCCTTCAGCATAGGGGAGGGTGGGCCGCTGGAACTTTCCGAGATTTCTCGCACTCAATTGCAGGAGGTTTCTGACCGTGTTCTCATGGAGCCAAGGCCGTATCTGGCAAGTACGTTCAAGAGGAACGAGCTCCGTCCTAAGTACAGGTTGCTTATGGACTTTGTGCAGAGGCGCTTTCTAGGGCACCTCGGGAATCACGACCAGGTCACGCCCTTGAAGTTCCAAATCATGACGGCCGTGATTCTTAACCTGCCCATCAGCTGGGCCAAGCTGATGGTCACCCTGCTATGGGATGAAGCCAAGCAGATCGACTGCTCCATGGAGGGAGAGGCCGTGGTGGGAGTGCGTCTCCACAACGAAAAGAGGCCGCTTCGTCTTGGGACGAAGGCGACCTGCATCATAACCTCCTTCTTCAAAAATCGGAGGTGGACAGACGAGCCGGCCTTCCCCCACATCTTCATTCCAAAAGATCTCGATCAGATGGAGATGGCATTGGGAGTCGCGCCGCAGATATTTTACGGGTCTCCAGACCACGCCGCACCTTATTCGGACTGGTGAGTCCAAGGTCGGATGGAGGGTGCCACCTCGCCCTGTGCAGAAAAAGAAGCGAAAGGCCGACGACGAGCCGTTGCCCTCTCGCCCTGCCAAGAAGACTCCCCCTCCAAAGAAGACTCCTCCTCAAAGGAAACAATCTGCCTCTACAGAACCGGTCAGGCCGTTGCACCGTGTTCTTCCCATGGAGGTCGAAGAGCCAGTAACCGACAGGCAGCCCTCGCCCTCCCCATCGCCCTCACCTTCGCCGGAACGGACTCCTTCGCCAGTCCATCCCGCAATCGAGCCGTCCGCCTCGCAGCATCGTCCTGCATCTCCCCCCCCCCCCCCCCCCCCCCCGCAGGACATTGTCGCTCTCTCTCCTGCAGGCTCCCCCGCTCGCCGTCGTGTTGGTTCAGTGGAGATCGAGGATCTCACTGAAGACGAGCCCCAACCTTCCCCCTTCCGGCATGGCGATGGAGGAAGACGTCATCCTTCCCCTCCAGCCGATCTCCAGCCGATCACCGAGCAGCCTGTGTCTGCTGCTCACTCTATGGTGGCTTTTATGAAAGCCGAAGCCATGCTGAGGGTGATCGACCTGATGCCGGGGATTGAGCAACTCCCCAAGTCTCTAAATCTAGCAGCTCGCCTCCAGTTTTATCTGGCTTGTAAGTCGAGTTACTACTATGTGTTTGAGGCTTTACTGCAGGTAGTCTCCCTCGACGATCTGAAGGTTGAGGAGCTGGAGCTAGAGGCTGAGTTCAACTTCTTCAGTGTAGAGGATGCAACCGCCAACTTCCAATCCCTCGTGCTGCGGCGCATGAAGGTTGAAGCCAAAATTTTGGGCATCGACCTTCGCCCCCTCTACACCAACTCTCGTACCCTCTACAACTCCGCCGCCATTCTCGGAGATGAGTTTGATTCCATTCAAACTCCGAAGCAATTGCCACCCAGGAATGAAGGTGGTGATCAAGCTCTTACTGCTACTGCTCCGTCTCCCGACGCATCAAAGTTCGATGTTGAGACCGAGCTCAATTCTCTTTCTGCCAAGCTCGAGTCTCTCGACCTCAGAATTCCGGAGCAGATCAAGCAGGCCGTCGCAGAGGCCCGGGTCGAAATTTTGAAGGAAGCCAAGACCCAGGCCGATGAAGCTGCCAGGGAGCAGGTCACGAAGTTTACCGTGGAGCATTTGAAGGATTACACGGACAAGCTTCTGCCGGACCAGCTCGAGTCTCTCAACATGGCGTCCCGGGATCTGATCGGGGAAGTGATGGAGGACGTGGCCAAGGTCGATCAGCGAGTGACCGACCTGACCTCATCTATTTCCAACTCGGCATCGGCCTCCAACACTCAAATCAACACCATCCTCGACACCCTCACCAGCCTGCTCAACGGGCACCAGCAATTGAGGGATGCCGTTTCCAAGCTGCAGGAGGAGGACGCTTCTCTTCTTTCGCTCATCAACTCCCTTTTTGATGCTGTCGAAAAGGGGGAAGAAGCAAATGCCGCCGCCAAGAAGAAGAGGACCACCAAAACCAAATCCCCTCAACCTTCTTTGGCTCATCCCCCTCCTCCTCCGCCTCCGCCGCCAAGGAAGCCCGCTTCCGAGGTCGCCGCTGCCAAAGCTCGATTGGTTCAAGAGGCCGAGCTTATTACCGCCATGCATCTTGCCGGAGCTACTCCGGAGCAGGCCGTGAACCCATCTGGGCAGAGGCGTTTCATTGCAGAGCGCCGGGCTGCCGAAGTAAGGAAGAAGGCTGAAGAGGACTGGATCAGCCAGTCGGCCTCCGAGCTTATTTTGGAAGCTGGACTCCAGCAGCAGGCCGTGGAGTGGCTCGACGAGAGCCAGAACGCCCTGTTGAAGGAGCTCAACAGTTGTTTCATCCTCCTCTTCTACTGGATCCATGACCCCTCCCTCCCTGAAGATGCTGATGCTGCCTATGCGGCCTACATGATGAAGTTTCCTCACCAACAATTTGTTGGTGAATTACGTAGGAAGACTGCAGAGGTCGGTGCGATCTTGCGGGCTCCTGCCAAGCAATACTTCACGCCCTTGCTGATCGGTGATTCGGCCTTCTTGGACTATTCGCTAATCGACCGGTACATCGTACTGACGGCTATCGGCATGAACGTCAATGTCTCCAATTCCGATCCCGCCTATTGCCGAATCAGGGATGGAATTTATGCTAGTATGAAGGCTAAGTCCAGGGAGCAGATCCAAGAAGAAAGAGTGGCAGCCCGTGCCCAGCAGAAGAAGTAGTAGAATAGATGATTTTGTGTAAGTTTTTGATATTCATTTAAGCTCATAGCCTGTCTTGTAAAATCCCTATGTAATTTCACTATCGAGCTGAATGAAGCAAAAATCATCTATTCGACCTGACGACAATATCTCTTTGTCCAGGCAAACTGCCTTTACTGCTTTATTTTTATTATGTCTCATTAATTGCCTTTCTTATAATTCCGTATCAACCTTCATGGTTAATCGAACTTTCATCGTTTTATATACTTAGGAATTATTTGTAAAGTGTATGGTTTCGACATCATCAAAAAGGGGGAAATTGTTGGGAACCCCTTGCAATTTGATTTTGATGATGTTTTTCGAAACCACACTTAGGCATATTTTCACTTGTTTAGGGTCAAGGCCGATAGATCGACCTGCTACCTGTTAGTGCAGGTCGATGCTCTCTAAAGTTTAAATACAAGTTTGATCCACTCTGTAAGAGAAAGGTTGTTTATCGACCTGCCTCATTCGGATCGAGCTGTTATATCTAGCTGTCTATCGACCTTCCTTATCAAGCTTCCAGCCTGCTTTGACTTAGAAGATTTCAAGAGCTGGATTATCATATCAAGGTCGTTGATCCACCTTCATGGAGCAACACGACCTGATCCTTGCCACGTGGTATGTCAGCAAGGACGAAACTTCCCAACGGCTAGAAGTGAGTCTCGCCCCAACGGCTAGTGCCACATCATCCAGACTCCAACGGCTAGTTTTCAAAAACTGCCTATAAATACTTCAAGCCATTATCGGATTCAAGCACGGGAAACTCAAGCTATCAACGAAAATACTCTGCCGAAATCTCTCTCAAAATTCATATCCTTTCAAGTGTTCGAAATCCCATTAGTTTCCCAAACACTTGACGAATAGAGATTTTAGACTCCGATAAAAACCACAACGACGAAGTGATCACTGCTGCTTGTCGTTGATTCAACAACTTCTTCTCCTACTCGTTCGAAGTTAGAAAGTTTGTTTTGTGGTTTTCACCATTATAGAGTTAGTCAAGCTCTGTAGTAAGTGAAAGGTTGTTTGTACGTTTCTGTACGAAAGGTTGTAAGGGTCACGACCCAAAACTCGTGTCTAGATATATTCAAGTTAGAGTGTATTTAGAACTGATACTCAGTCAATATAAATAAGAGAGAAGTTGGATCCGAAGGTAAAGGGATTCTCAGGTCGAGTCGACCTGACGTGGACGTAGGAGGGTTTCTCCGAACCACGCTAAATTGCGGTGTCTCTCTCTCTCTCTTTATTTATCGCTCTTCCTTATTTTATCTATCTGACAAGCATCAACCTGCATCTTACGAATCAACCTGCATATGCCTATCAACCTTAGATTTTCAAAGAGTTAATCAACCTCCGCTTCCGCATAAACACAGTTTGATAAATCAAGCTTGTTTTCAAACGAGCTTGATAGATCTATCTGCCTCTGATAGGATCGACCTTGACAAGTCGACCTCTTTATCGACCTGGTTTTCAAAAATGTCAAAAACGGTTGGCTATTGGTGTATTCCCCCCCCCCCCCCCCCCCATACACCAATTACTCTTTTCCGGGACCAACAGATTTAAACATGATTTAAGCATGATACGATTTAGGAATTTACATTGACATTCGTATAATAAAGCATGGTATGGTTTAAATCGAATTTAATAAGCACGAAACATGCTATCGTTCTATTCGAATTTTTCTAGTTTGTTTGTTTGTTTGTTTTTCCCTTGAAGTTCATCTTTACACGGTTGAATCACAACTTCTATCGGGTGCTACACAAAAGAGACTGTAATTCAACCTTGTTGACTTTACACGGTTGATTCAAAGTTTCGATCGTGTAATAATAAGGTCTATTTTAATCATATTTTCTAAGTGTACAAGTGTCATTTTCTTGTATCGTTTCGTTAGTTTAGCTCATATTTTAGTTCATTTATGTTGTTTCGAGCTAGATGTTGCTTTTGGGTGTTTTAAAGTGTTTTAGAGATTTTTTTAGTCGGAGATTCCTAAGACGAGACATGGGACAACGGAACAAGAGAAGACAAAGGCGAGGAGATCGAGCTTGAGTACATTTTGAAGGCCTCTCGACCTATTTCTTGGCCAAGAGGTAGGCCGAGTGGAACCTACTAAACCAATCTTCTCGGTCGAACCACTTTGCATAGTTAAATATAGCTCGTCCGATTTTGGGTACTTCATATATTTCTTGATTAGGGGTACTTCATATATATCTAAACATTTTATGAGATAAAATCTATCATCTCTCTATTCTTTTAAGAGTTTTTATTATTTCAAGAATTAGTTTTCATGAGGGACGAGGGTCAAACCTTCACTCAAAGAAGTCAAGTTTACAAGAGCCGGTTATCTTGATAATGTAAGTTTCAATGCTCCATTTGTTGAAGATGAACTCAAAAGTGCAATTTGGCACAGTGGAGGCAACAAAAGTCCTGCACAAGATGATCAAACATTTAGCTTTGTAAGGAAATGTGGTCAACCTTGAAATTTGATAACATCAGATTTTTAGAATAATTTTATCAGCATGGCAGGATTGTGAAAGGCGGTAATTTCGGTTTCATCAGTACTCTTCAAAGAAATCTAATGCCTTTCTTAACCGTGAGTTTAGACCTATATTTCTCGTCAGTTGCACTTATAAGATTCTTGCAACAGTTTTGGTTGAAATGATTGCAAGAGTTGTTGGATAATCAAAGCGCATTTGTGACGAAAAAACAAAATTTGGAAAACAATCTCATCTCAAATTGGATGGTGTATTTCATGAGAAGAGAAAAGAAGGAATGCATGTTCTTGAAAGTGGATTTTGAGAAAGCTTACGTTACCGTAATTTGGGGTTATCTAAAGGTTTTGGCATGCATGAATTTCGGTTGGACTTTGCGAAAATTGGCTTAAGGATGCCTCAACACCGCTACTACTTCAATGTTAGTCAATGGAAGTCCATAGGAAGAATTTGTTCTTCAAAGGGAATTGAGGCAAGGGGGTCCCTTATCCCTTTTCTTTTTCTCGATTGTCGTTGAAGGGTTGAGTGCTCTCATACGCAAGGCTGAAATCTCACAATGCTTTCAAATAGACACAATGGGAAGGAAGAAGGTGACAGTGAATCCCCTTCGATTTGCTGATGATACGATTTTGATAGGAAAAACATTCGAGAACAATGCGAAGACAATAAAAGGAAATTTGCATTTATTAGGCTTCGTAATTACATCAAGATCTCTTGGTTGACTAATTTTGTTGGGTATAGGCTTTGTAATTTCCCTTTCTCATATCTTGGGCTTCCCGTCATTGCAAATCAGAGAAGAAAATAATGTTGGCAACTTCTGATTGATCGATTTCAAAAGAACCTAGCGAGTTGGAAATGAGAAATTTCTCACTTGATGGCCAAATTGTTATCCTCAAGTCCATTTGTAGATTGTTGCAAGGGTTTGAGATTGCTGCAAGGGGACTACTCTCTATGGATTAGAATCCTTCGGTCTATCTGTGGTTGTTTTGAAATTGGGGAGGTTTTGAGATATAATGATAACATGAATTATTTTTTGTGGAGGATATCCCTTGTATATGAAGAGGGTTGTGGGTGGATTGTTTCATGAAAATTTGGTCTTTTTGATAGGGATGGGTATTGTTGCTTGTTTTTGGGAGGATCCGTGGGTTGAAGGTTTAGTAGTTTTGAGGTAGAAATCTTAGCATCTTTATGTCTTGTCGTTACAAAAAAATGCAAAGTGAAAGATATGGGTACTAGACGTGGGTGATTGTTAGGTTTGGAATTTAAATGGATCGAAAAGAGTTCCTAATTGTATTGAAATGAAAGAAGTTTTGGTGTTGTCTTTGCAGGTACAAAATGAATATGTTGGTGTTAGACTCACTTAATCGGAAGAACTCAAATGAAGGATTTTTCTAGACGAAGTCAATGTACAATGCACTCTTCAAGGAGATTACAAAGAAGAAGATGGAGAATTCACTTTCAACAAAATTTTGATGCAGGGGTGCTATAAGGAGACATGCCTCCTCTCTTTCATGGAAAGCTTTTCCAAATAGAGTCCACACTAAAGATAACTTGTAAAATGAGGGATTGATCTTGGAGAATGAGATATAGTTTGCATGTTTTATTTTTACTAAGTGGGGATGTTAATCATCTTTTGTGTTCAATTACCAACTCCTAAGTCAAATTACAAATCATTTTTTAATTGCATATCTTTTGGCATATGATGGTTACGTAGGAGGGAGTGAAAGAGACTAGAGACAAATTGAAGTTCATTTCTTAAATCTTCAACAAATCTATTTTGTTTGGCCTGAAGATTATAATTAAGTCTTAATGATTGAGCTAAAAGCTTCATCACTACCACCTTATTGGCCATCATCTCAGATAGACCAACAACAAGAATAGTGGAGAACTTTAGAAACAAGCAAATAGAAGAAGATGGGCACTGAGAAAATAATTTCTGACATGATTTAATCATTCATGATTATGAACATGTTAATGTTGCTCTCATCTCTGATAGACTACCAGCAAGTCTAGTGGAGAACTTCAGAAACATGCAAATAGAAGAAGATGGGCACCTAGAAAATGGAGTCTTATCTTTTAATAGAAAATTTAATATATACTTACTTCGCGAGAAGACTCGGACTGAACTTCAACTTCATATGTCCCTGTTGCCTTCTTCGTTGCCAACTCCTATGTCAAATTACGAATCAGGTAAACTAGTTTTCTGAAAGGATTTAATCATTCGTGAATGGAGGAGATTGAACTGGAGGAGAAAGAATTTGAGGGAGTGATCAAAACTTAGAAAAATGCTTGAGCTAAAAGTTTCATCACTACCATGATTATGATTATAGAAAAGCATGAAGTTCAAATTAAGAAAAACATGATCACTTGCAACAAATTAAGTCACGAGTAAAATTCATCAACAACAAGTCTAGTGGAGAACTTCAGAAACATGCAAATAGAAGATGGGGCACCTAAAAACTGGAGTCTTGAATTATAAGGCAGAGGTTATTTTCTCTTCTGTGTTGTACTCTTCCCTCAACTATGTGTTTGATTTCATATTTTTATATACTAATAACCAGTAAGAGGATCAAAAGATATACATGTTTGCAACATTCAATGTCACCAACATTACAAGAAAAGCTGCATTCAGTAACGATAGTACAATTGACGACCATATTTTCGTCACAACAAACATACACATAATGACAATATTTTACCTTGTCACAATCATAAGTATCAGTTAGTGACAATCATATAAATGTTACTATAACATATAGATATAGTGACAATAATGATGTGTGACTAAAGTTCTTAAATTTTGTGACAAACAAACTATGTCACAATAAATTTGAACAACAGTAACGAACATTATGTGTCACTATAAAAATGAAATATAGTGACATTAGTATTACGTCACTGAAACACTATTTTTACCGTCAACTTTATTTGTTACAATAAAGAATAATATAGTGACGATATTTTTAACGTTGTTGCTAAAAGGGTTTTGTGACGTTATTTATAACAACTACAAAAGTCGTCACAAACAAGTTTTAGTGATGATCTTAGGATATATAGTGACGAAAATCGTTGCCACTGAATGTAGTTTTTCTTGTAGTGCAAGTCTATCTTCATGATCACGAAAAAGACGAGACAATATTGTGGAAACAAAGATTACGCCACCGGTTAAGCTCATTATGTTGGAAATTACCTGTTAAGACAAATAAAAAAAATTAGAGCTTAAAGAACACATACATAAGTTCTATGCAAATAAATAAAATGAGAGCATACCATCAATGAAATAAAGACATCGATCGAAATCTTTAAATGTTGGCTTTTGAAGCAAATGAAATACATGAGCTTAGCTATGTTAAGAAATACATGAGTAATATTCTGCTACAAAATCCCGCAAAGACATTAACCATAAAATATGCTATAATACAGAAAGAAATGCCCAACTCTTGACGGTATATACTCCCCCTATTGAGCTTAATTCTCATAGCTCTAAGCAGCTTTAGATAAGAAACGGAGTATATAAGTCTAGTGCACATAGACACATAATTTTTCGCTTTAACACTCTACTCATGCAATCACACAGGGCATTGATTGAAATATCGCGTCATCGCCATGCCATGTTCATAATCCATCGCAATTTTCTCAATTCAAAATATTAAAAATAAAATAATAATAATCAAAATATTAAATATTAAAACATCAGGTCAAAAAAACATCCCATGATCGAGTACTGATATGACATAGAATAATATATTATTATTATTTAGATTAGTATTTAGTTTAGTTATTTAATTGAGTCTTGTTATTTATATTATTGGGTTGGACCACTTGTTAAGCCCGTAGATTAGGTCTATTATTCGTATGATTCTTATTTAGTATAAATAGTTGTACTCTTTGATTATTATGGAATAAGAAGATTATTGATATTTCAGTTCTATAGCCATAGGGTTTAGAATAGGCTTCGCGTGATCGTGGAGATTAGGGCTTTTCACGAGCTTATCGTGGATTATCGTTACGGTTCTGCAGCAGGATCGTTTCATTGGTGCTTTCATTGAGAGATTTCGGAGCGAGATTTCTTTTGAGGTATCAAATCTATCTTTATTTTTTTTTTAAATTAAAAAAAAAAAGGTAGCACACATTGGATCGGAATCGATTTCGCAACTCTTGTTCGTGCATGGTTGGTAGTTTCAATTTGCATTAATTGTTGTTGGAATTACGGGAATTGTTTTGTGGTGATTGGTTTGATTGTTGAGTGAATTGGCCGGCGGCGGTGAATTAATTGAAGATTTTATGGTGGAGAAGATTTTTGCTATCCGTGGCGATTATTTGTTGTGAGGTTTAGACTTCGAATTTTTTTTGTGAGATTTATTTCATGGAGGATTATTCAATCAATTGGGAAGCCGTGATCGAGAAGTTGGAAGGGATTAGGTTAACTTTACAAAATTGTTTTGTTAATCCTTCTTTTGATGCTCGATGTGAATTATCCAAGTTATCTCAAGTTTATTCCGTTTTGGATTATCAACTGGAGTTTGAGAAATGGAGCAGCAGAGCAATGGAAACGCCTGAATTGATATTGGTTAGTCTTTTTATCTCTGGGTTGAAACCTGATATCCGTCGGGAATTGCAACTCAATCGTCCGTTTGCATTGAAAGAAGCTTTTGCATCCGCTCGATATCATGAATCGAGATTAGAAGATTTGAAAAATGTGGTGACTGAAATCGAAGATGAATCTAAGCTTAGGGTGAATAAAGTCGATGTTGAGTTGCCAGTTGTTGAATCTGAGGCAGAAGCTAAGGAGGTTGAAGATGAGTTGACTAGTTCTGCGGAGGAGATAGTTGAAACCAATCAAACTGAGGAACTCCATTTTATTGAGATTGAAAAAGTTACAGAAAGAGCTCGGGACGACAGTGAGGTGCCTTTGCAAGTTGTTCAAATTAAAGAGTTTATTTGGGACGCCAATGTTGCTGAAGTGAGGCCTCTCAATTATTCTACACTACCCAAACATGTGCAACCATTTTATGCACCACATCAAATGACGGTGTCCAGAGAAGCTGCAAAAGAGAAGGCAAAAGAGAAGCTGCATCAAGAGGATCGATGCATTATTTCTTTGCACAAGACGACAATTCCAGTTTTTGCTTTGATCTTTTGGATGTGTGTCGGAGGAGATTTATTTTCAAATTCTACGCGCTAAAGGAAGCATATCAGAGGTTGTTTTATTGCCACCTTGAGGACAAGGTGGATTTGAAGGAGTCGGGAATGATACGGCATAGAATAATATATTATTATTATTTAGATTAGTATTTAGTTTAGTTATTTAATTGAGTCTTGTTATTTATATTATTGGGTTGGACCACTTGTTAAGCCCGTAGATTAGGTCTATTATTCGTAGGAGTCTTATTTAGTATAAATAGTTGTACTCTTTGATAATTTTGGAATAAGAAGATTATTGATATTTCAGTTCTATAGCCTTAGGGTTTAGAATAGGCTTCGCGTGATCGTGGAGATTAGGGCTTTTCAAGAGCTTATCGTGGATTATCGTTACGGTTCTGCAGCAGGATCGTTTCATTGGTGAATAATAATATATTATTCTATGTCGTATCAAGTACCCTCAAACATCGGGTAAGTATCTTCTGCACATCTTCTCCATAAAGGATCGGGTAAAATTCAATTTGCAAACATCGCCCATTAACTCATTCTAATAAGGTTCCACTTACAATTTACATGTTCAGAGTTTAATATTTTTTGAATACCAAAGGGCGGATGGCGGACGGCGGATGGCGGAGAAAACTAGGGGGTTTTTTTAGAAGAAGAAAACAAGGGAAAACTAGCGACATAGGAGAGAATCATTCAGATTACAAAATAAAACTAGAATCCCTAAATAAAAAATAAATAAATAAATAAATAAATAAATAAATAAATAAATAAATAAAATCTAAAAACGCTATTCAACATCTGGATGACACTTAAGCAATGTCGTTTTGATACTTTTTCTTTAGTGCTAGGGCACTGCGCCTTCAAAATCCCAGCGGACACGTCCGTCTGGCCTAAACCATTACTCTATTTTACTTTCTTAAATGTTAAGTTTTTTTTTTAATCAAAAAAAAAATCATAAGTATATATATATTTTTTATTAATTTCTCGGCTCCCTCTTCTTCGCAAATTAAAAAAAGAATTTAGCATCGAAAAGTACCGAAGGCATCATATATATTGTTTAAGTTATCTTAATCAAAAAATAAGCTGGAAAAATGGGCCCAGCCCGGCCCAGTGGACTGGTCCGATTTTTTATGGTTTTTTTCGATAATATATTACATCATATTCGATCAAAGAGCAAAGAACTTAGAGATAAATCATCAGTTCACCACCGTAAATCTAAATAAAAATTCACAACCAACTCCCTCAAATATCAGGTAATTATCTTCTCCATAAAGGTCCTGCAAAATTCAAAATAAATAAACCTGGATCTGGTACCCTCAAAGATCACGTAATTATCTTCTGCACATCTTATCCATAAATGATCCTGCATAATTCAAAATAAATAAACCAAATTAAAAAACAGTATGCACCTAACAAAAAGAAGAGATAAATCATCAGTTCATCACCGTAAATCTAAATAAAAATTCACAACCAACTCCCTCAAGTATCAGGTTTGTATCTTCATCATAAAGGATCCTGCAAAATTCAAAATAAATAAACCTGGATCGGGTACCCTCAGAGATCGCGTAATTATCTTCTGCACATCTTATCCATAAAGGATCCCGCAAAATTCAAAATAAATAACCAAATTAAAAAACAGTATGCACCTAACAAAAAGAAGAGAAAGATATATAAAAATATATCGAACATGAATGTAATATAAAACTTGAAAGAACAAAAAACAGTACCTCTGTCAGCCCTCCCCATATGCAGCAGCTTTCTGTCGAATTTCTTCAAATTTAGACTTCCAAATGCTAGCTATTTTTACTTCAGAAACATGCAAATAGAAGATGGGGCACCTAAAAACTGAAGTCTTGAATTATAAGGCAAATGTTATTTTCTCTTCTGTGTTGTACTCCTCCCTCGACTATGTGTTTCATTTCATATTTTTATATACTAATAACCAGTAAGGGGATAAAAAGACATACATGTTTGTGACATTCAATGTCATCAAGTCCATCTTCATGATCACGAAAAAGACGACACAGTATTGTGGAAACAAAGATTACGCCACCGGTTAAGCTCATTACGTTTTAAATTACCTGTTCAGACAAATAGCAAAATTAGAGCTTAAAGAACACGTACACAAGTTCTATGCAACTAAATAAAGTGAGAGCATACCATCAATGAAATAAAGGCATCGATCTAAATCTCCATATGTAGGCTTCTAAAACAAATGAAATACATGAGCTTAGCTATGTTAAGAAATACATGAGCAATATTCTGCTACAAAATCCCGCATAGTCATTAACCATAAAATATGCTACAATGTAGAAAGAAATGCCCAACTCTTGACAGTAAATACTCCCCCTATTGAGCTTAATTCTCATAGCTCTAAGCTGTTTTAGATAAGAAACGGTGTATTTAAGTCTAGTACACATAGACACAAAATTTCTCGCTTTAACACTCTACTCATGCAATCACACAGACATTGATTGAAATATCGTGTCATCACCATGTCATGTTCATTATAAAATATTAAATATTAAAACATCATAAAGTCAAAAAAATATCGAATGATCGAGTACCCTCAAAGATCGGGTAAGTATCTTCTGCACATCTTCTCCATAAAGGATCAGGTAAAATTCAATTTGCAAACATCGCCCATTAACATATTCAAATAAAGTTTCACTCACAATTTACCTGTTCAGAGTTCGATGTTTTTCGAATACCAAATGGCGGATGGCGGACGATGAATGGCGGACGGCAGATGCCGGAGAAATTTTGGGGTTTTTTTTTAGAAGAAGAAAACTAGGGCTTTAGAAAACTAGCGTATGAGAGAGAATCATTCAGATTATAAAATAAAACTAGAATCCCCTAAAACAAAAATAAATAAATAAAAAAACTAAAAACACTATTCAATATCTGAATGACACTTAAGCAACGTTGTTGTGATACTTTTTCTTTAATGCTTGGGCACTGCGCCTTCAAACCCCCAGTGTACACGTGTGGCCTACACCGCTACTCTATTTTATTTTCTTTAATTTTAAGTACAATAATTATTAGTATTCAAAATACAAATTAAAAAAAAATCATAAGTACGTATTTTTTATTTTAATTTCTTGGCTCACTCTTCTTTGCAAATAAAAAAAAATAGCATTTAGAAATACCGAAGGCATCATATATACTGTTTAAGTTATCTTAATTGAAAAATAAGCTGGCAGAATGGGCCCAACCCGGCCCAGTGGATTGGCCCGATTTTGAGTTTTTTTCGATAATGTATTACATCATATTCGGTTAAAGAGCAGAGAACTTGGAGATAAATCATCAGTTCATCACCGCAAATCTAAATAGAAATTCACAGTCAACTCTCTCAAAGATCGGGTAAGTATCTTCTCCATAAAGGATCCTACAAAATTCAAAATAAATAAACCTGGATCGGGTACCCTCAAAGATCAGGTAAGTATCTTCTGCACATAATCTCCATAAAGGATCCTGCAAAGTTCAAAATAAATAAATCAAATGAAAAACAGTATGCACCTATCAAAAAGAAGAGAAAACTAAATACAAATATATCAGACATGTGTGTAATATAAAACTCGGAAAAAAAAAAAAAAAAAAAAAAAAAAAAAAAAAAAAAAAAAAAAAAAAAAAAAAAAAAAAAAAAAAAAAAAAAAACACATTTGTCACCCTCACCATATGTTGCAACTTTACATCGAATTTCTTCAAATTTAGACTTCCGAATGCTAGCCATTTTTACTTTGGCTTCAATGCATTTCTCACGAATGCAAGATATTGGAGGACAACCATTTATGTGAGCCGGTCCAACCGAAAAGTATGCATGTACATAAGAGTTCAAATGAGGGCGACATATGCTTGACAAATGAGAACTTGAGAAACATGCAAATAGAAGAAGATGGGCACCGTGAAAATAGTTTTCTTATAAGATTTAATCATTCATGATTATGAACAGATTAATGTTGCATTCATCTCTGATAGATCACCAGCAAGTCTAGTGGAGAACTTCAGAAACATGCAAATATAAGAAGATGGGCACCTAAATGGAGTCATATCTTTTAACATAAAATTTAATATATACTTACTTCGTGAGAAGAAGACTCGGACCTAACTTCAACTTCACATGTCCTTGTTGCCTTCTTCGTTGCTAACTCCTATGTCAAATTACGAATCAGGCAGACTAGTTTTCTAAAAGGATTTAATCATTCACGAATGGTGAAGATTGAACTAGAGTAGGAAGAGTTAGAATGAGTGATCAGAACTTAAAAAATATTTGAGTTAACACCTTCATCACTACCATGATTAGGATTATGAAAAGGCATGCAATTCAAATTAAGAAAAATATGACCAGTTGCAAAAAATTAAGTCACAAGTAAAATTCATCAACAAAAAGTCTAGTCGAGAACTTCAGAAACATACAAATAGAAGATGGGGCACCTAAAAATTAGAGTCTTGAATTATAAGGCTGAGGTTATTTTCTCTTCTGTGTTGTACTCCTCCCTCGACTATGTGTTCGATTTCATATTTTTATATACTAATGACCAGTAAGGGGATCAAAAGACAAACATGTTTGCGAAATTCAATGTCACCAAGTCCATCTTCATGATCACGAACAAGACAAGACAGTATTGTGGAAACAAAGATTACGCCACTGGTTAAGCTCATTACGTTGGAAATTACTTGTTAAGACAAATAACAAAATTAGAGCTTAAAGAACACATACACAAGTTCTATGCAAATACATTAAATGAGAGCATACCATCAATGAAACAAAGACATCGATCAAAATTTTCATATGTTGGCTTCTGAAGCAAATGAAATGCATGAGCTTAGCTATGTTAAGAAATACATGAGTCATATTCTACTACAAACTCCCGCATAGGCATTAACAATAAAATATGCTATAATTTAGAAAGACCCGCATAGGAATTTTTACTTCGGCTTCAATGCATTTCTCACGAATGCTAGATATTGAAGGACAACCATTTATGTGAGCCGCCCCAACCGAAAAGTATGGATGTACATAAGAGTGTACATGAGGGCGACACATGCTCGAGTATGAAGGTACATGAGCGGTACCGCCATTCGGATATGTCAACCGCTTAGTTGAATCGCAAACAAAATTAAATCATTAGACATGAACGCAACCATAAATATTGTGAAGTAACATTATGAGACTTGTGTTTCTTATTTAGGAGATACACATACATATATATTTACTTCATGAGAAGTCTCTTCAACCTCACTGTCCCGAGAATTTGAGGAAGCTTCAGTTGTCTCGGTTACCAACTCCTAAGTCAAATTACAACTCATTTTTGTATTTCATATCTTTTGGAATTGGATGGTTACGTAGGTGGGAGTGAAAGATACTATAGACATATTGAAGTTAATTTCTTAAATCTTCAACTTATCTATTTTGTTTGGCATGAAGATAATAATTAAGTCTTAACGATTGAGCTAAAAGCTTCATCACTACCACCTTATTGGCTATCATCTCTGATAGATCAACAACAAGTATAGTGGAGAACTAGAAACATGCAAATAGATTAAGATGGGCACCGTGAAAATAGTTTTCTAAAAGGATTTAATCATGTATGATTATGAACATGTTAATGTTGCACTCATCTCTAATAGATCACCAGCAAGTCTAGTGGAGAACTTCTGAAACATGCAAATTGAAGAAGATGGGCACATAGAAAATGGAGTCATGTCTTTTAACAGAAATTTTAATATATACTTACTTCGAGACAAGACTCGGAATGAACTTCAACTTCACATGTCCATGTTGCCTTCTTCGTTGCCAACTCTTATGTCAAATTACGAATCAGGTAAACTAGTTTTGTAAAAGGATTTAATCATTCATGAATGGTGAAGATTGAACTGGAGTAGGAAGAGTTAGAGGGAGTGATCAGAACTTTAAAAAAATATTTGAGCTAAAAGCTTCATCACTACCATGATTATGATTATAAAAAAACATGAAGTTCAATTTAAGAAAAACATGACCACTTGCAACAAATTAAGTCACAAGTAAAATTCATCAACAAAAAGTCTAGTGGAGAACTTCAGAAACATACAAATAGAAGATGGGGCACCTAAAAATTTGAGTCTTGAATTATAAGTCTGAGTTTATTTTCTCTTCTGTGTTGTACTCCTCCCTCGACTATGTGTTTGATTTTATATTTTTATATACTAATAACCAGTAAGGGGATCAAAAGACAAACATGTTTGTGAAATTCAATGTCACCAAGTCCATCTTCATGATCACGAACAAGACAAGACAGTATTGTGGAAACAAAGATTAGGCCACCGGTTAAGCTCGTTACGTTGGAAATTACCTATTAAGACAAATAACAAAATTAGAGCTTAAAGAACACATACACAAGTTCTATGCAAATAAATAAAATGAGAGCATACCATCAATGAAACAAAGGCATCGATCGAAATCTCCATATGTTGGCTTCTGAAGCAAATGAAATACATGAGCTTAGTTATGTTAAGAAATGCATGAGTCATATTCTGCTACAAAATCCCGCATAGGCATTAACAATAAAATATGCTATATTGGAGAAAAACCTGCATAGGAATTTTTACTTCGGCTTCAATGCATTTCTCACGAATGCTAGATACTGAAGGACAACCATTTATGTGAGCCGGCCCAACCGAAAAGTAGGGATGTACATAAGAGTTCATATGAGGGAGACACATGCTCGAGTATGAAGGTACATGAGCTGTACCGCCATTCGGACATGCCAACCGCTTAGTCGAATCGCAAACAAAATTAAATCATTAGACATGAACGCAACCATACATATTGTGAAGTAACATGATGAGACTTGTGTTTCTTATTTAGGAGATACACATATATACTTACTTCATGAGAAGTCTTTTCAACCTCACTGTCCCGAGAATTTGAGGAAGCTTCAGTTGTCTCGGTTACCAACTCCTAAGTCAAATTATAAATCATTTTTGTATTTCATATCTTTTGGCATAGGATGGTTACATAGGGGAGGGTGAAAGAGACTAGAGACAGATTGAAGTTCATTTCTTAAATCTTCAACTTATCTATTTTGTTTGGCGTGAAGATTATAATTAAGTCTTAACTATTGAGCTAAAAGCTTCATCACTACCACCTTATTGGCTATCATCTGTGATAGATCAACAACAAGTATAGTGGAGAACTTGAGAAACATGCAAATAGAATAAGATGGGCACCGTGAAAATAGTTTTCTAAAAGGATTTAATCATTCATGATTATGAACATGTTAATGTTGCACTCATCTCTAATAGATCACCAGCAAGTCTAGTAGTGAACTTCAGAAACATGCAAATTGAAGAAGATGGGCACATAGAAAATGGAGTCATGTCTTTTAACAGAAAATTTAATATATACTTACTTCGTGAGAAGACTCGGACTGAACTTCAATTTCACATGTCCATATTGCCTTCTTCGTTGCCAACTCTTATGCCAAATTACGAATCAGGTAAACTAGTTTTGTAAAAGGATTTAATCATTCATGAATGGTGAAGATTGAACTGGAGTAGGAAGAGTTAGAGGGAGTGATCAGAACTTTAAAAAAATACTTAAGCTAAAAGCTTCATCACTACCATGATTATGATTATAAAAAAGCATGAAGTTCAATTTAAGAAAAACATGACCACTTGCAACAAATTAAGTCACAAGTAAAATTCATCAACAAAAAGTCTAGTGGAGAACTTCTGAAACATACAATAGAAGATAAGGAACCTAAAAATTTGAGTCTTGAATTATAAGGCTGAGGTTATTTTCTCTTCTGTGTTGTACTTCTCCTTCGACTATGTGTTTGATTTCATATTTTTATATACTAATAACCAGTAAGTGGATCAAAAGACAAACATGTTTGTGAAATTCAATGTCACCAAATCCATCTTCATGATCACGAATAAGACAAGACAGTATTGTGAAAACAAAGATTACGCCACCGGTTTAGCTCATTACGTTGGAAATTACCTATTAAGACAAATAACAAAATTAGAGCTTAAAGAACACATACACAAGTTCTATGCAAATAAATAAAATGAGAGCATACCATCAATGAAACAAAGGCATCGATCGAAATCTCCATATGTTGGATTCTGAAGCACAAGAAATGCATGAGCTTAGCTATGTTAAGAAATACATGAGTCATATTCTGCTACAAAATCCCGCATAGGCATTAACAATAAAATATGTGTTAATGTAGAAAGACCCGCATAAGAATTTTTACTTTGGCTTCAATGCATTTCTCACGAATGCTAGATATTGAAGGACAACCATTTATGTGAGCCGGCCCAACCGAAAAGTATGGATGTACATAAGAGTTCACATGAGGGCGACACATTCTCGAGTATGAAGGTACATGAGCGGTACCGCCATTCGGATATGCCAACCGCTTAGTCGAATCGCAAACAAAATTAAATCATTAGACATGAACGCAACCATAAATATTGTGAAGTAACATGATGAGACTTGTGTTTCTTATTTAGGAGATACACATACATATATACTTACTTCATGAGAAGAAGTCTCTTCAACCTCACTGTCCCGAGAATTTGAGGAAGCTTCAGTTGTCTCGGTTACCAACTCCTAAGTCAAATTACAAATTATTTTTGTATTTCATATCTTTTGGCATATGATGGTTACGTAGGGGGGAGTGAAAGAGATTACAGACAGATTGAAGTTCATTTCTTAAATCTTCAACTTACCTATTTTGTTTGGCATGAAGATTATAATTAAGTCTTAATGATTGAGCTAAAAGCTTCATCACTACCACCTTATTTTATTTTATTTTTTGATCGGGCAAATGTTAGTTGTTAGATTAGATGTTAGTACCGCCAAGCTCCCAAACTCCTAGAAAATCTCCATGTCCACCTTATATCTCCCACAATTCGCTCCCATAAGGGATCGAACCCAGGTCCACTCATTCAAGAGACGAGCCAGTGGCTAGGTGCGCTAAGTCACCTGGTTATCACTACCACCTTATTGGCTAGGTCCACTCATTAATGATGCAGCCCGTAGATCGTGGATTTCACTTCATGGGCCAAGAATTAAAGATGATATGGGCTGAAGATTGAAGATATTGTTTAGTAGTTTATTTATTTATTTTTATGAATTTTCATTTTTATTTAGTTCTCTAGTTGTTTGGGTTACTTTAAGCTTTATTTTAGTGATTTTATTCCTTTTTAGACTAGGATTTGATTTGGTATATGTTAGGATAGGTTATAAACTAGTTTCCTTGTGGAATTAGGACTCTATGAAGCCTATAAATATGGCTCTCATAAGGGTGACGAAAAGAAGACTTTTATTCATTAATAATATTTTAGTTTATTTCTCTTATGAGATTTATCTTTGAATTTCTTTTGGTGTGACCAAGAAATTCTTTATCCGGCGAATCAGTCAAGTTCATCACCCTCGTTTATGTGTCATTCATCGTCTCCGTGTGACTAAGGCGATCACTACTTGGGGTATAGGGGGGTTAGGCCGATTCTATATCATTTGTGGGGTTAGACTTTAGGTATATTGGGATATTCCTTCTGTTCTATCAATTTCGAGTCTTCCGCTTGCGTCTTGTGTGTTATCGGTCATCAAGGATCATATCACCCCCCCCCCCCCACGCAGCCCTAGTAGAATTCGGCTACCTATTTCTCCTGGGCGATACGGTGCTCTTCGCTCCCCCTCATCAATTGAAGTGCGAGTGCAGAGGCCCAGACATGGTACTCCGCCATTGTCGCCTCCTATCGCCGATGAATGACAACGCCGTTGTCGATCTCCAGAGGCAACCCCTCCTCGTGCGATGGGCTCATCGGCGCGGCCTTGGCGGCTACTACCAGCCCCAATCAATGACCCTTCGCCAAGAATTGAATCGCCGCCGCCGCCGCCGATTGCAATCGCCAAGGAGGAGGAAGGTCCTGAGGGAAGCGACTCATATGGTTTGGGTCCACCCATATACTATATTGTAATGGGATAACCCATTTGGTTGCCTTTCCACCCCTCAACTGAGTCTTGGGCCGCAATGGATGCTGAGATGGAATCCTCTACTGCATCTGAGAGTGATTAGTTTGGAGACTTTCTTACTTTGAGCTTCATGATGGTGATTATGAATAGATTATGTTAGTTGGATTATGACGAGGTTGATGTGTTTTTGTGATTGAATTCTGTTGTGATTGGGTTCTATTGAGCTTGATATGAATGCTATTGTGATTGGGTTCTATCGAGTTGGGTTATGAATAGATTCTGTTGTTTGGTTACTTATGAATGTGTGGTGAATGAATTTGTTGGTCTGTGGATGTTAGAAGTTTAATTTAGAGAAATATTAATTGCATTACATGATTCAAAAGTTGTGAAGAAAATATACTTTTGAAAATAAAATGCATACATACATTTGAAAGTAGATTGAAACTTTAGAGTTAGAGCAAAAGGGATTCTGCATTTTCACATTCAAAAAGTTTCATTTACATAGTTTTTGAAACTGAAAATGCATACATACAAAACATACAAAAGATTTGTCTCTGCTCTGTTCAAAATCCATGTTTCCATTACTTGAAATCTCTGTACTTGTAGATTTAAACTCCAATCCCAGTGAGTTGTTGCATTCCTAGCCTTTGAACCAATTCTTCAATACCTCTGACTTGACCATTTTCCACTAGATACTTAATGCATTCTCCCACCAATTCAGCATCCACTTGAAGAGTGAGAGGAAGAGTTCCAACTCTAATCAATTTCAGTTAGACAACATTGTAATGTGAGAAATACCTTGTTCAAAGTAGCTGGTGCTAATTCATGAAATGCATCTTCAACTGCTTTAACCAAATCATCTACATTCTTGCATGCTCTCTGTTGTTGTAAAGCTTGAATTGCATTAAAGAAACCTAGGTCATTGATATTCGTATCTGGTGAGTTTGGGGGCTGTTGCACTAATATGATATTGAATCCATCCATACTAGCAGCTTCTCTGAAACCTGCATCACTATCCTTGATATGTGGTTTGGCATTGTCTTGTTGGATATATATATATATATATATATATATATATATATATATATATATATATATATATATATATATATATATATCCTTTGACAATTGTGGTGGACATTTATTCCTAATTGCTGGTATGACCTACATGAATGTAAATGCAATTGTATGATACTAGTATGAAATCTGCCCAATGATGAAATGCTAAACTTCAACTGATTGCATGAGTTAAATAGATTCTTGTTGGTACCTTTTTTAATAAGGCTTTCTTCATTACTTCTCTAGTAACTGAATCCACAGCCTTAGTGTATTTGGTGCCCTTGGGTCTGTTTTTGCTATTTCTGAGGGCTTCTCCCTCATCAGTGAAAGGGAATATCCCTATTTTGCCATCAAATAGCACACCTCCATCTTCCCTAAGGACTGGCCTACTCACTGCACATAGAAACATGATCTTGCCTATGAACTTCTTGGATTTACATGCCATGTATGCTTCTTCTTCATCTGGTGCTAATTAGTACCTATGCAATGTTTATTTTAAAAGACCAGTGATGATGTGAAATCAATTCTGAGGTCAAGTCTATTTAAAAAACAAAGAATGTGTAGAAATGAAACCTGTTGTTGCCTTTGGTGATGTAGAACCAATTCTCATCTATGTGCACAGTGTTGTGCATAGATGAGTATCTTAGCTGGTTGAGAACTCTATCTAGTTCTATAGTTTCAAGTAAAAACTTCATTCTCATGAATTTGTTATCAGCTGTGAGGGAGGGTTTTAATGCAGATGTGTGGATGTTGAATAATCCAGCTTTTGCCCATCTTTGTAAAGTAGCTCTGCTCACTTTCAACTCCCCCTCCGTTTTTCTAATGCTAGTTCTAACACTTAGAGAGAGTGACTTCGACTTAACATAATCAGGTTTCATTACATTGTCTCTTTTCCTCCCAATTTTTTTTAAAACAACATGAATCACTAACCCTCTACTTTGTTGTTGTGATGCCTCTTTCCATAATCTATGTATTATAGATTTTGAGAGTTGGAAGTGGTTTTGAGCTTCAAGAAGCCTACCGTACTTGGGTTTTCCAGCCGAAGAACCTTGAAGTATGAACTGCACGATTCCTCTCATCTGTGGAGAGATTCTTCGGTCTTGGTGCCATTTTAATTGAAGAATTTGAGCTGCAACTGCAGCGTTCTCTTCTCTCTGCTGCTGCTCTTCTTCTTCTTCTTTTTTTTTTTTTTTTGGTAAAGTAGGAATGTAATTTGAACTTCAAGAGAAGATATAGGTTAGGTGTTAATTCAAATTAGCGGCCACTTTTTTGTGGATGATTTCCCTCTCAATATTCCACTCATTCTTAATTTGACATGTGTAAGTGAATTATGATTTTATGAGATTTTATCTATAATTAGAAGTTTAATGGATCAATTTTTTAATTTGGGCCTATCTTAATTAATCTAGTGTATTTTATCCATTAATTTTCTAAAATTATTGGACAGATTTATTTGAATATGAATATGGTGCAAATCACAAAATTGAAATTCAGTAAAAAAAAATAATAAAAAAATTAATTAGTAATTATTTTAATTAATTATTGTCGAAAAAAATAAATTAATTTAATTTGCATTTTTTTATAGATTTATTTATCATTAAAAAATACAAATACATAAACAACCAACATTAACTAAACACAATACACTTGAGCCGGAGGGAGTAGATGTTTGATAAACATACGGTATATATATTTACTAGAAAAGATAAATTAAATATTAAAAGTAATTATAAATCATAAAAGATATGAATGAACTACAGATAATAATTATAAAATTAAAATAAATAATACTAGCTATAAATTAAAATTCTTAAAAATATATATATTGAGAAATTCTTGTTCGAAATCATTTAAAATAAGGATAAATGTCATCAAAATACACGAATTTTGTGGTGTTTTTCATTTTCTCCATGAATTTCAATGCTTGTCTGATCAATACACCAATTTTTAATTTTTTACAAAATTTTTACAAAGTTCAATTTTCCACAAATTGAACCCAACTTAACAAAATCAAATCCAACTTGGCGATACAATTAGCGCTCCACTTACTAAACTACGTTTCATTTATTAAAAAAGAAAAGAAAAAAAACGTTAATTATAGTCTTATAGAGATAGAGAGTGTAGGGTAGAGATAGAGAGAGTTAATGATTTAATATATTTTTTTAATTTTCGTAATTGGAACTACGTCGTTTTAATGAAAAAAATGTCAACTTTATTACCACATCGAATTTAATTTTTGCACGTTAGATTCAATTTTGTAAAATTTGAGCTTTGTGGAAAGATAGAGTAAAATTGAAAGTTAATATATTAATCAGACAAGTATTATATTAAAATGTATTGAAAAAATGAAAAGTAGAAAGTTTGTGTATTTAGATGACATTTATCCTTAAGGTTGTGTTCTCTTTGATGCGAAAAAATATGAGAGAAAAGAAAAAATTACACTGCATCATTTTCTCACCTTTTATCAATTAGGGGGGACTTTACTCCTTAAATTGGAGAAAATATTTACAACACCAAATTAGAACTATAATATTTTTCTCCATTGTAGTGCAAACGAAGCAGAAAAAATACAAAAGGTGAAAAAAGGGTAAAATTTATAAAGTGATTTTCTCTTCTTTTCTTTCACATCGAAAAGAACGCAACCTTGAAATAACAATTTCACCTACGATTTTACCCTTAATTTTGGCAACGACAACATAACAAAAGCGAAGAACAATCAAATGAGAAGCAACCATACACTAATAAATTGGCTAGTGTAATTTCGAATAAGAACCCCTTGCCTCAAATCTCGAATCCCATTCAACAATTGTTGCTGCGGCTGCTCCTCATTCCTTACTCCTCTGTCTTCAGGTTCGTCGATTTGGTTGTTTCTTACCAGTTCTGATCGTTTATGAATCTCTTACGTTGTATCTACGGTGTTTTTACCCTAAGTTTTTGTCTCCGGCCGGCCAATTTATTAGACTGTATGGTTGCTTCTGATTTGACTGTTCTTCGCTTTTGTTATGTTGTCGTGCCAAAATTAACTGCATATTATGAATTGATTTTTTGAAATTGAATCCGAATGGCTGTGTTAATTGTTGATTGTCGGTTTGTTTAATGGATATAATACATGAGTTTGCATTCAGATTATAATCTATATTATGCCTATGTGTTCTGAAGTAAATTAGGGTTATGGGTATGAAATTAGAGTTTGTGAAGGTTGAGAACTTGAGATATTGTTCCTTTTAATGTCTCTCCTACCATGGATTATTGAATTGTTCATACTAAATACAGTGTCTGAAATATAGAAGCTATGTTTTCTGAAAAATGATAAATAGAAACATAAGGCATCGATGATTCCTTACTTTCTGCTGTGTGATAGAATCTGTTTCTGGGCAATGTTCTTGTTGGGAGTTAATTCTTGAGAAGCAAAATCAGTTTTTGCCCTACTTGAAATAGCCATATAGTAATAGTCAAAAATTTGATTGCTTGCACTTATCTCTGGTTTTCATCTTTCATAATAAATTGTTGTACATGATGGTAACTTCCCCAATTATTTTATTCTCACCTTGGCTCTAAGCTATTGTAGTTGAGCTTGTGTAGGAGTATGTTATTGAGGTTGAATATCATGACTTAGTAGTTAGTACAACAATTCACAGTTATGTGCTAATCTAATTGAGGCTCAGATCTAACTGTTAAAGCATATCTTTGTAGATTCAAACATGTCTCGAAGGTACGATAGCCGTACGACAATCTTCTCCCCAGAAGGCCGTCTTTACCAGGTTGAGTATGCAATGGAGGCAATTGGCAATGCAGGGAGTGCCATAGGCATATTATCCAAAGATGGAGTTATATTGGTAGGCGAAAAGAAAGTGACCTCTAAGCTTCTTCAAACCTCTGCCTCCACTGAGAAAATGTACAAGATCGATGACCATGTTGCTTGTGCTGTTGCTGGGATCATGTCTGATGCCAACATCCTCATAAACACAGCTAGAGTCCAAGCTCAGAGATATGCTTACGCCTACCAAGAATCGATGCCAGTTGAACAGCTGGTCCAGTCCCTGTGCGACACCAAGCAAGGCTACACTCAATTTGGCGGGCTCCGTCCATTTGGTGTTTCTTTCCTTTTTGCCGGTTGGGACAAGAACTACGGCTTCCAGCTCTACATGAGTGATCCAAGTGGGAATTACAGTGGATGGAAGGCTGCAGCTATTGGAGCAAACAATCAGGCTGCTCAGTCGATGTTGAAGCAAGACTACAAGGATGAGATAACGAGGGAGGAGGCTGTCCAGCTTGCTCTGAAGGTGCTGAGTAAGACCATGGATAGCACAAGTCTCACCTCAGAGAAGCTTGAGTTGGCCGAGGTCTTCCTCTCCAATGGAAAAGTGAAGTACCAGGTTTGCTCCCCAGAGACCCTGACTCAGCTGTTGTTGAAGTCTGGAGTTACTCAACCCGCTGCAGAGGCTTCTTAAGTCTGTATTTCGTTCGACTTTAGTGTTTAAACTTGTATACTGTATTTCCTTTTAAGAAATTTGTCATTGATGATGATGGTTATGTCTTACATTGAATTCTATCGATGATGCAATGCAGCTAACGATTTGAATTTTGTGTTTTCCCCTCTTTACTCTAGTGCTCGATATGGTTGCTTAAATTTTAATTGTCGATTGAAAGCATTTAAAATTGAGCATGTCAGTTGGCCTTTTCTTTAGTTGCAAAAATCTGTTATGGAACTTTAAAGCATTACTGAAATAAGAGAGCGGTGTAGAAAAGTGAATGTCATACATGGACTAGTTTAAACAATCTATATTAGAAGAAGTGCTGCTGCATCTTGTTGCATAGAAAAAATTACAAAGGAATTACTTTGGTTCATAATCTATACAGTATATACTAGGAATAGTATATAAAAGCAAAGTACGAGGGCCATTTTGGGAATTTCACTTCTACTTTTTCTTATACAGTAGCTGGAGCAAATGCTTCAATCTGAAAGTAACTAATTTTGGGAAATAAGGAATACAACTAGTTGTGTGCATAATTATGTGTTAAAAATCCTATTTTTTGTTAAAAAGATTCAATTTAAAAGAGACGGCTCAATCGAAAAGTGACTCAACTTGAAAGGGACATAGTGATATTAAATTGTTAATATATTACTGCCTCTGTCCCCAAATAAGTGTCTCAACCCCTCAAATTGTGAATATCAAGGAATTAAATTGTTTTACTGTCTTACCCTTATTTATTGTATAGAAAATTGAAAAAGCAAACATTTTTAATGACAAAACTGGAAAGTTTGTGTATTTTTTGCATAAAATTCTGTGATATAACAACACTTAATCAAGAATAAACACTTAATCAAGAATAAATAATTTTACAATTACGAACACTTATAAGGAACAGATGGAGTAGTAGTATAATCTTTTCTTCGGCCCTAGGAAAAGTAAACGGTGAGTATTTCTTTTGAAAAAAAAAAAAAAAGGAAAAAACAATCGTTTTTAAATAAAAGCGTGACAAATGAGAAGCCATCTTTTTTCGAGTAGGGTTTCCAACCATCACAGCGCGTGTCGCTACCTCCCTCTTAACGCGTGGACCAATAGGAAAGGTTTGCTCTTCTCTTTAGAACTGCTCGCACCGTACAGGCATAGGATATTTTCAAACCTTCAATTTCTCTCCAGAGACTCCGCATTTTCCCGCGGGATACTGAAAATATCGCGTTGGGAATTGGAGAAATTAAGGTGTGCGTAGGGCAGCGGGCCGCGACTGACGTGACTGCCACCCACCTCAAATCGCTTAACCCCAAAATGCCCCTCGCTTTGCTTTTAATTGCGATATTACCCTCGTATTTTTGGCCATGTCCTTTTTCATGTCTTGTCCTTGACGCTGACCCCACCAATGCCCATTTAATGTTTTTTAATTCCTAGCCTCATTTTACAAAAGTAGTCCAGGCTAGGGGTGGGTCGGGATACCGTTACGCCGAAGTACCGAATATACCACGCCGAAAAAATATCGAAAATACCGAAAGAGACGGTATACCGATTTTTCGGTACGGTATCATACCGTACCGATAAGCTTCGGTACGACAATGGTATCTAAAATTACAATACCGCGGTATACCGATAAATACTGTACCGCGGTATATACCGAATATACGTGCATGTCACGATAAATTATTTCACGATTTATAATGATTAATAAATACATTAGCATATATTATATGTTAATATTTACCCATTAAAACTTTAAAAATATGATTGTATGTAAGTGTATGAACATGTTAACTTATGATATTAGTTTATTAAGTTAAGACTTACAAGCTAAAAATAAAAATTGAATGTAAATAACTTATATGTTATCTAAGTTATATTATCTAAGAAAAATACTACAAATAGTATTCTTTCAATATTAGTTTGATTTAAATTTAAGGCATACTAGCTTAATTTCTTAATATTTTAGTTTTTAAAGTAAATATATCAAAAAATATTAGTGACATGTATAAATGTTAGATTCATGAAATATGTGTATTTTAAATGGTTATGGATTAATTAGACTTTTTATTAATGAATTGTAATTTCTTATGGATTTTATTGTATAGATTTTATTAGTTTATGAATTTTTAATTCTATGCATAATAGTATGTTTTTGGTATACGGTATACCGTACCATACCGAAGTACGGTACGGTATACCGAAACGACGGTACGATAACGGTATGGATTTTTTCCATATCGAATTTCCGGTATACCGAACATTGGTATGCCAAAAGGTACGGTACGGCAACGGTATGGAAAATCTTATACCGCAACTAACGGTACGGTATACGGTATGACGAAAATTTTACGGAAGCTTGACATTCCACAAGAATTAATTGAAATTAAAATTTTGTGGTTGTAATTAATTTTGAGGATAGAGTTAATTATAGTCAAATATTATTTGTCATTTTAAATGGATTAATATATGAGACAAGGAAAATAACTACTTTTACTTTTATGAGATAGAGGTAGTATTTAATTAATTAATTTTTGATGAAATCTAAACATCTTCTTTCCTTAATAGCCATATTTGAAAACTTCGAGATTCATGGAAATTGTAAACAAAATTATGGGTCAAAACTTCTCTCTAATCGACCGTCTCTAGAATTTTGGGAATCAAATATTTTTAATTAAAACATATACTTCTCCATAATAATATGATAATTTTATTAATAAAGTCTAAAAATTGTAATGCTTTTAAGCATAATTTTTGTTTTATTTATGAAATGGAGTAGCAAATTTTAGTTTTTGAATATTTAAGAGATGCATGGCGAAATTTTTCAGATTAAATTGACTTTCTTTTCGTTGGTTTTATTTGTTAAAATTAAGGATGGTAGTGTATTGAATTTGGATAAGAATTGGTCTAGTCCAAATCCAAATCCAAAATTTTAAACTTAAAAGTCCAAAAAAATTCAAGTAAAATCTATTGGGTTTAAAAATATTGATATGTGCCCAAATCTATCAGATTTAGCGGATTTTAGATCTTGCCTAGATCCGTAGCTTGAACTTCAAAAATTGAAGGATAAATAAAATCTTAGCATGTTATATATATTCGCACAACACATTGCCATATGCTCTCTCAATCTCATGCTAATTGTCTACATGAGAATTAACACAGTAATCAAGACTGTAAAAGATAGTAAGGTTTATATTATACTCCCTTTGTCCCATGACAATTGTCCACTAGACAAAAGACACAATAACCAACGCAAGAAGAGATAGAGGGGTTTATATTATACTCCCTCCGTCCCATTTCAGTAGTCTTCAATACTATTTTCGTCCGTCCCACATCAGTAGTCCTCTTTCCTAAAATGGCAAAAATTAACCCTTACTTTTGATGTGGACCCCATACTTTTTCAAATTTAACACTACGCATAAAATCCCGTACCGAAAAGAAAGAGGACTACTGAAATGGGACGGAGGGAGTACTAGATTGTCCACTAGACAAAAGGCACAATAACCAACGCAAGAAGAGATAGAGAGATTTATATTATATTAGATGTGAGAATGTAAAGTGTCTATTTTGAGTAAGTGGACAATTAAATGAGACGTCCCAATAAGGAAACATGGACAATTAGTGTGGGACGGAGGGAGTATAAGTTGTGAGAGTAAAAAATTTCCACTTTAAGGTTGCGTTCTCTTTGATGCGAAAGAAAAAGAGAGAAAAGAGAAAATCACCCTATAAATTTCATCCATTTTCTCACCTTTTCTCATATTTTCTATTTTTGCCCCCTTCATTTGCACTACAATAGAGAGAAAATATTATCTCTCTAATTTGGAGTTGTAAATATTTTCTCCAATTTAAGGAGTAAAATTCCCCGTTGTTGATAAAAGGTGAGAAAAGGGGAGAAAAGTGATGGAATTTATTGGGTAATTTTCTCTTTTATCTCATTTTCTTTCGCATCAAAGAGAACACAAACTAAGTAAGTAGACAATAAAATGAGACATTCAATAAAGAAATATGGACAATTAACATGGAATAGAGGAAGTACTACCAATGCACATAGTGATTCACACCATAAAGTATATTCGATCGATCCACTTTGATAGAATTAGTCAATTAGGTTTTCAAGTACTAGAAATAGAATTATAAATAATATACTACTAGATATGCAATTATAAAATTATAGAATTACTATGTTTTATGCGAATTCATGAGCTGAATCTTAATTCTGAATTGGATATGGAAAGACATCAAATTTTAGGTAACAACCGTATTCGACCCGGATCTATAGAAATCAAAATTCGAACTGCCTAGATTATATTCTATAGATTTGGACCACCAGATTGAAAGTCCACAATCATCCTAAAACCAAGATATATTCCATGCCGATTTATTCATTCCATATACACGGTCTTTTAATTATAAACACAAAACATGGAATCATAATACATTTCCTTACGAAGTAAAGAAAGGTTGTAGCTACATCGACATCTAATTTTCTCTACTTATCCTTTTAGTCAACCTTAGTTATTGTTCATGCACATAATTTTAGTTGATTTGAAGGATAAATGAAGGAATATGATATTGCTAGACATGAGTATTATTCTTTCAATCCTACTTATAAATGGACAATTTTTTCTGGACACTGGAATTATGATAAGAGTAATATTTGATGGATTAAACTTTGTATGCGTTTTAGTGAATTATAATTATCATTTTTGATAATATTTATTTATCAATGAGACAAACGAAACGAAACTTATTCCTTTATATATAGCATGGAAGAGTAAGGAGATGTATTATTCCATTTTTTTAATCGACAAAGAAAAACGCTAGTAAAATTTAAATAAGAACAGATTGTGCAGTGACAAAAATGGATGCTTTCATTCGCTAACACATTTGTGAATCGGCCAAACCTCATGAATTATTGTATGCTGTTTTCTGACATATATTTTTATTTTAATAATAATTGTTTCCGTGGACCAAAATACCAAATATTATTAGGTGTTATTGTGTTATTGTGTACAATAATAGAATTTTTTTAAATATTCTTTTGGCTTTTTTTTTTTTTTGAAGGGTCATATATTTACCTTTTCCTCTTGTTTCATATTGTTCGTTTCAATATTTTAAAATAAAATAGCTATATTGTTACCATTTTACTTTTATTATTGCTACTATGTAGTACTAGTTATATGTTTGCTCTAATAATCGGCTCTAATAATTGAATGCAACATATAAGGCTGTGAGATGTAAAATACCTTCACATATTGTTTTTTAGTAGAAAAAATATTCTTGGAATAACGAGCATCTTCTAATAAGTATCTCGATTGTAGTGTAATTTACGCTAAGAATTAGGGTCATGAATGATGTGTCTCCATAAGTCATTGCATGAATAGACACAAGATGGTTATATTTTATAGCACGTAAAATGTTGTGTAATTGTGTGTGTGTTGGCCTAATGATAGGGGGTTAAGATTAATGTATCGGACTTGAAAGGTCTCAAGTTCGAATCCTCCGTGGTGCGACTTTTAAAATTTTTGTTGTAAAGCTTCAAATAAAAAGATGGGTAAGTTTCAAAAGTAAAACATACGATCACAGTATAACTAAATGCATACATATATACGGAGTAGTATTATCTTAGATGTTATATTATACTATACTCCTTTCGTCCCATTAATAAAGGAATATTGCTTGAACATGAAAATTAAGACGATAATGTAACAGTAGTAGGTATGTTATGCACAATGAGTTAATTTGGTGTATCTGAATTTCGTTAGGTTAAAAATTCCACTTTAATAAGAAAACATCGTTAAATAAATAAGACGTTTCAAAATAAAAATATGACCCTTTATAAATGTGACGGGAGGCCATATGAGATTCAACAACCCAAGTCAAAATAACCATATGAAAGAGAAGACAATTATTTAGTCGTAACGTTGTCGACGGTGACCAATCACGATTAATTCGTGTAATTTCTTGCATGTAATCAATTAATAATAAATCATTATCAAGAATTCTAATTCTATATGTACTAAGTTTGCAGTAGTGTTTGCGTGTGTGGCTTGACTTTCATTGATGTAGAGTGATTTTTCAATTGTTGGACCAATGGAGGCAAAAAGGTTGAAATCATATACCTTTCGAATTAATCAAAGGCCACTAACAATTTTATCTACTACTACTACTACTCTATATATACCGTGGCATTTATTGTTTTATCTCGAGCGTAGACTTAAGAAAACGACGTCAATTAAATTCTCGCGTACTTCTCATTAATACTCCTAATTCATAATTTCATATAAAAGAATCGCCTTTTACATCGTCTACTAATTAATTGATATTTTGTCATTTAGTATAATTTGTAATAATGTTTCCATGACTCAGACAAAATATTATTGTGACGGATTAGGATTATGAAGTGATAAAAATAAAGTTTCCATGACTTAAACATAAAGAAAACATAAAATTACGTGGTTTGCTAACAATGTGTTGACTACATTCATGAGCAGAAAATGAGAACATATATTATTAGGCAGGTAGGTTATAGATTACTGAAATACTCTTTGCAGCTATCGTAACAAATACGTACAATGGATGACTTAACCCAATATCGTCCATAAAACCCAACGACCCATACCGACTCTGCATACCCGAATAAAGCTCAATAAAAATCCTAACCAGCTCTACGTATATACATTTAAGATATCTACAAATATAACAAAGAGAAAAGATATTACATTAGTTATTGATTTATTACTATGGATAGGGGGAGTATCCGAATAATATTTAAAGAGAGATTGCAATATGGTATTATTTCATATGTCCAATTTAAATAGTCATATTTTTTTAAATGTAAAGAATTAATTTTTTTCATTTTTATTTTTTCATTTTAAAATTCGATAATGAAAAAAAACACTATTATTAAACTGTGACGGAGGGAGAATATATAAGTGAGCAAAGATAGACATGATATTTTGATGATGAGGATGCGAATGATCGGTGTATTTTGAATCGGTGAAGTAATTATAGCTTCTTTGTAAAGTTTTCAATAATTTCCACGGATGGCTATATATTATTTGATGCATTTATATCAATAAATAGTGGTTGGTGGAATGGTAAGAATGATTTAAGTTCCACTCTGACAATATTCATGGTCCAACTATATCAGTATAAAGGAATGATGTGTTGCTCATCTAATGGTGGACATTTTTTTAGGCATCTTCGTCATTTTTTCATTTCGACATTATTTCGTTCGATTTTTTCAATTGTAATATATTCTAATGCCTTAGAAATTAATATTGAAATCATTATGTCAACAAAAAGTATAAATATCAAGGTTCGATTTGTTCGTTTTTCCTTAAAAAAAATGAATAATAAAATAAATCAAGCTATGCTAATTATACGTTTTGTTGATTTAATGATTTCAATAATAATTTATAAGGTATTAGAATATATTACAATTGAAAAAATCGAACAAAATAATATTTAACACGAAGGTGACTAGCATAAGGTGACTAGCATATCACTTCTCTTATAGCTGCAATTTTTGTAATTTCTTCTTTTATATATGACTGTGTCGTTCCTTATTTTTCTTTTAGTATCACAAAGTACATCGATCATATATTAAAAAATATATAGCACAACTTACCTATATATAAATGAAAATTATTCCTCACAATTCAAGCAGAGAGACTCCTACTCTATACAAAGACGGACAATTTAATCGGCATGTTGTCTTTAAGGAATACATTATTGGCATCACGATATTATTTGATTTTTCTTTTATATATATATTCTTAGTAAGATGTTTTGATGTATTGCAATGATGCTCCGTGATGCAGCCCGTATATCGTGGAATTCACTTTATTGGCCAAGAATTATAGATGATATGGGATGAAGATGGAAGATATTATTTAGTAGTTTATTTAGTTGTTTATTTTTATTAATTTTCGTTTTTTATGAGTTCTCTAGTTGATAGGGTTATTTTAAGCATTATTTTAGTGATTTTATATCTTTTTAGAGTAGGATTTGGTTTGATATCTTTTAGGATAAGTTTTTAAGTAGTTTCCTTGTGGAATTAGGACTTTTTGAAGCCTATAAATAAGGCTCAAATACTATGAACGAAAATAAGACTTTTATTCATTAATAATATTTTAGTTTATTTCTCTTATGAGATTTATCTTTGAATTACTTTTGGTGTGACCAAGAGTTCTTTATCCGGCGAATCAGCGAGTAAATCAAACCTCGTTGTGTGTCATTCATCGTCCCCGTGTGGCTTGGTGACCATCTGATACGAGTAGGTTCAATTATTTTAATTAATTGTTTTGACGTTGGGCTTTTCCCGTGTTTAGTTATTTGGGTCCGATCCGGGTTTTCTTGTTGGTTCTTTCCCGGCCCGTAAGTCGAACCAACCCTAGGAGTCTAGGTTATATATATAGGAGAAGATAGGCGTGTATTACAATCAATCAATGAATAATCAAACCCTAATTCTCGCCGTTTATCTTTTCGTTTAATATTCCGTTTCGGTGTGATCGTCGGGGAGAGCCCGCGACTACCTTTGTATCCTTTCGTTTATTTCTGTTTCGTTTGTTTCTTGATCGAGGACTTCGCCCCATCCTCGTATCAATTGGTGCTTTCATTGAGAGCTTTTGAGGGGGCGAAGTATCGGTTCTTGAATTACGAGCCGAGGATAGTGAGTATCGACGGCGCTAGAAGAAGGGGGATCTATCAATTGGAGACTATCAACTGGAGTCTATCAATTGACGTTTTCCATCAATTGGCGCTAGAAGTGGAGAGCATAAGCAGCAGCGGCGACTCCGATGTCTTCGGCGTTTACCACAGCGCCGCCGCCTTCCAATTCTGCCCCTGCTTCGATGGAAACACTCTTAGCCACGATAGGCCGTGTAGTGGCGAAATTCGAGGCTCGACTCGAGGCACAAGAATGGCGTCGGGTCACAGCGTTCCCTCCATCGCGGTCGGAATTTGATTTGCCATTCGGCAGGCCACGCACTTCGTGGGACCCTCCAGAGCCACCGCAGAAGCCGGCGTATTCGGAGAGCTACGGAGGAGGGGACGGGTACTCCAACAATTACAACGACTACCATAACAACGAGCCGCAGGCGTGGTTCTACAACACTTATGAGCCTCCGCCACCAGTGCAGTACTATACTTACGAGTTAGATCGCTACAACTATGTTTCGCAACCGGTGCAGTACGAGCCTCTGCCGCCGACGCCGTACTACGCGGTTGCAGAGCCGCCGCAGCAACAACAACATTATTACCCGCAGCCACCTCCCGACGAGGTACGGCCGTCGATAAGCTTTCGGCAGCCAAGCCACGCTCCGCAGCAGTTGCTGCCGCCTCAGCTTGCACCATGGGAATCGCCATGGTCTCGAACTGCTCCCGATTCTTCCCACACCAGATCAGCCCGGGACCATCCCTCTACGCGAGCTTATAGCACGAGTGTGGCGGTGGAGGAGGAAGGAGTTAACCGGGTGGTTTATGTCGAGAGTGAAGCGGGGGTTGTTGACGGAGTGGCGACACCTGATTCTGACAAATCGGTTGTGAATCAGGAAGGTGATGAGTTGGTTACTGAAGAGGAACTCAACATGAAAACAGAAGAAGAGTTCGTGTTGGATGTTGATGCCATGCTGGAGGCCGGAGAAGTTCATGCATGTGGTAGTGTCAAGAGTTCGCTACCCAACATCCCTTTGCCTACTGATGGAGGAATAATTGAAGGCACATCCTCTGCAACTAGAATCAACTCCTCAATCTCTTGGCTTGCATTCAGGCTACAGAGGTATACGGTTGCAACTGCATTCCAATTGTCAAGCTCGCAAAGAAGAAAGATGTGGTATCAAGATGAATTGTGGATTGATTCGTCCTACCAGAGGTGCAAATTAATTTCTGGTCTTTTCGTACCGAACGTGGCTCGGGGAAGGATTGATTTGAAGTTCTATGCGCTTGAGGAAGTGTATAAAGATTTTTGAATCTCCACCTTGAGGACAAGGTGATTCTCAAGGGTGGGGGAGTTGATACGAGTAGGTTCAATTATTTTAATTAATTGTTTTGACGTTGGGCTTTTCCCGTGTTTAGTTATTTGGGTCCGATCCGGGTTTTCTTGTTGGTTCTTTCCCGGCCCGTAAGTCGAACCAACCCTAGGAGTCTAGGTTATATATATAGGAGAAGATAGGCGTGTATTACAATCAATCAATGAATAATCAAACCCTAATTCTCGCCGTTTATCTTTTCGTTTAATATTCCGTTTCGGTGTGATCGTCGGGGAGAGCCCGCGACTACCTTTGTATCCTTTCGTTTATTTCTGTTTCGTTTGTTTCTTGATCGAGGACTTCGCCCCATCCTCGTATCACCATCTCTTTGGGTTATAGAGACTTCGGTTTATCTATAGTACATAGGGGGGTTTAGTCCGTAGACGTATTGGGATCTCCATCGTTCGTTAGTTTTCAGTCTTCCGCGTGCGTGAGTTCTACGATTCTCACAAGGATCGTATCATTTGCGATTCTCACAAGGATCGTATCACTCCGGCTATTTCATGGGAAAATTGAGCTAGGGTTTCTAATATTCATAGTTCTGAACATAATTAGTTTTATATACGAACTAAAATCCGAACATTTATACATTAATTGGATTAAAAGGTGATCGAAAGTGTGGCGTTTAATGTTTTTATGCCAAAAAAAATTATAAATAAGAGCACCATACACATGTAAAAACACATTGATGGTTAATAGTATGAGAAAGATCGTATCAAGAACTTTAATGTAATACTATAAGATTAGAAAATTTGGGAAACGAATGAGCAAAGTTATGATAATCTAAAATTTTACTTTAAAATTATATTTGGATACATGTAGAGAGATATTGAATTAGAAAGTAGGTTGGATTAAAATTAGTCTCTAATTTATCAGAACTATTGAAGTGAGACAACTCGAATAATATAATGACTATAATAATATAATGACTATTGAAATGGCATCAAGGGATTCTTTTTTTTTTTTTTTTTTTCCACTGTCGCCTATTTTTATCTACTTTTTTCTTCAAAATCTTTTGTCATTTTTTTACCAAACTAACATAGATGATGGAGGGAGTACAAGTACAATATAGCTCGAAACAACATCTTTCCGATTATATAAACAATGAAATACTAATATGTTTCCTTTTCATGATATTTCGTGGGGGATTTTATCAAAAAAAATTAAATGGACCATGTTTAATAAAATTAATTATTACATGCATGTCATGGAGGATGAAGTAGTCGAGAAAATAAAATTCCAAATAACAATAGTTTCATAGTAGTATGTGATTAAACTAGTTATTTTCAACATTCTGGAATTTTAATTAATGGTGATTGGACGTACCTTTATTTATTTTTTCAACAAAAAATCTTTTGGGATTTCATACGAAGTTGATAATATTTCAAAGAAAAGGTACCTAGATTCACTATTTTAGGGAATAATTAATGGATGAATATAAATATAAATGAAGAAATTGTACGTCATTTCCAAACAAATTCCTCTACTTCCTCCATCTCATATAAGTAGTCCCATTTGGAATGGGCACAAAAGCCAATAAAGGAGGAAATGTGTGATTGTAATTGATTCTGAAAAGAGAGAGTTAATTTTAGCCAAGTATTCTTTACCATATTAGGAAATGAGACTAATAGATGAGATGGACCAAAATAGCAAATGAGACTACTTATATGAGATGGAGGTAGTATTATAAGAACACCTTCTTTTCTCTCGTGAGGTATAAAAATACGTGCTTCCCTCCCATCGCTTCAATTATTGTTCCATATTCATGTAACAATCTTTTAATTTAATTACATGTTATTATTCCATTTGTCTTATTTATAAATTATAACGTTCACTTTTTTAATGATAATATTTTTTGAGACTAATTTGTCTCTATTTATCTTTAATCCACACTAATTTGGATATGTGGTGAAATAATTACACTAATACGGCGGTTGAAGGAGTAGTACTCCATTAATCACACCTCATTAGTTTTATTTGTTATTTTGTGTCATCCATCTTCACTGATCATGTTTCTAAAATGTAAATAATTAACTCTCATTTTCTTATACGAAATCCTTACATTTCAATTTTGATCGTTTTGAAAACATGACTAATGAAGTAATAAAAGATATTTAAAAAAATCATTTAATATATATTTAAAGGGGTGAGAAATTCTACTACCACTTTTAAAAACATCAATACACAAAATACCCCTCTTTTAAAAAGCATACACAAAATACCCCTTTGTATATTTTAATTGGGTGGGTCCCATTTTTTGTAATTATTTTAAATCAAAATTGTGTATTTATTATTGGATTTAGTGTGTTGTTGTGCATGGTCCGATTTTTTAGGGGAAGAATCCCAATTGTGGGAGAAAAAAAAAAAACAGCTACAAGACAAAACATATTTATTCCCCCCACTCACTCCCCACCCAACCCTATATCACGCTGCTGCCTGCTGCCCCCTTTTTCTTCACCATCTCTCTCGCAGCTCTCTCTCTCCCGAAGCTCTCTCTATCTCTCTCCCTTTTCCGGCAGCTCTCTCTCTCTCTCCCCATCGGAAGTGAATTGCTACTCCGGCAATTCGCCCTCTCTCCCATCTCTCTCTAGTCTCTCCCATCTGTCTCTCTCTCTCCGGCAAGCAACCACCGCGCCGGCAAGCCTCCCCGTCACCGGAGAATACTCGGATCCCGTCGACAGTAAAAAAAAAAAAAAGGTAATATTATATGAGTACAATAATTGAAGTTAAAAACAATTTGGGATTTTCTGGCCGATTTCACGCCGGAGTTCGTTTGCCGGAACACATATCACGCCGGCAACATATCACGCCGGCGTGATATGTGTTCCGGCAAACGAACTCCGGCGTGAAATCGGCCAGAAAATCCCAAATTGTTTTTAACTTCAATACGTATATGTAGTTTACATTTATAAGTTATGTAGTGTATGTTAGATTCAAGTATTTGATATTAATTTATGAGATTTAAAAAGATTTGTGATTTGAAATTTAAATTCGAACTTTAGAATTAAGAGATTTGAGTGCTAATTAATTTGTTTTAAAATATGATTTATATTTGAGGGCTAATTTCGCCGTTCAATTTTTTTGGAATTGTTTAGGTTGGGAACGTGGCCGGAAATTTTTATTTTCACACCGGAGTCGAAGTCGGAGAGTAAAACAACTCAATTGACTACAAAAAATGGTATGTATTCATTCTAGTAACAGGAATTTAAAATTCACGCCGGAAGGTTGTTGCCGGAAAATTAAACACGCCGGATAAATATCACGCCGGCGTGATTAATTTTCCGGCAACAATTTTCGGGCGTGATTTGTGTATACACGTTCATAAATATTTTTTTTGTTGTTTAGTATGTCGTTTTTATTAAATTTGTGTATTTATTAAATTGTATTATATATTGTTTTAATAATTATTTATTAAAAATATTCAATTACAGTTTATAAATATATGTTTATATACCATTGTTTGAGAAAAAATAATTCCATTTTTTTGGTATAAATCACGCCGGAAAATAGATAACGTGACACAAATCACGCCGGTAGTGAATTTTTCCGGCGTTATTTGTACTCCGGCGTCCCTTTTCCGGCGTGAAATACATTTTTGAGCAGATAAAAATTTTATTTTTTTAATTATACTATTAAGCTAGCAAAAACTGGTTCTATATAGCATGCGTTTATTAGGATTGTAATGTATATATTTTATTAACAATGTTTGATAGGAAAATTGTGAAATTTAGTGTAAAATACATGTAAATAATATTTTTTAATTTTAAAAAAATTAGATTAGTATTTTTTGGAAAATCACGCCGGAAAACTTCCCGCCGGACAAATATCACGCCGGCGTTATTTACCGCCAGCGTGTTTTGTGATCCGTTAGGTCATCTCCGGCGTGAAATTTGTCCGGTTTTATAATATTGTTTTTTTCACCATTTCCTTTATTTACTTTTTAATTATAATCTGCTTTCGTTTGATTTTAATTTATATTCGTATGTATGTGGTTTTGTGATTTATTCTTATAAATGGTTTATGTTTTTTTTTTTTTAGGAATTGAGCGCGAACGTCGTTTCGCTACGTCGCCGGAACTATTTCAACCAAAAAGTTTTGACGTTGAACCTCTACCATAGAACTCAAATACTGAAGGATGTCGAGAAAGCTTTAACGGAGGCAGGGGGAGATCCACTGCTCGGTCGATTCAGGGATGGGCCTTTTGGGCATTTTGTGGGGTGGCGCCCGGGGCAGTCGAATGCCCAAGTACTGCACAGTATCCTCTGTCGAGCTATTAGTGAGAACGGAGGCATGTTCTTCTATGTAAAAGGAGAACGCATTGAATTCACTGCTCCGGAATTTGCCTTGGTGACCGGATTGAAGTTTGGCGAGAGCTTGTGGGATCCCAACAAGCATTTGAATGCGAATCAGTCTCGACTCCACAAGAGGCTGTGTCGCAAGGATTTGAAATTGGGGAGGGAATTGTTGGGTCTTATCAACACGGATGCCAAACGCTTTAAAAACGATCAGGATACCCTACTATCACTGGTGAATCTGCTGATTGCCAATACTTTCATTCTCGGGCACGATATCAAGAACGCCCCTTTCGCCTGGTTGTGGCGGCTTGCCGATGATCCGGAGGAGTTCAACCGGTTTCCTTGGGGTGCATACAGTTTCCTCACCCTTCGGTATTACGTCGAGCACGCCCTAGACTCCGATGTCTACCACTTTTACGGGCCGGCCTGGGCCTTGTTAGTCTGGGGATATGAGGTGATCGGAGGTATCAGTGCAGTCGCTGGAGTACTTGAAAACGAGCACGCATACCCGAGGTGTTTGAGATGGAAGTTCAAGAAGAGTCTGCGGGAGGGGACGACTTTGGAAAAGTTCTTCCAGATAGTCGACGATCCTCAGTATTTGATGTGTAATATCGTACCGGACCAGTGGGAGGCCGGCCTCGAGTATTTCCTATCGTCCTTGGTCCCGAACCCATGTGACGTATTCTTCTACGTGCCGGTAGCCGTGACCGGCGAGCCTTCTCAGTTTCCGCCAGAGGCGCGTACACGTCGACCGATGCACGACCAGGACGACATACTCGACGGTACCGGAGGGCGTACGAGGAGGAGCACCCAGAGCCGAAGCTACATGGGTGAGGAGGAGCAGACTTCCGCCCGGGGATCCAGGAGCAGACGCGATCCCGGGAAGAGGCCGAGGGAGGACACTTCTAGCGGCAGCAGGGGACACGATATCCCCAGCTACGCGACGCCCGAGGACGTTAGGAGGATCATGAAAGAGGAAATAGCAGAGCAGAATGCAGAGATCGACAGGAAGCTTGAAGGCTTCATGGACAAGGTGAAATCAATGTTCGAGGAGGTGAAGGCCTTGTTCAGTTGCAAGTCTTCAAGTATTCCACGGTCGGTCTCACAGCCTCAGCGCGGTCGTGGCGGTCGTGGTGGGCGGCCTCCTATTGTCACTTCGGGGCGGGCTTCTTCAGCACGCCCTTCGGGTGCTGCGACTACCGGAGCAGGAGGTTCTAGAAGCTCTGGGATACAGCACGTGACGGCCGAAGTGGGGGACCGTCGGGACACGACCCTCCCGTTGTACACAGACAGTGGGCCCTCCGAGCCATCCACTACGCTCGGGACGTACCAGGATGCTTCATACTCTGATGCATGGGCTGCATTTACGGGACAGGTATAATCTGTTCGGGAATAATTTTCACTTCTGAATTCGTGATAGAGAATATTTATTTTGTTATCATTTCTGTACCAGAATAGAATTAAGAAGTAATTTGGAAGGTTAAAATGTTTTTCACGCCGGAGACATGTCATCGGAGACGATATCACGCCGGTAGGGTTTCACGCCGGCGTGATTTTGTCGCCGACGACTTTTCTCCGGCATGAAATTAGCTGTAATGTCTCTTTTTATGTTTTAAACCTTATTATATAATCTATTAATTATAATTTGATGTTATCATGCGTAATGTTGAAGAAAACGTGTGTTTAAGATTACGAATTTGACATACAATTTTGTAGACGTCGACGTACATCCCTCCGTTCTCGGCGCAGTACACGCCTCCGGCCACATACCAAGATTATCAGCCGATCACGTACCAAGATTATCAGCCGGGCCGATTTTCACTTCCGGAGAACATTTCTAGTGCTGATTATTCTACTGCGACGGCGCCAAACGTTACCATCCGTGCTCGAGCTCGTTCATCGACTTCGCAAGTCGAGCGGGGTCAGGTATTCTTCCAAAATTAGCCGTGGTTTTATTGGTCTGTATCGAGCAGGTTAATAAATTTATTTGAACTAGGCATCAGGTTCATCGGAAGTCTCCTTAAAAGCGGTGGGTGTATACACACCGACGTACGAACCAGCATGGCCTTCCTCAAGAGTACAAGAAGACTTCAAAAATTGGATCTCCACGTGTCATTACTCCTATGGGTTGCGGCATGTCCCTGATCAAATCGCCACGGTGAAAGCCGGAGAACTAAAGGCGATGATACGTTCCGAGTTAGAGTGGAGCCCACTGGTACGTTGTTTTTAATATAATCTTGTCGAGCCATGGTTTTATACTTAATAGACGCTCTGAAATTTTTTACGTTGTTACAGGTGCTTGATATGGCTCTCATGACTCTACGGAAACAACTTCAAGAAGGTGTTCGAGTTCTCCCTCCATACACGGGTGGTGTAGTTATGATATGCAATACGCAAGTTCTGGTATGTTCATCTTTACCCTGATTTGAAATTGTATTTGGTATGGAATTTATAAATATGAATTAAAATTCGGATAATACACCCGGGGATTAAAATCACGCCGGAGAATGTTCTTCGGAAGTAAATCACGCCGGCGTGAATGAGTCCCGGCGTGATGTACTTCCCGTGCGTGTTTGTCCGGCGTGATTTTAATTCATAGCCCTATTTTACGTTTAAATTATTATTGGCATGTTTTAATTGTGTTTTTAAATGGCATTTAAGGTGGATCTGAAGGCGACCTATGAACGCCTTACGAAACACGTCGAATTCCAGAGACTTGGTGACGATAATGTGGTGAGGTTCCATTGGATATTGCAAAATTGGAAACCGACGGCGTACTTATCCAATTTGATGCAAAACCGGTCACCGACATACGAAACAACTAACTGGTGGCAGACACAAGTGGTATGAACGAAACAATAGTTATTAGTACTCTAATTTTCATAAGTGTTTGTTCGTATAATCATTAATGTCTCCTTCTATATTGTTTAGGTTTTTTTGCCTTGGGAGGTTCAAGGTCGTTATGTTGGGGTTCTCCTAAACATACCACACAAGCAGATTGTTGTGCTGGATCGATTGTTCCACAGCTTGGACAATGCTGGGCAGAAACAAATGCAAAAGGATTTAGGTGCATTGATGGTACTCCTACCGTATTGGTTGATGGTAGGCGGTTATTACGAGAATAACGTCTACAACATTAAGGCTCCGGAACCTGACCAGGCGAGATTTAAGCTGGTCTTTAGGAGGAGAGATAATGTAATTGGGAGTGAGCATTCAAAATGCAGTGCCGTGGTTACATGCTTGAACATCGAGCATGCATTTAGCGGGAGTCCAGCCGTAGAGGCCGCAACGAACCGTTGTTGCAGCTATAGGAATTTGTATGCTTGTAGAATTTTTGGATATTCTACTGTTTAAAACGACGTGGATTTGACTTCTTTGCAAATGTTTAGAATTCGATTGCACGTTTCGAGTTGAATTATAATTATAATCGTGTAACTCATTTACATTATAATTATAATTATATTACAAGAATACGAGAAAAGGGCAGAACAAGAGTGAAAAAAATCACGCCGGACAAAAGCCCCTGGAAATAATATCACGCCGGGATTACATCACGCCGGCGTGTTATGCTTTCCGGCGTGTTTTGGGTTTGAAATAAATATTGATTTTTTATGCATAATTATGTTAAATAATAATGTTAATATCACTTAAAACATTGTCTAAACATTGCAACAACGAGTTTTAGAATAAACATTCCACTAATAGGTGCTACTCAATCGTATTGGTTTGCACAAGGTTGCCTTGCACCGTGCTGTTCGCCGCATTGTCGACATCTCCAAGGGGCACGCCTGATTGTCCTTTCTCGTGCCCCCCTCCGTCTACGTTCCGGTGGTCTCCCCGGTTGACGTTCGTACGGATTGGGTAGAATTTGTACACCGAGGTAGGCACTCGGCACTGTCCACTCTTCTTTTTTAGGAACTGGAAATATTCGACGGTTGTAAATCTTGCAATAGGTATCCCTCCTGTAGTAGTGGGCAATGTACTGATCTACCGCCTGGCCATTTTCCCTGTTGAAATAAATAAATGTCATTCCGTACACAAAATATTCAATAATTGATTGAAAAAAATATTACTTACATCATTGCTGCGATCGAGTGTGCACACGGTATGCAATCGAATTGCCATCTCTTGCAGTCGCACAAAATGTTCTTCAAGTCCACGTGGTATACGTTATCTAGTGTCTGCACTCTGAAATGTGGGACGTCGAGGCTGATCCGTGTGACCTTGTACCTATGCGACATTTCCAACTGGACTCCGATTTTTCGCCGCGCTCTTCACATATGGGGTGGGTGTCGTTTCGACCCTTGAGTCTTCTCTCATCGAACCACTTCTCGATAACGAGCTTCGCAGCATCGAGGCAAGCAACTATAGGCAGTCGACGTGCCCAGAGGAGGGAATTGTTGAAAGACTCTGCGGCGTTCGATGTCATGGTACTGAACCGGCGAACGGGGCACATGCTCCGAGCCCACCTAGCGGGTCCGTTGCCCATAGCCTTCTGGTACGCCTCGGGGTTGGTGTTGAGCATCGATGCCATGATGCTGTGGAATTCTCTCTGATCGTATGTGTACGCAGCTCTCTGGAACATGGCACCGATAACCATGCCGTATGTCATGTGCTGACTCAAGTGGTAGTAACACAACCCATGGTGCGCCTCCGGAAACACTTGAGCTACGGCATACTCAATCGAAACGTGCTGGTCAGAGACAATCAGCACATCAGTCAAGTTCCCGTAAGCCCTCCTCAGACCCCTCATGAACGAGGTCCATGAATAGTGACTCTCCTTACGCCCTACGCCGTATGCCAAGGGAAATAGCTGTTCGTTCGCATCCTTCGCTACAGCTACGAACATGACGCCGCTGTTCTTGCCCTTCAGGTGAGTGCCGTCGACGGATATCACCGGTCTGATATGCCCGTATTTGTACGCCGCAATAGAGGCAGCTAGGGCAACGAACACCTGTCGAAATTTGCACTCGTCATCTATGTCGAGATCGGTGACTGTGCCGGCGTTTGAAGTCTCGAGAGCATGGAGGTAGGCGGGCAGATCTTGGAACGACTCCTTGTGTTTCCCGTAGAGAATCTCCACGGCCTGATTCCTCGCCCTCAAGCAGACGTTGTAGCTCGCCTTAATGCCGAACGACGTGAGCAGCTCGTTCTCAATGATCCTAGGCTTCATAATCGCGGAGTCGCGCAGGATCCTCTTCGCAAAGTACGCCGCAATAACTTTAGATCGGACCTTCTTTCTTTCGACTGTCCCAGTGTTGGGCCCGCACGTGTGTTCGGGTTCAAACACTGAAATGACCCAATTCCCGCCCTCGCTTACAGCACGAATGTTGAAGCGGCATTTTTTGTCCAACGTGCATCTAAAGACCAGCCTCGTCGTATCCGACCACCTGGGGTAGAAATTTTTTCGACTCTCCATCTGCCACAAACCAACGGCAATATACATATCATCCTTGCTTTTGAAATATGAACCATATCGCAAATCGAGGATACTTGCGTCTTCCTCGTTGAACACTGCAGATTCTGTAGCCTGGAGTGGGACCACCGGCACTAACCAGTTCCTCATGTGCTCCGTATCAGTATCCAGAGGTGGTTGGCTCCTACCGTGCAGGTCCGGAAACATCATAGCCAACAGTCGGTTGAACCCGCCTTCTTCAGCTATCCAGGCGGTCCACTCGGCCATTAGGGCCCTAGGAATTTGCCTTCCTTCTCTCAATACGTTCGACTGGTCGCTGTCCTCGGTGGAGACGTCCCGCGACGGCTCATATTCATCCTCGTCGTCATCGTCGTCGCGCAAGACATCATCTTCGTTCGGATCCTCCTGCTCAACCCTTCCTGGTGTATGATTCAGGTCGGGTATTTGATCGTCACGAGCATCTTCGGCACGATGAGACGAACTGCCTCCGAGGTTGTGGACTTGATACACCTGTTCATCCCAACGGGTGGAATTGATGTTCTCTACGATATCATCAAGCGTCGAACGCAAGTCCTCCGTGTTGCCATACGTGTTGCCAAATTCGAACGAAGACGGTTCCTGGTACGACGGGTCGAATTGAGGGATATACGAAGAAGATGCACCGACATGTGAAGACGAAGCCCCAACATGTGAAGACGAGCCTCCATTGTTTAGAATCACGTACAATTCTGGGCTAATGTACTTAGTGCATAGCTCAACCACTTGCTGGTCCGACTGCAACTTCGATTTCCTTGTACGTCCAGTGCTCTCGGATAGCGAGAAATAGAACATATCGAAATCACTACCGAGCAGGTTGCAACAGGAAGCTACCATATATCTCAGCCCGTAATATGTGAAATCACTGCACTTGATTACAACCTCGTTGCCACCCTCGTACCTTCTTCTATTCCATTGACCTCCGTAATAAGCTTTTACGTCGACGGAATCCATCTACAATATAAAATGAACTCAACTTAATTCGTATGTCTCAAATAACTCATTAAATGAAAGGTTTTACTGTAAAATATGAGACATAATCTTTTTCATACTAATTTTCCATTTTTCACGCCGGAGATATGTAGCCGGAAAGCATATCACGCCGGCATGATTTACGCCGGCGTGATATACTTTCCGGCAACATATCTCCGGCGTGTAAAGAAAAAATTTTCTTTTATTATTTTTTTCCTTCATATTATGCTATAGTATGGCTTAATGTACTCACATACAACGTAAAAATATTTAAACGAACTTCTAATACACATAAAATAATCATTAATTCTCTACAATTAATCCGTATGTCTCAAATAACTCATTAAATGAAAGGTTTTACTACAAAGTATGAAACAAAACTTTTTTTCCATTCACTATCCATTTTTCACGCCGGAGGTATGTGGCCGGAAAGAATATCACGCCGGCGTGATTTACACCGGCGTGATATTCTTTCCGGCAACATACATCCGGCGTGAAAAATGCCAGTACTCACATTATAAAATTTTCATTCAAATTATGCTATAGTATCGTTTTATTTGCACACATACATTGCAAAAATTATAAATTTAACTCTTAATATACATATCAAAAATGTATAATTCATTCACAGATCTCAAATACTTCATGAAATGAAATCATGTAGTATCATACATGAAACATAAATAAAAAAAAAAAAAATAAATGGTGCTTTTCACGCCGGATAATGTTGACCGGAATATATATCACGCCGGCGTGACATGTATCTGGCGTGATATACGTTCCGGCCAACATTTTCCGGCGTGAAAAAGGCTGGAATACTTGTAATAAAATATTCGATCGAATTATCAGTTACAAACCTTTGAGAATTGGATGTTCTTCGCCTTTCGCTTGTATTTTCTCCTTCACGAACTGTTCCAAATTTTTTTTTGGGAGGAATCGAATTGAAGATATTTTTTACGAATGTCATTTGAGCTTCAATGTACAACTATATATTGAATATTTCACATGGGAAACCTTCTTTTACTGTTTATCACTGAACAAAAATGAATGCAGCTTCAGTAATAATGCATCAATACAGTGTACCCATTTGCATTTGCCGTATGTGAAAAAAGAAGAAGATGCCAACAACATGTCAAGTCTAATCAAAGGTTGATTAGACTTGTTGTATTAAAATTAAAGGAAAAATGGATTTATAAAATAAAAAAAAATTGTAAAATGGGAATTGGGGTAGTTTGTGTATGCTTTTTGGGGGAGGGGTATTTTGTGAATGGGGGGTTTTAATAGCGGTAAGCAAAAATATTTCCACTATTTAAAGTTGTTAAAGCGTGCCTTTATTGCTGGAAAATGGCAGAACAGTATAAACAATAAGCAGCTCGGAAAAGATGCAAGCCGAGCCGAGCCGAAGCCGGGAAAAATAAATTGGATTTCAAGAATTTAATTATTGTTTTAATTGCAGGCCCCAAACCCCCATTTCTAGGGGCCCCACGGTAGTTGCATCTAGTGATGAAATTATCCCTGCTTTTCTTTATTATTTTTTTGAATGTTTACTTTTCTTCATTTATACACATTTAATTTAATTTCAATAAATGTGTCCCATCACTTTTCTTGTCTATGGATGCCAAAGATCTCGATATCTCGTATACGCTATTTTCAAAATCTCGTTGTTGGTACGCACGATTATCGCGAGAGTAAATATAACCACTCATCAATAATTTTTAGTGTCTTTAAAGGTTGTCACTGAGTTTAATACTTCCTTCATCTCATATAAATAGTTCTATTTGAAATAGGCACAAGAGCCAATAAAGGAGGAAATGTGAGGCTGTAATTGATTCTGAAGAGAGAGGGTTAATTTTAGCCAAGTATTCTTTACCATTTTAGGAAATGAGACTAATAGATAAGATGGACCAAAATGGCAAATGAGACTACTTATATGAGATGGAGGTAGTATATTGTGATTAGTACTATCAACTACGTGTTAAAACGTGTGGTAAGCCGAACTGTTATGTTTTATACTCCCTCCGTCCCCCTTAAATAGTCCATCTTTGTGAATATATGAGAGGTATAAAATAATAAAGGTGGACTAATTAGGGGGAAAGAGGGAGTAGAATGAAAAGAATCAAGTTCTACATTTTAATGTGGATAATGACTGTAATTTTTTATATAGATATTCACGATCTAAAATTAAAATAGTCTAAAAATAAAGGACGGACGTGAAATAAAATACTATCTTCATCTCAAAAAAAGTTAAGGTAGTGAGTAAAACATTACTACCTTCATCTCACAAAAGTGGTCTAACTTTCATTTTTTGTCCGTCTCATACATTAGTCAACTTTTTATAAATGACAAATAATAGTTGACTACAATCAACTCGATCTCCTCAAAATTAATTACAACAACACATTCTCCTTTTTCTTAATTCTTATGCCAAATCAAACTAAGACTATTTTGTGAGATTGAGGTAGTAATAAATGAAAGAAGAAAAATGTGGGAGAAAGCGGTGGTTGCATACATCATCAATACATGTGGAATAGAACGAGTCAATGTATACTCGTGAGTCTTGAGAGAGGAAAAAGAGGTCCTTTTAGTGGAAAATTATTGCTTATAATTTATTTATTTCTATACAAAAAGTTGTTTAAGTACTTGTGCCTTGTGGCATCAACTTTTAGGAAAACTAACATGTCATCAATTAGATTATTAGTTAGATTTAGCACATTACTCCCTTCATTTCATTTTAATTGTCTCTATTTTTTATTGGAATATGTCATTTAATTGTTTACTTATTCAAAATAGACAGTTTATACTTTTACACTCAATTCGGAATTTTTCAAGTTGTTACACTTTTCTATTTGGGTCTTCCCTTTCAAATTGTTACCTTTTCTTTTATGACAAAAATTAGTGGTTAAATGACATAATAATTAGTAAAAAAAATCAGGAACCACTACTTGGACTCTTATTTTGTTAAATTAAAATTTAGTTTCTTTATTTGCAAAAAGGAAATGAAAAAGTAAAATTAATTTATTAATTAAATATAAATTGAAAATTAAAAAATAAAATATTAATATTTTCAGTTTTTTAATTTTAAATAAAATAATTGGGCTCAAACTTTTTTAATGAAAATTAGTTTATATTTGCATAAAAAATAAAAAAAATTGTACTAATTAATTTAACTAATTTATTAATTAATTATAAACTGAAAATTGAAAAAATAAATTACTTAAAATTTCAGCTTTTTTAATTAGAGTGATGCTATTTGGATCAATTTGAGGTGGATCAAATGCATTAATTACCATAAATCAAATATAAAAAGACAAGTTTAACCTTAATTGTTTTTGGCTCTAATATTTCTCATATTTTCTCTTTAGTATTTATATTCATATTGGGAATAACAAACTTAATAAATACTTATATTCTAATCTCAAATAAATGAGTTAAGTTTGTTTTTCTTTTCAAATCATATTGAACACCACTTTTCTTCTCAATCGAAGATTAATACCTTCGCATGCAACTATATTATACTCATTCATGTATGCACAACTTTTTACTTTTGTTTTGTTTTTTAAGAAAAAATTATGAACTATGCCTTTTTATTAGCATAATTTCATACCAACTTAACCAAATATAATCTATAAGAAAATACTCCAAATGGTTAATTCTTTTTTTTTTAAAAAAAATCATGGAATATGTGTGTGTGTATGAATTAAAAAACGATTCATAATATAATAATGGAAAAATGATTTTTTATATTAGTAGTACAATGTAATCATATTTATATGAAACATTCGCAAACAATTTTATTTTATAAATAATTAGGATATTGTACTTTTGTCTTTAATTAAAAAAAATATTGTTTCAATTCTATACATTTAAACTATTATTCGATACATAATTTTGTAGCTTTTAGAATATGTGGCCAATGTCGAGACTTGTGTACAATTCTCACTCAAAAAAAACTTTTCCTAAAGTGAATGTGTGCACTTGTTTTGTATAATTCTCTAAATGGATGCAGTTAAAAATCGAATCCATAAGTTATGAGAAGTATTCAAGAATGTAAAGTACATGAATAGAATCCACAACAACCTACAAATTTGATTTTAAATGCGTCAAAATTTAATTCAGAAAAAAGTACAACGTATCATAGATATATAATTAGTATATCAAATTTAATCATACGTATTCAATCACAAATTATATCATAGTGGTAATTTAAACTTGTATACTAGTTAGTTCTACTAATAGTAATATTAGTTAAGTTATACTGATATAAATTTATACCTATAAATTTTTTATATATCCATGTGTTTGTGTTTGGCTTCATCAAAATTCCATAAAAATACATTTAAAAATATATTAAACACATTTAAATATTTTAAAAGCATACATTGTATTTACTAAAATAAAAAATTCATTTTTATATTATATTATACACGATGGATATTTCTACTAGTGGGCATGTATGCACATTTGGTAAATGGGATGTGATAAATCTTAGTTAAACCAATTTATATAATTATATTAAATCCGGCTATAGTATAATATAATGCTTATAAAGTTTCATGTTTGAAACTTCATAAATTTAATTTTAAAATCAACATGTTGTATTTATGGTGGAGTTATAAATGAAGTATTGAAAAAATAAAACATCAATTAATCTTTAAATTTTTTTTTTTTTAGATTTTTAGCATTTAATAGGGATAGTTTAGACATAACATATTATAACTTTTGGCAATTTTACAATTATGCCCCATTTGATCCGGATCAAATTGATCCGGATAGATTTACTCTTTTAATTAAATAAAATATATTAATTATAATCTTAATCCGTTATTCTCCTCGATTACAAAATCCACTTAAATCACTAAACATTCTTACCTTAATTCCGTACCGAAAAGAGTTACTATGAATTTTTAGTCAGTAAGTGAGAGATTGAGCGTTTGTTATTCCTTGAACCTATAACTCAGATTCCCTTTGGAGAAAAAGAGGGGAATTTACATTTATTATCTCAATCAACATAATATGAAAGTCGATCTCAAAATGGAAAGCATTATATAAACATTTCTCCCAAAATTTGAAAAGAAGCACTTACATAAAGCAAGGGATGAATCAAGATTAAATGAAGAAATATAATAATTGGATATTCGTGTCTAGATTCATGGTCCGTTGCACTATATATATGAATACGTGTGTTAGTCGGACTCTATACACGTATAAACGTTCTTAATGTGTTCCATAAATAAAACGTGCCAATAATTTATTTAAGGAAAAATATAATTAGTATGTCCATAAAAATAATCTCAAGAAATTATGGGCATTATTAGTATGAAAATATATTTTTTAATAATTACATTTTTATGTGCAAATGGAAATTGTAATTTGTTTGTTCCGTGACCACAAATCCTATAATTAATATATATACTTGTGCATTCCAAATACTATTACATGTCTTTCTTTTTTTTTTTTCACCTTTTATCAAAAATTAGGAAAATTTTCTTTTTAAATTGAAGAAAATATTTACAGTTCCATATTGGAGAGATAATCTTTGTATGTGAAATTTTCATTAATTAGTGCATCATTTTCTGTTCCACCTCAAACGTCAACTTAAATCAATTTCAGTTTAATACATATTCACACAAAATGAGGTTAAAATTTAAACAATCGATCATTACATAAGTTAAAATTCATAACAAAAAAAACGTAATACCGTATATTTATAATGGAAAAAGGGAGTTATTGGATAATATGAGTGGTCACAACGCGAGTGAAAAAAGTATTTTATGAAGAAATACTAAATTATACTATATTCCAAATTAAGACTTGGAATAATGTCTGAGAAGGAAGTATTAAGTCCAAATTTCCTCACCCGGGTTATACGTGTACTCCTTTCAAGGTAACATCGACACTACGTCGAGCGTAATAACTTTGTTCCGAATATACTAACACTTACAATTTTCTCCCCAAATAGCATCTACAAGTTTACTGAACCAATTGAACTTGACCTAGCTATCATTAGGCCATAATATACTACTCCTTGTAACATGTAAAAATGTCTAATTTTAGACATGGCTATTAAGAAACATTTTATCAACGATAAAAGTGTAACATCTAACGTTTTAGTACATATGTCTTAAATGAAATATTGTAGACACATTACAATTGACATAGAAATTGTAAAAGTAAAAACATGCAAATTGTCATAATTTTAAGGGTTAATTATCACTTATGGCTCAATATTTGCAACTATAATTACTTTATGGTCCGAACTTTTAAAAAATACAAATATGACCTGAATTTTATTCACTTTTTACACTTATGGTCTGACCTTTTAAAAAATACAAAAATGACATGAACTTTGCTCCTTTTCTACACTTATGGCCCAAGAACAATTTTCAGATAATTAAAGGTTGACTAGGCTCACCGGAATCCTACGTAAATAATATGCTTATGACGTAAATTAAAAAATAAAAAAAGACCTTGTTTATCTCGTTGGGCTTGCCTTACTAAATTTAGCTTCTGAAAAACTAAGGTAACAAATAACAGACATCAATATCAAGTAAAAAAAGTGGATTCACTACTAAAAATTTGGCTTTTCTCTACACCTCATACACTACGGTTTTTTAATAAAAATATTTTAAAAAAAAAAAAAACCTGTAGTGTAATACCTTTTCTCTACAGTTTTTAGGCAAAACCGTAGTGTATATCTGACTACACATTTATATTTACTACAGTTTAGTTAGAAACAGTAGAGAATAATGCACAATACACTACGGTTTTAAAAGTAACAAATAAATGTTTTTTTAAATTTATTTTTGATGTCTTAATGTTGATCTTGAAATAAAACGTAGCAGGACAAAAATATGAACACTGATTTTTATTATATTTTAAATTTTGACGTGACTAGTTTATTATTTACGTAGGATTCCAGCGAGCCTAGTCAACGTTCAATTATCGGGCCATAAGTGTAGAAAAGGAAGACAGTTCATGCTATTTTTGTATTTTTTAAATGATCAGACCTTAAGTGTAAAAAAATGAATAAAGTTCAAGTCATATTTGTATTTTTTAAAAGATCGGGCCATAAAATAACTACAGTTATAAAGGTTGGGTCATAAGTGATAATTAACCCTATTGGCATCCATGTTAATTATGTTGACACGTGATTATGCTAATGAATTGATATGGTTAAGAATTTATGGTAACTAGTTATTCACACATAATGTGTGGGAAAATATGGAAGAATATTTTAGGTCTACGGTACGGTGCAATTTCTCTCTCTCTTCTCACTTCATTAGCTGATATTTGTTGTATCGGATGTTGACTATCTATAAAGATTTATGTTAGTTTCATCTTAATCTAGTTTTTCTCATTCATAATATGAAAAAACGATGTGAATATTAATTTAGTTTTTAATCGTAAAATTTGAAATTTATAAGTAAGAAATAGTTTTGAAGGACATACTCAATCTATCTAAACAAATAGTGGACGTTTCTTAAATATATGTTACATACTTTATAAGTACCGCTCTCGTTTAATCTACACTAACATTAATTTTTCAATTTTTATCCATTTAATTTAATCATAATACCCTTAATATTGTTATCAGTGAATTATAGAAGTAGGAGTATATTTGACGTAGTAAGTAAGTTAAATGGGAAATCGACAAAAGAAGCAAAATTTTAGCTTACAGTTTTCGGGCGAAACGAGGTTTTGAAGCATTTGATGTTGATTTTCTTATTTCCAAATATTTAATGTTAATGTTTTATTTGATGCTGATTAGTGATTAGATTACATACAAATACAATGACAAAACACATGGAATAAGACAAACCAAATAAGATTAATCGAAAACGTACAACTCAGGGTGCCCCCAACAGAGAAGTTACAATTCCAGCTTCCAAAATGCCACGTCAGCTTTGGAACCTAACCACTTTCTTCCTCCAACAATAAACCCAGTTTCTTACTATTTATGGCCCCCACCTTTTAATATTATAATATATATATATACATTCATTATTAATAAATCTATTATCATGAACTATTATTAATAAATCTATTATTAGTACATCTTGTATTATATTTGTGTTTATTTTTTCTAATTTATTATTTCCATATGAAAAAATAATATATTGAATTATAATAATTTAAAAAAATTATTATAAAATTCACATGAAATTACTAATTTGAACGGGATATTAAATAATAGAAAAAATTACATAGAAAAATATAAATTACATTTCAAAATTAAAGATTACATAATTAAAATTAACAAAAGTACTCAAACACACTACTAACATAAACAAAATAGTACTTAATTGTCTCCACTACCGTTGAATTGTGCCCACATATATTGTGTTAAATCATGTTGAAGTCGATCATGAGCTTCCATGTTTGTTAAATCGTTGTGATTTTTAAGATAATTTTCAAATTCTTCCCAATTATCAGTACCCATTGGTATTGGTTCGTAGGGAGTTGCATCTTCGTCAGACCAATTAACCACTTCTTCGCCCTCGTCTTCAACGATCATGTTATGCAAAATAATACATGTGAGTATTATATTGCGGAGATCATCTTTGAAGTAAGGTCGTGCGGGATATCGAATTACTGCCCAACGAGCTCGTAGCACTCCAAATGCTCGTTCGATGTCTTTTCTTGCAGCCTCCTGCCTCTGCGCAAAGTGTTTTCTTACCGGATCTTCCGGTACTACGTAACTCTTGACGAACGAAGCCCATCTGGGATAGATTCCATCTGTTAGATAATATCCTTGGTTATACACTCGGCCATTCACCGTGAACTGAACTGGTGCAGTATTCCCCTGCAGACGTGGATTAAATAACGGAGATCCATGAAGCACATTGATATCGTTGCTTGCTCCGGGGACACCAAAGAAAGCATGCCATATCCATAAATCAGCCGATGCCACTGCTTCAAGAACTATAGTAGGAACTCCATGATCGCCTCGTGTATACAATCCTTTGTAGGCGACGGGACAATTTCGCCACTCCCAATGCATACAATCGAGACTCCCTAACATTCCCGGAAAGCCATGTCTTTCTTCATGCATTTGTAGTAAGCGTTCTGTATCTGTGGCATTTGGAGTCCTCAAATATTGATAAGAAAATATTTCAAGTACACACTTACAAAATTGATGTAGGCATTCCAACGCAGTACTCTCGCCCATCCGCATATACTCATCAAGTGAATCAGCGGGCGATGCATATGCCAATTGTCGGATAGCTGCGGTGCACTTTTGAAGTGGTGACAGACCGTTCCTTCCCGTTGCATCTTGTCTCAATGTGAAATAGGGGGAGTACATGCTCAATGCATCAACGATCTTCACAAATAACTCTCTCCGCATACGGAATCGACGACGAAAAAGAGCACCATCATAAATAGGGTCGTCACTGAAGTAGTCACGAACGAGACGATCGTGACCATTTTCACGCTCCCGGTCCCTATATTTTCTAGGACCGCTTCTCCTTCGTGAAGGTTGAGCCGTTGTTGCATTTGCATCAAGCATATCAACCATCTCTCGCATGATTGGATCCGTCGTTGAATTTCTGATGAATTGCTTCCACATTTCATTAATTTCACTTGAACTAGGGATGTTAGACATCTTCCTTTTTTTTCTTTGAAGATTTTTTAGATGGGAATGAATGGATGATAGAAGAGGAGAAAGGAAGGATATGGAATTAGAAGAAGTGTGTGGGAAATATCAATGAATCGAAGTGTGTATATATAGAGGAAAATATAACCGTTGCAAAATATAACCGTTGCAAAATATAGTCCTTGAAAAATATAACCGTTGCAAAAAAATGATTTAATAGAAAATATAAATTGAAAGAAAAGTCTTGGATGTCGGTAGATGAAAATCTCTCGCATGTGATAATTGAAAATATAAATTGAAAGAAAATATGTCGGTAGATGAAAATATGTATGTCGGCAGTTCATAAATTGAATACATGTGATAATTGAAAATATGTCGGCCACTGTTCATACATTCAATTGCATTTATTTGTGGATTTGACACTTGAGTGACATCTTTATCAGTTGCTTGACATATTTGACCGTTGAATACAAATTACATTTATTTGTCTTTTTGTGGTAGATGAAACTTAACATTATTATTGCAAAGATGTCGGCAAGTACATAATACAAATACATTTATAATTGAAATATTACAAAATCACACAATACACTTAGAATTAAAAGCAGACAAAAACAATTAGGCACTTAAAATTATTACTTCCACCCATATTTAGCTTTGATTTCAGCTGCCATCATGTTAAAATTGTATAGTTCTGCCTCAGACATGCCACTTGTATCCTTACTGCAAAACTCAATATGTTGGAGCTTGAGTTGTTCCTCTTGAAGGCTCAATTGTCTAATCATAGTCTCCTGCAGATGCTTCCACCCCTCTTCGTCGCTCGTAGATGTGACTTTTGCTTTTGTTTAGCTAGGCGTTTAGCTCTCTGTTGCCCCATTGGTCGTGTTCGAGTCCCAGTATCACCAGATGATGGGCTGTCTGTTTCAGAAGTCTTTGATTTTTTGTTTGGATTCTGTGGCCTTTGTTGAGGAGCCCATTTCTCACATTCTTGGATGCCCTTCCATATGTGCAAGAACTTGAAGTTCTTGCTCTTTGGATCAGCGTTTCTCCAATATTTTTTGGACGCCTCCAATACATCATCATCACCTTGTCCGCTAGCTCGATTACTCCAGAAATTATTGTAGATACCTGCCCATTTATTAAGGTCTGGTAAAATCTTGTAATAACGATTTTTTACCTGAGTGGGTGTTCGCTGAATAGTGCCCTTCGGCCTGTACACATTGTAGTGGTCTACAATTTTCTTCCAGAATTCCTTTTTCTTTTGTTCATTGCCAATCATGGAGTCGGTGCTGGTGTTGTACCAAGCTTTTACAAGTTGAGTATCTTCATCATGCGTCCAAATGGCCTTTGAAGAGGGATCACGAACTTCCTCATCAACATCATCAGCAACAACAAGTGGAATTTGTGAGGAATGCTCAGGAATAATTGATCCAGAAGGAGAATCGAGTGGTATCTGTTGAGAATAAATTGGTCCACCAGGCGAGTTGAAATAAAATTGCTGAGGAAAATTGTAAGGATTTTGTTGAGGATGAGCAGTAGGTGCAGAATTGAGTGGAAATTGTTGAGGAAAATTGAAACCCCCGGGGATGCTTGGGAATTGTTGTGGGAAATTCTGTGGTATTTGATAATTGAATGGAAGTTGTTGATGAGGGTAAGACGGCATTTGACCAGGTTGTGAATTATGAAAATATTGAGAGCTTGAATTGCTAGAGTCGGAATTTTGAGAGCTTGAATCTGCCATTTTTTTAAACTTTGATATATGAAGAGGATAAAGGAAGGATATGGAATAAGAAGAAGTGTGTGAGAAATTTCAATGGATCGAAGTGTGTATATATAGAGAAAAATATAGCCGTTGCGAAATATAGCCGTTGCAAAATATAGCCGTTGCGAAATATAGCCGTTGCAAAATATAGCCGTTACTCTTTCTTTACATATTAAAAAAATGATTTATTAGAAAATATAAATTGAATCTAATTTATGTATGTCGGTAAATAATTTAATTGAATTATTGGAAACAAATAATTTATTCACAAAACATTATTGAAAATATTATTGGAAATAATGATTTCATGAAAAGAGATAAAACAAAATACGAAAAAAAACAAAACGAAAAAAAAAATGAATGAGAAACATTTTTTTGTCATATAAATATAATAAATAAATAAAAAAGAACTAAAAAAAAATAAAAGAAAAAAGAACTAAAATTAAAAAAAGAAAAGGAAACAAATCGGCTAGCAATTTTAGAAAAAAGAAAAGGAAACATTATTGAAACAATTCTTGCTAATTTCAGCTGGAAATAAAAAGAAAAGAAAAAAGAACTAAAATTTTGAAGCAAAACAAATCGGCAAAGCAATAAAAGAAAAGGAAAAAAAAAAGGAAAGAGTAAAAGAAAAGAAAAAAGAATAAAAATTGGATGTGGGTCCCATAAAAAACTGGTTCTTGTTTGGAACCTAGTTTCCACTTTCAATTTTTTGGAACTAGTTTCACTTACCTCCAATGGTGGTTCCAACTTTTGGAACCCAAAAAAATTCACCATTGGGGGCACCCTCAACTACCTCAAATGTTAATTTCAACGCAACGCCTACAATCTTTGAATTTCCCCATAAAGATAAACTCCGATTACAAAGTAATGTAAAATTTCGGTTATTATTTTCTAATAGAATTTCGTCTCATCTAAAAGCTCGAACTTGTAGAGAGGGGGGAATTTATTGGCTCATATTATGATTCTCAATACTCCCCCTCACTTGTGGGCTCGATTTTCAACTCTACCCTCTGGGTAGGAGGCCCAACAAGTGCACATTTTTTAATATGGTTGGAGTTGCTTTCAGCGGGATTCGAACACAGGACCTCGGCGTTTGCCAAAGGCTCTGATACCATGATACATCCGTTCACTCCATTTCAATTAACTTATTTCATTATTTCAGTACATGATTTTAGGTGTAGTATTAAAAGTGAAAAGTAAAAGTTATTTATTTTTATTTTTAAAAACAAGTCAATTGAAAATTGAAATATTTAAATTAGAAAATGAAGCCAAATGTTATAAAACGAAGTGAATATTATTTAATAAATTACGGTATTAAATTCATGTCACGTCAGCAAGACTCAAGAAAATGATCTATGTATCTATCCATCACCAATTAATTAATTTGATGAAGAGTTTGACTTTGATAACTAATTTAAAAAGACTAGGGCTAGTACGAGTACTTGTCGCAATTTTCATACGTGCATCAAGTCAATCCTTTTCCTATGCTAATTTTTTTATTTCCAAAATAGTTTAAAATTCCGTCTCATTTCGATTGTCTTATTTTCTCAATCGGTTGTGTTTCATTCGAATTGTTTTGTTTTCTAAAATGAAAATAAGAATGTCTTACTGCATTCTGCATTGAACTCTACACTTTTCATATTTAATATTGTATTTAAAATTTCGTATCGTATCGAAAAAAACTTAACAATTGAAGTGGACTAGACAGGAGGATTGCTATATATTTTATTTTATATGCACCATGTCAAGTTGAAATAGAGCTTATTTATTTTTTGAATGTCTCATTAACATAAAAATAAAGCTATGTCCTCCAAAAGCAAATAATTAGCCTAGATTTTCGTGGTGAAAAGTATAAGTTCTATGTCAAATGTGTGCGTGTTTATTTCAAAAAAGTTTAATCATTTTAATTAATTAAAAAAAAATGAATATAAATATGTTAGGGCCAAATATATATGTAGAAGGGGAGGTTGCTATTAAAGTATACTTATTTCAAATACTCCCCCGTTCCATTGTAAACAACCCATTTGCTATTTTGGGACGTCCCATTGAAGACGTCCCATTTCCTGATATGAAAATAAAAAAACAAAAAAACAAAGAATAGGTTAGAAGCTCAATTAATTATGTAAATGAAAATCCTAATATAAGTAAATGTTAATTATTATGGAATATGAAAAAAATTAATTTTAAAAAATAATTAAGGTTATGCTAATTAAGGGTGAACATACTTAACAAACCATATATTGGTTATTGTGCAATGGGATGGAGGGAGTATTTTTTTTTTCATTTTTTTTTTTTTGAAACAACTAATAAAAAATCTAAAAACAGCACCACGGAGGACTCAAATCAGGGATCTTTGGCCCGAAACTTAACCCCCTACTTCTTAGCATACGCGCATACCCGAAAATAAAATTTGTTATACAATGATTGACACAAGGTGGATACCCAACTACCAAGTACCAACCCAAGTAACATTTAGAACCATTCCAAATATCACTAACATGATTTATCGCCCAATCCATTAATCTAATACCTGAGTCGACATCACCTTTTACAAGCCAAACCTTTTGTCGAATTTACCTTTACCAAGTACACCCACGAAGCATTCTTTGTGGGCAGACCGGTACAAACTGACCTCCGATTCTATGCTCCAATTTGAACCGTACCAAGGCCGGTTCCCAATCAAACCGGCTAGTCCGGTCCAATTTTTTAAATATTGTCCTATTGCTAAACCAATTCAAGCAAATCAAAATACAAATATATGCACTTTAAGGGATAGAAACTCTTCACCGCCTGCATGAGTCCAGCACTCAAAACCACCCTGGCTACCCATAATAATTGGAATATCTATCACACTTCAATAATGCTGTATATTATATTGGAATGTCCGACTCCAATAATTATGTTTCTAAAATGAAAAAATTAATTCTTACATTTCCCTTACTTTTCACTTCTACATTCTATATAAAATTTGATATCGAAAAAAATAAAATTGTTTGAAGTGAGACGGAGGAGGGAGTAGAATTTTGTTAACTCTCCCTAAATATGATTTCGATATTACCAAAGAAATTTTGTTTAAAAAAAAATTAAAGAGAAAATAAAAATGTTAGTCAAAACCACGTGTGAAAAGCAAGTGGATGGACCTCAATAATTATAGTATCTACGAAATGAAAATTCTTTAGGAAGATAAGTTCTTGAGAAACTTCTACGTCCAAGTTCCAACCAGTACTTAATGACAATCATGTTTCAAAATACTACCAATGAGAGAGAGAAAGGGAGATCTAGAAAGAGAGAGATGGCATAAATGATTGGCGTTGTGGCCGCATGTACACCACAAGGAAACATTGAACGTGGACGAGAAAAACATTTTTGTTCAAATTCAATTCATTTTACATTTCTACCATGTCTCCTCCATATACATTTACAAGACGTCAGAAATTATTGTACTTTCTCTATCCCACTGATAAAGGGACTTTTTCTTTTTTTGGAACGTCTGTCTCACTAATATAAAGACATTTCCTATGACAGCCCTAAATTCTAAAATTTACGGTTAGTATTATTATTAAACATTTATGTATTTTTATGTCTCATAATAGTGTACTAAGTATATTTATTAAATATTTTAAATTATGCATTCATGTCGAGAAGCTGAAAAGCCAAAAGACACAAACCTTTCGTTTTCCGTAATAAATTCGTATTAATGATTTCAACACTATATATAGTGATGAGGCGTTGTTCTATTGAGTAAAGGGATTTCTACGATTCTTGTTTTCTTTCACTTTTTCGAGTAGAGGCTTTGTACGGTTAGAAAGTTTTGTCTTATATTTTGAGTTGATCGAAGTTGTGTCAAAGCTTAAAGTTCAAGGTGTGGGATTCTTTTAAATTATGCACGTTGATATGATTTTGTCCCTTTTAATATTATGTGACTTGCCGTGTGATTATTTGACGTTAAGTGTTGAGCATGACCGTCCAATTAAAGTTGTCCATTTGACTTTGCTCTCACTATATATTGGTTGATCCCTATATGCATTTGACTTTAATATACATACGTGCCTCTGTTTTATTAATTTGGACAATCTCCGCATAATATCTCACACTAAGTATTTTTATACTTACCCCCAAAGTTTAACATTCCAGGTAATTAAGCTCGGAAGCACGTGGAGGATCGAATGACAAGTCAAAAATATTTTCATCTCAAAATAGTTATTTCATATTTTCCGCATTAAATTTTATTGTAATTTATTTATAACGCCTTATTTAGATCGGGGTGTTACATTTCGCGAAATAGAAAATTACTTCCTCCTATTTTTTATAATAGTCATTCTACCATATTTCACACATATTAAGAAGAAAAAAAATTATGCCCAAAATAACCTTAATTAATGAAGATTATATTTAATGGCATTATCTCTTTATTTTGGTGGAGAATCACATTATATAATACAACTTTGAATAATAAATAAGGGCAATGTTGGTATGAATCTACAAAATTTACAAATAGTCAAGAACTTAAAATGTCTATTATTAAAAATAGGAGGCCAGGAGGGAGTATAACACGATAAAATTCTAACACATCACTTTAACCCACTACCCATCACTTTAACATGCTATCATCACTCACGTCTTAATTCCCGTGTCGAAACAAAAAGGTCTCTATCCCATGGGACGGAGGGAGTATTTCCTTACTTCATCTCTTTATTCAGTACTCATTTTGTTCCACTTCATTTGGCTTACTCTAAAATTTTAAACCTACATCTGTAGAGGTAGAATCTACAATCACGGTTGGCCGGACGATTCGGTCGATCCGATCGATTAGGGCACTAGCAACCTGTAACCAACACAACGGACACGTTAGAGCCCTACGAAGAACACCGGAGGGGGTGTCGGCCGTAGGACCTCCGACGCTCAAGTTATTACGGTATTCGAATATTAGAATGTAAAAACAAATAATAACGACAGTAAATAATAAAGCAATGGTGGTGGTCGCAGACGACTGTGAGCGTTCGGTCGGAGGGGGTGACGTGAGAGATGGATCGACGTCGGAGAGAGCTTGTACGGCTGACTCCGGCGACGGCGGACGCGAGGTGATTGCAATGAATGCGGTGAGTGCTAGAGAGCAGTTGAGAGCGTAGTGGAGAGTATGAGCGTGTGAGATTGGATGTGTTGTTTGACCTAGTCGGCCGATATTTATACGATGGCCTTAGGGTTTAGGGTTTTTCATCATGCGGCCGTATTGAATGTTGCCACCTTTCACGTCCATTCCTATTTTTTCGGCCGTCGCCCTTATCTTTGACTCAGCCTTTCAAGAGAGTGGTGAGTCAAGTTGTTGGTCACGTCGGTCGTATGGGCCGTGACGGCCGATTTTTCCAATACCTTCATGTGGACAAGGCTTGTGGCCCAACACTATTGTTGGGCTATTTCGGCCGTATTGGCTGTTTTCGGCCGTATCGGCTGTTTTGCCTTAACTGTTGGGCTGATTCAACCGTATTGGGCTATTTTCGGCCGTATGGACTGTTTTGCCTTTACTGTTGGGCTGTTTCGGCCGTATGGGTTGTTTTGCCTTAGACTGTTGGGCTATTTCGGCCGTATTGGGTTGTTTTTGGCCGCATTGGTTGTTTTGCCTTTACTGTTGGGCTGTTTCGACCGATTTAACCCGGCTTATTAGGCTATTGGGCTAAGTTTATTGGGCTTACGAAATTTACCCACTACAGTTTGTCCCCCACTCTCAAGTCAAAATAATTTTTGACTAGAGAGTAATAATGGTCGTTTCGATCAATTTCGGCGTAGTAGAAATGTTTATACGCCTTGATTCGGATATGCCTTGAACATGAGAATTGTTGTTGCTTCCATTAGTAAGGAGGAAGAAAAAATAAGCTCATTCACTAGAACAATGCGGCCGATATGGGCGTTTCGACCGAAACTTTTATTTTATTATTTAGATAAGGATTGAGCTTTGAGCATTCGGCCAATTGAATGGGTTTAATGGCCTACTTTCATCCTATCCATTTCAATCTTACATTGAACATGGGAAGCGGCTACCAGGGAGCAGATAATCAATCTGGCCGAATCTTTCCGTTCGGAAGCAATTTAATGCTTATTATGATACAATTGTTCGTTGGTTTGAGAAAGATAGATGGCATTTTCTTTCTTGTTTTCTCCTTTTCACGCCGCTTTCTAATTCGGCTGCTTTCTTGTATTTCTTGCACGAAACATATCTAATCAACATGAGAGATAAGACAACAAACGTTTGCTTATCCAATCATTTCGGTCGATTTTGGTGGAGTGGTGGAAACAGGACAATGTCTGTTGATTCTATTTCGGCCGAAAACTTCAACCAACTGGGTTGACTTCTTGTTCTGTCAATGCAACGATTTTCTTTTCCTCTTTGTATATTTTTTTTATTTGTTCTTTCTGTCAGGGTTGATCGGTTGCTTCTACCCGTGCTTCCGTTCACTTTTTCCTTGTTCATTTTACGAATAGCCAATTACAATATGAAGCGGTCGATTCCGTCGAATTAATTTTGGTGGTGATTTTTTTAGTTGGGACCAGTGGGTCTCTGTCATCCGGTCTCTTTCGGCCGTAATTGAGAAGATGATTCTGAACGCTACGCGCATGAGCGGTCGATTTAAAAATGATGTTGGGTGAGTTAATTTGCTCACCTCCTCCTCTTCATCTATTCATTTATATTGCTTGTCGCTTTGTTTTGTTATATAATCATTAATCATTGAATTTTGGCTAGTTGTGTCACGCCCCAATTCCCGAGGGAAGGCACGTGTGCCGGGACGTGGCAAGGGGTTAGAGTTAAGAAGCGGGGGTAGAAGGGGGATCATAGCTTAAGACATTTTAACCATATTATTATCATTCAATTAACTACGGGATCGGGACGTACAGCACGAACTACGGGGTAGGAAAACCATACTTCCCGCACCGGCCGCCATGTCTGAATACCCGTAAAAATAAAGTAAAATATTTAAATACGGGATCGGGACATATACAACTCAAACTATGGGGTTGGTTAATCCCATGTTGGCCGCTGTCTGAGTACCCGTAAGAGAAATGTAGAAGTAGGAGAAACGTAGAGATTTTACTACGGAAATATGAAATTAACTTATCATAATATACATGAGGGGTGGACTTTATTTTAAAACGTAGCGGAAGCGTTTTATTCTTTTTACACCGCAGCAACAACAACTGTCCTCCCTAGCTCCTGCTGCTCCACCAGATTCCTTTATCTTAATCTGCAAAACATTTGGAAAGGAATTGCAGGGCTGAGTACTAATGCACTCAGTGGAGTTATGCCGAAAACATTTATAATAAAAAGAATATCCATGATAATAAAGCATGCATAGAAGGGTTTAGAAATCATATAACCTCCATGCACACGAAAACCCATTTTCGTTGATTGCGCGCAAATGCGTATTACCATGTTACCCTTATATTGATCCCGGGACGTACCACTGCCGGATCCCTTTCTGATGGAGCCTATAGTTTGGAGACAATGGAATATTTCATCCACTAGTTCTCCCCTCGAAGTTAGAACCAATTGGTGATCAACCCAATGTTATCTAACCGTGCGCACAGCCCCTCGATTAGTGTGTTAGACCAATCGAAAGACCCGATCGTAAACATAAGAGCCTTAAACATGTAATCACGCATCAAAACATTTTTCATGGATAAACCCACATTTTAGAGCTTACTAACTCAAAATAATATTTTGGAAATAGAAACCCCACCTTTACCGTTTACTCGCTTCCTCGATTCTCGGGTTCGAAACCTAAGACAGATCCTTCTGACAATACTCCTTTTCGATGATCGGTGGTCAAGATATGCGAGAAAGATGATCGATGGTGACCGGAGGCTGTTCTCAGCTTCCTTTGGTCTTGAAAGAGGGAGATGGCGGTGGAAGATGGTGGCGGCAGAGACTGAAGAAGATGAAGGCGGCAGCTGTTGCAGCTGATCGGAGAAGAGAGTGATGGCGTCGGGGCAGGGAGATGAGCGAGAGAGGTGGAGAGAGCTGCTGCTCTTGCAGTCTTTTAGAGAGGGAGGGCGAGTGGTGGGGAGGGGTGAGCGAGGAAGAAGAAGGCTACCCCTTCTATTTATAGGAAAAGTATCGTAGCTCCCAAGTGTTGAATGACGGCTAATATGTAATAATCGCATTCCTTAATCATAAAATATTCATATATTTATTAATAGACTCTAGATAGTAGGTATAGCTCCCAACACTCACCAAGCTAGATTGATAAATCAAGGGACACGTGTAAAGAGTAGTACAAGAGTATTCCTTAACAAATGTATATAAACTTTTAAAATTTTCAAAAACTTATTAAAAATTATGGGATATTACAAGTTGGAACAAGCGATTGTTGTCGGGATGGATGATGGGTTGCACTCCGGAGAGCTGCCTACATACCCTTTAGAAGGGATCAAGCCCGAATGTAGTTCTGACAGTTCCTGCATAAAACTATCAGAATGATTGTGGATGAAACCTTTAACTTGTCGCATTAAAGAGATTATAGTGGAAGAGTTATTTTACTGTCCGTATGTAGCCTTTGACGATATCTCTTTCGTTCTTTCTGTCTTGGGCAAGTGTCGGTGATGAGAAGCGAAATCTAGACTCTGGAGAGTCTTTCGCATGTCGCGCTTGTTGGCGAACAATCGGCCAGAATTGTGTTCCGTGGAGCTATTATGGCCCGTTTCCTGAATGGATAGATTCGACAGTCAACATATAAAGTTGGCTGAGCTCCGGAGAGCTGCCTACATACCCGAAATTGGGATCAAGCCAAGATGTAGTTCTGAAATTGTCCTTGGTAGACTTCTTAGTATCGGTGTTGCAAAAATTACGGGTATGAGAAGGAAAAATAAATTGAAATGAGAGATTAAGTTTAGGAATGATACTGTCTAAGATTAATGTCGTTCCATCTGTTGGAAATGTCACGTCTATCTTTCGCTTGGAGCTTGTACGTTCCATGTCTGACCACCTTGGTGATTAGGTATGGCCATTCCCACGTAGGGACAAGTTTTCCTGCTCCGCTTTCCTTTGTGTTCTGAAAGACTCGTCGAAGTACCCAGTCGCCCACTCTGAAACTCCGCGTTCGTATGTGGTTGTTGTACTGATCTTCTTCCCACTTGATTTGTGCCCATGCCTTTGCCAAAACATCTTACATTGTCTTGCACGGGTACTTGATGAGCTCCTTGTAGAGATCGGAGTCGTGGAGGAGGCCTTTTGCGGAAGGCAGTGATGGTAGTTTGCTGGTTGCAGTTGGTTATCGACACCTTTTTCTTTGTTGAAACATCTAACGTAGTCGCGGAGGGGCTCTCCTCTGCGTTAGACTATCATGTACAAGTCTTCCGAAAATTTCTCCAACTTCCTGCTACTGGCATATTGCTGCACAAACATATCGGTTAGTTGAGCAAAAGAAGAGATAGAGTTATTCGGAAGATTGGTATACCACTGGAGAGCCGGTCCTATCAAACTAGAACCGAACCCCTTACACATGCAGGCTTCCCTCAACTGACGAGGGATAGCCACAGTAAACATCCTCTGTCGGTATTGAGCAATGTGGTCGTCTGGATCGCTTGTCCCGTCGAATGGCTTCATGTTGGGGAAGCTGAATTTAGGAGGCATCTCCACTAGCGCAGTGTCATCCACGAACAGTGAGTCGGCATTACAACTCGCGGCACTTTTCTTGATTGGTGCTGGTACTCCAGGAATACGCTGGATCATCGCTTCCATTTCGGCCAACTTGAGAGCCAAATTTCCATCGAGGTTCATGTAGGATCCGATTGCGGCAAACGGCATCGGGTTGGGAGTGGCAATTTGCTCCTGGTGATTCGGGACCGCAGTAACGGTTGCACCATGAATTGGTTGTTGAACGCCCGCATGCGCCGTCTGACCCGTGCCTCCAATGACTGCATCGCTTAAACCCAGTCCGGGTGTTGTGCGAACCGGCTCGGGAGTCACATGCTGAAGACCGGTGGCTTGATGGATCGATTCGGTCGCACCGACTGTCGGGACGGTCTGGCCAACTCCAACAGATCGTATTGGCCGTGTCACGGTTTGTTGAGGTTCGAGGTCAAAGAATACTCGGTTGCCTGTAAGGAAAGACACACGAGTATGATCAGGATTAGGCTGATAAAAACCTTGATTCATTACCAGACCGGACGACTCTCCCGGGTTGACATTGTTTGGCTCGTCGTCATCAGTGAAGTGGTCGTAATATTCACCCTCCAGGGATTGCATCGGGTCAACCGGAGCCTTCAACCAAGAGGTCGGAGTCTTTTGGGTTTGATTCGCGGCCGCTTCGAGACGCTTGAGTAGATCGACATTCTCCTTTTCAAGCTTCTCTCTAGCCTCCCGCTCTCGGTTCATCTGTTCGGTCAGGGCCGCAAGTTGGGCAGCAAAATCGGTCTCCACAGGCACATCGGACATGTGCTCGTCACCCATAGTCGAAAATTCGAAAGCTTTCGGATCGTGCTGATTCGCTTGATTGCTAGGGCTCCACGATGGGCGCCAAATTGTAGAGGTAGAATCTACAATCACGGTTGGCCGGACGATTCGGTCGATCCGATCGATTAGGGAACTAGCAACCTGTAACCAACACAACGGACACGTTAGAGCCCTACGAAGAACACTGATAGGGTGCATTTTTACCCTATCATCTAAGTGTTATATTATCGTTTTCTTGTCGTATTTTGATAGTTTAGCTCATGATTTATATTGTTTATGTTATTTCGAGCTAGATTACGCTTTTGGGTTGTTTTGAGTGTTTTTAGGGCTTTTATGTTGAGAAAACCCAAGATGAGACAAGAGACGATGAAACCAAGGAAGAGATGAAGTATTGATCCCAAGTTCTGACTTCTCACGATTTTTTGGAAGAGTTATTCTGGAAAATTGAAAGCATAGCATTGAAGAGGAGTTCGATAGGAGCACGTAGGCGAAAACGGAGGTCAATTTGGAGTTCGGACGAGGAAGTTACGGCCAAAACAAGAAAGACGTGCGCAGTCCCAGCGAACCAGCATTGGAGCGCTCGCTCCAACCCTCTGGAGCGCTCGCTCCGTTTCAGACGGGATTTCTTTTAAAAGGCAATTTTTGACTTTTTTCTTGGTTTCCTTGTACAATTAGGTATTAGATGTAAACTTCTACCCTATAAATACCTCTAAACCTATCATTGTAAACAAGTTCCTCCACTCTCCTACATTCTTTAGATTAGTTTTTATTCTTTTCTCCATACTTTTATACTTTTAGATCTAGATTTATTTTATGTATGAAGACAATTGAAGATTCATCAAGATTCAAGAGTTTTTCTATCCCTTTCTTTTTACTTTATGTTTTTAATTATGTTTATTCTTCCTTCTACCTTTCTTTTAATTATGTCTAGCTAAATCCTTTAGTTGATTTTAGGGATTGAATGCCTAATTGAATTTATGTAAGTGTTCTTGTTTACAATTAGCCTTCCAATCTAGATGCATGTTTCATGGTGCTTATTCTCATGCATAGTTAATTGGCCATTAATTGTGTATGCATAATTATGTGTTTATGCCTTGATAGGGTAATTGCATAATAGATCTCATGAATACATGATATGATAGTTTGATTTGTCTTAATTGATAATTGAATTATTATATGTTCATATATAATCGATTTGAGTGTCGTGATTGAACTTAGTTGATTATATCATTGGTACTTGTTCTATTTTGCACTTGATTTGATATCTATGAGTCCGGAAGGAGATTAGGATCTTATTAGGTGACGATCTATACTGCCTTAGCCGGAGTGTTAGGTTATTTTCATGTATCACATCTAGATTGGATTAAATTGGTTAATTGTATTCATTAATTACTTGCATATATTTGATTAGGTAGGCTTCCCTAGAATCAACACTTTTCCTTATTTGATTTCTTTGACTTTACCTTATTTAGTTATTTGCTTATTTGTTTATTTGCATTAATTGTTATTTGCTTTATTATTTATTTATTTCCTTATTTGTTTAATTGAGTCTTTTATTTATTTGTCTAGATTATAAATACCACATTCTTATTTTCTTAATTGCCTAGACATCAGTTTAATTCTAGAGTAGAGGTACTTTGTGTGATTTCGATATATCAATCCCTGTGGATACGATACTCGTACTTTCTTATACTATACCTATTTTGTGTGGTAGAAAATAGTGCGATCAAATTTTGGCGCCGTTGCCGGGGATTGATTAGATTTCACATAGATATTTTGAAATAGGATTAATAGGTGATTTAGGCGTTTATTTTTCTGTTTTATTAAACTAACCGTTTCCTTTCTTTGTCGAGGACTAAATTCTTATGGCGGACTCGGTAGTGAAAAAGACTCTCAACGATCGGTTCAAGCCGGCTGTTGATCAATTCCAGAATGGAGGATGGGGGACTGTTGAGGCTACCGATTACGAGATCAAGGCTTCCCTCATCAACATGGTGCAAGCAAATCAATATGGAGGCACACCGATGGAGGATCCTAATGCTCACCTGAAGCAATTTCTCAATATCTGTGCCACCTACAAGGCGAATGGAGTGCCTGCAGACTACATCAAGCTCAGTCTCTTCGCGTGGTCTCTCAAGGATGATGCTAGAGAGTGGCTTGAGGATATAGAGAATCGAGCCGAGATAAAGACATGGAGCGAGATGTGCAAACTGTTCTTAAATAAGTTCTTCCCACCTTCGAGGGCTCAGAGGCTTCTAAACGAGATTAAGAAATTCCAACAATTTGAAGATGAGTACCTTTACGAAGCATGGGGGAGATTCAGAAAGATGCTTCGTGTATGCCCCAATCATGGTATGGACAAGGGGGAACAAATCTTCTGCTTCCATCAAGGATTGAACAAGCAATGCAAGAAGGAGCTCGATTATGCATCTAAAGGAGGATTCTTAAATAACGATGTAGAGACGGCATGGGAGATCATCGAGCTCAACGTCAATACAAGTTATGAGGAGGCTACCGATAGAAGAGTTGGGAGAAGGAAGGTTGCCGCCATTGGATCCGAAGCTTATGAAGATTTGATGGAGAAATACACCAAGACGGCAACGGAGTTGGATGCTTTCAAGAAGACTTATGAGGAGAATAGAGTTGTCCAAGAGCCAAAGAAGGAACCTTCATTGGAGGAGTTGATAAAGAATCTCATATCAACGACGACAAGTAAAATCGGAACCTTGGAGAATGCAGTCACAAATTTGACCAAGCACATGAATATGTTGGATGCTCGAGTTGATGAAGTAGCCAATGCTCAAGGAGGAGTCCATAAGCCCGACCATCAAGTTCATGCTATCGAGCTTCGGAGCGGTACTCGGTACACGAATTCATCTTTGGAAGCTGAGAAGAAAGGAGTCGGGAACTTCAAGAACGTAGTGCTCGAGGAAACGAGGATACAAGAGCCGAGGCGAGGGCCTCTCGACACCTCTCTCGATCGAGAGGTCGATCGAGAGGTCCATACTGGAAGTCAGCAACCACCTCTCGACACCCCTCTCGATCGAGAGGAGGATCGAGAGGTCTACGACGAGGAGATTCAAATGGAGCCTCTCGATACCTCTCTCGATCGAGAGGTCGATCGAGAGGTCAAAACCCGAAGTCAGAAGGGACCTCTCGACACCTCTCTCGATCGAGAGGTCGGTCGAGAGGCCCAGCATCCGCCCCAATTTCCGACTTACACTCCGAAGGCCCCCTTCCCGCAACGATTGACCAAGACGAAGCAAGACGAGAAGTATCAACGGTTTTTGGAGATGCTTCAAAAGGTCAACATCAACATCCCGCTTCTACATGCTCTCCGAGACATGCCAAACCACATGAAGTTCATCAAGGACGCGGTGGCGGGGAAGAAGAAGTGGGCTAAGTTCGAGACGATTAACTTGACGGAGGAGTGTAGCGCGGTCCTACAAAAGAAGCTTCCATTAAAGCAAAAGGATCCCGGGAGGTTCACATTAGCTTGCAAGATTGGTGATCACGTCTTCCAAAATGTCCTTTGTGATCTTGGTGCTAGCATCAATTTGATGCCCCTCTCTATTTTCAACCGGCTCAAGATTGGAAAGATGAAGCCGACAACTATCTCCCTACTTATGGCGGATCGATCAGTTTCTTATCCAAGGGGGATAGTTGAAGATGTGCTCGTACAAGTTCAGAATCTTGTGTTCCCGGCGGATTTTGTAGTGTTGGATATGCCCGAGGATGATAATCAACCTTTGATCTTAGGACGGCCATTCCTAGCTACGGGGAGAGCTTTAATCGATATTCAAGATGGAGATTTGACATTTAGAGTCAACGGAGAAGAATTGAAGATTTCCATCTATGAAGCAATGAAGAGGCCCGATGATCATCGAGAGGACGTTTTTGCCGTTCAAGTCTTGGAACCACCTATACCGCCGGCACCGGATGGAGTTTGCGAGGAGATTCTCGAGTGCTTAAATCATTTGGAAGCCATTCCACCAATGAAGTTAGCCGAATTCAAGAGATCAATCGATGGAGCCATGAAGAAACTCGATGATGGGGGAGAGACGAACTTTCATTTTGATCCACCTTGATAAGAGGTATCGTCGGGCTAAAGACGTAAAACGTAGCACTTGTTGGGAGGTAACCCAACTCTATCTTTAATTTTCAGTTTTTGTTTTATTTATTTTTGTTTTTGTTTTTCTTTGAGTCTTATCTTTTATTAAGCTTTTATCCAAGAATTTTCGAAGCTTGTGAATTGTAGGTTTTCTTGACGAGGTTTCGACTAAGAGGGGAAGATCGATAGTAAGCTAGCTTCGGTGAAAGGTACGCTCGTTAACTTAACCACTCCTTCTTTTTAAACTTATTCCTTCATCATGATTCGAAATAAGTTTGGGGGAGGGGGAAGTGTGGCTTCGTTAACTCGTTTGCATGCGTTCTTGGATAGTAGTTTAATTTTGGATATTTGTAGAGTCTTTAGGAGTTAGATGATTGAGTCAAGCATGATTTATGAGTATAATTGAAATTTGCCGATGATAGCATGATTTTCTTTGAATATTTGGTTGATATTATGTTTGGAACCTTGGTGGAGATTATGCATGTGTGTGATGAAATTGGATTATGCTTTGATTTTGGGAAACGTTTTGTTATTACCCGTGAGGATTTGAGCCTTTGGTGCATGTTTATGCCTATTTTCTTTCGTGAGAGTATCATACATGTATTTGTACTTCTAGAACTTGCCTTTGTTCTCCTTCGAGACTACGTATGTGTGTAGGAATTTAGAAGTGATTTTAGGCCATCGTTTGTTAGCCACATCTTTCCTAAATACTATCATTTACATATATTCCTTTGTTAGCCACTTTTGAGCCTTTATAGCCGTTTGTTTCTTAACCGGATGAAAGGAGGTAAAGGAGGAATTATGGGTATCTTGGGAGTTGTTTTGTTAGGGATTATGTTTGGAGAAGTTGTCTTTTTAGTAAGCTCCTTTGAAAGAAAGGAATTTTAGATCCCTATAAGCTCTAGGAAAAAAAGAAAAAAAAAAAAAAAAAAAGGAATAAAGGACTTAGAAAAACAGTTTTGAAAAAATATATATAGAGAGTCCTTGTTCAAAAGAAAAAAAAAAAAAGAAAAGAAAAGAAAAAAAGAGCATAAAGGGATGGATAGAATTTTAAGTATTTTGGGAGTTGAATAGAAGAAGGTTAAGAGGAGATAAGGTTGATATTTGAGAATGAGTTGATGAGTAGAAGATGGAGTTAAATCCATACTAGTTTGGAGTTGCTAAAAGGTTGGTACTTGAAGACGTCCAAGTCACTTAGCCTATATTTTCCCTACCTTAAACCAATGTGCCTACATTACAACCTTGAAAAGACCTAATTGATCTTAGTTCTTACATACAATCAAGTGGTGGAGATGTTGAGATAAAGGGCAAGCCTATGGTAAGTCTTTTGCATTGTATTGATTATGAGTGAACCTATACACTTTAATTCTTTCATTGTGAGTTGAGAGTTCACTTTTACACTTATATCTTCACATGTCTTGAGTGAGTTTCCCTTTCGAAGCATGATTTGATTTTATTGTACTTTCGTAGAGTCGAAACTTTGAGGTTGCTTATATGATATTGATTGATATTTCTTTGAAGATCTATGAGGCCCTTAGAGTTCATTATACTTGTATGTTGTGTTTGTCTTGATTTGTCTATTCTTTAGTTTAGATTTAGTTTATTGTTCGGGACGAACAATGTTTAAGTTTGGGGGATTTTGATAGGGTGCATTTTTACCCTATCATCTAAGTGTTATATTATCGTTTTCTTGTCGTATTTTGATAGTTTAGCTCATGATTTATATTGTTTATGTTATTTCGAGCTAGATTACGCTTTTGGGTTGTTTTGAGTGTTTTTAGGGCTTTTATGTTGAGAAAACCTAAGATGAGACAAGAGACGATGAAACCAAGGAAGAGATGAAGTATTGATCCCAAGTTCTGACTTCTCACGATTTTTTGGAAGAGTTATTCTGGAAAATTGAAAGCATAGCATTGAAGAGGAGTTCGATAGGAGCACGTAGGCGAAAACGGAGGTCAATTTGGAGTTCGGACGAGGAAGTTACGGCCAAAACAAGAAAGACGTGCGCAGTCCCAGCGAACCAGCATTGGAGCGCTCGCTCCAACCCTCTGGAGCGCTCGCTCCGTTTCAGACGGGATTTCTTTTAAAAGGCAATTTTTGACTTTTTTCTTGGTTTCCTTGTACAATTAGGTATTAGATGTAAACTTCTACCCTATAAATACCTCTAAACCTATCATTGTAAACAAGTTCCTCCACTCTCCTACATTCTTTAGATTAGTTTTTATTCTTTTCTCCATACTTTTATACTTTTAGATCTAGATTTATTTTATGTATGAAGACAATTGAAGATTCATCAAGATTCAAGAGTTTTTCTATCCCTTTCTTTTTACTTTATGTTTTTAATTATGTTTATTCTTCCTTCTACCTTTCTTTTAATTATGTCTAGCTAAATCCTTTAGTTGATTTTAGGGATTGAATGCCTAATTGAATTTATGTAAGTGTTCTTGTTTACAATTAGCCTTCCAATCTAGATGCATGTTTCATGGTGCTTATTCTCATGCATAGTTAATTGGCCATTAATTGTGTATGCATAATTATGTGTTTATGCCTTGATAGGGTAATTGCATAATAGATCTCATGAATACATGATATGATAGTTTGATTTGTCTTAATTGATAATTGAATTATTATATGTTCATATATAATCGATTTGAGTGTCGTGATTGAACTTAGTTGATTATATCATTGGTACTTGTTCTATTTTGCACTTGATTTGATATCTATGAGTCCGGAAGGAGATTAGGATCTTATTAGGTGACGATCTATACTGCCTTAGCCGGAGTGTTAGGTTATTTTCATGTATCACATCTAGATTGGATTAAATTGGTTAATTGTATTCATTAATTACTTGCATATATTTGATTAGGTAGGCTTCCCTAGAATCAACACTTTTCCTTATTTGATTTCTTTGACTTTACCTTATTTAGTTATTTGCTTATTTGTTTATTTGCATTAATTGTTATTTGCTTTATTATTTATTTATTTCCTTATTTGTTTAATTGAGTCTTTTATTTATTTGTCTAGATTATAAATACCACATTCTTATTTTCTTAATTGCCTAGACATCAGTTTAATTCTAGAGTAGAGGTACTTTGTGTGATTTCGATATATCAATCCCTGTGGATACGATACTCGTACTTTCTTATACTATACCTATTTTGTGTGGTAGAAAATAGTGCGATCAAATTTTGGCGCCGTTGCCGGGGATTGATTAGATTTCACATAGATATTTTGAAATAGGATTAATAGGTGATTTAGGCGTTTATTTTTCTGTTTTATTAAACTAACCGTTTCCTTTCTTTGTCGAGGACTAAATTCTTATGGCGGACTCGGTAGTGAAAAAGACTCTCAACGATCGGTTCAAGCCGGCTGTTGATCAATTCCAGAATGGAGGATGGGGGACTGTTGAGGCTACCGATTACGAGATCAAGGCTTCCCTCATCAACATGGTGCAAGCAAATCAATATGGAGGCACACCGATGGAGGATCCTAATGCTCACCTGAAGCAATTTCTCAATATCTGTGCCACCTACAAGGCGAATGGAGTGCCTGCAGACTACATCAAGCTCAGTCTCTTCGCGTGGTCTCTCAAGGATGATGCTAGAGAGTGGCTTGAGGATATAGAGAATCGAGCCGAGATAAAGACATGGAGCGAGATGTGCAAACTGTTCTTAAATAAGTTCTTCCCACCTTCGAGGGCTCAGAGGCTTCTAAACGAGATTAAGAAATTCCAACAATTTGAAGATGAGTACCTTTACGAAGCATGGGGGAGATTCAGAAAGATGCTTCGTGTATGCCCCAATCATGGTATGGACAAGGGGGAACAAATCTTCTGCTTCCATCAAGGATTGAACAAGCAATGCAAGAAGGAGCTCGATTATGCATCTAAAGGAGGATTCTTAAATAACGATGTAGAGACGGCATGGGAGATCATCGAGCTCAACGTCAATACAAGTTATGAGGAGGCTACCGATAGAAGAGTTGGGAGAAGGAAGGTTGCCGCCATTGGATCCGAAGCTTATGAAGATTTGATGGAGAAATACACCAAGACGGCAACGGAGTTGGATGCTTTCAAGAAGACTTATGAGGAGAATAGAGTTGTCCAAGAGCCAAAGAAGGAACCTTCATTGGAGGAGTTGATAAAGAATCTCATATCAACGACGACAAGTAAAATCGGAACCTTGGAGAATGCAGTCACAAATTTGACCAAGCACATGAATATGTTGGATGCTCGAGTTGATGAAGTAGCCAATGCTCAAGGAGGAGTCCATAAGCCCGACCATCAAGTTCATGCTATCGAGCTTCGGAGCGGTACTCGGTACACGAATTCATCTTTGGAAGCTGAGAAGAAAGGAGTCGGGAACTTCAAGAACGTAGTGCTCGAGGAAACGAGGATACAAGAGCCGAGGCGAGGGCCTCTCGACACCTCTCTCGATCGAGAGGTCGATCGAGAGGTCCATACTGGAAGTCAGCAACCACCTCTCGACACCCCTCTCGATCGAGAGGAGGATCGAGAGGTCTACGACGAGGAGATTCAAATGGAGCCTCTCGATACCTCTCTCGATCGAGAGGTCGATCGAGAGGTCAAAACCCGAAGTCAGAAGGGACCTCTCGACACCTCTCTCGATCGAGAGGTCGGTCGAGAGGCCCAGCATCCGCCCCAATTTCCGACTTACACTCCGAAGGCCCCCTTCCCGCAACGATTGACCAAGACGAAGCAAGACGAGAAGTATCAACGGTTTTTGGAGATGCTTCAAAAGGTCAACATCAACATCCCGCTTCTACATGCTCTCCGAGACATGCCAAACCACATGAAGTTCATCAAGGACGCGGTGGCGGGGAAGAAGAAGTGGGCTAAGTTCGAGACGATTAACTTGACGGAGGAGTGTAGCGCGGTCCTACAAAAGAAGCTTCCATTAAAGCAAAAGGATCCCGGGAGGTTCACATTAGCTTGCAAGATTGGTGATCACGTCTTCCAAAATGTCCTTTGTGATCTTGGTGCTAGCATCAATTTGATGCCCCTCTCTATTTTCAACCGGCTCAAGATTGGAAAGATGAAGCCGACAACTATCTCCCTACTTATGGCGGATCGATCAGTTTCTTATCCAAGGGGGATAGTTGAAGATGTGCTCGTACAAGTTCAGAATCTTGTGTTCCCGGCGGATTTTGTAGTGTTGGATATGCCCGAGGATGATAATCAACCTTTGATCTTAGGACGGCCATTCCTAGCTACGGGGAGAGCTTTAATCGATATTCAAGATGGAGATTTGACATTTAGAGTCAACGGAGAAGAATTGAAGATTTCCATCTATGAAGCAATGAAGAGGCCCGATGATCATCGAGAGGACGTTTTTGCCGTTCAAGTCTTGGAACCACCTATACCGCCGGCACCGGATGGAGTTTGCGAGGAGATTCTCGAGTGCTTAAATCATTTGGAAGCCATTCCACCAATGAAGTTAGCCGAATTCAAGAGATCAATCGATGGAGCCATGAAGAAACTCGATGATGGGGGAGAGACGAACTTTCATTTTGATCCACCTTGATAAGAGGTATCGTCGGGCTAAAGACGTAAAACGTAGCACTTGTTGGGAGGTAACCCAACTCTATCTTTAATTTTCAGTTTTTGTTTTATTTATTTTTGTTTTTGTTTTTCTTTGAGTCTTATCTTTTATTAAGCTTTTATCCAAGAATTTTCGAAGCTTGTGAATTGTAGGTTTTCTTGACGAGGTTTCGACTAAGAGGGGAAGATCGATAGTAAGCTAGCTTCGGTGAAAGGTACGCTCGTTAACTTAACCACTCCTTCTTTTTAAACTTATTCCTTCATCATGATTCGAAATAAGTTTGGGGGAGGGGGAAGTGTGGCTTCGTTAACTCGTTTGCATGCGTTCTTGGATAGTAGTTTAATTTTGGATATTTGTAGAGTCTTTAGGAGTTAGATGATTGAGTCAAGCATGATTTATGAGTATAATTGAAATTTGCCGATGATAGCATGATTTTCTTTGAATATTTGGTTGATATTATGTTTGGAACCTTGGTGGAGATTATGCATGTGTGTGATGAAATTGGATTATGCTTTGATTTTGGGAAACGTTTTGTTATTACCCGTGAGGATTTGAGCCTTTGGTGCATGTTTATGCCTATTTTCTTTCGTGAGAGTATCATACATGTATTTGTACTTCTAGAACTTGCCTTTGTTCTCCTTCGAGACTACGTATGTGTGTAGGAATTTAGAAGTGATTTTAGGCCATCGTTTGTTAGCCACATCTTTCCTAAATACTATCCTTTACATATATTCCTTTGTTAGCCACTTTTGAGCCTTTATAGCCGTTTGTTTCTTAACCGGATGAAAGGAGGTAAAGGAGGAATTATGGGTATCTTGGGAGTTGTTTTGTTAGGGATTATGTTTGGAGAAGTTGTCTTTTTAGTAAGCTCCTTTGAAAGAAAGGAATTTTAGATCCCTATAAGCTCTAGGAAAAAAAGAAAAAAAAAAAAAAAAAAAGGAATAAAGGACTTAGAAAAACAGTTTTGAAAAAATATATATAGAGAGTCCTTGTTCAAAAGAAAAAAAAGAAAAGAAAAGAAAAGAAAAAAAGAGCATAAAGGGATGGATAGAATTTTAAGTATTTTGGGAGTTGAATAGAAGAAGGTTAAGAGGAGATAAGGTTGATATTTGAGAATGAGTTGATGAGTAGAAGATGGAGTTAAATCCATACTAGTTTGGAGTTGCTAAAAGGTTGGTACTTGAAGACGTCCAAGTCACTTAGCCTATATTTTCCCTACCTTAAACCAATGTGCCTACATTACAACCTTGAAAAGACCTAATTGATCTTAGTTCTTACATACAATCAAGTGGTGGAGATGTTGAGATAAAGGGCAAGCCTATGGTAAGTCTTTTGCATTGTATTGATTATGAGTGAACCTATACACTTTAATTCTTTCATTGTGAGTTGAGAGTTCACTTTTACACTTATATCTTCACATGTCTTGAGTGAGTTTCCCTTTCGAAGCATGATTTGATTTTATTGTACTTTCGTAGAGTCGAAACTTTGAGGTTGCTTATATGATATTGATTGATATTTCTTTGAAGATCTATGAGGCCCTTAGAGTTCATTATACTTGTATGTTGTGTTTGTCTTGATTTGTCTATTCTTTAGTTTAGATTTAGTTTATTGTTCGGGACGAACAATGTTTAAGTTTGGGGGATTTTGATAGGGTGCATTTTTACCCTATCATCTAAGTGTTATATTATCGTTTTCTTGTCGTATTTTGATAGTTTAGCTCATGATTTATATTGTTTATGTTATTTCGAGCTAGATTACGCTTTTGGGTTGTTTTGAGTGTTTTTAGGGCTTTTATGTTGAGAAAACCTAAGATGAGACAAGAGACGATGAAACCAAGGAAGAGATGAAGTATTGATCCCAAGTTCTGACTTCTCACGATTTTTTGGAAGAGTTATTCTGGAAAATTGAAAGCATAGCATTGAAGAGGAGTTCGATAGGAGCACGTAGGCGAAAACGGAGGTCAATTTGGAGTTCGGACGAGGAAGTTACGGCCAAAACAAGAAAGACGTGCGCAGTCCCAGCGAACCAGCATTGGAGCGCTCGCTCCAACCCTCTGGAGCGCTCGCTCCGTTTCAGACGGGATTTCTTTTAAAAGGCAATTTTTGACTTTTTTCTTGGTTTCCTTGTACAATTAGGTATTAGATGTAAACTTCTACCCTATAAATACCTCTAAACCTATCATTGTAAACAAGTTCCTCCACTCTCCTACATTCTTTAGATTAGTTTTTATTCTTTTCTCCATACTTTTATACTTTTAGATCTAGATTTATTTTATGTATGAAGACAATTGAAGATTCATCAAGATTCAAGAGTTTTTCTATCCCTTTCTTTTTACTTTATGTTTTTAATTATGTTTATTCTTCCTTCTACCTTTCTTTTAATTATGTCTAGCTAAATCCTTTAGTTGATTTTAGGGATTGAATGCCTAATTGAATTTATGTAAGTGTTCTTGTTTACAATTAGCCTTCCAATCTAGATGCATGTTTCATGGTGCTTATTCTCATGCATAGTTAATTGGTCATTAATTGTGTATGCATAATTATGTGTTTATGCCTTGATAGGGTAATTGCATAATAGATCTCATGAATACATGATATGATAGTTTGATTTGTCTTAATTGATAATTGAATTATTATATGTTCATATATAATCGATTTGAGTGTCGTGATTGAACTTAGTTGATTATATCATTGGTACTTGTTCTATTTTGCACTTGATTTGATATCTATGAGTCCGGAAGGAGATTAGGATCTTATTAGGTGACGATCTATACTGCCTTAGCCGGAGTGTTAGGTTATTTTCATGTATCACATCTAGATTGGATTAAATTGGTTAATTGTATTCATTAATTACTTGCATATATTTGATTAGGTAGGCTTCCCTAGAATCAACACTTTTCCTTATTTGATTTCTTTGACTTTACCTTATTTAGTTATTTGCTTATTTGTTTATTTGCATTAATTGTTATTTGCTTTATTATTTATTTATTTCCTTATTTGTTTAATTGAGTCTTTTATTTATTTGTCTAGATTATAAATACCACATTCTTATTTTCTTAATTGCCTAGACATCAGTTTAATTCTAGAGTAGAGGTACTTTGTGTGATTTCGATATATCAATCCCTGTGGATACGATACTCGTACTTTCTTATACTATACCTATTTTGTGTGGTAGAAAATAGTGCGATCAAACACCGGAGAGGGTGTCGGCCGTAGGACCTCCGACGCTCAAGTTAGTACGGTATTTGAATATTAGAACGTAAAAACAAATAATAACGACAGTAAATAATAAAGCAATGGTGGTGGTCGCGGACGACTGTGAGCGTTCGATCGGAGGGGGTGACGTGAGAGATGGATCGACGTCGTAGAGAGCTTGTACGGCTGACTCCGGCGACGGCGGACGCGAGGTGATTGCAGTGAATGCGGTGAGTGCTAGAGAGCAGTTGAGAGCGTAGTGGAGAGTATGAGCGTGTGAGATTGGATGTGTTGTTTGACCTAGTCGGCCGATATTTATATGATGGCCTTAGGGTTTAGGGTTTTTCATCATGCGGCCGTATTGACTGTTGCCACCTTTCACGTCCATTCCTATTTTTTCGGCCGTCGCCCTTATCTTTGACTCAGCCTTTCAACAGAGTGGTGAGTCAAGTTGTTGGCCACGTCGGTCGTATGGGCCGTGACGGTCGATTTTGCCAACACCTTCATGTGGACAAGGTTTGTGGCCCAACACTATTGTTGGGCTATTTCGGCCGTATTGGCTGTTTTCGGCCGTATCGGCTGTTTTGCCTTAACTGTTGGGCTGATTCAACCGTATTGGGCTATTTTCGGCCGTATGGGCTGTTTTGCCTTTACTGTTGGGCTGTTTCGGCCGTATGGGTTGTTTTGCCTTTTACTGTTGGGCTATTTCGGCCGTATTGGGTTGGTTTTGGCCGCATTGGCTTTTTGCCTTTACTGTTGGGCTGTTTCGGCCGATTTAACCTGACTTATTAGGCTATTGGGCTAAGTTTATTGGGCTTACGAAATTTACCCACTACAACATCTATTCACTTCATATGTCAAATTGAGTGGAACGGATGTAGTAGCTTAATTAGCTCTTTTGAAACGAAAGCACTTAATTGGCTCTTGATATATTGGAATGAAAGGGGTATATTTATTAGAAATAATACCTAATTTCAGGATTGACTTCCTTTAAAGTTAGAAGTCGTTTGATTTTTCGCTTTTTTCACCTAAATATTAAAGAGGGATAAGGTGCAAAAATAATCATGAAATTCATATTAAAATGCTAAAAACCCCTCATTTTATGTTTTGGGGTAAATAATATCTTATAATTTTTTATTTGGAACAAATAGCAACTCATGATTTTTAATTGGGGTTTTCCATATTTTTTTTAATATTTAATATAATTTTCATTAGTTAATTATATGCTTGTTACATCCATAATAAACATGTAAATAACTGTATACTATATCTTTTTAATAATATATCGAGTGTACATGTAGTCCTCTCACACATTCACATGCAAGCATTTTTATTAACGAAGTTTATTAGGATTATTTTCGTTAATAATTTTAAATATTAAATTAATGTAAAATTTCACTTTCAAGCATTTTAGTGCTAGAACCTTTGAGAGTCGATGTAGCATAGAACTTACCGCAAACATACTAGTGTATGAATCATACATTATATGTTGATTAGCAATTATTTAGGCAAAAAAATGCAAGAATAGTTTTATGGTCTACAAGCATAATATTGTACTTCATTCGTCTCGTATACGATGTCTTATTTTCTAATTCAGGATGTCTCATAGAAGATGTTACATTTCTTTATTTGGAAAATATTAGCTCAAACTCAATATAGACGGAATCAATTAAATAAATGAAAATTCTAATAATTAAATGTTTATTGTATATTAGAAAAATTAAAAAATAAGTTTTAAATAAAATATATAAATTTATGCTAACTACACATCTAATAATAGTGACTCATTACTTTATTCAATTAACACACGGTGTATTGGCTATTGTGTCAAAACAAATGTGACATCTTTTATGGGACGGAGGGAGAGTAGTGGTAAGCATAACATTGTACGTATAAAATTTTTATCATCGACAAATGATAAATCTTCTAATAAAAATAATAAAATAGGGTATAAAATTTTCATACCAATCAGTATACAACTATAAAGTTATTGTAGGAACTGATATACGATTATAAATGAGCTTTTATATAACACTAATATTCTCTCCTACCCAAACCAAATATTCAAATTATATGCTCATATAAGAACGACTTTAGATAAAATAAGAATGAAAAAAGGAGTCATTCTCCCCCTTTTTCTTGAAATGGAGTCTCATGCTCTCATTTATGCTTTACCTAAAAACGGCATATGTTTGAGATGGTATAAAATGTAAGGACTGCATCATACAAAACTTGAACTCAAACCTTTTAGTATTGTTAAACTCTCTACCGCCTGACTAAATATATACAGGCAACACACTCATAATATTACCTAAAGTTTTATTAAAATACGTAACTTAAAAAGAAAACGTAATTAGATGGAAAAATACTAGGGTGATAGACTAAAATTGAAAGATTAATTCAGCAAAATGAATCTTTTACCATTAACATCCCAAAAAACTTGTGTTGATATTCATGAAGTGGGACCTTACTCCACTACTACCTACTTTTCTTCACTTTTACCTACCATTTATTAAAGTCTATATGTCGTTTCTTTCTCCATACTAATATGAAGAGATGGAGTATTTCTTATGGACAATATGGGTGGGACAAATTATTAATAAACAAATATCTAAACTACTCATTAGCAATTACTCTCTTCCCGCTTCAAGTGTCATGTTTTTCTAATCACACTGTCGCGAATTGTCATGTTTTTAAAAATGAAAAAAAAAAATTATCTATTATGCCCTCCGTCCCATTCATCTAGGGATAAATTATATTTTCGTCCGTCCCAATGATATATGGATATGACCTAATTGACAAAATTTTAACCAACTAAAACTCATTCACACTATTTTAATTTATCCATCACTGTCACTCTTATTTTAATTCTCGTATTGAAATAAAAGTTTATCCTCATATGAATAGGACTGGGGGAGTACATTTTAATGCAAACCATGTACTTATCACTTTTAAGACTACGTTTAAAATCTCACAACTAAATAAAATATGACAATTGAAGTGACACAAACGACGGAATGGATTTAGATGCCAAAAGGGAATAAAGGGTGGGGAATAAATGAGAATAATATTGTTGGTCCCAGAAATAGTTAATTGGTGTATGGGGGGGGGGGGAATACACCAATAGCCAACCGTTTTTCGAATTTAGAAAACAAACTGTTTTTCCCAAGGAACTAGCTGGTCAAGCAGTCCTTTTAAAGAGATAGACATGTTGATCTATCAAGCTTGTGGATTCAACAAGCTTGATCTATCAAACTGTTAGTGCGGAATGTGGTGGAAAGGTTGAGCTAGAAAACTCTTTTTGTAAAATCGTTTACAACCTTTATGGAGAGGTTGTTGTATGCTGTGAATGTATGAGCAGTTTATCAAGTATGAAAGCTAATAAAGAGAGTAGAGAACACAGAGTATTTTTACGTGGTTCGGATGTAACTATCCTACTTCCATGGTAGATCATGCTAGATCTACGAATCCCTTTACTTTTGGATTCTACTTCTCTCTTGTTTATACTGACTGAGTATCAGTTTCATACAACATACAATCTTCGATTTACAATCGAATAAACAAAGTACAATCTCAACTATACTAGCTTATTACTAAATATATGAGAGAGAGTACATGGAGCTTGATGCAGCAGTAAACGCAACAAGCTTGAGGTATAACAATGGTGAAATTCTCTATCTTCAACACTTGGGAAAGCTCTAGGATTTTTGAGTGTTGAATGGATGCGAACTTTGAGAGAATTTCTTGCAGCGATTCGGCTTGTAAGAGTAATGAGTTTCCCGTGCTCAAACCATTGTTGTCGAAGGCTTTATATAGGCGTAGTTTGAAAACTAGCCGTTGTGAGTCCTGCAAAATATAGCCGTTAGAAAGCAGCTGACATGGCATAGAGCCGTTGCAAACTTGACTCAGCACTTCGAGTGGGTCCAGACAGCTGGCAACAGAGGTGGCAGCTATGTGGAGGGAGGTTGATCAATCTGAAGAGATCAACAGTCTGTCATCGGCAGCTAGATGAAAAAGCTTGAAGAGCCTGGCCGAAGAACCTGCAAGGCATGAACAAAGGGAGAGCTAGTTGTCCTTTAATACGTGAGGCTGTTATAGACAACGGCCTCATTCTTTAAGGAGAACAGACTCGATTAATTAGAATAGATAAGAATAATATCATGCTATGCAATGCCTAAGTGTGGTTATGAAAAACATCATCAAAACAACTGCAGAGGGTTCCCAACAAAGACCATCACCCTATACTCTATTTTGCAGTATGCTACACTTCAAAATGCAGTATGACATACTCTATTTTAGAAATTCATTCCAACCACGTATTTTATATACATACTACATTCGTAGTTTTTTTTTTTTTTTACATAATTAATATATCCTAATGTATCATAAATATTGAATAATTAATAAAATTATATCTTAAATAACATAATTTAAGTATATTGTGGATTGCTAATTTTTTATTTATATAAAATTAAATACGTTAAATTAAATAAAAATTATAAAATTTAGTTGTAAATAAAATATAAAATAAAATAAATTATAAATCAAATTATATTAATGAAATGTAGTTAAATTTTTTTTTATAGTTTAATATTGGTCAAATAGTAAAAAATAGAGTACGGTTGGAATGCCCTCCGTACTTCAAAATAAAGTAATACTCCCTCCGTCCTTAAATAAGTGTCCCGAGCCGCCAAATTTTTTGTCCCATAATAAGTGTCCTATCACATATTTCAATGTAAAATTTTGGCTAAACTACCAATTTTACCCCTATTATCATTACACTTTTTTCACTTTTTCAATTTTCAATGTAATGATTAGGGGTTAATATAGTAAATTTATACAATTCCTTGGTTATTGCACTTTGACGGCTCGGGACACTTATTTAAGGACGGAGGGAGTACTCCATTTTAAAGCATGGGTTGGAGATGCTCTAAGTAGAAAGGCAAAAGAAATGGGAAAAGGGTGGGGCACGTGATGGAGAAGCGGGGTTTGGTTGTTGGGTGAAGTCAAGGCCAAGACGCAAGTGGGGGTTGAGACAATGGGTCCCACACTAACACCATCACCATTACTAATGGCGTAATCGTAAGCGTAATTCCACTTCCCCCCAAATCTCTCTCCTTTTCCTTTTCTTTTCCTCTTTTCTTTTATTTATTTATTTAAATTAAGGTCTTTTTCCATATTACTATAAAATATTATTAATAATTGAAAGCGCAAACTCTGACACTGACAGCTTATATTTGTCTCCTCCCTCCCACTGTCTATCGACATTATTTTTCTCGTCCCGCCACGCGATATCTCTTCAATTACAGTACTCGTCTCTCTCTCTCTCTCTCTCTCTCTCTCTCTCTCATCAATTACTCGTCTCTCTTTCTCTCTCATCAATTACAGTACTCGTCTCTCTTTCTCTCTCTCTCTCTCATCAATTGCTATATTAATTATTTAATTTATCTATATACAAATGAGTGTGAGTGTGAGTGTGAGTGTGTGTGTGTGAAAGTTGCATTTATGTAGCAGGCAGAATTTGACCCCAAGAATTTGAAAGCTCTATTTATATAAGAATCTTATCATTTGATTCAGACTTTAATTAAACCAGCAAATAAGCACCATTTATATAACCCACTACGTGTCACCTTATTTCGCTAACAAAACACATCATTTACTGTACTTTCCCTTCTTTTCTTTTTTCTTTTTTTTTTCTCTTTCTCTTTGAAATGTCATTTCGGTTTCATGTATTTAATATCTATTTATATTTATATTATATAATTTATTTAATGAATTGCTTCTTTTATGAAACTTTACCAATTCTTTCGATACGGTCTAAAATCCAGCTGTCAGATAATTGATGCTTGTATTTCTTTGGACTATATACTTGTACGTATTCTACTAAAAAAAATTTATCCGAGAAAAAGAAGTTGTATTAAGTATAAAGATCGAAAGAGGTACCAGGGGTACCAAGGAACGAGACTATACAATCCTCCATAACTCACATAAAGTGCCTCTATTCCATGTCTCTAAGCTACAGGAAGTTGCCGTCTCTCCTCGGATATTGCACCAACTCCAAAACCGACATTTTACTTCTTAAGTTGTATTCTACTAATTTATCACTACACTAGATTCATTTTTCATCCCACATGATAAAATAATTATAAATGTATACATAAAGATTAGACGAGGGAGTCGGAGTAGACAGTGGAAAAAAGATTTTGTATACTAAAGTTATATTGTCTTTTTTGAGTCAAATTCGAAGGGTGTCTAAAGAAATAATTTTCTTTAGATAAGAAAGAACCCAGAAGTCTCAAATTATTAAAGCCACACCGAGGGGAGCCTCCAATACTGCAAACACAACGCACACTTGGGCTCCACAGTTTGGCGGAGGAGGCGATCCTAAAGACGGAAGAATTCGTCTTCTATGCAGACACCACATCAAGCCGTCCACGTGTCCGTATATGACTACATCCTGTTATTCTTTTGTTTTAACTTTAAGACAAGGAGGCCCACCACTACCTCCACCTCCTCGATACCCCACCCCAACTACCCCTCATATGCCCAAATTATTTAAAATTCCCATTTTTTTTATCTCATGCAAATAGCTTACTTTTGTTAATATACATAAAATTACTTTGGAAATATGCTTACCCATCTCACCAAGTGTCCTGCTTTTTAAGTTGATAGTATAAACTATTTTATTTTTTTAAAAGAAAAAAAATTAACTCTTACATTTTTATATTCCTTACCTTTTTACTTTTAACATTACATCTAAAATTTAGTGTTGAAATGAAACAAAACAATTAATTTGAGATATATAGAGTTTGAGCAACATGACGACCCAACCAAATAATATCATTTATTTTTTAATCAATAATTATCAATTAAACATTCTTGAAAATTAATTATTCCATATAGTTTCTTATTAAAGATGTGAAATTGTAATTAGTGTAAAAAGAAAATTTGAAAAAAAAATTAAGCAATCAAATTAACAGTAATCCTTAAATATTAATTAATACATTTTGATAATTTGATTTGTCACTCTAGATAAAGCCTGATAAATTATGTGATTAGTAGCTTCTTAATTAGTGTTATGCAATAAAAGTTTTTTCTTCACTAGTTCCATGATTATAGATATTTGGATTATTTAAAAAAAAAAAAAAACAATATGTATGGCTATATAACATAAAAATGTAGATACTATTGTTAATATAAAAGTAGGAAGAATGACCCCTACGGTACCTACTGTGAATATTGTTTAATGTGCCTACACATAACCTGACGTACTATTAGTGGAAAAAAAATCTAAATATATACTCTAACCTATTTAAAATAGTAAATCTTACCCCTACCATATTAACGATTGACACATTAAAAATGCCAAGGCGGGTAGAAGAGCGTTTCTTATAAAAGTAGTACTACAATATGCCATCTAAAAAAACAATAGAATATTAATTTAAACCAAAATTAATTTTTTATTTGAATTAAATCAACCGTTAGTTATAATTATAATTATAATTATTAATTACATACACTAACAACGGCAATAAATCAAATATAATTATGTAGAGTATATTATTAGTATGTATCAACATAAGGAAATTATTTTACATGACATGAGAAGGGAAAATTCAAATGTGAGCTAAGGGTGATGAGGTGGAGTACTGGTGAGTGGGGCAAGGGGACACGTGTGCGGCTTGATGTGTGTCTGTACAGAAGACAACATTAGCCGTCTTTAGGATCGAAGCTCCCCAATTTGGCCTAGTCGAACTGTTGAATCTGATATCACTTGTAGGGATTACAATACGTATAACCTAACCACACTAGCATGAACTACTATCAACTCAATTTAAATATATATATATTTTTGAATTTTTTCAATCCTAATTTATTACTACTATTGACTAAGTTAGGGGGTGTTTGGTTAAGCTTATAAGTTGTGTTTGACTGCTTATAAATTCTTTGACAACTTATAAGCACCTACAACTGTTTGATAAAATAAGCACATAAAGAGCCTATAAGCTCCAAAAATAAGTCTCAAGTGCTTATAAGCCTCCAAAATATAAGCTCCTTCACCCCAACTTATTTTTTCAAAATTGTACTTTTACATTGTATAACTTTACATTATTTATATTTCTATTAAATACACTTCCGTTTGGTTGTATAAAATTATATATTCCAAAAAATATATTTTTTTTATTTTTTTAATTTTCAGGTTTCAATTTCATTTGAGCTTATAAGCTCTTTTTTCCAGATACTTTAAAATATTTTACGGAGTAACTTATAAGCTCTTGAAACATCTTATAAGCACCTAGAGCTTATAAGCTCTTCAAAAAGCTTAGCCAAACAACCCCTAATCAGCATCCCTCCTTTTCTTTTATTATAACTAAAGTTGTTGAACGAGTAGCTTAATTCCCTACTTAATTAGGCATAATTATTTAATACTATACCACATTGGAATTTAAATTAATTTAATGTAAAACAGCAACTACCAACTATTCAAAGATTTTGCAATTTTCTGCATCCACGTGGATTATTTTAAATGTGCCTCTAATTTTTTTAATTTTTTTAATCCCTTATCTATGATTTCGATTAAATATTTTATGAAACTAAAATGCGTGATTATTTATTTAATTATTTTTTTGCCTTTGAAATATGACACATCAAATAATTAATTAAATCAGAATAAATATGGTAATGTATAGTTCGTGCGTGCACTGTATTGCCATGTGGATTTATAATAAGAGTGTCGTCCACCAACGTAACACCATGCCTACCGAGTACCGACACGACAATTTCTCGCATATAAGAATACATATCGGGGGTGTGTTTAGATTGCAAGATTATATGTAGCATTAATATTAGATTAAATTTGGTCCAAGATAAATTATGTAAGACAATTTTAATTTTGGGATGAGGGCAAGACTAAAATACGTAATGTTGGGAACCCTCTGCAGTTGTTTTGATGATGTTTTCAAAATCACACTTAGGCATTTGCACAAGCATGATATAGCTCTTATTTTTATAACCGAGCATGTTCTCCTTAAAGAATGAGGCCGTTGTCTATAACAGCCTCACGTATTATAGGACAACCAGCTCTTTCCTCTTTCATGATTTGCAGGTTCTTCGGCCAGGCTATTCAAGCTCCTTCATCTAGCTGCCGAAGACAGGCTGTTGATCTCATCAGTTAGATCAACCTCCCTCCACATAGCTACCACCTCAGTTGCCAGCTGTCTGGACCCACGTGAGGTGCTGAGTCATATCTGCAACGGTTCTATGCCACGTCAGCTGTTTCTAACGGCTCTATTTTGCAGGACTCACAACGGCTAGTTTTCAAACTATGCCTATATAAAGCCTTCAACAACAATGGATTAAGTACGGGAAACTCATTACTCTTACAAGCCAAATTGCTGCAGAAATTCTCTCAAGTTCACATCCACTCAACACTCGAAAATCCTAGAGCTTTCCCAAGTGTTGAAGATAGAGAATTTCACCATTGTTATCCATCAAGCTTGTTGCGTTTACTGCTGCATCAAGCTCCCTTAGTGTTAAGCTAGTATAGTTGAGATTGTACTCTATTTATTCGATTGTAAATCGAAGATTGTATGTTGTATGAAACTGATTCTCAGTCAGTATAAACAAGAGAGAAGGAGAATCCAAAAGTAAAGGGATTCGTAGATCGAGCTTGATCTACCGTGGAAGTAGGATAGTTACATCCGAACCACGTAAAAACTCCTCGTGCCATTTACTGTCTTAATATTTCTCTTCATTATACTGCTCATACATTCATAGCATACAACAGCCTCTCATCAAAGGCTGTCATTGATTTTACTTAAAGACACTACTAGAAAAAAGGTCATACACTACGGTTTTAAACCGTAGTGTATGAGCGTTCAAAACTGTAGTGGTAGGTGGTGTAGTAAAAGGTGCAGGGTATACACTACGGTTTTAAACCGTAGTGTATATTGACTATTCTCTACGGTTTAAAGGTATACACTACGGTTTTAAACCGTAGTGTATTCTGACTATTCTCTACGGTTTTAAACCATAGTGTATGAGCGTCCCAAACTGTAGAGATAGGTTCCGTAGAGAAAACTTTTTCACATACACTACGGTTTTAAACCGTAGTAAAAAGTAATTTTTTTTAATTATATATATAAATACTAGAATTGATCGAGAATAATAAATATTACCATCATCATATTAAAATCTCGCGTTTAACACCACAATATTTCATGTACACAAGGATAAATAACATTAAAAAGAAAAAAAAAAAAATGTAAGTAGTTCAATGGCTTCTTACATATGAAAAACACAAGCTAATTCTATGAAGGCTCCATTCTTCCAATCCATTAACCTCTTCATTAGCCACACGTATAGCTTCATAAGGATACCTAAAACAAAAGGAGAAGATTGAAATGAATTCATATATGGATACGACATTTAACTAAAATATGTGATAAATATACAATGTACTTCGGCTCCAGATTCGTTATAAAGAAGGCCTGCAATATATTCTGAGGGATTCTTCAGCGCAGATGTGAGCATGAGCAACATTAGTTAGAACAAAATTTTATGACATGAATCTACAAAAGGAACAAATAAAAAAAAACAGACAACTCAAACATTTTCTGAACTCTAGTGATAGAAATATCAGTTCCCTGATACACATGCAAAAGGTAACCTCACAGCCAATTTGAAATTAACAGGATGAGAGTGGTACAAACTAATTCGGCCGATTACTCATTTATGACTTGATACATAATATTATAAGACAGTATCATAAAGCAGCAGCTCTAGCTGATGACTACAGATATCAATTAACTATAAAGAATAAGCCACGTAACTGTCTAAAGTTGAGGAGAAGCAGCCAGAGTTGGAATTTAATTTTACATTCATTAGCTTCTCCCATAAATGCAATGCATGAGCAACAAATATAGTACTGGGCATCCAAAGCTCTGTTTATCTTTTCCAAATAATCATCTAAATGCCCTCTACATCAAGATTAATAAAATTTATCCTATTCAGATTTTTTGTAGTTTTGTGGCATCAAAATCATGTGTTTTTTTTTTTTGCAGTAATCTATAGAGTGAGAGCCTATGCATCCCATCATAGATGGGGAAAAAAAAAAAACTCATGATGATCATTACACTCTGCAAACATATATAGATTTAAAAGTCTGCATTTAACAACGAACGAATGAATAAACTAACCATCCAGAGAAATGATTGTAGCCTCCTCCAGCACCATAATGACATTTACCTCTACTTACATCAAAAACCAACCTGTATTCCAAGCGAATGATAGTTATAACATTACCTAAACAGAGACTAGGGATAAACAAAACAGAAAAACAAAATCAGTACCCCAGAATTCCAAGAAGAACCAGCAGCTATGGGTCAGTTCAATCGTAAAGAGCTAGTTCTTCGCTGAAACATCAACAAAAATTATGAAAACTAGATCAAAAACATTGTGGAAATGATTGCAGCCTCCTCCGACTATAGTTAATGATACGAGAAAAATGGAAACTGAAAAGGAAAAAATAATAGCAGCTAGAACAAAGTTGCATTTTAATCAGAAATCATTTCAATTTCATTGACAAGAAACAAACAACTAGAAGATAATTGTGCATTGCCAGTATTCGATTCTCCTAGTATTAACTTCTTTGCTACTTGATAAAATCCATACCTAACAAATCAGATGCAGGAAAAAAATGAAACCTTAATATCAGTAAAAACGCACCAGCACACTGCCATCGATTTGAACTGATTACCGTAAGCGCCGATCGACAGAGAGAGTAGAGAAAGGGAGAACAGGAGCCCTAACTGGAGAGAGAGAGAGAAAGGGGGGAAGAGTCGTCGGAGCCGGAGAAAACGCTCGCCGCCGGCAGAGAGAGAAAGAGAATAATAGAGAATGAGACGGAGAGTGGAAGATGAGGGAGAGATTCGACCTTACCTAAATCTGCAACGGATGTGGTGTTGACGGTGACCCGCGATGGCGACGAAGGCTCCAGCGACGCCGACAGTCGCGATAGAGAGGAGGAGATACCGGAAGCCGCCGGCGGCGAAGGTGAGCGGCGCACGAACGGTGTAGAGGAGCGAGAGTGTCTCTGATTTTGAGAACTAGGGTTGCCGCGGGGGTTGGAGTTCTGCGATTGAGGGAGAGAAGGGGGTTCTGCGATTTTGAGAAAGAGAGTTCTGCAAAAGTTAGGATGGAAAATAATTTATCAAAAAAAAAAAAAAAAAACATACACTACGGTTTTAAAAAAAACCGTAGTGTATGAGCGCCTCTCTCATACACTACGGTTTAAAACCGTAGTGTATGAGCGCCTAAAACCGTAGTCTATGAGAGAGACGCTCATACACTACGGTTTTTTTAAAACCGTAGTGTATTGTGCATTTTTCTCTACGGTTTTTGACTAAACTGTAGTAAATACTAAAGTGTAGTCGGAGTATACACTACGGTTTTGGGTAAAAACCGTAGAGAAAAGGTATACACTACGGTTTTTAAAAAAAACCGTAGTGTATGTAGTGTAGAGAAAAGCCAAATTTGTAGTAGTGAGAGTTATCTAGCTCAACCCTCCACCACATTCCGCACTATCAGTTTGATAGATCAAGCTTGTTCAATCCACAAGCTTGATAGATCAATCTGTCCATCTCTTCAAAGAACTGTCTGACCAGCATCCCTCCTTTTCTTTTATTATAACTAAAGTTGTTGAACGAGTAGCTTAATTCCCTACTTAATTAGGCATAATTATTTAATACTATACCACATTGGAATTTAAATTAATTTAATGTAAAACAGCAACTACCAACTATTCAAAGATTTTGCAATTTTCTGCATCCACGTGGATTATTTTAAATGTGCCTCTAATTTTTTTAATTTTTTTAATCCCTTATCTATGATTTCGATTAAATATTTTATGAAACTAAAATGCGTGATTATTTATTTAATTATTTTTTTGCCTTTGAAATATGACACATCAAATAATTAATTAAATCAGAATAAATATGGTAATGTATAGTTCGTGCGTGCACTGTATTGCCATGTGGATTTATAATAAGAGTGTCGTCCACCAACGTAACACCATGCCTACCGAGTACCGACACGACAATTTCTCGCATATAAGAATACATATCGGGGGTGTGTTTAGATTGCAAGATTATATGTAGCATTAATATTAGATTAAATTTGGTCCAAGATAAATTATGTAAGACAATTTTAATTTTGGGATGAGGGCAAGACTAAAATACGTAATGTTGGGAACCCTCTGCAGTTGTTTTGATGATGTTTTCAAAATCACACTTAGGCATTTGCACAAGCATGATATAGCTCTTATTTTTATAACCGAGCATGTTCTCCTTAAAGAATGAGGCCGTTGTCTATAACAGCCTCACGTATTATAGGACAACCAGCTCTTTCCTCTTTCATGATTTGCAGGTTCTTCGGCCAGGCTATTCAAGCTCCTTCATCTAGCTGCCGAAGACAGGCTGTTGATCTCATCAGTTAGATCAACCTCCCTCCACATAGCTACCACCTCAGTTGCCAGCTGTCTGGACCCACGTGAGGTGCTGAGTCATATCTGCAACGGTTCTATGCCACGTCAGCTGTTTCTAACGGCTCTATTTTGCAGGACTCACAACGGCTAGTTTTCAAACTATGCCTATATAAAGCCTTCAACAACAATGGATTAAGTACGGGAAACTCATTACTCTTACAAGCCAAATTGCTGCAGAAATTCTCTCAAGTTCACATCCACTCAACACTCGAAAATCCTAGAGCTTTCCCAAGTGTTGAAGATAGAGAATTTCACCATTGTTATCCATCAAGCTTGTTGCGTTTACTGCTGCATCAAGCTCCCTTAGTGTTAAGCTAGTATAGTTGAGATTGTACTCTATTTATTCGATTGTAAATCGAAGATTGTATGTTGTATGAAACTGATTCTCAGTCAGTATAAACAAGAGAGAAGGAGAATCCAAAAGTAAAGGGATTCGTAGATCGAGCTTGATCTACCGTGGAAGTAGGATAGTTACATCCGAACCACGTAAAAACTCCTCGTGCCATTTACTGTCTTAATATTTCTCTTCATTATACTGCTCATACATTCATAGCATACAACAGCCTCTCATCAAAGGCTGTCATTGATTTTACTTAAAGAGTTATCTAGCTCAACCCTCCACCACATTCCGCACTATCAGTTTGATAGATCAAGCTTGTTCAATCCACAAGCTTGATAGATCAATCTGTCCATCTCTTCAAAGAACTGTCTGACCAGCTACCTCTTGAGAAAAATTGTTTGTTTTCTAAAATCGAAAAACGGTTGGCTATTGGTGTATTCCCCCCCCCCCCCCCCCCCCCCCCCCCCCCCCCCCCCCCCCCATACACCAATTAACTCTTTCTGGGACCAACACGTAAGATTACCCAAGATTAGTCCTATGTGGCATAATCACAAGATTGACTCACGGGCCGTATCTTACGAACCAAACAACGAAACGTAAGATAACTTTAATCATGTATAATCCAATCTTGCAAACTAAATACACCTGATCAATCTCATTTATCTATTTAAGATATCCTAGTATACTAGTACTACATCATTTTCAAAATTGTAAATATTTATCCGTTGTATTCTTTGTTTGCTATTTATAAAATTGTAGATTGCAATGCAATTCGTAACATAAAAGAATTTATTATTAGTTTATTTTGTCACACCTCGATCTAAATTATTTCTAAACAATTCTTCTTCTTTTTTTCTTTCATATATTTTTTTAAAAAAAATCTATATTGGATCTATGTACTAGCGTTATCAAACATTTAAGTTTTGCCGATTTGTCTCATCGTTTAATTTATGTATGCCATCTCATTACAAATTCAAAATATTGTGGATAATCTATACTATTATTATAATAAAAAGTGTCTTGTTTACAAAATTTGATTCGCCTATTTTGCCCTTACAATTAAAATAAATCATTAGAACATTAATATTATCATTAGAATATTAATTCCGAATATATTTCAATTTATATTCAACTGTATTGATATTTATAATATACTATTAACATTAAAAATAATCATTATATATCCAACAAGATTATACGTGCATTGCACGTAATCTCCACTAGTTTCATTAAAAAGGCAAATCAATGGTGACCTTGCTAAAATGATAATAATTGTAAATGATATGAAGACCAAATTAACCTTTTGATAAATAAAAAATGAATGAGAATAATAACTACTACACTTGATACTCCATCTGTCTCAAATATATCGTCATGTTTTATTTCGATACGAAATTTTAAATACGGTGTTAAAAGCAAAAATAATAGTTCATATTGATATGTTAATAAGAAGTGGAGAGCTCTAAATATGGTTGCAGTAGAGACCTTGATAAATGACGGACTTTGTTAAAAAAAGAGAGTCAATCGTTAGTGGCCAAGTCTCTCTCTCTCTCATGACGAGCGGAAATGCTCCTGTCCATCATTTCCCACCGCGGGATTCAACGGTAAAAATATACATTGTGTCCGCCTCTTCGGGACGCTGCTGCTGCGAGAGCTCTAAGGATTTATTTTATTTTATTTTATTTTATAATATATGACAATTCATGAGGGACGATGAGAAGCACAGATGGTTTATTTTTATTTTTTTCGGATTATTTGAATATTTGATTTGATTGAAAATACTACTATTAAGACCATATTAACCTTTCGATCAATAAACGAAGTTATTATGATCCAATTTAATCTTCCGTCAAAAAGAAACATTCTCTCTCTGAAAGCATTTGATAAATTTGCTTCCACGTGTAACTTAGCCCAAACCTTTTCCCCAATATATAGTTACACGTGTTCAACCAACTTTAACAAAATTGAAATTATATTTTACGTAAATTCAATACTTCAATTACATTTGACTTGTGTGCATTCGGTGGGAATCTGATTCCAAAAGAAAATAAAAGTAAAAAAGATTGGAAACTTTTCCAAAACAATTCACATTAAATCTTAAACAAGAAATTTTAATTTAAACGCAATTGACAATGATATTTCACCTATAAAGTGGTGGACAAACTTTTTTTTTTTTTTTGAAATATAGACAAACTCATTGAGCTAAATCACGGTGACGACTAAAAAGTAATTTAATCGTAATACTGTTATTAATTAAAAGATCGTTAACGTGAAGGAGAAATGAAAAATCATTATCGATTAGAAAAGATGAGATTATAATGTTACAATAGTTTTCTCGATCATTTAGAAACAGCCAAAGCATCACAAACCATATTAGACTTTTGATATATTGCAACTCCAAATGTTTTATTTTCTTTTTTGAGATGTTCATCCAAATTACCTCATTTCGTTTTTCTTTTTCCGAAAAAAATTAATCTTAGAAATGTGAACCCTATCTTTTTACATACGTCACGAGCCTTTTGTTTCTTAAAAAAAATAAATAAAAATGAAACAAGATAATGGAGGATGTACTATTTTGATTGATGGACCACTATTACGTTAATCAACGTAACTAATTAAGAATATATAATGTGTATGATTAATGTCAACATAGTAGCCACAAAAAAACGTAGGTTTCTCATTCTTACAATGGGTGTAGAAATGGAGGCTGTGAAAGTGACCGGTGTTGATAGCAGAATCTAAACCAATGCTTTAAAAATTGAATCTTAAGTCGAACGAGCAAAACATTCGGTTCATAATTTTTCAGTAAAACCGTGGTTAAACAGTTTAAAATTGAATTTCTTTTGAAAAAAATTGTGTGCAAACTGGAATCATGACTGGTTCGTGATAAAACCAGTTTAACCGTCGGTTCGATCCGATTTTTAAAACACTGATCTAAACTACTCGTCAGTCTCTTACTCAAGTCTTACTAAGAAGGTGGTGCAGAAGTTCTTGGTTTTATTGGTTATCAGAAATGCAAATGGAGAGTAAAATTAGAAGCATCTAACTTTTTTGCTTTGTTAAAAGGCAAAATCATAGTATATGGGACAGCCAAAATAAAGCGATGACGAATCCAACTCCACATTTTCAAAAAAGATTTCATACTAAATCTGCTACTCTTTTTTTTCATTCCTTTATTTAGTACTGAAAAAAAAAATCTATATTCACATATAAATAAAAAGTAATGTATAGCCCCTTAAAAAAAACAATATTAATATCATAAACACCGGTATATATACGTGAAAAGTATGGGTCCGTGTAAATTTAACGATAAAAGATATGTGCTCATTTTGGTTTAACATTTATCCCGATAATATTAGATGCATAATATTGTTTGATCAAAATCACTCTTTTATCCAATTTGAGTACATGTATTGTGTTCACAGTTGATATGATTACGCTTTTATTTAAGATTTAATATTTTTTAAATTTAGTAATAATATTTAGTCTTTTTTTATGTAGAACTTAATTTTAAAATTATTTTCGTAAATTGTATCACCGCCACATCAACGTGAAGTCGTGAACACATTTTAAGGTATAATAATAGAGGAGTATTGTCATTGTTTGACACGTAATCATCTAAGGGAGAAATTAATAAATCGACCAAATTATAATACATATTTAAAATTTATTTTATTTTCTGAAGTCAAAAGTGTAGTCTCTCGTACGTAAGTCGTTTTCCCACTGACTATAAAATAATGAACAAATAAATAAATAAATAAAAGAAGAAGAAGAAGAATAATAAAAACCAATGAAAATTAAATTCTTGATATATTAGGTATAAGTCTGTTTCATTAAAGTGCATGTTTGCCCTCTCATTATTTATTATTATTGAAACAACATTATTAACTTAAAAGGCGACTTCTCTTTTATAAAAGTGGAAAACAAAATATTTCCCACGATTTTCCCATAATTTTCCCTTTTTTAACAGGTATTTTTTCGGGCAAAAAGAAAAAAAATTCCACTTTTTCATTCAAATTATGATAATAAATTTTCACCTATTTAGAGAAGAACATATGATAAAATAAGTGGTGAACGAATTATTGGATAAAATTTTTCTATAATTTAATTACGTAATTTTAGTTCTCCTTTATGAGAAACAACAAATCTAAGGTAATTAATTAATGTGTGACACCACAAAACTTTTTTAATTTACTTCTCCTTAAAAAGTGTGTCCAAACAAATGTGATCAAGTCGGCCGAAACGGAGGGAGTACTATTCCATATACTAAGGTTGCGTTCTCTTTGATGCGAAAGAAAAGGAAAGAAAAGAAAAAACCACCCTATAAATTCCACCCATTTTCTCACATTTTATATTTCCCCCCTTCATTTGCACTATAATGGAGAGAAAATATTATCTCTCCAATTTGGTATTGTAAATATTTTCTCCAATTTAAGGAGTAAAATCTCCCCTCATTAATAAAATGTGAGAAAAAGTGAAAAAAATGGCAGAATTTACTGTATAAGATTTTTTTTTTATCTCTCATTTTTTTTCGCATCAAGGAGAACGCAACCTAAAATGTCATTATTGCACTGTATGCTAAAACAGAAAAGAAGCAAAAGATCCAATAACTTGGCCCTTTCCTATACTAATTGAGCACTGCCCATATTTAAGTATTTATGAGTATAGTGTATATCAAATTCTGTATTGGCCCACCTTCACAGATTCTCCTTTTCAATCTTTACTTAGTTTTCTTTTCGCTTAATATTCTCTACAAAAGTTCTTTTCAGAAAAAACGTACAAAATTAATACTCATTCTGTTCCATCAAGCTTTATATGTTTTATTATTTTATACTACCTCATACTACCTTATATATATATATATATATATATATATATATATATATATATATATAAATAATAGGGTGATGCTATTCGGCCATAATGTGGCCGACCATAATTTAACTTTTTTAATTTTTTTAAGTATCAAATAATTTATATTTTTTTGCCAAACTTTTTTATATCATAAAAAACTCAAAAAGTGATGCTCCGTATTTTTTACGTATTTTTTAAAATTAACCCTTTAATTATTTGATATTTTTTACTATTTTAAAGAATTTTTTACCTTTTTATCTAGAAAAAAAGAGAAAAATATGTATTTTTTGTGGAAAAAAATATTTTTAAATTAAAATATAAAAGTAATAAACTATAGTTATCATTTACCATTTTTAAAATTACGTATATTATGAAAAATGTCGTTGTGTGGCCGGCCACATTATGGCCAAATAGCTTTATTGTAAATAATATGTTAAACTTGACAGGACAAAGGAAAATTATCTTAGATTTGTTGCCATTCATAAAATATTACTACTACTAAGGGCATGTACAATGCTAGAACCTCAAATGAGGTTTTTAGAGATGTCACATAGACAAGAGCACATTGTTATTAAAAATTTACAATGGTAAGGTTCTTAACATATGTTCTTATAATAATTGGAGGGTCCCACTTATTATTTTATTTAATTTTTTTTATCATTTTATTTAACAATTGATTTTATTTTATTATCATATAATTAATATGTTTTAATGCGGTGAGACCCATTTTTTCTTAAAATACTGCATCTTATATAAGAACCTGAGTTCTTATTTTGGAGACCTCCAATGGGAATGAAATTTAAGGTATGGTTCTTATTTTTGCCACATAGGTAAGATCCTTCCCATTGTACATGCTTTAAGGAGTAGCTTAAAATTCAATTCCCCTTGCTAATAAGTTTGCAAATATAAAAAATGTCAATTACACAAACAAGATATTATCTATAGGAACGAGGGATTACATTTTAGACTTTTAGTTCTTTAGTTCTTTATACAATTCTTACTTTACAATTCTAGTTATAATATTTCTTCCGTCCCACTTAATTAATTCACATTTCTTTTTCTTTATCTATTTCATTTATTAATTAATTTTTATAATAAGGAAATAATTTAACACACAAAAACACATCTATCTCATTTGTCATTGATTTTTGTGCCATATCTCAAATATTCTAATAACTACTCCCTCCGTCCCGCCCGATTTGGCCCGTTTTCCAAATCGGGGTGTTCCGGCCGATTTGGCCTATTTCCTTTTTGGGACCAACATTACACTTTCACTTTTTTAGTTTAATACTTTTAAATTGTTAAGAATGAATTTGATTGGCTAGTTTTAATTTTCCTTTATTGGGAACACAAATTCAAGGTTATTAATTAATGTAATTTACTCCTCCTTAAAAATCGTGCCGAAAAGAACTAGGCCAAATCGGGCGGGACGGAGGGAGTAGGACGAATGAAGTATTTCGTTAACACATGTTTTGAAAAAAGAACACTTAAAGAAATGGTGAAAGCAAACCAGGTGCCTTAGCGCGCTTGGCCACCGGGCTCCTCTCTTTAATGAGTGACTCAGGTTCGATCACCTTTGATAGCGAATTATGGGAGATAAAAGGTGGCTTGGAGAATTTCCTTGGAGAATTTCTTGAAGTCCACAGGATAAGAAGGATTGGAGACTAACATTTGATCTAACGACTAACATTTGTCCGATTAAAAAAAAAAGGTGGAAGCAAGTATTTTGCTTGAATTGGTAGTATTATTTACATTCGAGAAATATCAGCTAACATTTCTTATTCAAAAGAAAAAACAAAAAACAAAAATTCCGTTATTGTAATAAGGATTCTATAGTTGAGACGTCAAAATCTAAATGAAGTAAAGCAAAATTTATTCGTGGAATAATTGAATGGGAAAAAATGGGTAATAAATATGAATCACATAAATTCCTCGAAATACAAATTGTGAATATTTTGTAACAAATGGGTGCGAATATTTTGTACGAAAACATTAGAGCCAGGCACGTAAGTACGTATTTTGGTAACTACCTTTCGTAGTGGGGCCCGTCCCACATCTTTTATTGAAGAGAATTATTTTAGTTTAGTTACTACTACATCGAAGCTAGTACAAATTAATGATACGTGTGTGGTTTTGAGGTGAGCAAGATTTTCCTCGTTGATTTAATTTAAAAAAAATTAAACTTGTTTTTTTTTTTAATAAAAAAAATAGAGAAAAATTATTATGTAGTTGCTCGTGATACCTTTCGCACGTAATTGCAATTGAAAGCGACTACAATTTCCTTGTTCCACGCCAAATTCCAACGTATTCCAACCCTAAATACAACTCGTATTTTCTATTGCCTATCAGTGGTGACATCGTTTATTACATTTGTAGATAATTGACATATGACATAATTAACAGTTTAGGATTTAAGATTTGAAAAAGGAAAGTATATACCATAACCATTTTAAATTTATACACTTTAGTATTTACCATGTATCGTTTTTTAACGGATGATAGCAGTAGATAATGTCACACAAGTAGACAATAGAAGATCTCAGTAGCCCTAAACAAAATTAATTTTATCATATTATTCTTCAATTGAAAAAAAAAAAAATATTCGTATGTGCGGTATACTCTCTCTGTCCATAATCTTTAGGTTATTTTATTTCATCCGGTCAAAAATTTTTAGGATCTTTCCATTATAGATAGTAGGCCTCCATATAAAAATTATAACCATACTCTTTAAACACTACATATTTGATCAACATCGATACACATTTTAACAAATCAGCACAATACATTAAATTTCGTATCAACCGATTCAACCCTAAAGACTATGAATGAAGCACACGAAAAGTGCACTACTTTCACTTTAGTATATATATAAGCCCCTTTATCATTTAAACTTTTATCCTTCTCATTATTTACAAAAAATAATTATCACTTTATTATTCAACATCCTCTTTCGATGGTCTCATACTCTCATGTTCTTAATTTTTTCTTCACTCATTATCTATCTGCCTTTTTATTAATGATTATGTCATAAGAATTAGGTGACTTAGTGTACCTGACCGTTCGGCTCCTCTCTTTAATGAGCATAATCAGATATCAATTTCACCCTTGTTAAAAAGTACACCTTGTTGTGTCTCCTATCCAAAAATAAGTGTTTAAAATCGAGTAAATAAATGAACATATTTTATCTATCTACAAGCCCAAGCTTTTAGATCGTACAAATTTTTTCTGTAAACGATTAAACGTGTCAATAATTTATCTATTGTATAAAAGTTGCTTCCATCGTTGTTATGCATGTCAAGATGGGTTCTTTGCGTTGGACAAAAGTGATATTGACATAAATGAAATTAGAGCGACTGAATTCTACAATCGAAAGTTTGATGTCCCAATTCCTAAAAAAGCTAAAGTTGAAGGGACTCGATCTTTGACAAATTAAACCAAAACACCTAATTCATACAATAAACAATTATGTAGCACCCTCTCCTCTCACACTTTATGAGCAATAAAGGATAAATTGTAAAATTCCAAATACTATAAATAATGGCCTAATAATCATAAACTCCTTCCTCATTCCTAAATGTTTCACTTGCATTATCAAATAGAGACAAAGGGATGTAATTTTCCTCAAATAGAACTTTAATTTTATTTTTTTGGACACACAAATTATTAAAGAAAAGAAAGCGACCCCTCAACCCCAATACCAACCCATCATCTCTCTCTCTCTCTCTCTCTATTTTGAAATAATCAAATCATTTAATTTAATAATGGCCTTTCAATCAGGTTTCTCAAAAGTATGTGCAACTCAACCCCAATAATTCCCCATCTACCTCATTTTCTCGCGATTTCTCCTTTTCAATATATCGTCTCGCGACAATTAGAAAGAAAAGGGAAATGGAAATTGCACCCAAGCTACTTAAAACATCAACTTCCCCACTTACTACTGTGTCTCCGTCCGTCCTTTGCAAGATAGGACGTTTCTTTTTTTGAATTATATTTAAGAAAAGACAAGTTTGTATATTAAATTGAATAGTGAACATGTGTAAATACTAAATAGTGATTCTTCTTTCGTCGTTTTTTACTCAATAACAAAATGTATTCTTTTATTGGGGATGTATAAAAAAGAAACGTATCATCTTGCAAATGATAAAGAGAGTAGTGATTCTCATCTACATCATATTCTCACTCATCCCCCAATTTATCACCTTGATAATTTAGAAAGACAAATACTACCAACTCGGCCCTACTTTATAATACCCTATCCACCAATTTATCGTATGAAGATAAATTAGAAAGGTGACCAGCAACCCGGCCCCACCACTTAATTCTCTAATCCACCTCATTTTGTCGTCAGTTGATATATCGCGGGGCGGGGCGAGAAATTGGGAAAGGGGACAGCAGTGGCAGGGCATCGTAAATATCGGCAAAAACCGGGTCCAAAAGGTTAGAGAGGCAAGTCCGAGAAAAAGGGTTTGTCGTTTTAAATATGGATGTGGGGGATCTGGTTTTCTCAAAGGAGGTTAAAAAATCGTGTGCATTACTATTAATTATTCCCCCTCCTCTCTCTTTCAAGCGACTATTAAGCCGTGCGATTAGCTCAAGCTCCGTGGTGGGCCCCCTCGCCAAACCCTAATTAATCGGACGGCCAACACTCCCCATGTCAAAACTAGATGCCGTGCCATCTTATCTTTTTTTTACCTATTTTTACGTCTATTCTTTCCGTTTCTTTATATGCCCTCCGTGCATCGACATTAGCTCTATTTGATGGGAACCAAAAAAGAGAAACATGTGATTATTTTCTCCAATTCACTCCATTTAACATGTTCTATTATTATACGTCTCAAATCTATTTACTATATATGTTAAATTGAGTGGAATTGATGTAGTATAATCAATTTCAAGAAGAGAAAGTAAATTGTAGTCAAATATTCTTTGTCATTTTATGAAATAAGACTAATAAGTGAGATTTACAAGAATGACAAATGAGACTAATAACAAGGGACATATGTAATAAACGTCAGTCATCTTCGAATTAAAATATACAAAGAAAATACGTAAATTTACATTTTTTTTTTATTGTTATCCTTTTATGCATACCAGCTTATACATAGCATTACTTGTATGGATAAAATAATATTCAATTTGTTCTAGTTCAATTGTTTTGTTTTTCTAACATGAGTCGTCTTATGAAATTGTCATCTAAATGGAAAAAAATTACATTACATTTTCATGTGAATTCCTTACCTTTTAATTTTAATATTGTGCCGGAAATCTTGTGTGTTATTAGAAAAGCAGAATAATTTAATTGGGACGGAGGGAAACTACTTTTCTTTCAAATTCTGAAACAGTACACTGAAAAGGAAATTAAAACAAAGTCAAAATGAGACACTTAAATAAAAATTTAAGGAGTATACAGTTATTAAAATTAATGGAATTTAAGAGTCCCACCCTTGTGTAGTTAGATATACATAAGTAGATATTGAACTATAAATTGTAATATAATATCACTATCAGGTATGGTGTCAAATATCTCATGTATATGAGTTGAGTATATATAAAAGTAAAATTAGATGTAATGTTAAAAAAAAAATTAATGAAATTTTGTTGTAATAATTAGGGTTTGTTTTTCAATGGGATTTTGCTTACATGTTGCAATATGTGTTTTGTGGATTTACTTCGAAATTATTTTTTCCACCCCATTTATTATTCTCACTAGACTTGGGCATAATAATCAAGAGAAATACAAATAGATGAATTTTAAAGGGTGTTCATATGTATTAATTCTTTTCTCTTTTAATAAATAAGACTAATAAATGAGACGAAAAAAAAAGTGAAACTAATATATAAAGACCGAGGGAGTACTGTATTTCAACGAAAATCTGAAATATATAAATCATTTGACTACTTCGTTAATCCTCAATAATAGGGCTAGATTTTCATAAATTCAAATGGGTTATCCGTATAAAATAGATTTACGAAACATATTCAATAATAGCATAATTGCATTAGTGTATGGAATCATATATAAATTGTTAGTCAGATTTTTCTTTTTTTTGACAAACAATTCAATTTTAATTAGCTAAAATCTAACTCGATGCAAAGAATAGAATATTTATATATACTATTTAGGAAAGTTACTAATATTTCCTTAAAAAAACAAAAGAAAGAAAGAAAGGAAGGAAGGAAAGTGAGTAGTACTAAATACTCCCTTTTTTTTAATAAAGGGACTTTTAGCTCAAACACGAGAATTAAAAAAACTTAATGATTATTATTTTATGATTATTTTTTTCTCTCTTAAATCACATTTTTTTCATGTAAAAATAGATAAAATTATTTTGGAAGAAGAGATAAACATTAATTGTAATAAATTAAAATAATCAAAACATGAGAAAAACTGAAGAATAATGAGTTGAAAATTTTACCTAAAAATATAAAAATCCCTTATTAAAAAAACGGAGGGAGCACGACAATAATTTAACAAGAAATGTGGTATGAATACTTACTCCCCTAATCCTAGTTTAGTGGCTTAAAACAGAACGGAGCCGAAGACCAGCTGTCGGCTAAAAGATTCCGAGCCGTTTATTCTGGACAAAACGTTAGCCGGCTCCATAGGGCCTACTTTGACTGTACATATTGATAATATTTTATTCTTCCCCATGATAGGATAATTCACTTATCACAGTTTCTGAAGCGATACGTCGATCAGCTTATCTCCATCACTGAGTCTCCCCTTCCTATAAAAATCACTTATTTCTGCAAGTATTGTCGTAGTTTATTTTTTTTGCCCTTTCTCCAACGATAGACTAGAGAGAGAAAGTAGAGAGGGGAAAGGAACCCCATGTGTCTCTGTGTGTATATATAGCTGTATACACACAATCTCTCACCTCCTCCATAGACACAAATCAAACTCCCCATTTTTCTCCTCGACCTCGTCGTCTCCCCCCATCGATCGATCTCAGAAGTAAGCCCTCTCTCTCCTCTCTCTCTCTCTCTCTCTCTCTACACAAAAGCACACGCGCGCACGCGGCATCGTGTGCTTTTATATTCTGGAATATCGCCTTGAAGAACTCTGGTTTTAATTTTTTTCAATTTTTTTTTTCATGCTTTTGAGGCTTTTTTTTTCAGCTCTGCTTTTTTTTTTTCTTTTTTTTTTTTCGTTCACTGAAGTATTGACACAAAATTTATCTTGGCTTTTCTGTTTCTGTATTTTCTGCTTCCCCTTTTCTTTGCATCTTGGATCCCATTTAAAGCTGCTTTCGTTTCTCTTGATCTCTTAATTTAGCTTCTAGAATTTTGATTTCTCTCTCTGAAAGTTTTATCAAAACCCTTATTTCTGTCGGTGCCCTTTTCTTAAAATTCCACATCTCTGTTTTATCAAGATGAGTTTAATGATCTGTGTGTGTGTTGAATTTTCTGTAAATTTTGCAAATTTTTCTTCTTAATTGGTTTCTGTACCTTGCATTTAAGTATTTTGTTTATTTTTGAAGTAGTGTTTATTTTTTATAGTAGTATAATAATAATGGGTTTTGAAGCTTGTGTCGAACAATAATTAAATGGAGAAATGGTTTGATAATTAAATATGGCTAGTGGTAGCTGACCCCTTCATTTATTGTTTCTTTCTCTCTTGGTTTTTTTGTTTTGGTTTTAAAAAAAAGAATAATCTTTTATTGTGGTTTTTACAGATCTGCTACTGGTATTTGCTTTTTTGAATTATTCCCACTGGATTTGAAGGAGAGTTGGTTGGAATGTCTTCTCTCAGTAGAGAACTGGTGTTCTTGATCTTACAGTTCTTAGATGAAGAAAAGTTCAAGGAGACCGTTCACAAGTAGGTTTAATTTATTCGAATTGCAAGTGTGCGGAATTTCGATTTTTTGTCCTTTTCCGTTATAATAATTATGTGGTTTTGCTAATGTGCACTTCCAATTATAGACTTGAGCAAGAATCTGGATTCTTCTTTAACATGAAGTATTTCGAAGATGAAGTTCATAATGGGAACTGGGAGGAGGTCGAAAAGTACCTCTCCGGTTTCACTAAAGTAGATGACAATCGTTACTCGATGAAGATCTTTTTTGAGATTAGGAAGCAGAAGTACCTTGAGGCATTGGATAAGTGAGGCTATATCTTTGCTTATTGAGAATATGAACTGCAATGAAAGTTTAATTTGCTAATTTTGAATGGGATTTTGTTGTTATGTATAGGCATGATCGGTCCAAGGCTGTTGAGATACTTGTAAAGGATCTTAAAGTATTTGCATCATTTAATGAAGAGCTTTTTAAAGAGATAACTCAGCTGTTGACATTAGAGAATTTCAGGTAATTAAGCAATTGCTATTTATTGATCGCCCCTGCTGGTGAATATTTTAAGCTGGACATTTTGTTCTTTAGGGAGAATGAGCAGCTATCGAAGTATGGAGATACAAAATCTGCACGAGCCATAATGTTAGTTGAGCTGAAGAAGCTTATTGAGGCGAATCCATTGTTTCGTGATAAGTTGCAATTCCCAAACCTTAAGAACTCAAGACTGCGAACACTAATCAATCAAAGGTAGGCTTCCCTTACTGACATTTGTCAAATCATTGGGGAATTTTATTTCTTGTTTCTTAGTAGTAGGCCTTGGCTGTACCTTCTTTCATAGTTTCAAAAGGACTACTGTGTGTGTAATGATTTCATCAGACTTGTATACATCAGAATTTGTTAGATTTAGTTTTTCTTGCTGCATTGTTGTCAGTTATACAAAATTTGCTTAGGTCTCTAGTTTTATAAGTTACCTGTTTAGGGAGACGTGACATCAGTGCCTTTGTCTCTATTCTTGCGTCAACTTATCAATGCAACTTCATAGAGAAAACTGATGACATGCATCTGCAGCTTAAATTGGCAGCACCAACTTTGTAAAAATCCTAGGCCAAACCCGGATATCAAAACACTTTTTGTGGATCATTCTTGTGGGCAACAAAATGGTGCACGTGCACCATCTCCAGCAAATACTCCCCTGCTTGGAGGAGCAGTACCAAAACCGGGTGGCTTTCCATCTCTGGGTGCACACGTGGTTGGTTTATAAATAAATGTTGATATCTTATATTGCCATTGTTTTGTCTTTATCTTTCACTCACTCCTTTTATTATTATGTCCAGCCTTTCCAGCCTAGCACAGCACCAGTTCAAACGCCCCTAGCGGGCTGGATGTCAAATCCCCCTACTGCAACGCATCCTGCAGTGTCTGGTGGACCCTTAGGTCTTGGTGGCCCACCTATTCCAGGTAAAAGTTCTTGGTATATGAGATGAAATTTGCATAAATAAATAATGATGCAGATGTGCTTTGGATGTGAGTTATCTACAATTCAGTGTGAGGTTGTTATGTGATTACACTGTTCTTAAGTAGTTAGTTGTTCTTATGGAGCTGCTATGGTTGGACTGTTGGTCCTAGTTCTGGCACTTGTTCTTTTGCTTGGATTGTTTGCTGATGTTCGAAATTTGATACCTGATCAGGCTGAGCTTCATTCTAAACTAGTTCTGTCTATTGTTGTGTTGTACAGCTGCCCTCAAGCATCCTAGGACTCCACCAACAAATCCTTCTGTTGATTTCCCATCTGCTGATTCTGAACACCCTAGCAAAAGAGCCAGACCATTGGGAAATGATGAGGTGGTTGGATATCTAAATGATTACGATCTTGAGATTCCTGCTTACATGATATTGTGTTTCATCATCTGAACTGAACTCTCTCTCTCTTTTTTTTTTTTTTTAAAATTTATTATTATTATTTTTAAACAGGTAAGTCTTCCTGTGAATGTTCTGCCTGTGTCGTTCCCTGGGCATGCACATAGCCAGAATTTCAATGCACCAGATGACTTGCCCAAGACAGTTGCACGGACTTTGAACCAAGGTTCATCTCCTATGAGCATGGATTTTCATCCTATCCAACAAACTCTTCTTCTAGGTTGGTTTTGCAACTTTTTTTTTCCTTGATAAAATCTTTAAGCAAACGTGGCAGCGTTTTGATGTAAGACATTGCTTTTTTTTGACGACTCAGTTGGCACCAACGTGGGAGATATTGGACTGTGGGAGATTGGTTCGAGAGAGAGGCTAGTTCAAAAGAACTTTAAAGTGTGGGATCTGAGTGCATGTACAATGCCTTTACAGGTACCGCATTTTTCTATAGTCAAGTACAGTTAAGTATCAATCATCTTAAGGGTCATTACCTGGAACTTGAATTTCTCAATTGACTCCAGGCTGGTCTAGTTAAAGATCCTGGTGTCTCAGTGAATCGTGTGATTTGGAGCCCAGATGGGTCTTTGTTTGGTAATGCGTCTTAAACCTTTTACAGTTCAATACAATATCATTGATGGCATAATTTGATGTTTATTTGGTTTCATCTTTCTACAAACAGGTGTTGCGTATTCAAGACACTTGGTACAGATTTATGCATATCAAGGGAATGATGATGTGCGACAGCACTTGGAGGTAACTCGGTCATCGCATAGCTTAACCAATTAGTGCTTAGATTATTCAGAATTTGAACCAACACCTATTGTTTCAGATCGATGCTCATGTTGGTGGAGTAAATGATCTTGCGTTCTCCCACCCCAATAAGCAACTCTCGGTTATAACCTGTGGAGATGACAAGCTTATTAAGGTTCATTAACAGAATAGCTTTCTGATTTTTCCACTAACCTTGTATAATAATCTGGCGAATTCATTTTCTTGTAATTCATGATTCTTAGGTTTGGGATGCCACAACTGGTGCCAAACAATACACCTTTGAAGGTCATGAGGCCCCTGTCTATTCAGTCTGCCCTCACCACAAGGAGAATATTCAGGTATATAATCCAATGAAGAAATTTCTTACTAATAAACTGAGACATCGTGATTAATTATATTCTGAGTGTTTCTTTTCGTTAGCAATCTGATATCATGTTATCAATATCAACGGCTATGGATTATAATATTGAGATAAATGCAACCACTGTGCGTTTATGTTTTTACCTCCAATTAATAATAATGTATTTGCCATTACTTTGCAGTTTATCTTTTCGACAGCACTAGATGGAAAGATTAAAGCATGGTTGTATGACAATTTGGGATCTCGAGTTGACTATGATGCCCCTGGCCGTTGGTGCACAACCATGGCCTACAGTGCTGATGGAACAAGGTAAAATATATTGTGCAAAGTGATGATAATGGTTTATGCATTGGCTTCTGGTGACTGGGTATATTAAGCTGGTAGTTTTCTCGTTCAGGCTTTTCTCTTGTGGGACCAGTAAAGATGGGGAGTCTCACATTGTTGAATGGAATGAAAGTGAAGGAGCAGTGAAGAGAACATATCAAGGTTTCAGAAAACGATCATTGGGGGTCGTGCAGTTTGATACCACAAAAAATAGATTTTTGGCAGCTGGTGATGACTTTTCTGTCAAATTCTGGGATATGGACAATACTCAACTTTTGACTAGCAGTGATGCCGATGGAGGTCTTCCTGTGAGTATCTTACTTAACATTATGGATACAACTTATAAGTACTACTATTCACTGAGACTTGAATTTTTCTTTCGATTAATTGAAAGGCGAGTCCACGCATCCGCTTCAATAAAGATGGTACCCTGTTGGCTATCTCTGCCAATGAAAATGGAATCAAAATTTTAGCAAATGCAGATGGTATGCGGTTGCTGCGAACATTTGAAAATCTTGCTTTTGATGCCTCAAGGGCTTCTGAAGCTGCAAAGGTGAATTACGTTTACTTGTAGCATCTTTTTGAATCCTTAATAAAAGATATTAAAGTCTTTTCATGGTGGTTAACATACAGCCAACTGTCAATCCAATATCTGCCGCGGTAGCCAGTAGTGCAGGACTCACGGAGAGGGTGGGCTCAGTTGTTGGCCTCTCCTCTATGGTTCGTATTATTTGCTGTTGTTCTGTGTAGCTTACCTCTACTGCTTTTGCATGCTAGATCTTTGTTTTACTGACTAGTGCTTTCTTTTCAATTACGTACATAATTTTTCGCATTTGTGTTTGATTTTGTAGAATGGGGATACAAGAAACCTTGCAGATGTGAAACCTAGAATAACAGAAGAAACAAATGACAAATCAAAGATTTGGAAGCTCAGTGAAATTAATGAACCGTCTCAATGCCGAACCCTTAAGCTCCCAGAGAATTTAAGAGTAACAAAGGTAAATTCTCCTTTTAACGCTTCTCACCTGAAAGATGTTTACTGTCTGAGTAATCATTTTTATGATCAGAAATTATCATGCGATTCTTTAATATTTTGAATTGTCAAACAATTCTCTGCATTAAGCATACGAACACAGAATACGTTCTTACATATGTTATTAATAGTAAACCTGATAAAATATTCTAGGTTGGGGAAAAGTTTAGTGTCATTTGTAATCTTTTACTTGCACAAAAGATCTTTGCGTTTGTTAGCTTTGCGGCCGCCTTATATTATGTTGTTAGCTATGTGGACTCCTAATATTAAAAGTCCTCTTTTTAGAGCTACAACCCGGTATCTACGAATAGTGAAATCATGTCAATTCATATTGATTGTGCGCACATGTCAGCACTTGATCACTGACAAGGTTCTTTCTTGTATTGATCTATCAGATATCGAGGTTGATCTACACAAACTCAGGTAGTGCTATACTGGCTTTGGCTTCAAATGCAATCCATTTGCTCTGGAAATGGCAGCGAAGTGAACGCAATTCAAGTGGCAAAGTAAGCAAAGAATAATTTTCTTCTCCATTGATATCAAAGACTAAAGTATATATTGTTTAAGAATGAAAACTTAATGATGTAGGCAACTGCCAACGTTCCACCTCAATTATGGCAACCATCAAGTGGAATTTTGATGACCAATGATATGACCGAAACAAACACCGAGGAATCGGTTTCTTGCTTTGCTTTGTCTAAGAATGATTCTTATGTGATGTCAGCATCTGGAGGAAAGATATCTTTGTTCAATATGATGACCTTCAAGGTAACCGATGTAACAAAATAATGATACTTTTTACAATTGTGTTTATGTATGTGTATGTATTCAATATCTCTAAATCATCAATAAAATGCAGACAATGACAACCTTCATGCCTCCACCACCCGCGGCAACATTTTTAGCATTTCATCCTCAGGATAACAACATAATTGCAATTGGGATGGATGATTCTTCAATTCAGATATATAACGTTCGAGTGGATGAGGTAATTCACAAGTGCTTGTCAGGATTTCCTATCGAAGAACTATCGTTGTTATTTCAGTTAAAGCCAAGTGTAGAAGTATGACATTTGCTTCAAATTCTCCTGCAGGTCAAAAGCAAGCTTAAAGGGCACTCGAAAAGAATTACAGGACTTGCCTTTTCAAATGTTTTGAATGTCCTTGTTTCATCAGGAGCCGATGCTCAGGTCAATAATTAAATTCAACTACTTTTTTGTTAGTTTACTGTTTGAGAGTCCATGAATATTGTTGCATGCATGATATTGTTCCAACTCCTACAACTGTCACTATCTCTCTTGACCCTCGTCTCGCCCTATTGAGTAAACCTTTGTGAATAAAGAAAGCTGAAATATTCATTTCTCGTGTCCCTCTTTTCGTCTTCCAAGGTAAGGTCAATTGAAAAATCGTTTGGCAGCTATTTAGTACTGTAATTATGCAAAACCTGAAAATATGTTTAGCACTGATGTTGATTTGCTCTTTACTACATGATGAGCCTATTCTAATTTGCTATTATCTGTGGCTATTCCTCTCCAGCTATGTGTATGGAGTTCTGATGGATGGGAAAAGCAAAAATCGAGATTCTTGCAACTACCTCCTGGGAGATCACCATCAGCACACTCAGAAACGCGTGTACAGTTTCATCAGGATCAGACTCATTTTCTGGTTGTACACGAGACACAACTCGCCATTTATGAAACGACGAAATTAGAATGCGTAAAGCAGGTAAGTGTATTATTTGTCTCAAGGAAGATTGAGAGTTCCTTGTATTAAGTGCAGATCTCCTAACACTAATGCTTCTAATCATCCAGTGGGCCCCACGAGACTCTGCTGCCCCGATATCTCATGCAACATTCTCCTGTGATAGCCAGTTGGTATACGCTAGTTTCCTTGATGGAACTGTCTGCATATTCACTGCTGCACACCTCAGTTTACGATGCCGCATCAATCCTTCTTCTTATCTCCCCTCAAGTGCTAGGCAAGTATTTTTGTTCATGATATATTCAAACTAAAGAGCTTTTTTAATCTGAATTTCGAGATAAGATTGAAAAATGTGGGATAACATTGATAAGTTATAAATAATATGCATTACAAGCTCGTTCCTTACCTACTGCTCCCTTCATTTTCCCCCCTGCAGTTCAAACGTGCACCCTCTCGTGATCGCTGCACACCCGCACGAGGCAAATCAGTTTGCATTAGGCCTATCAGACGGGTCAGTTCACGTTTTTGAGCCACTCGAATCGGAAGGCAAATGGGGGGTCCCACCGCCAGCCGAAAACGGGTCAGCGAGCAGTGCACCAACCGCTCCTTCGGCCCCAGATCAAGCTCACAGGTGACCGATCAACCTATCACGAAACCGGACAAGCGGCAATGTTGCATTTTCGACCCCTCACCGGTAAAAAGAGGGAGGACATAACTTTTGCTTGGTAGTGACCATGTATTTAACCTACACCTGTACATTATTAATATTATTATTATTATGCTGGGCATTATTTTCGTAACCAAATTCATCTTTCTCTAAATGTAAATGTGCACTGTTTCAGAGCTGGGTATGTAATTAACTCGATCTGGGTCCTTTTGCTCAAACAGGCCAATTTCCATTTCTTTTGACATTTTGCGTAAAGATGTAAGAATATCTTTGCCTTTAGTGGTATTGCCAGTTCTAGAATTGTAGACCTGATTCATTTTGTCCAAGTCTAATTTCTTCCTCTTTTGGCCAAAGGTTGCTTCGTTCCCGCGATTTTCCTTGCATTGATCAGTGTGGTCGGAGTCGGAGTTTATTACTGTCTTAATTCCGTTCTATTGATAATGAGTTGATTTATATTAGAACGAGTTTGTTATAATATTCGCGAAGGCTCGTTATGAGTGGGATGAAGGTAGTAGTACAATGATATTGATGCATGCTTCCGTTCATAATATTCCAGTTCAGACACTTATAGGTAGATGTGGTAGCATGCGAGGAAGGAATAATAATGTCCCCTTGAAACGAGACTTATACTGTTTAGTTGTATTGTTTTTTATTTTATTGTATTTTATTTTAATTTAACTAGTTATTTTCACCCGTGTATGGCACGGGATAAATTGAAATATTTTTTGAAACTTACTAATTGCAGTATATTGTTTGAATGTTTTTGATTTTTTGCTATATTATTTTATTGGTTACGATTACATTGTATTGATAACATAATCGGATATGATGGGGATTAGTGATATTATATAACTCATTACCTATTGACCATAATACATTATGGTATGACTATATCATAAATTCCAAAATTTGATGTTCAAGTCTTATGATATATATAACTCTTTGGAACTACACAATATCAAATAGATAAATTTAATGTGTATTCTTTGAGTACATGACCTAACGATATTCATACTTAGTTTATGATTATATTAAAGCACTTTAAACTACTCGTATATTCAAATGTGTTTATATTGTTCCAAAGATCAAAATTATTCATCCATTATATGAGCTGAAATATTCCATGTCCGCAAACTTTTTGGTAATTATGTAATACAAATTACTCTTTATATGACCCACTTTCATTATTGTATGTTCACTTTCATTACTTAAAAAGGGAAAAAAAATATAAAAAAATACATTCATTATGGTGCATATGCCTTATTATTTATAATTGGTTAATGTGTCATTTCTCTCCAAGACTAATAAAATTATTTATAATTGGTTAATGTGTCATTTCCCTCCAAGACTAATAAAGTGGACGAAGGAACTACGCTATATTAACAATTTGTATCAATCGAATGTATTAAAATTAATTTTTATGTGTGCACGCGTTGGTCTAGTGATAAGAGGTTAAGTATCATTGCCAAAGTCCCGAGTTTGAGTCCACTGCAACGCGACCTTTAAATTTATTTATTAAAGCTTTAAAAAGTAAACCTTTTCAATGGACTATTTTAGAAATTGCCCCATTTTAATTCACATGGTCGTGCATCACTTTCTCTTTCCACTCCCATCACAACAGGGCTGCACAACCATGGCAATTAGAGAACTCAACAAACCTAACTTGCCCCTTTTTCCATTTTCTTAATCCTTTGTATTGCCTCTAACCACTTATAATTTCATTAATACAGAATCATAACCACCATTGAATCTTTCTAAAACATAGGAAACGGTCGCATATTCAAGCATCCTACCAAGAGTAGTGAGAACAACTTCAACACGTCAACGATAATTTATAAACATGCATGTACAAATTTAAATATTTACATATACATTTTCCCCACAACAGAAATACAAGCCACCCAAAGGAAGTCGTTAGTTATATATACATTTTCCCGCCCATTTACGTAGAGGCGAGAGAACTTCACAAAATGGCGAGGCGACTTCACAACATGCATCGACATGTTCAACTTCAAATTATATACAATTCAAAGAGAATGTGTTTTATTTTCAGCCGAATCCATGTAATATGTACGGTGATTTTTAAGCCTGCTCGGGCCTAAAAGTTACCAGGTTGGGGAGATCTGTTGATTGAAGCTTCCTGATGTCGTAAGCCGTCACCTTGCACGACTCCAGTGTAAGTGACTTCAAGTTTTTAAGCGACTTCAGATGCTGCAGGCCGGCACTTGACACCCGAGAATTCGAGACATTCAGAGAAACGAGTTGTGTAAGCCCTGTAGTCATGCTGCTGATTAGAGAATATCGAGTTTCACCATCCAAAAAGAAGACAATACTCTGAGGAAAAAGCATGTTTCCGAAAGAGAATACTGCATTCTCTCATCTTACAAAGCAGTTTTTGTGGAATGAAACGTCTCATATTTAATACCATTATAGAAGACTAAAGAAATGACTCGTGATAAAATAAACAAACCTCCCTAAGTTGGAACAGCTATCACGGCTTAAAGGAGGCAAGATATATCGGAGTATATTTAAAGCAAAGATATATCTGATTAAGTACCAGAGATTGATTCCAAACTCCTGTCTGTGAGGAGACTGTTCTGAGAGAGATTCAACAGTGTTAAGGATGTAAGATCTTTAATGTTCTTTACTCCAGCATCAGTCAGTCCACCGCCACAGATCTCAAGAGAGCGTAGCTTCTTGAATGCTAACCAGGAAGAAAAAGAAACAAACAAGGATTGATATACAGTGACCAATACACATGAAAGCAAGAACCGAAAACAGTTACAAAACAATCACAATCCTCTTTCATCACTTTTTAAGCTCAACTTAGCAAAACGACAATACATATGTGTAGTCCCTTTCCTCACTACACTATTCTTCAGTCTTTCATTCCTTTTTATGTTAGAAGAAACGGGTATAAGGTGGAAATGAGGAGGAGAGGCACCAAAAGGTCTAACAAATTGGGTCCCATGTACGAGCTATGGAATTCTACAAGATAACTGAAAAACTTTTATACAGAGCATACAATTTTCAACATAATAAACAACAAATTCCTCACATCAAGGAAATAACGCAATCAATAATAAATATGTGGCACCACAGTGTTCTACAGAGCGCATCCCAACAATCAATTACTCCTCCCAAAAAAATGGCAAGAATTAAAATCAGTAAATACTTCAGGGTTCAATCGCAGATATAGTATGAACGAGTCCCATGGAATAACAGTCTACACGCTCACCACTACTTCACCATGGCTCAATTCAAGGTAGACTCAAGAATTCTTGGCCATTAAAGCACAGATAATATAAGTAGAATATTACCAACGGCAAAACACACCACACAGTTTACTTCACTACCATGGGATAAGTCGTCATACCTCGGAGATAACCGGTTCCAGAATCAGTAATCCGAGCTCCAAAAAGATCGAGATGCATCAATCCAGTCAGACCTGCGATGGAAGATATACTCAAATTAATGCATACTGACACACGGATGCAACACACCAAAAATAATTTAAAAAAAAAAAAAAACAGCAATTTCCTTTGGCTAGAGAATCAGCCAAGGGAGAGACGTGTACACATAAACTATACCATTCCATCACTTGCTTAACAGGATCACCCAAGAAAATGGACCACCCAAGAAAATTGAAATTATAGAACAAATTTAGTTGGGATATGGGAGGGACCTAGACGTACATAGATGAACAGAAGAACAGATAAACAACAAAGTAAGCAGAGCTTCAACTAAAGCATCCTTTTTGCAGTTGAATATAAAGCAGATAAAAACAAATGCACGATGTCCTTGCACTGTATCATCTCCACTTCCAAAGGCACAAACCATATGAATACTTCAAAAGAAAAACCTAAAAAGCAAAGAAGTGACATGCTTGAAATCACAATTGATCATGAAATTATGTTTAGACAGTATACAAGATAACGACAAAGGATCAGCCAGTGCGAAAATTTGCACAAGATAAATAACAAGACTTTTATTGGGAGAACCCCATACGCTTAGGATATCCCTATCATTCAAAAACCTATTGCGGATTATGAATAGACAAGATACATAAGTAGTCAAGAAATCACTGAATCGCCACTCAGAATTACTCCCTCCGTCCCACTCATATAGGGATAGTTGACTGCCTTTTTGTGAGACAAAAAGGCAGTCAACTATCCCTATATGAGTGGGACGGAGGGAGTACAATATAACTTGGCCCAACAGTCGTTCAAAATTGATTATTCCAGAAGCCTGCCATTGTTTCTTTGAACTAAAATCTTATAGATGCACCACTGGCAGTAACAATACTACAAGGTCTTACTTGTAAGAGCAGCAAGCCCAGCATCAGTAATTTGACGCGCATCTAGATTGAGGGACTTGAGAGATGATAAGCCGGACAACTTTCTCAAGCCACCATCAGTAACAACAGTAAATGAAAGATTTAAAGTCTCCAGATTAACCATCCCTGCAATAGAAAAACCAAATAATAGATTGAGGTTAAGTGCTTAGACTTAAAAAAAAAAAAAAAAAAGCACGTAGAATTGCTGGCACACTATGCCCCCAAGATATGCGGCCACCTCCATCAGATGCCTTTTCACCTATCGGAGGATCTATTTGGCACCAAAATGTATGACACTAACTAAACTTGTTGGTCACCGAGCTACTTGAATCACAAGAAAATATAGGGATGAAAAGGAGCCTTTTCAGAACAATTATTAAGCGAGTGCACAAGCAATGTCCCATTCATACAGCTGCAAGCCTTTCACTGTAATAAGCTATATCCTACTAATGAGAATAATTATAGGCTTCTAATTTTGAATGCGACATTACATCGCTAGAAAGAGGATTTCAGACAAAACCACATTAATATCTTCACATACAAACCCATTATTGAAAACACACACAAAAACAAACACACACACACACACACACACACAAAATTCTATTGTGTATGTGCTGTAATTCTACTCATCAATATAGTTTTCTATTCTGTCTCTCTCCACTCATAATGTAAATAACATAAAACCAATTAAGCTTACCAGAAAGATGGCGTAATGCACTGCTCCCAACTTCAGTATCAGACAACTCCAAAAATTTCAGACGAGTTAAACCTGGATCAAGCAATAGAAGAAACAAAAATCAGAACTTGTAACCACAAAGATCCGCATTCATTAATAATAAAAATTACAGCAAATCTTGTTTTGCGTAAAATCATACAAATAGAAGTTATCAAAAAATTAAAGGAGTGAAGACACGTTCTTTCAAACCAAAAAACAGAAGGTAACAAATTCACAAAGCTAGCAATACGTTAACAACCTGCAAGGTACAAGATTCCTTCATCTTTAATCCTGCAAGAATCAAGATTTAAGCTCTCCAAACTTATGAGACCTGCTCAAAAAAATATAAGAACAGATCAACTTCCATATGAAAGCCCCTCTATCCAAAGGTGAATAGACACAAGAAAACTATGAAACGTTTTATGTCAAATTCTATATAAGCCAGTAGATTACCTTTAAGATGCACTAAGATTGCACCAGAGATATCATTGAACCCCAGATTCAACACTTTCAGAGATTGCATCTCTGTGAAGCGAAAAGACCAGAAAATCACATACTTTTTCCAGCCAAAAATCTACAAAGAATGTGTATAACCTTTGTCTTATATAATTATTTCACTACATCTAGAAATCTCACTTGAAAAGTTTTCACATCCATTGTCCTTCAAATAACATCTGCTGAGATTCAAATATAACAATGCATCAAGAACTGCAAACACAGAGAAAGTATCAATTAGAAGTAAACATCTGCAGCGTATACGTCAATAGGGATCAAATTCTCAACTATAAGTTTTATTAGGGAATAGGCTGCATAGCCAATAACGTAAAAACAAGCAGAAAATAAACCTGAAAGTGACTCCAAGCATGCTGCAGTGACAGGGCAACCCTCCACATTCAAGAGGGTAAGATTTTTCAACTCTGCACAGATAAAAATTACAATATCAGAAAAGCTTGTTTGCTACCAATATTCGAGTACACTTATGGGAAAAATAATTTTATGCTTCCTATAGCTTGTCCCCCTTCACATTTTATATAATGATTGAATAAACCATAAGTCCATAACCATCCTTTGAGTTTCCATGTAGTATATTACCCCTTATCAATAATGCTATTTGGCCATAATGTGGCCAGCCACACAACGTCATTTTTCATAATATATGTAATTTTAAAAATATTAAATGATAACTATAATTTATTACTTTTATATTTTAATTTAAAAATATTTTTTCCCCAAAGTTACATATTTTTCTCTCTTTTTTTTTTTAAGATAAAAGGGTAACAAATTCTTTAAAATAGTAAAAATTATCAAATAATTAAAGGGTTAATTTTTAAAAATACGTAAAAAATACGGAGTATCTCTTTTTGAGTTTTTTATAATCTAGAAAAGTTTGGCATAATTATATAAATTATTTGATATTAAAAAAAATAAAATAAGTTAAATTATGGCCGCGGCCACATTATGGCTTTTCTTATACTGAACACAGTAGGAAGAAACAAAAGTTATCTTTTTTTTAATGTCTGTTGAACTACCTCTTAGGAAGGCTACACCGTTATCTGTAACTTTACTGGATGCGATTTGTAGAGACTTCAAGCTTGTCAGCCCTGCAACAACACAAGAAATGAGTTAGCCGATGTAGGATTGAGTACTCTAATTAGGACAATCTCATATCAATCAAAATCTTAAAAAGCACAGGATCTAAACTAACATCTCAATTGCTTAAAATCACCATGCAATTCAATGTAGACAGAGGGGATGAGCTAGCTACCTGCAATAGCCTTCATGTCAGCATCAGTTATGCAGTTGCAACAGTTGACATTCAGCATTTCAAGCTTTGCAAGTCCTGAACACAAAGAGTAAGATACATTAAACAAACATGTAAGGGCACTTAAAGAATTAAAGGCAACACAACTAACATCCCAAATAGCAACTAAAATTTCTGAAAATCCTGGACCCAATGCTATAGTATAACCATATCGAGATGGATAGCTACTTGCAACCACCAATATTTCATTCTAAAATATGACTGCCACCACCACCGGCTGGCACCCAAACTGTAACATTTTCAAAGCCTAGATATAAGATGATATCGCAGTTTCTCACTATTAGCTATCTGATGGGATGAGAACTGTTTCAACACTGAATGCTTGAAAAGGAGAAGAAAAACAACATGCAAGAATACACAGATGAATCCAAGGCTGACCATCTATTGTCAGAACTAGTGAGACTCCCTCCAGGTGTTTTAAGTAACAAATATTGCTCTCATTTCAGTATCTCAAATATTTAAGGAGGAAGAGAAAGCTCAATGATAAGGTGTATTCTGACGAGGATGTGCAGTTGGAATTAACAAATGAAAGAAAGGGTGTGTTATGAAGACGAGAAATGTAATATAAAACCATGTGGAAGGGTTGTCCCCTACCCGAGCATCCTCCGGAATCCTTACCTTACAAGAACCTCTGACTTGAATCTGTGCTGAATCGATGAGGTTCAGGAAAACCCTACAAATAAATTTGCAAGGACATCTGAACTTTTAACTGTTAGCCCACCACTGTATCTGTATTATTGGCTTCTTGCAGACTGTATTTGCTCATAATAAACTTGCCCCAAACAGAATCATTTCTGAAGAAACCTCCCGCATCACTTAACAAGACTTCATACCCAGACCTTCAATTTCTTTGGGACAAACCACGTCCCAATAGACAACAGAAAGTGCACACAAACGCAACAGAAGTACAGAACCATTCTAGAGACTCTCTCTTACACGTGAAATAATGACAAGGAAGTTGATAAGACCTACTCACTTAGACCGAATATTACTTCTCTAATGAAATAGTAAATAAAGTATAATTCCAATTGCCTCTAAGCTCATGCATGCATGATCTAGATAATTACTTCACCAGTCAACAAGAGTTCAATATACAAACCTTTCAAGTGAGCAAGCCCTCCGTGGATCCTTGGACATCTCTCTAGATCCAACTTTCTCAAGTTGATTAAGCCAGACAAATAACTTATTCCTTGGGCAGTGATCAAGTTGTTTCTTTTAAAACTAAGAGTAGTCAGATTTGATAGACCTACAAGATTGAAAAAACAACAAGTGTTCCTCAGAGCAGAAAAAACATAAATCTCAGAAATGTTGTCATCGAATGGACCAATATAACTAAACAGCAGATCTAATAGCTCATTATATTCAGTAGCATGTTACTGAAATAGGCAGAATCATATTTGACACAAGAAAATGAATAGCAACCAATTGCACAATTTATGCCTAAATACATATACAGGAGCAAACAACCCAACATTCCCATAGAATTAAGATGAAGAGTTCATGGCAAAAAGGAACATCAACCAACAACAGCAATATGTTGCCCCGCCAAGACAATTTTATATAAGTCAAACATCGCCCAAACACATGTATGTACATCATACAACATGGATCAAGATGAGAAGCTCCAAGGACTCTAATTTCTAATTAGCAGAGAAGGACTGTATAAAAAATAGAACCAAGTTAAATTAAATATACTAAGATGAAAAGAATATGGCACCACCAACACCAAAACATTACTAAGTACGATCATACCGTGCCAAAGTGCCAATAACGGTAGCAGTGTCAAGATCATTAAGAAACTTATGAGACCATGCGAACAAAAAATATGTGTGGAATTGCACTCTTACCATTAACCAGTTCAAGACTTTTGTCTGAAATCTGCTCACAGTAATTGAAATTCAAGGCCTGAAGACTCTTGCACTCTCTGAGATAAGTTAACCCATAGTCTGTAACATCTGAGCCTGAAAGATCCACAGAGAGCAAAGATGAACCCTGAGAAGATGCAACGTCCATCCAACTGTCATCAACTCCTGGGTACTCTCCCAAATTAAAGTCCTGCAGTAAACAGCAAAGCTCTCTAATGAGACAACCTATCACTACAAACTCACTGCAGCTCATTTACTGCTAGTTAAAATAGTGCTTGAAATGATACCTGAAGAGCACAGTCCCGAAAAGCTTCAAGTAATGTATCACTCAGGCATTGAGAATAGACCAAATCATCAAAAATCTGCTGACTTATATCCCTTGGCAGCATGGAGAAGGTGCTATACTTGTTTATGTCCTTCAATGAACAAAATTTATCTTCAGTCCCCTTAAAAGAGCCCAAGCTTCATCTCCGGGAAAGTTAATTATTACAAACACAATAACTCTGAACATACCTCCCGAATTTTGTATATGCACAAATCCATAAGCGTGGGGCAACTTTGCTTCCTCTGGCTAGCATCCATAGAAGCTCTAGAAAATGAGGTCCCAAGCCATTTTGAGCTCCCACTTTTAGTCGTATATCTGCCAGATATTCCTCTGTTGAGATGATCGTCGTTGACCTGTTGGTCACGCTTTCTCGAACAAGCTCCCCCCATATACAGTAGTATTCTTATCTACGATATCAACAAAGCGGAATTAAACAGTGCATCTGCACGTTTATACTCAGCATCAGGGGTAATACCGGTACACAACCCTGCAAAGAACAGAACAGACCATGTCAAAGTTTACTAACAAAGTTTGCCAAATGATTTCTTGAATCAAACCTTCCTAATCTGCTTCAGCAGTTAATTGATATCATTAAATAGACATATTAAGCCCAGAGCAATTGGAAAGTCTAGGAATTTAGCAGTTGCCATGCCATAAATACACTCAATCACGCCAAATAAAGGGAAACTGAGCATGAGAACGCAAGTATAATATGTTTGCAACTTCTACAAAAAGAAAAGTATAATTCTCAAGGCCTACATAGTTATAAAATGAATTTTCCACTACAGAATTTCAACAGAAGCCTCAATTCCTCAGTGAAAAATAAAAAATAATGAAAAAAAAAATCAAAATGGAGGAAATATCTACTGTAACAAGTCTACGTTAAAGACTTTACAGCTTCCACTGATAGTCCAGAAGTAAGAATTAAAAATTAAAATTAAAAAAAAAAATAGCTGAGAGAAAATGATCAAAAGAAAACAAGCAGAGGAGATTATCCTTCACACACAGTCACACGTTAATTCGTATGCAACCACGACTCATCGCACGATCAAACACCTCCATCTCAATAATCATCAAAATCACCATAGCAAAAAAATCCAAACCGCAACAATCGACATCACAAAAAGGAAAAGGTAAAACAAAAGGATGTACAGAAATCCCCAGAAAAGGCGCGAACACGCACGCACACAGTGGCATCACCACAAAAAGAAAAAAATAGCCAAGCCCCATGCGAAAAGGAAAGCTCGAAAAAATACCTTAATACATCCATAGAAGCATCAGCAGTCCTGAAATGTACAGTCTAGAGAGAGAGGGAGAGTGTGTGGAAAATTAGGAGTAGTAGGAGGGAGAAGATAGAAGAAGAAGCGTACAAGAAGGGGAGAGAGAGAGAGTGGCGCCCGAGCCAAGCTCCGAGCCAACCGATCTCCGCCACGTGGCGGGGTGAGGTGTCAGGACCTGTGCCTCGGGTTGGAATTGATGGCTAGATAAGAAGGGGCCGAAGCGGGGCGGGCCCACAGAAGCGCAATTAGATATTATTATAATGTATTTAAACTGTACGATTCGGCTTTAGCTTTATCCATTTTAGGGGGTTAAGTACCCCATGCGGGGCCCACCTTGAGTGGAGGAATTTGTACGCAAGTCTTCCTCTAATCCAAAGTTTTTGTGCTTAATGGAATGGAGTGGAGTGCTTAATTTCATACTAATCATGATTAGACATCCATGGGCCCCACTTTAGTTAAATTACATTAATGAATTAATAAATCCTTCTTTTTAGGGGAAATGTTTAATTCTAAATATGGGACGTCAACCACTCTTCTTGTGCCTTGTCCAAGTGGTAGATGAATGATATGCGAATAATTAATTGTTTTTAATCAGCTTAGAATATTTTGGTCATTAGATATTTAGAGAAGAAGAGTCGAATGGTCATAACGGAAGAGTTGTTCTGGCACCCAATTGAAGAAAGTCGAAATGGATCATCGAGCTGAAGGAACAACCTGTATGATCAAAACGATCCATTTTGGTGCACCCTGTTGTCAGAATTGCAATGTCAAAATGGTGACTCAACTAGTCATTTTGGACAAACATGTGTATAAAACACAATTTTGTCTTTAATTTTACGCAGATTTTAAAGTTGTATTTCTTCTTTTGCTATAAATACGGTAAAGGTCTAGGTAACTTTCCACTCGAAAACATATCCTAACTCTAAAATTTAAATCATTTTTATTCATTTTTATGTTATTGTTCATTTGCGGAGACATCAACCCAAGATCTCAACTTCAACCCAAGATCTCAAAACAAAATCATCCTAGTTTTGCTTTATCAATGAGTTTTAAAAAAAAAAAAAAAAATCATGTTGATTTTTCTTTGATCATGAGTAGCTAAATTTCTTTTTGGCTCTAATTGTATGGATGTCATTGATGTTTTGGATTTGGATTAGTAATTATGGTTTGCCTTCTAATTCATGACTTTGTGACTTTTGATGTTTGATTTTCATGTGAAAGTATTTGGCCAATAAAATTGCATGTTAGGTGTTTGATTAAATCAATGGTTTAAAAACCATACAAGAGGTCGAGTCGGTGAGGCCTTCGGTTCACAATTTTTTCGGTTCAACCATGGTTGAACCGGCTAAATCGACAAAAAGTATTTTTAAAACGCAAATCGAAACCATGACCGATTCATTGTTCAACCGGTTTAATCGGCAATTTGGTTCCATTTTTAAAACGCTAAATCAAATGCTTCGGAGGCTTTAATCTTGCATTTGAACTCAAAACTCTACTGTATTAGTAATGCATGGTGATAGAGAATCTAAACCTTTCAACAGTTATTTGGAATTGATAATTGTACCTTGAGGTTGCGTTTGGTAGAGGAGATGAAGCAAGATGGGATGAGTTATCTTAGGTTAAATGGGTGTTTGGTATTCAAGATGTTTTTTTCGGGGGGCCGTGATTAGGCTAAGGCCCGCTCTTATTCCACTATTGCCTTTAACTTATTTGTCTACCCTCTACCCCATGATAACTCATCTAGATTCAAACAGTGTAACATATAAGCTATGGAAATTTCCATTCTGCCCTTTTAAAATTCATTTCCAGGTGTTCAGATTTATGAAATGGGCTATACTCACGACAAAGTATAAAAAATTGTTTCTCTTCAAATTTATGAAATGGGTCAAATTTCACGAAATCCATTTCAATTTCTCCACATTATGCCAATAATATGAATAGTGTTTTTTTTTTTCAATTTTTTTTTATTATTTTAATAACTAAAAAAAAGGAAAATGATGGGCTCCCAGCCTCCCAAGCACGAGTATTTAATTCGTTCGGATAATGGATTTATAAATATGGGTTTGTCTACTTAAATCCTACATGATTAGATCTAGGGGTGTCTAAATCGGTTCCAAAATACACGATCCGACACAGATAGTATGGAACTATGGATACCCGAACCCGGCTTAATAGGGTAGTGGGGCAGGTTACGGATAGGTTTTTAAATTTTTTTGGGTATTTGGATACCCGATTACCTGTCAACGGATACCCGAATACCCAATTAATTTATATCAATGTATGTAATTATACAGATTTTTAATTCACCCTTTCAAGTTTCAATCTTCTTTCTCTCTCACAAGTCAGCGCCGTCGGCTAACTTTCACGCAAGAGTGTAGGGTATGTCTTCTCTCTTCTCTCTTCTCGTTGAGATTTCTTTCCCCACCCATAATGATTGTTATCTTCAATCGTTAATTGAACACATACATATTTGCTAATTTAATTGTAATTCTTTTGGGTCTACTTGTGTTTCAATATATTTGGTTAGTCGGATTATATTGTAATACTCCCTCTGCCACAACGAAGTTGAGACGCTTCTTAAATGTGAAGTATAAAACAATGAAACGATTCAACTTTATTAACAGATGCGTTTCTTAAATATGTGTACGAAGTACTTATAAAACAATGAAACAATTCAAGTTTATTGAGATAGATGGAGTATAAACGAACTAAATTTCTTCCTTCGATTGCTATTTAAATAACTTTATAATAAGTTTGATAATTTTTTAGTTCATCTCAATTTATTAAACAATTGACAAACAATATATAATGAAGCTTATAGTGATAGTAATAATAATTAAGCTTTGGATTATTTGTTTGGGTGTGGAGTTGATATTAACATGTGAAATTATTGTGGGTTTTAACTTTTTAGATGGAGTCTTCTGAAGCAACGCGACAAGCTAATAAGTTTGTGGATGTTGGATATGTTAGAAGACGTGCAAATAGAAGAAAATGCACAACTACATGAATAAGAGGCGGAAAATCTGGTGTTAAAAAACGGAAAGTGGTTAAAAGATCTATACAATGGAATTATTTCGAAAAGGTACTCATTAAAGAGTTAGGGGAAGATGGCAAACCAGTCATAGGGGAAGATGGCAAACCAGTCACGACATTGAAAGGAAAATGCAAACGTTGTGGTCAATTAATTGCTGTTGATTCACGTATTGGCACCAATGGTATGAAGAACCATAATATTTCATGTTCCAGAAAATATGAAGCAACAGAGAAACAGACATTGTTGAATTACACACCTAATATTGATGGAGCAGGCATAGGATCATTACGAGTTGGAAATTTGACCAAAAAGATATTAGGTCGGTGTTGTGTGAGATGATTATCGTAGACGAGCTTCCTTTCCTATTTGTTGAGCGAGAGGGTTTCAAGAAATTCGTCGCTCGGCTATGTCCTCAATTCCAGATTCCGAGTAGACAAACAATTAGAGAAGATTGCGTGAAGTTGTTTATTGAGCGCAAGGAAATCTTGAAGTTACTTTTTCAGAAGAAAGGCATGGGGAGGGTGTCAATCACTACCGACTCTTGGACTGCAATGAATAACACAAATTTTATTTGTGTTACTGCACACTGCATCGGGAAAGATTGGGTCTTACATAAAAAAATTATCAATTTTTGCAAGATAGTAAGTCATAAGGGGGATGACATCGGTGCATCAATTGTCTCATCACTAAGGGAGTGGGGGCTGCAGAATGTGCTATGTTGGACCATGGATAATGCCCATGCAAATGATAGTGCAGTTAAGTCATACCTTAACACGTGGAAGACGAGTGTTTTGGATGGGAGGTACCTCCATATGCGTTGTGCAGTACACATTCTCAATTTGATTGTGTCAGACGGCTTAGAGGAGATTAGTTTGTCTGTGAGACGAGTTAGAGAAGCAGTGAAGTGGATGAAAGCTTCACCGGCACGATATGAACAATTCAATGTCTATTGTCAGGCTGTCCAAATTAATTGTAAGAAGAAATTGTGCTTGGATGTGCCGACGAGGTGGAACTCAACTTATGTGATGCTAGACCCTTTGAGGCAGTATTTACGTTCTTCCTAAATTTGCATCCTGCATATGTAGATGACTTGAATCATAGGAAATACAATGATAATCCTATTGGGCCACCTATGGAGTCAGATTGGATAAATGTGAGGAAGACAATTGAATATTTGAAGAAATTCTACGAGTTGACCCTCCTCGTCTCCGGCACCTCGTATGCAACTTCGCATTTGTTTTTCCTTGAGATGTGTGATTTTTTTGACCTTATTTCTGAATTGGAGTCTAGTGACGAGGATGAAGTGAGTTCCATGGCAAAAAGGATGAGAACAAAGCTTGGGAAATATTGGTTGGAGGAAGCAGATTTGAATCCTAAAATGAATAGGATTTTATACATTGCTGCTTTATTGGACCCACGTCAAAAAATTAAGCATGTGGAGAAATGTCTGCATACAGTCTATGGTGTTGATCGAGGTAACATATTGGTTAGAGAGGTGACAGACTCGGTGAATGCATTGTTTGATTTTTATAAGAAGAATCTGGTTCCGACTTCTGCTCGAAAGTCTAATCCGTCACCTGTAGAAGCTCGTAGTCATGGACGATCAGATCGTCGTGGTAATTGTAGCCTTCTGCGACTGCATTCTATTGATGAGGATGTTGATGATATTGATACATCGGATATTGCTCTTTATGTCACATAGAAGCAATACCGAATGGCTAGAGATGCGGTTGACAATTTCAATATCTTGCAGTGGTGGATGAAGAATAGCCCTCGTTTCCCCGTCATGTCTGAGATGGCCAGGGATATTTTGGCTATCCCTGTATCGAGCGTTGCTTCCGAGGTTGCATTTAGCATGGGTGGTCGTGTTCTCTCACCATATAGAAGCTCATTGACCCCCAAAATGGTTGAAGCATTAATTTGTGCTGCCGATTGGTTGAGATCTAGTGCAAATGTCAACAAAGATGAAGAAGGTGTACCGGAAGAAGAGCTCGAAAAAGAATTTGACATGGGTTAGTACTTCTCTTACTCTTCTCGTTAAAGATTGCAAATTAGATAAAAATAAATATTTGCATTTTTTATTCTTATGTATTTGATTATCTCTAAATTGCAGTAGTGAACACTCTTGGAGCTGCAACTCAGGGACCGTAGAGACTGCTCAGAGTTAGAGAAGCCTGACTTTTGACAGTTGATTTTATGTTCGGACTTTTATGGATTATTTGCATGCGTTTATTACTTTTCAATTCATAGTTGGAAGGACTTTTATAGTTTTATGGATTATAACTTTTTGCATTTGAAAAAATATTAACATTAATAAAACACTCTAGCTAAGAAACAGGTTTACTGCAATTAATTAAAATAATATTAGCATTATTTAATGTTGCTACTTTTATTTTTTCTTTATTATTTTTTAAAACTAGACCTTTTATATGATACTTCTACATTTATGTGATTTTTATTTTTCTTTTCTATATATATATATATAGAGGATGGATCATATAGAAATAAGTCCTGGTGTGAGAAATAGGAATAGATCTGAACCGTTAATCTTAATTTGATCTATGGTTGTAATTGATTTAAGCATGATTATAAGGTATTATAAGCATGACTATGTTTAAGCATGAATTTGTACATTAAAAAGCATAATGGTGTTGTAAGCATAAATATATACATACTTAAGCATGATTTTGTATAGTTTTAAGCATCTTTCTCATTTCTCACGCAAGGATTTATTTGCACACGAACCACTCCCTATATATATATAGAGGATGAATCATATAGAAATAAGTCCTGGTGTGAGAAATAAGAATAGATCTGAACCATTGATCTTAATTTGATCTATGGTTGTAATTGATTTAAGCATGATTATAAGGTATTATAAGCATGACCGGGTTTAAGCATGCATTTGTACATTAAAAAACATAATGGTGTTGTAAGCATAAATATATACTGATTTAAGCATGATTTTATATAGTATTAAGCATCTTTCGCATTTTAGCACACCATGATTTATTTGCACACGAACCATTCCCTATATATATATATATATATATATATATTATAATTTTTGTTCGGGTAATATGGGTATCCGAAAATTATCCGAATTACCCGAGCTCCGGGTATTGGGTACCCGAGCTATCCATTTGGGGCGGAAGGCGTAATGAATTTTTACCTTATTTGGGTTTGGATACCCGACGAAAATGGGACGGGTAACCCGCCCGTCCCGTTTAGACACCCCTAATTAGATCATTTAATTAATTAAAGAAGGTTATTATTGTCATTTTATATTTTAGTATAACATATTATCATATATACCAAACACAAATATTAGTCATCTTGCATTTCAATCTTTCCTACCAAACAAGCATGTAAAATATTCATCTTCACTACTATTCATCTAAATCATGTTAGGTTTAATTATCCTACTACATCCTAGCTCACCTATCAAACGGAGCCTCTAAGTCTTAGTAGGAGATATTTGAATTATTAATCTACTCTTACCATTATATATATTCAGAAATAGAGTGGTGATTACTTGAGAGTTTCCATAAATTAATGGCTAGTTGAGTTAGTGTCCAAATCCATAGCCGAAGTCACTGTTGAAATACAATTTATAAATAAAAATAATGTAATTTTAAATATATCAAACTCTTGTACAAGTGGTCATGAATGATGAAAAATGATTTTCTTTAAATAAAGTAGTAACTTTGGAGATATTTAGGTCGTTAAATATTTAGGGAAGAAGAGTCGGATCGTCAAAATGGATCTGGATTACCAAAACGGAAGAGTTATTTCGTCACCCAACTGGCAATCGTCGAAATGGATTGTGGAGTCTACGGAACAACCTGTATAACTTTGTCCATTTTAACAACCAAAACGAAGACCGTCATTTTGGCACTTCGTATCTCCGAAATTACTTTGTCAAAATGGCGACCCAGTCACCGTTTTGGCCAAATTAGTGTGAAACACGATTTTGTCTCTATTTTTGGAAGGATTTTTTAGTTGTATTTCTTCTCTTGCTATAAATAGGGCAAAGGGGTTTCACTTTAGGTAACTTTCCACTAAAGAACATATTATAACTCTAATATTTAAATCATTTTCCAATTTTAGCTTAATTTTTCATTTGCAGAGTGATCAATGTGAAGATTGACGTGAAGATTGATTGGGTTCAACCCAAGATCTCAAGACAAAACCATCCTAGTTTGCTTTATAAATGAATTTCTTTTATTTTCATGTTGATTTTTCTCTGATCGTGAGTAGCTAAATTTCTTTTTGGCTCCAATTGTATGGATGTGATTAAGGTTATATATTTGGATTAGTAATTACGGTTTGTCTTTGATTTATGACTTTTGGTACTTGACTTTCATGTGAAAGTATATGGATGTGAAAAAAAAAAATATTTGGATTAAATCAATGTTTAAAATCATAGACGAGGTCAAGCTTGTGAGGCCTTCGGTTCATGGCTTTTTCAGTTAGACCGTGGTTGAACCGGCTAAATCGACAAAAAACGTAAAAAATCGCGAACCAAAACCATGACCGGATCATGGTTCAACCAGTTTAACCAACGATTTGGTTCGATTTTCAAAACACTGGATTAAATGCTCAGGATGCTTTAATAATGTATTTGAACCCACAACTCTACAATATTAGTAATACTTGCTAAATAGGGAATTTGAGAGTTTCAACAGTTATTTGGAGTTATAATTGTACTCTTGAGTCTTAGTGGGAGATGTCTAAATTATTAATCTATTTTCACCATTTTATTCAGAATTAGAGTGGTGATTTGTGAGAGTTTCCACATATTAAATATAACTAGTTGAGTTAGTGATCCAAATCCATAGGCAAAGTCATTGTTGAAATACAATTGGAGTATTTAATAACTCGGTATCATTATCCTTGTTCGTTAGTACTTTGGTTTAGAGTTATAAGTTTAGAGTTTAGTTGTTAGTTGAACTTGCCTGTTTGATTAATATTGAAAACAAGGCAAATCACACTGAAGCTCTGATAGAATAGATATATGTTTCACTATTTAGAAGCTTTCGTTAAACAATCTTTGTGGTATCGACTTGGAGCTATATTGATAATTATTTACTTAAAAATATAATTGATCAATGCGTGCAAATTGGTTGATAATGAAATTTAATTCTTTCTATTTTAGAAAATGTAACGTTTGACTAAAAAAAAATGTAACATATGCATTGGAACATTCCAAAAATGAAATAAATTTGGGGTGCTGGAAGAATTAAACCGGGTACATTGAAATAAAAAGGAAATTTAGCTTACGTCTAATAATGAAAGCAAAGTATTGTATAATTCCAAGGCAAATGCAGAGGTAAATATGGGTATTTGGCTTCATTTTTTGGGATTGAATGGTTAGAGTATATTACTCCCATCGTCCCACATATTAGTACGGAGAGACGAATAACACATAAATTATGAAAAGTAATAGGAAAAAACTATGAAAAAAAAGTGGTGAAATTGAAAAAGGTAAGTGAAAATAGGTGGTAGTGGAAAAAATAAGGAGAAAATAAGTAAAAGTATTTAAAATAATGTAATAAGAGTAAGAAAATATTTTTACTTAAAGATCCATTCGATTTTAATCGATCACACTAATATAAAAGTACCTTAAACGGAAAATAATCATATTAACAAGAACAACAAAGAGAGTACATAATAATAAAGACATAGCAATACGTGTTATTGAGAATTTTCTAGTATACAAGTACATTACCCTAAAAACATCTACCCGTTGACCTTTTCTTATATAATAGTAGTAGTAATTAAATGTGTCATCGCATTATTAAGGTAGGGTTATGTTTAGGGGAAAACTAATTTAATTCACATTCGATAGAATAGTGGGCTGCATCTAAACAGAAACACAAAAATGAAATATTTGTTTATTATTAATAATGGTATTAGTAATGAGATTAAAGGAGTGTATAGTAATATAATATTGCCATGAACTACAAAAATGACATTCTTTAAAATAGAAAACTTATATTATGAAATATTATGCAATATTATCCACTATCCATGTGAGGAATGATCCAATGTCCATCGTAAACATACTTAATATGCCTACGTTTAATATGGAATGGTAATACTGTTAATGAGTAATGAATCGAAAACTTAGAGAAGTTGGATTATACATTTATACTCCCCCCGTCTCATTCCAGTTGACACGTTTCATTATTTTATACCTTATATATATTCAATGAACGCGTCAAATGGAATGAGACGGATGGAGTATTAGTTGAATAAAAAACATTCCCTCCATCTCTCGTACTAAGATGATACATTTTCATTTTTTTGCAAATCCTTGGTAAGATGATACATTTCCTTATTGGGTAAGTATTAAGAAATTTAGAACTTAAAAAGAGTGATTATCAAACTAATTGTACCATTAAGAATAAAATAAATAAAACAAAAGGTAAAGAAAATATTTCATCGCACTGCACATGGTTATCTCCATTCCTTAATTTTCGTACTAAAAAGGAATGTATTATCTTGTAAGGGAAGGAGGGATAAATAACTACTAACTAAGGAATGCCAATCGTTAATGATTAAATTTCGTTTATCCAGTACTCCATATTATTTTAATATGGTTTGATTTTATTGCATATTCGGTACATTTGATGTAGGGACGTAAGAAAAAATACCCTTTTTTTTTTCTTCATAAGACACGTACAAAAATACCAATGTAAAAAAAAGCTGCAAATACCCACTTATAAAGGAACTACACCTTACACCATTTATTTTCTGTTGACAAAAAATTGATTAGATGTTAATTTCCGTCCATTTAATTTCAGATCACTACTAGGATTTGAAATCGATTGGAATTTGAAAGCATACCATTATTGGTATTTTTTGATCGAGTAAGTTCCAAACCTTATACTTCATATTTAATAGCATTTCTCTACGACTAGAATTTGCTTTAAAAAAAAAAAAACTCAATAAACTCAATCGTTGTTTAATTTTCCCGTCATTCATGATTAAATTACCATCAATTCGTTAACTTGTCTTATTCGAGAGTAATGCAAAAGCTTCCCCTTAAATTGAATAATTTTGCACTTTCTTATTCGAGACCAATTTGATACTCCCTCCGTCCCACACTAATTGTCCATGTTTCTCTATTGGGACGTCCAATTTAATTGTCCACTTTTCCAAAATAGACACTTTATACTCTCACATCTAGTATAATATAAACCCCTTTATCTCTTCTTTCGTTGGTTACTGTGCCATTTGTCAGGGGTTATCCCCCCCTTTTTTTTGTATTTTGTTGACCACCTAAATCAAACATAGAAGCGAAATTCAAGAAGAGATTCTATAAATCTACCTAAAATTACTTAACAAATCCTAAAGTAGTTACACATATTAGTAGACTTCTAACAGTACAATCTTCAAAACGTCTCAAAAATCCAAATAAACAATAACCCAACAACAAGATCGTCCACGTAAAACTAAAAGTCTAAGAAGGGGGTGGGGTTGGGGGTGGGGGTGGATGCAATGAGGTGAGCCTATCGAAACCGGTCGATTGTGAGATAGATTCTATCATACGTGTCATGTCCTGCACCATCATTCTGAACTCCCTAATGCGTTGATCTTCATCCCGAGCACGCTCTTCTCGAGCCTCCATCTCTTCTTTTCGGGCCTTGATACGAGCCTCCATCTCTTCTATTTGGGCATTCATACGTGCCTCCTTTTCTTCATGTTGTGCTTTAAGCATATCCTCAAGCTCTCGGATACGAGCCTCCTGCTGTGTGGGGAAAGGTGTACGTGAAGATTGGCCATGGCAGTACACACAAGTCGAGTACAGCTGAGATAGACATCCTTTGCCAGACACTCGTCCTTTCTCATTAGGTTTCATCACTTCCCTATAGATCTCTTCGACGGATAGGCCTTCTTTGCCAGGCACTTGTTCTTTATCATAGGATTCCGCCACTTCCCAATAGATCTCTTCGATCCTCTCAGGAGTAACGACTCGATGTTTATTAGAACCAGGACGTGGAGCACGTTCCTCATTTACACGACTCATTACCTCTGTAAACAGTATTTAGTCAATTAATATAACATTTGAATTTGAAATAATTCTATTGTATTTGTAAGTATATAATTAGCGAACCTACAAAGATACTCTATGCACGTGAATATCAGTCCATACACCATCTACACAATGTAAACGTTCTTGTGTTGCCAAACCCGTACAATGAAAATCAATGTTCTGATATTTGGCCTATTTCACATCTATTAAAATGTGTAAAGTGATAAAACAATGTAGTTAAGAATATATGATAATATATGTGATGTGATAACATATGTGGGCACATTACAATCAACACCTTTCGAAGAAATATCTCAGCATTATATATTAAAAGCCTTTCAGAAACTATCACATATCCGGCACAACATTATATGCACCAGAAATATAACCAAGATACAGAAAAGTAAACTTCTGAAACTGCAAATAATGCAACATTTATGAACAACAGAAAGTGGAGTCATACTCCCTCAACAAGATATGGCAATCCTACGACGTTCATTAATCAAACTTTCGAGCATAATCTCATACAATTTGCATTTGGGTCTTAAAATCGTTTTCTGAGGAGAAACTACTAAGACATACATGCTCATACATGACCTGTTATTCTGTTCTTTCCCCAGCCAAATGGAAGATCGGATCATTGCTTATCCCTTGGTGGAAATCTAAACAGTTAATTTTCGTTCTCTAAGTCTCCCCTTCTTCGATTATACAAACTCACATGCATAGAACACACACCAACTACAAATTAGTAATATCCCGATCAATCTCCCTACACCAACATTATTATGAATATAATAGTAGTATTAATATCCTACTCTGAATATGATATTCTCCTATTTAATCTTCAAGAATAATTGTTGGCAGTGTGGGTGATTCTCAAATTCTATCATTTACAGTTCCCAGAACAAGAAACCAAAACATCGAAAGGCCTCGTCACATTGCTATAATCTATACAATTATTAACAACAAAGATCTCTCATCTATCGTAGTCAGCCCCACATCTAATGTACATACTACGAATAATCAAAACACATTTATATAATTCTTTTATCCAAGCAATTGATCAATCTGTTTATATGGAATTTTCTTAACCAAAGAAAGATGAGAACGGGGTACCTTGTATTCTCTTCTTCGAGCAGAAAACGTACAGGAGAACGAGGGTCGCCGAAATGTCGAGCTTCGAAATGCAGCAATCTATCTAAAAAGGTATTGAGCAACGACAGTTAATTAGAGGAAGAAAAATGTATAGGCAACGTTGAGAGGGAGAGAAGGAGTAGATAGAGAAAGCATCATTGCATACGTGTATTATTCACCGGCGACTCCTGTTGGGAAATTAGACGCAACTAATCCCGCCCAGAATCTAGTGAGACACAATATTAAGGATATCGACCAATATAAACGGATAAAAATGAGAATAAAAAATGACACCGATATTTTTAACGTGGTTCGGCCAAACTGCCTACGTCCACGGACCAACACCAATATATTAGAGAATCTCAAAAGGAGGAGTACAACAAAATACCACACTGTATTTTGTATCTACCTACACTAAGGCTAGAACTCTCAACTCACTTTTATCACTCGTGTATAACTCCCACACTGAAGCTATTTCCTCACAAGAATTTTTCTCTCTCTCTCTGATAGAAGAACTCTTTCTTCTATGAGTATTGGTTGTTGGTGTGGTGATTGTAATGCTGCTGCTAAGCCCTCTATTTATAGGCAATTGATGAAGTGTGTAGATGTTCAAAGGCGGTGGCTTCAAGGCGGTTTCAATGGCGGTTTTTCTTCATTAGCCGTAACTTTTGACAAGTGGGTATTGCCATGCATGCATATTCATGCATGCATTAATTGGGCATGCTTACCTTAGTTGGCCAAGCAGTCATTTTTGACTAACAATCTCCCACTTGAAGACTGATTTCAATCTGTCTTCACAACCCCAATCATCCGCAGCAGCATTTCGGTCTTGCTATCCCAGCAGACCAATTGAAGTTGAGCACAACTTCAATTTATCAATGGTTACCGTCTTCGTAAGCATGTCGGCTGGATTTTGAGTTCCTTGAATCTTCTCAAGTATTAATACCTCATCCTCTAACAGAGATCTGATGAAGTGATAACGAAGTCCAATATGCTTGGTTCTCGAATGAAACGCCGAATTCTTTGCCAGATGTATTGCACTCTGACTATCGCTGAACAAGATATTGTTCTTCTGATCAAAACCCAATTCTGCCAACAACCCTTGTAACCAAATCATTTCTTTGCTGGCCTCGGTTACTGCCACATACTCTGCTTCTGTAGTGGATAAAGCTACAATCTTTTGTATCTGCGAAATCCAACTAACAGCAGTAGTACCAACTGTAAAGACATAACCGGTAGTGCTTCTCCTGCGATCTACCTCACCAGCAAAATCTGCATCTACAAATCCTTGAGAGCTACATCACCTCGTCGAAAGCATAAGCATCTATCAGTAGTCCCACGTAGATATCTCAATATCCACTTTACTGCTTCCCAATGCTGCTTTCCTGGATGTGCCATAAATCTGCTCACTACTCCCACTGCATGAGCGATATTTGGTCTGGTACAAACCATGGCATACATCATACTTCCAATGGCTGAGGCATACGGAATTTTAGCCATGAAGTTACTCTCCTCCTTGGTTTTAGGAGACTGCTCTCTGGAAAGACGGAAATGGTTAGCTAATGGCGAACTAACCGGCTTTGCATTGCTCATATTGAATCTTTGCAAGATTCGATCGACGTATTTGGCCTGAGACAACTGCAAAACACCTTTTTGCTTGTCTCTACAAATTCTCATCCCTAGAATTTGTTTCGCCTCTCCCAAGTCCTTCATCTCGAATTCCGTCGAAAGTTGCTCCTTCAACTTCTTGATCTCGTTCATGCTTGAGCCTGCTACTAACATGTCATCAACATAAAGTAGCAAGACGATATAGCTTGAATTGAATCTCTTGAAGTAGCAACAATGGTCAGCATTGCACTTCTTATAGCCATTTTTCTGCATGAATCCGTCAAACTTCTTGTACCACTGCTTCGGGGCTTGCTTCAAGCCATACAGGATTTTCTTCAACTTGCACACCAGCTTCTCCTTTCCTTTGACTGAGAATCCATCTGGTTGTTGCATATATAATTCCTCATTCAAGTCACCATTGAGGAAAGCAGTTTTCACATCTAACTGCTCTAAATGCAAGCCCTCTGCTGCAACAATACTTAGGACCATCCTAATTGTTGTCAGCTTCACGACTGGGGCAAAGATATCCGTGTAGTCAATTCCTTCTTTCTGTTGGAATCCTTTGACTACCAATCTTGCCTTATATCTCTTCGAACCATCATGTTCTTCTTTGATTCTGTACACCCATTTGTTGTGCAGAGCTTTCTTTCCCTTGGGCAACTCAACTAGTTCCCATGTCTGGTTATGAATGAGAGATGCCATCTCATCTTTCATTGCAAGCTCCCACTTGACAGAATCATTCAACTGACACGCCTCTTCGTAGAACTCAGGTTCACCGGCGTCTGTCAGCAACATGAAATCCATGTACTTTCTATTTGGAACATGAGGTCGGGATGATCTCCTGGGTGCTAAATCTGGAGATGGAGACTGTGGTGACTCAGTCTCTGTGACAGGCTCCTCTGTCTGCAAACTCTCTTCTGTTTGCTTTGGTGTACTGCACTCTGCAGTATCACTTGGATCCACATACGTTGGATCGATATTTGTTGCATCGGCGGACTGCACTGCATTCCTGTCCTTGTACATCACATTTTCGTTGAAGATGACATCCCTGCTTCTGATGACCTTTCTATTTTCGTCATCCCAAAAGCGGTACCCAAACTCATCTCCTCCATATCCGATGAAAATGCACTTTAGTGATTTGGAGTCCAACTTACTCCTGGCATTATCACTAATGTGTACATAAGCGACGCAACCAAATACTTTCAAGTGAGAAAGTTTGATTTCTTTTCCGCTCCAAACTTCCTCCGGTATTCTGTACTCCAATGGTACAGATGGCCCGTGATTAACAAGATATGCCGCTGTGTTGATAGCTTCTGCCCAAAAGTGTTTTGGCAGTCCTGCATGTATCCTCATGCTCCTTGCTCTTTCTGTCAACGTCCGGTTCATGCGTTCTGCAATTCCATTTTGTTGTGGTGTACCAGGCAAAGTCCTCTCCAACTTGATGCCATTCTGGTAACAAAATTTCTTGAACGCCATATCTTCGTATTCACCGCCATTGTCGGATCTCAGCTTCTTTACACGTAAGCCAGTTTCATTCTCCACCATGGCCTTCCATTTCTTGAACATCTCAAATACTTCTGATTTGTGTCTCAAGAAATAAACCCACACCTTTCTCGAGTGGTCGTCAATGAAAGTCACAAAATAAGACTTTCCGCCAATGGATGAAACTGCTGCTGGACCCCAAACATCTGTGTGGACTAACTCAAGCTTCACTTGCTTTGGAGTTCTACCACCAGTGTTGAAACTAACCCTCTTCTGCTTCCCGAAGACACAACTTTCACAAAAGTCTATATCAACAGACTGAAGCATCGGTAGTTTCCCTTTCGAATGCATATACTTGAGTCCTTTCTGACTCATGTGCCCAAGTCTTTGGTGCCACAAATTTGCATTCTTCTTGCTATCAGCAACTGCAATTGTCACAACCGCATTCATCGTTGTGTATAGGCTGCCCGCGTCCTTGCCCCGAGCAATGATCATGGCGCCCTTGGTGATTTTCCAACAATCACCCGAGAAGAGTGTATCATATCCTTCTCTTGACAGTTGCTTGACGGAGATCAAGTTCTTCCTCAATTCTGGAATATGTCTCACGTCTTTCAGCTTCCATACAGATCCATTGAGCTTGATCTGTACTTCTCCAATGCCCACCACGCTGCACGGATGATCATCTCCAAGATATACTTCTCCGTAATTTCTCGACACATAATTTACGAATGAGTGTCGGTTTGAGGTGGCATGGAAAGATGCTCCAGAGTCGATAATCCAGTAGTCGACTCTTTTCTCCATAGAGCATATCAAAGCATCGTCTGCTTCGTCGGCCACAACATTGGCCTCAGTCTTTTTCTCATTTTCCTTTGGAGGTGCTTTGCACTGCGTTTTGTAGTGCCCAACTTGACCACAATTCCAACATTCAACAGACTTTGATTTATTGGAATTTTTCTGGTTCTTGGACCTCTGCCCGCCATTTCTTGACTTGCTCCGTCCACGCCCTTGCCCGCCTTTGGTTTGGCTTCTTCCTCTGCTATCTACTTTGAGAGCAGCACCTGAAGTAGAAGCCACGTCTGACTGCCTCCGGATCTCCTCGGTCAGGATCATGCTCACGACATCATCGAACTTCAATTTGGACTTGCCGGCAGAGCTGCTAATGGCTGTTCATACATGCTGGATAGAGCCTTCATGAGAGACGACGTTGTCTTCTCGTTCTTTATGTTGAAGGCAACTGACTTTGATAGAGTCAGCCTGATTGCACCGAGAGCCTTTCGGTCAAGTACCTCCCACTCGTCGTCCTTCATTTCTTCTGGCTTTTCCTTCAAGGGCTTATACAGGTCCTTCTGGTACAAGTAATCCTCCATTTGCATTTTCCAAAATCCAAAATTCAGACCATTGAATTTATCAATTTTGGAAATTTTATCATCGGTCGACATTGCTCCCACTCGATCAAAAAAATGATAATTTTCTCAAAGAAAAATTATCACGACACACTTTTCGAGAATTTACTATTCACGAATTCACTATTCACGTGAATAGTAACAACGCCTGATATTTTCGCCACAAACGTGGCTCTGATACCAGTTGTTGGGAAATTAGACGCAACTAATCCCGCCCAGAATCTAGTGAGACACAATATTAAGGATATCGACCAATATAAACGGATAAAAATGAGAATAAAAAATGACACCGATATTTTTAACGTGGTTCGGCCAAACTGCCTACGTCCACGGACCAACACCAATATATTAGAGAATCTCAAAAGGAGGAGTACAACAAAATACCACACTGTATTTTGTATCTACCTACACTAAGGCTAGAACTCTCAACTCACTTTTATCACTCGTGTATAACTCCCACACTGAAGCTATTTCCTCACAAGAATTTTTCTCTCTCTCTCTGATAGAAGAACTCTTTCTTCTATGAGTATTGGTTGTTGGTGTGGTGATTGTAATGCTGCTGCTAAGCCCTCTATTTATAGGCAATTGATGAAGTGTGTAGATGTTCAAAGGCGGTGGCATAGGCGGTGGCTTCAAGGCGGTTTCAATGGCGGTTTTTCTTCATTAGCCGTAACTTTTGACAAGTGGGTATTGCCATGCATGCATATTCATGCATGCATTAATTGGGCATGCTTACCTTAGTTGGCCAAGCCGTCATTTTTGACTAACACCTCCCAACTCCGGCAGCGGCGGCGGAGGCTTTATCGGACACTGATGGAAGGTAAACAAATTTAAAAAAACATGTGCGATTTTAGAGTGAATGCATTTTGTCGAATGGAAAAAACACGTACATAACGGAATGAGTTGCGGCGAGCTTGGCCCTGAATTTCACGGTGGCGGCGTCGGAGGCGCTACACCTCACCTGTGGCAATTTACAATCAGTGATTGAGAGAGAGAGTGTGTTACTGTGGAGGGGTGCCGATGAGTTTTGGGAATTAGGGCGAATGAGTGGGAGAAGAACATAAATTGGTGGCCGATTTTACGACGGAATCAACGACCCAGGCTCCGTAGTTGTTAATTTGAGGTTAGTCGACCGTACTGCGTTGTTGCTTGTCTCTAAACTCATCCCTAGAATCTTAACATTTTCTCTGTTCTATTTTAATACTCCCTCCGTCCTTAAATAAGTGTCCCGAGCCGCTAAAAATTTTGTCCCTAAATAAGTGTCCTATCACATTTTTCCAAGCAAAAATTACACAAAACTACCAAAACTACCCTTTCTTGAAAATCTAAAAGTGGGATAAAGACAAAAATAAATAAATAAATAATCAAGGATTTTAAGGGCATAAGTGTCAATTTACCCTTCTCCTTGGTTTGCACAAAATGGCGGCTCGGGACACTTATTTAAGGACGGAGGGAGTAGTCTTGTTTATCTTTGTATGCACACAATATCGATTTCAAGATTTTATTCTTTTTATATTAAAACTAGTAACTTGCCCCGTGCTATGCACGGATTAGTTATATTCAACTCGGACTCCCAAACTAAAGACTAAATATCATAAATTTAAAAATTTTATTTATGAAATAATAGTGAATTTTTAATCAATTTAAAAGTTCTCGAAATACCAAAAAAAATAAAAATAATAATAATAAAATAGTTACTTGAGTTAAGATATTAACCAATAAAAGTTCTATCATCATATTTTAAAAGATATGGCATAGAAGTTATTTTGATACTGCAAAATAATTTGTTGCTTCTTTTTAATAGTGTCTCTAATTTGACGTAGGAAAAATCTAAAACTTTGATAATCAACTCCAAAGTCATTGTAAAGTTTAATATCCTAATTTTATATATTTCACCTCATATATAAGGGAAAACAAAAGTAAAAGCAACAACATAAGAAAAATGAAAGAAAAATTCAGCGGCAAACAACTTCAAGTTCCCAATCTCCTTCGCCTCCACCTGAACTGCAATTATGTCCGTCACGTTGTCTAACAGCTCGGCGTAATGGTCCTTGAGAAGCATCGGAATGCAGCCCGTGTAGATCTCCTAGCCACTGGCTAGGGATGGCAACGGGGCGGGGGCGGGGCGGGTATTCCTTTCCCCACCCCCATACCCGTTTAGAAAATTTTCCCCCGAACCCGCCCCCAAACCCGTTTAATTCGGGGTCGGGGCGGGGCCGGGGATTACCCGTCGGGATGAGTATACCCGTCGGGTACCCGCTAACTTTTTTTTTTCCCCCAAAAAACATTGTTTAAAATTATCGTTTACAATATATATTTTTTGAATATAACTACGACTACGTATAAATTTCACAAGCATATAAAATTAATTTAAGAGACATTGAACAAATTTGCAGCAAAAAATAGGGTTTTTTTTTGTTTTGTTTTTGAATGATAGTGAAGAGCAGAAGAGCCGCCGAAGAGGGGGAGGGTCGGATACGATGATTGATTAATAATTTAATATGATTTATTGTTAATTAATGGAAAAGGAACATGGAAGGTTTCGAAAATATGGAAACTCTAATACATATATATAATTAAATATATATAATATTATATTATTATACTTATTATACTTATACGGGTTGAAAACGGGGCGGGTATCAAGAAACCCGGCCCCGCCCCGAACCCGATGCGGGTATAAACTTCTCCACCCGCCCCCGACCCCGAGTCCAGAATCTATCCCCCATACCCGCCCCATTAGGGGCGGGTACCCGCGGGTACCCGATTTCGCGGGTATAATTGCCATCCCTACCACTGGCAGATGGAGTACTTGCTCTTCCTGAACTTCTGATGTAGATCTTGTCCGGGAGATACACGTAGATCTGGACCTCATGGTCTTTGTTCCACCATTGCTCCATTAGAACTTGCGAACTGCACCATGTTCGCATACTCACCGCCTTCGATCTGCATGAGATCATCGTGAGAACCGGATTCGGCAACTTGTCCAGACTTGAGAACGACGATCTTGTGAGCCACTCTGATGGTGGAGAGACGGTGAGCTACGACAATGGTGGTTCTTACTTTCGATGCCTCCTCGATAGCTCTTTGGACTATTCTCTCCGACTCCGTGTTGAGCGTGCGCGTAGCCTCGCCGAGGAAGAGTATTTTCGGATCCCTTATCAAAGCTCTCGCTATCGCTATCCGCGGCTTCTGCCCTCCTAATAACCGAATCTCGAACTGCCCAACCTGGTAAATTGTAGTGATTCCCACAACTTAGCAAAATTTCCAGTTTTAACAATTCTAAGAATGAAATGATTATAAGTTCTCTTTTACCTGAGTTTCGTACGCTCCATTAGAACTTGCCTAATGTAGCCATGGAGCCCCCAGCGTAGAAGTCCAGAATAGAACGCTCTCCCACCAGTGATCTCCCGATCAAATCTATTTCTGATATTGACACGTCTGTGGAAGGTTTGAATCATTTGGAAATATTGGCATTGGAAAGGACTCTGATTAAGTTCTAATATGAACTGTGGAGATGAGCTTGATGTAGTCTCTCGCGATTTTCTGCAACAGATCCCGAGCGCGGTTGTGGCGGGCATAGACGTAGGTGGCGGTGGACTGTACACTGATCGGAACTAAGAAGTGATGAGCTCTGTTAGAATCTCTCGTTAGAGATGGAGACGCTCGGATTAATAACTTTGATAGGAGAGTGCATATGAAAAACTGAACACATCAAGCCATTCAATTCTTATAGCAAAACTAACTTTTAATCTAATACAGGAGATACTCACAAATCAACCAACAGTATATAGCGCCAACAAATTAGCAAACAATTAAATAATAACAATCAAGACTTACTCTAATTTCAACTTGAAACATAATGATGACAACTTTAGCATAATTCTTCACTCAAGATTAATTCATTCATAAAAATTATAAATCAAAACAGAATCTTTCATCCAAGACATTCGCAAAAACCACATCAGATCCCAGTTGAATAACACACAAACATAATATAATAATTAGATTCAAATCCGAAAGATTTGAAGAGAGAGAGAGAGGGTGGGAGAATATCATACCAGAAAGAATTCATAATTTTTCTTTCTTGTTTGTAAATCCTCTTATTACTGTACCTTCTTGCTTTCAAAACCCACCTTGTCGGAGGCCCCATCGTCGCCAATACGCCATGAAGTTTAGGTTTCTAAGAAATTGGGAGAGAGATTGATTTACACATTGCCGCAGAGGGAGAAATATGGTCTATTGATTGTGTAATGGTTAGACGTGCATGGGCTCGGAGGCCCGCCGGTTCGGGCCCGGAACCGGCCCGGAAGTCAACGGGCTTAGCCCGGACCGCCGGTCAACGGGCCTGGACCGGACCGGGACCGTCACTCCGCCGTGCCGGGCTCGGGCTCATTCCCATCGAACCGTAGCCCGGCGGTTAACCGGCGGGCCGGGACCGCCGGGCCTAGCTAGGACCGCCGGGCTCAAAGAGCCGTTGGGGACCGCCGGGCCTAGCCCGGACCGCCGGGCCCAACCTCCTGCCTAGCCGTTGCATTTGGCTCCACACCACCTCCTAGCCGTTGGCCAACGGCTAGTAGCCGTTGGACCACCCCACCCCACCCATTCAAGCCCCAAAACCACCCCTATACACTCTCAACTATATATACTACACTCTTATACAACATAATTCACCCAAATTACTCTCAATCTCTCTCAATCTCTCTCAATCTCTCTATCTACATTCTACACTACTTACTCTCAACTCTCAACTCAAGCTCTTGTCTCAATCTCTCTATCTTTCAAGCTTACACTTACATACACTCTTACTTACTTACACTCACTTTCCCCATGGATAAGTTGTCAAGAATGTTGGGTAAGGGTAAGGGTAAGGGTAAGGCCATTGTCACTCAAAGCGAAGGTGAATCTCGACCGAAACCGAGGTCCAAGGCGGAAAGGGCGGCAATGGCGGAGGAGATTGATAGGCAAATGGCCATGCGTCTTCAACAAGAAGAGGATTCGAGATTTGAAGCTATGGTTCATGAAATGGAGGAGCACAATTACGAATACCAAGGCTCCACCAACGACGTCGATGATGATGAAGATAACGACGAGGGCAACGACGAGGGCAATGACGAGGGCGACGACGAAGGCGAGGACGAAGACAACATGCCTCCTCCGCCTCCGAAGTCTAAGAAGATGCCCTCGTCCCACATCTTCATCAAACACTTTAAAAAAGTGGAGGTCGTTGTTGCCGAAGGTCTTCCTCCCCATCCCGATCCCCGAAAGAGATACGTGGCGTATTGCAACTATTGCTCATCTTCCTTCAAATGGATCGAAGGGGGAGGCTATGGCAAGTTGTCAAGGCACATGGAAAGAGTTCATCCTTTCGAGGCCGGAATATCAACCTCTCAAACTCAAATCCGAGGTACCGCCTCTTCAACTACGGATTACCCGGGTACGTCTCCTTTATTTAAATTTGACAAAAATCGATATGAAGATAGGATTGCTAGATTTGTTGCTATGGATAAACAACCTTTTAATTTTGCGGATAGGATAGCGTATGAAGATAATTTTAAAGAGGGATTAAGTCCCAATGCTAATAAAGTCATTAGGTCAAATGTTCTTAAAAGGATTAGGAGACAATACATGGAAAAAAAGGTTGATTTGATGAATTATTTGAGTCGTTTGGGGCATAAAGTTTCTATTTGTGCCGATGTTTGGACCGATAATTATAATAGGAATAGTTTTATGGGAATTACTTGTCATTGGATTGATACAAAATGGAAAGTTCAAAAACGTTTGATTGCATTTAGGGAGTTCGAGGAGCCTCATTCAGCTCAAAATATTGCTCTACTTATTATTACCGTTTTAAATGAGTATCGTTTGGTTAACAAAGTATTTTCGGTTGGTTTTGATAATGCATCGTCAAACACGGCTAGTATTCCTCAACTCATTGATGCATGTTCACCTTCTTTTCAAGGAAAATATTTTAATTCTAGATGCATTTGTCATATTTTAAATTTATGTGTTCAAGATGCGCTTAGTATTCTAGATGAAACCGTTTGTCCTATTCGGAATGCCATTAAAATATTGCATTCAAAAAAAGTCGTGGGAAAGAAATGGCAAAAGTATTGTCGTCAAAAGAATATTGTGTATACGTGTTTTAGACTTGACGTCTCACATCGTTGGAATTCTACGTATGAAATGCTTAATGGTACTATGGAGTATAAGGGGCATTTATGTAATTTTTTTAGAAAGGAGTTTAGGGACATTCAATTAGTTCTTACCGAGTCTCATTGGGATGCTTGCATGGAGGTTTTTGGATTGTTTAAAGTTTTTTATAATGCTACTAAACAATTATCGGGTGTTTACTATCCTACTTCGGTTGATGTTTTGGAACATTGCACGTATATTGCTTTGTCTTTTAAAAGTTGTTTTCAAAAGCCACACTTGACGGGTGTGATTTATTTTATGGTTCAAAAGTGGCTCAAGTATTTTAGGGAGATCCCGGAAGTGTTCTTGCTTGCTAAGTATTTAGATCCTAAATGGAGATATGATGGTGTTTGTCAAATGTTGACTCTTTATCATGATGCTTTTAAACAAATGGACATGAGTGGTTTTGTAATTGATGGTGAACAAATCTTCTTTGATCTTCCGGATGTTGATTTAATCAAGGTTAGGCTAAATAGGAGTTTTAGAGCTCTTTTTGATGAATATTATTCGTTGCATGGTAGTAGAGAAGATTCTTCTAGCAACTCTAGTGCTTCTTCTAATTTTTCTATGACATCTTCATCTTCTTCATTTGCTTTACCTCCTTTTATGGATCCAATGGATCCCTTAGTTCAACAAATGCAAGGTATGTACAATACTAGAACCTATGAAAATCCAATGGCCCAAGGTAATGGTGAATTGGATATATTTTTGCAATCTCGTTTTATTTATGGTGTTGAAGATAGTGCTCCATCGATCGATGTGTTGCGATGGTGGTCGAAGAGAACGGAGTTCCCCGTACTCTCTATCATGGCGAAGGAGTTATTCGCCGTCCCGGCATCTACCGTGTCCGTTGAACAAGCCTTTAGCACGGGAGGACTCATGCTAGATCAAAGAAGATCAACCATGAAGGCGGAAAACATTGAAGCTACAATGTTGCTAGATGATTGGTGTAGGGCCGACACTAGAACTCAAGAACCGGAGTGGGATGATCGAAATGAGAGCGACACGGAAGCCTTCACGGAATCGGATCGTGGTAAATCCGGATCCGGTAGAGAGTAGAAATCATTCCAATGTAATCGAACTACGTGGACTTTGATTCCTCTTAGAGGATACGTAGGCAACTCAATTTTTTAAATAAATTGAGCTCAAGTCCCTTAATAAAATTTATTTTTCATTTCAATGTCAACAACTCAACATCCTATTACTTATTGTAGTGTCAAATTTCTTAAATTGAAGTTAAGTTATTTGTTCTAAATTATCAATGAAAAATTCTAAGTGAAGTTAGTGAATTACTCAAAATTTTACAACAATTCAATGAGTTCTTTTAACTTAAAAAATTTTACTACATTGAAATTAGTTCATTTCAATGTCAACAACTCAACATCTTATTACTTATTGTAGTGTTAAATTTCTTAAATTAAAGTTAAGTTATTTGTTCTAAATTATCAATGAAAAATTCTAAGTGAACTTAGTGAAATACTCAATATTTTACTACAATTCAATGTGTTCTTTTAACTTTAAAAAAATAAAAAAACTCAAAATTAAAATATAAAAGTTAACATTTTCTATTTATAAGATTATTAGAATTATTATTATTACATTTATAAAGGTTTAGAAGCAATACAAAATGAAAAAAAAAAAATATATATATATATATATATGGGAAAAGCCGTAGCCTCACCCAAAACAGGGGAGGCTCCCCTGTTTTCCCCTGCTTTGCCAACCAAACTGCCCCCATGCATGCAAATCAGCCGGGCCTCGGGCCGGCCCGTGTGGCCCGCCGGTTCTGAACCGGCCCGGGACCGCCCTCCTCATCTACCGGTCCGGGCCCGGTCCTCCGATTTTAGGACCGCGGCTCGGCGGGCCGGGCCCGAAACCGGCGGGCCCAGGCCCGAATACACGTCTAGTAATGGTTTACCACATGATTGAGGAGAAATGTGGATAGAGAGAGGGTGAGACCGTGAGTCCGTGAGAGAGTGGGGGGGAGAGAGAGAAAAATCATGCGAAAAAAAAAAAAACTGCTCTTAGGAAGAAACTGCTAGGTATAGTTGTGGAACGTGGCAGTTTATCAACAAATATTAACGTCTATTTTGCCGGGAAAAGATAACCGCATTTTCGTTTTGTTTTAATATATTATATAGATATAAGATTGGTAAAGTGAGACGTCCCAAAGTACATAAAATTATTAAAGTGGAACGAATGGAGTAAAAATAGAATATAGTATCAACTTTGAAGCTTTGTAACTAATGTATACTAAATAAATCTAATACTCTCTGCTTGTTTGGTAGGAAAGATGGGATAAAGTAAGATAAATAAACCTAAGACTAATAGTGTGAATAGTAGTAAGATTATTAATCCTATCCTTGTGTTTGGTAGGTAAGATTGTATATTTGATAAACTCAAGATATTAGAGCAAAATTACACATCTACCCTTACAACTAAAAAAACAAATAAAAATAGAAGCCCCTTTCTCTCTCCTCTTCCACCACCCCCACTTCGTCCCTTCCCTTTCTTTTTTTCTGCAGCTTTTTCTTCAAGCGGCAAAATGAAAAGGCAAAATGAAGGTATTCCAAAACCTTTGCCGCAAGACATGATTTTTTCCTCCAATCTGTTAAATATCGTTTCAAAATCCACCAACAAATCAAGCTCTCAAGAATCTATAATAAAACTCACAAGAAACTTGCAAGACATGATTTTTTGCCACAAGACATGATTTCTAATATACCAATTACTTTCAAAATTAATTTCAGAAATTCTGTTTGTGTTTGTGTGTGGGTGTGGTAGAGAGAGAGAGAGAGAGAGAGAGAGAGAGAGAGAGAGAGAGAGAGAGTGTAAATTTGAATGGGAGGTTGTGGTCGGAGGTGTCGCCGCCGTCTTGCTTCTGATTTTCATCTGCTTTTGCTAGCAACTTGCTTCAGGAGTAAAAATGAAATTTGGTTACTTATCTTGAGTACTGTGGTTGATGGGCTAAATAATCGGAGGGTTGTAGGGCATATTAATAATCTTGAGGGAACAGTGGAATAGGGACGGGCCTTCCCCTAATCTTGGGCCCCCAAGATTATGCATCTTGTATACCAAACAGATATATTACATAGGATAACATAGGATAATTAGTCTTATCTAGCCTAATCTTACCTATCAAACACACCCTCTATGTCTCATTTCACTAGTCATGTTTGTTATTTTTGATCGTCTACTTTTCTCTTTTAAAATCTCGTACTGAAAAGAAACAGAACTGGTGAAGTGAGACGGAGGGAGTATGTATAAAACTTTTTAGCCAATTAGCTAATTCTAAAGATTTTAAAACAAATTGTTAGTATAACTTTTTTTTATAAGTAAAAAAAATTCATATAATTTCATTTCAATACTATGATTAGTGAATCCTATAAACCAAAACTTTAGTAGGAAAATTGAAATTTACATAAGCCAAGAAGGAAAATACAGTGTGATGAAGGAAACAAAACAAGAAAGCACCTAATCTAGAAAGCGAAAAAAAAAAAAAAAAAAAAAAAAAAAAAAAAAAAAAAAAAAAAACTAATCCAGAAAGCGAAAAAATTGCAAAAAAAAAAAAAAAAAAAAGAAAAAGAAAGAAAAAAGAAGGGGATATGATGAAACAAATTTGAATCAAAAGCAAAAACTTTATACCGTAGAAGATTGAACTCTCGAATGCAAAAAAAAGCCGGCACCGAACACCCAAAAGAGTGCTACATAGATTGATCTCGGCAAGGGGTATGAAGGGGAACAAATGTGTTAATCCGTGTTACTGACAGAATTGACCAAAATAATCCGAAGGTGGAGCTCGGATGAATTCTAGCAAGAGAACAGTAAAATAGACTCAGGTAAAATAGATTGAATCTCAATTTTTTTTATATTATAAATATTGATCGTTAAATTTTATATAATTATGAATTTGAGGGATACTCTTATTTTTCACTTTCGCCTAAGACTGTAAAGTGTTAGGAACGAGGATGATAAAAGGTCCAGCATTAAACCAAAGTTAGCACAAGTGTGACGTATTTTATGCACAAAAAAAAGTAGTACTCCCTCCATCCAAGCCGATTTGGCCACTTTCTTTTTTAAGCCCAACATTTTTCTTTCATCTTTTCAATTTAATATTTATAAATTGTTAAGAATAAATTTGAATACCTAATTTTAGTTTTCCTTTGGAAACAACAAATTCAGATAATTAATTAATGCGGGTGCCCAAACAAATGTGGCAAAGTCGGCTGGGAAGGAGGGGATAATTTACAATAGAGCTCAAGGCTCCAGCCAATGAAAATGATAAACGCAGGGGAGTAACCGAACTAAGATAACAACCCCTTGAAAAAAAAAAAAAAACAGAAAAAATAAATATAAATAAATAAATAATCTCCTCCAAAAAAAAAGAAATAAAGAAAAGGATAGAAGCCGGAGTCGCTATGAAATGGGCTTGACGAATATTTCGAGAGAGATTTTTCGCATCATAATCTTCAATCAAACCCAATCTCCGTCTCTCTCTCACACATAGTCACGCTTCGCACAGTATAGCTTGCTGCAGCCACAATGGCAACCGCAGCATCAGTGTCCATGGAAATCGCCTCAAGCTTTGTGGGATTAGCCAAGCTCCGCTCTTATCCACTTTCATCTGTTCAAAACGCGCGTTTCTTCAGTCGAAACCGGCTAAACTTCGCCGTTCAGAGCCGCAACTTCTTGGCCTGCACCGTTTCTGCTACTTCGAAGCAGACGAAGAGGCGGTTTTGCCACGGATTAACGCCGGCCTCCGCCGCCACCTCAGCTGCAGAAACTGAGGATTCTGGTGTTTTGACCAAAATCCCTCCTGATAATAGAATCCCCGCTACCATTATTACTGGTTTCTTGGGTTCTGGAAAGGTACGTTCTTGGGTTTTGGTGTTCACATTTGAATCATATTTTTCTACTTAAGTGTTTTCGAGATTGTATTTCCCTTTCTTTTGTTGATAGATTTTGATTGGAACTTGTGTTTGTCACAATTTTTTGTATGTATGTGCGTGGGTGAAGTATGAAGGGAGTGTTTTTTTGTAGTTAATACACCTTGAAGTAGTCATTTGATATTTTTATTGTATACTGAAGATAATTGGGCAGTTTTCTCATCTCTGCTATCTAATGGAAGACTTTTTCATCGTTTTCGTCTCTTTAGCGTATGATGTTTCTTGCTACTTAGTATTGTATGGTGTTTTTGAACTTTTGTACAAAGTCAACTACATTCAATATGTAAAATTGCTATCTTAAAGGAGTAACTGTGTGTTGGATGCTAGAACTAGTGATGGAGGAAGGTGCAGTTCTCAGTTTCGTTAAGCCACATTATGCTAGGCAATTATGTCAATGCTTGGTGTAGGCTAGAACAAGTCGATCTTTGTTCTTCTCGTAATTTCTAATATTTTTGTATTCAGTCTATGCATTCTCGACACAGGTGTGCATGTCCCTCAGTGTGCATAGCTATGTGAAATAGTGAATGAGTTATACCTTACTTTTAACCTATGCTTCTGTCTAATGATTCTAAATTGTTTCGCAGACTACATTGCTAAATCACATCTTGACTGCTGATCATGGGAAACGTATTGCAGTTATTGAAAATGAGGTATGGTGTGTGATTAATATTAGTGAATAGTGATGAAATGGATATTACACTATAATGAATGTGCTGCTATCTGCGATTCGTTCCAGACTTAAGACTTTGAAAATAGTTGCAAGCGAGATATATTCTTTTCTTAAATGATATGTCCGAAATGCTTCTACTTAATTTAGAGGTTTAGTTTTTATTTGGAATTCTAATTTTTGTTGACAACCTATTTGGTATGTCAGTATGGTGAAGTTGACATTGATGGCTCCCTAGTTGCCGCGAAAGCTGCTGGAGCAGAGGACATTATTATGCTCAATAATGGGTGTCTATGTTGCACTGTGAGGGGAGATCTTGTAAGAATGATTTCAGAACTTGTCAGTAAGAAGAAAGGGAAATTCGATCACATTGTTATTGAGACAACAGGTAGGCTGATTTGATATACAATATTTCGCATTGTACTCAACTAGTTGTTCAATTCCCAAAAGTCGCAAGAAGTGCATTGTGTTCAACATTCTAAGGGGATTGAACATGCTTACTTTTGCCTTTGCATTTTGATTTTATTAAATTGATAAATGAACCCATGCGCTGCACTTGGTCCTATCTTTTCAGGATTAGCAAATCCGGCACCAATTATTCAGACATTTTATGCTGAGGACCAACTATTTAATGATGTTAAACTTGATGGAGTGGTGACACTTGTTGATGCTAAGCATGCTAGAATTCACCTCAATGAAGTTAAGCCTGATGGTGTTGTCAATGAGGCAATAGAGCAAATTGCATATGCTGATCGCATCATAGTAAACAAGGTATACTTGGAATTTAAAACGTAAAAGTTTGTTCTTGAATTGTAGCCATCTTATGCCGTGTTTCTAGATTCTCATCTCCAGAATTACGTAATAGTGCTAAATATAGTGTGATAGTGGAAAATATGTGCTTGACCTGGCTTCTTAGAATGTCTACTCTAGAGCTTGTCGCCTCACAAGTTATGCTTTGGATTTTACATGTTGCTAGACAACTGATTAGATGCTCTCTTGATTACAGACTGATCTTGTTGGTGAACCTGCAGTCGCTTCTCTTATTGAAAGGATAAGGGTATATTTTTTTTGAATATTTTGTTTGACTACCTCCTCTGTTCTTCCTTGATCCTTCCGAACTCATATACAACTTGTGTTATTATCCAGGGAATAAATCGTATGGCTCAACTCAAGGGAACACAATACGGACAAGTTGATTTAGATTATGTCCTTGGTATAGGAGGCTTTGATTTAGAAAGGTAAACTCCAGTTCTATTGTGATCATGGGAGGGTTGTCCTCTTAGCAAATGATTTTTCATGTTATTGGTTTATAGACCGACTTTTGTTTTACTCTCTTTATGATTTGCCACTTGAGTCGCTTGATGATTATGAGAACTAATCCAGTAATCCTTTTAAAGCTTGGTATTACTATATGCTAACTATTGAAACTGTGAACACATCCACATCCAGACTTGAACAAAAACACCAAATAAAGAATTAGCTTGATTTAAATAGTTGAGAAATATGTGGAATTGTTATGCTATTCTAATTACAATAATGCTATTTGGCCATAATGTGGCCGGCCACACAACAACAATTCTCTTCTAATTAGCTGTATCTTTTTTATCAAAAATTGGTAATCCTTTATTACTAAATCTCTTTATTTTGATGTCATAGGTTTAACTGTAATCATACTTAATTGTATCTTTCTATTTCAAGTTTCGGAAAAATGAACTATAATAAAAAAGAAAAAAACAAGAAAAAAATGAATAAAAAAATTAATAAAAAAGAAAAAGAAAGAGTGGTGATTCAGGTAATAGGAAAGATACTTGAAAAAAATTGTTAATGGATTTGTTAATGTTTCAAGTTGCATCTACCATTTTTCTGCATAGAGAAGTATTCTAAACCAACCTAGAATTCATACCTTAAATACTCTATAATTAGTTGGCTTTATGTTGCTTTGCAAGCATGGATGAACATATACAGACATTGGTTTAAAATTGATGGTTTTATTTTGCCTAAATTTGTGACAATAGTCTTATAGGTTGCCGCATCCTTTATCTGCTATAGTTCTTCTCTTTGTTTTGTTGTATGCTTGTCTGGATACGTGGAACTCGTGCTATTTTGTTTTGTTTTGTTTTACTTACTCTATTTCCATGTAGGATGTCTGTTCTTGACTTTGTTTCTTGCTAACTTGCTCACTCAAGTACACTGTTTGAGTTGTGATACTGCCTTTGGAAATTGCATGATGCCTTTGGCTTGAATTTAAATTTTATGCAGCTAAAAAAAATAAAATTATGTCATGCATTTGTCTTTCACATGAAACCGTACGTGGTTTCTAAAAGTTTGATGCGAGGTGCAGTTTTTCTCAACCTAAGTGAATATTTGCAGAATTGATAGTGCTGTCGATGTGGACCACTCAAAGGACGATCATCACGGTCATAGTCATGCACACAAGGATGAGCACGAGCATGAGCACGATCATGATCACCATCATCATGAGCATGAACATGGCCATGACCATGGTAAGTCTTAAATTTTTGTTTCTTCACTGTCGTGAAAATTGACTTCAAGAAATTGGTATAAATTGTACTACACAAACTAGAACTATGATTAGATTCCTGTCTATATCTAAGACTCTAGCTTCTTTTTTTTCTTGGGATGGAAAAACGAGTTGTGAAGTTGATTAAAGGATGAAGTGCGTTCCATCCATTAAATGAATCTTTATGACGATTTATATGGTTTCTACCTATGGTTAGACGGAACATTTATAATATAACTGATGGTGTCTGCAATTCTGAAATCTGACCTCTTGCTACACATCCAGTCTGGACTAAATATGGTGCTTCTTAATCTTGATAGAACTGGCAAAATATCAGAAGTATAAAAAATCAAGACACAAAATTTACAAGGAGTATATAAAATAAGGAGTATAAAAATCTACTATTGCATAAAATGATGGAAGAGATTGTCATCATTCCTCTTCCACGGTATTGGTTTTTCAAAGCTGCATTGATTATATTAGCACATATTATTCTTTGAATATATATTGAAATAAATGGTGAGTTACCCACCTTACTGCTTTGTTGAACTTCAACAAATTATGACGATATTGCAATGAGCCCAGACTATCTTTTGTAAGGTTACTGCATATGAAATGCTATATGATAAAACAATCACAGTATTTCAGTTTGTCGGACTAATTTCTTGAATTGTGTTGCAGAACACCATGATCACCATTCCCATGATCACACACACGACCCTGGTGTTTCTTCTGTCAGCATAGTTTGTGAAGGAACCTTGGATCTTGAAAAGGTTAGTCGCACCCTTGTCTTATTTTTGGTCGTCCTGCACATTTCTGTGCTACGCAGTCTTTCATCCTTTCCATTTTTTATACTGTTTTTCAATGAAATTGTATGAAATAAGCTGGGTTTTTATATATGACATTTCAGGCGAACATGTGGCTAGGTAACCTATTGTTAGACAGAAGTGAAGACATATATCGAATGAAGGGTCTTCTATCTGTCGATGGCATGGACGAGAGATTTGTTTTTCAGGTAATTATAATCCTGAACGCTATGTAGTTGACTCTGTTGTTTCCTGGTTCCTCTCTGAGTATGAATGCCTAACAAGTAAATAATAAACCCTAGTGGAAAATTATCTACTATTTCCTAGACAGTAAGCAATCATCTCCTTTTCCCCATTCCATTACTATCTTAAAGAGCTCCTAATGGCTCGTTGGCCATCGGATGTTAACCAAAATCCTCTACTGAAACGTCCTTAATGTGATAATCGTCTTAGACTAGCCTGGATAGATTCTGTCGTCTGCCTCTTATCAGATTCATCATAAAACACAGCCATTTTATATCTTATTGTGTGTTATTGTAGGGTGTCCACGACATATTCCAAGGTTCACCAGATAGGTTATGGGGCGCAGAAGAAGAAAGGATAAATAAGCTGGTATTTATCGGGAAGAACCTCGACAGGGAAGAACTCGAGGAGGGCTTCAAGGCATGCCTCTTGTAGTTTGTGAGGCCTAATTGTTTGAACAGAACAATTGTCACCTATATCACTACATTTTTCCTATAGAGTAACACCTCACCTTACACGCCTATATACCTTTCAAGATTATCTGTGTTGCTATTTACTAAATAACTTATTGTTTAATACCTCACCACCTTCATTTTGGAATTTCAGTCGCATGATATCAATGTTTAAAAAGCAAACCGGAGGTCGAACCAAAAACCATAGTTGAACCGGCCAAAATTGAAAATAATCGGAAAAACCACGAACTAGAAGCATGACCGATTTAGGGTTCTACCGGTTTAATTGCTGGTTTGGTCTAGTTTTTAAAACACTGCACGGCATACCCGAACTAGCCGGGATGACTGTCATTCACTTATTCTAACGTTCTCAACCTTCACTCGGAGCATATCTAGCTATCTAAAATTATTTATTTTAAAAATATGTTTCATTTTACTTAATTTCACATTAATTTTATATGCATATTAGCTTGAGCATTGGAAACCCTTCATCAGACACCTTTGCAGTGTTCTTGAAGGACTTCTTACATATGTTTCTTGACGTCACCTCATTATAGATTTCATCCTATGCAACGTAAGGAAAAAAAATTATGATTTTATGTTTAAAAAAAATCTATGATGAAGTTGTATCAAAAGATCTCTCAAAGGATGAGATTTTGTTTTTTTGTTTAAATGCATTGAGAACCACTCATCTTGTATGGGCAACAATCATAGATGGCCTAAAAATAATTTGAACGTAGATTAATCAACTTATATACACAATGTCATGTCAATAGTGAATGTATATCAAGTGCTATCATAACATGCACAAAACGTTTTGGATGGGAGAGGGTCGGTCGTAGGCGTCGCGTGAAATCGTCGACGACGAATCCAATGGAAGGCGACGGTGGCGGACAAAACAGAGAGAGAAGAAAGACAAGCAGAGAGGGAGGAGTGGGAGAGAGAACGTCATTCGTTGCGGGCACACATTCGTTGTCAGTATATGTACGGGAACTTTAACTTTAATAATAATTTCCATCGTATATGACACACATTCGTTGTCAATTTATAATAATTTTCATCTTATATGATAGTGATTTTCTTCTAGATTAACCTAACTTGATTCTAATAAGCTCAAAAGGTTCTTAGTTCTTTTTTCACTTTTATTCTACCTCTATTAGATTTCAAAATAAGTTCAGACTAAAAAAGGGGTCTCACAACTTACTTTCAAACATCAAACATGCAATAGCCATCAAGTTTAGAGAATTCGTGCCATCCATATGTTACGGTCTTAAAAGATGTGAATGAACATAAGTTAAAATGAGTAAACATATGACATAGATGCAGATTTAAATATCACCACACCGAACCATAATGCTAGTAGTATATAATGAGCAATTGGTACCGAAGTCAATGTATAGGAGTTCAATTTGACTTAATGTAATTGAAAATATGATCCCAAAATGACAATAAATATAAACCTTAAATTTTGAACTCTCAATTGCAATTGCAATATCACGAAACTTGGTACAATCTGTTAATTTGGAAATAACATTGGACTGTCGTCCTACCTATTTGTCAGCGTTTGAAAATTGTAAGATAGAAAAACAACAATGAGCATCCAGTAAGAAAATCAAGAGAATGTTCTATAATAGTACATACATGTGATTGACTCTTTACGTTTCTTCAATAACATGTATAGAACACTAAAGGATGGAGAAGACAGTAGAAACTCGACTCATGATCCACTCGATTTCTTGTATTAAAAGATAGTTTATCGACCGAAAACGGAAAACCAAAGTTCTAAATTTCACACGGAATAACATTCAATAATGCTGCGAAAATAGATTTTATTTGCAATATCAATGAATGCAACGCCACAATTCACAAATAATCTATGAATTATTCACCTTAACAATAAAACTCACACCACAACTTGGATAAACAATTACTAATACCTTAGACGCTTAATGGTCCAATTGAAGAAAAATGATTTCGCTTGATAAATTGCATTATATTCAATAATAATGTATACAAAAGTTGAGTGGCTGCAGATCAGTGGCTTGAAGAAAGATGAGAAACGGCCGATGAAGATAGTGGGTTGTGTGATGAGTAGAGGAGGGATTGAGGTTTTACAATAACTTCTCCACTAATAAATTAGACGTGCAGTTACAAAGAAACTTCCGACGTGGTTCAAAACTGCTCTTCAACACTAAGAACGTGTAGAAAAAAGAAGGGAAATAAGAACATGTAGAAGATGCAGTTTCAAAACTTTTTTTTTTTGTTGGGAAAAAGAAACCGACAATTCGTTTTGTTTTAATATATAGATAGATTAAATTTTAGGGGCATAATGGTCCCATTTTTTCAAAATTGGGTGAAAAATTCATGCTTTTTAAAGATTTGGACATATTTTGTGTGTTTTTTTTTTCTATTTCTTATATGGGCATATTAATAATTCTCTACAAATATTGAACTATCGAATTAGAATTGCAGTTTTTTATGCTTTGCGATATGAAATAGATTAAACATTTCTAGTATGTTGACCTTACAAAAATCAAAATTCTCTAAAAACTAAAATATTAAAAAGATCAAATTAATTCATATTTTCACTCCTCAAATTGCAATTGAAGACGAAAAATAGTACTATAAGAAATATACGGTGTTTTCTTTAAACAAACTAGTTTACTGTCCGTTGAAAATCGACGGGTGCATCTGAGGCAAAAATAAATCTACCCACTTTCAACTTAAAAAACAAAATTTAGCTTTGGATCTTAAAAACATAAAAATATACCCAATCTTTCAAATTTTGTACCATAATGCCCTTGCTTTTTTTTTTTTTTTTTTAACGAAAATGACATTGCTTTATGCTTTTTACTTTTTGCTTTTTGCTTTTTGACTTTGACCACCAACTCTCTCTCTCTCTTTCCGGTAATTTTGGTGTTACAAATCGTACTGTGTTTCATACAAATAAGTACGAAACGTATTTCTTACTGTGTACTTAAGTACGCAGTAAGCTTTTCTTCCTTTCGTACTGTGTACTTAAGTACGCAGTAATATTTTCTTCCTTTCGTACTGTGTACTTTAGTATATCATGTAAATTGAACAAAAACTTACACAAGACTAGTAATCTTTTTTTGTGTTTCGTACTGTGTAATTAAGTACGCAGTAAGCTTTTCTTCCTTTCGTACTGTGTACTTAAGTACGCAGTAAGATTTCTTCCTTTCGTACTGTGTACTTTAGTATATCATGTAAATTGAACAAAAACTTACACAAGACTAGTAATCTTTTTTTGTGTTTCGTACTGTGTACTTAAGTACACAGTAAGCTTTTCTTTCTTTCGTACTGTGTACTTAAGTACGCAGTAAGATTTTCTTCCTTTCGCACGGTGTACTTTAGTATATCATGTAAATTGAACAAAAACTTGCACAAGACTAGTAATCTTTTTTTGTGTTTCGTACGGTGTACTTAAGTACACAGTAAGCTTTTCTTCCTTTCCTACTGTGTACTTAAGTACGCAGTAAGATTTTCTTCCTTTCGTACTGTGTACTTTAGTATATCATGTAAATTGAACAAAAACTTGCACAAGACTAGTAATCCTTTTTTGTGTTTCTTACTGTGTACCGAACAAATCAAATAAGATTTTCAAAATATATTCCGAATTCATGTGAGAGAGAGAGATAGAGAGAGATAGTAGTTGAATGTTGGGCTCGTAAAAAAATATGGGTTCTTCTTACACCTCCGATTCACCACAAAAAGAAGTGGAAATAAATTATTCAATTGAAAAGAATAAAAATAAAAACAAGACTAGTAAGCTTTTCTTCTTTTTTTTCGTACTGTGTACTTTAGTATATCATGTTAATTGAACAAAAATTTACACAAGACTAGTAAGCTTTTCATCGAAATGTTACAATCGTACTGTGTTCCATACAAATAAGTACGAAAAGTGTTAAAATCGTACTATATCCTTAGGTACATGGATCGGAAGTAATAAAAATTCAACAACTTTAGATAAAGAGAAACTAAAACAAAGTACGAAAAAAATATTAAAATCGTACTGTAAAATCAAGTATGATTTCATAATACATTTCGAATTCATGTGTATGAGAGAGATAGAGAGAGAGTAATTGAATGTTGAAATATATGGGTTCTCCTCCCTCCTCCGAACCACCACCACAAGCCATGAACCTGCAAAAAAAAATTGGGGAATGTTAACCCGCAAACAAAAAAAACAAGGCCAAAAACGCCTCTCCATTTCCAACTCCATAATCAAAATGCATGTCAAAAATCGATTCGCCCAATCAAAGTTCCAACATTTGCACAAAACAAGCGAAACCCAATTTTTTTCTCAACATTTTAAGGCAATGGCGAAACAGCATTCAATGAAAAAAACCCTAAAATCAGCAAAATAGAAACGAATAATCGGAACCCATTATCGTACTCGATGGATTTTCTTCGTCGGAGCAAGAGGGGCGGAACCAGCGGCCTTTGGGCACGGCGACGAGGATCGGGCGGAGGCAGAAGAGGTGGAACCCACGGTCGCATTTGTCGCACAACAGGAGCTCCGACGGGTACTCGCCCGACCCGCATTTCTCGCAGAGAGTGTCGCTGTAGTCGCCGCCGCCGCCTCCCCATCTCCGACGCGGTCACTCTTGGGAGGCGGTTCTTGAAGCTTGAGAGGAGAGTGGCGCTTGGCGGAGTAGAGAGAGAAAGAGAGAGAGAGCGGTAGAGAGAGAGAGAAGTTTCAAAAATAGAGAGAGGGAGATTATGCATATATGAAGAAGAAATTGGTGGGAATAGTACTCCGAACCTATAAAGTAAGGGCAATCTTGTCCACCGAACCAAAAATCGGGTATTTTTTGTATGTTTTTAACTTCCGAAGCAAAATTTAGTTTTAACACTTAGAAGTGGGTATAGGACTATATATTCTCATCTTGATTTCTATGTAATTACAAACAATAAGAGGAAGTTAAGAATAATAAATGCGAAAAAACAATCCAACGACGATTCATATTATATTTAAATCTTCGACGTTTACAGACTTATAAAGCAACTTGGTGCTGAAATCGACAAAGTCAAGTTCCTCGTGATATTAAAAAAAAAAGTAATAAAAATAATTACTAAAAGTAAATGAAACAATATGAAAATTATATAAGAAAACTGGACCAAAAAAATCAACTCTGCTCCTCTTCTAGGCGTAGGAGCTTTTCGTTTGTCCTCCTGCAATTTACTCTCCTGTAAACCAAGAAAATTTAACCGTAGAAAATAAGATCCAAATATAATAATTTTATGTATAAAGTATAAATATTTGAATTGGTAATTACCTCACAACTTTTAAAATACATCCGTATACACAACATTAGTCGTGGTGTCGAAGCTATTGCCATGTTCTTCATATATCAAATTTTGAGACTTTTTTTCCTAGTGACTCTCGATAGCGCGACGTAAAACTGTCCATGGCTGAAAATCGGTTTTGGTAAGTACAACCCTACGTTAGACAGAGACTGTCCTTGACTCTTATTTATCTTCATAGCAAAGCAAACAGAAAGTGGAAATTGCCTCCTCTGAAACATAACCGGTGACTTAATTAGATCCGATGCAGTCATTGTCATTATTACAATTGGAAACTTCTTGCCATCATTTTTTCGTGAAAGCGGATTCGCTTCTATCACACGGTCTCCAAGTTTTGTTACCATCATCCTTGTGCTATTGCAAAGTTTATTCGATTGATTAATGTTTCTCAGGAGCATGATGATGTGCCCTTCTTGTCAAAGAGTCAAACAGAAAATGTCAAAGAGAGTCTCACGTAGCCCGTTGTTTATTGTAATAAAAACAAAATGTCAATATAAAGTCTCCAATTACTCGTGTTTATAAGAAAATAGGTTTAAAAGGAAATATTTTGATGATAGGTGCAATTGCATCCCATCGAAATTCGATACATATCACTTTATAACGTTATTTTAAAGTAAAGTATAAATGAAAAATATTAAATTGTGTCGAGCCACCCGTTGTTTATTTTAATAGAAAGAAAATGTCGTTATATCAAAATAAGTTAAAATGCTTGTTTCGAACCACCACGTTGATCGACATGCATACGTGTCAATTCCTACACCCGCCATTCTTTTTTTATCTAAAAACATATATTTGTAAATATTAATTATATAAAATACTATGATAATGAAAAATATTAAAATATGTCAAGCCACCCGTTGTTTATTTTAATAAAAAAAATAATATGTTAAAAAGAGTCTAACATAGTTATAATCAATTTTAAAGTCAATATTCGATATAAATCACTTTACATTACTACTTTTAGGTAGCTCGTTGTTTATTGTAATAAAAATAAAATGTCGTTACATTAAAATAAGTGAAGCGCTCGTTGTTTATTTTAATAAAAAAATATATGTCAAAGAGAGTCTCACATAGTTATAATCAATTTTAACGATATATCATAAAAACTATGATAAATCTACTTATATAGTTATTTTAATGATAATTATTTATAGTTATTAAGGAAAATAGTTACAATATTTACTTATATTTAATTTTATGTTGTATACTTGTAAGAGAATAGTTTAAAAGGGAATATTTTGATGATAGATGTATTTGTCTCCCGTCAAAATTCGATACAAATCACTTTATAACGTTAGTTTAAAAAAAAAATATGAATGAAATTATTAAAATATGTCAAGCTGCCTATTGTTTATTGTACTCAAATACTATAAAAGAAGGATATTAAAATAAGTCAAGTCGCTCGCTATTTATTTTATATTGGTTTTATCTCATCGTGTCATTATTTCAAGCCGCCTCTTAATTGTGATAATAAAAGTATGTTTATAAGAGTGTCAAACTGCCCGTTGTTTATTGTAATCAAATAAAAGAAGAATATTAAAATAAGTCAAGTCGTTCGTTGTTTATTTTATATTGGTTTTATTTTGTCGTGTCATTATTTTCAAGCCGTCTGTTAATTGTGATAATAAAAGTAGGTTTATAAGAGTGATATATAAAATAAAATATTTTTATTGTAATAAAAAGAAAATGTCAATTATATCAAACTAAGTCAAGCTGTCCATTTCCGTTAATTATTTTAATAAATAAAATATGTCAAAAGGAATCTCACATAGTTATAATCAATTTTAAGAGGCAAAAAACAATCTACCCATATCCAACTTTAAAAACTAAATTTAACTTTGTACCTTAAAAAACACAAAAAATACCCATATTTTCAAAATTGGGACAAGAATGCCCTTGCTTTTTGCTTTTTGACTTTTTCCACCAACTCTCTCTCTCTCTCTATTCTTTCTCTGCATCACCTTTTTTTCTCTTCTCTCTCTTTTTATTAACTTTTTCTGACACACTCTCTCTCTTCACCACTAATTATTCTCTTTCTTAAGTGCATAGTGATAAAAAAAACTGCACAAATAAGTACTGCACAAGTAAGTTTTTCTTTCTTTCGTACTGTGTTCCATATAAATAAGTACGAAACATGTTTCTTACTGTGTACTTAAGTACACAGTAAGCTTTTCTTTCTTTCGTACTGTGTACTTTAGTATATCATGTAAATTGAATAAAAACTTACACAAGACTAGTAATCTTTTTTGTGTTTCTTACTGTGTACTAGCTTTTCTTCCTTTCGTACTGTGTACTTTAGTATATCATGTAAATTGAACAAAAACTTACACAAGACTAGTAATATTTTTTTGTATTTCGTACTGTGTACTTAAGTAAAACATTAGATTCAGACGTAAAAACATGCAAGCGTACAAAACATGCAAGTGACGTAAAAACATGCAAGTGTTTCTTACTGTGTACTTAAGTACACAGTAAGCTTTTCTTCCTTTCGTACTGTGTACTTTAGTATATCATGTAAATTGAACAAAAACTTACACAAAACTAGTAATCTTTTTTGTGTTTCTTACTGTGTACTTAAGTACACAGTAAGCTTTTCTTCCTTTCGTACTGTGTACTTTAGTATATCATGTAAATTGAACAAAAACTTACACAAGATTAGTAATCTTTTTTTGTATTTCGTACTGTGTACTTAAGTAAAAACATTAAATTCAGTTCGTAAACTTACACAAGATTAGTAATCTTTTTTTGTATTTCGTACTGTGTACTTAAGTAAAAACATAAAATTCAGTTCGTCGATTACAAAAAAACAAGCAGCTCCAACAATTACTCGAGCATTTCAAAATAAATTAACTTGGTCAAACCAACTGAAATAAGGCTATTGAGTAAATGAGAGAGAGAGTGAATGAAGCTAAACAAAAATTAATACACAAATCCAAAGTACCCTTTTTGAAATTAATCACCATGAAAAACACATTTATTAATTAATTCCACAAACATCATCCACACTTCACTTACAGTCACTCATTCATTAAGGAAGCAACCTTCTTCAGCATAGCCATGCCGGAATCTCCATCGGGGAAGAAGACGCTGAAAACATGGTCCTGTTCTTCAACCTCTGCTGAAAACCCTAGCCGCAGGAACCAAAGGAGAAGAGAAGGGAAATCTCACCTCCACGATTTCATCCATGGAAGAAGACGAACCTTCCCACCTTTCCCTATAACTGCGCCGCCGTGAAACTTGCTAACAACCAGCCTACACGACACCTGCCGGAAATCTGGCCGGACGAATCCATAGTCAGATTCGTTGAAGAAGGGAGCATACCGAGAGGTCGAGGGAGGCGATGAATGGGCGGCGGCAATGAACGAGCGCAGCTCCGGCGGCGATGAATGGGCGGCGGCCGAATCGGGCCCAAACACGGGAGGAGGCGGATGGATTTGTGGTAGAGAGAGAAAGAGAGAGAGTGAAGAAATAAAATATAGAGAGGGAGATTATGCGTATAATGAAGAAGAAATTGGTGAGAAAAAAGAGAAAAATTCAAAAAGTATTTGGTGTTTTTTAACATCCTAAGCTAAATTTAGTTTTGAAACTTGAAATTGGGTAAAAAGGTATATATTCTCCAATTTTAACGTAATATTTGATATGAATCACTTTATATAATTTATATGATCATTTAAGTAAATAAATAATATATAATTATAATTAGATATTATAAATTACATGGGATATGCATACATGATTTACAATATTATATATACATGATTTACGTAAGAAAAAATATAAAAATAGAATTTTTAGATAAATAGGAACGGAGAGCATAAGAAGCGCCACGTAGGCACGTGAATTAACGTGGGGCTCCGAATCCACTTTGCTATTATATATAAAGGATTTCTCACTAAATGAAATTTCACAAATGATCGATAGAAAATAGATATGTAAATTAAATAAAATTATGAAATTATGAAGTTAAAATTAAGAAGAAAAAATTAGAAAAAAAAAATAATAATAATTGTAGGATTAGGACTCATATTATAAATAGTTAGATACATACACTTGAAACGAGTTTAGACCGCCTTTCACCTTTTGTTGCTTTGGAAGAATTATTTATAGTTACACCGTCGGAACGATTACACCTCTGTTTCTTCTCTGTTCTTTGTCAATTCCTTTCAATCATGGTATGTTTTTCGATTCTCTGTACTTGATAATTTATCGTATTGGGTTCTGTAAAAGATCCGAACTTTTTCGTGGTTTTTGTGCTCTAGTTCATATATTCTGCAGTAAGGAGGATTTGAGTTCTCTTATCCTCAATTTTGTAGCGAATCAAGTATTGGGATCTGGCTTTGTGCATCAAATTGCTGTTATTTTCTTGATAAAGCCCCAATTTTTACCAAGTAATTGGACAGGGTTTTTTCGAGAGAGATAGGAGAAGCTAGGGTTTCTGAGATTTTTGCGCGTTTTATACTCTTGTGGTTTGGTATCGGCGTTATGTTTTTGTAGAGGTGTTGAATTTTTGCGTTTTTTCAATTTTAGGGTTCTCATCCCGAGGATATGTTGGTGGAAGAAGAAGATGATTATGTTGAGTATGTACCTGTGGCCAAGCGTCGAGCCCTCGAGGCGCAGAAGATTTTGCAGCGCAGGGGCAAGACTTCTGCTCTCGATGAGGAGATTGAGAAAGAGAAACTTGTGGAGGCGAAGCCGAGTTTACTGGTAAAAGCTTCTCAATTGAAGAAAGATCAGCCTGAGGTCACCCACACAGAACAGATAATCCTACAGGAGAAGGAGATGATCGAACACCTTTCGGATCGGAAGACTTTGATGTCTGTCCGAGAGCTAGCTAAGGGCATCACTTACACCGACCCTTTACCCACTGGGTGGAAGCCTCCGTTGCCGATAAGAAGGATGTCGAGCAAGGCTTGTGATGCCATAAGGAGGCAGTGGCATATTATAGTTGATGGTGAAGACATCCCTCCGCCGATTAAAAACTTCAAGGACATGAGGTTTCCACAGCCTATTTTGAAGAAATTAAAGGCTAAAGGTATCGTGCAGCCGACTCCCATCCAAGTGCAGGGGCTTCCGGTTATTTTATCAGGAAGAGATATGATTGGGATTGCTTTCACGGGTTCTGGGAAGACTTTAGTGTTCGTATTGCCACTTATTATGATTGCATTACAAGAGGAGATGATGATGCCTATTGCTCCAGGGGAAGGGCCGTTTGGATTGGTTGTTTGCCCTTCTAGGGAGCTGGCTAGGCAAACTTATGAAGTTGTGGAGTTGTTTATCGAATCGTTGAAAGAGGCTGGGTATCCGGAGCTGAGGCCTTTACTTTGCATTGGTGGAGTTGATATGAAGTTGCAACTTGATATAGTGAAGAAAGGAGTTCATATTGTGGTTGCTACTCCGGGTCGGCTGAAGGATATGCTGGCAAAGAAGAAAATGAGTTTGAACAATTGCAGGTAATGATTGCGCTTCTCAGTTCCTTTTTCTCTCCTTTTCATTTTGTGCTTTAATTGGGGTAGTATATGTTGGTTGCTGGGATTAGCTTACCTGCACTTCTCTCTAATATCTTACGTTACGGTTCGAGCTGTTTTCTGCATAGTACATGTTAAAACTTTATGTGAAAATGATGGATCTTTATAGTTAACTGCAAATCCGCACATAGAGGAGCAGTTGTACGTCATTTTTTGTGGTTGCGATGCTTCTTCCTTTCTGCTTTATGGATGTATTTTATTTATAGATTCTGAAATAAGTTTTTCCTGCAGATATCTAACATTAGATGAGGCAGATCGTTTGGTGGATCTGGGATTCGAAGACGACATTAGAGAAGTTTTCGATCACTTCAAGGCCCAAAGGCAGACCCTTCTATTTTCTGCTACCATGCCCACAAAGATTCAAAATTTTGCAAGAAGTGCACTTGTAAAGCCTGTGACAGTGAATGTGGGAAGGGCCGGAGCAGCGAATTTAGATGTGATTCAAGAAGTTGAATATGTCAAGCAAGAGGCCAAGATTGTTTACCTACTCGAATGTCTTCAGAAGACATCACCCCCTGTTTTAGTATTTTGTGAGAACAAAGCAGATGTGGACGACATTCATGAGTATCTCCTGTTGAAGGGAGTTGAAGCTGTTGCAATTCATGGAGGAAAAGATCAAGAAGACAGAGAATATGCCATATCATCATTCAAGTCCGGGAAGAAGGATGTCTTAGTGGCTACTGATGTGGCTTCCAAAGGTCTCGATTTTCCAGATATACAACATGTCATCAACTATGATATGCCAGCAGAAATAGAAAATTATGTTCATAGGATTGGAAGAACTGGTCGATGTGGGAAAACAGGTATTGCAACAACTTTTATCAACAAGAACCAGACTGAGACAACTCTTCTTGATCTCAAGCACCTATTGCAAGAGGCGAAGCAGAGGATACCTCCAGTTCTGGCAGAGCTCAATGATCCGATGGAAGATGCTGAGGCGATAGCTAATGCAAGCGGAGTGAAAGGATGTGCGTACTGTGGTGGGCTTGGTCATCGTATTTCAGATTGCCCCAAGTTAGAAAATCAAAAGAGCCAGCAAATTGCAAATCACAAAAGAGATTATTTTGGCAATGGGGGTTATCGTGGGGAGATGTGATTGCTACACTATGTTATGTCTTTCCTTTTACTCTATGTAAGCTCAAAATGTTCCGCGTTGCGTTCTGATGTTACAGAATCAGAAACAAAATGGTATGAATCCAAGAAATCTAGATCCGGTTATTCAGGTTCAATTTTGTAGTCATGCAATTATGGTGCCACTGACAATGTATCTACATTCTACAAAGCTAGTTCTAATAGATTCCCCGTTAAAACACCCTTTTGTGCTCAAGACAACTGCAGTGCTCGATTCTGTGAAAATGGTAAGTTCGCCCTGAAATCATTTCCTGATGCTTTTCCAACTTCAAACATGATTGATGTCCATCTTTTTTGGTGCCTTATTTCAATTTATATAGCTTGTCTCTCGTAGCATACTTACTGCAGGTGGTGAAATATTCGAAAGAAAGAATTGGTTCTGAACCGGAACTTGTCCCCTCAAACGTTGTGCTCACTAAAAATATATAAAAGCTTTACATGAAGTGTAAATCAGACCTAACTGAAATAGAACTAGTCTAAAAGCTTAGGTTGAATCTTGTAGTATTGCTTTGGTTCTTAAACCCTTGTTGACAATGGATGGATTGGATTCTTGGTATAGGATCTGCATTAAACCTGCTCGTTGTTCCTGTACACGTGAAACACCGACAGTTAGGAGAAGCGAAGTATGCCTAAGCTGTAACAAGATGAATAAGAGATAACATTTGTTTTCTTTTATAGCATGCTATGTTACTCTGTAATTTCAGTTTCTGTTCGTTTACTTGTTGCTCGATCATAGTACTGGAACTACCGCAATATCATGTACACTCGGGATTGCTCAGTAAAGTTTGCACTATCCTTAAAAAATACGTGCCTCGATTGTGTTAATAACTAAATTCATAACTGTACCTTTACTATTTGGATGCCATGGCTATGTGACTCTTCTCTATCTGGTCCTCTTTCCGTTAGGCAGCTTCGAATCGTGTTAAAGTGCAGATTAATGTCAGTAATCATCGTTCTACTTTCTTCCACACTCTCCAGAAAAGCCATCTTCAACATTTCTTCCTCGTCTTCGAGAATCTTCAGTCTTCCCTTGAGTTTCTTGATCTCTGTTTCTCTTTTCCAGTGACTTATGTTGGATGATTTCTCGCCCACTGCCCTATTCGAAGTCGAAGTCCTTGTCCCTGGCTGTACCGAGTGCTTGTTGCATCTTGATGTGCTAGCTTCATTAAAATATTGATCATTGGGCATCCTTTTAGCTTGTTTTGGGATGTAATGAAATTTTGCTCTAAAACTGTGATGAAGAAACAAGGACGTCTTTCGTCAAGTTGTAAGTTGGTTTCTGGCTTTCTGCCTTGTGGTGTGCGCAGAGAGAGAGAGAGAGAGAGAGAGAGAGAGAGAGTAATTGGGCATTGATGCTGCAATATTTGTCCCATTATGTTGCAGAGGCAAAAATTTCGGCTGGGATTCAGCTATGACTGAAGGCGGTTATGAATGTTTTTTCTCAACATGTCTGAGTTTTTATTTATTAAAAAAAAAAAAGAAGGGCAGCTCTAGGAGATAATCTACAACTTGCATATAGACATGAACTGGCACAGAAAATCTGACGAGGGCAAAAATTAATAGTTTTGCGATCCGTGTGTGCATATGATTTACTTGTAAAGGTGAAACGGAGGGTTCAGTTCAACAACCTACTTCTGTGAAGTTACGCCCAAAGAGTCGATCAATTATATAGAACCCGAGTTATAAAGTATTTTACTCATTAAGGGCTGCACACTTTTTGACATTTTTTCGCCCTCCAACACTCTCCTAGTGAAGGTGAAGCTACACTCTAGTATAGCCAACCCTAATGCCCTAGACACTTTGGTTCACTTGATTTTTGATCTTGAAAGAGAATCAAGTGATTGATTCATTACTTGTTGTTTCCTTTATTGCCGAACCCTAGATATTGTCTTACCTTCTCATATTAGAGATTTGTCCATTTCATGACTAGTACTCTTAACATACTTATCTACATTCAATAAATCACGAAATCGATCTCACTTCTACTTAGTCCACGATCGTACTAAATTAAGAAACATTCCATGTACACCCGAGCTGACATTCATAAGATGCAAAAGTGAGACAACATATTTGGAGCGGATCATAGAGTACATGTCGTTCCGGTATCTAAATTTGTCTTCATAAATAAATATGTACACTTAACACAAACAATTACACCTTCTATGGTGATTTCTAACTCCACATGAAGGTGACAATCCACATCACAAGAAAAGCAAGTAGGTAGAGACTTAAAAACATTTAGGAACATAAATGTATATTGAAATTTTTACTTCAAAAGATCATTGCAATTGTGCACATATACAAAGTAGTCTATATATCTAATACTATACTTCCATGAATGGGAGTTGAAGATGAGTAGCCCTAGGGCCTTGGCTAATCCACTGGGATTTCCACCTCCATCTTCAAACCTGGATGTTCCAATATCTGCCAATGCTCAAATCAGAAACAGCGAAACAGAAAAAAAAAAAAAAAAAATATTGATCAACACGGTTTATCATAAACGCCACATTCATCACGGGTTGTTGATTTCAAACCTTGACAAAGTCGTCCAACAGAAGAGAAGATTCCTTCGTGTAACCAGCCTCTTGCAACAGCTTACTCAGAACTTCCTGCAGCAGACGCCGGAAAACGGATAATGAGTTATTAAATATTTTTTTGAGACGTATCAAAAATGGAAACTTCAATGGCAAGTTTCAAGTTGTGAGACAGAGGTCTTATATCAGCAATGGGAAAAGCTGTTTTAGTGATAGAAACACTGTTAAAGACGCAAACAAACACCCTCTAATACAGAAACCAGAATCGAACTTCTTGGCCATACATGCTTACCATTAGTATAAGAGAGAGTATATTATTACCTAGTAATTCACCTTAATTTTGGTCAACAAAATATGCATAACAATATTGAAACACAATTGTGGTTCTCCACTAAATCTGCAGCGCAATATCATACCTCTCGTTGCTTGTCTGTCATAAACGAGCCACTTAAATCCTGGAGCACTTCTATAAGGTCTTTGAAAGTCACCTTCCCATTGCAGTCTGAATCGTATACTTTGAAGATAACTGGAAAAACACAAGAGAAAGCCAAGGGACTGTTTAAGGAGACGTGTAATCAAGCATTCGAAATCATGACAAACGGCATGAATTAAAGGAAGAATAAACCTTCGCAAAAAAACACTAACTTTAGCACAATCAATATATAAGGAAATCATGACAAAGCACTCGGAATATTCATTAGACTTTGCATAGTTAACAGAGCAGTGACGAATTAGAATTTAAAAAGATTTAAGAACTAATACTAGTGAAGCATGCATACATGATGTATCACATCTTTCAGGTAATCTCCATTAACTATCAACGTGTTTATTGGGTTTATTTCCTTACAATTGTATTATCTATCTCGATTAATCATCAACCGATGCCATACATTTGAGAAACAAGTGGTCATGTTCCCTTATCAAACGATTCCAGCACCCATCGAATATCATTAATCTCAACACTCGACCAATTTATGAAAACTTAACTTCTACTAAAGTCCCTTAAATCTAATTCAGAATTCAACTTGATTTACACCAAACAATCACATAATCAACTGTAGATTTCAAATACAGAAAACAATAGCTCTATCATTGTAAGTGTATCGATCACAAACACTTACTCTCGACTTTCTGTTGTATCGTCGCTTTAGCACTGAAAGCAGACAAGAACGCAACAAAGTCCTTGAAATTCAGCCCATCTGCCATCTTAAGCAACCTCTGCAAACATCACACTATAACCATCAAATACTATATATTCTTACACGAATGAATCAATCCAATCATCACCAGAAATCTACCTGAGAAAGTGGATTCATTGCAAACTCCGGTACGGATAAGAACTCATCAGTTGATATGAACCCTTTAGAATTCCTATCTAACTGGCAAAACCTCTTGTACAGAGAGACTATTTCTTGCTGAGTAACTATCGATCAATTCCAAGAAAAATTAAAATCCAACTCCATAAAATTACTCAAAACACTCAAATAATTACAGATAACAGGAATACTAACACAGATGATTGCAGTGTTCTTGAACTTCTTCAATATCGTACTGAGTCAAAACCGATGACGCACTCCCCATTGATTAAGAACTACGATCAAACCAACAAAAAAGGATAAAAAAGAAACAATCGAGCAAATATAAATGAATCCCACTTATCAAAACCGTATCTTTAGCCCAAAAACGGATCGGCTTCACTCAAAAAAGAAAATTGAAGACGATAACCCGCGAAAAAGTGGTGAAAAGTGAAAAGGGGGTATAAAATTCGAAGATGTGAGCAAGGGAGGGGCCAATTGAGAGAGAAAAAGGAGATGATGAGGGAGAAAGGGAGGGATAAGAGAGCGATGGGAAGAAGTTTGGTTGGATTAAAAGGGGGAAACTGGATTGAGATTGCTTAGTCATCAACGCAGCCAAGGCTTGTTGGAATGTAGAAGGTGGCGAGGAATTCTATGTTTATCATCGTTGAGTAGTTTGATTGGATCACACAATTTGGAACGTGTGATATCTTTTTCATAGGTAAGTTCAAATTATTAGGCTCTCTCTCTCCTCTCTCTTTTTCATAGTAGTATTAAATTAATCCTATTTTCTTCACAATTAGTTTCTAGGTGTAGACAGGGAAGACAATTAGACTTCAATGCCTATCTATTAAGCATAACCCAAATTTGAGTTCGTCAATTTTTTTTGAATTCATACCCGTTTCACATTTGATTAGATATGAATTATGATTAATATAAGTAGTAAAAAAATTGAAATAATAAATTAAAGTTGTGGCTTTATAGGTGTTTATGGGTAGCCTCATTAACTACTCCATACGTCTACGAAGTACGAGCTTGACATCTTATGGCATGTTTTATATAAACTAGCAAATGCAACGTGCTTCGCACGTATATTCTCTATTTTTATTTCAAACGAGTTTAAATTTATAAATGTAATGATTTATGTCTATACAAAAGCGATCAATGCGACAATTTGCATGAATTTTAATGAACAAATGATACTCCATCTGTCCTCCATTTACTGACACTATTACTATATTGGGACGTCCTCCATTTACTGACCATTTCCGTTTTAGGACGTACACCCCACAATCACTTTAACACTTTATCCATATACTTTTTATTACCTTTAACATTTTAATACTATTAAAAAAATCAAATAGGCCTACAATTATTTCACTTTAATACTTTAACACATTAATTTATTATTATATCATCAAAATGCAAAAAAACATGTGCCCAAGAGTGAAGGTCACTAAATAGAGGACGGAGGGAGTATCAGATTCTTTTTATTATCTTTCGGCCCTAAAAAATTGCATATGAATACTTACTATGGTCATCTATTAATCTTAAAAATTGCAACACATAATTTAAACAGACTTATTAAAGAAACTAAAATTTTCCATAAGGTGAAAATTGTTCCACCTTATATAAGAACATTGATCAAATAAAATTTTATCATATAACAATTATTATATGTACCATATTTATCAAACAAATGATATTGTTTTATACGTTTTTATATAATTGAAATAAGTGTTTCAATTATTAGAAGAGATTTTGAATTGAATTTCTTTTGATCTTCTCGTAAATTTTCACCTATTAGTTTTTCTTCACAACAATAGTAAAGACATTTCAAACTTGTGAGAACTAATTATCATATCTTGAGAATCATTTTACTTAAACATGTATCACGTCCTTTTATCTATACAATTCGTTACAGTTATGCTCTATCATGAGAATCATTGATCTTAAATTAACGATTCAGGTTTGTTTGTAGTTCTCAAGAAAATAAATGGTATTCATATATTTAATTCCTATATACATATATTTCCTCCTACATAATATGCATTCACATTTATGTTTGTATCTCAATGATTTTTACTGAGGCTTATACTCAATAATGTTGCTGGCATTTTTATTATTCTATGTTTATTTGATATGTGTTATATGTTATCTATTCTCAAGTTACATGTCAAAGATATTATTAACAATTACATGTTTAATACACTATATATTTACTTTACTCATATTCATTTTGAATTATGCAGTATACTTCAATTTTTATTTTTTTTGGGTGCGCATTGGCATGTTCATTTTGAATGTTAATAGTTGACACCATCATAGCTCATTTCAATATAAGATATACTATTTACTTAAAGATTTTAACGTTCACTTCTTGATATTTTATGTATTGTCATTTACTATTTTTCATTAACATAGTATTAAAATCATATAAAAATAATATCTAGTAGTATTGTTAACATTTTTTTTTTGCACGTTTAAGCGCGTGATACATATCATCTACTCTAAAGTCGCATGTAAAAAATATCATTGTCAATTACTAAGATTAGCTTTAAAGTTATTCGTACCATGATTGTCCTATATGCATAAATACCTCTATAACTTTAGTGTATGAAAAACTTTTGGTCATATGAGTATAAATGTTGTGTATCACAAGGACTACTCAAAATTCTATGTACCTCTCTAAGTATTTTATTTTAACAAAAAGAATGTTTATCTTATTTCGAACAATATTTCTATTAATTGAAGAGGATGGAAAGTAAAACAAAATGACAAAAAACCTTGAATGAAACTAAAAGACATGATTCTTGATAAAAATAAAATGACATAAAAGTTATTTTTTGATTTATTATGTACGTATTGAGAAGATTTATTTTATTCGTATATCATTTATATAACATGGCATAAAAATGTGTCGTTGTATTATATTATATTTATATATATGCAATAAGAAAATTAATTCTCAAAGTTTTGAACGATAACTTGAAAATTATAAAATAAAAGAAAAATTGTTAAGCTATAAATATGTGTATGTTAGTAATATAATTATGTGGCACTATAATTGTTACCAAACCAACACATAATCTTTGAAAATACGTAAAATTTTTGTTTGTCTATTGTTTGTGGTGAAGAAAATACTACTATTAAATTTCTAAATTTCTACCATAAATATGTATAACTTGTGCATCACAATATTGCCCTTACATATAGTTTAATAATCAATACTATATATAATAGTAAGCCCGGATTTATTTATAGAAAATTTTAGTTTATTAATTGTAGTGCCAAATTATATATAGAATGTTTTAATTCATTTATTAGGGGTATTCATGTGCCTTTATTTCATTTAACATTTCATTAAAAAAATTTTAATTAGATAGTGATTTATTAATTTTAAATAGAAATAGTTATATAGTGATTTAAATATATGTATATATAAAATAGTCAAACGAGATTAATATGTTAAAACAGGAAGTAGAACATAATACGATTAAAATAGTGATAGTTAAAAAAATTGTACATAATATAGTACTGAAAATAGAATTATGCAAATAAAATAAAAAATAAATAAATTATGTGAGTTTGTATACAAATTTTAATATATAACATAATAGGATCAAAATAGGAAAAAAAAAAAAAAAACAATGTGTTTTCATAAATATTGGTTTTATAAATCTTATTATTATTATGATATAGTATATATAACATTATTTTTCTAAAATAATATCTATATCTATATCTATATAATATATGGAGTAATATATAATAGTAGTGCCTGATGGTATTTTTAGAAACATTCAGTTTATTAATTCCATACGTTTATTTTATTATTTACATTTATGCCAACAAATATTATATTAAATATAACTCATGATATATACGTATAATATTAATATTCAAATTAGAATAATTAATAGCATTACATTTGCTAACTTTTGCAACTCCCGATCATTTTGTCAATCAAAATTAATTAACTCATTATTCAAATGTATTAATTTAATTAATTATTTGAACACAATAATTTTATAAATATTATTATCATAATTGTATTTGATAAGTTATAATTAACAAATTAATTATGACGTTACAAGCTTAAATCATGACATGTAATTATACAAATTAATTTATTTACTATTTTTATAATATTTTACGCCTATATATTTTAAAAATTTGTAATTTAAATATACACACTCCAACTTGAATCATCCGATCCATTACTTCTTTTCTCATATTTGTTGTTTCGTTTACGAATCAAGTCTTGCATACATTTGTTATACGTTAATTTACTTTATGAATGTCTCAAGTCAACATCATTTTTTTTATTGTTTTTGTAATTGTACGTCTCACTGTAAAACCTTTTTTTTTTGTAATGTTCTTCACCTTAAGAATATGCATAAGATAATTAATTTTTTTTTTTGATCGGGATATAAGATAATTAATTTGTCTATCGTATTATTCTTTTTCTTCCCATTTTCTAGCTTTTCAATTCTATATGTATAACAATTTATGATATTAAACTGTTTATGTATTTCATTTCGTATAATTAAGTTTTTTTTTTTTTTTTTTTTTTTTTTTCTTCAAGCATGTGGATTTATTTGTTGCATATGATTTTGAATTGGTTCCCACTATCCATTTAGTGTTCCATATTAAGAGCAATTGTTGTATTTCTTTTTTCATTTGTCATATTATAATCATCACTCAATTTCTATGTTTGATCTAGAGAGATACTATATAGTAATAAAATTTAAACATTTCAATGAAAAAAGGGAATCTGCATAAATCGGGCCATTTTTATTATAGTATACTTATATTCAATATTTGTAAGTTAATAGGAGTTACGGATAATAATATTTAGTAACTTTCATATTCAATAATTAGTAGTTATGTATTGTGATGCTATTCAAATGTAATTTGTATATATTATTATTAAATGTGTATTAAATATGTCAATAGTTATATTTAAAACAGAAGTTACAAATGTATAATTTATGCACGTAAATTAATTTGTTACCATTAGTTATACACTAAACTTCATTTTTTAACGGTAACTGTTGATCCTTGATATTTGGGATAATGAACCTGTATTTGCTGAAACATTTTTAGTAAATAGTCTAATTATTTATATTTTTACATGTATTTTTTTCTCACTGTTTTGGGATTGTAGCCTTACTTATTATTTTTATGTTTAATTTTCCTTTTTGGTTTCACTCACAAAGTATTTTCTAACATTTCATTTCCTTTTTACCTTCTCGGAGGGGGTTATGACAATTGTTTATCTAATAGAAGCACAATTGATATAAAAAATTTATTAAGGAACAAGATTATCATTATCAGAGTTTTAACAACTCAAATATATAAAGTCAATCATAGTATTGTAAATATCCAAGAAAGAAGCTAATGGGTGATTTTGATCTTCTTTGTTTGTATAAATATGCATAGATGAGAATGATAAGTTGAAATATAATTGACAATCGTAATTAGTATTGTAATATAAAATGCACCATCATTAGTCACATGTGTCTAATGCATCATTTGATATATAAATTGGAGGGAAAAAGGAAAATACCCAATTTCAACTTAAAAAACAAAATTTTGCTTTGTATCTTAAAAAACACAACTTATACCCATATTTTCAAATTTTGTACCAAAATACCCTTGCTTTTTGCTTTTTGCTTTTTACTTTTTGCTTTTTGCTTTTTGCTTTTTGACTTTGACCACCAACTCTCCCTCTCTCTTTCCGGTAATTTTGGTGTTACAAATCGTACTGTGTTCCATACAAATAAGTACTAGTAATCTTTTTTTTTTGTGTTTCGTACTGCGTACTTAAGTACGCAGTAAGATTTTCTTCCTTTCGTACTTTGTAGTTAAGTACGCAGTAAGATTTTCTTCCTTTCGTACTGTGTACTTTAGTATATCATGTAAATTGAACAAAAACTTACACAAGACTAGTAATCTTTTTTTGTGTTTCGTACTGCGTACTTAAGTATACAGTAAGCTTTTCTTCCTTTCGTACTGTGTACTTTAGTATATCATGTAAATTGAACAAAAACTTACACAAGACTAGTAATCTTTTTTTGTGTTTCGTACTGTGTACTTAAGTACGCAGTAAGCTTTTCTTCCTTTCGTACTGTGTACTTTAGTATATCATATAAATTGAACAAAAACTTACACAAGACTAGTAATCTTTTTTTGTGTTTCGTACTGCGTACTTATGTACACAGTAAGCTTTTCTCTTCCTTTCGTACTGTGTACTTAAGTACGCAGTAAGATTTTCTTCCTTTCGTACTGTGTACTTTAGTATATCATGTAAATTGAACAAAAACTTACACAAGACTAGTAATCTTTTTTTTATATTTCGTACTGTGTACTTAAGTACGCAGTAAACTTTTCTTCCTTTCGTACTGTGTACTTTAGTATATCATGTAAATTGAACAAAAACTTACACAAGACTAGTAATCTTTTTTTGTGTTTCGTACTGTGTACTTAAGTAAAAATATTAGATTCAGTTCGTCGATTACAAAAAAAATGCAGCTCCAACAATTATTCGGGCCATCTCTTTTTCTTCCACAATTATACACCAATGGAGAATTTAACAAAAACTGGAAAAAAATAAACAAGAAAGGAAATTGGTTGGTAGCTACTATATAACAAGAATTACATGGGTTTTGTACACCTCATTCATGATATTCACGCCCTAATCCCCTCCTTTCTATTTTAAAAACAAGAATCAGATACTACTAAAACATAAAAGGGGAAAAAGGGAAACCAAAATTGAAAAAACAAGAATACGTTTTCTTCTATCCCTATCCCTATCTCTAACAACCCTTCAACCCCTTTTCCTCTCTCTCTCTCCCTCTCTAACCTCTCTCCTCTGCGATAAAACTGCATAAATGGACACTCTCTCTCTAACCTCTCTCCTCTGCGATTTCCATCTGCTCCAAAACATGGCCGCCGAAGAAGAAGACTTCCTGGCCCTCAAGCTTTTCTCCTTGATCGTGAACAGGAACCGCGGCGGACCACAGCGGCTGAGGGAGACGTCGGAGAACGGGGTCGAGTTTGCAGCAGTCCATGGTGCATCCATGGCGGACTGGCCGAGTTTGCAGCAGTCCGGAGCACCCCCCGCAGCAACCACCTGGCTGGAATCTTGAGCGGCGGAGGCAGCGGCGCCACCCAGCAGACGACGGCGTACCGCACAATCTCCGGCGCCTCCATCTCCGCCAACACCTACACCCCTCTCTCCACCACCTACACCACCTCCGCCCTAATCGACAAGTACTCCGCCTTCGAGAGCTCCAACTTCTTCTCCTCGATCCCCCTCCAGCCAATCCCAAGAAACTCCATCTCCACCGTCAAATCCGGCCCGATCCTCCGATACCCAGAAAATCCATCGACACAGAAAGAGAGAGAGAGAGAGAGAGAAAGAGGAAGTTGAATAGAGAGAGAAAGAGAGAGAGAGAGGTAGAGAGAGAAAGAGAGAGAGAGAGTGAGTGAAGTTTCAAAAATAGAGAGAGGGAGGTTATGCATATATGAAGAAGAAATTGGTGAAAAATAATACCCAAACCTAAAAAGCAGGGGTATAATTGGAAACCAAACCAAAAAGAGGGTATAAGTTGTGTTTTTTAAGATACAAAGCAAAATTTTGTTTTGTAAGTTGAAATTGGGTAAAACACTATATATTCTCTATAAATTGTATAGATCATACTCTCATTCCAATTCTACTCATATTTTCTATAATTTTTTTAGAAAACAAAAATCTCTCTATATTTTTTTTTATCTTTAATAGTGTTCTTTTTTAACTATTGTTAGTTTAATTTTGAAATTGTTTTTATCATGTGATAATTATTTGCCATGTGAAATATTACAATGAAATGCAATAAAAAATCTCATCCTATGTTGATAACTACTAAAATATGTAAAGTTTTGATAGCAAGAATAGATTAATATATTGGTCAAGTTATAATTAAACGAGAACACACAATCTAATATTTTTTCTAATTAAAATTCAATAATTGTAGAAGATCTTATCAGGTACTATATATTATCATGGTATACATTTTCTTATATATTATCATGGTATACATTTTCTTAAAAATAGGATTATGTCGAATTGAATTTTAAAATTTAAGAATAAATTTGGTGAATTCAAGAGGGGGTTATGACAGTTTTTATGAGTAGTCAAAAGATGAATTATGACACTTCTCGGAGGGACCCCCCGTAATGAGGCTACTAAATTGGACATACCAATAATGAAAGTGGGTCATATAAAGAGTAATTTGTATTAAATAATTACATGAAAGTTTGTGGGCATGTAATATTTGAGCTCACATAATGGATGAATAATTTTGATCTTTGTAACAATATATACACATTTGAATATATATGGGTAGTTTAAAGTGTTTGAAATAGAATCATAAACTAAATATGAATATCGGCATGTCATGTACTTAATGAATACACATTAAATTTATCTATTTGAAATTGTGTATTTTCGAAGAGTTTAATATCACAAGATTTGATAATCATATTTTTAAATTTATGATACAGACATATGATAATGTACTATGGTCAATAGCTATTGAGTTAATATAAAGTATCACTAATCCCCTTCATATCCAATTATTTTATCAATATAATGTAATCATAACCAATAAAATAATATACTCCCTCCGTCCTCCATTTAGTGACATTGTTTTCTGGCACAAATTTTTTTTGCATTTTTATGGTATAATAATAAATTAATGTGTTAAAGTGTTAAAGTGGAATAATTGTGGGTCCATTTGAATTGTTTAATAGTATTAAAATGTTAAAATAATAAAAAGTAGATGTATAAAGTGTTAAAGTGTTAAAGTGATTGTGGGGTCTACGTCCTAAAACGGAATATGTCATTAAATGGAGGACGTCCCAATATAGTAATAATGTCACTTAATGGAGGACGGAGGGAGTAGTTAAAAATAAAAAAACATTCAAACAATATAGAATTATTCGTAAGTTTTTTCAATAAAAAATTGGTTTATCCCGTGCGTTGCACGGGTGGAAATAACTAGTAAGGATATAATAGGCAAAACATATTTTGTAAAACAAGGCTCTTTTTATATAAGTATAGATTTTGTAATGAATGATGGATGAAGTGGGGTTTTGAGTCTCACCTATTGTATTGTATAAAACGGTGTATTAAAAATCGGACCGGACTAATGTAAACCTTTTAAATCATGAACCAATCATGGTTTCGATTTGCATTTTTTTTCCTATATGTATTTTTTAATTTGGTCGGTTCAATCGAAAAAATCGAAAACTGGAGGCCTCGTCGTTTCAACCTCTAGGTCGATTTTTAAAACATTAGAGTAGTGGTGTTTAAGGGTAAAATTTTGCTTTGGTGGATAATAAGATGTTCGAGGACCCACATTATGTAATGAGTGGTAAATAAAACGATAAGTATAAACTGTAAACTTTTATGTGGGGTTTATGTCCAAAATAACAAAGCAATATAGATTGTTGACGGTTGAAAAAGGTAATAAGAGCATGTAGGCCGTGTACAAAGTAGTATATAAAGATGTCCTAGTTAGGATCTGCAATATATAGAATAGATCAAAATTTATCTTCTCTCCGTCCAAAAAAAAAAAAAAAAAAAAAACATAAAGTCCCATACAATAATTTAGTTGAGGAAGACTATGATTCCAAACCCATTTGCATTTGTAATTGTGGTCACCAGATTGTTCTTGAAAGTAATGTGCATAGGGGTGTCAATGGGTGGGTAATTCTCGGCCCAGACCCGCTCAAAAGGCAACGGTTCCGGGTCCAATACCCACCCGTTAAACATAGTACCCGGACCCGGACTCGAAAGTTTTAGAGTGAACGGTTCCGGTCCGGGTAATAACCCATGGGTTTTAAGGACCCGCCCGATTTTAATGTATATATATTTTTTTATTGTTTTTTTCTGCGAATTAAAACAAGAAATTGGTATCTCCTTCAAGCTTCAGCCGCCAAGAAATTGGGAAATTGAGAAATTGAAAGTTGAAACAGGCAGCGTCTGCGGCGATGAACGGAGACCCGCCTTCTTCACCGCCTTTGCATTTGTAACCACATCATGAAATTCAATTTTGATAGATCTTGTATTCCTACTATCTTTGATACTAGAGTATGATGTTTATTATAGAGATAATAGTTAAAAATACCCATTTTTATAAAAAATATAACTTCTATACCCACATTATAAGAAGTAGTACTTCTATACCCATTTTCAATTGAAATGTCAAATATACCCTCAACTTTTCCAATAAAACAAAATTGTTATTCAAAAAACAAAATTGGTATTTATGTCGTGGGCCCCACCCGACATAAATCCAAAATTGAATATTCTAACTACCCCACCCTCCCCTCTCCCTCTCCTTCTCCCTCACGACTGGATTTTTCACCCCACACACGACCGATTCGAATTTTACCCTCCCCCAAATCGGAAAATTTTTACCGTTCCCGTCTCCGGCGCCGTCACCGACATGAGTTCCACACATTCCGACCACGATGAACCCGAAACATCGAGGAGAGCCGCCCAACGCCGGCCACGGCTCGCCTCCCGTCGCCGGCAGCAGCAGCCGCCGGAGGAGCCCCTTGCGCCCCGCGTCTTCCCCGATCCCCCTCCGCCGGTATGTCCGTTTATTTCGATTTCATTAGGGTCGTTAATGCATGAAGCATGTTATGGTTTCGAATGAATGTCAATAAGCATGAAGCATGTTATGGATTAATTTGCATTTTTTTTTCTGGATTTTATAGATAGAGTTCTTAACTACACGGTTAAATTGGATATTAAACCGTGTATACACGGTTGAAATAAGAAATCAACCGTGTAAAGTCAACGATTTTGACTTTTGTAATCGTTGACTTTACACGGTCAAAATAAATCTTGACTTTTGATCGTGTGCAACACGACAAAATTGTGTAATTTCTCGTGTATATTGACTTTAATTGATTAAAATTGAATTTTGTCTTTGACTTTACACGATTTTTTGCTGAATTTAGGCGTGAATTGCACGATTTATAATTCAATTAGCCGTGTAGAGTCAACGATTTTGACTGGAAAGTCAAAATCGTTGACCTTACACGGCTGAAATGCAATTGCAGCCGTGTAGTACACGACTGAAATTGCATTTCAGCCGTGTACTTGTCCGAATAAAATGCATGATATTTTCAATTTTTTTTTTGATTCGTTTTGTTTCTTCTCGATTTGCAGCCTAGGTTTCAATGGATGCGGGGCCGCAAGGGTTTAGAGGGCAAATAAACCTCTACATACGGGACGACGTGATTCGGTCGATTCCGCGCGTGTTGCGTCGCGTAGGCGGCCAACCCTTGCTCAATAGATTTATTACGGAAGGCCCGTTTGAATACCTCCTCGAAATTCGGAGGAGCGGGAGTGCGAACAACGCCCTCCACGAGCTTCTAGCCCGAGAGCTCGAGGATGAGTCGATTCCCGAGATGAAGAGGTGGTTCCACGTAGGTGGGCAGGACATACGCTTCCGTGCCCAAGAGTACGCCCTCGTGATGGGCCTGGATTTCGGGGAATCGGCTTTCAACCCTAAAGGCCGTCACGACCCTCCCAAAAGGAGCCTCCTCTACACGAAGTACGGGGGCGAATCCCCTAAGATAAATAAGTTGAAGGCGGACTTCAACGACGACAAGAATGTACTGGGAGATGCCGACCAGTATCTGAAGGCGGCCAACCTGCTCATGTACTATCTGATGCTACTCGGCCACGACAACCCGACGATCGAGGACTGGGCATGGCACCTGGTGGAGTTCGAGGAGCAGTGGAGCATTTCCGTGGGGAGCATGGTCGTTCCAGATCATGCTCTACCAGCTGCACGTGATGAAGAGGGACCCCACCCTCATAACGGGCGTGCGACCCGCCTATCACCTGTACGGGCCGGTCTGGGCCCTGAACATTTGGGCCTACGAGGTGATCCCCCGAATGGGGCAAGCATGCGGGGTTTGGGATCGTCCGACACTGCCCCCCCGCCTCAGAAGATGGGCCACGTCCTCCTCTTCGTGCAACTTCAGGGGATTCTTCGATAATCCCGAGGTAATTGATTTAGTATTTTTTACATTGTTTAATTTATTTCACGTTCGATTTCTGTAAATTTGCTTTAAAAGTCAAAGTCAACCTTTTTAAAATCCAATTCAGTCGTGTAAGGTCAACAATTTTGACTTTAAAGTCAAAATTGTTGACTTACACGGCTGTATTGCAATTTCAACCGTGTAGTACACGGCTGAATTACAATTTCAGTCGTGAATTACAATTTGATTCCTAACACCTCTTCTTTTATTTTTCGTTGTAGCTCGAGGTTCATCCGACACTGGAGGCGGATGATTACGATGTTCTCGATTATGGATTCCATAGTCTCGAGAGCATCGAGCCGATAGGTGTGGCCTACGTTCCCTCCAAGCGCCACGAACAAACCAATCTCCCGCCCGAGAGAAGGGAGTCGAAGGCGAAGCGCGGCATGGCGAGGGCCCTGGAGAAGCTCAAGTGCAAGGGTGCTTCTGAGGCAGTGGCCCCTCGTCGTCGTGCTCCACGAGCGGAGCGAGCTCACTCCGACGGCGGGGTCGAGATGCCGAGGCCGAGGGTTGAGAGGAGGCCCGAAACATGGGCGTCGAAGAGGCCTCGGAGCGAGCACGCTGACCCCCGGCCCTCCGGCTTGATTTGCTGCGCACACGGAGATCCGTGCGAGCGCGGTCCCCTCGGGGACGATTTCTTGGACCGATTCGGGGACCGTCTGGTGTCCCGATGGGAGCAGGATCGCTCAGGGACCGGATTTCTAGGTCGACTGGCGAGGGCTATCGCCGGGGAGCTGAAGAAGTTCGTATCCAAGAGTCCGAGCCGCAGCCGTTCTTCCTCAGGGGGCGAGGGACAGTCCCGTGTAGGTGAGCAGCCGTTTGCGGGGCTCAGGGGTGTCCACGTCAGTGAGCACTCGCTTGGGGGGCTCAGGGATATCCCGATCGAGACGGCTGATGTCGCAGACCGTCCTTTCGACAAGCCTGAGCCCTCCCAAGGCTCCCATCACTCTCGGTTGAGTGAGTTTGTTGACGAGATAGATAGGATGGGAGCGAGCTCAGATGAGGAAGTCACTCGTGTCTCGACTAGGGAGACACGCCCCTCAGCCTCTCTACTATCTCCATATGTCGTAGAGCGTCCCAAAAAGCGATCCTCTCCGTATCAGAGGTTTAGGGAATCGGGACAGCCCCACGTGGAGATGAGCCGGACCGGGTTCTACCTTACACAGGAGATCTTCTCCGCGATCGAGGACACGACGAAGTGCCTCACTGCTCTGGTAATTTTTTTACATGTTTTGTTTTGTTACTTTTACGGTTGATTTTGTTCTAATTAGGGTACTAATAAGATTATTTTAAAATGAATATAGGAGATAGACCTGTACACGGTCTATTGGCAACATAGACTCCAACAAGGGTACCGTCTTCTCGATGGTGTTAACAAACTTCACCACATAGTTCTGCCCCTTACGTTTTACGTAAGTTCGTTTTCTCATTTTCCGTTTTCATTTGTTTCAATTTCCATATTCATGTATTTCAATTTGATAAAAAACCTAATAAAAACAATGTTTCAATTTCAAATAAATAAAGACACAACTCCGAGACGAGTACTTGAAGTTTCACCCCAACTCTTCGACTTGGGGGTTGGCAAACGAGACTTTGAAGTACCCGAAATGGGAGATCCCCTATGATTTCATCGCGGGCTGGGAGGGGATTAACACGTACCAACCGTGGATCACCGGCCAATATGTAAGTTTTTAATATCCTATATTGATTATATCGAATTTAATTCTTCGTATTGCTAAATCGTGTTTTTTTTTTTTTTTTTTTTTTTTTTTTTTTTTTTTTTTTCAGTTTCTCGTCGTTTGCCATGTCTCCTCCTCCCATTGGATCGTGTGTCGGGTGAACGTTCCTTGTTGGTGCATCGAGGTGTACGATTCCCACTATTGGATGTACGAGGGAAATAAAAACCTTCCACTCAGGCAATCACGGATCATCCAATGCTTGCCCTTGTCTCGCCTCTTCTCACGCCCCTTGGAGTACAATCCCCAATACTTCACGCGTGTCAACTCAAAGGTCAAAAACTGGAAGACACGATTCATGGACATCCAGTTCGCCCCTCGGGAGTATCAATTCGTCCAAAACGATGGCGTGAGTTGTGGCGTGTACGCGTGCATGTATTTGGACTTGCTCCTTGGGAACCATAAGCTATACCATGGCGACGAGAAATTGGTCGTGCAAAAATTTCGAAAGAAGATGGCTTCGAGAATTTTTATGATTTCGAAGGGATGGAGGAATTGGTGACAAATTGTATTTTTTTTCGAATATTGCATGATTTTGATGCTTATTTAGATTTGTAAATTGTTGAATTCGAATGGTGTTTCTTGTTAATTAGATTTGTTTGAATTTGATTTTGTTCGAATGATGTTGATTTTGGTCATTACAAGTGAAGAATCGAAAATTGTCAAATGGTGGAAAAATTGTATTTTTTGGACATTTTGGACTCTAACATTCGGCTGAGTACACGGTTGAAATGTAGTTTCAACCGTGTACTCAAGAACCGTACTCGTGTAACCCTAATCGTGTACATTAGAACCCCCCCCCCCCCCCCCCCCCCCTTTTTTTTTTTTTTTTTTTTTTTTTTTTTTTTTTTTTCCGATTCGTGGGACTCAATTGAGTTGGAACCACTGTTACTTTCATACATTGTGCAATCTTATGATTCGAGCACGTTACGTGCATTACACGTTTGTAAGAACATTACGTTCGTAAGTTAGTTCTAGATCAAACGTAACCTTAGTAGTTAGACTATACAAGTGACACTCACTCTATACTTCATACGTACGTAAGATATCCTTCAATTCAATTGATTTTTGGCTTAATTATGACATAACTTACGTTATTACACGTTTACAAAAATTAATAGACTCGAGATACACGAGAAAATAAAATGAAACACGAGAATTTTTGGAATTTTTGCTTAATTTTGACTTTTTAGGCTTAATTTTGACTTCTCACGGAAAGGGTACACGGTATATTTCAATTGAAATCGTGTAGAGTCAACATTCGTGTAGAGGGCATTGACTTTTATTGAATTTTGACTTTGTTGACCTTACACGGTCAAAAATTTGTTCAAACGTGTATACACGGTCGAAAATTAGATTTGACCGTGTAAGTTCAATTTCAATTTTGACTTTTTTTGGTTGACTTTACACGATTAATAGGATAATTAGACCGTGTATACACGTTTAAATCAAGTATATTGTCGTGTACTTGGCCGAAGGTATCCATTAACATCTAAAAACGTCAATTTGTGTAAAATAAAATTAAAAATATAATTAAGCATCGGTATCGTACGGACATCGAGGCCTAGTATGCTCCTCGCTCTTGCAAATGCTACATTTTTTCTTACCTCTTGGACGTCGAGGGGGAGCGTTTAGATCAACTCCGCAAATGGGAAGCGAGGCTTGGCAACTCCGTCGCTTGTGCCCGTATTGTCCGCTCTTGAACACCTTTGCCTGTTCGTTGAGGATTCTCCTTCAACGGCCGATCGAGCTCTTGCCATCGGTGGTCGTCCGGCTTGCCTAGGTACAAGAGGGGGTAGCACCCTCCATCGTGAAATGAATTCGGGAACACTCCACGTCTCGGGATGAGGAACCGGTTGAATCTGAGGAGAATACGTAGCAACTAACGTGGATTGCCTGAAATAATGGCTCACGTAGTCAGTTGCCCGCCCACCGGAGTGCCTGTAACATCATACAATACAAAAACGTTTAGAAATCCGATTGAAATACGACAAGCATGAAACTAAAATAAAACGAGAACTAGCCGTACCTTATCGCCGCACAAGCGTGTCGACAAGGGATGCCGTCTAACTCAAACTCACGGCATTTGCAAGTCGAGTTTTGGAGATCGACGAGGTAAGTCTGCTTTTCACCTTCGACTCTCCAAAGGGTGGGCGTAGGCGTTCCTCTGACGGAGTAGCGACGGCCCCATTCCGACGATGCCGACATCTTCGTATAGGCCTTCTCGGTGAGTTCATGTTGGCGAGCTAGGGCACTAGTCCGATGTTCGTCGAACCACTTCTCGACGACTATCCGATACACCTCGATCATGGCACAAATCGGGAGTCTCCGAGCCCACAACAACCGAGCATTCATGGTCTCGGCGGGATTCGAAGTCATGAAGCTCGTACGTCGGACGGGACACTTGCACCTCGCCCACCTCGGCAGGCCAATGTCGCTCAACCTCCTGTAGATCCCGCCTCCCTCCCTGCTTAGGTCCCTCAGATTCCCCCAATATTCATCGAATTGGGAATCTCGATAGGCATAGGCTGCAGACTCGAATATATCCCGCATGCCTCCCGCACCTAATGAAATTTCTCTGGAGGTGAACGAAGCAGAGGCCGTGAGCAACATGCGGAAAGATGGAGTCGATCGCATTTGCGATGCTCACGTGCTGATCGGATACGATCAACAAGTCCGAGGGCGCCCCGAAACTCTCTCGGACTTTGGCCAAGAACCACGTCCAAGATTCGTCGTTCTCTATGGGACCGAATCCAATGGCAAGGGGGAACACTTGCTCATTCCCGTGTTTCGTCACCGCCACAAAGAGCGTCCCCTTGTTCTTCCCCTTCAAGTGCGCCCCGTCTACTACGATCACGGGGCGTAGCAAACCATTTCTCCATGCCTCGATGGACGGACCAAAGGCGAGGTAGAAGTAGGTCAGACGGTCGGTGACGTGGGAGGTGTGGATGTCGTACTCGGTGCCCGAATTCATCTCCTTCAAAAGGTAGAGGTAAGAAGGGAGCCTCTGATAAGACTCATTGAAGGCACCGTACGTCATCTCTATAGCGACGTTCCTCGCACGGAGAGCGAACGGGTAGTCAATCTGAATACCGTACTCACTCCGTAGCTCGTCCACCATCTCCTTTGGCTTCAACACTGCGCCCTCGGTGATCAATCGACGAGCGTAGAATGCTCCTAATACCATGGCCGGCACCTGTCGTTTGTTGTTCGAATTTTAATCAACTAGACACGTGTGATCGGCCTCGTACTTGTTGATCTTCCAAATCCCGCCTTTCTGCGTTGCATTCAACTTGAACTCGCAATCCTTCCCCGAAGTGCACCTAAAACCGACACGGCCGTTGTCGGAACGAGGGATACAATACTCCTTCCGGAAATCCATGTGAAGCAATCCGACGGCTATATGCAAGTCATCCTTCTTCTTGAAGTATCCGTCCTTTCGCAACTGACCCAAGGCCGGTGCCAAGTCGGGATCGATCCATCCTAAAGGGAGCGCGGTGTCTAGATCGACGTGTGGTATCAACCAATGGCGAACCGCCTCCTCGTTAGCGCGAGCACGAGCTTCATCGTCGCGGGGCTCTTGGTTTTGTGAGTGCATGCTACGAAGCCCGATAACCCTATCAATATGGCCGGGCTCGCGGATCCATGCTCCGAATTCAGCCGTTAGGCTCTCAAGTAATTGGGATCGTTCCTCCATATTCCTTGCTTCCTCGCCCTCGGACTCGAGAGACTCTTCTTCCGACTCCGGCTCTTCTTCGTCGCGTACTTCGGCTTCAAATGCATTCGATCTCGGGATCGGCTCCTCTTCGACGCTATAGTTCTGAAAAATCGTCGATCGTTGGGTAGTATGGGCTGCCCGATTTGCTCTACTAATGACGTAGATCGTCGACATCTCCCTTCTCGCGATGCACATTCTAAGCAAATCCCCGGTGCTCTTTAAAACGGTCTTCACCGTCTCCTGCTCGTTGAGGTTCGTCAAGTGGAATAGCAAGTGCTCCGATTCATCACCCAAGTAAAGTTGAATGTCTCGTACTACGTTTTCATAGCTCAAACTCGCTATGGGATAAGTGACGAGAAAAGAGTCTCCATTTACATACGATATTCCTTCCCAACGACCGCTATGACGGATAAGAATTCTCTAATCACCCATGTCGATCTGTACAAAAAAAAAAAAGAAAATTAATAATCTGAAAAATTTTTGTTCTTAAGTACACGGTTGAAACGTTAATTCAACCGTGTATACACGGTAAAATTACACAATTTGTCGTGTAAAAGTCAACAATTTTGACTTTCAATAGTTGACTTTGTTGACTTTACACGACTTATTGTGTTATTCTACCGTGTATACACGGTTGAATTAACCATTCAACCGTGTACTTTAGAACAAAAAAATTTTGTATTTTTTTTCGCATATTATAAATAATAAATACAGAAAATCGAATATTACCTTGGTATTTGTCTCGATAAAACGTCTTGAATCGATTCCAAAATTTCCAAAAATTAGAGAACGCCTACAAATATTCTCTCTCAACAATTTTTTCAAATTTAGTGTTGTGATGAAATGAATTGTGTCTATGCTATTGCTATTGTTTTCTCACTTTTTCTGATTTTTCAATTAATGCCAACCTTTTTTTTTAATCAATTTGGCAGATTTGGTGGTTGAGAGTAAATAAATGCAAATTTCTGATTTTTGAACAAAATTACACGACAAGTTCAATTAATTGTTTGTGCTCGTGTAGAAGTTCTGCTCGTGACATTCATTTTTTTTTTTTATTATTATTTTTTTAATTCCACGTTAATTGAATCAACCGTGAATTGATCGTGAATTGAGGGAGAGAGAGAGAGAGATCAATCGTGTAAATTGGCTCATGAGAATTGTTTTTTCGTGTAGGCCCCACAATTCACTTTAACTTATTAATTCATTTCTTGTTTTATTTGATAAGTGGGCCCATTTAGTAAGGGTATTTGTGACATTTCAATACAAAATGGGTATAGAAGTTATACTTCTTATATGATGGGTATAGAAGTTATAGTTTTTATAAAAGTGGGTATTTTTAAAGTTGGCCCTTTATTATATGTGATACGATCCTTGTGAGAATCGTAGAACTCACGCACGCGGAAGACTGGAAAAAAAACGAACGAACGATGGAAATCCCAATACGTCTACGGACTAAACCCCCCTAAGTACTATAGATAAGCCGAAACCTCTATAACCCAAAGAGATGGTCACCAAGCCACACGGGGACGATGAATGACACACAACGAGGTTTGATTTACTCGCTGATTCGCCGGATAAAGAATTTCTTGATCAGATCAAAAGAAATTCAAAGATAAATCTCGTAAGAGGAATAAACTGAAGTATTATTAATGAATAAAAGTCTAATTTTCGTCACCCTTATGAGAGCCATATTTATAGGCTTCATAGAGTCCTAATTCCACAAGGAAACTAGTTAAAAAATTATCCTATAATATACCAAACCAAAACCTAGTCTAAAAAGGAATAAAATCACTAAAATAATGCTTAAAATAACCCTATCAACTAGAAAACCAAATTAAAACGAAAATTAATAAAATATTAATAAAAACTCAACTAAATAAACTACTAAATAATATCTTCAATCTTCATCCCATATCATCTATAATTTTGGGCCTCCGGGCTTCGAACCATGACTTACGGACTCCATCATTCCCCTCCTCTTGAAGAGGATTTGTACTCAAATCCTGGCCGCCTCCTACAGCAAAAGGAAAGAAATTATGCTTCATTTTCTTCTCTTCACATTTCTCCAACTCATTCAGTCCTTCGAACTCGATTTGATGTTCACTTCCTTTAATTGATAATACGCCATGAAATGTATATTTGGAAGAAACATCATCGAATACCTGCACAAATGAATAAGTAGAAGAGAATAGACAATCAAGATCATTAGTGGACGAAACATTTGCCTTCTTCCACTTTGCCTCCATGGACTTCTCCTCATTCACTATCCACTCCAAAGCACTACTCTGATCAAGTAGAGACTCATGCATCAATCCATACTCGTTTGTCTCTACTTTCTCCTCCTTGGACTTCAACATCTCCTCCTCCTTTGACAGTTGCACTTGATTATGAGAAACAAGTGACACTTCATCCCCAACATGAATGATGTTCTCGTGTTGCTCTCCATCATACTCTTCATTCTGCACGCTCAGATCAATATCATCGAATAAAGTAAGCGGTCCAGAAGGTGCTTCGATTTCTTCCACCTCCTCATTTAGTTCTCCCATGACCATCTTAATTGGATCTTCTTTCTCATCTTTGGTCACAACTCCACCATCTTCTCGAAGTAGCACCTCTCTTTTATTTGGACATTCAATAGTATAGTGCCTAAAACCTTGACACTTGTGGCACCTCCGATCACGATGACGAACCATTGGTTTGTCTTGAGTTGTTGAACTCGACAAATCTGATCTTGGCTTCACAAATGGACGTATATACTCCTTCGGCTGCTCTTCTTTCTCCCAAAAGCTTCTCTTCGAATATGAAACATTGGCTTGAAGTCGCCTCCAATTTTCCTGATTTGTAGGATAGTATTGTGAAGGCGCATAACGCTTCCTCATCATCGCCTTCATCTCTTTCCATGTCCGGATAGGCTGCTCTCCATACCTTCTCCTACTCTTCACAAAGTGATCCCACCAAGCTTGAGCATAGTGCAAAAACTGATTGGCTGCCAACTTCACCTTCATGAACTCGGAATAATTATGACAGTCAAACATAGAATCACATTTCCCTTGAAATGAGGGAATCTTCATCTCTTCATCCTCAAAGTAGCCAGACGACCTCCTCTAACTACTCGTCCTCCTCTTCCACCAATGCCTCGAGTAGTATGGGAGTGTCCGGATGCTTCAATTTCCCCAATCCTATCATATACTCCTTCTAACTTAGAATGCATCATCTTTCCCAATTCCGACTTCCATGTCTCGATCATGAATTTCATCTTGGGATCGATATCAACATTACGGACAAGGTTTTCTCCTACCATTCCTGCAAAAGGTTAGTGAAAATAAAACAGGATCCTCATCACCTCACACACTCGTGTATCACTCAAAGATGATTCACTCAACACTCGTGTATCATTCAATATAATGGCTTTTATCCTCTTTTAATCTCACTCTCTTGCCTTTTACCACTCAAATCTCTCTGTTTAGTAAGTGAATTCAATATGAACGAATCAAAGCTCAAAAATAGGAAATAGGACTTTCCGAAAAATCCTGCTCAGAAATTGATTTTATGGGCTCTAAACGACTCAAGAAACTCGAAAATGTAATTTGCACGTTGCAAATTTTCGGAAAAGTGTTACGTAGAAACTAGCTCAGAATGATTAGTAAGGAACCCGAAATCAAAAATTCACATAAGCAAATTTCGAAAAAAAAAAAATGCATACAGAACTTGTACCAAATTAATCTACAAACCACCAGGAACCCAGAAAACTAAATTTCACGTAGGCAGTTTTTTTTTTTTTAAATTAAAAAAAATCTAGATAATATATAAACGAATCTAAGAAGGGAAAAAAACAACGAATCTGACCCCCCCCCCCCCCCCCCCCCCCTTTTTTTTTTTTTAAACAGATCTGGATAATAAATAAACAAATCTAAGAAGAAAAAAAGCGAATCTGACCTTTTTTTTTTCTTTTTTTTTTAACACAGAAACGAATCTGATGAACGGAACGGAAAACAAAGGAATAAAACAAACAACGACGAAGACTCGAACGGATGACACGAACAAAACGAAAAACGAATCTAACAACTCGACATGAACGAAAACGAAAAAAAAAAAAGATAGATAAACCTGAACGCCGGGATGACGAACCTGGCTCTGGTGCCAAATGATACGATCCTTGTGAGAATCGTAGAACTCACGCACGCGGAAGACTGAAAAAAAACGAACGAACGAACGATGGAAATCCCAATACTTCTACGGACTAAACCCCCCTAAGTACTATAGATAAGCCGAAACCTCTATAACCCAAAGAGATGGTCGCCAAGCCACACGGGGACGATGAATGACACACAACGAGGTTTGATTTACTCGCTGATTCGCCGGATAAAGCATTTCTTGATCACATCAAAAGAAATTCAAAGATAAATCTCGTAAGAGAAATAAACTGAAGTATTATTAATGAATAAAAGTCTAATTTCGTCACCCTTATGAGAGTCATATTTATAGGCTTCATAGAGTCCTAATTCCACAAAGAAACTAGTTAAAAACCTATCCTATAATATACCAAACCAAAACCTAGTCTAAAAAGGAATAAAATCACTAAAATAATGCTTAAAATAACCCTATCAACTAGAAAACCAAATTAAAACGAAAATTAATAAAATATTAATAAAAACTCAACTAAATAAACTACTAAATAATATCTTCAATCTCCATCCCATATCATCTATAATTCTGGGCCTCCGGGCTTCGAACCATGACTTACGGACTCCATCAATATAGTTTTATATTCTATGGTGTTAAATTTAGTATATACTCCCTCCGTCCCTTCTAAGACGTTACATATTCCTTTTTGGTACGTCCCGCGAAAGACGTTACGTTTCCTTATTTGGTAAAAATTACTAAAGGAAAAACACTTTTTGCATATCCACTTTTCACTTTAACACACAAATCTACCATTTCTTAATTCACGTGTCCAAAAGCAAAGGTAACGTCTTAGAAGGGACGGAGGGAGTACATGATTTATAAATTCTTACAAGTGGTAACAAAGTCGACCGGTAGACCGGGGCCAACGTGTGGAGTCCTAGGGTAATGAACTGTATTTTCAATGTGGGAGGGCCCCTCACTGTGACTTTAACGAATGGAGATCTTTGGATTCCTTGTGTCGAAAGTCTTTGTGGTGTGATGGTTAGGCAAACGGGTCTCGTTGGTTCATAACAACGGTGCAAGATAAATAGATTATCGTTGGTACAAAAAAGTGAGTTCCTCATTGAAAATAAAAGGATAATACACCTTCTATTTAAAGGGAGAACCAATGTACTAGTTTGAGGCATTAATTTTGATTTTGAGAAGGAGTCAAAGAACAAAATCGTACAAACTTGGTCAAAACGGACAATATCTAACTAGTGCAGTTCAATTGTGCATGTATAAATCCCTGCGATCTCTTTATCTATTACATAAACTAGAACATTTCGCCCGTACTATGTACGGATTTATATTTCATAAAATAAGATTCGTAAGAATTATATGACTGTAGGCACACAAAATTTAAGGAAAATAATTAAATATTTAATTATATTTTCTTTTAATATTTTTGGGATTAAATTAAATATAATTCCAAAATTTAATAGATATATATTTGGTATTTAAATATATGGAATAAATCTGTGCAATAAATGAATAAATCTAATGGAGCCAATCAAATCATGCCACATCAGCCCTAGGCCCATTATTTACGGGCTCAAGCTTGAAAGCCCAACCCTAATCTGCCTAAATCAAAATTCTCTACACCTATAAATAAGGGTGCTTAGAGCATTCATAAATCACCACAAGAATTAGTTAGAAAGATCTAAAGAGAAGGATACAAATTGATTCTCTACGATTTCTCTACAATATTCAAAGTGGTCAGTCGTCATCTATCATCGCGTTCTTCGTGGATTCGTCGCGTTCTTCGCCAACGTCTGCTCAAATCTACGCTAGATCCGGATGTCCTTCGAAGCTCCGCGTTCCTCGCCAAAGTCTGCTCAAATCTACGCTAGATCCGGACGTCCTCCGAATCTCCGCATTCTTCGCCAAATCATCCCAAATCAGCACTTAATCCGGAAACAAGTCAAAAGACCTTCAGATTATCGCTAAATCCACACATCAAAATCGAGGAGATCAAGAAGAGCGAAATTCTACAAATATCTCGTCAAGTCGCCCAAGTCTCGCATCAAATTGGAGAGAAAATCAGAGGAGTCATATAGATAGCAACCTACAATCAACTCAAGTCTTCAAATATTTATTTGTACACATCTTTTGTATTTATTTTATCGAATAAATAATATTTTTGTTTACAAAATTTTGGGATTAAATTGAATATAATTATATTTTCTATTAATATTTTTGGGATTAAATTAAATATAATTCCAAAATTAAATAGATATATATATTTGGTATTTAAATATATGGAATAAATCTGTGCAATAAAGGAATAAATCTGATGGAGCCAATCAAATCATGCCACATCAGCCCTAGGCCCATTATTTACGGGCTCAAGCTTGAAAGCCCAACCCTAATCTGCCTAAATCAAAATTCTCTACACCTATAAATAAGGGTGCTTAGAGCATTCATAAATCACCACAAGAATTAGTTAGAAAGATCTAAAGAGAAGGATACAAATTAATTCTCTACGATTTCTCTACAATATTCAAAGTGGTCAGTCGTCATCTATCATCGCGTTCTTCGTGGATTCGTCGCGTTCTTCACCAACATCTGCTCAAATCTACGCTAGATCCGGACGTCCTCCGAAGCTCCGCGTTCCTCGCCAAAGTCTGCTCAAATCTACGCTAGATCCGGACGTCCTCCGAATCTCCGCATTCTTCGCCAAATCATCCCAAATCAGCACTTAATCCGGAAACAAGTCAAAAGACCTTCGGATTATCGCAAAATCCACACATCAAAATCGAGGAGATCAAGAAGAGCGAAATTCTTCAAACATCTCGTCAAGTCACCCAAGTCCCGTATCAAATTGGAGAGAAAATCAGAGGAGTCATAGAGATAGCAACCTATAATCAACTCAAGTCTTCAAATATTTATTTGTACACATCTTTTGTATATTTTATAGAATAAATAAAATTTGTGTTAACAATGACCAATGTTTTTTTTTTTTTTTTTTTGTAACGATAAGACCAATGTGTTATGGACCTTTTTATGAAATTAAAAGAAATACATTACAGATGCTTTTATTATACGACAAATGATTAAATTTTAGAACTCATTTAGACATCGCGATGCAAAACAAAAATGGGCACGTTTGAAGATTTAATTTTAAATTAACTTATTTGTTGAGAATCAATTATATGTGCATGATTTTTAATATTTGAATATACAATGTTGGCAGTAAGTAAGAAATTTGTCACGGACTTGTTCCCTTAACAACGAACCGTGCGGCCTTTGCTCCTTGACCCGCCCCTCGCGGCTAGCAAAGTCAGCCTAACTCTAAAAGTGTTGTGGGCGAAGTGAAGGAATTTGGCTAAGGAAGAAAGTTGGGAGAGAACACTTGAAGAATGCTTGAGAGCTTGACTGATTTGGTTGATGATTTACAAATGAGGGGAGCACCCCTTTATATACAACTCCCCCTCCATAATGGATGGTGGGGATTAGTTTGATCCAAGGGTGGAGAGTAAGTCTCCAAAACCATCCCTTGTTCTAGATCTCTCTCTATACTTGTCCTACTAGTCTCTACACCCTTCCTCACACATTCTACACTATTCTATGGACATGGACCCTTAGTCTTGGGCTACAATATAAATTAGAGTGGGCTAATTATTTATTTAGCCCAAATACTTAGAAATTAGGCGGCCCGTGACATTCTCCCCCGCCTAATTCGGCGACGTCCTCGTCGACTCGTACTTGCGCAACTTGTCTCGGAACTGCCACAAGTCCTCCTCCGTTTCCCATGTAGCTTCGGACTCAGGTAGTCCCTTCCATCGAATTAAGTACTGAGTACGTGGTTGGATGCCTCGGTTGCGATACACCCTCTTCATGAGCACCTCGTCTACTTCCTTGTCAAATGATCTGGTCATGATCGGTTGTGCTCGGCCCGATTGTCCACGACTTTGGTCTTTAATATTGAACCCTAATGGTCGACTCGTCTCGTCGGTCCACTTCTTCATCCGCTTGCGAGCCTTCTTCAAGAATGATCATCCCTGGCCGTTCTGCTCTTCCCACGACTTAGCCTTTTTGGTAGCTCCGGGACTTCTTCCATCCTCCGTTATTGACAACGTATGTCTTGTTACCAGCCGTTGTCTCATCGCTAGCTTGTTTGGACTCCACCCCGTGGCCTTGACCTTGGCTTGCCTCCTCGTCGCCAACTCCATTAGCTCGGGTAGAGTCATTCGACATGGTCTCTTGAATCGCGACATCATGTTAGCCACTAACTCGATCCGCTTTTTCTCACCCCTCATTGGTGATTGTTTCTTTGGTGGTTCGGTTGTCACGAGGTCCTTATTTTTCTCAATGTTGTCTTGAATGACTGGTGGTATGTTGTCTCCTTGTGTCGGACCGTTGTCATCCTTCAACATGGTCAAGAATGTCGGGTCGTTGTTCTTCACCCCCTTGGTTATTTGCATGGCCGACATTCGTTTGGTTTCACTCGTCCGTCCATCGATTGAGTCGATGGCATTGACCATACACGGTGCCCCCTTTTCTAGAATACATAAAGTATTAAACGATCGCATAGGGATGGCGGTTACCTTGCGGAGAAAATCCATGCCCAACACGACCTTGAAGTCGCCTATTGGTGCCACCGATAGATCCCCTTGGACCGTCCAAGTGCCTAGACATAGTCCCACCCCGCGTGCTACGCCTTGCAGCCGTTGCGCCTTGGAATTGACAGTCTTGAGCCACCCTTGACCCTTTTCCCGCGGTATCACAAGGCGTTTGGCCTCCTCCTCGGTAATAAGGTTGTGAGTGGCGCCTGTGTCCACTAGCGCCTTAGTTGACCTCCCATTGATGTGCGCATTGACCTACATGAGCCCCTTGCTAGATGTCGTCGGTGTCGGTTTGGCCTTGAGTGCGTTTAGAAGACGGAGCGACCCCATGTTGCTCGTCTCATCTCCATCGGCATGTTCCACCTCATGCTGCTCCACAAGGGCCGACAACGAACCAAGTTTGGGACAGTTACTCATGGCGTGTGGCCCCTTGCACACATAGCAACCACCCTTTGGCACGAATGTCTTCTTCTTCTCCTCGTACTCCCTACGAGTTTGGTTTTTATCGCCTCCCATGGATGATAGCTCTTTGCGGGATCTCGATCCTCCATGTTATGTCTCCCTCCCCCGCCTTTGCCCGAGTTCCACTTCTCTTTCTGATCGGATGTTGGGTGGGGAAGGAACTCGGTAAGGGACTCGGCAGCGGCTATTGCTTCATCCATAGTGTGAATATTGCGGCGTTGCAACTCTTGCTTCGCCCATGACTAGAGACCGTCTATGAAGAAGAACAAGAGATCCTCCTCTGAAAAGTTGGGAATTTGGAGCGTAAGGGTGGTGAATTCATTGACATAGTCACATATCGTACCCCGTTGCTTCAGCTCCCGCAGTTTCCTCCGAGCTTCATAGACGATGTTCTCCGGGTAAAAGTGTCGCTTGAGTTCCTTCTTGAACTCGTCCCATGTATCAATCCGACACGAGCCCTTCTCGATGTCGACGTGTTTCCTACGCCACCAAAGCATAGCTGTATCTGTGAGGTAGAGGGTCGTGGACTTTACCTTTGACCCCTCGTCTATAAGGTTGATGGCCTCGAAGTATTGCTCCATCTTCCACAAGAAATTCTCTACCTCCTTGGCGTCCCTCACGCCATTGAATGCCGTTGGCTTTGGACAGTCCACCCTTGGACTGATGGCGGTGATGGTTGCTGCCCCATGAACGGCTGCCTTCTTGCATAGTATCAAGTCCTCCTTCATCTCGTCGATGTTAGCTTGGAGGGCTTGAAGGGCGTCTCTCATCCTCGCCTCTAGCCGGGCAAAGCGATCCTCCATCACCATACTAGCGTCGATGCAAGATTGAGTATTCTCCTTCATGGACTCGAGTTGTTCGAGGACATGGTTCTCCAACGTCTCCATGTTATGCTCGACCATCTCGATCCGCTCACCCCATCTCGCCAAGAACGTGGTCCGCAGGAGGAGTCCTGTTACTCCCACGGTTCTTCTTTCCGTCCCCGACGGTAGCGTCCCTCCCGCGTTCCATTGTCACCTGCGAGCCGTCTGATGCCATCACGAACACGTCACAACACAAAGCCCAACCGGGCTCTGATACCACTTGTCACGGACTTGTTCCCTTAACAACGAACCGTGCGGCCTTTGCTCATTGACCCGCCCCTCGCGGCTAGCAAAGTCAGCCTAACTCTAAAAGTGTTGTGGGTGAAGTGAAGGAATTTGGCTAAGGAAGAAAGTTGGGAGAGAACACTTGAAGAATGCTTGAGAGCTTGACTGATTTGGTTGATGATTTACAAATGAGGGGAGCACCCCTTTATATACAACTCCCCTTCCATAATGGATGATGGGGATTAGTTTGATCCAAGGGTGGAGAGTAAGTCTCCAAAACCTTCCCTTGTTCTAGATCTATCTCTATACTTGTTCTACTAGTCTCTACACCCTTCCTCACACATTCTACACTATTCTATGGACATGGACCCTTAGTCTTGGGCTACAATATAAATTAGAGTGGGCTAATTATTTATTTAGCCCAAATACTTAGAAATTAGGCGGCCCGTGACAAATTGCAAACTAAATGTCTTCAAATTGTATTTTAAAGAACACATGAAGTGTTTCACTTCGATTTCTTAATAAATTAATAGTAGTACATATTTAGTTACATTGCGACAATATCTCCCAAAACTAAGTAATAAGACAATATCTCCCAAAACTAAGTAATAATTCAGAGAGGATATGATCAACTTTATACCACCTTAGCATCAGCAGATTATCATTTTGCAAATCAATAATTATCTTTGCAGTGGAGTCATTTTCACTCATTTGATTGGACCCATCGTGTGGAGGTTGTTAACGAATTTATTGAAAATTATGTGTTTCGATTGGATCGATCTCGTTTTGAAAAATCAAAGATATAATAATTATCTCAATAAAACTAACTTTTACGTTATGGTTTTAAAAGTTGTGTACATTCTTGAAATAATACGTTCTTAACTATTATAACTAACTCTTTGAAATTAACTCCTTTGTAAACATTTTTCATTTTATAGAAACCATTCAAAAATACTAAAAATGGTTGGAAAGGTTTGAAATGAAAATACAATAACTCTCACTGTACTTTGCCATTAATCAACCATTTTCTGTTCTCAAAGAAGAAAAAAAAAAATAGTCATTTTCATAATTTACCCATTTTCTGTTCTCAAAGAAGAAAAAATAAAATTAGTCATTTTCATAATTTACATACTCCCTCCGTCCCACTCTATTAGTCCATTTTGCCATTTTTGTTTGTCTCACTTATTAGTCCAATTTCCTAAAATGGTAAAAAATATTTGGCCACAATTCACTCTCTCTCCTCAAAATTAATTACAACCACATATTCTTCACTCACTTGGTTCATGTGCCAAAAGCAAATGGGACTAATAGAGTGAGACGGAGGGAGTAACATTTTTCCTAGGGCTGCAAACGAGCTGAACCTGATCGAGTATTGGTCTGCTCGGGTTCGACTCGTTTAGTATTTGACAGGCTCGGGCTCGGGTTCGAGTTCGATTCGAGCTTTAAATCCGGGCTCGAGCTCGGCTCGGGTTAAAATTTTTGAGCTCGAATTCGGCTCGTGCCCGGTTCGGACTTGAGCTCGAATTTGGCTCATGAAAAGCTCGAGTCCGAGCTCGTTTAAAAAACATGATATAAACATATTTAGTTTTGTCTTTTAAAACTTCAAATGAACTTAAATTAAAATGAATTTCATCAAATAAAAATCCACCTAATGAAATTCATCCAAAACATAAAATATAATCCAAAAAGAACAAAGCATATATACATATTTTTTAATTTTAATTATGGTGTAGTCTTTAATTAGTTATGGTTGTGATTTGAAATTAATTTTAACTCATTGACATTTGACAATAGTTCAAATCCTCTTACCTACAATTTTTTATACATAAATGCTAAAGCTCGTTTACAGGCTCGATTAGAGGTTCGATTAAGAGTTCGCGAACAGGCTCGCGAACATGCTCGATTAATATACGAGCCGAACACGTTCGCGAGCAAAACGAGTCGAATACCTTACTGCTCGAGTTCGGCTCGTTAAGTTAACCGAGCTCGAATTTAGGCTCGAGTTCGGCTCGTTTGTTAACGAGTTCGAGCTCGAACGAGCTTTTACCGAATCGAGCACCGAATAAGTCCCGAGTAGCTCGGCTCGTTTGCAGCCCTAATTTTTCCTATTCATTAGTGTATTCATCTAATTAACATTGTGATGATGTATATTAAAATCAAAACCTACAAACTATCTGTTACCGTATAAGGGTGGAATATTTACATTATCATTATACGAATATGACAAGAATATTTGCATACCTGACCATTATTAATTGCCAAAATCTGCAAAGATAGTATCGAACATCATAAATTCAATAAAATGAAAGAATACTGAAAGTTACAAATTTATAATAATTATAAAACCTTTTGTAGGGAGCAAAATTCTTATACCCCTTTGTAGTGGGAAAAATCCGCCTGACTGGCCCAACCCATTTGCTCATACTTGATCAGCCCAACTCCAAGCACTTGAGCATAATCATCCCGTCAGTCAGACGAAACAAGTTGTTTTGCCCAATTAACTATTCAAAGGCCTTGTTTCTATTGGGCCGACTGAGCCCACAACCGATTAGGGGTCCAGTCAGTCAGCCGGGAGATTTGAATCAATCTCAACTAACCACCAACGTACGGAGCGAGTCAGCCGGGAGAGACTTCCCCCACGTTCTCAACGACTACGTGCGGTTAGGGTTTTGAACAAAGAACCCTAGCCGGGCAGTCGTCCTATATAAACATCCTGACTGCTAGGTCAAGGGGACACGATCTCACGCACTCTCACACTCAAGCAATCACGCAATCCATTTGCCAACTGACTCCTCCTCTGAAACCCTCCACGCTCAGTCAGTCGGCGTCTACTGAACTTCAGTCAGACGGCGCCGCCTATCATCTTCACATTGCTCATTCTCACCACCATCATCTCCATCGGAATTTATACAATTCTTTACTTATTCGTTTTACGTTATTTAATTACTGTTTTCCGACTGTTTATACCGATCACTGACTTGAGCGTCGGAGGTCCTTCGGCTGACACCCCCACCCGTGTCCATCGAAGGGCTCTTACGTTTGTTCTGTTTGACAGGTTGCTAGTGCCCCTTCTTCAGTCGGATCTGATCAGTCGGGTCGAACCAGTCGGATCCAACTCAATTGTAGATTTACCCTCTACACCCTTTACAAATCAAGCATGCACAAAATACCCCTCTGTATAATTTCATGCACAAAATACCCCTTTTTTATTTTAAAAGAGGTGAGTCCCACTTATTTTTAATTTTTTTGACACACTTTTGCAAAAATTGTACTCCCTCCGTCTTTAAATAAGTGTCCCGAGCCGCCATTTTGTGCAAATCAAGGAGAATGCTAAAATGACACTTATGCCCTTAAAATCCTTGATTATTTATTTATTTATTTTTGTCTTTCTCCCACTTTTAGATTTTCAAGAGAAGGGTAGTTTTGGTACTTTTGTGTAATTTTTGCTTGGAAAATGTCATAGGACACTTATTTAGGGACAAAATTTTTGGCGGCTCGGGACACTTATTTAAAGACGGAGGGAGTATATGAGTTAGTGATGTTTTTTTACTCCCTCGAATATCGGGAATTGATTCCTAATTAAACACTACAAGACAAAAAAAAAAAAAAAAAAAAAAAATTTACACCCCCCAAGCTCCCCCTTTTAACCCCCCACTAGCTCTCTCTCTCTCTCTCTCTCTCTCTCTCTCTCTCACACTCTCGTCTCTCCCATCTCTCCCCACCTGAATTGTCCCTCCGGCAATTCGCCGACATGCCTAATCGGCCTTCTCTCTATCTCTCTCCCTCCTCCCCAACCCACACAGCCTCTCCGGCAAGCAGCCACCACGCCGGCAAGCCGCCCCGACACTGAAGAAGACTTTTAATCCCGTCGATGCTCGAAAACAATTAGGTAATCTCAAATAATTACATTAGTCGAAGTAATTAAAAAAAATACAATTTTCACGCCGGAGAAGTATTGCAGGAATTCATATAACGCCGGAGAAGTATTGCCGGAAATTTAATCACGCCGGCGTGATATGTAACAGGCGTGTTTTGAATTCCGACAATACTTGTCCGGCGTGAATTAGTGCTAGATGTTCAAATTAATTTGTTATTCATCACTATGATTTTAAATGTAATTTTTTGTTGCCATTTATGTCATTATTATGATATTTGTGCATTTAATAATGTACTATATATGTTTTTAAAAATTATTTATACAAAAAAATTCAATAATAGTTGGTAAATATATGTCTATACATAATTGAGTAGGAAAAAATAATGTTAAATTACGGGTATAAATCCCGTTGGAGTATCATAGTCGGAATTCAAATCACGCCGGCGTGAATTTAGGATTTTATTTCATATTATTTTTCTTATCTTCATTATGTTATTCGTAGTAATTTTTATTTAACAGAAAGAGGTTTTATTATGATATTTGTTTATTAGGAATGTAATATACATGTTATTAAGATTTTTTTATAGGAAAAATTCAATATTAGTTGAAAAATACATGTCGTATTCATTTTTATTATGAAAAAATAAGATAAACATCTTTGTGAATTTCACGCCGGAGAGGGGTTACCGGAAAATAATCACGCTGGTGTGATTTATGGTGAGCGTGTTTTGTTTTTCGGCGACGTATTTCCGGTGTGAATTTTGGCCGAATGTAGAATTTAGAGATTTTCAGGCTTTTCCAATTTTACTTATAAATTATAATCTGATTTTTGTGTTTTTTTAAATTTATTTTCGTATGCGGTTTTGTGTTTATTTTTATTGATAACTTAATATTTTTTTTAATCAGGCTCTTATCGCAAACCCTGTTAGGCTACGTCGGCCGGAAAACTTTAACAAATCGGTTAAACTGAACACCTACTATAGACCTACACTACTAGAGAATGTTGTGACTGCTTTACAGAAGGTAGGGGAGAAGAACTGATCGAACGATTCAAGCAAGGCCCTTTCGGGAAGTTTTTGGAGTGGCTTCCGAGTCAGTTGTATGCCCAATCACTGCAAAGTATCCTTTGTCGAGCTGTGAGGATAGATGGAGGCATGTTTTTCACTGTGAAAGGGACTTGCATAGAATTTACTATCCAGGATTATGCCCTAGTGACAGGATTGTGTTTTGGGTCGAGCTCCTTCGATCCCAATGCGCATTTGGATGTGAAGAAGTCCCGACTATACCGTAGGGTGTGTGACAATGCTTCAAAGAAGTCGAGGGAATTATTGACTATTATCAAGTAGAATCCCGACCGCTTTAATGAGGATACTCTCCTCTCAGTGGCAAATGTTATGGTTTCCAATACCTTTATTCTTGGGCACGATATCAAATCCGCCCCTTTCGCCTGGTTGTGGCATTTGGCCTATGATCAGCAGAAGTTCAACCGCTTTCCTTGGGGTGCATACAGTTACATCACCCTGAGGTATTACGTTGAGAACGCCCAAGACGTGTCTACCTACCACTTTTACGGGTCGGCTTGGGTCTTGTTAATCTGGGGATATGAAGTGATCGGAGGGATGGCGAATGTTGTTGGATCATTGGAAGACGAGGACGTATACCCGAGGTGTCTGAGATGGAAGTTCGGCAGAACCCGCGGGTTGACATGCTTGATGAGCAGTTCTTCATGATAATCGACGATCCTCGTTTTTCGCTCCGTAATATCCAACCGACCCCGTTCGAGTATGATTTTGAGTATTTTCGGTCATCCCTACTCCCGGATCCCTTGAATGTAGCTTTCTACGTGCCTTTACCCGTCACTGGCGATCCTACTTAGTTTCCGCCCGAGGCACGTCCATGGCGACCAATGCACGACCCGGAGGACATACTTGCTGATGCATCTGGATCACGTCCGACGAGGAGCACCCAGAGCCGGGCCTACATGGGTGAGGACCTCAACGAGCAGACCTCGGCCCGTCGATCTCAGAGAAGACGCGATATGATAAGGTGTATTTTTAACGTATTATCTAAGTGTTAGATAATCGTTTTCTTCTCTTATTTTGATAGTTTAGCTCATGTTTTGTATTGTTTAAGTTATTTCGAGCTAGATTACGCTTTTGGGTTGTTTCGAGTGTTTTTAGGCCTTTTTAGTTGAGAAAACCCAAGAAAAGACAAGAGACGACGAAACCAAGGAAGAAGATGAAGTATTGATCCCAAGTTCTGACTTCTCATGATGTTATTGAAGAGTTATTCTGGAATAATAAAATCATAGCATTGAAGAGGGGTTCGATAGGAGCGTGTAGGCGAAAACGGAGGTCAATTCGGAGTGCGGATGAGAAAGATACGGCCGAAACAAGAAAGACGCGCAAACTGGCAAACTGACTCGACCCAGTGCTCGAACGAGCAGTTGGTCGAGTCAATCATACAGAAGCTCGGCTCGACCGAGTCAATGGCCGAGTCAATGGCCGAGTCAACCTTTCCGAAAAACCTTATTTTGGCATTATTTTATTCCTTATTTGTTTCCTTTTACACTTAGGTTTTAGATGTAAACTTCTCCCCTATAAATACCTCTAAACTTATCATTGTAAGGGAGATTTTCTTTAGTCTCCAACCTATCTTAGATTTATCATTATTTTCTCTACACTTTTATCTTTTAGATCTAGATTTTAGATTAGTTTTTACATTCATGTATGAAGACCATTGAAGATTGGAGATTTATTCAAGATTCAAGAGTTTTTCTATCTCTTTCTATTTTATTTATGCTTTTCATTATGTTTATTCTTCTTTCTACCTTTCTTTTAATTATGTCTAGCTAATTAATTCCTTAGTTGATTTTAGGGTTTGTACGTCTAATTGAATCTATGTGAGTTCTTTTAATTACAATTAGCCTGCCAATTTAGATGTATGTTTCATGGTGTTTATTTTCATGCATGATTAACTGGCCATTAGTTGTGTATGCTTAGTTATGTTTTTATGCCTTAGCAGGATAATTGCATAATGGATCTCATGAATACATGGTTTGATGAATTAATTGTCCAATCATATGAAGGTCATCAAGGATGCAGTTTCAGAAAAGAAGAGATGGGCTAAGTTCGAGACAATCAATTTAACAGAGGAGTGCAGCGCGGTATTACAGAAGAAGCTCCCGTTGAAGCAGAAGGATCCCGGGAGGTTCATATTAGCATGAAAGATCGGTGATCAAGTATTCCATAACGTTCTTCGTGATCTTGGCGCGAGCATCAATTTGATGCAACTCTCGATCTTCAACCGGCTCAAGATTGGAAAGATGAAGCCGACAACTATTTCCCTACTCATGGCGGATCGATCAGTTTCTTATCCAAGGGGGATAGTTGAAGATGTGCTCGTACAAGTTGTTGGGAATTGTTAAGGACAAAATGTTAAGGGGGAACTCAAATGGGACACTTCAAAGTGAATGTTAAGGGGGTTTTGATTTGATCCCAAAACCCCAAGTGTCATATTCCCAAGCGACCCAATTTGATGTAGAAAATAGGTTAGAAAATTTTCTAAGCCTATACTGTTAGATGGCTTTGTTTATGCTTAGGTTTTTAGACTGCAGATAAGTCAAATGAAGGGCACTCGCTTGAGTGTGTTTTTCAATCGAAGCGAGTCTACCCAGCCAAAGCGAAGCGTTCCGAAGAATAGCGTAGCGAAGCGAGCGCAACAGTAGATTCAAGCGAGTCTGCCGAAGCGAAGCGAGCGCTACAGTAACAAGACAAAGCGAGTCAATGCGGGTCAACAAATACTAAAGCAGTTACTTGGGAAAATTTATTTTCCAAAGTACTCGCTACAGTATGACTTTGAAGCGACTCACTTCAAGCGGACGCTACATTTCTAAAGCCAAGCGAGCCCCTACCTAACAGAAAGCGACAGCTTGATTCCCGCTCCTATTTTGAACTCCAGTCAACTGGAGATCGTCGCATTAATTGCGAGATCTCCACGTGTCGAATGAGGAGAGGAGCAGCGGAGTTGACTGCCAGGCCGACAAGGGCGCCGCAACAGTACTGGCTCGCTCCAGTTACTGTTAGGTTTGTAAGTTAGCCATTTGGCAAAATGCCAAATCTGGGCTTCTGAAAAGGGTGCCAGCCTGCGCAAGTACTGTCGAGAGGAGGAGGGACAAGGCCACCTACCAAGCAACGGATCTCGGCCAACCCTCCGCCTATAAATAGTGAAGGATGAAGACGAAGAGAAGTAGAACACTACTTGAGCATTCGAGCGACTACTGCAAACAAACACTCCCAGCCTTTGAGCAATCTTCGAGTCTTTCAAGTGTTCTCCGAGTTCCAGCCTCATCGGAACTCGTCTTCGCAACCTTCACACCGAGAATTCTAAGCCCATTCCAAATCCCAGCTTAGAAGAAGAGTTCTAGCCATCTTTGCATTCATTGTAAAGAACTCTTCAATAGTGTGTCTCTGTCGAAACAGAAAACCCTAACCCTAAAGTTTTAGGTTCTGTGTTCGTCGTTAGGTTGTGTTCGATCTAAGGCTCTACCTTCATCGATAGTAGAAGCCTCGATCATAGAGTCTAGATCCAAGCTTACACTTTCATTAAGTGAAGCTCGATCGAAACTAGGTTTGTTGGTCCCGGAAAAGAGTAATTGGTGTATGGGGGGGGGGGGGGGGAATTCACCAATACCAACCGTTTTTGACGTTTTGAAAATCAGGTCGATAAAGAGGTCGACTTGTCAAGGTCGATCCTATCAGAGGCAGATTGATCTATCAAGCTCGTTTGAGAACAAGCTTGATTTATCAAACTGTGTTTATGCGGAAGTTGGTGGAGGTTGATTACTCTTTGAAAAGTCTAATGGGGTTAAGCAAATGCAGGTTGTTTCATGAAATGCAGGTTGATGCTCGTCAGATAGATAAAATATTGAAAGAGCGATAAATAAAGAGAGAGAGAGAGACACCGCAATTTAGCGTGGTTCGGAGAAATCCTCCTACGTCCACGTCAGGTCGACTCGACCTGAGAATCCCTTTACCTTTGGATCCAACTTCTCTCTTATTTATACTGACTGAGTATCAGTTCTAAATACACTCTAACTTGAATATATCTAGACACGAGTTTTGGGTCGTGACCCTTACAACCTTTCGTACAGAAATGTACAAACAACCTTTCACGAATTACAGAGCTTGACTAACTCTATAATGGCGAAGAACACAAAACAATCTTTCTAACTTCGAACAAGTCGGAGAAGAAGTTGTTTGAATCAACGACAAGCAGCAGTGAACGCTTCGTCGTTGTGGCTTTTATCGGAGTCGGAATTCTCTCTTCGTCAAGTGTTTGGGAAACTAATGGGATTTCGAACACTTGAAAAGATATGAATTTTGAGAGAGATTTCGGCAGAGTATTTGCATTGATAGCTTGAGTTTCCCGTACTTGAATCCGATAATGGCTTGAAGTATATATAGGCAGTTTTGAAAAACTAGCCGTTGGAGTCAGGATGATGTGGCACTAGCCGTTGGAGGATGACTCACTTCTAGCCGTTGGGAAGATTCGTCCTTGCTGGCACACCACGTGGCAAGGATCAGGTCGTGTTGCTCCATGAAGGCAGAGCAACGACCTTGATATGATAATCCAGCTCTTGAAATCTTCTAAGTCAAAGCAGGCTGGAAGCTTGATAAGGAAGGTCGATAGACAGGAAGATATACCAGCTCGATCCGAATGAGGCAGGTCGATAAACAACCTTTCTCTTACAGAGTGGATCGAACTTGTATTTAGACTATAGAGAGCATCGACCTGCACTAACAGGTAGCAGGTCGATCTATCGGCCTTGACCCTAAACAAGTGAAAATATGCCTAAGTGTGGTTTCGAAAAACATCATCAAAATCAAACTGCAAGGGGTTCCCAACAAGGTTGTAAGGAGAACCCGTAATCTCCCTGTCGTCGGACTGAAGCGAGTGAGCTTCCAGTCCAGTCTTAGGTTTTTGGTGTGAACCCGGAATCACCCAGCGTCTGACAGATCCAAGCGAGTGAAGCTCGATCTTGTCATAGGCTTTTGAAGAGCCCGTAATCTTCAAGTTCTTGAGTGAAGAGAACGAGTTACCTAGTGCAACAAAGTGGACGTAGGAGCTTCATCTCCGAACCACTATAAATCTCTGTGTCGTATCTCTAACCCTAATCTCTCTTTACTTGTTGTTTGATTATTCATTGCACAAAGCATCTAAACAAACACAAACTGAGATTTCAAATACTTAGGAAAGATTTAGCTCACCGAATTTCCGCATATAGAGTAAAGTCTCACTCTTGGTCAAGCTCTAAGCTTAGGTCAAGAGATCTGTGAAAACTCCAGATCTAGCTCACGGCTAGGTCTTAGTTGTTCAAATGAGCACTTTACTTTATACTCTGAGTTCGAGGAATTTGAAGTTGAAAAACTTCAAAACACCTATTCACCCCCCCTCTACGTGTTTTTCCTCTTACAAACCGGGACCAACAAGTTGTATCAGAGCGAGGTTCTTTCGAGCCTCTGCTTTGCATATCCGAAGTGAGTTCCCACTCACTTCACATTGTCTCATTGAACCGGATCCTTTTTCCTAAGTGCATAAAACCCTCACCCACGCATACTGCATTTACTGCTGATAGTTTGCTATGTCTACATACAGTGCATCAAATCTTCCACAGTTCTCTATCGAAGGATACGAGACATGGAGCTTTCGAGTAGAGAGCTTCCTCAGCTCTATCCACGACCGTATGTGGGAAGTGATAGAGGAAGGACCGATCGAAATTAAGAAAGTTATCTCTGTGGATGTTCCAGCTGCGGAAGGCCGTCCTGCTCATGTCAGACAGACATATGTCGAGAAGGACAAGGATGAGTACAACTCCAACGACTTCAAGATCGCCAACCTTGATAAGATCGCACGCCACACGATGCAGAGCACTGTGTCGGATGCCTACCTTCCAAGGATCAGGAAGTGTGCGACAACAAAAGAAATGTGGGAAACCCTAGCCCTCATTTCTCAAGGAACAGACAAGATCAAAGAAAACAAGCTTGTCGTACAAATGCGGGAGTTTGAAAGTCTGATAATGAAGCCAGGAGAGTCCATCGACGCCTTCGAGCTGAGAGTCACCAACATTATTGCTACTCTCAACTCACGTGGGAAGGAACTCACAGACAAGGAGGTGAACCTCAAGATCGTCCGAGCTCTCACCCGGAAGTGGCAAACCATGAAGGAGCTGTACCTAGCTACCAAGGACTTGTCAAAGTTCACACCGGAGATTCTGTTCTCCGAACTCAAGGCTCACGAGTTCGATCCGAACAGAATGAGTCTTGATGATGAAGACGAAGCTCCCACGATATCAAAAGGAGTTGTGTTCAAAGCTGCTGAAGGGTCAAGCGACCAGTCATTCGCTAAGATGTCGAGAGAAGAGCTGGAAGAGCATGTTGCATTCTTATCCAAAAATTTCAACAAGATGAACTCACGTGTGGGCAAATACAAGAGATTCTACAAGCAGTACAAGGGAAGGAGCACTGATGCTCGTGAAAGCAAAGGAAAGAGAGAAGAGACGACCAAGCCGATCTCAAGGGACATGATGGAAGTGGAATGCTACCACTGCCACAAGATGGGCCACTACAAATCTGACTGCCCGAAGCTGAGTGCAAAAGAGTGAGAGGAACTAAAAGCAAAGAGGGATGCTCCAAGGCGAGCGCTTGTAGCAAGCGAGCAGCCAGTCGCTACAACTGAAGATGTCTCAAGCGACTCGGATGCATTCACTGATCCCAACTCCAGTGAGGGAGAGGATCTTGGACTCATGGCGCTCACCGACGAGCAGAATGGAGAGGTATTTATCTATCCCTCATCAAGTTCAATTACACTCGCACACACTCACCAAGAGGAAGCTAATTCCTCGGCATGGAGTGAGTTACTTGACAAACACCTCAAATTGTCAAGTGACCACAAAATGTTGAAATAAGCTTTGTCTCAAAGCGAGAAGGAGAACCAAAAGCTAGCCACTGAGCTTGACCAGGTCAAACTTAACTTAAGGGCTATGACTAGTAAGTTCGAGGATCTCTTCGCTAGACATCAAAGCTTGGAAGGAAGGTATGAAACCCAATACAATCTAGTGGCCAACTTAAACAAAGCCTCGTATGCTAGGCAGGCACTAGAGAGCTCACTTATACCTTTTGGTAGAAAGGGAGGACTCGGATATGAGGGTGGACCTTCCAAGCCGACTGTCTTTGTTGGTGCTTCAAACATGACACCATCAGTTCCTTTGGATGTGCCCACTGCCTCCAAAGTAACCACTAACAAAGACAAAGGCCAAGTGGCTGAGAACCCTAAGAATCTAAGGGCAAGCAAAGATCAGCTGTCCCTAGCACTCACAATGCTAAATCTTACCAATCCAAAGGTAAAGGGAAATCAGTTGTAGATTCTAAGTCTCAGACCAAGACACCAGAGACAAAGGATCTCCTTTTCAAGAAAAGGAGTAATGTCTATGTGTCACGTGAGCCGGATTGGAGATGGTCCAACCGTACTCATGTTGAGGGGGAAGAATTCGAAGCACCAAAGAGGTCGCTTCAAACTTCCAAGGTTACTCAAGCGAGTCGGGGTCAAAACCCTAGTTTGACCGCTTCGAGGAAACCAAGCGAGCCGCTTCAGAAGACTGGAAACCCTAAGTCAGTCTCTAAGCCCGTAGCTAATCCGAAGCGAGTCGCTTCAGGATACAAGCAGAAGGGTAAGAGCATGGGTATGTCTCAAGTGAGCCGCTACCCCTCTTGCACACACTGCTGCACCTGTGAAGCTGCCTCAAAGCAGAAATCACAATTTAGAAAGGCCGAGAAGCCCAAGACACACGCTCACTCTCAAAAGAAAGTGAAGCAAGTGTGGGTACCAAAAGGGACTAACCTGCAAGGACCCAAACTGATTTGGGTACCAAAACTTGTCTAATTGCAGGTGAGCGCCATGGACCCCATGCCAAGTGAAGGTCAACAAATCTGGTACTTGGACAGTGGATGTTCAAGACATATGACTGGAATGAGAGCTCTACTTCAAGACTATGTTGAGAAGAAGGGTCCACACGTAACCTTTGGTGACAACTCTCGAGGAAGCACTAAGGGATACGGCGCATTGAAGATCGGGAAGATCAAAATTGAAGAAGTTTCCTACGTGGAAGGACTGAAGCACAACTTGCTATCCATCTCACAATTCTGTGATAAGGGATACAAGGTGGAGTTTATCTCCAACAAGTGCATTGTGAAAAACAAGCTCACTTCCCAGATTGTGCTGACTGGAATTAGACAAAGGAATGTCTATATAGCACAATGGGAAAGCTGCAAAGAGGATACGTGCTTAGTCGCAAGAAGTGCTACAGAAATGGGATGGCTATGGCACCGACGCTTGAACCATCTCAACTTCAAGACTATCAATCGCATAGCTCGTAAAGGCTTGGTGCAAGGCATACCAAATGAAGTCTTTGTCAAATACCATCCATGCTCACCATGCCAACGAGGAAAGCAGACGAAGAAGCACTTCGCAAGTCTTGAAGAAGGTTCATCCAAGCGAGTGCTCGAGCTACTTCATATGGATCTATTTGGTCCAGTCACTCCAGTTAGTGTAAATGGAAGAAAATACACTCTAGTTGTAGTCGACGACTTCTCTCGCTACACTTGGGTCGTATTTCTCTTTAGCAAGAAGGAGACACTGGCCAAGCTTCCACAACTGCTCAAACGACTAGTTGTGGAGAAGAACCAAGCGATTTCCACCATCCGCTCTGACAAAGGCACTGAGTTTCTAAACTCAACCATTGAAGCATACTGCACGGAGCATGGCATAGCACACCAGACTTCCTCAGCACGTACGCCTCAACAAAACGGAGTTGCAGAAAGAAGGAACATAATCATCAAAGAAGTCGTTCGAACCATTATTGCTGACTCGAAGCTTCCGATGAAATATTGGGCTGAAGCTGCCAATACAGCATGCTACACGCAGAATCGGACGCTTCTCAATAAACGGCACGACAAGACACCATATGAAATATGGACAGGAAGAATTCCTAACATATCTTATTTCCATATCTTTGGTTGTAGGGTCTTCATCCATGATAATGGGAAGTCACAATTGAAAGCCTTTGAAAGCAAAGCTGATGAAGGAATTCTTAGGATATTCTACATCAAGCAAAGCTTACAGGGTATTCAATTGTAAAACCCTAATTGTGGAGGAATCACCCCATGTCGTATTTGATGAATCTTCTTTGAGTCTTCCACAGGAACAGGTTCAATCAAAGGAAGGAAAGTCAAGCGAGGAACCCATCAACTCACTGACTTGGGACATGCTTGAAGATGATGAGGAAATCAAGGATTCAAGCGAGCAGATTTCCTAAGGAAAGGTTGAAGCTGCCCCCAAGACCTCTGAACCGAGTGCAAGCCAAGCACCCAATCCAGTCGCTTCAGATGGAGAAGCAAGCGATCAGGGAAAAGATGAAGACGAAGCTGGTGGATCCAAGCGTGCGTGGCTCAAGGATCACTCACCAAGTCAAATCATTGGAGATCCATCCAAGGGTGTAGTGACCAGAAGTCAAGTGTTTGGAGAAAGTGCCATGTTTAGTTGCTTTCTCTCAAACATGGAGCCGACATGCGTGGAGGAAGCCCTAGCTAATTCCAACTGGGTGATCGCCATGCAAGAAGAGCTCAACCAGTTCACAAGGAACGACGTATGGTACCTCGTGGATCGTCCCAAATTTCAGCATGTTATTGGCACCAAGTGGGTGTTCAAAAACAAGACAGACGAGGACCACAACATCGTGAGAAACAAAGTTCGACTCATCGCTAAGGGCTATTGCCAAGAGGAAGGGATCGACTTCGATGAGACCTTCGCTCCACTGGCTAGGCTCGAAGCGATCAGATTGTTTCTTGCCTATGCAGTGGCTAAGAAGTTCAAGGTCTATCAGATGGACGTGAAGAGCACGTTTCTCAATGGAGAGCTCAAAGAAGAGGTATATGTGGAGCAGCCACCGGGTTTCGAGTAGGGAGATAAGGTGTATCGATTGAAGAAAGCCCTATACGGGTTGAAGCAAGCTCCCAGAGCTTGGTATGAAACCCTCTCCCAATTCCTAGTGGATAATGGATTCCACAAAGGAAAGATAGATCGAACCCTATTCACCATCAACCATGGAGAGGATATGCTGTGGGTTCAGATCTACGTAGACGACATCATATTTGGGTCACCAAACCAGTCGCTTAGCGAGAAGTTTGGAGAGCTTATGAAGACCAAATATGAGATGTTCATGATTGGTTTGATGAGTTGCTTCCTAGGTCTTCAAGTGAAGCAACAGGATGATGGAATCTTCATCAATCAAGCCAAGTATACCCGAGATATGCTTGCCAAGTTCGGTATTCAACATGCTAAAGCTGTGAAGATCCCAATGAACACCAACTGGAAGATGGAGCCAGACCTAGATGGGAAGTCTGTGGATGCTACACACTACCGAGCTTTGATCAGATCCCTTCTATATCTCACTGCAAGCAGGCCAGATATAGCTTTTGCAGTTGGAGTATGTGCTCGCTTCCAAAGCAATCCCAAGCACAGCCATCTTGAAGCTGCCAAGCGAATTCTTCGCTATCTCAAGGGCACGGTCAATATGGGGCTATGGTATCCAGCTGAAGATAATTTGGAGCTCACTGGATATTCCGATGCTGACTATGGAGGATGCCGTGTTGATTGGAAATCAACTTCGGGCACTTGTCAGTTCTTGGGAAGCAAGCTGATCTCTTGGTTCTCGAAGAAGCAAACCAGCGTAGCTACTTCAACGACTGAAGCTGAATATATGGCCGCTGGAAGCTGCTGTTCTCAAATTCTATGGCTTCGTCAACAGTTGAAGGACTACAAAGTTGAAGCAAATGAAATTCCAATATTCTGCGACAACAACAGTGCGATATGCATCTCGCAGAATCCAGTGCTTCACACCAGATGCAAGCACGTGGAAATCCAACATCACTTCATTCGTGATCATGTCTAGAAGAAAGATATCAAGCTCGAGAAAATCCATACTGATCTTCAGCGAGCTGATATCCTCACCAAGCCTCTAGCTGAGTCTCGTTTCAATCAGCTATGCATGGAATTAGGGTTGCTAGACCCTGGTGAAGAGTGCTAGATCCAGGATGCACGAAGGAGTGGTCGCTTGTCTTTTAGCGTCACTCGCTTCGGATCTTCACCAACTCAAGCGAGTCACTTCAAAATTCCATTCGCTTGAAGAAGAAGAAATAAGGTGGAGATAGGTGGAGTATTGGAAGACGTTCCCTACCCGCTTACAGGAATTGTTACGGCATTGGTTAAGGGGGAACTATTGTTTGCTCTCGGAGCAAGCTACTTCCAAAGCGAGCAAGGAAAGTTGCTACCTAGCCTAGGATTCCTAGCGAGTGGGTATAAACACTCGCAAGTGCCGTTTCTAGTAACGGTTGTGGGGTCTTGTATCGGGCCTTCCCACGTAAAAATGGCTTCCCATTTTTCCGCCGAAGAGGAGCAAGTCCTCTCATCTTCTTCATCGTGGATAAATATTCATTCCTTACTCACTCTTCATTGAGTTGAGCTGCCGAATGTCTATCCATTCCTCCCCCACTTTTAATTTTGCATCGCTTCAATTAACCCTAGTCTGGGTCAAGCGAGTCGATTGCAAATTCATTCTGTAGTTCGTAGGAGGAAGCTTGAAGAGTTATCTTTTACTTGAATAGGTTGCATGACTGGTGACATGTCTTTGCGTAAAATACGAGATTGTCTTGTCAGAGCATTCTCATTGTCATCTTGTCCTATTCCGCTCTGAGATAAGGACTTGTACTCATCTCCCATTCATCGTGAATAAGTACACTTACGTAAAGCTCCCCTCTGGGTTGTAGTAAGCTTGTGTACATTATTCATTCTCCCCCTCATTCTTTCGATGGAGGAGTCTCTAGCTCGTAGAGGAAGATGGAAGAGATGGATGCCATGAAGACCAAACTTGAAGTAAAAATCATCAAGAGGTGTCCAATGCTACAAAGTGGTATCAATCTCCTACGAAGTGAGATTGACTGGTAAGTGTTTCAATTTAAAGTACACTAAGTGATGTGAAGCGTGCTAGAAACCTTCACTTACTATGTGGAAAATATAAATGAATCTGACACAAATACAAAGAGGAAAACATTCTTGTTTATCCTCGAAGTATGTAAGTCAGAAACATTTTAAATAATGTCAAAGAAATTCCATTTCTTATTTCAATCGCTTCAGATGGCCAAGCGAGTGCTACGACACTCCAAGCTAGCCATCGCAAGCGAGTGCAAAACAGTCACTCAAGCGAGTACTTCGCAAGCGAGTAAAAGCCAAGCGGCCAAACTCGAAGCGAGCAGGTACGAAGCGAGTATGAGCTGTCTGCACTCGAGTGCAAATTTTACTTTTACTTTTGCATTAAATGCAGGTGCACGTACAATGACCAAAATCCGGGCGCGTGCACTTCAAATTGAATTCGAAGCGGGAAAGTCGGAGAAGATCTGGCCATCGAATCTGAACAGTTCTCGATCCCCAGCCGCTAGATCGACGCCGGCCCCAGCCGCTAGATCGACGCCGGTTGAGGAGGCGACTCATAGATAGCCACGTGGAGCGCCAAGTCAACTTGACGGCTCACTTTTACTGTGATGACGCCGGACACATCAGATCAATCCCCGCTTTCCGCCGTATAAAACAGGGGCCCCCGAAGAAATTACCAGCATGCCCCTGCCACGTCAGCAAATCCCTAACTCTATATAAGGAAGAAGGAGAAGACTGCAGAAACATTCATCACATCCCATATTTGCCATTCTTGTGCAAAAATCTCTGCATCTCTGCAAATTCACAAGTCTCAAATCCCTCACCTCTTTTCCTTATATTTCCGTTCAAATCTCACTAAATCCACCATGTGAAAGAAGCAAAAGGCTCAGACGATGGAGCAGTTCTTGACCGGGATCGACGACCATATCAACGTCGAGCCCCATCTCGACCCAAAAGTCGTCGATGAAGAAGGATTTTTCCGCAAGGCCGTGACCACGGCCGGCTTGTGGGAATTTGTTACTGCGGTGTCGACGAAGATATTGGGCAAAGCAGTTGCCGAGATTCTTCTGAATCTGAGGGAAGGTGAAATTTCATCAACATTCACCGACCCAGAAAGTGGAGAGCCAGTAGAGGTATTCTTGAGCGCGATTGCCGGTGCTTTCAACCTGCCGGAAGAAGGAGCAAACTCACTCTTGGAGTTGGAGTTATCGGCCGGTGTTGTATATGCTCGATTTGCCGTCCAAGGAGCAGAGCCCAACTTCAAGGAAGCCAGCATAAGAACAGATCTGAAGGCCCCATTCAATCACATCTGTGAGCTCTTTTCAAAGTGCGTTGCGTGCTACGTCGGGAATCTGGGCCAACTCTCAGAAACCAAGCTTTTCGCCACCACCGTCATTGTCGATAGCTTGACAGGCACGAAGTTCAACTGGCATGGCTGGTTCTTCAACCAGATCCATGAAGTGGCCAAGGATTTCAAATTCGTGAAGGGTAGCAACGACAAGATCCTTCGCAAAGGGAAGCTGAAGTTCTTCTCCAGAATATCCTTCGCACTGGAGAAGTTATTCCCCAACAAGCAGTGGAAAGATACTGCTGACTACAAGAAAAATACAGTTTTCTTCGACACCCGGAAGTCGGAGAAAATACCCATTGATCTGGGACTTCATTCTGTTAAAGTGCCCGCAGTTGTACCAGTCGCCGAAAGGCGAAGTGAGGAAAAGAAATCAAAGCGACCCGCTTCACCAGCGAAGCGAGGAGGTGCAAAGCGAGCTGGGTTAAAGCGACCCAAGAAAGTGAAAGACATAGCCGCTCTTTTTTAAGCGAGCGAGGCTGAGGAGCAGCCGCTCGAGGAAGTTGAAGCGAGCCAACCCCAACCTTCACCTCCCAAAAGCCAACCTCCCCCACTTCGAACCCAAACACCTCACTCCAATCACTACCACCACCAGAACCCCAAACCTCCACAACAGCCAAATCCCAGAAATCTCCCCTCTCTCCCCATGAAGAAGAGTCATCATCTTCTTTCAAACTACCGGAAATGCCTCTGCTCAGCACAGATCCTGCTGCTGCATTTTCCATCTTTCAACCATCCCTGCAAACCCAAGCCACCCAAGCCACTCACACAAAAACTCCCCAAGCCTCAATGTTTGGTGTCATTTTGTTAGGTTTTAGTCGTTATTTATTATTTGTTTTTGTGTCGTTTTGGAGTCGTTTTGGGTCTTTATAGCTATGATTTGGGTGTTTCGAGTATTTTACTTGTTAGGGATCATGGGAGCCGAAAGAAGGAGAAAGAACGAGAAAAGGACGGAAAAAGAGTGCAAAAATGCATACAGTGCGAGGATGAGTTGGAGCGCCCGCTCTCAGGCGTTGGAGCGCTCGCTCCTGGACAATACCTGGGGATTTGCACATGAGCGTTGGAGCGCCCGCTCCAGGTGTTTGGAGCGCCCGCTCCAGTTCAGCAGTTGAAGGATTTTTGCGAAGCCAATATGGAGCGCCCGCTCCCATCCTTTGGAGCGCCCGCTCCACGTCTGGCGTGTTTTCTTACTTGTTTCCTTGTTGGAATATAACTTCTACCTTATTATATATAGAGGGCACGAATTTGGACAAGCTTTTACCTTAGTTTTTCAGTTCTAAATACTTTAGCTATAGTTTTTATTGCTCTCTTTTGTTCGGATCCGGATTCGTAGTTCGTTGCAGTTTAATTCAAGTTCTTCGTTTCGTCGTTACTTTCGTAAGTTATTTTATTGCTTTCGTTTAATTGCTTTAATTACTTGCTTTAGTTTTAGATTCGATTTCTTTATTGCCTCGTTTAATTTCTTTAGTTAAATTTCGTTCGTTCGGTTTTCAAAGTCTAGTTTAGATTCGTTTTTCTTTCGTTTTCAATTCTCTCGTTTTCAAAGTTCTTAGAGTTAGATTTATTTATTTAATTTCCAGATTTTCAGATTTAGTTTAATTATGTCTAGATTCGTTTTCTTTTCTTTCGTTGCTTTCTTTATTGCTTTCCTTTCGATTTTTGCCTAGGTAGATTTATTGTTTTCTTTAGTTTAATTCTTAGATTAATTTCCAGCTTTCTAGATTAAATTTATTTGCTTTAATTTCATTGCTTTGATTTATTTTCTTGTCTAGGATTTTAAAAACCAAAAACCCAAAAACTCTATTTACTTGCTTTCTTAGTTTAGGTTGTTTTTACTACACAGTTATTTGCCCTGTTAAGTTTTCCTTGAGATTCGACTTAGGTTTTTACTTGCTAGTGCTACGATAGGATTTTGTTCTATTACAAACACTTTTTAGTGAAACAAATTTTGGCGCCGTTGCCGGGGAAAACTTTAGGCTATTTAATTGTGTAGTATTTTTATTTTTTTTATTTAATTGCTTTTTGGTTCGATTTCTTTTCTCTTCCACTCGGTGCATTTGATTCGTTTGTTGAGTGTTGTGTATGCTAGGTCGTCGAAGTCTCTAAAGGAAGTTGACACCTCACATAGACGGCATCAATAGGAAGAAGGCGCTCTTAACCGCGAAGAAGGAAGAAGACGAGAGCTCGAAGCAATGGCACACAAGATGGGAGAATTTTCTCTTGACCTATGGATGGTTAAAGACGTTGCCATTTGCAACTGATTTTGGATGAGAATTTTCTAGTCAAGCTAATGACGTTAAACGAGCGCTTGGTGGGAGGCAACCCACGTAAAAAAAAAAAAAAAATCTTTTAGTTTTTGTAGAATAGGATTTATTTTCTTTATTTTTGTTTTTGTTTGCTTTCTTTTTTATTTTCGTGTAGGGAGAAGTTTACAAGGAGGGTATGATGAAGAGAGAGATCGAGCCGGACCCGAACGATCCTCGTTTTTGGGCTCCTACCGATCCCCGTTGGCAAGATCCACGGTTCCGAGGTCCATTCGATCCATAGCTTTGTTTTGTGTCTTTTTATTTTTGTTTTGAGTCTTATATTTCTTTTTCTTTGTTTTGTGCAATTTTACGCTTTGGTATTTTGTTTAGTGTTTGTTTTGTAGGTACTACTTGGAGGCTTTCGAGATTTTGAGTTATTGGTCGTCATCGTGCGATAAGTTCCTTCTATCCCTTTCCTTTTTATTTTCTCGCAATGGGGACATTGCTTGATTTTAAGTGTGGGGGGTCTTTGAAACTTTGGCATGATGTGTTTAATTTTGTTGAGTCTTAGGAGTTAGTTGAGTCGAATGAGCATGTGATGATAGTATTGTGGATTTGGCCAATGAAAGACAAATTTTGTGATTTTTGGAGAAAAATTCATGATCTTTATTATGCATGGAACCTTGGCGAAGCGACGCATTTTATTCGATGAATTTGATGTATGCTATGATGTCGGGAACTAGTTAGTTTGAACCCGTGAGAATTGAGCTATTTGTGCATATTTATGCCTATTCTTTGATTGAGTGATCATGCATGCTTCGTTGTTTCTAGAACTTGCCTTGTTTCTCCATCAAGACCTTAGTATATTTACGAACTAGGAGATGATCTTAGGCCATTCTTTCGTAGCCACATGATTCCTATACACTAACCTTGTTCATAATCCTTTGTTTACCCCTTTTGAGCCTTTATTAGCCGTTCTTTGTAAAACCGGATGATAGGAGGTTTGGATGATTATGGGTATCCTTAGTTGTAGTTGGTAATATGGAAGGAGATAATTGGAGAATATTTGTTGTGGTGTAGAAGGAGAGAAAGAGAAGAAATTTTAGATGCTTGTTTAAGTATAGTTAGCTATCCCTATAAGCTTAGAAAAAAAAAAGAGATAAGAAAAAAATAGAGCCTTTGTTCAAATTAGAAAGAACATGTATTAGTTGAGCTCTAGAGAAAAAAGAAAAGAAAAGAAAAAGAAAAAAATAAGCATAAGGGGATAGTTAGCTTTGAATTGTATAGTTGATATTTTAGCATCTTTGAGTTTGTATTTGGTGTGTTGGAGGGTAGAAGATGGAGATAAAAATCCATACTTTGGTTGGAGTTGAAAAATAGGGTGATGATTTAGAGCATTTTGAGTCACTTAGCCTATATATTCCCTACCTTAACCAATGTCCCTACATTACAAGCTTATATAAAGACCTTTTTGATCCTAGTTTGTAAGTATTACATTAGGTGGAGATGTTGAGATTGAAGGCAAGCCTATGGTAAACATGTTGCATTGCATTGATATTGAGTGAACCCTATGATGTGCATTATCTTATACATCTTTTCTTTGAGAGAGTTGAGTGTTCACCTTCCTATATAAAATCTCACATGTTGGAGAGAGTTCTTTGATGGATTAGCATATTTTGAATTAGTTGAGTAGATTGTGTTGATTGATGCTAAGGTTGTTTGCATAGTTTTGATCATGATCATGAGAGTTTGTTTTCGAAAAGTTTTGAGGCCTATATAGTTCACAATACTTGAGTCTATTGTTAATTTCGTTGTTGTATTGCTTGAGGACAAGCAAAGGTCTAAGTGTGGGGGAGTTGTTTGGTGTCATTTTGTTAGGTTTTAGTCGTTATTTATTATTTGTTTTTGTGTCGTTTTGGAGTCGTTTTGTGTCTTTATAGCTATGATTTGAGTGTTTCGAGTATTTTACTTGTTAGGGATCATGGGAGCCGAAAGAAGGAGAAAGAACGAGAAAAGGACGGAAAAAGAGTGCAAAAATGCATACAGTGCGAGGATGAGTTGGAGCGCCCGCTCTCAGGCGTTGGAGCGCTCGCTCCTGGACAATACCTGGGGATTTGCACATGAGCGTTGGAGCGCCCGCTCCAGTTCAGCGGTTGAAGGATTTTTGCGAAGCCAATATGGAGCGCCCGCTCCACGTCTGGCGTGTTTTCTTACTTTTTTCCTTGTTGGAATCGAACTTCTACCTTATTATATATAGGCCTTATAGAGCTTCCTATGCTCCATCCACGACCGGATGTGGGAAGTCATAGAGGACGGACCAATCGAAATCAAGAAAGCCATATCTGTGAACGTCCCAGCTGCTGAAGGACGCGAAGCTCATGTTCGACAAACGTATGTTGAAAAGGATAAAGATGAGTACACTCCGAATGACTTCAAAGTTGCCAACCTCGACAAGATTGCACGCCACACGATGCAGAGCACCGTGTCGGACGCCTATCTACCACGGATAAGGAAATGTGCAACGGCGAAAGAAATGTGGGAAACACTAGCCCTCACTTCTCAAGGCACAGACAAAATCAAGGAAAACAAGCTCGCTGTTCAGATGCGGGAGTTTGAGAGTCTGATAATGAAGCCAGGAGAGTCTATCGACACCTTCGAGCTGAGAGTTACAAACATCATTGCAACTCTCAACTCACTTGGGAAGGAACTCACAGACAAGGAAGTCAACCTGAAGATTGTCCGAGCTCTCACAAGGAATTGGCAAACCATGAAGGAGTTATACCTAGCCACCAAGGATCTATCAAAGCTCACACCGGAGATTCTGTTCTCCGAACTCAAAGCACATGAATTCAATCTGAATCGAATGAACCTCGACGAAAAGGATGAAGCGCCCACTACGTCAAAAGGAGTAGCATTCAAAGCTGCTGAAGGGCCAAGCGACCAGTCGCTAGCCAAGATGATAAGGGAAGAATTGGAAGAACACATTGCGTTCTTGTCCAAGAACTTCAACAAAATGAACTCTCGAGTGGGCAAATACAAAAGATTCTACAAGCAATACAAAGGGAGGAGCACTGATGCTCGAGAAGGAAAAGGGAAGAAAGAAGAGACGACCAAGCCGATCTCAAGGGACATGATGGAAGTGGAATGTTACCATTGCCACAAGATGGGCCACTACAAATCCGATTGCCCAAAGCTGAGTGCGAAGGAGCGAGAGGAACTGAAAGCAAAGAGGGATGCTCCAAGGCGAGCGCTTGTAGCAAGTGAAGTACCGGTCGCTTCAACTAAAGATCCAGCAAGCGACTCCGATGCATTCACAGATCCCAACTCTAGTGAAGGTGAGGATCTTGGACTCATGGCGCTCACCGACGAAGAGACCGGAGAGGTATTCATCTATCCCTCATCTAGTTCAATTACACTCGCACACACGCACCAAGAGGAATCTAATTCCTCAACATGGAGTGAGTTGCTTGACAAGCACGTGAAATTGTCAAGAGACCACGAAGTGCTGCAACAAGCTTTGTCTCAAAGCAAGAAAGAGAACCGAAAGCTAGCCACTGAGCTTGACCAAGTCAAACTCAACTTAAGGGCTATGACTAGTAAGTTCGAGGATCTCTTCGCGAGACATCAAAGTTTGGAAGGAAGGTATGAAGCCCAATCCACTCTAGTCGCCAACTTAAACAAAGCTTCATACGCTAGGCAGGCACTAGAGAGTTCTCTTCTACCTTTTGGTAGAAAGGGAGGACTTGGATATGAGGGTGGACCTTCCAAGCCGACTGTCTTTGTTGGTGCTTCAAACACGACACCATCAGTTACTTTGGAAATGCCCACTGCATCCAAAGCGACCACTAACAAAGACAAAGGCAAAATGGCTGAGAACCCTAAGAAGAAGCCAATGAAGATGTCTGTATCTTCAAGGGGCGAAACTATGGGCAAGCAAAGATCAACTATTCCTAGCACTTACAATGCTAAAGCTTACCAATCCAAAGGTAAAGGGAAATCAGTTGTAGCTTCTAAGCCTCAAGCCAAGACACGAGAGACAAAGGATCTCCCTTTCAAGAAAAGGAGTAATGTCTATGTGTCATGTTATCCGGACTGGAGATGGTCCAACCGGACTAACGTTGAGGGGGAAGACTTTGAAGCTTCCAATAGGTCGCTTCAGATTCCCAAGGTTACTCAAGCGAGTCAGGGTCGAAACCCTAGTTGGACCGCTTCGAGAAAACCAAGCGAGCCGCTTCGAAAGACTGTAAAACCCAAGTCAGTCTCTAAGCCCATAGCTAATCCGAAGCGAGTCGCTTCAGGATACAAGCCAAAGGGTAAGAGCTTGGGAATGCCAGAAGCGAGCCGCTACCCCTCTTGCACACACTGCTGTACATGTGAAGCTGCTTCAAGGCAGAAGTCACTGTTTTCGAAGGTCGAGAAGCCCAAAGCACAAGCTTCCTTTCAAAAGAAAGTGAAGCAAGTGTGGGTACCTAAGGGAACTAACCTGCAAGGACCCAAACTGATTTGGGTACCAAAATCTGTCTAAATGCAGGTGAGCGCCGTGGATCCCATGCCATGTGAGGGTCAACAAATCTGGTACTTGGACAGTGGATGTTCAAGACACATGACCGGCATGAGAGCTCTACTTCAAGACTACATAGAGAAGAAGGGTCCACACGTTACATTTGGTGACAACTCTCAAGGAAGAACCAAAGGGTACGGCGCACTGAAAGTTGGAAAGCTCACAATTGAAGAAGTCTCCTACGTGGAAGGACTCAAGCACAACTTGCTATCCATTTCACAGTTTTGTGACAAAGGATACAAGGTGGAATTTATTTCCAACAAGTGCATTGTGAAGAGCAAGCTTACATCCCAGATTGTGCTCATTGGAATTAGACAAAGGAATGTCTACATCGCACAATGGGACAGCTGCAAAGAGGAAACATGCTTAGTAGCAAGGAGTGCTACAGAGATAGGATGGCTATGGCACCGACGCTTGAACCATCTCAATTTCAAAGCAATCAATCGCTTAGCTCGTAAGGGTTTGGTGCAAGGCATACCCAATGAAGTCTTCATCAAAGACCATCCATGCTCACCATGTCAACGAGGGAAGCAGACGAAGAAGCACTTCGCCAGTCTCGAAGAAGCTTCATCAAAGCGAGTGCTCGAGCTGCTTCACATGGATCTGTTTGGTCCAGTTACTCCAGTTAGTGTGAACGGAAGGAAATACACTCTAGTTGTAGTCGACGATTTCTCTCGCTACACTTGGGTCGTATTTCTCTACAGCAAGAAGGAGACTTTGACCAAGCTACCACAACTGCTCAAGCGATTGGCTGTGGAGAAGAATCAAGCGATCGTGAGCATCCGCTCCGACAAAGGCACAGAGTTCTTGAACTCTACCATCGAAGCATACTGCACGGAGCATGGCATAGCTCATCAAACCTCCTCAGCACGTACACCTCAGCAGAATGGAGTTGCAGAAAGAAGAAATAGAATCATCAAAGAAGCCGTTCGAACCATGATTGCAGACTCGAAGCTTCCAATGAAGTATTGGGCTGAAGCTGCCAATACAGCATGCTACACGCAGAATCGAACGCTTCTCTGCAAACGGCACGACAAAACACCGTATGAAATATGGACAGGGAGAATTCCTAACATATCTTATTTCCATATTTTTGGTTGTAGGGTCTTCATCCATGACAATGGGAAGTCGCAGTTGAAAGCCTTTGAAAGCAAAGCTGATGAAGGAATATTCTTAGGATATTCCACATCAAGCAAAGCTTACAGGGTGTTCAACTGTAAAACCCTAATCGTGGAAGAATCACCCCATGTTGTATTTGATGAATCTTCCTTGAGTCTTCCACAGGAACAGGATCAATCTAAAGAAGGAAAGTCAAGTGAGGAACCCATCAACACTCTTACTTGGGACATACTTGAGGATGAAGAAGAGATCAAGGGCTCAAGCGAGCAGAATGTCCAAGGAAAAGATGAAGCTGCCCCCAAGTCTCCTGAAGCGAGTGCAGGCCAAGCACCCAATCCAGTCGCTTCAGATGGTGAAGCGAGTGACCAAGAAGAAGATGAAGATGAAGCTGGCGGGTCCAAGCGTGCACGGCTCAAAGATCACTCACCAAGTCAAATTATTGGAGATCCATCCAAGGGTGTAGTGACCAGAAGTCAAGTGTTTGGAGAAAGTGCCATGTTCAGTTGCTTTCTCTCAAACATTGAGCCGTCATGTGTGGAGGAAGCTCTAGCCGATTCAAACTGGGTGATCGCCATGCAAGAAGAGCTGAATCAGTTCACCAGAAACGACGTATGGTACCTCGTGGATCGTCCCAAATTCCAGCATGTTATTGGCACCAAGTGGGTGTTCAAGAACAAGACAGACGAGGATCACAACGTTGTGAGAAACAAGGCGCGTCTAGTCGCTAAAGGCTACTGCCAAGAGGAAGGAATCGATTTTGATGAGACCTTCGCTCCAGTGGCACGGCTTGAAGTGATTCGACTTTTTCTAGCCTATGCAGCGACCAAGAGATTCAAAGTGTATCAAATGGATGTGAAGAGCGCGTTTCTCAACGGTGAATTGAAGGAAGAAGTGTATGTGGAGCAGCCACCGGGTTTCGAGCAAGGAGACAAGGTGTATCGACTGAAGAAAGCCCTATACGGGTTGAAGCAAGCTCCCAGAGCTTGGTATGATACACTTTCTCAATTCCTAGTGGATAATGGATTCCACAAAGAAAAGATAGATCGAACCCTTTTTACAATCAACCATGGAGAGGATATGCTATGGGTTCAGATCTATGTAGACGACATCATATTTGGATCGCCAAACCAGTCGCTTAGCGAGAAGTTTGGAGAGCTAATGAAGACCAAATATGAGATGTCAATGATTGGCTTGATGAGCTGCTTTCTAGGTCTTCAAGTAAAGCAGCAGGATGATGGTATTTTCATCAATCAAGCTAAGTATACTCGAGATATGCTTGCTAAGTTCGGTGTTCAGCATGCCAAAGCTGTGAAGATTCCGATGAACACGAACTGGAAGATGGAGCCAGACATAGATGGGAAGTCTGTGGATGTTACAGACTACCGAGCCTTGATCGGATCCCTTCTATATCTCACTGCAAGCAAACCAGATATAGCTTTTGCAGTAGGAGTCTGTGCTCGCTTCCAAAGCAACCCCAAGCACAGCCATCTTGAAGCTGCCAAGAGAATTCTTCGATATTTGAAGGGCACTATCAACATGGGGCTGTGGTATCCAACGGAGGACAATCTGGAGCTCACTGGATACTCAGACGCTGACTATGGAGGGTGCCGAATTGATAGGAAATCAACTTCGGGCACTTGTCAGTTCTTGGGAAGCAAGCTAATCTCATGGTTTTCGAAGAAGCAGACAAGTGTAGCTACTTCAACGACTGAAGCCGAATATATGGCCGCTGGAAGCTGCTGTTCCCAAATTCTATGGCTTCGTCAGCAGTTGAAGGACTACAATGTTGAAGCAAATGAAATTCCAATATTTTGCGACAACAACAGTGCTATCTGCATCTCACAAAATCCAGTGCTACACACCAGATGCTAGCACGTGGAAATCCGACATCACTTCATTCGTGATCATGTCGAGAAGAAGGATATCAAGCTCGAGAAAATTCATACCGATCTCCAGCGAGCAGATATCCTCACCAAGCCTCTAGCTGAGTCTCGTTTCAATCAGCTATTCATTGAATTAGGGTTATTAGACCCTGGTGAAGAGTGCTAGATCCAGGATGCACGAAGGAGCGATCGCTAGTTTTTCGTTGCGCCACCCGCTTCGGATCTTCACCAACTCAAGCGAGACACTTCAAAATTACACTCGCTTGAAGAAGGAGAAATAAGGTGGAGACAGGTGGAGTGTTGGAAGAAGTTCCCTACCCGCTTACAGGAATTGTTAAGCCATTGGTAAGGGGGAACTATTGATTGCTCTCGGAGCAACCTACTTCCAAAGCGAGCAAGGAAAGCTGCTACCTAGCCTAGGATTCCTAGCGAGTGGGTATAAACACTCGCAAGTGCCGTTTCTAGTAACGGTTGTGGGGTCTTGTATCGGGCCTTCCCACGTAAAAATGGTGAAAGCTTAGGCAGAGCTGGCACCTAGACCTTGTGTCCTCTTCCCATCTTTCCGCCGAAGAGGAGCAAGTCTTCTCATCTCCTTCATCGTGGATAAATGTCCATTCCTTACTCACTCTTCATTGAGTTGAGCTGCCGGATGTCTATCCATTCCTCCCCCACTTTGAATTTTGCATCGCTTCAATTTGCCCTAGCTTGGGTCAAAGCGAGTCGATTGCAAGTTCATTCTGTAGCTTGTAGGAGGATGCTTGAAGGTTTACCTTTTTCTACAAAAGGTTGCAGGGCTGGTGACATGCTTCTGCGTAAAATACGAGATTGTCTTGTCAGAGCACTCTCATTGTCATCCTGTCCATTTCTGCTCTGAGATAAGGACTTGTACTCATCCCCCATTCGCCGTGAATATGTACACTTACGTGAAACTCCCCTCTGGGTTGTAGTAAGCTTGTGTACTATATTCATTTCCTCCCTCATTCACTTCGATGGAGGACTCTCTAATTCGTAGAGGAAGATGAATGCCATGAAGATGAACTTCAAAGAAGACAAAGTATCCAATAAATGGAGGTGTACTCAACAGTCGATATCAACAAGCTTCAAGGCAAATACCAACAAGTGGTCTCAACTGATGATGTACAAATCCTCAAAATGAAGTCTTCAATAGGTGGTATCAATCTCCTACGAAGTGAGATTGACTGGTAAGTGTTTCAATTTGAAGTACACTAAGTGAGCTGAAGCGTGCTAGAAACCTTCACTCACTACGTGGAATATATGAAATGAATCTGACACAAATACAAAGAGGAAAATACTCTTGTTTATCCTCGAAGTATGTAAGTCAGAAACATTTTAAATTAAGCAAAGAAATTCATTTTCTTGTTTCCAGTCGCTAAAAATGACGAAGCGAGTGCCACGTCACTCCGCAAGTCATCGCAAACGAGTGCGGAACAGTCACGTGAAGCGAGTACTTCGCAAGCGAGTGGATGCCGAAGCGGCTACACTCGAAGCGAGCGGATACCAAGCGAAGCGTATGAGCTGTCATCACTCGAGTGCAAAATTTCACTTTTTACTTTAGCATTTAATGCAGCGGCGCGTAGAAAAAGAAACGACAGGCGCGTGGACGTCAAATCCGAGGAAAGCGGGAAAACCGCACTCAATCCAGCCGTTGAATCTGAACCGTCTCTAAATCTCAACCGCTGGATTGACGACTATTGGAGAGACGAATCAAAAGCTGCCACGTGACCACGTCAAGCCAAATTGGCGGTTCACTTTTCCAGTGATGACGCCGGACACATCAGATCCATCACCGAAGGTCCGCCGCCCCTGCACAGGATCTTCGAAGATATTGCTGTCTTGCCCCTGCCTCGTCAGCCGAGCCATAGTTCTATATATAAGTAACACCAAAGGCTGCAGAAAAATTTCACAAGTCTCAAAAACTACCATTTTAGTGAAACCTCTGCACCTCTGAAAACTCAAACCTAAAATCCCTCAAAGCCTTAACTTTTTCTCAACCCTCTCTACAAGAATAAACCATGGGAAAGAAGCTAAATACAGAAACAATGGAGCAGTTCATGATGGAGGTAGATAAACACATCAATGTCGAGCCTCATCTCGACCCAATCGTCATCGAAAGGAGAGGTTTCTTCCGTAGAGCCGTGACCACGGCCGGTCTATGGAAGTTCGTGACGGCGGTTCCGTCAAAAATTCTGGCAAAGGCCGTTGGAGAACTCCTTCTGAATTTAAACAAGGAACAAAATACATCATCATTCACAGATCCACAAACCCAGAAGCCGGTGGAGGTGGACTTGAACGAGCTCATCGGCGTGTTCAACTTGCCGAGGGAAGGAGGAGATTCCCTGTTAAATTTGGGATTCTCGGCCGGAGTTCAATACGGTCGTTTCGCCGTCAAAAGAGCAGAACCAAACTTTAAGGTGGCCAGCATCCGTTCGAACTTGAAGGCCCCTTTCAACCTCATCTGCGAACTCTTTTCGAAGAGCATCACATGCTATGTCGGAACCCTAGATACTCTGTCGGAGACAAAGCTGATCGGCACCACCATGATCATCGACAGCCTCACCTGAACGAAATTCAACTGGCATGGTTGGTTTCTCAAACAAATCTATGAAGCTGCTGAAGACTTTGCATTCGTGCCAGGAACCCCTGATCAGATCCTCCGCAAAGGGAAACTGAAATTCTTCTCCAGACTCTCTGTTGCATTGGAGAAGAAATTTCCCAACAAAGCATGGCCGGATTCCGACACGGCAGTCTACAACAAACAGTCTATCTTCTACGACAAGTGGAGGAAGACCAAGATTCCGATGGATCAGGGACTTCTAAATGTAGAAGTGCCCGCAGCAAAACCAGTTTTGGAAACGCAAGCTGAAACTTCCCAAGCGAAACGAGCCGCTTCATCTCTGAAGGGTGCGACGCCAAAGCGAGGGAAGAAAAGGATGAAGCAAGTCACTTCACCTGTCCAAGAAAGCGAGGCGGTGGAGAAGCCGCTTGAGGACATTGAAGTCACTGAATCCCAATCCTCACCAACTAAAGCTCAATCCCCCCTACTACAGATTACCCAAATACCAGAACCTCAAGCCTCATCAACCCACCAACCACTTACACAAACAACCCCCCACTCTCCCCAGGAAGAAGAATCTGCATCTTCCTTCAATATACCTACTATACCCTTCCTCAGCACAGATCAATCTGCTGCCTACACCTCATTCCAAATCCCTGAAACCCGGCAAACACAGCCAGTCACAGAACCTATCCAAATCCCTGAAACCCCTGAAGCCACACCATCCCAATCCCCTTCAACATCGGCAGAAACAGCCGATACAGCCCATACATCCATAATTCCCCAGTTCCAAATTCCCAAAACCCCCTCACAGGTGGATGCTCTCAAAAGATACAAGAGAGACAGAGAGCAGGCAGCTGAAACCCTCAGAACCCGCTATCCCTCAGTGCCTATGTCAGACGACTTCTTCACCAAGATAGTCGATTTCTTGACATACGTCACCTACCGCGGCACAGAATTTTACAAAGTTTTCAAGCTCCTAGAGGCCTTCTCAAAGGAAGATCTCATCCAGATGGAGGGAAAGCTCTTGGACTTCATCGGTGAGAATGGCTTTCATGCATTTCTCACTAGAACCAGCTTCTGGGATAAGCTGGACGCAAAAGTAAAGCGTGCCTATCCGAACGCTAAAGTCCCTGAGCACACCCCGACCATTCACGAGAAGAAACTAACGAGGGAACACGCAGAGGAGGTGGAGGTTAAGGATGCGGAGATCTCGAGTATGCAAAGCGAGATCACCAAAAAGAAGATGGAGTTAGAGAAAAAGGAGAAGGCGCTGGAGGCGCAATTGAAGCTGGTGGATGACCACACAAAATCAATCAACGAACTCAAGGGCTCGCGTGACGCAGAACGGGGCCGCTTGAGGGAGTTTAATACCAAGCTTGTCACAGTTGGTAAAGAGAAGGAGGCGTTGGAGAAAGAGGTGAAGAAGCTGAAGGAAGTAGTAGAGAAGAGAGAAGAAGAAGTGATAAGAAAAGGGAGTGAGCTGATAAGCACCAAAAAGACCCTCGACTCACTTCGAACTAAACTAAAGGAACTCCAAGAAGAGAGTGACATTGACAAGAAAGAATTGGAGAGTCGAAGGAGGAGTGGTCAAGCTCTTGATCTAAAGAGTGCCGAGCTCTCAATTCTGCTAAAGACGGTCAAAGAATTGGGTGAATTGTACACCGAGAAGGTAGCTGCAGGTGCCGAATTCCATCTCTCTCTCAATCAGAGAGAGAGATCGCTTGAAACCATGAAGGCAGAATTTAAAGCGGCACAGGATTTCTGGTACTTCAACCTGCAAGAGCAAAAGAAGGATATGAAGAGAGAAATTGAAGCGGAGATGGAGGCTCGCTTCAGAAGACTAGAGCCATTGGAAAGAATGATGAGATCTGTTGTTGAGAGAGAAAAGCAATGCGAATACTTGCTGGAAGAAATCTCAATCAAAACAGCAGGAATGGTATTGTCGGAAGAGCAAGTCTTCGCGACACGAACGAAAAGTATGCTTCATGTTGTACTTAATAAGATTGAGGAACTTCACAAGTCTCTTGCTTGAAAGACAATCGTCCCAACCCCTGGCAGTGATGATGCCAAAAAGGGGGAAGGGATGGTACTAAAAAATGCCAATCTTTTGGAACCACAATGTAGAGTAACTGGTGCTGTTGAAGTAGAAAGGTTGTTGGAGGAAGGTAGTGGTACCGAAGTAGAGGAGGAGGAGGCAAAGCTTGCCAAGAAAGGCAAAGAAAAGCTCACAGAGGAAGAACTAGGCCACTTGAAGAAAAAGTGCTTGCCTCTTCTATCGCACGACATCCTCCAGTTACGGTGTTAACCAAGGAGGAAAGGCGGAAGCAAGCGGAGGAAGACGAAGCCATAGCTAGGCAGTTGGAGCTAGGAAGGTTAACTCTTGCAGGTGCTTCAAGTTCCAAAGCACCCGCTTCAGCCGCCTCAGCCGCCGCGCCCACTTCAAGTGCTGCTCTCACCTCAGCAACTGCAGAAGTCACTTCATCTATAATTGTCTCTTCGAGTGCAACCACAAAGAAGGACATGCCGCCTCCCCCATCACCAAAGCAAACAGTGAAGCGAACTGCTACAGAAACTAAAAGAGATGATCCCGCGACCAAGCGCCAAAAGGTCGAGAAGGCAGTTGCTTCAAGGGCAGAGAAGGACGGGAGAAAAGGGAAGAGAAGAAACGTAGGAAGGGATGAAGCAGAGAAGGAGAACAGAATAAGGGCAAAGCGACTGCAAGTCATTGACGACCGGATTGAGGAACACTTCAATGAAGTGAGACTCATCCAGTCCGTCTTAGTGCGAAGTGCCTTTGTTCCGATCATGCCAGAGGAGTCCGATGCATGCCTAGCTCAGGCTATGATTGATACATGCCACGAGACTGCTAAAGAGATGATTGATTCTGGTCGCTACCCTCTCAAAGAGGAACGGAATTACATTCGCAAGCAACTCAACAAGAAGCTTCCTATCTGGAGCGGCGAGTCAGGAAAGAAGTTCAATGCGGTCATGGCATAGATGTCTAGCCGGTCGGAAGAGGAGTTGATTGTGCGCAGAAATGAGCACCCAGATGCCCGTGAGATTGAGCAGTGCATCCCTGACGAATTACTCGAGCAATGGCTACACTACAAAGAGAAATTTATCAAAGCATACTACTACTGGGAGGTAGTGCCACTGCAGACTGAATGCTCAAGGGTCAGCGCGCTCAACAACTTTCTTAGTGCCTATGATGAGAAGTTTAGGCGGGAGGTCTTCGCTCTTGCACAGCTTGCAGAGCCCACGCCTTTAATCATCAAGGTACCAGCCAAGAAGGAATTCCCTATGCCATTCCTACCTGGCACCAGTGTCCCCGATCGCAGCATCATCGACGCTGAGGTGGATGAAGCCTTCCAACTGGAGGAGACTTGGAGGAGGCCAAGTATCCACAGTGTTGATTCGCTGGAAGCAAAGGTCTTCAGTGCATACACCATACCAGAAGAAATGATTACAAAAGATTTGGAGGCAGAGGAAGAAGAGAAGGAAATGGAAGTGACGAAGGAAAAGGAGGATGACAGGGAAGGAACTGCAGGAAACCTTTGAGTTTCAAGTTCCTTATATATTTTGCGAACTGCTTGTTCATTTATCCAATTTCAATTTCTGTCAAAATGCGTCATTTACCTGCTTTGTGAATGACCTTACCTTTTGCTACAAACTCAAATAATTTAACCGAAAAAAAAAGGGAAAGGAACTTAAAAGAAAAATTACAAACGAAGCTGCAAAGGAAGCAGTCGCTTGGAGTTCCCTTCACGGTTAGATAGGCTGGAATTCTCTAAGTCTTAGCCTTTGGGTTTTGGCATCATCAAAAAGGGGGAAATTGTTGGGAATTGTTATGGACCAATTTGTTAAGGGGGAACTATGTGGGATACTTGATAGACGAAGTCATTTGTTTTGATTGGATCCCAAAACCCCAAGTGTCCTATTCCCAAGCGACCCATTTTGATGTAGATAATAGGTTAGAATTTTTTTTAAGCCTACTCTGTTAGGATGGCTCCTTATGTTTGCTTAGATTATAGGCTTCAAAAGTTCAAGTGAAGGCCACTCACTTGAGTGCGTTATTCAAGAAAAGCAAGTCTACCAAAGCTGAAGCGAAGTGTGCCGAAGCTAGCAAAGCGAAGCAAGCGCTACAGTGGAATCGAAGCGAGTCCACCAAAGCAAAGCGAAGCAAGTGCTACAAAGAAAAGCCGAAGCGAGTCAACGCGGGTTAACATTGATTAAAGCAGTCACTACGGAACCTCATTTCCCAAGCGACTCACTACAAATTGATCCTGAAGCAACTCACTTCGTAGCGGCTACTACGACTTCAAAGCTAAGCGAGCCAGCACCTACCAGAAAGCGACAGCACAACTCCCGCCCATATTTTGAACTCCAGTCAACTAGAGATCTTCGCATTAATTGCGAGATCTCCACGTGTCGAACGCGAAGAGGAGCAGCGGAGTTGACTGCCAGGCCGACAGGGCGCCGCTACAGTACTGGCTTGCTCCAGTTACTGTTAAGTTTGTAATTTAGCCATTTTCGGCAAAGAGACAAACTGCGCTCCTGCAAAAGCAACTGCCTGCGCAAAGTACTGTCGAGAGGAGGAGGGACAAAGCCACCTACCAAGCAACGGATCTCGGCATCCCTCCGCCTATAAATAGTGAAGGATGAAGACAAAAAAAAAAAGAGAACACTACCTGAGCATTCGAGCCTACTGCAAACAAATACTCCCAGCTTTCTAAAGCCATCTTCGAGTTTTTGTTTCAAGTGTTCTCCGAGTTTCCAGTTCATCGGAACTCGTCTTCACAACCCTCACACTTCGAGTCTAAGCCCACTTCAAATATCCAAGCTTAGAAGAAGAACTCTAGCCAATCTTTGCATCTACTGTAAAGAGTTCTTCATAGTGTGTCCGTCAACCAAAAACCCTATACTTTGTCTGTTAGGTTTTTGAGTCGTCGTTAGGTTGTTTTCGATCCAAGGCCCTTCTTTCATCGATTGAAGAAGCCTCGATCATAGAGTCTAGATCCAAGCTTGCACTTACTTCGTTTGTGCGAAGCTCGATCGAAACTAGGCTGTAAGGAGAGCCCGCAATCTCCCTGTCTGTGTTTGACTGAAGCAAGCGAAGCTTTAGGTCTTGTCTAGGTTTGTGTAGTGAACCCGTAATCACTACGTTCGTCGTTAGATCCAGGCGAGTGAAGCCCGATCTTGACCAGGCTTTTGAAGAGCCCGAAATCTTCAAGTTCTTGAGTGAAGAGAACAGTTGCCGTCGTGCAACAAGTGGACGTAGGAGCTTTATCTCCGAAACACTATAAATCTCTGTGTCGTATCTTTCTAACTCTAATCTCTTTCTCGTATTTGATTATCCATTGCACGTGCATATAAACAAACATAACTTGGATTTTTAATTACTTAGGAAAAGATTTTAGCTCACCGAATTTCCGCATATGCGAGTAAAGACTCCCTCTTGATCAAGTCCTTACTTCGGTCAAGCAGGCAATCTACGTACTGTAGATCTAGCTTCAGCTAAGTCTTAAGTATCAAACGAGCTATTTACTTGTCACTCTGAGTTAAAGGGAAAAAGTTGAAAAACTTGAAATACGTATTCACCCCCCCCCCTCTATGTATTTCCCCTATTAACAAACCGGGACCAACAACTATGTATCAATCATGATTTTTATGAGCCTAAGACTTATATAACTCTTCGCCAATGCCTCCGGCACCTCTGTCTCTCTCTACAGCAACAATTCCATAACATGGTTTTGGAAAAAATGTCACGAAGCATTTTGTCGAACAGTTACAGGGGTATGGAAGCACTCAAATCGTTCTTCTCTCAACACCTTATGATATATTCTATTATGAGTACTATATTAGACTAGACCTTGTTGTGTTTTTCATCCTAAATTCAGCTCTGGCATATTTAACTGTATCTCTATATTTTCTAATTTCTTGTTTCACTAAAAATCAAGAGGGGTACTGGTGAAAGCTCCAACTAAACTGTGAGCATATAAATAGGAGGGGAAACACTTACTGATTCGAGGTTTAGAAGTTTGTTGAAGATGGATAGGAGATAAACAAAAGGAAGGTTGCAGTTCCTCTCTACTCGAATATTTCCTTCTTTCTTCTCTTTGTCTACTGCCCCCTTCTTCTTAATCTTACTGTGCTAAAATGAAAATAATTCACTATCTCAGAAATTGAAGGAAGAGTTCACAAATTCCTTTGATTCGGAATTTCAAACGAGATATAAGAATTTAAAACTTACAAATCTTAACTAGGAGTGAGAAATTGGGATGGCTGGTAACTGGACAGGAACGAAAAATGGAGAATTTTCGGAGCAGCTCTTATAATCGATCTCTCGCACTTCTCGTCTTCCGTCTTTCCTTTTTCTAGCTTCACGTCGGCAAGATTTCGGCAGCAGGTACTTCCATCATTCTTCGTTTCTTTCTCCTTCCTGCTCGCTCTTCTCTCAGTAATTCTTTTCTCTCGTTAAACTTTTGGCAGGGGAGGAAAGGGGAGGAATGACTGGGAATGACTTTAGGGAAGTAAAAATCTAAAGTAAAGGTGAAGAGAGGTGAAAGGGTAGGAACTCACGTGGCTGAGCTCTATCCTTAAGAATATGGGCTTCATTTCATTTTATTATTTATTCTAATAAAATTTCCTATTGGTTGGAGTAAGCCTAATCACCTAATTAAATTGGACAAATCTTCATGAATTAGGCCTAATCACTTACTTAATAGACCACTTCAAAATTTTCTCTTTCACTAATAAATTTAATAAAATTTGAATCTCCGCGAAAGTGAATTTATCGACAACCATCGATATATGTATACAAAGATACACATAAAAGTGTTTATGTTAAAAAAAAATTTAAGTCGTAAAGGCTTAAACGAAAAATGAAATTGTTTCATTTCCAATCTGCCTAATATTGTAACTTAATTTCGTTACAAATTAAATGTATTTATTTATTTATTTATTTATTTAATATATATAGAAAACTCGGGACATTACATTATATCCCCCTTAAAAGAAATTTTGTCCCGAAATTTACGTACCTTCTACGAATAGCTCCGGGTATTTTTCTTTCATTTTGTCCTCAAGAGCCGTCCTTAGGGATAAGGGGCCGTGACAGTTGGACTCGCATCCACATATAGAAAAGGTTTGAATGATTTACTTCAATTATTTTAAATTAGATATATTTTTATTGCAAACTGAATTCTAAAAATTTTAGATTTCAAAAGTATCCCTTATACTTTTTAATGATATTATATATATACACACAAAAATACCGTTGTACTATAGAAGCGTAATTACAGATTTACCCCTCGTACTTAGCTTTTATATAGTATATAGATTAGAATTACAAGTATTTATACAAATTATATGTAATAAGTATTATTGAAAAATATAATATATTCTTTATTACGAATTTTGTGAATAAAATTCCAGCAATTATAATACACTACATTCGTTCGATACTACTAATTTATGTTTTCTTATTGAAACGTTTTAGTCAAATTCAGTTACATCGGTACATTATTTTAGCATAATCTCTGTAAATAAATATTTTTTGGAATTTTATAGGCCACTTAACATTTGTATTAAATCAGATGCATATGTGCTCAAAAGATCTTAACCACATACTATTTAACTAGTATAAATAAGAGTAGTTGGGTTCATTTTCCAATAGGTCAGATATAGACATCATATCAAACTTAAATAATACTCCCTCTGTCCCACTTCACTTGTCCTCAATACTATTTTCGTCCGTCCCACTTCACTTGTTCTCTTTCCTTAAAAGGCAAAAATTAACCCTTATTTTTTGATGTGGACCCCTTACTTTTTCAATTTAACACTACGCATAAAATACCGTGCCGAAAAGAAAGAGGACAAGTGAATTGGGACGGAGGGAGTATAGTTTATTGTATATAACTAGTTTGGTACCCGTCGAAAATCGACGGGACGAGATTTAATAGATTTGATACCGATTTAATATATTTGTAAGTGTTAAATAATTTTTTTATTAAAAGTACATAATTATTCTATTAGAAGAATTATATGTACCAACATTAATTGTTGGGCCCGTCAAATGAAAAGCAAAGTCTTAATAACTATAAATTGGATAACTACTATTCTTTTTATGTTCATTACTTCTGCCTTCAAGAAATCCCCAGAAATGTCTTTATTTATTCATTCAACAATATCAAAGGACTATGCGTACTGGCACCAAAAGGATTGGAGTGGAAATATACATACAGTTAAAAGTTTGAGCTTTATGAAGATTTTTGCTGCATAAATTGAATTGTTTATACTTTAAAGTTGAGGCAGAAAAGATAATACTTACTTGTTTCCGCATGCGTTGAATTGTTTGCCAGTAAACTAATTTGTTTCCAAATGTTGTAATGCTTGCAACAGTTGAACTTGAAATTTCAACGATGGTATTGTCGCCTAATATTACCAATATTTAACTGCAACTGTAAAAACACAAATGATATAAAATAAATTGTAACACCAAACATAATTTATATGAGGAAGAAAAAAACAATTTAATGAGGAAGAACAAAATGCATTGGAGACGTGTGCATCAACAAATATGATTTGTATTCTTGCAAAATGGAATTTATAGGAATGAAGTAAGCAATGTTTTTTGACAATCAATATTCCGATTTAAGGCAATGTAAATACCAATGTAAACAAATATTGAACGCCCACTACCGAGAAATTTATATGAATTAATTGCATCTTGGTTTAATAGTTAATATACACAATGTATTTTCATGCATCGGTCAACACTAATAGGAAGTAAAAATATGTTTTAATGATTTCATTGTTTGGAGAATAAATAGTATTGACTCAATAAAATTTCACACGATTTTTCATAAATTCCAATGCTAAAATTATGTAATTGAAAATTTTAATCGACGTCAAAATAAATAAATGCAAGTGAGAAGAGATTTAAGCGGAAAAGTGAAATGGGAAACTATCATACTATACTTTAGTATACTTTACAGATTTAAATTTTTTTTTTAAAAAAAAAGGAAAATGAAGTTTTAGGTAGCCACTAACGATCAAAAAAAAAATTGCATTAGACTATTAGACTGTAGTTAGAAAGTCACCTATTATTTCATGTAATTAGTTTTAAAAAAAATGTATTAAATAAGATCAACAAACTATAATAATAATTATTTGAGCTTAGGAGTACATTTATTGGAGCTTTGATGAACTTCATTTGAATTTAGATAGTTTATCCTCGTATCAAGGAGTTCTTTGATTTGAGCTTTGATTTGTAAATAGTTTATACTCGTATTTAGGAGTTCATTGGACTTAAATTTGAATTTGTAAACAGTTTATACTCGTGTTAAGGAGTCTGCACTTGATTTGAATTTGTAGACATTTTATACTCGTGTCAAGGAGTGACTTGGTTTGAATTTATAGACATTTTATACTCGTGTCAAGGAGATCAATTGATTTGGATTTGTAGACATTTTATACTCGTGTCAACGAGTATTCACTTGATATCTTTATTTGGAATATTTAGATGGTTTTGACTCGCATCTAGGAGTTTTATGAACAGTTTAAACTCTTGCTTAGGAGTACATTTATTTTCATAGATCGTCATATGGATTGGAAGATTCACTCGCCTCTTCTTCATCTTCACTTGGAGTTTCTTCAAAAGATTTGCCCCCATGTTCTATTTCTCGACTTTCTTGTAGTTCGTGGGACTTTTGTGTTGAGATTTCTTCAACTTCATATAGATTCATGCTCAACTCCATGTCGTGAGCTCTAGTAGCCATTCCTCAAAAGTTTTTGGTTGGATTCCTGTCAAGATGTATTGCAGACTCCAATGCATGCCTTGGATGCACATTTCAATTGCAGAGGTTTCAGATAGCCGATCTTTGCAATTTAAACTCAAGTTCCTCCAACGATTGATGTAGTCGATGACAGACTCATCTTTGAGTTGACTGACTTTGTAAGCTCGATCATGCTCACCGTTCTTCAAGTGCTATAGAAGCGATTAAGGAATTCTTTTTCCAATTGCCCCCAAGTATCAATTGAACTCGGCTCCAAGTTGGCATACCAAACAAATGCATTATCTTTCAACGAGCGTATGAATTGTTTGACCATGTGATCCCCGTATGTGCCTGCATCATTGCAAGTCTCGATGAAGTGAGCCACATGTTACTTTCGATTGCCTTGACCATCAAATTGTAGAAATTTTGGTGGTTGATAGCCGACTGGTATCTTCAAAAGATCAATCCTTGGAGTATATGGCTTGCTATATGTCCACGATGATTTGGAGTTGCCTTCAATTTTATCTTTGATTGATCCTTCGATGAACTCTTTGAGTTGATCAACATGGACTGAACCATCGGAATTGACTTCCAGCTTTGTGGCCGGAGGTTTTTTTCCACTCCCTTCTGTTTGCGGCTTTTTGACTTCATGATTGTCCTCAAGTTGCTCGCTATTTGCATCAACAATCTTTTGCTTCTCCAACTTCGCAGTTTGAATGTCTCGCTCGTGAACTTGTTTGGCGAGCTCTTCGACAAGCTTTGTCAAATTGGCGACTTGCTCCTCCAAAGTTGCAAGCATCTTGATCTTGATCGATTTGACGGAGAGTGGAGATGAGAAGAAGAGATTGTCCCACCGGGCGTGCCAAAATTTGTAAACACAAATTTTATTAATTTGATAAAATAAATACAAAAGATGTGTACAACTAAATATTTGAAGAATTTGAGTAGATTGTAGGTTGCTATGTAATATCCCACATTTTATCAAGCTTATTAATTAAAAAAAAAAAAATGAGATAAAGGATTTCTTATAAATAAATAAAAGAAAAAGAAATAATAATAAAAGTAGTCATAATAAAATATATATTTTATGTTAGCAAGAAAAAAATAGTAAAGAGGGGATTATGAATTAAATTAAAGAATTGTAGTTCCTATCCTCCCTTAGTCATCAAATCCACGTGCTACTCTTTCCCCTTCTCCCTCGATAGCCACCGCCGGTTCTTTTTTTTATTTCACTTTCTCTTCTTCTTCTTCCTGTATCATACAAAACGCACACTGTCATTCCTCTTTCAATCTGGAAGCTTTGAGAGGTCGAGAAGAGAAGTGTACTAGGTTAAGCTTTTGAGCAGGTAAGCTTTCTCTGAGATTAAACTTAGTATTTGAAAGATTTAGGGGATGAAATAGTTATTGGGGAATTATAATTTGAATTGGGTGTTGATATTTACATGGTGCTTGATATTGTGTTCTTTAGATTAGCAAATTTGTACAGCTATTTGTCAGTTCCAAAATGGTTGGTACTAGAGCTATTTAAAATAGGATTAAAGCTTTTAAAATTCAGATTGGCTAAGGAGTTTAGTTGATTATATGTTTGTATGATGATAAGTGGCAGAGGGGAGTGAGGAGAGGAAATCGTTGGAGAGTAGCTTCCATGTTCGATCAAAGTTCTCAAAGAAATCCATTTTCCTTGTTTTCTGGAAATTCAGCTTACTTACGGCTTTTGCTGTGAATCAACCCTTTATAATCTGAGTTTGAAACATCCTCCATGTTAAAGTATCCTCTCTTAGCTTTCCATGGACATCTTATTCGTCCAAAACGGAATTGATATGAATTTATCATGATTTTTCAAAGATTATGTGTCCAGATTTCAAAATCTGCCGAGACAGCTTCTGCACTAGTTTTGATGCTCAGTTTTGAACCCCTTGCCTTGCTAATTTCCGAATGGAATTCAAATGAAAGTTACTCTATGTAAGCTCAGCTTTCCAAAGCATCCTGAATCACTTAAATTCATCAAGTAACGAAGGAGTTATGGTTGTTCAAAGTTAGACCCCTGAGTCTGAATGAACTCGTTTATGTATTTAGAAACCTAACTAAAGTTAGTGCTTGTCAATCTAAATTGCTATGAGACAAAAAGAAGGAAAAGACATAACTTAAAATGGCTGGGTTTGGGGAATCTATATTTCGGGTTTATATTGAAGTTTATTTTGAGTTATAAAAATGTGATTGTAAGTTGTTGAGCTTGTTTACATAGGTGTTGGAAGAAATAAGTACCTTAGCTACATATTGGTAAAATGGCAGAGGGCAATCTATTGAGGAAAGAAGTTGATTTGTTTAGGTTTTCTCTATATACTGAAAGGCTAGGGGTGATTGTCTCAAAATGATAGAATGGTAGAGAGTGTATGCTGAAAAGTTTATATACCAGCTAAGTTCTATGGTTAGGCTTAAATGAAAAGGGTGTTAGCAGTAGTTACTGTGAAGCTATAAGTTACAAAAAATTAGTAGTGATAAGAAATTAAGGGAAACAAGACCGAAGAGGAATTATGAATAAACAGCCTAAAAGAATATGAAACTAAGGTTGCTAAAATTAAGAGAAACTTTAAGTTAAGTTAGAAAAGCATTCACTGTTATTCTCTGTTTTCCTTCTCTCTCTTATTCAACCTTCACTCAATGAAGGTACGAGCGGGAACGTGAAGTGAAGGAAGCAAGGAGTATAAATTAGTACTAAAGCCACGAAGAGTACAGGTGGGCTTTCTATCTAAAAATGATATATATGTATGTATGTGTATGAGAACTTAGCTTAAATTATTGACTTGCCAATGTGTTATGATTATGTTGATACCACATATTGAAGGAGGACGATATCGGTCCTGTGTGATGCAGGATTTGTGTACACGTTGTGATTGTGTGCTATCCTTTATTTTTGGTTGGCCGATCACAGTGCTTGAGAGGGAGGCCTACCTCTCAACACATAAGTTTATGTGATAGTTGTGTGGTGCATACATAATGAAATGATAATGTGAGTTATGACTGCAGTCTATATGATGTTAGTAATTTAGCAAGCACTTGATGGATTTTAAAAGGAAAACTCTTGTGCTATGTTTAAGAATGGCAGGTTCAATATATAGCCCTAAGTGGCAATCTTTAAACGTTTTTGGCATGTGTTCACTGAGTGCTTTTGTACTCAGCCCTGCATGTTATTTCTAAAATGTGCAGGTTAAGCGTGGATGCAGATTGGAGTGTGGCGAGCAAGCTTTTGTTGTTACGAGCATGTAAATAGTTGTTTAAGCTATAGGTTATATGTCTTCACACATGTAATCTACTCACGTTGCTCTGCTGCGACACTTTGATCTTATTTTGCTTGTAAATATTAGCACCCATCCTACTATCACTTTTGGAGTTCTATTTCACCTGAACCTTAGTATGAATCTTTTGTAGTGTTGAAACGGGCAGGTGGAGTTTCTTCTAAGCATGACTTTGTTGGGATTGTTATTGTCTTGTCCACTTTGAGAATTGTGATAGCAACCTTTGCTCCTTCTATTGGGTTTTCATGTTTAGCCAAAGCTCACAAATATAAATCCTACACCACTTCTCTTAGTTTGGCTAATGTAATAGTGTGAAGTGGGGTTTGAATTGTTAGTTGTTGTGCATAGTAGCTGCCCTTCTTTTCGTATTCCAAACCAAGATGTGTTTAGTCATTTATTGACCTAAAATTTTGTTTACTTGATTAAACATGTCTCGAATGTTCTAGTCCTAAACCATTATTCATCACGTTTAAAAACGATAAAATCGTAGCAGGATTTAAGTTTTCATTCATCTATACTTAAATCCGAAATATGGTTGTTTGGGCAGTAATTTCGCTAATTTCCTTTCGTTATATTTTTCTTTTACTTTTATTGAGTCGCAACTTCCTTGTTTAATAAACTTCATAAAATCGGGCTGCGACAGAGTGGTATCAGAGCAGGCTGTCTGTTCTGAGCTTAAACTTTATTTTGAGGTCTAGTCTAGTTTGAGTCCCTAGACTAGTTTAGTGTAACAACAAAAGCTCGAACACTCCGTCTCATCCAGCTGCACAATCACCAGGTAAGAGTTTACGATTTCAAGTTATAAAATTTATTATTTGGGATATACTTGAAGTATCTATTTGTTGATGTACCTGGTAAATGAATGAAGTTGCTTTTGAAAATAATAATGGAGAACGTTATTGTGAGTATGTTGGCTAAATGTCTCAATGGTGTATAGTATACATGGTTATACTTATGAAAACATAAAAGAATATGTTAGTGTCTTTGAACTCTTGAAGTTGGATTATTGTTCTAGCCATAAATAACTTGGTTTAATTATTCAACTTCTGTTAGGAATGGAGGAACCTACACCTGATCAGATAAGATTAGAGTTCTTATTATATAGGAAGAGTTGTCATGAAACCTTGGGTCAGTTCCTAGCTAATTACCATCGTCGATGGCTCGATGCAAGCAAATTCGACATTGGTGGGATGGAAGCAATCATACACTTGATTCCATTGCTACCCTCCGAATGGCAAGGATGGGCTACATCTTTGATACCACAGTACATTGACAGAACTTTGTTGGGTTCTTTCTATGGAGATCTCGGGGGTTTCATTGCTACCCTGAGTCACCAATATTATGACAAGGAAGTGCCCCCATCTGGTCCGGCTCTTATGCCCCAAAATTTTCTATCCGGGGAACGTATGTCGGGCCCCATGCCGCAGTTTGACCCAACTCCGTTTATGTTTTCAGCAGCTGTACCAGCTTCTAGTTCTGGTCCATCTGCACCGTTTTCGGACATTTTGGGTGGTGAGGTAAATACTCATCTTGCTTTGCAGACATTTTTCACTCCGAATGTTGGAATTTCTACCACAATTTTTAAGCCTCTTCAAACAATTTCTTATGAGAGGATTTCTTGCAATTCTTATCTTCTATTCCACTTCTTATCTTCTATTCCACTTTTTGACATTTCATCTTGTACTTTTAATAACTTTCTTCAGGGAGATAGGCAATCCCCTATTCATGGACATGAAGCAGGAGCATCCCGTTCTTCAAGGGGTGAGAATGATATTCATAATTTCAGTGAGCCTATAATACCTGCTGGTACTCAAAATGAGCCCATCCAAGTGACACTAAACGGAGTGGTGGTTGGTGGAGCAGCACCAGCACCACAAGAAAATGGGGAAGCGATAAATGGAGGTGAAGAGATAGTTGGGCCTGAGATGGATGGAGAAGGACGGTCAGAGGAAGTGGCAGAAAATGGGGTAGTGAACCACGAGCCACGTGAGGGAACGGAACTTGGCGAGGAAACTGAACCCAGCGAGGCGAGCTCGGCTGGATCTAATGATTAGATAAAAAGCTAAATGCTAATAACCTGAACTTTTGGGGAGATGAAGCAAGTGTCATGATGATGTAGAAGATGTATATAGGTGTATGTGTACGTACGATGTATATAGATGCATATAATATTTGATAGATTGGTAGCGTGTGACAATCGCACCGTAGTTTAGTACCTATGGGATATTAGTATAGATAATATATCACCTTGGTACTAGGGATTTTTGGTGTACATACATATCCCTGATTTTGTAAAAGTCCTCAAAAAGAGAGGCAAAGAGAGGCAATTTTTCGTATGTATATATATATAAAAAAAAAAAAGTTAAATTAAATTATTATTATCAAAGTAAGTGTGTATTACATGATCAACTCTTTTGGTACTTCTTTTAGGTTGAGTATGAATTTTATCTTAGCAGGGGATTGGTAAAGGCTTATGAAATATCTCAAAATGTTAAAGAAGGCCAGATGAATGTGTGTTAAGTGAGCAAATTACTTAAAGACGAGATAAAGAACCTAATTTTTTTTAATTTTTTTTTTATATGAGACTTTTATGACTCATGTTTACCATTAAGCGTCTGTTTATTAAAACTAGGTATATTAGCCAAGATGAAGTTCCTAATATTCTGAAAATTTATACAGAATGTCTGCTGGTGGAAGAGTAGGAAATGAGGATAGAGAAGGAGAGAGAGAGCATACTCCACCTCAGCCTGAAAGGAGAGTTGAAGAGATATTTCTCCGCCAAAATCCACCTACGTTTAGTGGAACGGGAAACCCATCAGAAGCGGAAGAATGGATTCGAGCTTTGGAGCGGATTTTTAAGTTTCTAAGATGCAACGACCAGGAACGTCTCCTTTGTATGTCGTTTCAGCTCAAAGGGCCTGCTGATTATTGGTGGGAAGCCCGACAGAAGATATATACCGCGGCACAGCTAGAAAATCTGACTTGGACGCAGTTTAAGGAGGCTCTTTATGAGAAATATGTTCCTAGAAGTTACCGTAAGCAAAAGGAGGCAGAATTTTCTGATTTAAGACAAGGGAAGAAAACGGTAGCTGAGTACGATCGTGAGTTTTGTGATTTGGCACGTTATGCAACAGATAAGGTTGATACTGATGAGAAGATGTGTGAACTTTTTCGTGCCGGGTTGAGGCAAGATATAAGGGTGGTGCTAGCAAGTCAGAGTGGACTTACATACGCAGAAGCTTTGAATAGGGCTTTGGATATGGAATTGGCTATGCAGCCTGAGAAACCAATTACGGCTCCTGCGCAGTCTTCATTTCAGGGTCAACCCTCGACGCCTGCAAATCAATATTTCTCGAATCAAGGTCAAAAAGGGAAAAGGAAGTGGGATGGTAGGAATCCTTCTTTTAAGAAACCATGGCAAGGTCAAGGTTTTCAACAACAGAACACGGGGAAGTTTAGATCTCAATTTGTTGGACAAGCCGATCCCTCTCAAAATCCTCAAAGTATTCCTCCGTGCCCCAAGTGTAACAAGATGCATAAGGGGATATGCAAAATGGGCAGCAACAAATGCTACTCTTGTGGACAAGTTGGCCACTTTGCTTATCAATGCCCTAACAAACAACAAAGGACGGGGGGAGGAAGGCCTAACCAGAACCAGCCCCCACAACTGAGGGCTATGGTGGGTTTTCCTCAACAACAACAGCTGGAACGTCAAGCATTTCAACCTCAGATACAACAACCGAGACAGCAACCAACTCCACAGCCGCAACAATATCAAAGAGTCTTTGCTCTTGATCAGAAACCACATGATAAAAACAAAGGAAATCTAGCAGGTATGGGCCAATTAAAGGGCGTATCTATTGTCATATTGTTTGATACTGGTGCGTCCCATTCATTTATATCTAGTACTTGCGTAGATACTCTTGAACTTAAAGTAGAACGAGCTAGTCAAAATTTAGGGGTCACAACTCCGGTGGGAAAAACTACTACCATAACCCACGTTTGTTCTAACCTAGAATTTGAGTTAGATTCCCTTAAAATGATAGCAAAGACTCTAAATGTATTATTTATGTGGGATGTAGATATTATCCTTGGAATGGATTGGTTGACTGAAAATTTTGCCACAATAAGATGTGACCAGAGGCTAATTTCTTTTCAACCACCTGGAAAAGAACCTACTTATTTTTGTGGTATTGAAAGAAAGAAATGGAAGGCTTCTGTCATTTCAGCTCTACAAGCTGAAAAATTGTTGAAGAATGGAGATGCTCAAGCCTATCTGGTGTACTTAAATGAGGGTGTAGACTTAAAAAAGAATATTGATGATGTAGCAATAGTACGGGAATATAAGGATGTTTTTCCTGAAGCATTACCTGGTGTACCACCTGATAGACAATTAGAGTTTACCATTGATCTTGAACCGGGTTCAGCACCAATATCGAAAGCACCGTACCGAATGGCCCCAAAGGAATTGCAGGAGTTAAAAATTCAACTTCAAGAGTTGCTTGACTTAGGATTCATTCGACCTAGTGTTTCTCCGTGGGGAGCACCGGTCCTTTTTGTTAAAAAGAAGGATGGTAGTCTAAGATTATGTATAGACTACCGGGAATTGAACAAGTTGACGCTGAAAAATAAATATCCTTTACCTAGGATTGATGATTTGTTTGACCAGCTCAGAGGAGCTAGTATCTTCTCAAAGATTGATTTGAGATCCGGTTATCACCAACTAAAGATTCGACATGAAGATGTACCGAAGACCGCATTTCGAACGAGGTACGGCCACTATGAATTTGTAGTGATGCCCTTTGGATTAACAAATGCTCCGGCAGTATTTATGGACCTCATGAATCGTGTTTTCCATGAATTCTTGGACAAATTCGTTATAGTGTTCATTGATGATATTTTGATATACTCAAGAAGTGAGTTGGAACATGAAAATCATCTCCGAATAGTTCTAGAGAAACTAAGAGCCGAGAAACTTTACGCCAAATTCAGTAAATGTGAATTTTGGTTGAAAGAAGTAAATTTTCTTGGACATGTGGTCTCTGGTGAAGGAATCAAGGTGGATCCGGCAAAGGTGCAAGCAGTCCAAGAATGGAAATCACCGACTACTCCAAACGAAATTCGAAGCTTCTTAGGGTTAGCTGGCTACTACCGAAGGTTTATTCGGGGATTTTCCAAGATAGCAAAACCAATGACCCAACTTCTCAAGAAGAATGCTAAATTCCAATGGACAGAAGAGTGCGAGAGTAGTTTCCAAGAACTTAAGAAAAGCTTAACCACCGCCCCAGTTCTAGTAGTCCCCGAAGTTGATCAGGACTACACTATCTATACGGATGCATCGAAGAATGGACTAGGAGGTGTATTAATGCAAGGGGGGAAAGTCGTTGCTTATGCATCTCGACAACTTAGACCACACGAATTAAATTATCCAACTCATGATCTAGAGCTAGCAGCAGTGGTGCATGCATTGAAGATATGGAGGCACCATCTCTACGGGGCTAAGTGTGAAATATTCACTGATCATAAAAGTCTTAAGTACTTTTTCGAGCAAAAAGATCTTAATATGAGACAAAGAAGGTGGCTCGAATTAGTAAAGGACTATGATTGCAAGATTAGTTATCACCCGGGAAAAGCTAATGTTGTAGCTGATGCTTTGAGTAGAAAAGGCAATTATGAGTTAGGATTTCTTCTAACACAAGAGAAAGAACTCATAAGGGATTTTGAGAGGTTGCAAATAGAAGTAATTTCACCCCCTCAAACCACAGAACAAGTGATAGCAACACTAGCATTAACTCCCGACTTAAGGTCTAGGATTGTTAGTGCCCAAAGAGGGGACGAGAAGTTGGAAAAATTGCGTTTAGAAATCAGATCGGGAAAAATCAATGATTATCAAGAAGTCGGAGATAATGCATTGTTGTATAAAGAAAGACTTGTAATACCCAACAATAAGGAGTTGAAGGAGGAAATCATGAGTGAAGCTCACGATACTCCTTATACTGCTCACCCAGGAAGCACGAAGATGTACCAAGATTTGAAGCAAAAGTTTTGGTGGGAAGGGATGAAGCGAGATATAGCATTATACGTGGAGCGTTGCTTAGCTTGTCAACAGGTTAAAGCTTTACATCAGCGTCCCTACGGAAAGTTGCAACCATTGGAAATTCCAGAATGGAAGTGGGACCATATTAATATGGACTTCGTAACCGGGTTACCAAAGTCAAATAAGGGAAATAATGCAATTTGGGTGATAGTGGACAGGCTCACAAAATGTGCACACTTTATTCCAATCCCTATCACGTATGGATCTGACAAGTTAGCTCACATTTATGTTCGTGAGGTTGTAAGATTGCATGGAGTACCGATATCAATCACTTCGGATCGGGATTCAAAATTTACATCCCAATTTTGGAAGAGCTTACAAAGGGAGTTAGGTACTAAACTGAACTTTAGTACAGCCTTTCACCCACAAACGGATGGGCAGTCTGAGCGAACCATCCAAACCTTGGAGGACATGCTTAGAACGGTTGTGTTGGATCGAGGGACTCAATGGGAACGAGTCCTACCGCTTGTAGAGTTTGCTTATAATAATAGCTTCCAAGCAACAATTAACATGGCCCCATATGAAGCTCTTTATGGAAAGAAGTGTCGGTCCCCGCTTTACTGGGATGAAGTAGGTGAACGCAAAATATTAGGACCTGACGTTGTGGAGGAGATGATTGAAATTGTTCGCCAGATAAAACAAAGAATCGGGGAAGCTCAGAATCGTCAAAAGTCCTACACTGATTCACGGAGAACAGAGTTGCAATTTCAAATAGGTGACAAGGTTTTCCTGAAGATTTCACCAACTAAAGGAGTCCATAGGTTTGGAGTAAAGGGAAAACTTAAACCTCGATTTATAGGACCATATGAAATCCTTGAAAGGATAGGACCCGTTGCTTATAAACTAGCTTTGCCGCCAAGTTTTGGCAACACCCATAATGTATTTCATGTATCACAGTTGAGGAAATATGTATACGACCCTAAGCATGTCATCCATCAAGAAGAAGTTACTCTTGAACCTGATCTAAGTTACGAAGAGAGGCCTGAGGCAATATTAGATCGAAAGGTTCAGCAATTAAGAACTAAATCAATTCCCTTAGTTAGAGTTCAGTGGAGACACCATGATCAAGAGGAATCCACGTGGGAACTTGAAGAGAAGATGCGAGAAAAATATCCGGAACTCTTCGAGGTAACTAAATTTCGGGACGAAATTTATTTTAAGGGAGGAAGGATGTAATATCCCACATTTTATCAAGCTTATTAATTAAAAAAAAAAAATGAGATAAAGGATTTCTTATAAATAAATAAAAGAAAAAGAAATAATAATAAAAGTAGTCATAATAAAATATATATTTTATGTTAGCAAGAAAAAAATAGTAAAGAGGGGATTATGAATTAAATTAAAGAATTGTAGTTCCTATCCTCCCTTAGTCATCAAATCCACGTGCTACTCTTTCCCCTTCTCCCTCGATAGCCACCGCCGGTTCTTTTTTTTATTTCACTTTCTCTTCTTCTTCTTCCTGTATCATACAAAACGCACACTGTCATTCCTCTTTCAATCTGGAAGCTTTGAGAGGTCGAGAAGAGAAGTGTACTAGGTTAAGCTTTTGAGCAGGTAAGCTTTCTCTGAGATTAAACTTAGTATTTGAAAGATTTAGGGGATGAAATAGTTATTGGGGAATTATAATTTGAATTGGGTGTTGATATTTACATGGTGCTTGATATTGTGTTCTTTAGATTAGCAAATTTGTACAGCTATTTGTCAGTTCCAAAATGGTTGGTACTAGAGCTATTTAAAATAGGATTAAAGCTTTTAAAATTCAGATTGGCTAAGGAGTTTAGTTGATTATATGTTTGTATGATGATAAGTGGCAGAGGGGAGTGAGGAGAGGAAATCGTTGGAGAGTAGCTTCCATGTTCGATCAAAGTTCTCAAAGAAATCCATTTTCCTTGTTTTCTGGAAATTCAGCTTACTTACGGCTTTTGCTGTGAATCAACCCTTTATAATCTGAGTTTGAAACATCCTCCATGTTAAAGTATCCTCTCTTAGCTTTCCATGGACATCTTATTCGTCCAAAACGGAATTGATATGAATTTATCATGATTTTTCAAAGATTATGTGTCCAGATTTCAAAATCTGCCGAGACAGCTTCTGCACTAGTTTTGATGCTCAGTTTTGAACCCCTTGCCTTGCTAATTTCCGAATGGAATTCAAATGAAAGTTACTCTATGTAAGCTCAGCTTTCCAAAGCATCCTGAATCACTTAAATTCATCAAGTAACGAAGGAGTTATGGTTGTTCAAAGTTAGACCCCTGAGTCTGAATGAACTCGTTTATGTATTTAGAAACCTAACTAAAGTTAGTGCTTGTCAATCTAAATTGCTATGAGACAAAAAGAAGGAAAAGACATAACTTAAAATGGCTGGGTTTGGGGAATCTATATTTCGGGTTTATATTGAAGTTTATTTTGAGTTATAAAAATGTGATTGTAAGTTGTTGAGCTTGTTTACATAGGTGTTGGAAGAAATAAGTACCTTAGCTACATATTGGTAAAATGGCAGAGGGCAATCTATTGAGGAAAGAAGTTGATTTGTTTAGGTTTTCTCTATATACTGAAAGGCTAGGGGTGATTGTCTCAAAATGATAGAATGGTAGAGAGTGTATGCTGAAAAGTTTATATACCAGCTAAGTTCTATGGTTAGGCTTAAATGAAAAGGGTGTTAGCAGTAGTTACTGTGAAGCTATAAGTTACAAAAAATTAGTAGTGATAAGAAATTAAGGGAAACAAGACCGAAGAGGAATTATGAATAAACAGCCTAAAAGAATATGAAACTAAGGTTGCTAAAATTAAGAGAAACTTTAAGTTAAGTTAGAAAAGCATTCACTGTTATTCTCTGTTTTCCTTCTCTCTCTTATTCAACCTTCACTCAATGAAGGTACGAGCGGGAACGTGAAGTGAAGGAAGCAAGGAGTATAAATTAGTACTAAAGCCACGAAGAGTACAGGTGGGCTTTCTATCTAAAAATGATATATATGTATGTATGTGTATGAGAACTTAGCTTAAATTATTGACTTGCCAATGTGTTATGATTATGTTGATACCACATATTGAAGGAGGACGATATCGGTCCTGTGTGATGCAGGATTTGTGTACACGTTGTGATTGTGTGCTATCCTTTATTTTTGGTTGGCCGATCACAGTGCTTGAGAGGGAGGCCTACCTCTCAACACATAAGTTTATGTGATAGTTGTGTGGTGCATACATAATGAAATGATAATGTGAGTTATGACTGCAGTCTATATGATGTTAGTAATTTAGCAAGCACTTGATGGATTTTAAAAGGAAAACTCTTGTGCTATGTTTAAGAATGGCAGGTTCAATATATAGCCCTAAGTGGCAATCTTTAAACGTTTTTGGCATGTGTTCACTGAGTGCTTTTGTACTCAGCCCTGCATGTTATTTCTAAAATGTGCAGGTTAAGCGTGGATGCAGATTGGAGTGTGGCGAGCAAGCTTTTGTTGTTACGAGCATGTAAATAGTTGTTTAAGCTATAGGTTATATGTCTTCACACATGTAATCTACTCACGTTGCTCTGCTGCGACACTTTGATCTTATTTTGCTTGTAAATATTAGCACCCATCCTACTATCACTTTTGGAGTTCTATTTCACCTGAACCTTAGTATGAATCTTTTGTAGTGTTGAAACGGGCAGGTGGAGTTTCTTCTAAGCATGACTTTGTTGGGATTGTTATTGTCTTGTCCACTTTGAGAATTGTGATAGCAACCTTTGCTCCTTCTATTGGGTTTTCATGTTTAGCCAAAGCTCACAAATATAAATCCTACACCACTTCTCTTAGTTTGGCTAATGTAATAGTGTGAAGTGGGGTTTGAATTGTTAGTTGTTGTGCATAGTAGCTGCCCTTCTTTTCGTATTCCAAACCAAGATGTGTTTAGTCATTTATTGACCTAAAATTTTGTTTACTTGATTAAACATGTCTCGAATGTTCTAGTCCTAAACCATTATTCATCACGTTTAAAAACGATAAAATCGTAGCAGGATTTAAGTTTTCATTCATCTATACTTAAATCCGAAATATGGTTGTTTGGGCAGTAATTTCGCTAATTTCCTTTCTTTATATTTTTCTTTTACTTTTATTGAGTCGCAACTTCCTTGTTTAATAAACTTCATAAAATCGGGCTGCGACATGCTATCTCTATGATTCCTCTGATTCTCTCTCTGATTTGCTTCTTAAACTTTGGATAGCTTCGAGATTTGCGGAGAATTTGGCTCCCCTTGATCTCTTCGATTTGATGTTTGGATTTAGCGATAATCTGAAGGTCTTTTGACTTGTTTCCAAATTAAAGGCTGACTTGGGATGACTTTGGCGAAGAATGCGTCGATTCGAAGAGTATTCGGATCAAGCGTAGGTTTGAGCAGACTTTGGCGAAGAACACGGAGATTCGGAGGACGTCCAGATCAAGCGTAGATTTGAGCAGACTTTGATGAAGAACACGGAGATTCGGAGGACGTCCGAATCTAGCGTAGACTTGGGCAGACTTTGATGAAGAACGCGATGATAGATGACGACCGACCACTTTGAATATTGTAGAGAAATCGTAGAGAATTTGTATTCTTCTCTTTAGATCTTTCTAAGTGATTCTTGTGGTGATTTATGAGCTCTCCTTTGACCCCTATTTATAGGTGTAGAAGTAGCAGACTTTATGGGCTTTTGGGCTGTATATTGGGCCTCCATGATGAGGTGTCACAGTTCTATTGGTTTTCAATTATTGGTATATATCAATAAAAGATTTAACTTGCTGGCAAAGAAATTGATATTTATCTTCAATATCATCATTAATTAAATACATTATTTAATTTAGATTTCATAATAATCCAAATCAAATTAATGTATAAAATTAATAAAATATTTCTTTTATTTTTTTCTCAAATTTTCGATGCCTACAATCACCCTTAAATTTTTCTTTATTTCTCACATTTTCTCACATTTTCTATTTTTTTCCCATCATTTGCACTACAATAGAGAAAATATTATCTCTTCAATTTGGTGTTGTAAATATTTTCCAATTTAAGGAGTAAAATTTCCCCTTATTGATAAAAGGTGAGAAAAGGTGACAAAAAGGGTGGACTTTATAGGGTGATTTTATTTTTGGGAGAAACTCATATTTAGCCACTTTCACTATAAGTGAAGCTTATATAGCCACAAGTTTAAAAGTGTGAGTTTTATAGCCACTTTTGCATGAAAGTACATAAATACCCTTACTTTTTAATTGGGACCCACCTCTTTTATTATTTTCTTTTATTTTTCTAATTATCAAGATACACTTTCTCTCTCTCCCCTCTTTCTCTCTCTTTCCTACCGTGTTCATGCATGGAACACGGTTGATTGTTGTTGTTGTTGTTTTTTTTTTTTTTTTTTTTTTTTTCAAGAAATGAAATAGTATTTAATTTATTTACCTTTGTAATTATTAATTAATGTCCTTACCGTGTTCATTAGTTGAACACGGTTGATCTTGTTATGTTTTTTTTTAATTTTATTTTCACCAAAATTGTAATTATTTTATTAAAAAAATCAATAATTAAATAGTAATGCCATTAATTTATTTTCAACTACCAAATCTGATTTTGATTGTCTTCATTAATTCAAAAGAGTAGATAGTAGTAATAAATGTGTCAAAAATTGAATTGAATACAACAATTGCAACAATAACATTCATTCATTCGAACTCACCAAAAATTAGAGAGAGAGAGAGAGAGAATTTTTTTTGCAAAAAATTCTTTTTTTCGTATATTAATTTCTGGGAAATCGAGGGACTATTTTCGTCCGTGAAATTGGGAATATTGAAGGTTTTTCCGACTAATATAAAGGTACGATCGTAATCTCATTTCATTTCGCATATTTTCGATGAATTTTTTGCTCTAAAAATTCGAAAATTGAAATTGTTCTTCGTGGCACTGTTGAGACCATAGTGACACTGTTGGGCACGGTTGGGCAACCATGCCCAAATTTTTATTTTTTTATTTTTAAATTAAGTTAATGGCACGGTTGATTAGGGATTTCAACCGAGCCACACGGTTGAAATCCCAAATCAACCATGCCCATTAACATTTTTTTTTTAATTTAAAAATAAGGCACGGTTGATCTGGGATTTCAACCGTGTGGCACTGTTGAAATCCCATATCAACCGTGCCCTTACAGAGTTTCTAAAAAAAAAATCTTTTGTTTTTTCAGGATGTCGTATCAGAGAATCATCATGCATCACAGTGGGCATTGGGAGAGGACCTCGTACGTCGGAGGTGATAGTTTCCTCGTGCACTTCCCCATATTAGGAATTACACGTGATAAGTTGCTTAGGGAGATTCGTGATCAATTGGGCTCCGAATCGGAGTACATGTTGTACTACTTGACAGACCTAACCGATCACGAGAGGATGAAGGTTGTTCTGAAGAACGACACGGATTTGCTTAGGCTTATGGTGGAGCAGAACGATTCGCCAACCGTGTATGTGATCGAGAAGACACAGAACATTAACTTCCGCACTCCTACGACACAACAATCCACGGTATTTCAGAACTTGAATGTTGGAGGTCCTAGTCATCAAGAATCAGAATCTTCGGATGAGGAGACGGGGGATGAGGAGGCGGGGGATGAGGAGGCGAGGGCTGAGGAGGAGAGAAATGAGAGGGCTGAAGAGGCGATTGATGAACAACAGAGGGCCAACTTGTTTGAGTCGTTAACTACGGAGTTTAGAGCATGGATTCAGGAGCCGGGGCGTGTTGATAGGATCATCGGGCACCGAAGCATACATTCAGATAATCAAGACGAAAGATCCGATGATACTCGTGCAACTCATGAAGCCATAAGAAATTGGTTGATTTCGTACGTCGACCTAGATATGGCATTGCCTCTAGGCTTTATCGAGCCATTACAGCCCCTCACTTGATTCCGTACGTCGACCTAGATACAGCATTGCCTCTACGCAAATCAAGATTCAACGTTCGATGAAAACTTCGATGCCTTGAGATGCTTCGGCCGTGAAGGAGGCGGAATTTATAGAAGGTTGTGTGATATTGGCCCTCCGAAGTGGGCGAAGTCAAAGTGTCCCGTCCCACGCATGAGTTTCATGACTTCTAATCCGGCCGAGACAATGAATGCACGACTACTGTGGGCTCGTCGGCTGCCGATATGCTCGATGCTTGAGATGTATCGCACGATCGTAGAAAAGTGGTTTGACCAGCACCGTCAAAGTGCCCTTTCTCGAGAGCACGATCTCACTCCGAAAGCGTACGAGAAGATGTCGGCAGCTCATGAATGGGGACGTCGCTACCCGTGTAGGACGACAGCGACTCCCAATTTGTATAGGGTAGAAGGTGAGAACGGCAATTACCTCGTTGACCTTCAAAACTCGACGTGCTCGTGCCGTGAGTTTGACTTGGACTTGATGCCTTGTCGACACGCCCACGCGGCTCTTAGGTACAACATATTCTTATGTGAGTTATATAAACGAGATTGAATGGTACGACTGATTTATTTATTCATGCTCAATCAGGTATTCAGGTGGACGAGCAAGTGATTACGTGAGTCACTATTTCAAACAGTCTACCTTGGTAGCCACCTATACACCAACCATCGAACCCGTCCCTCATCCGGAGTCGTGGGACCTGCCCGACTACGTGACCTCATGCGTTGTGCGTCCACCTCTAGTACCTAAGCAAGCCGGACGACCAAGGGAGTCACGTGCAAGAGCCGTAGGAGAAGAAGGAACGTCAACATCGATGGCTCGACAAAGGTGCACTCGATGCGGACAAGCTGGGCACAACAGGAGAGTGTGTAGAGCTCCAATTCCGATTGGCGGTGTCGACTTGAATATACCGCCCCAAGATGCGGAGCCAGGGAGAAGAAGGAAGAAAAAATGTAGCATATGTCAAAGCCAGGAACACACGAGACCTCGATGCCCCTTGCGAGTGGTAGAATCATTTTTCAATTATTTTTATTTCGATAGATTGAATCTCATGTTTGGATTGAATTGAATGTTTGGATTGGGATGGATTTCAAATGTCGATTGAATGTTGTACTAGGTATGGGAAATAAAATGGGCATGGTTGATTGTGGGACTTAGAAAAATTTTGGCCAATTTTTTCACCATTTTCACGGTAGAGGCACGATTGAAATGATGATTCAACCGTGCCTCACACGGTTGAAACAGCAAGTCAACCGTGCCTTGCCCTCTGGACGGTTGACTTTCGAGGCACTATTGACTTTCTGGTTTAACCATGTACCCTAACAGTGTACCCTAATCGTGCCAAAAGTCAAGGGGCAATTTTTGAAAGTCAACCTTCTAAAAATTTGTTAATTTCGATGTTAGTACGTAAATTAACCATCAATTACACATTAGTTATAACGATACATCAATTATATGCCGTTAACAACAACAACGAACTCAAACGAAGCTCGAATCTTTGGATAATGAGGTAGGGGACCATATACATTGTAGGAGTGTTTCATCTTAGGAAGTGCCGATGCATTAGATAGATTAGATTACGCTATTTTAATCATTAAAACCCAATGTTTCCGCTTTATTTGTTGTTTTTTAATCAACTATGGCATATAATAGTGACGTCACACGCTAATTACGATCAAAAAATGGAATTTTGTACAAATTGATGGTTTAGGCACGGTTGGGGTTGCCTAAAGTGAATTTAATGCAAAGTGAATTCATTAATTACCTCGGGGTTTCCGAAGATACCGACAAAGCTCGTGTACGAAGAATAGGTCTCCCACCTCCTCAGACGGGGCAACAACTCACGTCTCTGTGGAGGTTGGTAGCCACAGCTTCGTCCCAAAGACGGAATGGCCTCGTACGCCCATAAATTGAGCCCCCAAACCGGCCCGTACAAGTGGTATTTTTTTTGCTTGTTGTCGATCTCCGATGGATCTTTCTTCGCAACGTCCAACTGGTGGCAAAGAATTTGCCACGACCACGATCCCCACGGGAAATCCCTCCACTGCTCCTCGTTCTCTACTAGCGCCCAAGCCCAATCATCGATGGGCGAATTGTCACGGGATTGTAGAATGAAGTATAAGATGAGAAGGTTGGCGGCCTTCACGTATTGCTCGGGCGTGCCTAGCCTTCGATCTTCATTCGAGAAGTCATCCCTCAATTTGTTCGCCTTGATCTTCTTCTTCGAGCTTCCGTACTTCGTGTGGAAGAGGCTCGACAACGGTATAATATGATTTCAATCGTAGGGGTTGAAAGCGGAAGGGCCGAAGTTTAATCCGGTCACAATGGCCCACTCTCGAGGGCCGCAGATTATTTCACGCCCCCCTATCGAAAACCACCTCTCGTGCTCCGGGATCGACGAATCACTCAACTCCCGGGCTAGTAACTCGTGCAAGGCACTGATTGCCACATCTTTCCTCCTCAGCTCCATGATGTAACGGAACGGGCCTTCTAGAAATCGATCCATGAGCTGCTGTCCCCCGACCCTCAACAAAACAGTCGAGATCTCCGAAATAACCTTATCCCGTGTATATAGGATTACTTTGCCCTCATATCCTTGCATTCGAGGTCTCATCCACTGAAACCTAGGCTGAAAATAATACAAACAAAACATATTAGTATAGTTATAACAAAAAAAAAAAAAACGGATCAAAAAAAAAAAGCACTGGAAAGGCACGGTTGGAATTGGACTTCAACCGTGCAACACGGTTGAAATCCCAATTCAACCGTGCCTGGTCAACGATTTTCAATAGTCAACGTGAAGGCACGGTTGACTTCGAATTTCAACCGTGTTTCACACGTTCGAAATTCAAATTCAACCGTGCCTTATAGAACGAACAGCGACAGTTTTGCTATTTTTCCCCAGATTTTTCATACTAATCAATCATTTACAAACCCTAAACCCTAAACTTTGCCATTAATGGTGTTTAAACTAAACCCTAAACCAAAAAATAAACTAATCGAACGAGAAAATTCAAAAAAAAATTGAGAAATTTTTTTTGAACTCACCGGCGGCGGAGGAGTAGCCCATTCTTGGTCGGAATCGGACCCCGACATATTCTTCGGTGGTGGCGGCGGTGGCGACAGTGGGAGGCGACGGCGACGGCGACTGTGTATAGTTTTTGGGGTTTTTTTTCTTTTTCCAAACAATGTCGAGAGAGAGGAGAGGGAGAGGGTGGTGGTTGGATAATTGAATTGTGTATTAATGGCCCCACAAAATCCAATTTTTTATTTTTTTCTGAATATTCCTTTCTTTCTTTTTATTTAAGTTTGTCAATATGATGACATGGAACACTTTTTGAGGGCAAGTATGTCTTTTTACCCAAAAGTGGCTATAAAACTCACATTTTTAAACTTGTGGCTATATAAGTTATAGTTATAGTCAAAGTGGCTATTTTTATACATTGAGGTTGCGTTCTCTTTGATACGAAAGAAAATGAGAGAAAAGAGAAAATCACCCTATAAATTTCACCCCCTTTCTCACATTTTCTCACATTTTCTATATTTTCCCCTTCATTTGCACTATAATGGAGAGAAAATATTATCTCTCAAATTTGGTGTTTTAAATATTATCTCCAATTTAAGGAGTAAAATCATCCCTCATTGATAAAATGTGAGAAAATGTGAGAAAATGAGTGAAATTTATAGTGTAATTTTTTCTTTTCTCTCCTTTTCTTTCGCATCAAAGAGAACGCAACCTGAGACTTTATTTTTTCTCTCCTTTTTTTTCACATAAAAGAGAACACAACCTTATTTTTGAAAAAACAGTTGTGCAACACTAATTAAATTTAATAAACTGCCGTTAATTTTTTATTATTTTTTTACCAAACAATTTAGTGTTTTGAATTTATAGAAGTTATTTTTTAAAGGAGAAGTTATTTTAAATCAGTTACATTACAAGTAAAAGGGAGGGAACAAAAAAAACATATTACAGTAAAACCTCTATATAGTTATATTGTCGGGACCGGAGAAATTATTCTTATAGAAAGGTTATTCTTTTGTAGAGTTTTACATGTTTCTTCTTCGATCGAGATCTATGATCGTGCCTTCGTATCATACCAGAATGAGAGCTCATATTTTTCTCAGTGGGATCTTCCCCAAAGTGTATCAAAACACTAGGAAGCACGATACCGCACTTTATATCTAACTCATTTCAGGTAAACGGTGTGCCATCGGCGAGCAGAAACAAGGTTGCTTGGCGGTCCTTATGAATTAATTGTTCTACACTCCCAAAAGAAAAATCGCCTGGAAGTCCTAGGACCTTTAGTACTGTACTCTACCCCCGAACCAGCAGCCTTATCATTTATATAAAAAATAAAAATAATTAAATACGTGCATTATATAATACATTTAGCATGTTCATATACTTAATTAATACTTATGAATTTGACTGAGTTATGCATTTATCTTGTGAAATTGAAATCTTTTTTACCTTGACAATAGGGTGTATACGCAGATGTGTCATTACGTACACGCAAATTGAAGGAAATAGTGACAATCATAAAAATAAAATATTTTCAATCAACCATGGATAATGTCATCTTAAATTTTGTGTAGTAAAATTATATATTTTTTAATATATAATTGTAATTTTTTCCTATATAGAGGCATATATATTTAAGACGGGATCTCAAAAAAATATGTTTTATTACAATGTAGATGCGTAATTACTAAATAAAATAGATTCCAAGCTGGGACCATAATTTTTTATTACATCCTATATATAGAGAAGTTTTACTGTATCATCTAATTTAAAGCCCACAACTCTGGAGCATTGACTAATTAATATTCAGAATCGATCTTCGGCTGAACTAAAACGTTAAATTTTAAAATAAAAATTTGAAACTGAAGCTAAAATAAACAATAAATGTTGGCCAATTTCAATTCAAAATCAAATATATTTATTTCAGTTGCATGAGTCCTACCTCATACGTAACTGAATTATGGATTATTATTTTGATTTTTGTATCGAGGCTAAAGTTATAAGTAGTAGTACTATATAGGATAACTCGCGCATTCATTCTTCTAAAAGAACGTGTGATATTGTTTGTTTAGATTTGGTGTCTCAATCGTATCTCAAATTAAATTTTTATGATTTTTATATTATTCTTTATAAAAATAGATATTTTTATATATAACAAATTATTTTTTTAATATTTGGAAATATCGTATTTATCTTGAACGGGGTACACCCTTCAAAGAATCCAACATCTCCACATGGAAATTGCGAGAAAGAAGGAGTGAGAAATGACTATTATTCAAGGAAAATTCTTTATAATAATAATAATAATAATAATAATAATAATAATAATACACATTAGCACATAGGCGAAGACTAGACGGACCTAGATGAAATTTTTTAAATCAATGCCTATAGTAACTCACAAATATTGCAAGCAATTTAAAACGTCTCACAAAAAGACAATCAACTATTTTTATATAAGTGGGACTGAGGTAGTAATATTTTTTTAAATCGGTAACCGAGCAAACATGCATGGTCTAGATAATCTGAATGAGTACTATTCCCTCCAACCATGAACTACATATTCAGAATCTTTAGACACACATCTCATTGTGCCGAAAAATGGGTACTAAAATAGAATTTACGTCTCACTTCATATACTATATACAATTGTTCTACATGATATAGATTACAATCTACAATAATATGTACCATTTAAATTTCTTAACATCCATTTTTCAACACATTGATATGTATGTCGAAAAATTCTGAAAGCATAAATTGTGAACAAGGGGAGTAATATTTGTATTCCATATTTTTACCCAAACGAGTGCGAAGTATAGAAAGGGCCCTAGTTTCATATATGGAGATAAGTTCAAAGTCTGAGAGCTTGTCATTCACAAATAGGAACACGTTAAGATATCGACTGTTTTTTTTACTTCATTGTCAAATCACACAAAAAAGAAATACAATCTCAAAATAAAATAATACTAATATAATTATACAAGTCCTTTTTAGATAAACAATGATACCATTAATAGTTGAATTTGAATAATTTATTAATACTAGTACTTACTGTATTTATTAAAGAAAATTCCACTATCAATAAATGCGCTAGTGCAAAATCACGTTTCTATTTATTATAGATCAGGTACCTACTTATTCAAATCTTTCTTCCTTCAAAAATTCAAAACAATAGAACAAATTAATCCTTTGTGAAACATCTTACATTCCTTATTTTTTTTAAATAAAAATAAATAAAACAAACTTGCTCCAATATATAAATTTAATTGGAGAAAGGTTCGTGTGCAAATTATAAATACTGACGTGCTAATATGCAAAAGACGTTTAATGTTATACAAAATTATGTCTAAATCAGTATATATTTATATTTACGTGACACCGTTTTGCTTTTTCACGTATAAATTCATGCTCTTATCGTAACATATAATTATGCTTGATCACTTACAACCATAGATTAGATTAAAATTAATTATTTATCATATTCTTCATGTCATGACTTATTACGATATAAACCAAACTCATTCAATTTTGAACACGACATATATAGTTGATATTTTGGTACTTAAAATTGGGGATCGTATTTAAAAAAATAAGAAGAATAATATTAAAAATAGAAAAAGATGTTATAATTAATTAATTGTATGGAAAAAGGTGTGGCATAAATTATTGGTGAAAAGATGATAGAAATAAATATGCAGGAAGAAACAAATGAGTGAAATGAAAGGTCTCGTGAGAGTCAGAACAAATACTACAAATGAAAACTGAAAAAGCAAATAAAACTAAATGCCAAGGATTCTGAAGAAGTATGAAATTCAGGAAAAAATACCCCCTGCCATTTTCCCGTTTTCCCCACTCAATTTAATACTCTTTCCCCCAATAATTTATTTATCAGTAGTACACTACTTGATGGATGACTCGAAAAAAAGCTTGTCCAGAGTACTCGTGTTTGTTAGCAATCAAGTCGAGTTTGAGCTCACGCTAGTGCTCGATAAAGTTACTGAGTTGAGCTCGAGAACTGAGGTACTCGGCTTGATCTGCTCGCGAACATGTTCAGCTCATATATAATCGAACATGTTTGCAAGGCCATAGTTGAGCCTTAAATCGAGCTTTTAATTAGCATGTACAAGAAATATTAACGTATAACAATAATATATACTCATATACAGAGGCGGAGCCACGTTGGTGGCAGTGGGGTCAAGTGACCCCACTGAAATATTTAAAAAAATGAAGGGTATTTTAGTAATCTTACAAATAAATAATTAAAAATTGTTAATATTCCTAATATTTTCCCAAAATTTCCTCATTATATAGAATTTTAAGAACAAATTGCATCATTTACAATCTCCCAAATTCATATTTTCATTTCAGTTCATCGTGACTGCCATTCCCCTCCCTTCTCGGCCATCTTTCTCATGTATAAAACGTTGTCGACGACATAGCCTATCTAAATCATATCTCTCCCTCTCTCTCACACACACACGCACACTATCTTTGTCTATCACTAGATTTTATGTGTATCTCTCCCTCCATTGATAGAAACATTGGTTTTGTTAACTAGTGATAGTGAAGACATCCCCATTCTCACCGGATCATCCTCTTCTCGACATTTCTACATTGACACTAATGTGACCCTCCTGCGTTTGAAGTCTGGCTCCGACCCTGCTCATATAACCGGTCTTTAGTTTACACAAACTCAAAATCGAGCTCGAATTAAAATAATATTCAAGCTTTTCATGAATTGTGAGCTCGAACCCCCAAACTTGAGGTAAACTATTTGTTGAATATCTACCAAGATAAGCTTGAGCTCAAAATTTTTACCTCGAACTGAGCTCAAGCTCGAACTCAAGTTCAAGAAATTTAACGAGCCAAGCTCGAGCATGCCAATACTCAACTCGACTTGGCTTGTTTACGGCCCTAATTGTGAAGGTAAATAAGTTATTAAATAAATCCAATTAACTTTCACTTTCAAAAGTGAAAGCAATTTATTTATGTTTAGAGGTCCATATTTGGTTTTGCAAATGCCGCACGTAGGGCTGCAAACGAGCCGAGCTACTCGGGACTTATTCGGTGCTCGATTCGGTAAAAGCTCGTTCGAGCTCGAACTCGTTAACAAACGAGCCGAGCTCGAGCCTGAATTCGAGCTCGGTTAACTTAACGAGCCGAACTCGAGCAGTAAGGTATTCGACTCGTTTTTCTTGCGAACGTGTTCGGCTCGTATATTAATCGAGCATGTTCGTGAGCCTGTTCGCGAACTCTTAATCGAACCTCTAATCGAGCCTGTAAACGAGCTTTAGCATTTATGTGTAAAAAATTGTAGGTAAGAGGATTTGAACTATTGTCAAATGTCAATGAGTTAAAATTAATTTCAAATCACAACCAAAACTAATTAAAGACTACACCATAATTAAAATTAAAAAATATTAACTTACTAACTCGTATATTAACGTATGAGTCAGTTTCTTAGTCCAAGCTTGTGTAGCTGGTCAGAAAGTCTCCTTCAACTTTTGGATATCAAACTACTTTTTGAATATTATGTTTTTATTTTCTATGAACTTCTTTGGATTAGCATTTGAAAATGCTATTTTGAAAAATATGTTTTGTTATTTTTGGATTATGTTTTATGTTTTGGATGAATTTCATTAGATGTATTTTTATTTGATGAATTCATTTTAATTTAAGTTCATTTGAAGTTTTAATAGAAAATATTAAATATGTTTATATTGTGTTTTTTAAACGAGCTCGGAATCGAGCTTTTCACGAGCCAAATTCGAGCTCAAGTCCGAACCGAGCACGAGCCGAACTCGAACCGAATTCGAGCTCAAAATTTTTAACCCGAGCCGAGCTCGAGCCCGGATTTAAAGCTCGAATCGAACTCGAACCCGAGCCCGAGCCTGTCAAATACTAAACGAGCCGAACCCGAACCGACCAATACTCGATCAAGTTCGGCTCGTTTGCAGCCCTAGCCGCACGGCTTCTTTATAAATACATAAATACTGTTGTATTTAGGATATAATACCTCAAGCAAAAGTATTTATATAAATTTGAAGAAGAATATACTATTCCTCTATTTCAATTTTGATGTCTCAACCGATTTTAATTCATAATTTATGAAATATTTGTTCAATGCACTTTTTTTATAATTTTAATACAATAATTTTGCTTAATTTTATGGTTATGGTTATCTATATTCTATATAATATTACTAAAATAAAATAGTTTAGTTTCCCTCCAATTTTTATTTTTTTTTATATTAGTGTTTAATAATTTGTTCTTTTATTAATTTATGTTGTTTTCCACACAATCACTATATAATGCATTTATTCATATAAAATACTCATTTTTATTCATTAAAGTTCAACGTATTAATTAAATTCCAAACAACAATATTAATTTTGACTTCCCATTAAAAATTTAATTATTATTAACATTTTTTTAAAATAGTTTTCTAAATATATTTTTATTATCTATTTTATATGCTAGAACTAAGTAATATTTCATTTTTGATATTTTTTTCAATTTCTCCAACCAAAAAACTTCGGCTTATATGCACTACTATGTTTCTTCATTCTTCATTCACACGTAAAAATTGGTAGAAGAAGTGATAATGCGTTTGGGTAAATAAATTAAAAAATTAAGGATGATACGAAAAAGTGTGATTATTTAATCAACTCATACACAATACTAACAAAAAGTGTCGTATTATTCAAACAATCTAACAAAATGAGCTATAAACTACACAAATACATACACAAACATACATATATCGAAATAATTTTTTGTTACTGTATGGAAATATAATCATTAATAACTGAAATAAAAATCATGTATTTTTAATTGAACATTTGTTATAGTACTATTTATTGTTTAAAGTTTAGACCCTGCATCGCGGGTGTACGATTATAGTAATACAATAATGCAATTAAAGATTGTAAACACAAATTTTATTGTATTTAATAGGGTAAATTGCATAATACCCTGTGTTTTAGGTAAAAAATACACCAAACTTCTTTGTGTCATTTATTTTGCATAAAACACCCATGTGTTTTAAAAGTCCGGCATGACTAACCCAAACGGTGAGTACCTATTGCCGTTTACTCACTTTAGCATTATTTTGTTCAATTTTATCGATTGGTTTATAATTTAGTAATTTAGAAATTAATATTGAAATCATGATACTTACGAAATATATAATAATCGACATTCAATTTGTTATTTTTCCATCAACCTTAAAAAATGAATAATATGATAAATTGAATGTCGATTATTATATACTCCCCCCGTGCCACTTCACTAGTCCTGTTGGATATTCATATGTGAGATATATAATATTTCAACAGGACTAATGAAGTGGGACAGAGGGAGTATTTCGTACTATCTCCATCTCACAAAAGTAGTTCTAGTTTGACTTGGCACAAGAATTAAGGAAATGAAGAATGTGTGGTTGTAATTAATTTTGAGGAGAGAGAGTTAATTTTAGCCAAATATTATTTGTCATTTATAGAAAGTGGACTAATGTATGAGTTGAACAAAAAAGGAAAGATGAACAAAAAAAGGTTGAGAGATGGAGGTAGTAGGTTTTATGATTTCAATGTTAATTTTTAAAATACTAAAGTATAAAATAGTCAGAAAAATCAAACAAAATAATGTTAAAATCAGCAAACGACGATGGGTGCTCATGGTTTGGATTAATTGTGCAAGGTTTTTTAATACACGTAAGTGTTTTATGCAAAATAGAAAACACAGGAGAATTTGGTCTTTACCTAAAACACAGGGTAGTATTATATTATTTACCCGTATTTAATAAATAATATGAATGCGTTACAAAAATTTCAAATTTTATGGAATAGATGAATTTAAATGTGGTTGTAATTGCTATTATTCCTTTGATTCTCCTCTTTAACTTGTGCTTGAATAATTTTTTAGTGTCTTTCGTCGTGATTTATGGAGGATTTGTTAATCTTGTTGACCACCAAAAAAATTGAACCCTAGCCTAGATAAAAACTTTAATAACATAGTGCTACTACATCAATAGTAGACTCAATAAAAATGCCTACAATAATTACAGAAGACAAAAGTGTTACTACATTATTAATTACCGGAATAACTTGTTAAAGAGGAAGGTGCTTGAAACGATTCGCAGAGTCTCCGTCACGATTCATAGTGTTAATGACGGAGTTTTCCATCACGATTCGGACAGATTCTTGTTGTCTATGTTGCCTGACTTGCGGTCTAGAGGAGGAATGTGCATCTCACTTATTTTACTTGTAACGCTGTGCATACGATTTTGATTGAGATTTATAAATAATGTCAAGTTGCAGTAGTCATACACAACGGGTGAGAGAGCATTTCATCCATAACTCAAGAATCCTCTGAGATCTTTTCAGGGGGAAATTTGCTAATAGTGTGTGGATTTGTGTGGCTTCGGTTTGGTCGAAGTGGAGAAATAAGGTGATTTTTTAGAAAGTGTGTTGGGACAAGGAGAAAAACATTAACGAAATAAAAGACAGATTGTGAGGTTAGGGTTCTTCGACAAACTCCGTTATTTATTCTACGTGTTTGTTTAGAGATTGGCTTTGTGATCTAAATCTTTATTTCGATAGATCTTAGATCTCTTTATACTTCGTTTATTATCGACGTACCTTGTTCTCGTCATAATAAATTTCTTCTTTTACGAAGAAGAAAGAGAGGAAAGAAAAAAGAGATAGCAAGGGAGAGGAGGGGCCAATTGCTATTTGATGAAACAAACCTTGAAAAGTCCACTCCTCGTTTCCCGTTGCAATGACTCATCGATCATCTGTGCCCCCCACCCATCTTTTAATTATTAACTAGTTTTGCCCACCCGGCTTCGCTCGGGCAACCTTATTTTGTTATTTTTGTTAATAAGTTTGTTTATAAATATATTTATGGAATCTTATTTATTCAATTTTATAATTTTGAAGACTATTTGTCAATCTCATGATGCTCTTGGCAAAAAATAATATTATTCTAAAAAATATTGATTTAACCTTTTGTAGAACATAATATGTATAATAATGTTATGAGCTGATATGGTGGAAGTACCTAAGACTCTCTTTAGTGTGATGTCCACGATTCGATCCACGCTACATCATGTAGTATATTGTATAATTTTTCTCTCATCTATGTGAGATAAGAGTTTTGACCAATGTATAGAAGAAATTTCAAAATATATATAAAAAATATATTTAAAATATATTTTTGCAAAAAAAGAATTTTCAAATTTCAATTATGATATATATTATTTTTATTTATGACAATTAGCACTTTTTTGAAGCATAAAAAAATGTAAAAATAAAATAAAATTGTATAACATGCTTTTTGAAGATTCAACTTGTTTAATTGAAAGAAAATAAAACATTTTGATTAATTTAAAGTTGCATGGTGAATGGTGAATGGTGGGAGGCGAAAATTAATAGGGGGTTATTAAAAAGTCTCCTGTCATTAGCAAGGCAAATGAAGAGTTTCTGCTATTTCTTTATTGATAAGTGTATACAATTTGAATTTTCATTAAGTAAATGAGAGGCCATATTTTCGTATATAGTTAAATAATTTTTTAATGCATAATAATTAGGTAGTAGTAGTAATTATTAGTAAATGCCATTTAGTGTGTGTTTTCATGTTTCAGCTTGTTAATTCTCATTTTTATTTTATTGTTTTATAAATTATCTTGAATACCCTTTATTATTCCTTTTAATTTATATTCCTTTTATTACCTTTACAACTTGTAAAAATCGTAAACAAAGAATTAAATACAAAAGGATTAAAACATAGTCAATCCTTAAATAAATTAATCAAATACTTCTAAATTTATAAAAATTAACCATTACTTTTTTAATGTAAGCCCATTTTCTTTTACTTTTAGTATTGTACATTAAATTTCGTATCGAAATGTAATAAGCCAAATGAAATGAAATAGAGGGAGTAAATAGAAAGAAGAAGAATCAGAAAATAAATTAACCCAAAAAATGGAAATGAAAGAATGCGAACTTGCGGAGTTGCGGCCATGTTTTTTCGAAGAAAATAAATCAAAGAATTAAAATACAATCGTAAAATACAGAAAATATAGTGAAAATGTAAAATGAAAAGGATGAAAAAAAAGTAGATAAAGTGAATTCATTTTATGTATTACCAACAAATAAAGAGTAGATAAAGTGAATCCAATTACTATTTGATAAGTGTGCTACATTCCTTCCTCTCCTCTCCTCGTATGGATAAATAATTTTTTAATGCATAATTATTATGTTGCAGTAGTAATTATAGTAAATGTCATTTAGCGTGTGTTTTCACAATTATCCATGAAAGAAAATATGTTGGTACATTTAATTTATTTGATGGGGCAAATGCATGCATTTTAGGCGGGAAAAAGGGTATTTAGGCGGGAAATTGCATGCAGAAATGATTTTGCTTTAATATATACTCCCTCCGTCCCTTTGGAGTTGTTACATTTCTTTTCAGCATTTGTCTCAAGCATTTTCGAGCGTCTTGATGGTTAGTTTCAAAATATCTTTTTGTGAAAATTTTAAATTTACAAGATAATACAAGTGTTTTACTATCTCATAAAAGGAAAAAATCTTTAAAAAGCTATTTTAAAACTTATCATTAAAATTCTCGAAAACGCTTAAGACAAATGCTAAAAAGAAGTGTAACAACTCCAAAGGGACGGAGGGAGTATATAGATACCAATACTATTATTTCCTCTTTCAACCTCAACATATGAGAGAGAGAGAGAGAGCTCATCAAATTTTGGAGGACGAGGATGTTGGATTATATCTCTCATCGTACTAGATTTGCATAACCACGTGTCGTTTTAGGTAATGCAAACTTAAGGAATCTGGTTTTTTTTTTTTTTGGTAGTAATCCTACGTCACATAGTCTATGAGTATAATTAAGATTATTGGAATTATACTTGATTCTTATAGTAATTAAGTGAGAAACACTTAAAATAGCTGACTTTAATTAAAAAATAATAGTAGGAAAAAAATGCATTTCTTTGTTTTCATCAAGTTTAGTAAAATATACTTATTAATTAAATCAAACGAACCGCCAAAAACTCATCGAATTCTGGTATAAATTCAACCAAAATCAAAAACTGAAAAATTCGTGAAGAGTAGTAAATTACTGCATTTAAATTTAAACCTCTTCTTCTCTGAGCATCTGACATTTTTCACATAAAAATCCTTCTTCCATAGTAATTCTCATTAATACATTAAAAAAATACTTATATATCTACAACAAGAAGAAAAAATTAATTAAATTTTGTTATTCCAAAAAATAAAAGGATATAAGGAACTCCATATTTTCCATCTCTTCCCGCTTTCCCTCTCTCTCTCTCTCTTCCTTCTTCTCCCATGGCGTCTCCTTCTTCTTCCAACCCGAACCCGTCTTTCCCTAACGGGTTCGATCCGACCTCCATACCCAACACCACATTTGTCCAAGCCGACCCCTCCACTTTCCGCGCCGTCGTCCAGCGCCTCACCGGCGCCAAGCACGCCGGAAAACCGATCTCCGGCGAGATTGGCCCTCGCCGGCCGGCCTTCAAGCTCCACGAGCGGCGCCCGACCGCCCGGAAGCTGGAGATCAAGCTCGGCGGCGGCGGCGCCCCGCAGAATTCTCCTGGGAGAAACTACCACCGCGGAGAAGGGACGGTGATGGCTTCGCCGGTGTCGCCGCTGGAGCTCCTGGCGGCGCGTGGGAGCCCGAGATCGCCGGAGGAGAGGGCCATTGCGGAAAAGGGTTACTATTTGCACCCGAGCCCGTTAAACACGCCGAGAGGATCCGACCCGCCGGAGCTGCTGCCGTTGTTTCCGCTGCACTCGCCGAGAGATGATTATGCCTCATAATCCATATTAGCTTTTTTAATGACGAAATTATTAGTACTAAAATAATATTATGTTGGTGTTTGTAAAATGCTTAGGAGTTATAATTAGGATGTGGTTTAATAACTAATCAGTGGATGATATTAGTGTCTTTGATGAGACGACGGAGTGTAGTATATCTAGTGGTAAGACGTTCTCTCTTCAATTAAGAGGTCGGAGATTCAAATTATCTTGCGTACGTGTATGTGTGTGTGAGTTGTTTTTGTCGGATAAAAGAAATTATGTCTTTGATGAAGTGTTAATGTGAAGCTTATCTAAGTGATTAATGTGGGATTTGGTGGAATACTATTAGTTGTGCAATCTTGATTCTGTAATTATTAGCATTAAAATTTGATTAGTTTATGATTAATGAAGGAATAATTTGAATCAGTTTCTTGGAGTTACAACACTTTTCACACTGCAGTTTGGAGTTTGTGTGCATGGAATCTCATCGGCAGTAGTCAGGTCGGCTAATCATAAAACCTATCTCCACAACTGAAAATTAGCCTAATTCTTTGTGTATGGAACACTATTTAAGTTGAGATAAAGTGTAAAATTATGTTCCCTTTTTCCATTCATAAAGGAATAATATCTATTTTTATTCGTCTCACTCGTATAAAAATAATACTTTGAGTAGTAAAATTATAATCCACTAAAATTAAGTAGAAATGGGTTAAAATACCCATATGAGAATAGTAAAGATATATAATAGTAGTCACTTGGATAAAAAAGATTTAAAAAAATACCCGCTCTTACCATAATACCCCCGCCCTTTCCTAATTCACGAATTTGAGGTCGTGAATTCACGCAAAAAAAATGTCTGCATTCACGAATTCACAAGTTGAGGTCGTGAATTCACTCATATAAAATGAGATCGTAAATTCACTCAAAATATGCCTGAATTTACGAATTCATAAATTTGAGGTCGTGAATTCACTCAAATAGAATGTTTGAACTCACAAATTCATGAAATTGTAGTTGTGAATTTTCTCAAAAAAATGTCTGAAATCACGAATTTTCAAATTTAATTCATAAATTCACTCACATTAAAGTCTTAAATCACGAATTCACGAATTGGGTGGGGGTGGGGGAGCGCGCGTGTTTTGGGTGTGGGGGGAATTGGGTTAGTATGTGTAGGTGAGTGGCTTTGAGGGAGGAGATAGGAGATTTGTTTGTGTTAAGGATTCATTAAGGGTATGAATGTATTTTTATTTAAAAAGTGGGTTTTTTTTTAAATCTTTTTAATCCAAGTGGCTAGTTTTTTATTTCACTAAATGAAAGTGGGTATTAACCCCAATGGTGTATATTTTCAGCTTCCAAAATTTGGAAGTAGCATTGGAGGGAAAGAGAAACTGGTTTCTCAAATGAAAAGTGGAAACTAGGTTCCCTACAACTAGTTCTTGCGGGGCCCATCTCAGTTTTTTTTTTTTTTTTCCTCTTTTCTTTTGCTGTTTTCTTTTAGTGAAAATATTGAAAAGTACCCATTTTAAAACTCCCAACCATAAAACTACCCATTTTTTTCCCCCTCCTTTAAATCTACCCATTTGTGTATTATTTGACTAAAATCAACAATTCAACAATATCACATTGAATTATACGCAAGTTAACTAAAATCATACGTAATTCAACTAAAATCATACTAATATCATACGTAATTCAACTACAATCATGCGTAATTCAACTAAAATCATACGTAATTCAACTAAAATCAACTAAAATCAACAATTCAACAATATCATATTGAATTATACGTAAGTCAACTAAAATCAACAATTAGAGCCATAAATCATGAAACCGGTCGACGAGGATGCCGGAACCATTGAAACCGGTCGAGAAACTCGCCGGAAATTTGAAACCGGTCGACCGGTTTCAAATTTCCGGCGAGTTTCTCGACCGGTTTCAATGGTTTCGGCATCCTCGTCGACCGGTTTTCATGAAAATGTATAAACCGGTCGACAAAGTCGCCGGAAAGTTGAAACCGGTCGACCGGTTTCAACTTTCCGGCGACTTTGTCGACCGGTTTCAATGGTTCCGGCATCCTCGTCGACCGGTAATCATGAAAATGTATAAACCGGTCGACAAAGTCGCCGAAAAGTTGAAACCGGTCGACCGGTTTCAACTTTCCGGCGACTTTGTCGACCGGTTTCTTCATTTTCCGGCTTCCAGTGACAAATTCAGTGCTTTACCATAATTTCGTTTTTTGAATCTTGGTTTTAAAATTTTAATTAAAAAAGGGAATGGGTATTTTAAATACCAAGTATTTGAAAATGGGTATTTTTGTGGTGGAGTGTTTGAAAATGGGTAGTATTAATTTTCACCCTTTCTTTTACGTTTTCCTTTTCTTTTTCTTTTTTTTTTCTTTTCTTTTGTTGTTTTCTTTTACGTTTTCCTTTTGTTTTCCTTTTCTTTTTATTTCCTCATGCATTTCTTTTCTTTTCTTTTTAGTTCTTTTTTTATTTATTTATTGTATTTATATGACAAAAAAAATGTTTCTCATTTATTTTATTTTTTTCGTTTGTTTATTTTTCGTATTTTATTTTATTTTTTTCATCAAATCATTATTTCCAATAATGCTTTCAATAATGTTTTGTGAGTAAATTATTTTTTTCCAATAATCCAATTAAATCATTTACCGACATACATATTTTTCTTTCAATTTATATTTTCTAATAAATCATTTTTTTAATATGTAAAGAAAGAGTAACAGCTATATTTTGCAACGGTTATATTTTGCAACTGCTATATTTTCCTCTATATTATAATTCAATAGATTATTTTTTCATGTAAGTAATAAATTAGAAAAAAAACACAAATATAATACAAGATGTACTAATAATAGATTTATTAATAATATAGTTCATGATAATAGATTTATTGATAATGAATATATATATACACACATTATAATATTAAAAGGTGGGGGCCACAAATAGTAAGAAACTGTGTTTATTGTTGGAGGAAAAAAAAATGGTTAGGTTCCAAAGCTGACGTGACATTTTGGAAGCTGAAAATGTGGGTTAATTGTTGGGGGCACCCTTATCCCACTTGCCCCTCAATTTGCATTACTTTATTCATCACTACAACTCTCATCTTATTTTTCGTGTTGGAAAAAAATTATCTATTTATGAGTGAGACAGAGGGAGTATATTTTAGTGTTGATTTTAACTTTTAAGCCATAACGGTATAGATATATAATAATTATGACAATTAATTATAATTGAAAATTTAGTTCAACACGGTAGATTTAATATGAAATTGTAAAAGTTGGTGAATAGCATGTGAAGGCAAAGTCAGAAATAGCAAAAAAAAATGCAGGATGTTTGAGCCGAATGGACTAGGTACTGGTCAAGTGAGGCATAGAGAAGGATCCAAATCTTATTAATTACCAGTATGTTACAGAGTTGGTAAAACTTTTACATTCAAGTACGATTGAATACATAAAATTATTATTATTAATCATACTTAATTATATATTTATTTTTTAAATGTTAAGGCTACTAAGAAAGGAGTTCAACCAAAGGATTGTCTATTTGATGCATATGAGTACATGCACATGATCACAGATGGAACTTATACTGATGAAAAGTCTGCAAGGATTGCGATTAGTGATCATACTATTTTTCTTTTTCCTGTGTCGTGCATTTTGATGTATATGTACTTGCTCGTAGAAAAAGATAGATGAGTTGGAATGAGGAGTTACCTGGAACGAATGAGCTACAAGAGGATTGGATCATGAGGGTAGGTTGTTTGGTGGTGGTTCCCTTGCACAAAGTACTACCTCCATCCAACTTAAGTAGTCTCATATCTAAATGGCACAAGAGCCAAGAAAACTGGATAAGGGATGTATGAGTAGAAAATTAAGCAAAAAATTAAGAATCTAATTACTGTTACAAAAAAAACAAAACATTGTAGCAGAATATACTGTAGCTCATTTAACTGTTCATAAAAAAAATGCAGAATAATTTATATCACAGTTTTGGAGCCATTCTCTTTACACTTTTGATTCAAAAACATGGTAATTCCCTCCCAAACTAAATCAATGTGTCTATATAGATAAACACTTCACATTCACTACATTTACAATTTCAAACACTCAAAAATATTCAAGCAGAATAGAAGGAGCCATGGGAAAAAGGTCTGATATGACAAACACTTGTAGAATACTTGTGATGCAGTTCTTGTTGGAGAGTTGCACCGATGGCCGACCACCACGCGGGAAGATAGATGAAGTTGTTGGCCGCTTCAACTGTTGTAGGAAATCTGTGAGCAGAATCGGAAAGACTGGAAAGGATCAAAAAGCTAGAAGTGAGGTAATGTCTGTCAAAAAAAGGGGGAGAATCAGAAAACTAAAGCATGACATCAACTATGCACAAATTGAAGCCATTGAAGTAGGGGAAAAGAGGTACCATACAAGCAATTTTAGATGCTATTGGAGTACCCAAGAGTACTGTGGGAAATTGGATTAAAACTCACTTGCTCAGACGTCATACAAATGCCATCAGGCCTCTTTTGAAACCAGATAATATGCTTAGAAGGTTATCATTTAGTCTACAAGCCCGACATTATAATGCTGCCCTCAACATTCTCAAATTCAATACCATGGAAAATACAATTCACATTGATGAGAAGTGGTATTACTTATCAAGAAAGAGTTGCAGATATTATCTTACCCCAATGGAAGCAAATCCACTAAGGGTATGCCAGTCAAAATATTTTATTCCAAAAGTCATGTTCATGTGTGCAGCAAGTAGACCAGTTTTTGATGTAGATGACAGTGTATTATTTGATGGAAAGATAGGTATTTGGCCATTCGTTCAGGAGGTAACAACACAAAGGGATAACATCAAAAGGAAAAAAAAAAAAAAAAAAGGAACTAAAGAGATAAAACCTATACAGTCTATCACTAGGCAAGTGATTACATAATCAAGCAGGTACAATGTTTTTATTTTCATTCATGTATTGCTTGTAAATTAGAAGTATAATGATTAAACTAATATGATGTGATGCAGTTTTTAATCCCTATGAATTTTTTTGGAGAAATGAATTCAATGAATTATGTTTCCAATTTCAGATTGTGCCAACAATTAAAGATAAGTGGCCTCAGTGTCTACACAAGAACATAATAATCCAGCAGGATAATGCAAGGACACACATCAACAACACAGATGCAGATTTTCAACAAATAGCCAATGCAGATGGGTTTCACATCAAAATGGTTCAACAACCACCAAACTCACCCGAGTGCAATGTGAATGACATAGGATTTTTCCTGTGCTATTCACGCCTTACAACAGAGGCAAAAATGAAGAACTGCAGATGATCTTATAACTGCAGTCAAAGATTGTTTCAACATCTTGGATCCAATGACTTTGAATAAAGTCTTCCTATCACTACAATGTGTTCTCACATAAATCATGAAGCACAGAGGACATAACAACTTCAAACAACCACATATGAAGAAGAATGATTTGGTAAGACTGGGAACACTACCTACAAATCTTGAAGTGCCAAACTACTTAGTGAGGGATTGTATTGATTACTTGATTGCTGAAGAAAACACAGAAGGAATTAAAGGCTTAATGCATGATATGGGCATCAATGTGCCACATGAGGAAGAAGGGGTTCCAGATTTGAACATGTAGGGACATTCATCAAGTTTTTTGTGCAGGTTCAAGGAAGATAGAAGAAAGTGAAGTTTTTGTGCAGTTTTTTTGTGTCATATGAAAATGCAGTTTTTGTAGCCACATGAAGATGCAGGTTTTGAAGCAAGCAGAAAATCTCACCATTTTTTGAAATGCAAACAATTTTTTTTTTACTTATTTCAGCCATTTTGTAATGTAGCAGCAGTAGTTTTTATGAAAGTGAATGCAATTTACTTAAGTGTATCCCATCATTTGACCAATTTATGTCATCAGGTTAACAAGTAATGTCATCATTGCAAAGCAATTTAGCCACAATTTCCCACAATAATCTTAAGGTCACAGAATCCAATAGATAGAAATCATTATGCACAATCAAGAGCATGTGCAGGATTTATTTATTTACCAAAGAAAATTAAACAGAGGAGCAGGATCATTCACCCAAATCAATCGAATAAAAAACATAAGTAATCTAAGATAAGATAGAAATCACCAATTTAGGACTTCGTCTTGCACTTTTATAGCCATTGAAGTTATTCTGTAACCATTTTAATAAACTTAATTAGTGAAGACATGAAGCACTAAGTTGTATAAAATTTAATACTCTATTTATGCCAATTTACCTGATACTGATAGCCTTGCTATGGTAACCTCCCATTTATGAGAAAGATCAGTGTGTATGCATGTGACTCAAGTTAATGAATTTGTACCCTGTACGAACCAAATGTGATTGTTTCAAAATTTTGACTTCTTACTTTACAATCAGATAGGTCATTGGTGAAATAAGAATGAAGGGTGGCAATTTGTTAAAGTAGTCTTCTTAATCCAAATTGTATAATTGAATTACGAAAAAGTATTCAGATGCACTAATTTTATACTATATATTGAATTTTTTTATGAATTCCCTTTGTTATATTATTGAATACATAACTAATAGGGATAACTAATGGATAAAATCGCTTGATCCGATTCTCATTTTTAAGAGTTCTTCATTAATAATTTAATTGCTCAAATTAAATATAAAATTTGTTGAAAATATATAGATATATTTATACATGTATTGTATCATCAAGTTCTTGTAACAAATCGACGTGGGACAAAATTTCTTGATGTGATATAGTTGGATTAAATTATTAATATTATTAATTAATAAGCCAAATCAATAAGAATATTAGAAAATATTCAAGAAAATCATACGTGATGTCACGTAAGATCGAAATTCATAACTCTATTATATTTACCAACATATAAATTTAAAATAATAACAAAGTGAAAAATTGGAGAACCTTCACTTATGCGATTGGAACAGAATTTAATGACGAACACGTAGATGGAGATCGGAGAATCCTCACATGTAGATGGAGATCGGAGAATCCTCACATGTAGATGGAGATCGGAGAATCCTCACTGATGCGATTGGAGACAGAACTTTGTGACAAAAAAGTAAGGTGGATGTGGTTGTATGGTAAAGTTGCACGCGACATCAATATATATATAAATTGATGGGTATTGTTAATTCTTGTAGAACTCTAATTATGTAAATATTAGAATTCCATTATCAAAGATTGGGAGTCATATATTTGTGGGCATTGTTAATTCGTTTAATTCGTTTAGAATTCTAATTATATAAGTATTAGAATTCTAATTCGTGATAAAGCAAAATATAAAATATACAATATAAAATAAAATTTAACATATAAAAATAATTAATTGTAAATATTATAAAATAAGTCAAATCATGAGAATATTCGAAAATATTGAAGAAAATCATACGCAGTGCCACGTAGAATCGGGATGTATAACGGTATTATATATATATATATAAGGGCGAACACAAATTCATTTGTATGAAGTCTTTTGGCAAGAAGCCTAAAACAGAACCGTGGGACTTTGACCCAATACAGACAATATCATATTAATGTAGTTCCGAATAAAATAAACGTCAATTAAAATTGTACCAAACTGCTTTTTAGTAGAGGCAAATAACCCTTTTATTTTATACCATAGGAACGAATTTGTTCAAGTTAGGATAACATTGCTAGCTTCAAAGGGAACTAAACTTGAACTTCTGAAGGCATGAATCAAATAATTTTTACATCATTCAAACCAAAAATTCAAGGTGCGAGAGAGAGACATGAAGCCTCTCTTACACCTCTATCTCTAAAAACTCTCACTAGGGTACTGTCTGAATATATCTGGGTACGAAATTACCTTTGAGCCCCTATGAGATTTGTATTTTCCCCATCTCATCAACTTGGCATGTAATGTGAAGCCCCCATCTCTTCCAGAGTATGTTCACAACTGAGAAGAATAACTGCCTGAAACGACTTATTCTTACGCTCCTAGCTTCTCTTCGACGTTGTTATTATCAGCAGTGTCCTCCTCTCCTCAACGAACTGAAGCGCAGATCGATTGTTGACTGTACAGGCCATTCACGCCGTTTGTGAATTGCTGCCGGTTTCTCCTCCGTTTCGTGACGAGCACAAAGCCTTCCCCGTCTCTGTTCTTGTTTTTATTTACATCTGCCATCTTTTGGCTCTCGCTGTTCTTGGTCTCGGGCATCGACGTCTTTTCATTGTTGCTGTATAGTATCTTTATAATTGCACTGTCATTTGCAATTGCTTCAGCTGGATTGCTTGAATATTCGTGCTTCTTCTCAGCCACAGCTGGAGCATCTGAAGTATTCTGCACAGATTTTACGATGAAACTGAGCAGTATCTGCCTTGCCAACTCTGCTTTCTCGGCGTCAGAACTGCTTTTCCTGTGTTTTTCCCCTCTAACATGAGTTGTGACTCTCTCATCAACCTTCTCACCCTTAGAACCAGCACCAACCACAGGATTAGAATCATCAGATAAATCGGAATCAGCGGTGGGTTTTGAATCTTCTGCAGCTGCATTAGTTTGCCATGCTCTTCTGGGAACAAATTCAGGTGCATGTGGGTTCATTGTCTTTAGAGATGCAACACCATTCCTTTCGGCAACAGGAATTTGGTAATTCAGAACCCCGGGTCTAATCCGGAAACTCTGGCTTGCTCTATAATACATAGGTGATCTGGGACCACAAGGAACTGGCGCAGCAACTGAAGGGAAACCCACTGGTTCGATGAGTGAGCCTTGGCTAGCTAGAACGTCGTAAACACTAGTGGCAGCAGTCGATTTCAGAGTGTGGGTCAAAGCAAAGGGACTCGGACTGAATGGCTGAGCAGCAGCTGAGAGTTTGCTTCCATTTGTTTCTACAGTTTTCTCCTGACTATCTTGACTACCTGCGGGGGAATGTGCCGACTCGGATCCCGTTTCCTGAACATCACCTTCATTTTCTCCTTTTGCATCTTCAGAATCTGGTAATGAGTCATCTAGAGAGAGTCCTTCCCTCCCCTCCTGCTGGGTTGTCTCTTTTGGACTAATGCATATCTGGTTGTCAGTTTTTTCCTCACTTAATTCTTCAACTTTCTCCAGTAAGGGCTTTAGAACAGTACCTGGCGCAGCCACTGCTACTTCTTTGTATGACAAAGACTTTGAAGCTAGTGCAGTGAGGGTGGCAGGAAGCTGAGATACTTTGGACGTTGAAGTGGGAGAAGCTTTGGTTACCGAAATCTTTGGGTGCACTTTACTTGATTCATCAGTACTATTTAAGCTTACATTGCTAGACTGTTTTGCTAGAGACGCTTCAGCAAGAACAGTCTTAAGCGTGACCTTGTGCCCCTGAGGAACAGCCTCCTTTCGGTAACTCATGTCCTTATAGTTAGAATGTGCCGAATTGATCTTTAACTTGGCAAGATCCGGATGCTTTCTGTTGGACTTTCTTGCAGCACCGTTTCCTGGCCGACCTTTTGAAGTAGCTTCTTGCCACCCTTCTTCTGACTTTACTTCTAGGTTGAGTTGGCTTGAAGGTGGATGGTTATATCGGGTTTCTGGAACCTTGACAAGTTCCTCAGAGGAATGATTTTCTGCCTTTACAGGTTTGCTCCTGCTTTCATCCACCACAGCACTCACTTTGATACTTTCACTTATTATGGTGTCCTCTTCATTCTTTTCCTCTGGCTGCTCCCTAGGAGACTTATCACCAACTTGAGTAACCTACGAAATTGAATCATCAAAGGGCAGTAAGTTAGCCATAGATGCAGAAGTTGATGTCTTCTATCTAACTAGGAAGACAAATGACACAAACAAATCCCCCATCCACCACCCACAGACTCTAAGAGAAAAAAGGAAAAGGTCCCGCGGTGAATTATGTTCCAAGGCACAGCTCATACATAGCCTCTGTCATATATCATATTTTTGTTGGTGTAGGTTTATGGAGTGCATGATAAAATGGAATGCAATGAGAAATATCCTGTTTTAAAAAATTCAAAACATTGATACCTTTGAGAGCCGCTTCCTTTGAGCATCCGCGGCCTTTGACTCCTGATCAGGACTTATAAAATCAAGGAGATCCGACACACTGCAGAACAATGTTAGATTTGGTTCGCCAGTCTGAATAGAATGTTCAACCAAGTTTATGGAAATATCGGATCAGTACCTCAAATGACCTTTGCTGGCAATAGATGCATCTGGTTTCGGGGTTCCATTACGTGCAGCTTCTTGCTGTTCCAAAGCTTTGGACTCAAAATACTCAAGCCATGCAGCAGCATCCTGCAGGGTACCCAGAAGTTAAATTTCACCGTAGCGGTTTTCAAAAAGTAAATTACCACATAATGGGAATCTGTAAATAAGCTATAGTGAGCATGTCGACGTAGTTTTATGCATCTTAACATCCAAGGTAAATGATGGATCATTCAGATACTACCGAAATTTGTGGCAACAGTAAAGGTATAACTGCTAGAGGACTTTTCCTTGCACACGTCATTCAAAGTACTCAAAATTGTTCCAATGAAGATTATGATGGAAAAGTTTTTTAAAGACATATTCAACTTACAGTCAGCTGGAAGGAGTTAAAAAGTATATATACACCCAAAAAAAACTTAGAAGTCGTTTCCTTTCTTTCACAAAAATGTATGGGCAAAAATAAAGACAACAAAATTTGGGAACCTGAGTACGAAGATCCTCTGCTCCTAGTTTAGCCTGAAGAATTTGCAAAGTTGTTTGCTCGTGCTGCACACTGAGTGTATAGGCTTCCATCAACGAAAGAGCTATGGCTATGGCATGATAACTAGCAGCAGTCTGCAAGACATAGCATCATTTTAAGGTAAGGTCGATGAGTTTTCAGTAACATGGGTGTAATATCAATGCATGTAAATAAGCTGCCATTTATGTAAATGATGGTCAATGAATTTGCATAATACATGTTTATATTTGTTCGATGGCGTTCTGAATGATTTGAAATATAGAAAGGGAAAAAACTATACCTGTATGTGGTCTGCTCCTAATAGTCTTTGGTTGCACTTAAGGGCTTCATGCAGATATCTGAGAGCAACATGAACATTTCCCATTCCTTCTTCCATCATGGCTACATTTATGTAAGTGGCTGCGGTATTTGGGTGAGAAAGCCCACATGTGAAATGAAGAAGATACAATGCACGGTTGACATATCTGCCCAAAGTCACAAACATAAATGGTTAAAGAATCTAGATTAAAAGGAGAGAATAAACCAATTTTATAAATGATAGCAAGATTATTTCTTATTCCCGAAAACGATATGCTGCAAGAATACCAACATAACCCTAAATAAGTTCTTACTATGATCAGAATGAATTGTCCTTTGGAGTATGTATGACTACATATTGACAAGAAAAATATAGAACCAAAGAACGAGCGTGAATAATGAGTTTCAGAATTAAACTGAATTTGCCATATTTGACACAAAGCTAAAGACATGACAAGAAAGAAAAATCTCAGATTCATATCAACTCACTTCAGAGCCAATTCAATATGCTGAAGGCGATAATAAAATACTGATAGATCTCCATAGCTCTTCATCGTATCAGGATGGTCAAGCCCCAGCTCTCTTTCGTTTATATCCAAGGCCTTCTGCTGATATATAGTTGCCTATGCAAGAAAATTACAGAGAGAATGAACTCCAACAGTTATAGTAAAGTAAGCATCATCTAAGTTTAGACACAAAGACACAATCAAGACATCACCGTATCAAGGCCCCTGCTTTCTTAGAAAACAAGCATCACTTGGTGTTTTAAATTAGGAAAAACTCTTAGAATATCTACTCTGTGACATTTGACATACGTAAATTTCAATGTCATGAAATATGGATCAATAATGTGCAGTTGTATGCAAAGTAACAGAAAATGAAATATTTACTTCTGAGTTCCAAAATATAGGACATACAAAAATTGGTACCCTTGCTTCTGCTGATCCAAAATACACAGCAAAATATTTCTGAGAGCAAGTTTCGTATAAATTCTTGGGGCATCAAATTAAAGCTTGGTTATCCGAAGAATGATAGTCTTCCTTAGAATATGGTAATATAGAATTCACTGCCTAAAGGCAGAAAATATAAATCTACTCATAATAAAGTTGTGTAGTGTATACACATAAAATGACAAGAAAAAAATGTGATGTTACCTGATTAAAGTCTCCAGTGTGATACAGGACAACAGCTAGAAGACTATACGCACTAGCGGTTGTTCGATGATAAGGACCACAGACAGCTATCATTTTTGCCAGAGCCTGCAATTTTATATAAAATGCAATTTTAGTGTTTAGGCACGAGAACATGCATAAATAATATTTTAGACCACTAAAGTTATTAAAAACCACTAGATTACAACCTTTGTTCCGTAATTGACTGCATCTTCCAGCTTCCCTTTATCTAGTGCAATCTTGGATGACTCCAGTAGTGTCCGCCCATCAGCTGAAGAGCATCCTACATGCTGCAAAGATGAAGTAAAGTCGGTGAGAAACCATCATTTCAGAAACTACAAAATTTCATTTGTTACATGATTGTGCTACTACCTTGCAAACAGGTACTATACTGATAATGTCGGAATTTGTAAATGGAGTGGAGCTATCCATATCATAGTCCTTGGGAGCCAATTCTAACCCAACCTATAAAAGAAAAACTCAATAAACCCTTCCAAGTTACAAAAATAAAAAAGAAATAGTACCTTATGACAAAGACCCCTCAGAATCGATAACTTCCTCAAGTGTTGGAGTTCATCTTTCAATTTCCAGCCGAATCGTTTCTCCAAAGTTGCCCGCAGCCATTGCAATTTAAGACACTGATCACTTGCATTATTGCTTTCAGCATTGCAGGAGCCCAGCAAGAAATTTAGAGTTGCAGCTATAGCGGTGGACATGTTATCCGTGCTCTCAACAGAAGCAATAACAGCTCGAACTACATGCTTATAAGCTCGTGTAACCATTTCATGGATACAAAGAGACTGTATATGTGGAAGTTTATCGGCAAGCTCGACCTGATTCAAGCAAACTTAAATTAACTTCTCTCTAACAAGAAAAATGAGAAATTTAATGGAGAGAAGATCAGCAGATAAATGGAATCAGAAAGTATTCAATTCACGCACCACACGACCTAAAGAACGCATCTGTAGTCCTCTAAGATGCATGAAATCAGTCAGTGTTCGGCCATCAACTGGAGAAAGTTCTAGTGAAGCAAAGTCCGTTACCTGGAGGAAAAAAAAAAAAAAAAAAAAAAAGGTGGTAAATTAAAAGATGGAATGGACAGTATAGTTACTGAGACATTCTATTAGTCCACTATAAAGCAAGCTGTAAGTGAAATATTACCAGCTTGGGTAGAGCAACATCATCATAATACTCGAATGCCATCTTGACCAGTTCGTCAGTTGACTGCATGTCGAGAAGCGGTGAATAAATTTATTATAAATGCTGGAAGATATGAAAGGGCTTTTGGAATCAAGTTAAACAAATACAATTCAAGGTACTATCTTATTTTTACTCTAGAAGTCATGAACCGCAACAATATGTAGGCCATGACTGATCAGTTAATGAAAAGGTTTCATTTACTGAAAGTCGATTGAATTTAAGTATTGCAAACAGTGTAGAGTCCCAATTACCTAGCTATATAACTACAGTGCAAGGGCTGCTACATAATTCCTGAAGGCAATGACGTGGGCAACAAGAACTCAAGGCAACCAACAGTTCAGAATAAATCATGAGGCTCCTTAAAAGCAAATGCATAATAGGGTTTATCTGCCATCAGTCATATTTTGCCTCTTTCCAGTAACCCACATCTTCCATATGCACAATCAGTTCGTATGGGAGGAGGATTAAAAATCCATTCAACCTCTAAGTAAACCATATGGGTTTTTATAAAACCATTGTAATGGTAACAATGTCAACTCAATGAACTTATAGAGCCTCCAAGATGGTCATAAAGAGACTAGAAGAGAGTAATTTATTCAATTCAGGAGAATTTTTTTAATGAGGGATAAAAATGGAAGTTAACCAAATTTGGAGGGAGACACAATCACACACCCCACATATATATCTAGAGGAGAGAGAAGAATTATAAACACTCGCTTAATGTTGCATATCTCACATACACCTTCAGTGCATGGATCTATGAGTTGTGTTCTTTCAATTTAGATTTTCTACCTCACGATTTCAGAATCCTTTTGAGAGCCAGCAATTGGTTTCTCTGAAGCTAGACAGTACCATCAAGCGATGTACAAGAATATCGACAAATTTTAATAGTATTAGATTGATTAATACCTTTGTATGAAGGCCAGTCCCAGTATCTTTCAATCGCAAGAAGGCGTCTTCAGGAACATATTTTAGCAACTCACAATCAGAAGAAACGAGTTTTCTGTCTTCTGCATTGTCTTCCATATATATGCTGCCGGATTCAGTATTCTGTTCTTCATCCTTGCCATAAGCATCAGGTGATTTCTTTTCTCTAGCCTTCAGCAGTTTAAATTGTTTACCGAGTCCCTTAACCACAGGTTCAACTTTATTACCATCTTTTTGACTTGCAGAATTAGTATCGGCCGGGGCTTCCATCTTTTGTAGATGCTGCACCCAACAAGAACCAAGTTCCCACCTGATACAACTTTCTGCTACTGCAGGATTCTCCTCAAGCTTTGTTAGACTATCTCTTATTACTTTCTGTACCAGACATTTCGAAGTTACAATTTCTGTATCAGACTGAAGAGCTTGCCCTTTGACCGCGGACTCCGCACTAGGTACGGTAAGCATTAACCGTAAACTGTCAAAACATTCATAGTCAGTTCATATTGCATGGGACTAGATTTCAAACAGAAAGCCAGCAAACTATCCTGAACAATTATACTCCTTACAGTTTCAAGTATATTAAGCTATAACATCTTTGAGAGTCCAATTTATAACAGGATAGGCACAAACAAAAATTTTCATTGGCGGAGATTATATAATCCAGCAAGGAAAGATCAGTCTGCCTCTGAATGAGTTGACATATCAGGCTAATTAAAATGGCCGAGAGTATAGCATAAAACAAGTTTTGAGAGACATCAATTTCATTCTAACACAAATGACATGCACTATGCATACTATACTGATAAGTCCAGCAAGAAATCCCTACATAAGGCAAATTCGTCTTTTAAAATTTTGGCAACAAATTACAACAGAAGAAAAGAAAAAAGTATGATATTGCTAGCATTCTCAGTTATAGACCACTTATCAAATATTGACTCATCAAAGGACAACAGTTTTTTAGTAAACTTAGCCACCCCCTAAAAGTAAGCACTTAGACAAGGAAATATAAATGTTAGAACCTGTTAATATTAAGAGCATTGGCCCCTCCATCTGGTTGGTCCTGAATTTCGATATCTTCTATATGGCCCTTTTTGCTTTTTAAATCACCAACAACTTTGACTGTGGCAGTGTAGCCACGATGCCGAACAACTACAACTCCCAAAGAAGAAGTATCCTGAAACCAGAAACAGATTGTTCAAGCTCAAAGATTATAATATTCAAGAAAAAAGAAACAGTTCACATACTGCAGATCTACTAAAACAAGAGTATGCAACTCCCATTATAGGCTTAGGGGAGAAAATGGAAACTTATTTTGATGATAGAGGATATCCTGTTGAAATTTCTTCTGCTTTATATTTACTGCAGACAATATTAAGCTTTCACGCACTTCCCATGCTTGCAATATGTAGTATGTGGTCCATTAATTTGACATAGTGGAAAGAGAACTAGGTCGCTGAAAATGTGGTTTTAATCTTGAATGAATCTCAGGAAATCATGGAATATATAGTTTACTAGTTGAATATATAAGGAAACGTAATGAAACAGGAAGCTACATATGAAACAAAGTTGATCACGAAATATCTATGAGAAGAAAGGAAACACGGGCTATTCTAAGACTGTTAAAGGAATAGAACAACATGGCCATGTAGCACTAGACATGAAACCCATAGTAAACACAATGTTTTAAGTTTATTTCAAGCAGACGCATGCAAACTCTTATCATTAATGTTCATTACTTAAGTTGATATTAAACTCCTGAAGAAAAATCTGGTTTTCAAAATATCATAAGAATTAAGATCCTTGTTGAACATGAATCCCGAGAAGGAAAATGTTCCACACTTAGTGATTATTCATACATCCACCCAAATGCAGGTTGATGTACATAAAAGTTAGAGCTTCAAGGATTTTCACTGTTAAATAAAATGGTCTAGAAAAATACAGATTCATAACAAGGGTATAGGTTACTCACATGTACAACAACACTTTCGTCAGCAGTTACTCCTTTCAGTAGGTTCCTTTGAGAAACTTCCTTCACAGATTCGTTCATTGTTTTGATGCTAATAATCTTGAGATCCTTTTTCAAGCTAGCATCTGCCTCATCTCGTTTGACTGTGATTAAAAGGTCTCCAATACGAGTCTCATGCACAATTGAACCCGAAGATGATTTTGATGCAGCCTTAGGAGCAGACTCTATGAATTTCTGTATGGATGAAACAGCTTTAAAAATGGAGACATCCAGAAATAGATTATGAACCAAAAAAGCCTTTCTATCTCGAACAACTCTATCTTCCTCCGTTTTGCAAGGCAGGCTAGCCAATATTGCAAAGTCCCTTGCCCATGGCCTCTGATCGTACTCTCCCAATCTTCCCTGGCCTCCACCATTTCCTCCCCAGTTTTCATCCTCGGTAGGGAGGGGCACATAATGAGATGCAGAATCAACAATTGATGAAGGAGCAAGCCAAGTATTGGCACGGAAACCATATGGAAGGTTACCAAACTGAAAAAGGCATTACAGAGAGTCATGTATCCTTTCAATAGTAACTTCGAGTTTAAATAATACTTAAGCTAAAGGGAAGGTCACCTTATTGTGTTCGACAAAAGCTTTCATCAAGGATGCATATGCCTGCAAATAAACACCACATTTTAGTCTTATCCACAAAGGGCCGAAACAAGGTTTTGCAACAAGTATGCACATTATAGTAATGAAAACAAACTGTCAGCACTTAGAATTCTGTAGTAATACATATCTATGTATAAATTATAATACCACTCAGAGTCATTAAGGTTCGACTAAAACATATAGAAATGCCTTTTTTCGGTGTGCTTCCCTGGTTCCAGTTGCAAGAAGCATACGGATTCATAACAAGGTTGCTAGAATGTAATTGAGCAAAACGAATACAGTCATAGAAAAGAACAAATACGAAAAACAAAAAAATGCCACAAAGTGATAGTAATAATCCCGCCAACAATCCCAAGATAGTGTCTGGATATCAGCATTGATTTCAGAGCAACAAAATCATATCAAATCACTCACATTGGCAAAAGCTTGGCTTTGCTGTTGCAGTAGATCCACCAGAGAATGGCTTTGAAAGTACTGTTTCCCCAAAGTATAGAAGCCTTTCACGGAGGCCATCACTTGTATGATCTTTCCATTGCATATCTTTATCTGCAAGCACGTTGCGGAAACATCAGTGTTTAATTGCCAGCAGAGTATATACCATGCATATCAGGAAGTATATAATTCCTACTACTACTGTGCAGTAAGCTTATCTAAGAAAGGAGTGCAAACCTGTGCTTCTGATTATTCTTATGAAGTTTCGACACTCTGCATTCAACGACTAGTCAAAATTCATTGTTCAATCTAACTACATGATGAGATTTTCTACTGTTCCAGTTAATTGTCTACGCCAATTTTTGTAATTTGCATGAACTATTGAATATCTTTTACCTCAATAAAGAAGTGCAACAAATTAAAAGAAGAAATCAACAAACGTGCCAAGGTTCATCGTGAAGGTGGCGATTCTACTCACCAAAGCACATGCATTTCTATAAATTCAAAAAAAAAAATAGATAGATTACCCGCATTTCGAAATAATCGCCGGCTCGCCGTGTTTCTCCATCTTTACTTTCCACTCTTTTCAAATCTGAGCGGCAAAAGAAGAAAGATAACGATCATCAAATGAAAGCATACGACGGAAAGATATGTGAGAAATAAGAAAATTATGCTCACGTAGAATGGGCGGAGAGAGGTGAGAGAAAGAGAAGAACTCGTAGAAGTCCGACAGCTTCGGAATGGGGTGAATCGCCACCATATCGTAACTTCCCAACACCGGCGGCTGCGTAGCCTCCGGCGACCGCAACTCCACATCTTGCTGCGCTGGCACCGCCGCGACCGGCTGGGGTTTACTCTTCTTCGGACGAGACTCCGCTCCTCCTCCTCCTCCGCCGCCGCTGCCCTTAGGCTTAGCGAAGCGCGTGGTGCAGGCGACGACGTCGAGGAGCCTCCGCACGTGAGACACGGCACGTGACTCATCGGCGTAATCCTCTGCATTCGCAGTGGCAATTCCGTTAATAATTCAAAATGCCGGGCAATTAATTGTGACGTGGCTGTTCACGTGTGGCGGGAAGATTTGATCACGTTTTTAGTAGCGTTAACATTATTTTTGCCACGCAAAACGAGAGGTTTCATTGGAGTATGAAATTGATCAAATGTTATTATCTCTTGATATATAAATATTTATATTTAGAGAGAGAGAGAGAGAGAAAGGGACCACATTAGTAGTATGCATACGTACAAGAGAAATTTAAAACCCAGATTTTTCTCATTTTAAGTTTGCTGCGAAAATGATATGTTTAGATTTGAGGGAAAAAAATTTGAGATGCATTAAAGGAGAAATTATAACCAAAGTTAATGGCATACTATCTAGGGAAATATGTAGATGTTGACATGTTAATTAATTAAATGAATAAAAATGCATTTTGTATTTTATAAATTGAAATATCAGTGCCGCCTGATGTGGACTTCTCTATGTTTGTGACTTTGTGTTGTGTGCATTTGAGATTTGTCAAATTTAAAATTTTTAAAGACAAGATTCTCGAAATAAATAAATAAATAACTCACTCTGAATCTTTTGAAAATTACTAGTAACATCGTATTTAAAAGAATTAGAATAAATAGGAGTTAAATTAAAATAAACAATAGCGAATATAATACTGGTTGTCGCACATTAATAGTAATGTTTCCTACAATTAAAAGAATTAATCCTTACACTTAAATATTTATTATAACCTATCTGAAAAACATAAATTGTATCATCAGCAATTGACAAATTAAAAGTGTCCACGATGGACATGGTGCAGTTTCTCCGTAATTATATATACATGTGTAAATTTAATTTTGACCCCTACCCCTAGTCTCATTTTGCCCACTCTATTTGAATGCTACATTAACATTTACCTCCATCTGTACATAGTTATATAATTTATTAACCCTACGTTCAATTTGATATTGATGCATCAATAAAGTATTTAATAAATGCCTACATTATTTATTTGAACCAACTTTGCAATTAACAATCCTTGCTCAAAATATTGATCAAATGCCTAATGCTATTCAACGTGAGGTTTAATAATGCGACAAAATATTATACATATAGCTGGTCCACTGCCTAATAATTGTAAGTAATAACAACGCCCTAAAAAGCAATAAAGAGCTTGTTTGTACACATTTACATCTAGGTTTTTAATATTCTATTTACATATCTATATATTGATTAACATCCCTAAAGTAATTTTTATTTACCCTCGTCTTAATATCGAATCTTTTCTTCTATATATGTAAGATATAAAATGACACGACTAAACTTCGTTGGCCGAGAAGGGCGCATGGAATTTTGGACGGACTATTAGGAACCAATCCGGTCCCTAGTTATACCAAATATATACTCCCTCCGTCTTTAAATAAGTGTCCTGAGCCGCCAATTTGAAAAAACCAAGGAGAATGCTAAAATGACACTTATGCCCTTAAAATCCTTGATTATTTATTTATTTATTTTTGTCTTTCTCCCACTTTTAGATTTCCAAGAAGGGTAGTTTTGGTACTTTTGTGTAATTTTTGCTTGGAAAAATGTGATAGGACACTTATTTAAGGACAAAATTTTTGGCGACTCGAGACACTTATTTAAAGACGGAGGGAGTACTATACTACTAAATAATTTAAAACGTAATTAATAATGTCACGCCAAATATTCTGTGATGTCGTTTTTTCCACTAGTCTACCAACTGGCGTTTTTCATGTGATTTATCACTACTTCTTGGGGTTAATCCATACTTCAATATATTAATAATTTCCCATGCAATAATTCAATACCGTAAATCGCTTAATAATGGGAATTTAATTTTCCATATAATTATAAGAAAATAAGCAAAAATCATCGTCCCATTTCAACCGTCTTATTTTATTTCAACACGGGATTTTAGACACATAGTTAAAAGTGAAAACATAAAAACCCCACATAAATACTACTACTAATTTAGAAAATAAAAAAATTTATATGGGACGTCTCAATTAGAAAAACAAGACAATTTAACTGCGACAGGAAGGAAATACTAGTAATTTTGTCGTCCAGCTAGTAGTATCTAATTTAGCCAACCTGTAAGGTATATTCTTTTCTCCCAACGAACAACTAATTGACCTTAATTTATTTTGAAATTTACCACGCACACAAAAATAATTAATGTTGGGAAATCCGTCTACTTGTACTATTTTTTATCGAAAATTGGAAATCTTTTTTAAATAATATTATTACAGGGTGATATATTACATAATTTTACCATTATTATGTGATAAATTTTATGTAAAAACTATTAGATTAACGTAAAATTGACGTTGATTATTAGTAATAAGAAGCTTGAATATCGTAAAATACTAATATTATTATTTCATATGTCTCTTTCTAGTTGTCCGTTTTTGACTCGATATGCAGTTCGAAATATATTTTAGACTTACGAATTTAAATATAATATTTCAAACATTAGCCTTAGAAAATTATTATTGGTCCTCGAATAAAAAAAAATATTAAAAACTTAAATCTCCTGTAAGAGACCAAAATCAAATTTGCACCCCACAATTTAATTAAGAAAAATAAAAATGTAGTGAGAGGCTAAAAGGGTTGTACCAGCAGCAGAGAAAGTGGTACCTACCTTCAACCATTCTCAGCAAACATGGCTTCAGACCAACAACCTCTAATTTATCACTCAGCTTATGTCCTTTAACCTGTTTAACACAGAATTCATGGCCACCGTCAATCTCTCATCACCACCTGTGTGTGAGGGGTAGAGAGAGAGAGAGAGAGAGAGTGATGATATTGTTGAAGGTTAAATTTACCTCATGAGAGAGAGAGAACTCTGTCAGGTGACATGTTTCAACATTTACTGCAAGCAGCTTCTTCACATCCAGTATTTTATCAGTAGATATGCCCTTCATTTTTTTATTTTTTTCATTTTTCCATGACAAAGAAGAAACAAAATGAGTTCTTGAAATTGATGAATTGCCAATTTCTAGAGTGAGAAAATGGAAATGGAGCTTGAGCATGGTTGTACCTTGAGAACCACTTGAGTCTCATATGGGGTGATGACTGTTATGTCAAGAACACTAGGTACAACTGTTGGAAATGAAACATGATATGTCAAATTTTATATATTGGGATGATTAAATTGTATTAATTGTGAAATAAATTACCTTTTTCTTCTTTCTTCTTCTTCTCATTCTTGGCTTTGTTTCCCTTCCCCCTACTTGACCTTGGGGCCATTCTTTTCTTCTCCAACTCTTTTTTATTAATTTAATTATTTAGAAGGAAAAAAAATTGGCAATCCAAAGATGGAAACTCAAAGGAAAAAAGAATCAAAAACCAATGTTTTTGTATTTTGTTTATATGGGAGATGATAGTAATAACTGGGGAGAAGAAAAAGAAGCTAAGAAACAATGGTAGCCATGCAAAAGGAAGAAGGGGATAGAGAGAGAGTAAGCAAGAGAAAAGTGGAGGAAGGTTTTTGGAGAAAGAAAGAGAGAATTGAAGAAGATAGATAGAGATAAGGGGGGGTTTTGGTTTTACCTTTGGATGAGATGAGGATTTTGTTAAATAAATTGTGGCCTCACCTTCTTGCTTTCTCCTGATTATCTATCCCCCACAGCTCTCTCTCTCTCTCTCTCTCTCTCTAAGGAAGGGAGACATGTGATGGCCATTTTAAGAGCGAGGTGAATCCCATGCGGTTCGACCCAAACAAGAGAGTGGGGGTGGGGAAAGGGACCGGTAGATGAGCGCCACGTGGCAAGGGGATGGGCCGGTCTTGAATTTCCTTACAGCCGGGCTCTCTTGTTTCTTCGTTTGTTTGCTTCTTACAATTAATCTTATTGTTTTGTCTTTGTCCTAATTGTGGGTGATTTTGAGACTTCAATTTTGGCCTCAACTTTTTTCTATTTTGTTGTTATTTATTTATTTTTGGCTACTTGTTTCCGGTTTTGAGTTTCGAGTTCAATAGTAGTACGGTTCGACCGGACGTCCAACATTTTGAGTATGAAAAATGTAAAATGGAGGATCTCCATTTGTATTAGTAGTTAGTACTATATGTTGAGATTCATCGAATATTCAGAATCGTTAACTTGCAATTTATGCATTTCTTACAACAAAATATACTAGGCTCCTCGAATGAGTCCTAAGTGGCTTATGGAGTATCACATTACTCCTCGAATTAATTTATTTGAATGAAAATGAAATATTAATATAAATTAACTCATATACCGAATATAAATTTACGTTTTGTCCTCCATTTTCACTGGAATTGGACCAATACGCATTTAAAATGTCTTAAGAAAAGATGTACAGTTCATAACATTTATCAAGTCAATGTTGAAAAACAGGTGTCTGCGATACATCTAAATAATTACACGTTTTTGTCCTCCATTTTCATGGGAATCAGACCATTACGCATTTAAAAGGTCTTATAAAGAAAAAAAAAAACGATCATCCAAAACACTTCTCAAGTCGACGTTGATAAACGGGTGGCTTCAATACTTCTAAAGAGTTGGTCTCCTACTATACATATATGAATATTCGTGAATGGTGCCAAGTTTGTCTTGATTAATTCCTACAATGAGCATCTACTAGTATTTAATTTTATTTTTCGCAATATTACTAGCTAGGGTGGAGAGGCCAGATCAAGTTGCAGAAAAGTAGGCAACCATGGTTAAATATTTGGTTCCATCCTAGACTCTAAAACTTTAATTATATTTCCTCCCAATAATCTATACTTATTAGTCTCATGAATTTAGTGGGACTAATTTTTTTGGAAGAATTGTAGGATTTTGCACATTATAAATAGATGCTTCAAATTGTGTATAATATAAGTGGACATGGATTCGATACCTTATGGGAGCGAATTGTGTGAGATATAAGGTGGGCTTGGAGATATTCTAGGAGTTTGGGAGCTTGGCGGTACTAACATCTAATCTAACAACTAACATTTGCCCGATCAAAAAAAAAAGTGTTTATGCATCTGGCCACCGGGCTCCTTTTCTAATGAGTGACCCGAGTTCGATTCCTTCTGGAAGCGAATTTTGGGAGATATATAAGGTGACTTGGAGAATTTTTGGGAGATATAAAGTGACTTAGAGAATTTCTTGTAGTTATTGAGAGTTTGGTGTACTAACGTTTAATCTAACAACTAACATTTGTCCGATTAAAAAAAATAAAAGAAAGAAAAACAAAGGTGTTTATATAGATAGTAAAATATAGGTTGTGGGTGATTACTAGTTTTAGTCCATTCACTATTAATATTCAAACGAGTGGTTTTAATTCATAGTCTAAAAAATTAATTACATCAATTATCGGCCGCTAATTTGAGTCTTATCGTACTTTGTAGGCTCAAATTCTATATTAAATTATTGATTAATTTGTTAATTATTATGCTAACTTACTATAACTCATGAATTATGATAGTATATAGTTTCAAATTGTGGTTTATTTTAACTCATCAAGATGTAACAAATTAATTTACGGTAGATCATATGTTTCAAGTTATTTTTCTTTATCATAATTATTACTTACCAAGCTCGAACGAACTTAATAATAATTAATTCACAAATATAGCTTGACTATTTTATAGCCTAATGTTACGGCTATTTATTAATTGGTTGATAATTAAAATCGCAAGATTACAATAATATACCTTCCTTTCATCATCATGCTTACTAATATTACCAAATCAGACTTTTAATGTACATCATGTAATTTTTCGTATAGTGTATCACTCCATCTGTCGCATTTATAATGTCATGTTTTCCCTTTTGAAATATCATATTTAAAATATCATCTGTCGCATTTATAATATCATGTTTTCCCTTTTGAAATATCATACTACGTATTTAAAATATCATATTTTCGTTTTTGGAATAAGATGTTTACCCTTAAAAAAATGTTAACCTAATATTTTTGTTCACACTTTATACTCTTATGGTACTATCATTTCTTACTTATTCGATGAGGAATGTCACAATCTCCTCCTATTAGATACACGACATCCTCGTCGCGAACTTTCACATGTATGACCGGCCCCATGCGTGGCCCATGAAACTCATTGGGGGTCAAGCTCTAATACCAACTGTAACGCTCTGGGCCAAGGGGTCAGGAGCCCGCTATGTTATGGTTGCCCAAAGGCCCTGCTAGCATCTACTTCGCATTCGTTCTCGAGTTGCCAAAATGGTTAAACTCAAGTTGCTAGAGAGTCCACTGAGTCCATTACTTATACCATTTGTGAAGTCATATAATGAGCTTCACTTTTTGTTTTTGGGGTGGCTGATAACGTCATATTTCTTTTGAACATGAGAACTAAAGAGAAGGTATAATATATACATATAAACAAAAATGGCATATATGTTTAATACTTTTGTAAAAATTACTTCTTTTTTTTTTTTTTTTTTTTTGAATTGAAAACACAAGGTATAATATATACATATAAACAAAAATGGTAGTATATTATCTATGGAACAAACTAATTTAAAAAGCAATACGTTATCGATGAGACGTGAGAGCAATAAAATTAATTTGTCAAATCTAATTATACATTACGTAGATGCTAAGACTATCTTTATCCACAACCTTTAACAACCCAACTTATAATTAAAATATTAATTTCTCTCTCTTCCACCTACACAATCTACAACCCAACCCAATTCAACAACTTATTACACTTTATCAATGACCCAACTTACATATTAAAATATAATTTATTTTATATATTATTTTTATATTATGAATTGTTACAATTTCAAAGTTATTACATTTTAAAAATTATAAATTATTTACATATATTGATAAAATAAAAAAAAAATAAAAAAAGTCATACCTTTAAAGTTACAAACTAAATAAAACGAGTAAAGTTAAAAAAAGTACTATTTGAAATAAAGTAGTAAAATCATTTTAATTTATATGCTTTTATCATTTTAGGAGTTTGAATAACAATAAGGATTGTTAGGATTCATGCTTGACGAAGAGACAAGATACTGAATTATACTCTAAAACCACAAAGGAAGCAAAAATTGATTTTTTATAAAGTATATATGCATCAAATAATTGCATAACATACTAAATTATATAGATAAATTATGTAACATATATGGATTCATATTTACAAGAATACTATAATTATATGAAAAAAATAGGAAATTTTTTTAAAAAAATTCAAAGCATATCAATATTGGTGTTTATTTATAGAGAATTTAAAAACTTAAATTGTGATATAATTTTTATTTTTTAAAAATAAATATTTATCAACATTATTATGTTTAGAAGAATAATATTTTCAAAATTATATTGACTAATCATATTCTGACAAGTGGCTTATTGTTATTGGACAGCCCAGGTTGTGAAATGAGTTTGCCAAACAACCGGGTTGTGGCTTTTAATTTCTTTTTGATTTTTTTTTTCTTAATTTTTTTTTTTTTGTCTTCTTCCTACGACCCAAAGTGAGAGTCATGGATAAACATAGCCTAATTAGTGTCCTCTTGAATCAACCCCATTCCCGAGTTAATCCCACATGAACCCTAGTTAAATACTTAGTTCCCGAGTTAATCCCACATAAACCCTAGTTAAATACTTAGTCTCTAATCTATCTAATTCTTTTTATAACGATACATAATATGCCTGTTACTTTTACTAATACATTCATACATGTGCGTTTTACATTAAATTGTTCAACTACTTCCACAAATTGGTATACTATTATTTGACAAGAGACGAGTTAATTAGTTCATGATATCACATGTATAATTTGATAGTATTGTTCCGTTTTTTATGATTATAATTTTCAATGATCGCGGAAAAAAAATGCACATGTAGTATTCGTAATTTCGGTGAAAGAATTCAAGTCGCACACGTGGCTTAAAGATCCCAACGGCCCAACTCTTAAAGCACCAATTACGCTGCGAAAAAATTTAAAGTTAAACGGTAGGCATTTCGGTTCGAAGGTTCGAATTGAAATTTATATCACTAATAACAACAGTGATAGGTAAAGGAGATAATTCGTGTATACGTGTATGTTGCACTACCGTCGTATCAAAATTTTCAAGTTTGAGTTTATATAAGCATGTTCTTTAGATTTTATGTTAGATTGTTTTTTAAGTAATAATTTAGACCAGCCTACACACAACGCATTTGTGGGTGGGATTATGCCTTTTTGAGTTTTTACTTGGTGATTTAAATATTTATTTAAATTAATTTAGGTTTTATTAAATATTACTATTAGCTACTAGTTTCATACACATGTATTTAGCTTAACTACTTTTTTTCGTTTTATTTTCGAAATCTAAAGATAAAACCCTTCCTAGCTAGCTATTTTATATATTGAAAGAATATTATACTCCCCATGTTCTATAGATAACGTTAGAGGTGTCCACAGTTCCGGTTCCGTCGAGGGAGGAACCGAAACCGAACCGCAAACACACGGTTACGGTTCCGGTTCCAGAACGGCCGGTTCCGGTTACGGTTCCGGTTCTAACCGGAAAAAACCGGACAATTATTTATTTATTTTTTAATTTTAAACTTTTTTATTTCATAAGGCTTTGAACATTCTATCAATTTTATAGGTGTTCCTCATGCAACTCTTCTCATAGTTTGGGATGTGTTAGATATCACATATCAAATAAATAAGAAGCTTGAAAAGTGTAATACTCTTATAAAAACAATAAACATATCTCACAATGAAGAAATAACAAATGAGTGTTTGAGAGTAACACTTATATAATTGAAAAAAGTCCAAATTATATATATATTTAGTTATTATTTATGAAGTTTAACAAATAATGTTATATTTGTTTATAAATTATATTTTTTAAAAAAAATAATAGAATTTATATAAATTGGACGGTTCCAAAATTTGGAACCGCCGGTTTGGAACCGGAACCGGAACCGAACCGCCGGTTCCGGTTACGGTTACGGTTTTAACCGCCGGTTCCGGTTCTTTTGAACACCTCTAGATAACGTTATGTTTTTCTAATTGGATTGTCCCATATATATATATATATATATATATATATATAGGGATTGGATCATATGCTAACCATATTAGTTCGTGAGAACTAGGAACTAATCCAGACCTTCCATTTCAACAGATTAGTGGTTATGATTTATTCATGGAATTTAATTAAAAAAAGGAATATTTTTTTAGGAGGGGGTATTAATGTAATCTTTTTTTTTTTTTTTTTTGTTCCACAATTCATGGGATTAATTGCATCTCATTTATTTTTCTCTCTCATACATTTAATCTTTGTATTACGCCGGCGTAAACTTCTTCTTCTTCTTCTTCTTCTTCTTCTTCTTCTTCTTCTTCTTCTTCTTCTTCTTCATCAACCGAATTAGATCTTAAGCATAAATAGAAAGGAAAATAGCATATAAACATGATTATTAAAGCATAGAAATAGTTATTAGTATCATTTAAATATACATCGATGTTTTATTATTATTTTTTGTATTTTTCATATACATGTTATTAAGCATGAATAAATAGGAATATAGCATAAAAACATGATTATTTAAGCATTTAAATAGACCTTAGTTGCATTTGAATATTGATGGTTATTCACGATTTATTAAACATGAATTGAAATAATAATAATAATAATAATAATAATAATAATAATAATAATAATAATAATAATAATAATAATAATAAAAGCATATAAATTTTAATTTGTATATGATTAATAATGGCCGTTGTCTTGTTGTTCTCTCTGGTTTTTTTTTTAAAAAAAATAATAATTAATATACAGGTTATTAAGCATAAATAGAAAATAAAATAGCATATAAACATAATTATTAAAGCATATGAATAGATTTTAGTTGCATTCGAATTTTTGTCAATATTTTTTTAATTCTTTTTTGTATGTTTCATATAAAGGTTATTAAGCATGAATAGATAGGAAGATAGCATATAAACATAATTATATAAGCATTAAAATAATTGTTAGTTGTATTCGAATATTTATGGTCATTCACGATTTATTAAATATGAGTGGATATAAAAAAGCATATAAAATTTTTCTTATATGCTTAGTTCATTGTTTTTTCACGCTTTCCCCATATTAAATTTTGCTTTTTACAATCATATTATTTAGATATGAAATTGTGCATTTTACAAAAATTATTATGCTTAATTTATTGCTCTTGTAAAGCTATATGAAAAAAAGCAAAAAAATAATATAAATAAGCAACTCTTCGATCGATAAAATAATAAAAAACAACTAATTATATATTCAAATATAGAACTATAAAAGCAACAAAATACACATAAATAAGCAAGAATTCACAAGTTTTTAGATAAAGAAAACAATTTTAATTTAAAGAAAAAATTATTTGTATTCAAGAAGAAGAAGAACGCAGGTTTTGAATATAAATCTGCTTAATATTTATGTTAATTAGGAAGAGAGAATTAATTTTAGGAAATGACGAGATTCATGGAATTCATAATCTTTTTTTTTTTTTTTTTTTTTTTTTTTTTTTTTTTTTTTTTTGCTTTCCTAAAGTACCCTTTAAAATTAGAAATAAAGCATTAAATTGGTAAAATAGATAATCTAAGAATTAATATTCACCATTAGATTCTATAAAATGAGTGGATATGATTAGTTCTTCTCAAGATTTATAGTATCTCCCATAGGAACCCACCCCTATATATATATATATATTTTTTTTTTTTGAAAAAGTTAACTTTTCAAAAGATATGGACTCTACCACTTTTTCACATTTTACACCATATTCTCAATTCTCGTACTCAAAAGAAATAAGATGTTATCTATGGGACGGAGAAAGTATATTCTAAGGGTGATGATTTTTATATCGTACTTCAAATTATTAAGGTTATGTTTATTTGGGATGTCTCCCAAATTAATGTAATTGTCAGAAATAGAAATATCCTCTCGCACTTTTACATTTTGACCTTAATGTTTTACAATATTTATACTATTAATTGGTTGGCTGCTTTATTTTCCTTAATCTTTAATAGTTAAGTGTAATTTTGACTTGGCTTCTATAGTCGCAATTATGTGTGTTATTTTAATTTTCGAATTAGTGGTGTTTTCATTGCAACATATATGCCTAGGTCTCCAACATACCAAGTTGATATAAACCATTTTAAGCTAAAATTCTAGAGCGGAACTTCTATCTTATTGGATCAAATTTGAAGCCGTAAAACTCGAAGCTTCCTAATAATAATCATTTGATCATATAATTAGGATTGTTGAAACAGTTTTGAAAATTGAGGAAAACCGTTACGAACCGGCTACCGGTCACAGTTACCAGTACAATTATTCTGAGTATTTTGGGTATAGGGTATCCTCGTACCATACTGTGTACCATACGTGGTACTGATTTATTTATAATTATATTTTAAATATATTTTTATATAATTTAACGATTTTTCAATTCTAATACTATAAACTTTTAAAATAATTTTAGTTTATCATATTTAATCACTGAATTAATTTAGTTAGCGATCAATCAGTTTCTTATTATTTGAGTTATGTACCTTTTGTTACATGTTTTTTTTTTTTAATCAAAGACAACACTTACCAAAACATCGATCTCAAGTTCAAACTTATGTACTGTAACAATTTTTACTAGCATCAATTTCAATCACAAATTCATAAAATTTCAAACTTAACATTTCTTACTAACATCAACCTCAAACACAAATTCATGAAATTCAAACTTAACAATTCTTAATAACATCAACCTCAAGAATAAGAACAATTACTAACATCAAACAAAATGAATCTCAGTTTCAAAAGTTATTGCATGATTGCATCACCCTCCTAAAATGAATACAATCCTCAATTGGAGGGTAGAACCCTTGTCTAACACGTTGGTTGCAGAACGTGTGATTAACGTGGGAAAATATTTTTGAAAATATGTATAGTTCCCTGAAAAGTGAAGTCTTTGAAGTGTCCTGTCAAGATTGGTGGATAGTTATCTAGACGAAATTCAATAAAATATTTGGGTAAGTTATTCTTTTTCCAACTCGTATAATTGTATTTCATCTATTCTATCTTTGTACTTAACATAACTTTGAACATTTTATAAAGAAAGTTTGAGTTTAGAAAATAAACACCTAAATTTACAATTACTTTTTGTGTATTGAAGGGATATTGTTTAGGGGGTGATACAAGGCCTGGTCTACCTTTATAGGTGTGACAAGACACGTGAAGGTCTTACATTCAATACCTACGTCACTGATCTGAATGAAGATGGTAGAATTCTGCCCTCTTTTGATCCAAATGCTAATTCGAGTGAAGACATGAAAGAATTATTGTCTCTGATGGAGGTTGTCCTATAGCTTGCCCATTTTGAAAGTTGCCACAAGAAAGGGGAAAAAAAAAATGTGTTTTTGCTGCTGCCTCTCACTAGGTGTGAGCATTCGACCGGTTTGGTCCAGACCAAATCTAACCCGAGTAACTCGAAGACAAAATTTTAAAATTAAAAAAAAAAAAAAAAAAAAAAAAAAAAGGGAAACCAAGTCACTCGACTTAGGTAGTCAAACCAAACCATGACTTAAGGTTTGATTCGGTTTGGGTTCGAGTTAAACCATTTTATTTTCTTATATGAAACATTAAATATGAATAAAAAATTCTAAATTTGTCACTACACAACTAAATTTCTCATTGTTTAAATCGACGGAACCGTACTTAGCATTTGCTCAAAGCGGAGCGGAGCTGAGCCGGCGTCAAGTTCGTTCTTCAACCTAGTACGCTTGTAAAATCTCAATCTAGGGTGGTCTGTTGTTGAAATTAGTTGATGAGAGGATATGTGTTTTGATTCTCCTTCGCTGCAATGTCTAGGTTGCAGAATGAGATTGAGAGGCTTCAATGGGAGGCGAATGCTAATTGTGCAATTTTAAGTAGTAGTATTACCTCCTTAACCTTCCAAACCGGAACCGTTGCATCTTAGAATGCACGTTTTACGAAAGACACAGAACATGTATGTCGGTTTCGAAACAGCTCTTGTAATGGTCTTTTGTGTCATGGCTCATCGTGTTATTTTCCGTTGGATATCATGACAACAGGTGCACGAAGGCGGACCCATTGAGCCTCCTTCAGCGGTGGTGCGCCAACCGTCGTTGAATGAGTTGATCCGTGTTGACTCCCCGGTGGTGCGCCGACAGTCGTTGAATGACTTGATCCGTGCTGACTCCCCGGTGGTGCGACAACAGTCGTTGAATGACTTGATCCGTGCCGACTCCCCGATGAACACTGAAGACTATTGTGCTTTATCATCTGAATTTTGATCTCAATTCATGTAGGTACACGAATTGAAAGAATTGAGAGATACGGAGAGAGAGAGGAGAGAGATAATTATATATAATATATAAATTTTAAATTATGTGTGGGTCCGTTTCAATGATTTCACTAAGGGTAAAATAGTATCAATCAAAAGTGACTATAAAACTTATGTTTTTAAAGTTATGGCTATATAAGATATATGTTTAGTAGTTTTGGTTATATATAAAGTTTTCCCTAATCTTAATCTTATAATAAACTAATATATACAATATAATATTAAATATATAACTAAAATAATCTGGATTTCGGGTTGAAACCAAACTTTTTACCGTCAACTCAAATCCAATATTAAATTTGGATGAATGTATTTTACCCAAAGTAAATCAAATAACGTGTCAATCCGAACCAAACCAAAATTTTCGGTTTGATTTACCGGCCCGGTTCGGGTTTTGCTCCCCCCTGTCATTTTTTTCCATGGTTTTACGTGGACATCTATACAACCATTCTTGGCATGGTTGAGGAGATCATAAGTTTGTATATTATTTTATTTTATCATTATATGCTTTTTATAATATTGAGTCTGAAATTATGATCTAATACGTTTTATTTTTTACAGTGTCGTTGCTCTAGAGCACGTGGGGATAATGACCTTTCATTTCATCGACGTCGGTAAAGTAGTGTAATTTTGATTTTTTATGCTTTTTTTTTTATGTTGTTTGATTGATAGTGTTTTCATTGCAGACTTTACGCCGAGACTTCCAGCACTACTTGATGATATGGATCATTTAGCATAGTTTTTTTTTTTTTTAGGAGAAAGTATAAGAGTGATCAGTTCAGGATAAAGTATTACCTTGACACAAATTTGACTATATCTCCACAAACTTTGTCGAACACAAAAAAATGGATGTTTTTAGTGCGATAATTACCTCGAGAGTTTGCAACTGCTCTTGGTATGTACCAACAATTGCTTTACATGCTTCATCTTCTCATTCTTCTCTTAATTCTCCTTTTGGTGCAACACGTTGAATTACAAAGTCGATGTGAGATAATGAGAGACTTCGACATGCCCCCTCACGTGTAAGTTGGCCATCATCGCCACTGCACGTGAACCAATTCAAAGCCACCATTGGCTCAAATCAAAGCCATCATCGGCTACAACCACCATAAATATTCACATATATGTATAGGAAATCGACCGCATCGACTTTGGACCCTGCTCTAAACCATACAGGAAATGAGCCAATCGCCCCTTAATAGGCTTTATTAAAGGGGAAGGTTATCCGACTAATATGTTAGAGTCAAATCATTGCAAAGCTGATGTGGGATAATGGAAGACTTCAACGAAAGAACACAAAACTAGTATTCTAAAAGTAGCTAAGATGCTAGTAAGGCGGTGGGATGACGACTAGCGTTTAGGCGGGTAATGCATATATATATATATATATATATATATATATATATATATATATATATATATATATATATATATATACAGGGAGTGGTTCGTGTGCAAATAAAATCCTTGTGTGCTAAAATGTGAAAGATGCTTAAAACTATACAAAATCATGCTTAAATCAGTATATATTTATGCTTACAACATCATTATGCTTTTTAATATACAAATTCATGCTTATACCTAGTCATGCTTAAGATACCTTATAATCATGCTTAAATCAATTACAGCCACAGATCAAATCAAGATCAATGGTCCAGATCTATTCTTATTTCTCACATCAGGACTTATTTCTATATGATCCATCCTCTATACATATATATATATATATATATAGAGAATAGATCATATGGGAACCTTTCATTTCGTGAGAACTAGGAACCAATCTCGTCCATTCATATTTATTGATCTAAGGGTACAGATTAAAGATTAAATTAATTTTTGAACATTTTTTTATAAGTGTGCGGGGTTATTTTTGACAAATTCTTAAAACTAAAACCACCACATCCCTATAATCATGGGATCTATTTAAACCAATTAATTGTTTTCATCTTCTCACACGGGACACATTTTTCTCTATTTATCATTCGTTATTTTTTGTCTCATTTTCTAAACCATTATAAGATAAACTATTTTTTTTCATTAGTATAGGGCACAATATTTTTTTTTTGTCTGTAGACATTAGCACAATATAATAATGCATAAAAAATAGGAAATATTATTTCATTATAAAGCATAATATAAATCATAGAAGGCGATTTATCTTTTAAAATGCTTAAATTATTGTATTGAAGTGCTTATTTATAGTATAATGTTTCGACCTTAGGGTTTATGGCTTATAGTTTGGGGTTTAGGTTTTATGATTTAGGGGTTATGGTTTAGGAATGTTGAAATGCTTATTTGATGCTCGTATATGCTTCAATTATAATCCTTTCATGCATATTTTTATAGATAAAATTTTATTATAATTATGCTTATTTAGATATGAAATTTTGCTCTTTGCGAATGTTTAAATGCTTTATTTGTTCTCCCTACATGCTTGATTAATTTTCTCATTCGTAAATAGTATAATTCCATATCTAAATAAGCATAACTTATTGTTATAAATAAGCAAAATACGAAAACTTACAAATGACGCATGTGCCTCTTGTACCGATGCTTATACTATAGTTTGCAAATATTTATTGTTTAATGGCTTCTGGCATGTTCTGAAAATGCTTATTTTACTTTTACTTTATGCTTTTTTAATTTTCTTGTAGAAATTATATTATGAGGATTTAAGCACTTAAAAAATAATAATAAATAAGGAAAACAATAAATTAATTATAGTATAGTAAGTAAAGGCATCGAGATTCTTGTATATAAGCATTTGCATTAAACTAATTAAGCATTCAGAATATAAGGTAATGTAAGGTAATTAATGCGACAATTTATGGTTTTTTTAATGAGACCTCCTAATTAATAAAATATATCTTACGTGTGGCCAGGTTATTAGTGAAAACGGGAAAATAAATAAATAAGTAAATTAATAAATGATGGTTCCATTTACATGATAAATTAATCCCATAATTATAGGGGATGTGCAGATTTGGTGTTAAAAAAACAGTCGGAAATACCCTTATACGTAATAAAGGGGCGGTTATTATTAATTTTGTGTATTAATTTACAACCATTGATCTACAATGAATAAATGGATGGGATTAGTTCCTAGTTCTCATGAAGTGAAGGGTTCTCATGAGAACCACCCCCTATATATATATATATATATATATACTATTTAACATTATGTCTTATAGTACAAACTATGTAGATAAATATTAGTTATAATATCATTTTTAAATTCATGATTAAAGGAAAGAGAAAAAAACATGAGAAAATTAAGTTTTGGTCAGACTGATAAAGCGATGCTTAGTGCCTTGGCAGAACTAAACGTTAATAGGACGACGATCAACCGTCTAGCTTCTAGGCGGGAACTAGGCTTCTAGACGGACCTAGTGGGGAATTATAGAATAGCAGCTGCATTTACATAATCATATTAATTTGAGGGAAGAAGAGAATATTAACTAATTTAAGTTGATTTGTAGGTTTATCATGTTCACTTTTGTTTTATTTATCTATGATTTTGTTTGCTATATATTGTTGTCATGATAGCTTTTAGATTGTTTGAATAGTTTACTCTCTTAATTTATTTATTTTCAGAACTGTATAGTAAGGCTTTGACATATTACACGCCTATTTTTATATTACCATTCGAGTATTCTTAGATTAACACATGGTTTACTTTTGGATTTATCGGAACTTTTAATGATTAACTCTTTCGAATGTCAATTAAAAGATTCATTATGGATTCTAAAACTTATCAAAGAATTCAACTTTGTGTGATAACAATGATGATGATGTAAGTTTTGAAGAAAAATAAAATAAACTTAAAGAATTCTAACGCGTATGGTAATTAAAATATGGCGTTCAAAATACAATTGGTTCCTAAGAAATTTGACCAAATATATTGTGAGCTAGTGTGAAATTTAATAGAGCGATTTTATCGAGAAAAGTTAACTCACAATATTGGTTTGCAGTCTAAAAGAAATGCTCCCTACCTACGGTAAACACTTTCAATGTGTTTATCCTTGATGTAATTGTGATAAGATTACTTTTGTAGATATGTTAAAATATATATTTAAATATTTCATTCATTGATAGGATGTCACGTCATCTATAGATATATTAAGAATGTCCACGGCGGACTATTTGTTCAATTTGGAAACCATAATTCATAAGTTTAACATATGAAATATAACGAAATGATATTTCACCCATCTCACTTAAAAAGGGATTGATGGTTCTTTTGGACGTGAAAATTTAAACTGTCTTGATTAACAGTGAATTATACTGCATGAATTAGTTAATGATTTACTATATAATTTTAGTTCTAATTTTTTTAATTGATAATTATTAATTTATTTTTTGCTTTATTTAATTAACAAGAATTTAAATATAAATCATTAGTTAGGCTTAATATTTTCGTTTTGGATAACACTATACTAGAAAATAGCCCTTTATGAATGGGGCGAAGAGAGTTCTAATTTTTTCGTAACATGCGAAATAAAAAAAATTAAGGGAAGGACAAAATTAATCAACTTGACGAATTTATTCAATTTTGTAAAATGAACAACGATCTAATTATTCACGTTAATTTAGAATTAAACAACAATTACAGCCATGTTTTCGGATCCTCCAATGTAGGAAAAAAATATGTTAGGGTGTTATTTTGTTTTAAAATAAATAGAATAAATAATTAGGGCTGATATTTCCATTAGTAGGCGGGGGCCAAATTACAAAGGACATCAACTTTGGACAATTATCTCCAGTTGTTATTTTATACTAGGACATTTCATTTAATTAATTGGACACCCTATTTCCACATTAATTTTGCATGCTACCACTTAACCAATGTTTTAATTTTTATTTATTTATTTATTTATTTATTTATTTATTTATTTATAAATATCGTTCTGTTTACGACTAAATACATTTACAACATAGCTAGCTAGCTAGCTATAACCCATGCATGTCATGCCCAACAAGTTACTATCGTCGCATTTTGTTTTAATAATGTGGACCGATGGCCAGAGACGGAGCTAGGAATTTAAAAGTAGTTGGGCGACATTGTGTATATGCAAATTGAACCGGACAGAACTATATAGTATATACGTAGAAAAATAAAATATAACATATCTATACAGTAGCATGCGGATGCAGGAAAATTTGACAGTAGGCATTTCACTAGTTTCAAAAATTTTATATCAGTTCTCTACGTGTTTCTCTTTACTTTCAGCCATTTCTAATCGTTCTCCCTTAACTATTTTCTTCTTTCACAACGTCAAGATTATAAGGGCGACAGAAACATAAGTTTATATCAATTTTCTCTAATTTGATAGTATCAAAAATAATTGGTAGGAGCTTAAACCTCCAACCCTCTTTTAGTAGATCCGCCATTGTATATATACTACTGTAAGAAAATTAAATATAATGGGCCGAGCGGATCTGGCTCCGTTAGTGCCAGTAGCGTATCATATGAATAGCCAGGAAAAAATATCAAGAAAAGACGCGACAAGGCTAAGGGAGTTGTGATCAATTATATATACTTGTTTTCAAAATTACATCAAAAAATTGTTCTATAAAAAATAATTGGACTATATAATATGAATTCATCACCATCTAGGGAAATAAAATTGAACTACAAGCACATGATGATCGCAAATTTTATTACATGTTTTAGATTGGTACGTTCCGTAACATTTTAGGTCTTTTAGAGTAAACTAATTCGTTTCAAAAATTGAATTCATAACATTATAGACCTTAATTTTGCCTTGTTTAAGTAGAAAGAAATTAATGCAACTTTGAAATAAAAAAAATCATCAAATTGTAGGAAATACATTGATCAAAGAAATTGAGTCTTCTACATCGTCCTATACATTAGTAAAGAAACTTTTCAAACAATCACAACATCTAGTGGTTCAACCCACACATTAGGGAATAATGATCCCTAGAATTCCTAATTAGTGTACCACTACGAATAGGAACTACGCGAAACGAAGGTCTTTCCTTAAGAATCACTCTGCAATGTTTTTAACATATATATATAGTGTCAAGTTCAAAAAAGTTAATTGCCTTAGAGCCGAGAGCATCAAGCCATCAACGACCAACTTACTACCGATTTTAAAAATGATATGAGAAAATCTCCTTGATCCATGATAAAGCCTCATGAAGCCCAATCGCCTCTCTCTTCTATTTCGTAAAATTTATGACACAAAAGAGAGCGTGTTCCAATAAAATAATAATAGGACGCTCTTATAATATTAGTTCCGACAATAAAAATCCTCGCAACGTTTGCAGTTCTAATTTATGGTAGTAATAAACACGACCGAACTTGTTTACGTTCATGTCCATCTCTATAGTCATTTGAATCTTAATTAATATTATAATTAATGGTTGCGTGGTTTATGATATTATCTATGCTTAATTACTCCTCTCTAATTAAATAATATTTGGTGTACTCTACAATAATTGTGCAGACTGTTGTATAGCTAGATTCAGCTAGGCTGAGTAATGCAAATAAATCCCCATGTAGGAAATAGGAACTAATATCATCCATTGATTTCTATAAATCAATGGCTATAAATCAATGCTGAGAATGAGTTATAAAAATGCAAATACGTGCAAGTTTCATTAGCTTGGGGGCATTAGTGTCTAATTGCATATTCTATTTTATTTCATATCCCTTAATTGCGCTTTTTCCTACGTGAATATGAATCACCAGCAAGAGTTTTTAGAAAGTTTATTCTGGGTTTTAAATCCATTGCTCATCTTCCTAAGTTTCTTATTCGACTTTCAGGTCATCGAATCGGAGCGGACAAAACACGAACACAGAAGAAAATATTGAGAGAATAACAAGGACATGGATTAATCGAGCTATCTCTTTGTTAAGCTTTTATTTTATTTTATTTTATTTTCTCCCCAATTTTCATCGTATTTGAATTTAAAACTTCTAATCATAATTCATGAACAAATTTGAATTGGATTTTAATGGAGATTTTGAAAATAATTATTGTAAATGATTTTTTTTTGAAAATTATTGACTAATATTTTATAATATTATAAAGTTAAATTTTAGTATTATATCTCTTATTGGGGTTTATTGATTCCATATTAGGGTATATATATTCAGACTAGGGTTTGTCACTTCCGAGTTAGGGTTTATTATCATGCTTAATATTGCAAATATATATGCTTAAAATCAGATAAAATCATGCTTAATATTACTATAAAGTCATGTGTAAGGAAACGAGAGAGCATGCATGGAATTTTAATTTCCCTATAAGCAGAATAAATATTTGTATTAATTGATAATTCATGCTTAATATTGTCAATTTGTATGCATAATATAAGATAAAATCATGCTTATGCTTAATACTAGATAAAACCATGCTTAATATTGCAAGTTTATATGCTTAATATTGCGATTTATATGCTTAATACTAGATAGATCGTGCTTAATATTGCAACTTATATGCTTAATACTATATAAAATTATGCTTAATACTATATAAAATTATGTTTAATTAACATAAGTTTAAGATGATCCTTAATTTCATGTATTTTGAAATTTTTTATGTAACGTTTATGCTTAATTAGCTTAAGTTGTAAAAATAATCCTTAATTAGACGATAATCACAGTGCCATCTTCACTAATTCCCCCAAATTGCCAATATTAGTATATATGGATTTCGAACTTGGTCATTATTTATTAACCAAATCAAATTATGCGTAAATTGAACCAATGTAATTGTTTGCTTGTGACTAATATTAATATATGAAATAAAGGAAGTTGCCATCTTTATTGATATTCTTAAAATATATGCCATTATTATCGGCAACAATATCATGGAGGATAACTAATAGCTTAAATTACCCGTAATACCCTTTTAACTATAAATAAGTGTTTATGGCAGTTTTATTTAGGAATAATCGCAGCCACTAATCTCTACTAAATGAATGGACAAGATATATTCTCATTTCTCACGTAGGGATTTATTAGCACAGGAACCGCTCCCTATATATATATATATATATATATATATATATATATATATATATATATATATATATATATATATATATATATATATATATATATATACATGTTGGCCATGGTTTTATTGAGGTTTATTGTACCAAGAATTTCACTTATAAAAGATTGTAATTAAATATGAATTTAAAATTCAGAAAACTAACATAATTGTTGTGATAGATTAGGATTATAAAGCGATAAATAAATAAAAACGTAAAGAAGGCACAAATTTACATGTTTAACCAATCATATGTTGGCTATGTCTACGGGCACAAAAAGAGAATGAATTGTATTAGGCGGCTATACTATAGATTACAGAAATACTCTCTACAACTATATAAATAGCGAATATTAAGAACACAATAGATGGTTCAACCCAATAACACCACTAAAGTTCAACAACGCATACCCGACCAATTATGCGCACCGAAAAATAGATTCAACGTATATCAACGGTGATATTAAATTTCTCATTTTGTAACCAAAACCGAAAGGGATTGTTCAGTTACAAAATTTTAGAAGTCATCTCGAATTCATAATTCGGTGTAAATGTAGCGATTTTTGGTACAATGTCCCTCGTTAGTTTAATTGTATTTAACTATTTATGTGTTTTTTTTATGCAGACACGTAACGTTTTCTCTACCGAATTAAGCCTTTCATATTTACAAAGATATTTGATGATAAATACGTATAAAACAATAAAACCTTAACTTTTAAATAAAGATATAGTTTCTTCGTATACTAAATGAATGATTGTGATTAATTTCATAATTTTGAAATCTGGGTATACAACGTGTTTTTTGCTTCGCACGTAAAGTCAATTGTGATTAAATGGGAAAAGGAGAGAGAAGAGAGTAGTGTGTTTCGTGCTTGCGAATTTCTGTGTGCCCACACACATGTATGTATGTGTATAATGTAGGTATGTATGTATTTTCATAATTTAAGTTTCGGGTCAAAGGTCCCGAATTCGAGTCTTGCGCGACCTTTAAAATTTATATTAATTATATTTCTTAAATAACTATGAATATAAAATGATACAAATTTGTTGCATTAAACATTACGAAGAGAGTACTATATTATAGTAGTAATTAAACCTCTACTATAAGTTAATATCTCTATAAAGAGTTATGACATTGAGTTTCCTAGTTGCAATAAAAATTTGTGAAAAGTTATTGCGTTCAAAGTTTCTTTTCTCGTGATTGGTTCCAGTAACATTGAATCATCTTCAGCTTCATCTATAGTAAGATCTCTAACAATATCAGTAACAATTTTCTTTAAACTTTGAACCACTAAACATTCATCATTTTCGCCATCCATACAATGAATTGATATTTGATAGTATTATATAATTATATATTTAATTAATTAAAAAAAATTGATTGATGAATAAATATAATTAATGAAACATAAAAAAAGAAATATTTATTTTTAAGACATAATAAGTACCTAATTTATTGCATTTAAAAGTCCCATTTTTAATTAATAATATTAATATATCATTAAACCCGTAATAACCTTGGGTCTTGTCTCATAAAAAAAATTAAAATATTAATATCTTTCTAGATTAATAAATTTTATAGTCCCAAAATAATTAATGTATAGATGTTTTACTGTAATAAGATTAAGGGCGTGTTTGGCTAAGCTTATAAGTTGTGTTTGACTGTTTATAAGCATTTTGAAGGTGTTTGACAAATAAGCTCCTAAAGTGCTTATAAACTCCTAAAATAAGCTCCAAGTGCTTTATAAGCACTCGAAAAAAATAAGCTCCTCAACCCCAACTTAATTTTTCAAATTTGAACTTTTTCATTGCATAATTTTTTTATTATTTTTATATTTCTATTATATACACTTCCATTGGTCGTATAAATTATATATTCCAAAAATATTTTTTTTTTTTCATTTTTAGATTTAATTTCTTTTGAGCTTAAAATTAACTTCTTTTTACAAATACTTTGACAACTTATAAGCTTATAAATCTAAGAGCTTATAAGTTCTTGAAACATCTTATAAGCATTTAGAGCTTATAAGCTACTCCCTCCGTCCCACTTCACTTGGCTTCCTTTCCTATTCTGGACGTCCCACTTCAATTGACATGTTTCCTAAATTTGAAAAATTAACCCTTACTTTTTAATATAGACTTCTTACTTTTCACTTTTAATACTACACATAAAATCTTATGTAAAATGAAACATGAATTGAACTGGAACGGAAAGAGTACTCAAAATAACAAAATAAGCTTAGCCAAACTCCCTCATAGTTTTCGGTCAATTCGCATATTAAAATAGACTTTACATTGATTTGGGTGTAAATCAAAAAATCGAATTGCCTCTCCCTAAAACTAATATATATTTGGCCAATTCGCTGCGGTGTTCAATTAATTGAATTGAAAAGAACAGATGATGCTGCCAAAATTAATTAAGGTGTGCAATTATTTCAATGAGATGAGTTAATTAATTACAATGTGCACAACAATTTTGGAAAAAATTAGGATCCACATACCAACATGTTGGTAGTGGGAATCGAACCCAGGACCTCCTAAAGAGGAGAGTCTTGAGTACCTCACCCTTGCCACTAGGCCAAGGGGTCATCGGCCACTCTTATTTTTTTTCAAATTGAATCGTTTTATACTTTACATGTAGTTAAGGAATAATTTAATTCGAAAAAACCGAGGGAGTATCAAAAACTAAGTATTGTATCCTCACTATACAAAAGACAAATGTTTGATTTATAAATAGCATGACAATTATCTAGTGAAATATATATATTTTGTTTTAATTTATTATGATTTCTATTTTTTTTTTTCAATAAACCAACGAAAGTAAAGATTATTCTCTATGCATTTATACACTCATATTTTATACTCTATTTATCCTATTTAAAATGTCTATCTAAAATGATACTCCATGTTTATTTTACATACACTCGTATACATTCAAGAAGCGTGTCACAGTCACAGGGGTTCAAGTCCACCTCATAATTGTTATAGGTCAAAGTCTGTTATACATGTCTTGTCAAATGGAACGTAAATTCTACCTATTTACATACCGTAAGAATACTTAATGTGTTCACGACTGATATGACAATGTCACGTTAACAATTTTTTTTTTAGGGTTATTTCTATTTAGCATAATTAGTTTTTTTAGTGGACTTTATTTTTTAGATATATGTTTACATATAATAGTTTTTTCTTAATTATACTACTGTTACGTTAGACATAGACACGCTACGTATGACGGTGGATAGGACATCATACTTCTAACAAAAATTACCGTAAAATCAAATATTGCAGTCTACATTTAAAATTCTGAAACAGCCGAATAATTGCACAAAATCAAGTCATATTAATGAAAATTTAAAATGCAGCTCTTCAATTATCTCTCACGTTACTAAAAAAAGTTTCTTACGCCAAATAAAAGACAGTATTTATACATGAATAAATGCAAGAACTTATTTCCGAATTTTATATATTAGAATAATTGTAAATTTAATGCGAAATAATCAGCAATCTGTAATTTATAATAATATTGGCTATAAATTTGGCACACCTATAATTAGTGCCTCATTACGCATTAGGTTATAGTGGGCAGGTTTCAATTTTTTAGTGACTAGCTAGCTTAACCTATTGTCATGTTTTTATTGATTAATAATTTATTATTGATTCACCCACATTTAAATAAACAATATCGAAAAATCCAGGTGAGAACCTCTACTGCATTTTGATGTGATAGTTTTTATTATATAATTCGATTTTGACACGTATATGAAACATTTCGATAAATAAAAATAGTTTTAACACATGTCAAAATTTTAATTGTGCAATAGGAAATATCACACCCAAATATAACAGAGGATCTCATCTCGATTAAAATTATTCCAGGAGCCCAATAAAATAAGTACACGTCTCGTGGCCTATAATATGGGAAATTAAATATTAACCTAAGGTTCACCATAATTATGACTTAAGCACGAAAATTAAATGTGAACGGAATGCATGATTTGTCATTTTCTCATTCAATAATATGCCAAATAGTGGACAGTCGACGTAGTCAAATATTGAATTATTATTAAACTTAAAGCTCCAAAAACACATTATTATTTTTCTATTGAGATTGTTTGACTTGGAATCTAAATTGGTTTAAATTGTTCGAACCTTTGCCTTCATGAAATATTCTACAATCATAAAATCCAAGAATATTTTGACCTTTTGTTCAAATTAGTATTGGAATCTTGAAAGAATCCCTCATAATTTTAAAAATTATTCCTACCGTCCATGCACACTTTATAACTAGATACGTACGGTTTTAAATTTTTGAAATGTGTTTATATTGAAATTTAGATATCACTGTTTGTAAATATGTGTATAAGTTGATCGTATGTATATAAAAACCTAAAATAGACTAAGCGCTTAGGGCGTGGACGCCCGAGAAAGGAAATAATAACGCGTACTTAGTAGACGGAATGAGTATTATTTTTTTTAGTAAGACTAGTACCTACTTATATGAAGAAAGATACCTTTGTATACGAATTAGATTTGAATTTGAGTTTAAATGTCAAATTAATTATTGGGATAGTAAGTTAAAAGAATAATGATTTGATTATTGTATTTTGGTTTGAATATAAATTAGCAACTTTTAGTTGGGAAATTTAGATTTAGTGCCTTGGCCCCTCACCATTATAGAAGGAGACGATACTCTTAATGATTTGACGTATTAGGACATGAATTACGTAGAAGTTGTTAATGTAATAATAAAAAGTTAGATCATAAGATAAAATTTTATTGACTTAATATTGTCACATTAGTCATTGACACTTTGAGTAAGAGTAATTACGTACAGTAGGTTGGAAAATGTTTATGGAAGAATTTTGCTACTCCAAAAGCAATGGTGAAAACGTGGAGACTACTTTGGAACAAAGCTCCCAACTAAAGGTAATCTTTCATAAAAGAAACGTGATTGTATCTGACGAAGATGCTAAATGTACTGCTTTTGGGGTAGAAGTATAATCCTCTGTCCATTTTTTCATCGCGTGCATTTTGGTGCAATCAATTTGGCTGGAGATCTTCAAATGGCTCGATATTCCGATGGCTCTTTTCAATCGTATTAGGAAACACTTCATACAAATTTTGAGTATTTTTTCGCGGGAAAAGGGGACTTAGCTTCTCATTCTCATTGTGAATTTGTGTTATGTGGATGATGTGGAAATGGGGAAGCAAAGTGGTGTTCGATAATGCTCAGTGGAACAAAGAAAAGGTCATTGGCGAAATTAAAGGAAGACTTTGGAGCTGGTGTTCGATAAAAGCTTATGTTACCGAAAACTCTTCTTTTAAAGATTGGCTTTTGAACCCACAAATACTCTTTTATATAATCTCTTATAATTTTTCCTTTGTATTTTGAATGGTACTGCACATAAAAATACTTTTTGTCTGATAAAAAAAAGGTTGGAAAATGTTTATCTCACAATATATAATGTTTAAATCTAGTGTTGACCAAATGGGCCGGCCCGGAAATATTGAAGTCCGCGGAAGGGAGCAATTGAAGTCCAATCGAGCCAAGCCTTTTTTCCTTGCTACATCTATTCAAAGTTTCAAACTATTGAGTATTCACTTACAAAATATTTATAATTGTCAACAAATATGACGAATACCATATTCAAACTATTGACAATCTAATAAAAATATTTCGAATTTTCAAATACAATAAATGTATCGAAAACTGATACACCATATTATTTTATTATTTAGTTTAGTATTTATTTTAGTTAATTAATTAGGTCTTTTTATTTATATTATTGAGTCGGGCTAATTGTTAAGCCCTTAGATTAGGTCTATTATTCGTAGGAGTCTTAGTTAGTATAAATAGTTGTACTCTCTCATTATTTCATGAATGAAAAGATTATTGATATTTCAGCTCTATAGCCTTAGGGTTTAGTATAGGCTTCGCGTGATCGTGGAGATTAGGGCTTTTCACGAGCTTATCGTGGATTATCGATTCAAATGTTGCGTACCTTGATGGGAAAACCCAATTCTTTTTCTAGGACATACCTCCGCAATTCATCAATTGTTTAGATACGAGATCTGCTCAGTTGGTAGAGACTCGTGCTGATAACGTGTTGTAAAGTAATTATTATCAATCATACAGATCTGTGAATAGAAGAAAGAAAAAGAGGAGAAGACGATAGAGAAGGAGGCGCAGGAAATAGGGTTTCTCATTACCCAATTCTTTTTCTAGGACATACCTCCGCCGCTCATCAATTGTTTAGATACGAGATCTACTCAGTTTGTAGAGACTCGTTGTTGGGAACCCCTTGCAGTTTGATTTTGATGATGTTTATCGAAACCACACTTAGGCATATTTTCTCTTGTTTAGGGTTAAGGCCGATAGATCGACCTGCTACCTGTTAGTGCAGGTCGATGCTCTCTAAAGTTTAAATACAAGTTTGATCCACTCTGTAAGAGAAAGGTTGTTTATCGACCTGCCTCATTCGGATCGAGCTGGTACATCTAGCTGTCTATCGACCTTCCTTATCAAGCTTCCAGCCTGCTTTGACTTAGAAGATTTCAAAAGCTGGATTTCTATATCAAGGTCGTTGATCCACCTTCATGGAGCAACACGACCTGATCCTTGCCACGTGGTGTGCCAGCAAGGACGAATCTTCCCAACGGCTAGAAGTGAGTCACTCTCCAATGGCTAGTGCCACATCATCCTGACTCCAACAGAGAGCATCGGTATTTTGACGGGCTTGCTGTCTTTGACACCAAACTTGTCGACCAGCTCGTGTGCGTACTTTGTTTGGCTAATGAAGATTCCTTCATCGGACTGCTTGACCTGCAACCCTAGAAAGAAATTCATTTCCCCCATCATAGACATTTTATATTTGTCTGTCATGAGGTTACCAAATTTTTCGCATAATGGGAGATTTAGATCCAAAAATAATGTCATCAACATAAATTTGTACTAAAAGGATATGTTCATTCACTTTGATAGTGAATAGCGTCTTGTCGACTGAACCACGCTTGAATCCGGATTCGATGAGAAAGGATGATAGCGTCTCATACCAAGCTCGAGGAGCTTGCTTAAGTCCGTAGACGGCCTTGTGTAGTTTATAGACTTTGCTCGAATCACCCTCCTCGAATCCTGGAGGCTGTTCCACATAGACTTCTTTTTCGAGAACGCCATTGAGGAACGCGCTCTTTACATCCATTGGTAGACTTTGAATCGTTGATGAGCGGCATAAGCTAGAAACAGCCTTATAGCTTCTAATCTTGCAACAGGGGCAAACGTCTCATCATAATCGATTCCTTCTTGTTGACAGTAACCCTTCGCTACCAATCGGGCTTTATTTCTGACAACTTCTCCAGATTCGTCTCTCTTGTTTTTGTAGACCCATTTGACTCCAATGACGCCCTGATGATAAGGACGATCTACTAGAGACCATACTTCATTTCTTTTGAATTCATTGAGTTCTTCTTGCATGGCTTGAATCCAGTCAGCATCACGAAGAGCTTCAATGGCATCTTTGGGTTCTATACGAGAGAGATAGCAGCTTAGTAACGCACTTTCACCGATCGTTCTTCTTGTCCGCACTCTTTGGCTTGGGTTCCCAATAATTTGCTCTTTTGGATGAGCATCGATCCATCGTCTGCGTCGTGATCTTTCTTCGTTTGAAATAATTGGATCGGGCTCATTAATAGGTTCGTCAAATTCTGGGTGAGTTGAAGGTTGATCAGTGAGAACGTGCTGTTGCTCGGACTGTTTATCAAGCTGCTGATCGGACTGAGTATTGAGCTGCTTCATTGCATCATCGAGCTGCTCAATTTGGGATGTAAGGTCGTTAACAGCATTAGTCTGGGGAACTGAGAATGGGGGATCAGCCTGGTTAATTCCGGCTGATGTATTACAGCTCAATGTGGGAACATCACTTGCATCATTTCCCCCTTGTTGTGTGACCTTTGGATCAGATTGATCCTCTTCCTCTAGATCAGTTGGAGTCCATACTAGCAGATCGTCGATGGGGGAGTTGGACGACCTGTTAGTAGCGGAATGATCTGGACCTGTACTTAATTCTCTGTACAGACAAGTAGACTCATCAAACACAACATGAGGTGTCACCTCCACAACTAGGGTTTTCTTATTAAAAACTCTATAAGCTTTGCTAACCTCCGAGTATCCTAAAAATACTCCTGGATCGGCCTTGCTATCAAAAGTTTTTAATTGAGACTTCCCATTGTTATGGATGTAACACAAGCATCCAAAAGATTTAAAATACTTTAACCTGGGAAGCTTGTTGTTCCACAGCTCGTAAGGAGTCTTTCCATGTCGGGTAGTGATGATCGACCTGTTTTGGGTATAGCTGGCTGTGTTAACGGCCTCAGCCCAAAACTTCTTTGGAAGGTTGGTTTCGTCCAACATGGTACGAGCTGCTTCCTTCAGCGACCTGTTACGGCGTTCCACTATGCCATTTTGTTGAGGTGTACGAGCTGCTGAGGTTTGATGATGAATTCCACTCTTTGTGCAATATTCTTCGATCATCGCATTGATAAATTCGGTGCCTCGATCGGATCGAATGGAGATGATGGATTTCTCCTTTTGATTGCACAGTTTGCTCAGCAACGCGGGTAGCTTCTCCAAAGTCTCCTTCTTTTTGTACATGAAAATAACCCACGTAAATCTAGAATAATCATGTATAATAACGAGAGCGTATTTTCTACCGTTTATACTCAAGGGAGTGACTGGACCAAAGAGGTCGAGATGGAGAAGCTCAAGAATTCGATTTGAAGCTTGTGCCGTCACACTTGGAAATGACGATCTTGTTTGCTTTCCAGCTTGACAGGCTTTGCAAATGTGATCACGATCGAAGACTTGATCTGGCAGGTCGTTCACCAGTTTGTTGCGTGCGAGCTTGTTGATGGCCTTGAAGTTCAAATGACTCAGCCTTTTGTGCCATAACCAGCTTGTCTCGGAATCAGCCTTTGTGATCAGGCAGGTCTCTATCCCATCAGTCCATTGAACTATGTAGAGTCTATCCTGCAAGATTCCGGTAAGAAGTATTTCTCCTTCCTCATTTCTCACGAGACATTTGTTAGTAGTGAATTCTACTCGTTTACCATTCGAGCAGAATTGCGACACAGAGAATAAATTATGATTAAGACCTTCAACATACGAGACGTTAGAAATAGTTGTTTTTCCAACTTTTAGATCGCCCTGGCCTCTTGTGTGACCCTTCGAATTTCCTCCAAAGGTTACAAGTGGCCCGTCTCGTTCTTGATAATTTGATAGTAGCGTTTTGTCACACGTCATGTGCTTGGAGCATCCACTATCAATGATCCATACAGCTCTACGAGCTGCTTGGCTCCTTCTTTGAGCCTTCCCAACCTGCAATTAATTGAGCTTAGCAACCCATTTGAGATTGGGTGCTACATCGGTTGCGGGAACGGCCTTTGGAACCCAGATTTGTTTCGCCGGTCGGCTTCTATCCGAGGCTGAGGACGAGGCAGTGGCGGTCTTGGGCTTGGGAGCCTTGGATTTCTTTGATCGAGAGCGGCGAGGCTGATAATACTGCTCTTCATAAAAGCCAGGTTGATACTGCCAGTCTTGAGAATTTGACTGTTGAGGATAGTGGCAGTGACAACCTTGTTGAGCCGGGTAGAAGAACTGAGGGTGATACGGCCTTTGATAGTACTGGCCTTCGTATCGCCCTTGATGAACAGCCTGCTGCTGAAGAGTAGGGGCAGGTCGACGATGTTGGGCAGGTCGACTCACTTTCTTTTGAGGAACAGGCTGTTCCTTCTTGTGTTGCTTTAAAAGGATGGCTTGAGGCTGTCGAACTGGATTCTTCAGCTTGACCATCTTATCTGGGAGAGCTTGATGAGCTTTCCTGAAATTCTTTGATTTTGACTGCGCCTTTACGAACTTGATCTCGTAGTCTTTATCCTTGCTTTCCTTGGATTTTCCACTAAATCCAATACCAGAGTGATCACGCGGATTGCGTTGCATGGATTGGACTTCTTCCAATTTCTTTCCGGTTTTCTTCAACTGGCTCAAGGTGAGTTGAAGTTTTCCTTCTTTTTCCACGAGGAGTTCGTGTCGAATAACCAAGTCAGCCAACTTTGATGTAAGGCTGTGAATTTCAGCATCTTTGGTTTTGAGGGATTCGTCCTTCTCGAGCTCCCTGGTATCGAACTCCTTGTTGGATCCGCGAAGATCGCTCGGATGTTAATCAATTAAACAAACACATATCATGCAATTTCCTAGATCCTAAAGCGGAAACAGATCTAGATTGCATACCTTGTCGGGGCAGATCCAGCCGGTATAATGATATTTGGTGAAGTATTCCACGCACTAGATCTCTGCACACGAGATCTAGCTCTTCTCGTAAACCTTGAGATCTTCTAGAGTATTCCCGAGCACAGAGAAGAATTCCGGATGGACGGAAATCTTTCTTCTCCCCTTCCCCGTAAAACCCTAGCCGCCACTTATCGTATGTGAGCCGATAATTTCCGTGTGTGAAATCCCTAATCACCATCTATATATATAGAGGCAGATTAGGGTTAGGGTTTCTCTTACTGGGCCAGGCCTGCTTCTGTTGGGCTACACTAGGGATCTTAAGGAGGATATGGACTGGGCCTCCCAATATAATTAATAATCCAAGTATTCTCTGGGCCCGAATACTTTACTTAATTATATAAATATTATTTCACTCCACTAAAGAAATAATATTGCACTGCCGTCCATCTCCCAAATTATTACGCACTGGGCTCCTTTTTGGATTATATTATTTCCCGTGTTAAAGATATCGCATGTCCATTAATTAATTAAGCTTACTGATAGCTCTATTAATTAATATCTCATTCCGAGAGTAGTACCCGCTCGACCTTATTATTATATCGGAACTTAATCCACCTGCAGGGTTTAATATAATAATCTTTGGAGCGCCTCAAGGGGACATCATCAACTCGGACTCAGCCGAGACACGATTTCTAGCATTAATATTAATTATCATATTTATAATATCATTACCCAAGATATCGAGATGCTTTGAGTTGCAATAACTCTCACTCATTGATAAATCAAAGTAATAATTATCATAAATATATAATTCAATATTATATGACAAGAATTAAGAAATAATAATCGTCTGAGATCTTTGATCCTTTTATTAAATCAGTACAAAAGGATTTATCTCACCGCGATCCTGTTCAATGCAACTGGATGCATTAGTATAAGCTACTTAGCCAAGATCAGCTAATATCAAGCCTTATACTACAACCTTAACAAGTAATTTGTCCACAATTACTTAGGTTGCGAACACTATTTAAGTATATAAGAAAGTGATAATATGATCTTCCGTGTGAGCCCACACCACATTATCTATAATATATACTACAGGACGATATTTTGCATAACCATAACACGAATAAATATGCAAAAACATATGACATTATTTATTTCATAAAACAGGAAGAAGTACAATACAACTCAGCATAAAAAGTATGCTTTTCAGTATATAATCCCAACAATCTCCCACTTATACTCAAAAGCATGCTTTCAAGTATACTACTACACTAAATATCTCTCCCACTTATACTCAAAGCAGTGCTGTCATGCAACGAACTCCCATGCTTCCAACATGCCTTTCGAACACCTTGATAGACAAGGCCTTCGTGAAAGGATCAGCCAGGTTATCCTCCGAAGCAATCTTTGACACCACGACCTCTCCTCTTTTCACATACTCTCGTATGAGGTGGTACTTCCTTTCAATGTGTTTACTGGCCTTATGGGTTCGTGGTTCCTTTGAATTTGCCACTGCACCAGAGTTGTCACAATAAATTGTGAACGTCTGAGGCAAATTCGGAATCACATCCAAATCCAACAAGAAGTTCCGGAGCCATACAGCCTCTTTGGCTGCTTCCGAGGCTGCCACATACTCAGCCTCCATTGTGGAGTCAGCAATGCATTTCTGCTTTACGCTCCTCCAATATATGGCTCCACCTCCCAGTGTAAAAACACAACCTGAGGTAGACTTTCGAGAATCCCTATCTGACTGGAAATCAGAATCAGTGTATCCCAGAGGATGTAGACTGTCAGACTGAAAGACCAACATATAATCCCTAGTCCTTCTCAGGTACTTGATTATATTCTTTACAGCAGTCCAGTGTCCTCTTCCTGGGTTAGACTGATATCTGGCAACCATGCCCACAGCATAACAGATATCCGGTCTAGTGCAAAGCATAGCATACATGAGGCTTCCAACTGCCGAAGCATACGGAACTCCTTTCATGTCATCTATCTCAGCTTGTGTCTTCGGACACATATCCTTCGATAGATGGATTCCACTCTGGAGAGGGAGAGATCCTCTCTTGGAATTCTCCATGCTAAAGCGCTTTGCAACCGTATCTATATAGGTTGCTTGGGAAAGACACAGCATTCTCTTCTTACGATCTCTAAAGATCTTGATCCCAAGAATGTGTCCTGCTTCTCCCAAATCCTTCATCTTGAATTGCCTGGACAGCCACATCCGTACGTCCGACAACATATCTACGTTGTTGCCAATCAATAGAATGTCATCCACATACAGTACTAGAAACACCAAGTCGTTTCCTTCACACTTCTTATAAACACAACTCTCATACACACACTGCGTGAATCCATATGACTGGATTACTTTGTCAAACCGTGTGTTCCAAGACCTAGAAGCTTGCTTAAGTCCATAAATGGATCGCTTAAGCCTGCACGCAAGATGCTCACTTCCTTCGGCAATATAACCCTCTGGTTGGCGCATGTAGATGGGTTTATCAAGACTACCATTAAGGAAAGCAGTCTTGACATCCATCTGCCAAATCTCCAGATCCATATGGGCCGCAATGGCCAAGAGAATCCGGATCGACTTAAGCATGACGACAGGCGAGAAGGTTTCATCATAATCGATACCCTCTTTCTGAGTGAAACCTTTTGCCACAAGTCTAGCTTTGAAAGTTTCAATCTTTCCGTCAGGTCCTCTCTTACGTTTGTAGACCCACTTACACCCGATGGGTTTAACCCCTTCAGGAAGTTCTACAACGTCATACACATCGTTCTCATGCATGGATTCGATTTCCGAATCCATTGCAACTTGCCAAAGCTGTGCATCTTTGTCTTGGATTGCCTCTTTGTATGTCCAGGGGTCTGAGTCATCTTCACCTGGTAAGTTGTCCGAAGACTCTCCCAAACACAACCATCTTTCAGGTTGGATGATGACCCTCCCACTGCGACGAGGCATATTCTGAGGTTGTGTACTAGTGTCAACACGTGGTGCAGTTGATGGTGCTGCATCTAGTACGGGTGGTTCAGGTGGGTTTGTATCCCTCATCTCTTCTAGGATGACCTCACTCATGGGTTTGTGATTGTTCATATATTCTTCTTCCAAGAAATGAGCATTGGCGCTGACAATGATCTTTTGGTCCCTTGGACTATAGAACAATCCACCTCTCGTACCCTTAGGGTATCCTATGAACAGCCGTAATTCAGTTCTCGACTCCAACTTATCAGCATCCTTGCGCAACACATGTGCAGGACAACCCCAGATCCGAATGTGTTCAAGATTAGCCTTTCGGCCTGACCACAACTCCAAGGGTGTTTTGGGTACTGATTTGGAGGGAACTAGGTTTAGAATATATGCCGCTGTTTCTAAGGCATAGCCCCAAAACGAAGTAGGTAGCTCAGAATAGCTCATCATCGACCGAATCATGTTCAGTAGGATTCGGTTCCTGCGTTCTGCCACATCATTCTGTTGTGGTGTTCCTGGCGCAGTAAGCTGGGATGTAATCCCGGCTTGTGACATGTATTCCAAGAATTCAGCACTAAGGTATTCTCCACCTCGATCAGATCGAATGGATTTGATGGATTGATTATGCTGATTCTCAACCTCTGCCTTAAATGCTTTGAATTTATCAAAGGATTCAGACTTCCGTTTCATCAGATAAACGTATCCAAATCGTGAGTGATCATCAATAAAAGTGATGAAATACTCAAAACCACCTTTAGCCTGAATAGACATTGGACCACACACATCCGTATGAATCAAGTCCAGCACATTCTTTGATCTGTTGCCCTTGGATTTGAAAATCCTTTTCGTCATCTTACCCTCTAAGCAGGATTCGCAAGTTGGTATCGGTCCTATTTGGAGTTTATCCAGGGGACCGTCTTTCACCAACCTTTGAATTCGCTTGAGATTAATATGACCAAGCCTCAGATGCCAGAGAAGTGTTTGATTCACATCTGAAGAAACCTTACGTTTCTTTGAACTCGATGATGTGCTATAAATAGCAGGTACAGTACAGTTAATGGTATAGAGATTGTTAGACATAATACCCGAACAAATGACATCTTTGTTACGAAAAATAGTAACGTCATTCAAACTGAAAGTAACCGAATATCCATCCAAATACAATTTGGAAACCGAAATAAGGTTCCTTTTAAAACCAGGTACTAACAAAACGTCTCTCAAAACCAGTGTTTTATCTAAAAACGGTAAACTGACAACTCCCACTGCAGAAACCGCCACGTGTGTAGCATTCCCCATGGTGACGGTGATCTCCCTTGCATTAAGTCTTCGGGTTTGTGAGAACCCCTGCAAGTCAAAACATACATGATCAGTGGCTCCCGTATCTACAACCCAAGTATGTGTAGAACGAGCCGCTAAACAAGCTTCGACTACTAATGCACAAGATTTACCTTTAGGATTGCCTCTTAACTGAGGACAAACCGCCTTGTAATGTCCCTTCTCTCCACAACGGTAACACTTCCCCTTAGGCTTCTTTATCCCTCCCTGAGGTCCTCCCACTCTTTGACTTGCTCGATTTTGAGCTTGGCCAACCTGTTTCTTCTTCTTCTTAATTCTGCCTTTCGGCTTAGAAGGTTCAGAAACAGTGGTCACATGTACCTGAGGTTCAACCCGAAGAACTTCCTCAGCTTGCACAAGCTCATTGAGTAATTCGGATAACGTATACAACTTTTGATTCATGTTGTAGTTCATCCGAAACTGATCAAAGGATCTGGGAAGAGACTCAATAATAATATCGACCTGGGTTTCCCCATCGATCTCAGCACCAAGGACCTCAAGTTCATTGAGATGACCAATCATCTTTAGAACATGTTCCTTAACAGAATCACCATTCCCCATGCGCATAGTCATAATAGCTTTCATAGCTTTCTGACGCGCTTGGCGACCATGGTGCCCGAACATTTCCGTTAGGCTATAAATCATATCAGCTGCAGTTCGGACATGTTGATGTTGATGCTGCAAAATGCTTGACATAGAAGCCAGTATATAGCATTTTGCCATCTCATCAGCCCTTTTCCAGCTGGTATAAGCCTCACGCTGTTCTGGCGTGGATTCATCAGTAGGTTCAGGGGGGCAAGCCTGAATGAGGACATATTTGTGTCCGTCAGCAGTAAGAACAATATCCAAGTTTCTTTTCCAATCAATATAGTTGGAACCCTCGAGTTTATTCTCTTTGAGAATCGTAGCAAGCGGATTAAGAGACATAGTGAAGCTGAAATAAATAAATAAATAAACATCACATAACAGTCATATAAAATTTTGAAGCAGATTATATTGATAAGCCTTGAAACAATATAAAAAGCATCCCCCAACACCTTAAGTTCTTACATATAAGCCACTATAGGTGGACAGTACATATAATACCTTAAGTAGATCTTAAAATCTTTAACTTATCATCCAATCAACCTTAGCCTTCTGATTGATAAGTTAATAGTTGGTCCTCCTAGCCATGCAAAAATAATTAATTACCTTTCCTATAGGGAAATAATTAATTAAGTCGCATCTAAGTGAATACCATAATTTAATATTTCCAAAAATGATTTCTATAAAGAGTAACTCTACCAGAAGGAGCAGTTACCTAAATAAAACATTTTTCAATATTATCAATTTGATTTAACCAATGAATACCATAATTAGTGTCTCCTATAGGGAGGAAGACTCATTGTCAACGCGAACACTAATCATTTCATTTTAAACCAAATTACGTTTTTACGAAGTCTAAACCAATGAAATCCATAATCAGCATCTCCTATAGGGAGGAAGACTCATTGTCAACGCGAATGCTAATTACTTCATTATTTTAAACCAATTATGGAGGCTAGATTATCATCGTCTTTCGAATTAAATCGAATAATGATAATATTATCACACTTAGTATTTTTTATCAAGGTTTTACCATTTTCAAGCATAGCACATAAACAATTATCGCGAATAATTAAACAACATGCCATCCATCACATCGAAATAAAATAACCATGGAAATAAAATAAATTATCCAATCATCATGGTCTTCATTTATCTTCGAACGAGCTTGAAAATCTGGATTCTTCAAGTAACGGACTGATCTTCACGAGAAAACGGGCCCATTAATTGGCCCGTTAGGGTTTCGGCCCGTTAGGGTTTGGAGAGAACCCTAATCGCAAACCCTAGCCACCAAAACGCCGCTGCCGTCGCCATCACCGCTGCTGCCGCCGAGCCGCCGCTGCATGGAGCTGGAGGGGACCTCGCCGGAGGTCTCCCACTGGACGTCGCCACCGCCGGTCGCCGGAAAAACGAAGAGCAGCAGCAAAAGAGCTGCCGCTGCCGCTGCACAGCCGCGAAGCGGCTGCCGCGTGCAGCAGCTGCTGCCGCCGCTTGTCCTCCGCCCTCCACGCCGCCATCTGCCGCCCAGGAGTCGCCGGTGTTTCAGAGAGAACACCGGCCAGCAGCCTCGCGCCACAGCAGTTCGCCACGAGTCGCTAGGGTTGTGAGAACCCTAGCTCGCGCTGCCGCCGGGCAGCAGCGTTTCCGCCGCCGCCGCCGCGCTGGGCTGCCGCTGCTCCCTCCTCCGATCTGCTCCCGTCGTCGAGGGGGTCGAGCAGTGGCTCCCACCGGCGAGGCCGAGCAGCAACATCCGCGTAGGGCAGAACCCTAGCGAGTTGCGCCCGCCGCCGTCGAGCCGCCGCCTCCGCCTCGATTTCCGACGTGTTCTTCGACACCTCTCCTCCGGAATTGATCGGTTACATAGATAGGAATTTTACATCGAATTTACATGGAAAAACGAAAAAATAAAACCTAATCTAACACGATCAACCCTCGTGTTTTACAAACGCGGCCACAAACAGACCGATTTTAATACATAATTAAAACCGAAAAACATTCATATTAACCATGACAATTGGATCTCTGCAAACACACAAAATTCGCATCCAATACAATAATATGAAACATATATTTTGATTAATCAATTAACAGAGCCGAGTTGGCTCTGATACCAATTGTTGGATCCGCGAAGATCGCTCGGATGTTAATCAATTAAACAAACACATATCATGCAATTTCCTAGATCCTAAAGCGGAAACAGATCTAGATTGCATACCTTGTCGGGGCAGATCCAGCCGGTATAATGATATTTGGTGAAGTATTCCACGCACTAGATCTCTGCACACGAGATCTAGCTCTTCTCGTAAACCTTGAGATCTTCTAGAGTATTCCCGAGCACAGAGAAGAATTCCGGATGGACGGAAATCTTTCTTCTCCCCTTCCCCGTAAAACCCTAGCCGCCACTTATCGTATGTGAGCCGATAATTTCCGTGTGTGAAATCCCTAATCACCATCTATATATATAGAGGCAGATTAGGGTTAGGGTTTCTCTTACTGGGCCAGGCCTGCTTCTGTTGGGCTACACTAGGGATCTTAAGGAGGATATGGACTGGGCCTCCCAATATAATTAATAATCCAAGTATTCTCTGGGCCCGAATACTTTACTTAATTATATAAATATTATTTCACTCCACTAAAGAAATAATATTGCACTGCCGTCCATCTCCCAAATTATTACGCACTGGGCTCCTTTTTGGATTATATTATTTCCCGTGTTAAAGATATCGCATGTCCATTAATTAATTAAGCTTACTGATAGCTCTATTAATTAATATCTCATTCCGAGAGTAGTACCCGCTCGACCTTATTATTATATCGGAACTTAATCCACCTGCAGGGTTTAATATAATAATCTTTGGAGCGCCTCAAGGGGACATCATCAACTCGGACTCAGCCGAGACACGATTTCTAGCATTAATATTAATTATCATATTTATAATATCATTACCCAAGATATCGAGATGCTTTGAGTTGCAATAACTCTCACTCATTGATAAATCAAAGTAATAATTATCATAAATATATAATTCAATATTATATGACAAGAATTAAGAAATAATAATCGTCTGAGATCTTTGATCCTTTTATTAAATCAGTACAAAAGGATTTATCTCACCGCGATCCTGTTCAATGCAACTGGATGCATTAGTATAAGCTACTTAGCCAAGATCAGCTAATATCAAGCCTTATACTACAACCTTAACAAGTAATTTGTCCACAATTACTTAGGTTGCGAACACTATTTAAGTATATAAGAAAGTGATAATATGATCTTCCGTGTGAGCCCACACCACATTATCTATAATATATACTACAGGACGATATTTTGCATAACCATAACACGAATAAATATGCAAAAACATATGACATTATTTATTTCATAAAACAGGAAGAAGTACAATACAACTCAGCATAAAAAGTATGCTTTTCAGTATATAATCCCAACACTCCTTTACACGTGAAGTCAATTCTTCAATTTTTGACTTTAGGGCTTCAATCTCCCTTTCCTTTTCTTCATCATAGGGAGTGAATTTTTCTTCTAATGCTAGCTTGTATTTTTCATTCTTGTTCATCAGCTCAGCATTATCTTCAACGACCTCTTTGAGTGTATCCACGAGATCGGCATAGTCATCGAGCTGTTTCTTGATTTCTTCCCAAGACACAGCCTCGGATAGTTCTTCACCTTCTTCTGCACATTCATCGTCAGAAAAAGAAAGTGAAATGGGTTGAGGATCTACCTTTGACGATCCCACGATTTTTTGGTGTTCTCCAACAAAACATTCTTCATCATCACTTTCATCGAAAGCGATGTAACCCTCGTCATCACTTGACGAGCTGTCTGAGAGATGAGCTTCCTTTGATTCTTCGGCGATCATGGCAGCTCGTTGATCCTTGAGCTTCTTATCGCACTTTGCACGGAGCTCGTCTCTCTCGGCCTTTGTCAGATCGGGACAATCGGTCTTGTAGTGACCTGGCCTGCCACAACCAAAACAGCCACTCTCGGGTGTGTTAGAAGAATTGAAGGTTGAGAGTTTACCTTCTCCCTTTTTGTTAGGGCGGTCGTGGTTGCGGTTTGAGAAATTTCGCTTGTTGTCACGGTAGAATTTCTTGTATTTGACAACCTTTCCTAGGAGCTTCTCATTTCTCCTAGCAGCGAGAGCATAGTCGAGAGTCATCTTCTCGAACTTTTTGACGATGGATTCGTCAATCGAGCTTGGGGTAGCAGCAGAGGCTGACTCGGCCTTGAAGGCTACCTCCTTGTCATTCTTTTCATCGGCCTTCTTGCTGGTGGAAGGCTGTGCTGATCCGTGGATGCGGATCATCTCATATTCATTTCCGACAAGAATGTTGAAAAGATCTTCAGTGGTGAGGAAGTTGAAGTCCGAACGGGCTGGATGCATGGCGGTGTATACGTGCCAGTTTGCGGGTAGGGCACGCATCACTTTAAGATTCTTCTCGCGCTGCGTATACTTGAGAGGGTTGATTGCAGCGATCTCGAGAATTATTTCGGTGAAGCGAATCTTCATTGCTTCTATGGTTTCACCCGAAATCATCTTGAAGTCATCGAACTTGTTGCACGCCATGGACAGCTTGTTCTCCTTCATTTCCTCTGAACCCAGGCTGATGGACCGGAGGGTATCCCACATCTCTTTGGCAGTCTCAAGATTTCGGATCTTGGCAAGATAGACGCCCTTAACAGTGCTTGAGATGAGTCCCTTTGCGTAATCATCGAGACTGGCCTCCTTCCTTTCCTCGGTTGTGTAGTCGCGAGGATTTTTGAGGATCTTCTCGTATGTGGCCTCCCCGGGGGACGTTCCTTCAACGATGATCTTCGCTGCATAAATGGGGGAGGGGCCATTTTCAATGATCTCCCACATGAGGACGTGATGTGCCTTGAGACACATCTTGATTCTGAAGCTCCAGTCTTCATAGCCTTGTACGGAGAAATCTTCACAAACCCTGAGAAGAGAAGCCTCCATAGCAAATAATATGATGTGAATGAATGAAAAGATTTTTCAAAAGGATCGGTTCAAAATGACCAAAAGTTTGATAAAAACTTTTAGTATGCAAAGCAGCGGTCAAAAGAATCACTGCTCTGATACCACTTGTTGGTCCCGGAAAAGAGTAATTGGTGTATGGGGGGGGGGGGGGGAATACACCAATGCCAACCGTTTTTGACGTTTTTGAAAAACAGGTTGATCAGAAGGTCGATTGTCAAGGTCGATCCTATCAGAGGCAAATTGATCTATCAAGCTCGTTTGATAACAAGCTTGATTTATCAAACTGTGATAATGCGGAAGTTGGTGGAGGTTGATTACTCTTTGAAAAATCTAATGGCGTTAAGCAAATGCAGGTTGATGCTCGTCAGATAGATAAAATATTGAAAGAGCGATAAATAAATAGAGAGAGAGAGAGAGAGACACCGTAATTTAGCGTGGTTCGGAGAAACCCTCCTACGTCCACGTCAGGTCGACTCGACCTGAGAATCCCTTTACCTTTGGATCCAACCTCTCTCTTATTTATACTGACTGAGTATCAGTTCTAAATACACTCTAACTTGAATATATCTAGACACGAGTTTTGGGTCGTGACCCTTACAACCTTTCGTACAGAAAATGTACAAACAACCTTTCACTAATTACAGAGCTTGACTAACTCTATAATGGTGAATAACACAAAACAATCTTTCTAACTTCGAACGGGTCGGAGAAGAAGATGTTTGAATCAACGACAAGCAGCAGTGAAAGCTTCGTCGTTGTGGCTTTTATCGGAATCTAAAATCTCTCTTCGTCAAGTGTTTGGGAAACTAATGGAATTTCGAACACTTGAATGGATATGAACTTTGAGAGAGACTTTGGCAGAGTATTGGCGTTGATAGCTTGAGTTTCCCGTACTTGAAACCGATAATGGCTTGAAGTATATATAGGCAGTTTTGAAAACTAGCCGTTCACTACAAGAAATTGAAGATTTACCCACACATGAATTAGCCACACATAATTATGTGTGGTAATTTAGCCACACATAGGTTTAAAATGTGTAGGTAAATCAAGAGGACACATTTTATTCATATTCGACATTTAATATGTGTGGGGAAAAGAAATTATTCGCATTTAGAGTTTCATAGTAATTTTGTTTTCTATTTTCTACATAGATAAGTTATTAAAATTATTTTATACATATCGACGCGGAAAATTAGTGTAATCATTATCCACACCATAATGTTAACTGCGTGGTTAATGATTTGTATTATTTGCAATATTATCGACATCCAATATTTTACACCAGTGCATCGAGCCACGTATAGAGTATAAAATTAATTTTGTATCTAATTTTATTAACAATTTTAATTTAAAAATTGTATACATGCTCATGTGGAAATATATAAACCACGTCATGAAATTTTGAATGCACGTATCTAACTACAATTTCAAAAATTATTTTTAATTATCTATTAATGACCCACGTTCTTTTTTTTTATTGAGACACGTTCTTTGAAAAAATAGGAAAATAAAAGCACGTCCTCAACATATTTTATAATGTATTTAGTTTTAATATTATTTTATAATAATTGTCAATTAACAAATGTTATCTCGTTAAAAATCCACATAATCTTCTAAAATTGTTATTTATGCTAAAAGTTTATATAAATTATTATTATTATTATTATTATTATTATTATTATTATTATTATTATTATTATTATTATTATTACCTATTTCCTGTACAAAATTAGGAAGAAATTAAAATTGAAATAAAAGTGAAAATTTCTCTTTCACCCACTTAAACAAAAACGGAAAAAATCAAATATAACTGGATACCCGCTCTTTTGCTTACCTCAACGCATGATATTACTAACAGTAAAATAATTTGAATCGCTTATTCTTCTAGTTTCCCCTTTAAGTTTCTATGCAAATCCATATTTCTTCCTTTGTTTTTCTTTTCCCGAATAAAGTCACTGAATGTTTAACTCTAATTACCACCATTAACAACTCAACATCCATGGTGACAAAAGAGGTGGAGGCAAATGCATCGAATGGTGGTGGAGAAAGCTCAGCATGTACAAATACGAATTCCTCCTTAGAATTATCCTTGAATCCGGCAGCGACAAGGACATCTACTCACCGCAGAAGATTTTCGAATGATGCAATGCGGCTGCGAGGCTATCTCCAAGAATGCAAGCTAGCAACTTCCCTTCTCGTTGTAAATCCCTTTAATCGATTCTCTCCTTATTCTTTTCATTTATGTTATTAATAATGGTTAATATTTTTTTGTTCGTCGTTAGGTTTTGTAGCTTGCTGGTAATGCAGCAAGGGATAACAAGAAGACAAGGATCATTCCTCGGCAATTTCAATTGGTTGTGAATCCCGGGAGGATTGATTAATAACTGGAGAAGAAGGCAAAGGCAAGGGAAGAGAGAAAATGTAACCGTTTCTTAGAAGTTTAAAAGCATTTATTTGTAGTTATTAATATTAGTGGTCCTTTGTGATTTAAAATAGAACAAACTTTGTTGATATAGATTTTTGTTATCTTGGACGAATGTATGTTGATTTAATGGTGGTAAATCTTTTGATATATGAAAAAATTAGATTCTTCCGGGTTTTTATTCATGGTTAATGTAGTATTTTACGTACACTTAAATATATTTATATAAAAAGTAAATAATATATTTTTAATATTGTAATTAGGGAAAAAGAAAATTAACCACACATAATTTCTACATTTACCCACACATAAGATTTACCACGTGGCATTTCCACATCATCATCCACCGTGGCATTTCCACGTGGCATTTCCATGTCATAAATAAATTTAATCATAAATGTATTTATCCACACATATACTATGTCTTTCGGGACACATATATATGTGTAGCTAAACAATTTTCTATACACATACACATATGTGTAGCTAATACTCTTTCTCCACGGAAAAATAGTCACACATGGTGACACTTGCGTTATGTGTGGGTAAATTTCAATTCTCACACATGATCATACATATAGCCACACATGCATGTGTACCTAAAAGTCTAGTTTTTTGTAGTGAACAGGCCGTCGTCTAGTCAACAGATCGACCTGTATTCCTCAAATTGAGGGGGAACACTTGATCAAGTGATCCATCATTTGAGGGGGAACAAAGGCCGATATCTACCACCAGGTTGATACCACAAGTCCAGGCCGTCCTCATTTAATCAGGCCGCTATCAACCTGAATGCAACCCGCATTAATGAAGGGGAAAATCAAAAGGGCAGTATCACCCTTTTGTCTTTCATTTAACTTCTTTAATACGCATTGAATTTTCTCAATTACTAATATTTATTTCTCAATGTGTTACATTGTTTAAGGCTCTGTTGTGTTGCAGAAATTAAGGAAAAAGGGAGTAATCATTGCTATTTTTGCAACCCATCTAGTCAGGTGTCAAGTTTTGACACATTGACCGAGGTCGCATTTAATTCACTGCAACCCACTCTGAAAAAGTGCAAGTATATGCACGTTTCTATTTTATTCACGCGCGGATGTGAATCGTTTCACATTCCACGCGCTTTCATCGTGCGGATGAGGATTAAAGTTGTAACTTTAACCTTTTCAAATTCGAATGATCCCAACCATTCAATCTGTTTCTTCAGACCCGGTCAGGCCGATGCACCGCGTTCTTCCTATGGAGGTGGAGGTCGTGGAGCCACTAAATGTCAGGCAACCTTCGCCCTCCCCCTCGCCCTCATCTTCGGCCGAACGGACTCCTTTCCCAGTCCGTCCGCCATCGAGCCGTCCGCCTCGCAGCATCGTCCTGCATCTCCCCCCCCCCCCCCCCCCCGCAGGATGTTGTCGTTGTCTCTCCAGCAGGCTCCCCCGCAGGCCGTCGTCGTGTTGGCTCGGTGGAGATCGAGGATCTCACCGAGGATGATCCCCAACCTTCTCCCTTTCGGCATGTGGCCGTGGAGGAAGACGTCGTCCTGCCCCTCCAGCCGATCACCGAGCAGCCCGTGTCTGCTGCTCACTCCCAGGTGGCTTCCTTGAAGGCCGAAGCCAGGCTGCGGGTGATCGACCTGATGCCGGGGATTGAGCAACTCCCCAAGTCCCTCGATCTAGCAGCTCGCCTCCAGTTTTATCTGGTTTGTAAGTCGAACTACTATTACGTTTTTGAAGCATTGATGCGGGTCGTTTCCCTCGACGACCTGAAGGTCGAGGAGCTGGAGTTGGAAGCAGAGTTTAACTTCTTCAGTGTAGAGGATGCGGCCGCAAATTTCCAATCCCTCGTGCTGCGGCGCATGAAGGTTGAGGCCAAAATTCTGGGCATCGACCTTCGCCCCCTCTACACCAATTCGCGTGCCCTCTTCAACTCCGCCTCTATTATCGGAGACGAGTTTGATGCTATTCAAACTCCGGAGCAATCGCCACCAAGGAATGAAGGTGGTGATCAAGCTCTGACTGCTGCTGCTGATGCTGCTCCATCTCCCCAAATATCAAAGGTTGATGTTGAGGCCGAGCTCAATTCCCTATCTGCCAAGCTCGAGTCTCTCACTCTCAGTATTCCGGAGCAGATCAAGCAGGCCATAGCAGAGGCCCGGGTCGACATTTTGAAGGAGGCCAAGACCCAGGCCGATGACGCTGCCAGAGAGCGGGTCACGAAGTTTGCCGTGGAGAACTTGAAGGAATATACAGACAAACTTCTGCCAGCCCAGCTCGAGGCTCTCAATATGGCGTCCCGCGACCTGATCGGGGAAGTGTTGGAGGACGTGGCCAAGGTCGATGAGCGTGTGACCGACCTGACCTCGTCAATCTCCAATTCGGCATCGGCCTCCAACACCCAAATCAACGACATCCTTGACACCCTCACCAGCCTGCTCACCGGGCATCAACAATTGAGGGATGCCGTCGCCAAGCTGCAGGAGGAGGACGCTTCCCTTCATTCATTCATCAGCTCCCTTTCTGATGATGTCGAAAAGGGGGAAGAAGCAAGGGCCGCCGCCGCCGCCAAGAAGAAGAGGACCTCCAAAACCAAATCCCCTTCATCTTCTTTGGCTCCTCCCCCTCTTCCTCCGCCTCCGCCGCCAAGGAAGCAAGTTTCCAAGGCCGCCGCCTCCCAGTCCGATTCCGAGGCCGCCGCTGCCCAAGCTCGATTGGCTAAAGAAGCCGAGCTCATCACCGCCATGCATCTGGCCGGAGCGACCCCGGAGCAGGCCGTTAACCCAATAGAGCAAAGGCGTTTCATTGCGGAGCGCCGGGCTGCCGAAGCGAGGAAGAAGGCCGAAGAGGACTGGATCAGCCAGTCGGCCTCCGAACTCATTTTGGAAGCTGGAGTCCAGCAACAGGCCGTGGAGTGGCTCGATGAAAGCCAGAACGCCCTGTTGAGGGAGCTCAACAGCTGTTTTATCCTCCTCTTTTACTGGATCAATGACCCATCCCTTCCTGAAGATGCTGATGATGCCTATGCGGCCTATATGCTCAAATTTCCTCACCAAGATTTTGTTGGTGAACTGCGAAAGAAGGCTGCAGAGGCCGGTGCGATTGTACGGGCTCCTTGCAAGCAATATTTCACGCCCTTGACAATCGGTGATTCGGGCTTCTTGGATTATTCCCGAATCGACCGGTACATCGCACTGACGGCTATCGGCATGAACGTCAATGTCTCAAATTCCGATCCCGCCTACTGCCGTATCAGGGATGGAATTTATGCAGGTATGAAGGCCAAGTCCAGGGAGCAGATCCAGGAAGAGCGAGTGGCAGCCCGTGCCCAGCAGAAGAAGTAGCAGAATTAGATGATTTTGTAATGTTTTTGAAATTCATTTAAGTTCATAGCCTGCATTGTAAATTCCTTATGTAATCTCGCTATCGAGCTGAATGAAGCAAAAATCATCTATTCGACCTGACGACAATACCTCTTTGTCCAGGCAAACTGCCTTTACTGCTTTATTTTTATTGTCTCATTATCTGCCTTTCTTATAATTCCTTATCAACCTTCATGGTTAATCGATCTTTCATCGTTTTATATCTTAGGAATTATTTGTAAAGTGTATGGTTACGACATCATCAAAAATGGGGAAATTGTTGGGAACCCCTTGCAGTTTGATTTTGATGATGTTTATCGAAACCACACTTAGGCATATTTTCTCTTGTTTAGGGTTAAGGCCGATAGATCGACCTGCTACCTGTTAGTGCAGGTCGATGCTCTCTAAAGTTTAAATACAAGTTTGATCCACTCGGTAAGAGAAAGGTTGTTTATCGACCTGCCTCATTCGGATCGAGCTGGTACATCTAGCTGTCTATCGACCTTCCTTATCAAGCTTCCAGCCTGCTTTGACTTAGAAGATTTCAAAAGCTGGATTTCTATATCAAGGTCGTTGATCCACCTTCATGGAGCAACACGACCTGATCCTTGCCACGTGGTGTGCCAGCAAGGACGAATCTTCCCAACGGCTAGAAGTGAGTCACTCTCCAACGGCTAGTGCCACATCATCCTGACTCCAACGGCTAGTTTTCAAAACTGCCTATATATACTTCAAGCCATTATCGGTTTCAAGTACGGGAAACTCAAGCTATCAACGCCAATACTCTGCCAAAGTCTCTCTCAAAGTTCATATCCATTCAAGTGTTCGAAATTCCATTAGTTTCCCAAACACTTGACGAAGAGAGATTTTAGATTCCGATAAAAGCCACAACGACGAAGCTTTCACTGCTGCTTGTCGTTGATTCAAACATCTTCTTCTCCGACCCGTTCGAAGTTAGAAAGATTGTTTTGTGTTATTCACCATTATAGAGTTAGTCAAGCTCTGTAATTAGTGAAAGGTTGTTTGTACATTTTCTGTACGAAAGGTTGTAAGGGTCACGACCCAAAACTCGTGTCTAGATATATTCAAGTTAGAGTGTATTTAGAACTGATACTCAGTCAGTATAAATAAGAGAGAGGTTGGATCCAAAGGTAAAGGGATTCTCAGGTCGAGTCGACCTGACGTGGACGTAGGAGGGTTTCTCCGAACCACGCTAAATTACGGTGTCTCTCTCTCTCTCTCTCTATTTATTTATCGCTCTTTCAATATTTTATCTATCTGACGAGCATCAACCTGCATTTCATGAATCAACCTGCATTTGCTTAACGCCATTAGATTTTTCAAAGAGTAATCAACCTCCACCAACTTCCGCATTATCACAGTTTGATAAATCAAACTTGTTATCAAACGAGCTTGATAGATCAATCTGCCTCTGATAGGATCGACCTTCTGATCAACCTGTTTTTAAAAAACGTCAAAAACGGTTGGCATTGGTGTATTCCCCCAACACTCGTGTTGATAACGTGTTGTAAAGTACTCCCTCCGTCTTTAAATAATTGTCCCGAGCCGCCAAAAATTTTGTCTAAATAAGTGTCCTATCACATTTTTCCAAGCAAAAATTACACAAAAGTACCAAAACTACCCTTCTTGAAAATCTAAAAGTGGGAGTAAGACAAAATAAATAAATAAATAATCAAGGATTTTAAGGGCATAAGTGTCATTTTAGCATTCTCCTTGGTTTTTTCAAATTGGCGGCTCGGGACACTTATTTAAAGACGGAGGGAGTAATTATTATCAATCATACAGATCTGCGAATAGAAGAAAGAAGATCTGCTCAGTTGGTAGAGACTCATGCTGATAACGTGTTGTAAAGTAATTATTATCAATCATACAGATCTGCGAATAGAAGAAAGAAAAAGAGGAGAAGACGATAGAGAAGGAGGCGAAATAGGGTTTCTCATTAATCGCACATTCTATCGTATCTTACAAATAAAGTACAATAAGATACATATACTACATAAAAAACCCGAACTAATAAGTAATGTCCACGATATATAAATATTTATCACATGAGAAAATATACCCCTTTGTCTAACTAGCATAAGAGAAACAAATACTTGTTTCAAACTTAACAAAACACAAATTTTATCCAAGTTTCATGTGTTGAGACAAAAATACCCCTAACTACTATTCACCTTTCTTCCCTCTCCCTCAACATATGCATCTCTCTCTCCCTTCTCTCTTCTTCTCTCTCTCTATTCTCTCCTCTCTTTCTCTCTTTCTTTCTCTGCCCCTCTCCAACCAGAGACATAATCACACAATTGAGGAGCAACAACAATGGCTGCCCAAGAACAGCAAGAAGAAACCCATCAAGACGGCGACGACTGAACGACTGCGTGGAGCAGATGGCGGACACGGTGGAAGAGCTGAGCAAGACGATGGCGGCGCTCCAGCACCTCCGCCGCGGCGCCGACTTCCGGTGGCAGATGAGCATCCAAACCGAGCCGCCGAAGAGCTGGAACGACGCCAGCATCCAAACCGAGCCGCAGCTTCGTGTTGATTTTGGGCTTCGAGGTCTCGACTTCGCCGTCGGCGCTCGATCCTCCGGCCGCCGCCCGGACAGTCTGAGATGGCAATTTTTTCTCAAACGGGTGCGGCAGAAACCCACCAAGATCCGACCTTGATTCGGAGATCCGACAAATGGCGGACCCGGGTCCATGACCCGGATTTCCGAGCGATTGAGCTCGGCTCCGATTGAGAAGCGAAGCGTTGATTCGATGCCTGGTGCTGGGTTTTGAGAAGGCGAGATTGGAAGCTGAGTCTGGTTACAGTAAGTCTGCTACCTGTTTGGAAGCTGAGTCTGGCATTAAATGTAAGTCCCGTGAATTTGAATTACTCGAATCACACGTTTTAGATGGAAATTGGGGTGATTGCATCAAGAGTCTTGATAGAATAAATGGCTTGGATGATGAGACAAGAGCTTCGGTATCTTTCCTTGTTCTTGAGCAATGCTTGTTGGAATGTTTGGATTGTGGGAACATATATCTGGCATTGGACATACCCAGTAGCCATCAACTAATTTGCAGCAAGGTTTTTTAGGTTGGGGGAAAGTTTGATTTCTTTAATTATTCTTTGAATGTGTGTATGTAATTTGTGTGTTGAATATGCAGCACGATGAGGTTATATGGCAGGTTATCAGGCATAAACACTGCAGTTTCATGGCCAAGTAAGCTCGATTCTTTCCTTGCTCGTCGAGATCGGGGTCGCTGAGGAAGCTGAGCAGATACTCGTCGCGGCGAGCTATGCAGGCGGTTAGATCCTTCAGGAGTAAGCTCTACACCATAGATGAAGCCTCCACTTAACAGAAACCTTCAACACCATTAATTCGAATTTGAGAAATGGCTGTGGAGTTATAATTTGATTTATTTATAAGATTGTAAATTCTGTATCGAATTCTTTTCATGAAAACTAATTGATTGTATCTTCTTCTTCTTCTTCATTATTTTTTATTTATTTATGAATTTGCATGGTATGATGGTAATTCTTACTGCAGTGTATATGCGATCCCAATTTTCTCATTTTTTTTTTCCTTCAAAATTTAATTAGTACTCCCTCCGTCCTCCATTTAGTGACGGAGGGAGTTTGGGCACGCGTTTTTTCGCATTTTATGGTATAATAATAAATTAATGTGTTAAAGTGTTAAAGTGGAATAATTGTGGGTCCATTTGAATTGTTTAATAGTATTAAAATGTTAAAATAATAAAAAGTAGATGTATAAAGTGTTAAAGTGTTAAAGGGATTGTGGGGTCTACGTCCAAAAATGGAAATTGTCAGTAAATGGAGGACGTCCCAATATAGTATTAACGTCACTAAATGGAGGACGGAGGGAGTAATTATTTTTTAATTAATTGTTGTGGTTGAGATAATAATTTAGCTGAAGCTGTAGGATGCGACTTGTCTTTGCCTCTGTTTGTGTTAGGTTTGGTTGGCTTGAAGATCTTATTGTTAAATATAATTATTGAAATCTTGTGTTGCCCTTGTTTCTTCTCAATCAAAGGTTAGAAAATAATAAATTCTAACTCGCGATATGCGATCATAACGTAAGAAATTTGGTATTTCTAACGGGGGGGACTGAATCTGTTGGGAATGCCAAGACACAGGTTTGAAAATAATAAATTCTAACTCGCGATATGCGATCATAACGTAAGAAATTTTGTATTTCTAACGGGTGGATTGAACGTGTTGGGAATGTCATGACTAAGGTTAGAATATACTAAATTCTAACCATTGATATACGATTATAACGTAGGAAAGTTGATATTTCTAACGGATGGACTGAACCTGTTGGGAATGCCACGACACAGGTTAGAATATACTACATTCTAACTCACGATATGCGATTATAACGTAGGAAAGTTGGTATTTCAAACGGGTGGACTCAACCTGTTGGGAATGCCACGACACAGGTTAGAATATACTATATTCTAACTTGGGATATACGATTATAACGTAGGAAAGTTGGTATTTCTAACGGGTAGACTTAATGTCTGGTTAGAATGTATGAATTCTTACTTATTACGACAGGAAAATGGCTAGAATATCTTAAATTCGTATATATAACAAATATAGGTAAGAAATTCTATAATATTTAGTAAGTTGTATCAAAAATAATAATAATAAAATAAAAACTCGAATTAAGAGAATAAACTGAAAATAAAAAATTAAAAAAAAAAAAAAATTTGTCAGTTTAGTGTTTTTTTTTTAAGTGAATGTGAAAAGGTGAATTCAAAATAAAGTAAAAAAAAAAAAAAAAGTGAAAGGACAAGTGCACGTGGGGTGGGGTGGGGGGTGGTGTTGGGGGGCAATTGATATGCGATTAAGGTTAGAATATAATAAATTCTAACCATTGATATGCGATTATAACGTAGGAAAGTTGGTATTTCTAACGGGTGGACTGAACCTGTTGGGAATGTCACGACTAAGGTTAGAATATACTAAATTCTAACCATTGATATGCGATTATAACGTAGGAAAGTTGGTATGCGTATATATAACAAATATGGGTAAGAAATTCTATGATATTTAGTAAGTTGTATCAAAAATAATAATAATAAAATAAAAAATCGAATTAAAAGAATAAAATGAAAATGGAAAATTAAAAAAAAAATATTTTTGTCAATTTAGTTTTTTTTTTTTTTTTTTTTAAAATAAATGAATGTGAAAAGTTGAATAAAATGAAAATGGAAAACTAAATTTTATTTTTTTTGTCAATTTAGTTTTTTTTTTTTTTTTTTTTTTTTTGTAAATGAATGTGAAAATTTGAATTCAAAATTCAAAATAAAGGAAAGGACAAGTGCACATGGGGTGGGGTGGGGTGGGGTGGGGTGGTGTGGGGGTGGTGTTGGGGGGCAATTTGGGTAGTTCACATCAAAATTGGATACATTTTGTGTTTTGTTAAGTTTCCAACAACTATTTGTTTCTACTAAGCTACTTAGACACCATATTTTTTGCCTCTTATAACATTATCAATATAATATCATTTTGATTCGAATTTTGTCAGAATTATATATTGTGTATTTTTATTGTACAGACGACACATCTGACACTAATATTACTGAAAGACATGAAAAAAAACTTACATATACTATAAATGAATAATTATCAACAAATATAATACAATTTCAATTAAAATTTTACAATAATTTTGTATAATGGTACAAATACGGAACATAAAGAATAAATTTATAGAAACTCCAAAAACACTAATATCACCCCCAAAAAAAAGGCCTTAAAAAATTCCAATGAAAAAGATACTATTGATATTTTTGTTTTTTCTCAAAAAAATTATACAAGCATACATTTAAACACGAGCCGATAAGAGTGGTGTTTGTTGAGTCAACAAACAGACGCTTCGTCTATGTTATATTAATGAATGTTAGATTTGTGTAAAAGTTTGCTCATTTGTTAAGGTTATTTTAGTGTAGTATAAATAGTTCATGCTATGGTAGTAAATGGGCAAAGTTTGGGTAATTTTGATTGAATATTAATAATTCATGTTATTTTGGTGTAAGAGTAACGCTCCATTATCCTCCATAAATACTCTAATATGTCCACCGCTAATATGGTAGTTTTAAAGTTTACTTTTTTATTTTTTTAAATAAGTGAGGGTATTATTCAATAATAGTATGACGCGTCATCTTTAATCACTTTTCGTAGGCTTATTAAAAATGCCCACGGTAGATATGATAACATTTCTTTTTGGTGTAAATGGAAAGAGATGAGATCTTCTGTCCTCAAATTGGTATACCAATGATGTACTTGATACAAAATTAGGAAGTTTTGAATTCACTCTATTAGTGGTCATTTTGAGTTTGGTTAATGTATGTCAAAACTTCCTAATTTTATATCGGATACACCATTGGTACACCAATTTGGGGACAGAGTATCTCATCTTTGAAAAGGGAAAAAGGAAACGAAAAAAGAAAAAGAAAAAAAGAGTGTGGCAATGAATTTACATAACTACCCCTCCGTCTAACAAGCAAAATAGCGCGCAGAGAACCCAACAGAGTCGGTCCACTTCTCTCACTCTTCTTGCGCCTCTCGCCGTCGGAGCAGAGAACTTACAATGCCGGAGCTTCCGGAGGTCGAGGCGGCGCGGCGGGCGGTGGCGGAGCACAGCGTCGGCAAGAAGATTATTAAAGCCATTGTGGCTGACGATGCCAAAGTCATTGACGGCGTTTCTCCCGCGGACTTCGAGGCGGCGCTCGTCGGAAAAACAATCGTCGCCGCGCATCGGAAGGGAAAAAACATGTGGATTGAACTCGATTCCCCTCCCTTCCCCTCTTTCCAATTCGGTAACGCTTCGATTTTCTTTTTTTCATGGTTAAACCTGGAAATTCATGCATTGCTATCGGTTTCGTTTTCGAGTTATTACTATTGGTTCTTGGTTGTAGTTACTTTCTGCAAATTAGTAGCTACAGGTTGACTGGGCAAGTAAAATTGAACGATATTGTCACCCGCATAAGAGGATTTTTTTACATAGATTACACCTATAGCACAATGAGAAGGCGGGTGATTATGGCATGTGATGAGTAGAGGGTTAGAGAGTTTTCTTTCAATTAAAAGTAGTGAAGTAGATCGCCTCTCATGCGAACGAATTTCTTGCTCAGTCAATTGTTTGCTACAGGTAGTTTTGTCCTATTACAGTTTGCTGGATATTGGGCAAATTGTAATCCCTGCTGCAGTTTGGTATGAAACAACAATGTGACTCCTTTCTTCCTGTTAAGTAGCACTGGCCATTTTGTGTTGTGTTCACTTCACATTTAGCGGATTAGATATATTCTGGATATAATAATACACTCTTCAAATCCTTTTTAGGTCCTCGTATGTTTGGTTTCTATGGTTGAGCGATCATTTCAGGAGGATGGGATAGTTTTCTGGCACCGGTTTCCTAGAATGGAAGAAACAATAATCGGGCTCACTTTTCTTTTGTCAAGAATGACTTTTTTCAATAAAACTATAAGTGCTACATAAGTACACATTTTGTTTCAACCTTGTTGCTAGGATAGCTCACTTTCTGTTCTGGAACCATAGTGAAGGAAGACTTGACCTTAATATCTTGTGTCGGTGAATATGAGCTTTCTCTTACGGTGTTGTGAAGGTTATAGTTTGTCGATTTTCCTATTCTGACTAGCTGATGCTTTAACCAACTTGCTTGTATGTAAGTTTAAGGATCCAAAAGAATTCAAGATATTTTGTTGAGTTGAAGATTTCTCTCCATTTCTCTCACAGGAATGGCAGGGGCTGTGTATATCAAGGGAGTTGCAGTCACAAAATATAAAAGGTAAGCACACTTTTTGTAATTGTTCACAACAATTTCTAAGTGTGGCATACAGTTTTCTGGGATTCTTATCATGCTCTATGTCAGTCTGGTTATTCTACCGTACCTTGAAGGCTTTATCAACAAAATGCATAAGAGTGTGTGTGTGTGTGTGTTGGGGGGGGGGGGGGGGGGGGGGGGGGTGTCTCTAATTCTTGGATTGATTCATTTGGCTTGAAAAATATAGAAGGATATTTGAGGATACATGGAAATATGTAGAAAGGGAGTGTATTGAATTAATTTGAGAGTTATTTCCTTACTTGAGTGTCTTAAAGTTATAGCTTAAAGCTTAAAGTTTTTCATGTGCCAGAGGTAGCTATATATTGAGGCTGTGTAATGCATTGACTCTCTGTACCGTTTATTTTCTTGTAACAAACTTTACCATTTCTTTAAAAAAAGAATAAAAGAAGATATATAGAAAAAATAGAGGCGACAGTGATCTGGATGTGCAATATGGTTCAGGAAATGCCTAACTAATAAGAACCCTGCCAGTGGCTTTGATGTCAAGGTTGATCCCTGAAAAATATAGGTCTTTTTTAGCATTCAGAAATAAAACTCAAAACATTGTTAGATTGTAAGTAACATCATGCTGTTGCAACACAAGGAATAGAACTTCAGATTCTTCTATCTGAATCCTGTATTAGATATAATTATTCAAACTTCCCGATTGGAGTTTCCAATTGGACTTGGTAATTTTTGGAAATATACCCACCATTGACTCTTAAAATTAGAATGAAAGGCCTGACATAAGGACATATCTCCTTGCTTTACAAACATCTGTAATTGATTGAAATTGAGGCGGTTCATTGGCTGTTGTGGAATAGGGAATTCGATTATATTACCTTTTCTTTTTTTGCCTATTGAATAAATTCTAAACTTCCTCGATATTAATCATTTTATCACATACTTTGCAATTAACAGATCGGCTGTGAAGGATACAGATGAGTGGCCTTCCAAGTATTCCATGTTATTTGTTGAAGTGAGGATCTTTTTCCCTTAATTTATTGAAGTCGAAACTGTTCCTTCTAATGAAATGATACGAGAAATTTCAATATACTGCTTTACCTGATAAACTCAAAGTGCTTGCTGCACTCCATAGGAAACTTGACATGCACATATTTATGCTAGAGTCATGTTTTTAGGGGCCTTGAAACATCCTTTCCTTTGTGTAACGCCATAAGGTTCTGATGTTTCTATTTGCTGGACAGATTAAGATTATTCTTGTTTTGTATGATTCCTTGAAAAAGATGCACACACAGCCTAATATTGATGTCCTTATCCTGGAATAATGTGATATATTAATGTTTGGCTCAGCTAGCTGATGGTGTGGAGTTCTCGTTTACTGACAAGAGGCGGTTTGCTAAAGTTCGCCTGCTTGACAATGTAATTTGTGAAACAGTATCCGTGCAGATTTTTTTTTTTTTTGTTTAATTTCCTTCTATTAACTATATCAGTCTAAATTCATACTGTGCTTGTGTGCTTTTCCAGCCTGTTTCTCTTTCCCCAATCTCTGAGCTTGGTCCTGATGCATTAACGGATCCTATGACAGAAGATGAGTTTCACAACTCATTAAAGAAGAAGAACATTGGAATTAAGGCTCTTTTACTTGACCAGGTTTGTAATGTTTTAAGTACTATGTATGATTGTGTTAAGTGCAAAGGCTATAAAACGATATTAACTGTGCTATTTTTGCTGCATCAGAAATCTTCTAATCCTTTTCTTCTGGTGATTAAAATATTCAAAGTTCTAATTCATGAAAATGAAATAAGTAATTTTATATGAATGAAGTTTTATTGAAGCATCATATTACATTTAGTTGACGTTACTACTGTTTGCAAGAAAATCAATCTCAAGCTTCTGATTACAAATATGACCATGTTCTAGAAGATTTGTATTGAATATGAGAAGGGATAGTTGAAGAAATGTGTGACAACTTTGTAGAAAAGTGTCAGAGTTTGACAACTTTGGTGGCACAACTTCACTTTGCAGTTGTTAAAATTTCCTAACTCCGCTTGGTTAATTTGAAAAGGATTCTATTTTTTTGGTTTTCTGCATGTTTGTGGAATTGTTTATTTATTAATAAGAGTTCATTTTACGTCATTTGAGCTCAAATGTGTGATTGCATATCTCTAATATCTGCTATTAGGACAGATCGCGGCACATACTTTTCTTAAGCTGAAACAGTTAAATAAGCTATATAAAGTTCAGTGTGATTTAGATTCACTCTCAGTATTTGTGCTTTTGTCATCTGGTATGGTTGACAAATTAGATGTCTGTTCTCTGCAGAAGTTTATTTCGGGCATTGGCAATTGGATGGCTGATGAAGTTCTATACCAAGTTAGTCTGCTATATTCTTCATCACCTATGTACTTTTGCCTGTGAGAAAATCTGATATAGATGCTGCTATAGTGTGTTTTTTTTGCTTCTATTAGAGAAAATTGACTAAATGCTTTCTTTTCGCTTCAAAACGGGGATGTGATTTTCAGTTTTCGAGAAAGTATAGTGCATATCCAGCTAAAATTTCGACACATGGGCTTGCTTTTATATAAGCATTTCACCTTAAAATACAAATGGAAAAAAGTGTTACCACCGCAAGCTTGATTAACTGATGGTGTTTCGACAGGCAAGAATACATCCAATGCAAACTGCTTCCACCCTGTCTAAAGAAAACTGTTCAACCTTGCTCAAATGCATTAACGAGGTATTATAGATATTATTTGTTAATAACATGTCTTTTTGCATTAAGCTTGCATTCCATATGGGTGTCACTGGAGTCGATGCTTTTAGGTTACAGACTTTGCTGTCAAAGTAGATGCCGACAGCTTTCGCTTCCCTACTGAATGGTTGTTTCATTTTCGCTGGGGGAAGAAGCCAGGAAAAGTTAATGGTGAGACTTTTGGACATTAACAATAGTTTTGACATCAATGGTTAATTTTACAGGTAATTGAAAGGGCTCTTGAAGTTGGGGCGGACAGTAGTCAGTTCCCTAGTAATTGGATTTTCCATTCTCGGGAAAAGAAGCCTGCCGAGGCTTTTGTTGATGGTTGGCTCTTGACCTGTGCAGTGCTCTTTCTCTGGCAATTTTTTAAAAATCATTGTTATAATTAGTGCAGCACTTCGTTGAGCAAATTAGTAGCTTTATTGATGCCATAGAATGATTTATGCCGCAATATTTGTTAGTTAAGATCTCCTTAGTTGTTCCCTGGTTTCTTTTGGCTAAGCGATTCATTTTTTCCACTCTGGTCTGTTGGTTTAACTATATAAGCTTTGCCAATGCTTGTATGCGTTTTTGTGCATACTCGTATGTCTAAAACAAAGAATTGCGTAAAAATTTGACTATGGAACCGAGACTTCCTCCGTATTCGATAAGATATTGCGCTGCAAAAGATCTACCACTTTCCTACTGTTGTGAAGGAAATGTGAAAATGAAGTTGTAGCCGTCGCTTTGTTGCAATGTGGTGATGTTACTTCCAATTTCAAAATTTTGCTTTTATTTCAGAATATGCTAAAATAGATTTATGTATTTTTCAGGGAAGAAACTTGACTTCATCAAAGCCGGTGGCAGGGTATGTTCATCTCAAATGCTAGGCATCTAACGTTATTAGTTTATTGTAGCATTCTTTTCCATTCAGCTTCAGTTTATATCTATTGCAGACAACAGCCTATGTTCCCGAGTTGCAAAAGTTAACTGGCGACCAAGCTGTCAAAGATACGGGGAAAAAGTCAAAGCGAAATACTGGTGGAAAGGGTGGCAGCGTGGACGAGTCAGGATCCGAGGATGAGACCAAGAAACCAAAAGTTGTGAAAGGGAAGAAGACAACTAGCGCCAAGAAGTCCTCAAACAAAAAGTCCAATACCACTGTTGAAGACTCCGATAGTGTTGAAGATGAGGATGATGATGTACCTCCGAAGAGAAAAAGAGGTGCGGAGAAGCCTCCTGCAAAGGGCAAACCCAAGGGAGACAAGAACGGAGGAGCTCAGAAGAGACAAGCTAGAGGGAAAGGTGCTTCTACGAAGAGGAAGCATGGGGAAAGCGATGACGAACTCAGTAATTCTAGTTAGAACATAGTCGAGGATGAACGGAAGACTTAGAAATTCCGGTAAACATATTCTCCCTCCCACCATGTTATCCAAAGGAGTGATATTAGCCTTAGCAAAAAGATTAGCTGTTTTTGTGTGATTTAGATCGATGGTCTTTTCCTATGTTAAATTAGATTGTTAGACAAACTTCCACACTCTTAACGTCCAGTACTAATGTTTTGGATCCAAGCATGAAATGGAGGTGTAAAAGTTGTTTTTGTACAAGGTCTTATGAATTGAGTATCTAATGTCACTTTAATACTACGCAAATTTGGCGTGAGAAAAAAAAAAAAAAAAAACGGTAAAGAAGAAAGTGCGGCATTGTTAGCATACTTAATGTGTTTACAACAACTGTGAGGAAGCCAAGTAACGAACAAAAATAATGGAAAGAGTTCCTAGCTCACTTTCGCCGCATCTGGAGTGATGTCCAAGTGAGATTCCATTCGACATTTTTATTATTATTAAAATAAACAACGGGAGGTCTTGACTTTTATTGACATAATGATATTTTCTTTTTGTTAAAATCAATGTTCTAAAAAACGCTAGGCGCTAGTCGGGCGGCGGAGGGCCGACTAGCGCCTAGCCGCCTAGGCGCCGCCTAGGCGGATTCGTATTTTTTATTTTTATTTTATTTTTTTACTAATATTCATAAATAAAAATATTAAAATTTTCATTATCCAATATTCCAATTACATACTATCTAATTTCATCTCAATTCTTAACAATGCAAATATACAATTGCAAACTAATATAGTTCAAAATTCATAAATCAATAGTCATTCAAATAAAATTCATAGTCGAAACATTACCACAAATTTAAACATAAAATCGAATGGGAAGGAGAAGAAGAGGAGAAGAATATTATTGTTCCCAGCCGCCCAGCCCGCCGCCTAGCCCGCCTAGCCGCCTAGGCGGCGCCTAGTCTGCAGCCGCCTAGCCCGCCTAGCACGCCGCCTAGCCCGCCTAGCCGCCTAGGCGGCCGCCTAGTCTGCAGCCGCCTAGCCCAAAATCGGGACGGCACGGCGCCGCCTAGGCGGCCGCCTAGGCCGTTTTTTAGAACACTGGTTAAAATATACTAATTGTAGCTTGGCAAGTTTTAATATTTTTCATTTATATTTTACTTTAAAATAGCGTTATATAGTAATTCGTATTGAATTTTGACATAATACAAATGCACCCACTATCAAAATATTCCCTTTTAAATATATTTTCCTATAAATACGAGTAACAGAAGACTTTATATAATTATGTATTTTTCTACTATAATTTTATTTAAAATTAATATATTAAAGCCCCGTCGATTTTCAACGAGCACTGCACTAGTATTCTAAGTCCTTTAGGGTGAAGTTGGCACCAGGGCTGGTGCATCTCAGGGGGTTAGTTTGCCTCAATGGGTAATTCGATTAGCACCGTATTTTTGTTGGACTTGTTCCAATTACAAAATACAAACTAATGATTTTGTTTGAGAAATTAACATTACCGGTCTCATTTATTTAATCAACTAATTAATCTTAATAAAGTAATTGCAGTACTAAACAATTTTTCAATCCTTCTTAAATTAATCGGAGTCGTTTGAGTTGCTATTCAATTCTATAGACGTCTCTAACTTATCTACTACAAGTGTAACTAATATTCATTAATTTACTGACTTAATTATAATGAAAGGTTAAGAAAACGCAGAATATTACATATATAGATAAGTTTTTGTATTTGAATATAATACGTAAATATGCTATATGGGATGGATTAAATATGGAGACGTCTATACACGTGATTGTCCAAATTAATGTCACGTCAAAATATAACAAATGACCTCATCCGATTATCGAGACCTTTAAATTGTTATTTAAATCATGGAAATCAAAGAGGAAACAAACAAGTTATGACAATTTTAGATTTCATGAATCAATTAATATTGAGATGCATATAGACGAGTAGATGAATAGTTCATATCTTAAACTAATAAATTAGCCTAATTAACGTAACATGCTAGCCACTATCATTGAGACATCGGTGGAAACTGAGACATGATAGATGGGACGAAGGGTTACCATTTAAACCAGATGGTTTGGTTAACACTTGTTATGGATTTCAAAGTCCCATTTTCAAGAAATGGATTCGTTACTATATGTGAGCAAGGTGTTTTTTTTTTTTTTTTTGTTCCGATTAAGAATCCAGGTTTTACTCTCACTTCCTTTACCAATATAAACACATAATATATGTAGCAACTGAATTTACATTATCACACAATTATGACTTGCCTTTGTAACATTTCTTCGAGATCTACACGGTACAGGGCTGCCAATATCTACACGAGAGAGGTTAAGCTCCTTCTGAGTTGAGTCGAGTCGAGTTGATTCAGAAAAACACTCTCAAGGCGCCGACAACTTTCTCTGGCCTGGAAATACGAAATGTTGATAGGAGGCAGGAATGAATGTTCGTAAGTGAAGAAATTGTGAGAGATTGTATGCTTACCAGTCCTCTTGTGGCATGTGGCCTGCACCTTCAATCAACTTAAGCTTGATTACATTTGCATTAACTTTCTGAAACTCTTCAGCGACTGACTGGGGGAGATACTTGTCTGATATTCCCCACACGACCGTTACTGGTTTATCCCAGCTGAGGAAGACATATCGAGTATGTTTGAGAAACGAGAAAGGTATGGTGGGGACTATATTCAAAACTAAATGCTAGAGTAAATATCGCTTTCTAGCCTAATGGATGTGTGTTCTTGTCTTAGTGCGGAGCCTATTTTTCCAGCATCGATAAGTAGTGTTAACAACCGAAAATCTGCAGAGAGGCATATTTGCTTTTGCTCGAGTGCCATTTGAATGCAGATTTCTTGTTTACCAAAATGACTTTTTCGTTCCCAACAAAAGAAAATGAAGTCGATCCCTAATCTATTGAATGTGTGGGAACATTTCTAAAGTCATGCATACTTTGGGTGAGAAAGTGCCACTTAGCATTAAGTTTGGGACCTAATATTCTGAATGTCAGTATTAATGATGAGGAAGCACTGGGAGACATGTGCAAGAGAAGTTCAAATGTCACTACATTTTTTAGTTTTCGTGTAATAATGTACCTTCCAGATGCAAATCCAGCTGATACTCGGCTATTGATATCCTTAAAGTTAGCTCTCTTGGCAGCCTCGAGTAGAGCTGTAACACCATAAGGAATAGAATCAGTGAAAACCAAGCAACCAATCATACATGAATATTTAGCCCATAATACATTTCTGTCTCAAATGACGGAATAAGACAAGAAGCTACTACAGTTTTGGTTGGAAACTACATTTATCATAGCTATAGAGGTATAACTAGTATCAATGTTTTAGTAACATGCTTTCCTGCTGCATGTATCGGATATCATTTGAGACCAGAACTCATAAAGCTTGAGGTTATAGGAAGTTAGTGGTATTAAGTTTCTGTGGAATATTAATTCTAAGATAGGACAGTATTACAAACCAAATCCAGGGCCACTGCTTGACAGGTACGGCAATCGATATACATCTGCCTTTTCCAGCTTCAAGACATAGCTGCCATGAAGAATAATTTCTTGTATTAGTAAAGACACAGTTAACATAGTGTTGATCCAACAGGAAAGCAATGACTAAAGACTCTCGAGAGTGATTCTTAGTGACCCGTTTTCTCATCCACTCATACAAAACTGAGATTAAAATTTTGAGGTTCCTTGGGGTAGAATCCTCAAGCAAAAAAACACAATAAATACTCGATGAATTATTATTTGAAGCTTCATCTGTTATTCTCTTACATCTAGGGACAGTGCAGAATTCCATGATCATTGTCCTAAAACCCAAACTAGATACGTGCGTCTCGAGGAAGTTGAGCTCATATAATCATATAGAGAGCAGAATTTGAAAATCACAATCAGAAGTAGGTCTGGTTGAAAGTAAAGGCCTGAGGTTCTCATAATATGGAAGAAAAACTTCTTGATACGTACGCGCTACCTGCTTCAATGAAACGCTCAGCCATAACTGCATTCTGGCAAGTAAATTCACCAAGAAGTGGAATCCTGTAGAACAGATTACATCTACTATCAGAAAACATAGATAAAACACCATAAATTTTGTGATGTCTATAGTCATTTTTTAGACAAAAAATGCACGAATTGTTGAAACCTGAGTTGTTGAAATAGCCCTGGAAGGGGTGATGAGACAGTCAATGGTGTGTTCAGGATCACAAGCTTTGATATTCTGCTTTCATTTTTCAAAGCCCAAGTCAATCCATACGATCCCACTATAAATCCCTATAGAAGACAGGTATTCACATGCAAATTTAAGGAGTGACATCCGTCTAAAATTTGCAGACATAAAGTTTCCAAAGTATTTGGAGAAGTCCAAACCTGAACTACAAGGAAAAAGGGCGAAGTAACCTCAAGAGTATACAGTAATTTGTCAAATGCTTCATGAAATTCTTTCTCTGTCAATTGATTTTTCAGTAGATTGTCAGGAAATCTTCTCCATCGGATTATAAGATGAGATAAGGGATCGGTAAGGTGCAAACCTGTGTAGTCAAATCCATATCCTGGCTGTGGCTTGTCACTGAACCCAAATCCTATCCAGTCAGGTGCAAGGCAGTGGAACCCAGCATCTGACATCTACGAAATGATTGCCATGGAAATCAATAAAGAAAAGCAGAATTTGTTTAGACAATGTTTTGGCTTAATCATCACTGAACTTAATCTTAACATTTGAGAATTTCGTGTAATATGGTAAGTGAACATCTAGACTGAGAAAAATAGGCCAAAACAATATCATAAAGACAGAGTCTATGAGTTCAGTAATTCGAACAGCAGCAGTACCTGAGACATAACAACACGATAGCTATATGACTGCGTTGGAGCTCCATGGAGAAACACAATGGTTCCACGCCCTCTCTCACGTGATCCTGCATAGAAATGAACCAAAATTATTTAATCTTCCACTTAAAAAACATGTTGCCGAGTGTTACCTGTTTCTCTCACAAACCATCGAAAGCCCCCAGACTTAACATAAGAGCCATACTCCTTTCCCTTGTCTTCTATTCTCTTCAATGAAATTGACATGACATACAAATATCAGTCTCAACCTCTCAAACTACAATAGAAAACTCGAGAAGGCCAATCAGTAGAAGCATAACTCCATTGATTCCAACAACACAACACTTATAATAGCATTATTATCATTATTTTCTTTTTTGTTTTTTTTACACAAAATTCACAACCTAAATTAATCAGTTAAAAAAATCCAAAGTCTCATAATCCAAAATGCTACAACCAATAGGCAAGTGATCCATCTTCATAGGACCAATGGCAACAGGTGCACGCTCGTTTCTACTAAAATGTATAGCCCGGTATACCAACATTATCGTTACTTTTTAGCTTATTTAAATCTACAGGAACATTATAGCTGATCAGTAAAGTTCTTAAGATAATAATTCCATACAGCAGCCATAATTTCAATAAATTGTCGAATTAGTTAATCCACAAACACATAGATATGCACCTTGCTCCAGTAATCAACCAGAAAAATATCACAGCAACTAAAAAAAATGTAAAGTGCTATCGAATGCCTTAAGAGGGAGGGTAGGAGCATAAATCAGACTCAGAAGTGAAATCCATCGAAAAAAAAATAACAGAAGACATTAAAATGATTACATAGAGCATTTGGCCGACGTTCCCGTCCTCGGCGGGGGATTCCGGCAGCTGAATGGCGCTGCGGCTCGACGGATTGTCTGTGACGAACCCAAACGGATTGAAAGCGGGTTCTTCGTCGTCGTTTTTAGAAGCCTCCACGATTGTGCGGGCGGATCTTCTCTGAACGAACAATTTATTTGCTGAGAAAGTAGAAGTGGCTGGGTAGACGAGAGGCGGCGGAGAAGGAGGAGGAGGAGAGAGGAGAGAGAAAGGCATTGCGGCGGGAGGCGGATAAACTGGTGGCGGTGGTGGCGAGTGGTGGAGGGAGTTCAGAGTTGGAATTTTAACGTCCACCACTATCAACTGATAATATGAATCTTCCGCCATTTTATATTCCACTGCCCAATTTATCATCTCTTTTTTGTCTGATTATGAGTAATAAATTGACATTTTTACCCTAATGAATCTTTTTTAAATAATCCCAATGAATCAATATTACTATTAGGGGTGTTTGATAGGTCATACAAACCTCATACTAATTTATAGTTTGCGGTTATAATGGTGTTTGGTAGGTATACTAAATACTCCATATAAAGGGTCATGTATTAAACATGGTCCGTTACTAAAATCATTATTTCGTCAACATTAATAATACCTCCTACCCCTAGTATTAAACCCATATAAGAATATTTCCTTCTCTTTGTACTCCTTATAATTTTTAGTGCACCATACCAAACACAATATTAATATTAGTATTGGTTTTTATACTATCCTACCAAACACAATATTAATTGTTATATATTATTTTATCTCATTTTTTCATATTATTTTATCTTAAGATTGTTAATATAGGGTTTTATATAGAATCGTACCAAACGAAACCGTACTGTATATTAATGGAATTGAATCCCAATGAGTTGTTAGTTTGTTATATATTGTTCTCTTTTAAATTTCTTGACATTCTAAAGTTTTGTTTAATGAGTCAAAGGAAATTATTTAATATTCCCTTCATTTTTTTTCAGTTAACCTATTTTTTTTTTAATGACTTATTTCCTTTTAAGGTCCAACAAACATCACTTTTATTTATAACATTACATTTATCTTTAACTCTTACATATTAACTTTTTTATTATATTTCTTAAATGTCGTGCCAAAAATAAACAGACAATTTGAAAAAAAAAAAAAACAGAGGGATACTATACTGTATTAGATGAAGCATCCTCCAAAAAAGAATTAATTAGATACGATAATGCTAAGAGCAAAAACATATACAGCATATAAATTCCCCACCTATATAGAGCCCTTTTATATGATGATAGTGAATTATGATGTATATGAATTGGTTGGTTAAATTTTTTTTATTTTAGATTATGACACTATATGAATGAATGACTTTATATATAAGTTAATACATGTGACGAAATTCTAAGTTAACGTTTGAGTCCTCCGTATATGACTCTTGCACCACCTTTAAATTTCCCACCAAATGGAATGATTTTTTTTTTTTAAAAAAAAAAAAAATCAAATCTCATTTTCATGATTTTTCATGCTTGAAAATTGAAAATAGGTGAATTTTCAAGGACCAACAAATAAAATGTAGACATGAGATATGGAAGGATACTAACCTCTCAGACTTTGACGCAACCCGACGTCAACCCCTCTCCACCAATGGCTGACGCCGCCGTATTTTCTCCCGCCGGTGACGGCCTTTCGCCTAATTCCGGCATCGAAATCACCGTAAGGCCTTACTAATCATCTATTTTTGTCACAGTAAACTTCGTTTCGTTCACCGCCTGAGGACTGTATCAGCTCCCCCATATCCCCAAATCTCACTGCCCTAATTTTTTTTTCCACGAATTCCAAAAAAAATTATCTCTGGTAACTTTTTGCTTAGCGTTTGTTTCATGAACTTGTTTTGTGATTAATCAACGTGATTTAGTTGTATCAATCTCAATCTGATTCTCTTTCCAGAACTGTGAAGTTTATGTTACTGAATTAATTTGCTTGTGTTGTTTCTTGATGGCATCTCACTGTCTGCAGCAGATCTCAGTAGGAATTGAAAATTAGTTAGAATCATAATGTAGAATGCAATTTAGTTGAGGATTTTTTTGAATTCTATCTCTGAAACTGAGTTAGTATATATTGCTTAGTGAATCCAGAAGTAGCATACACAAGTATCTTGTTTTTCGATCATAAGTATCGTTCTTCGAATTGCTCTTACTAGTTTTATTCCGGTTTGAGTTCTCTTCTCGTGTTCGGTCGACTCAGTCTATATTTGCCTGCTGCTGTTGTGTTTCGTGTTAGGTGGATGAAACTTCTGAAAATGGTGAAGAGTTGCTGGATGAAGGAGAGGTAGGCTTCAAGATTGAAGCGCATGACCTCGAAGATGAAGATAACAAAATGCTTAAACTCAAGAACAATGATATTGAGAATGCCCTCCAGCATGTGCTTGGAATTGAAAGAGCTGACCTTGAGAATGAGAATGACCGTGTGCTCGAAATTCATGATGTGGGCCTTCAAGATGAGAGTGACCATGTGTTCGAATTCGAGAGGGATAGTGGCCTTGAGAGCAACTGTGGGGAAATGCTTGAGATCCATAGCAATGATAATGAGAAGGCGACTGATTCTAGCTGTCTAGTTGCGAGTGTTCAAGCTGATCATACTCTGGGAAAGGCGTATCTCCCACCCGTGGAAGGAATGGAGTTCGAATCATATGATGATGCCTATAACTACTACAACTGCTATGCCAAGGAGCTTGGATTTGGCATCAGGGTCAAATCTTCATGGACAAAACGAAACAGCAAAGAGAAGCGTGGGGCAGTACTCTGTTGCAACTGTGAGGGCTTTAAAACAATGAAAGAAGCATGTTCTCGGAGAAAGGAAACAAGAACAGGGTGTCTGGCAATGATAAGGTTGAGGTTGGCGGAGTCGAACAGATGGAGGTTGGATGAAGTAAAAGTAGAACATAACCATCTATTTGATCCTCAGAAGGCTCAAAACTCAAGGTCACATAAGAAGATGGAAGCAGGGATCAAGAGGAAGTTGGAATCCACACCTGATGTTGAAGTTAAAACGATCAAGCTCTACCGAACTCCACCCGTTGATTCAGTGGGCAGCGGAAGCTTAAGTGAAAGAGAACTCAGCTACCACACGGAGCAGTTCAAACGTTTAAAGTTTAAAAGTGGTGATCTTGAAGCTCTTCAAAGTTACTTTCGTCAGGCGCAGCTTTCTGACCCAAGCTTCTTTTATATTATGGATTTAAACGATGAAGGGTATGTGAGAAATGTTTTCTGGATTGATTCTAGGTCAAGGGCTGCTTACAGCTATTTTGGTGATGTGATAGTTGTTGACTCGACATTCCTTTCAAATAAGCTTGATATTCCACTATTATCGTTCTGTGGATTGAATCACCATGGTCAATCTCTGCTAATGGGTTGTGGATTGCTAGCCGAAGAAACCTTCGAGACTTATCTATGGTTGATGAGAGCATGGCTTACATGTATGTCGGGACGCCCTCCACAAACCATAATTACAGAACCATGCAAGTCATTACAGGGTGCAATATCTGAGGTTTTCCCAAGGGCTCATCACTGTCTCTATCTACCTCGTGTTATGCAGAGAATTCGTGAAAAATTAGAGGAGTTGGGAGAATTGGAGTTATTCCAAACAGTATTAAACAGAACAGTGTACAGCTCTGTGAAGATAGAAGAATTTGAAACGGGATGGGAGGAGATGATCGAACATTTTTCTATTAGAGATGATGAATGGCTAACTAGCTTGTATGAAGACCGCGAAAGATGGGCCCCAGTTTACTTGAAAAACTCTGCTTTTGCTGGAATATTTACCTACCAGTCTGGTGAATACGTTAACCCTTTTTTCCATGGCTACGTACATGATCAAATGACCTGGGGTGAATTTTTCAAGGTCTACGAATTACTCCAACAAAAGACGATTCAGAGGGAAGCTCTCGATGATGATGAGTCGAGAGAGTTTAAACCAATGTTGACAACGAGGTGCAGTTATGAGATGCAGGTTTCTGACGTGTATACTAAAGAGATATTCTTGAAGTTCCAAGAAGAGGTGTTGATGATGTCTGGCTGTTTCAGTGTGACTCAAATTCATGTAAACGGCCCCACAACCACGTATATGGTCAAAGAACGAGTTGATAGAGAAGACGGAGGCGAGTCAATAGAAGCAAACGACTTCGAAGTCGCGTATGATAAAGTTGGGATGGAGGTTCGTTGCGTTTGTTGTTGCTTCAGTTCCAGAGGATTTCTATGCAGGCATGCACTAAGCGTCCTCAGATACAACGGGGTTGAGGAAATCCCGAGCCATTACATCTTAACACGGTGGAGGAAGGACATGAAACGGCCCTACATTCTTGATCTTGGTTCGAATAATATCGACACTAGTAACCCTCTGCAACGGCACGAGCATCTGTACAGGCGCGCTATGCAAGTGGTCGCGGAAGGAATGGCGTCGCAAGATCATCGTATGGTTGCGTGGCAAGCGTTCAAGGAATCGCTAAATAAGGTTCGGCTTTCTGCAGATAAACATGTGTAGTGTAGAGTTGTTTAAAATGTAGAAGTATTGGGTGCTATTCTTAACCCCCTTATAGGGATGGCGTAGAGTGATGTAAATCTTCCCAATTGTATATACATTGATTGCGTGACTTCTTGTTGATACATAGAATAAGTTTCTACACAAATTTTCACGACTTTGAGACATTTTATTCGAAATAATCAGTTTTCTATTTTGGCCCAACAATCCCACGCGTACCCCCATCTATTATCTATTATCTATTATATACTACCTCCATCTCACTAAAATAGCTACACAAGAGAATGGATCAAAAACCAAGGAAAAAAAAATCAGGGGAATAAATTGCAGGTTAAGCACAAAATTAGAATCTACGTTTACTGTTCAATAGTTACTGTAGCGGAGTTTACTGTTCATCATTTTACTGTTCATACAATAAAAAATTAAAAAAAAAAGAAAGTGGGAAACAGATTGAAGAACAGAGCATACTATGATCATACTCGGTGGTGAGGGGGGGAAATTTGACACCCATTTCACTAGATATGATGTATATATCCATCAGCTTAGCATCATTTGGATATAATCTCTCTCAAGAACAGAAGAAGAAGAAAAAAACAGAACAAGAAGAAGGAGAAAACAGAAGAAGAAGAAGAAGAAGAAGGAGAAGATGGGGAAGAGGGATGATGTTCCAGCAGAGAAGAAGACACAGATTATGCAGCACTTGCTGCAGTTGGAGAAGAATGGGAAGATGGCCAGAGGGAGAATCACTGAAGCAGCAAGCATGTTCCAAATTTCAAGATGTAGTGTCCATCGAATCTGGAAATCTGCAAAACAACAAAGAGAGTTGGGTGAGGCCATTAATGTTGCTGCAAATGGTAGGGGCAGAAGCAGAAAGAAGAAGCACACAATCAACTATTCAGTTATTGAGGCAATAGACCCCAGTAAAAGAGGTACCATTTCGTCACTTAGTGATGCATTAGGTCCAGAAATTTCAAGGGCAACAGTGGGAAGATGGGCTAAGTTGCTGCTCAGACATCATAGTAATGCTATAAGGCCCCTATTGACAGCTCCTAACATGTTATGGAGGTTAGGGTTTAGTCTACAAGCCTTACACTTTGATTTTACTAGAAACACTCCAACATTCAAGCCCATGGAAAATACAATTCACATAGATGAGAAGTGGTTTTACTTGCAAAGGAAAAACTGCAGATACTACCTGACCCCAATGGAGGCAGACCCCCTAAGAGTTACACAGTCCAAAAATTTCATCCCAAAGGTCATGTTTATGTGTGCAGTAAGTAGACCAGTTTTTAGGGGAGATGTGAGTGTTCTATTTGATGGAAAGATTGGTATATGGCCATTCGTAGAGGAGTATACAGCAAAGAGAAACATCATCAAGAGACCAGCAGGCACAGTGGAGCTAAAACCCATTCAAAGCATCACAAAAACAGTTATCAAGGATTGCATATTAAAAGAGGTAAGTAGCCATTTTTAAATCTCTATCAGTTTCCATCATTTGAGAACACTCATTTTAACATCCCTAACACTGATGTCAATCTCACAGATTCTGCCTGCCATCAAACAAAAATGGCCAGTTAGTATGAGCAAGAGAATACATATACAGCAAGACAACTGCAGAGCACACATGAATAACACTGATCCAGACTTCCAACAAGCAGCTAATGCAGATGGTTTCAACATACAGCTAGTACAACAGCCATCAAACAGTCCAGATTGTAATGCAAATGACTTAGGCCTATTCACACCAATCCAAAGTCTACAGCAGAGGATGAAGTGCAAAAATCCAGAAGAACTCATCAAGGCAGTGCAAGAAAGTTTCCAAATAATGGAGCCACAAACACTAAACAAGGCCTTTTTATCATTGCAGTGTGTATTAGTTGAGGTGATGAAATGCAGAGGAAAGAACAACTTCAAATTGCCACACATGTCCAAGGATTCATTGTTGAGGCAGGGTTTACTACCTCAAAACCTAGATGTACCAGAATACCTAGTGAGGGAATGCATTGATCACTTGATTGCAGAAGAAAGAACAGAAGGATTAGAGATTTTGATGGAAGAATTAGGCATCAATGTCCCACAAGGTTTAGGTGAAATGTTTGATTTGAATGCATAGGGTGAAGACAGAAATGGGAAAGTAAACATGAAGCATAGAGTGAAGACAGATTGAAGAACAACAGCATATGGCAGTAGGTTTAGGTTATCATAAAGTGTATGTTTAACTTTCCATTTCCAGTACCTTTTGAAATCATTGAACACTTGAATGCACATCATTGAATTCATGTATTCTCAGTAATGCGTTAATGTAAAATCACATAAAGTGTAGGCACAGACAACCAAAACCATGTAACAGAGTTTGAAACCACTTCAATAGAGGCCAATGCATAAATAAAACATAAAACATGTCATCACTGCAGCTAATTGGGACCCCTAAATCCCACAGTTGCCCAAGAACAGACCATACACACATGCACATACTACCTCCATCTCAATACATAAATAGACCAGAACAGAGCATCATTTGACCATTCTATGTCATCAGTAGGTTCATATGACAAGAACAGAACATCATTTGAGCATACAACGACATCAGCAAGTTAGAATGTCAAATACAGAGCATCATTTGACCGTTGTATGTCATCAGCATACACATACAGAAATAACACCACACCTAATCCAACTATCACATAAACACAGGGAAGGATACAACCCATGTATATATCCATCAGCGGATGGTCAAATGGTTCCTCCACAGCCCCATCAAATGGTTCCTCCACAGCGCCAAATCCATTTCACCCAATCTGCATATACAAGAACAGAACATAGCATCAAATCAAACCAGGTATCAATCTTTTTGGAACCCTCAGCGCTAAAATGTTACACAAAAGCAACGCAGCAGTTTCAATAGAAGAGGGAAAGGAAAAGAGGAAATGAGATGAAGGATTAAACACTGCTGTGCTGAGGGTTCACAAAAAGATTGATAGATGGGCCGGTTTGAATGTTTTAGTGCTCAGATCACCCCATCTCCATCGTCAGTGGACGGCGCCGCCTCGGAGCTCCTAGCCGCTTCAACTCCGCCGGCGACGGTGGCCCAGGATGGAAGAATCCGGTACCGGTAGAAGTAATCTGGGAGCCGCCTCCATTTCGTGGGGTCAGATCTGTCCGGAGCTGGAGGAGCAGCTGGGACGGGCAACGCCGGCGGCTCCGGTAAAGGGAGCCGCAGATCTAGGGTTTGCCGAGGCGGGGGGGAGGACGGCGGAGAGTCTTGATACTCGTCCAGTTTCGCCCCCCTTTCCCGGCGAGGCGTACGACGGCGATTCCGACCCAGGGGGTCATATCTGGGAGGAGGGATGGGGCGAGAACGCCTCCGCCGGCGAGAATGGAGATTTCCCGCGGGGGGAGACGGCGGCGAGGGAGGGGTAGGGTTTTGGGGGCTCCCTTCTTCATCCGAAGGGATGGAAAGCTTCGCTCCGACCATCGGAGGAGATGGAGGAGAGAGGGAGAGGGAGAGATCGGGAGAGAGAGAGGGAGAGGGAGAGGTATTTTTTCACAGAGAAGAGGGAGGCGGAGAGCTCGAGTGAGGGATGTAGGGTTTCGCAGAGAAGAGGGAGGCGGAGAAGAAGAGGAAGATTCGAGAGAAATGGAGAAAATGACAATAATGGGAGGCGGAGAAGTGAGGGGTAGGGTTTTGACCCCTCACATATTGGGCTCCCCTCTCCGATCCCCTCCCTAATAGTGGGCTGCACAATTAGGGGCCCAATTATGGTTAATTAACCATAATTTGGGCCCTGATTTTTAGTTGATGGGATGGCCCATTAGGGGTAATTATTTGCCAAAAACGGAAGTGTAGCTAATAGTTGAGACGGACCGAAAAGGAACGTGTAGCTAATTTAATGAGACGGAGGTAGTATTATGATTAAAAATATAGATCAAAATAATATAAAAACGAAAACTTGACGGAAATGAAAACAAGTAACGCGTCATTTCTCTTGTCAAAAGACAAAACAATTAGCCGAACAAAAGAGTGAAAATATAACAGAGGTTGAAGTCCGAATCCCTTCCCCGACTCCGCTCCCCATCCGCCCCCGTAGCTCCGCCGCCCATCCGCCCCCGTGGCTCCTCCGATCAGCAACCACTAATCCACACCTGAACAACTTCAAAGATACACACTCCCTCGATTCATTCTTTCATGTGTTTCCGCCATTGAACTTGTTGATATTGGCATCCTCGAATGGCGTGGAGGGCTTTTGGGAGAAAGGTTACTTCCTTAACGATTTTCTGAACGATTCTCCTCACTGAAAGAAATTGAGGATGTTTCATTTCTTTTTTTTTTTGGTTTCAATTGATGGTCATTCGAAATTTCTCTTTTCGTTCTTCAGTAAAATTTGTGTTTATTTGTGGTTATTCTGGATTATTATTCAAATGTTCGTGGTTTAGTTCATTCCAATTACTAACATCTCAATTTCTTCTTGGACGATGCAATTTCGCATATTTATGGGTGCCCAACTTCGTCCTCTGTCGATGTTAGCAGCAAAACTATTGAACATTCAATTTTGTTTTGGATTTTCCTGCAGGGAATTTCGTCTAGTTTTACTAAAGCATTGGCTAGATGTTCCGTTTCCTCGGTTTCGAGATGTGAGAGTCAAGATTTTGCCAGAGTTCTATCTTCTTCACTCACATATTTGCCCGGTAAAGTGATGGTCATTTGCTCATTGATTGTTCAATTTTGACTATCTTTTGATAGTGTATTGTTATCTTTGTTAAAAGTTCATTTTCATTTTGTTTGGTAGTTCCATCCTCGTATCGTATAACATTACAGTTTCGACGAGTTTGTATCTGTCTTGACAAACCAGCTACTTGTTCTCTACAGTATAGTCATTTTAATCATTGTTTCGAGAATTCGAGTAATTGGAAAGAGCTATTTATCTACGACTGACTTTAATTTTTGCTTCTGGTTGTGTTTGATTTGTCCTTCAGGCAACCTTACATCATTTTTAGGTGCTGATAATGATCTCACCTTCTCGCCCAGAAAATGTCATAATAGGTATTTCTGCTTTTTGTTAGTATTTCATTACTTTTATCAATATAGCTTGGATTACTGGCTATGATTCTCAATTTCTTTAAGTGTGCCTGTGGGTGATATGTGTCCCCGCTGCTCTATAATAATTAACCAGCCGTCTCGATCTATGATAGTTTTTTGTCTTCTAATTTTGTCACTAGAGTCTCTATTTCTATTTGACCTGGAGATACTTGGAGAGTCCACTTTTCTTAGGATGAGTTTATCTTTGCCCGTTCTTATTGTTCGTTGAGTTCAATCACTTTGAAACATTTAACAAATGTTTTTAAGCTTAGGAAAATGTCCTTCGATGTTTTTTAAACTTCTAGAAATTAAACTATCAGCTCCTAACTAAATACGATGGTTGAACTTTAATTTCCTGAATTTGGTAGTCTAAGTTCCTCTAGAGAAAAATAAAAAGTTCATAACTTATCTGAAAAAAATCTGTGTTGCACGATTACGAAATCATGACTGTTATCTGATTCGTCATCTAAGTTTATTTGCTTTGAATCTGACAAAAGATCTAGCATGTTATTCATTCGGAATCTTTTAAAGATAATACCTTACTTTTTTTTTTAATTTTTTTTTTTAAATGAAAGCCTAAATTTGGGATTTACTTGATCCTTTTTACAAGTTGCATAACTTGGCTAAATTCGGTTGGTGGAGTTAATTGCAAATATTACTAGGTTTCTTCTACAATTGCTCTTTGTGAGAACTTGGAAGCGTCAGTCCTATTTTACTTCATCTCATGATTTATGGTTGTAACTTCTAATTGAGGCTTCCTACTTGATTATTGGTTCGAAAATGTTTTTTTTTTGTGCTTGTGAGGTTCTTTAACCATAAATTAATCAAGCTTCTGCATGAACAATTGCTGATTAATATACTCGCCAACTAGCTTTAAAATATACTCCCTTCGTCTCGTTCAAAGCATCCACATTCTTTTCGGGATGATAATTAAGGAGAAGGTGGTAGGGTCCACAACTTTTGAAGGTTTAATTTTTACCAAAAAGGGAAAGTGGATGCTTTGAATGGGACAACTTTAAAATGAAAAGTTGGTGCTTTGAATGGGACGGAGTGAGTATTTGTTAACTTGCTTGAATATATATAGTTCTAAATTCAATAATTAGTTTATATTTTTAAAATCTATTAGCCATAACTGATTTGTTAACTTGCTTGAATACATAAAGTTCATAATTGAATAATTAGTTTATATTTTAAAATTTTATTAGCCATAACTGATAAGTACTATAATTTTCTTGAACCTTAAGAATTTTGTTTTTGAAAGGAGATAATTGAGATTCTCCATTTACATATGTATAGAGAGCTCGTTCGGAATAAACTCATGACTCGTGAGCCTTGATTGTGTTTGGAGCTCAGCTTGGCTTGGTAATAAACATGCCAAACTCATGTTTCTCAGACTCGATTCAGCTGGGATTGACTTATAAATTCTGGATTCAGCTTGGTTTGTTTAGCGTACTGTGCAAACATGACTTTGTATGAGCTTGAAGAGGAAACTAGTTGAGTGTGTCTATTTATTTTCAGTTGCAAGAAACGGTCAACAACCCCCTAAGTATCTCCTTTGTGTTGAATGGAATTATGATTTCAATTATTATGTGTTTTAACATTTAGTGCTAGCATACTGTTCCATGGAGCTAAGGTCCAAAAAATGGAAGAAAATAGCGTCTCCACCGTTGTACTACTCGGTCAATTTTTGTTCCACCTGATCCATTTCTCATAGCCTTATCTATATATATATTAAAGTGAAATCACTCATTTTCCCGCTCAAACTATTGGTTTTCCCTCCACAATTGCATGGCCCATGCAAAGAGGGATGCACCCCTAATCTGGATGCTACATGTGGATTCCACTTACTCTCCCTCCTCCTCTCCTCTTTTAGTTATTTTCTTTTATGGTTGATAATATTTTTTCTTCTTTGTTTGTTATATTTGTTTATTTCTTCTTTCTTCGTTATTTTCTTTTCTTTATTGGTCTGCGAAAATGTTTGCAATGTCAGCAAGGGAAATATTTAGCATTATAATTTAAGAAATATAATTTATTTTAATATAATTATATTTTTAACATTTTTCTCAAATGATAGTTCTCACAAGTACTATATTAAATTTTTTTAACAAAGTACTTTTCCAATTTTATTAAAAATTCTTTTACTTTACGAGATATAAATATTAATCAAAATGTTTTATTTCTTTCAATTAAACAAGTTGAATCTTCAAAAACCATGTTATACAATTTTATTTTTTTAAACATTTTTTTTTGCTTCAAAAAAGTGCTAATTGTCATAAATAAAAATATAATTTAAATATATTTTTTATATATATTTTGAAATTTCTTTTATACTTACATAATTACATTGGTAAAACTCTTATTTCACATAGATGTGAGAAAATTATACAATATACTATATGATGTAGCGTGGATCGAATCGTGGACATCACACTAAAGAGAGTCTTAGGTACTTCCACCATATCAGCTCATAACATTATTATATGTACTATGTTCTACAAAAGGTTAAATAATATTTTTTAGAATAATATAAATTTTTGCCAAGAGCACCATGAGATGACAAATAGTCTTCAAATTTATAAAATTGAATAAATAAGAAACCATAAACATATTTATAAACAAACTTATTAACAAAAATAACAACATAAGGTTGCCCGAGCGAAGCCGGGTGGGCAAAACTAGTCTTTGTTGATAAGAATAGGCATTTTTTTGTCCTTATATGTGTTGGTTTTCGATAAGTTATAATCTAAGTTCCAGTTTAAGTGAAGCTTAGCTATGTATTGTATATGAATTCATATTGATCTTGAATTATGGGGAATAAAGACATACCAGTTCATTGGTAATTCAAAAACATGGGAGTATAATACTGGTAAGGTACACTATCTACTGATAAATGGTAAATATCTTGCTCTGATAGATTCATAACTATAACTATAAATTTCTTACTCTCTTTGTCCCACTGGTAAAGGGATAAGTTCTATTTTTATCTGTCTCAGATAATGGGATATTACCTAAAATGACAAAATTTTAACCCACTAAAGCCCATTCACATTACTTTATCTACAACTATCACTCCCGTCTTAATTATCGTGGAGGAAAAAAGTGATCCCTTTACTAACGGGACGGAGGGAGTGGTAAATAAAATTTAGCATAAATTTCTATATGAGCATTCATCCTTTTGCTAATCCAGAAACTGATCGTCTTTTCTGCTTCTTTTGTCGGGTGTAGCCATATAGTGCATGATAGGCAAGTCAATTTATCTCCCTGCATTATTTGAAGTTGTTATTGTGGTGATAGAATTTCCCTCTGCAGGTGTTACCATAAGAACTCAGGGAGAAGATTATTGGAAAAGGGGAAGAAAAAAGAAAAAGTATACAGTGGGAAGTACTCAAAGAGAAAGAAAGAGCCCAAGCCTGCAGTTGACACCCCTTATGTGCCTCCTAAACTGCTACGAAGTGCAAATTATTATAAAACAATCGAAATATTTGAAGGAATTACTGTCTTAGAGCTTGCCAAGCGTTGTGGAGAGTCTATAACTTCCATTCAGAACATCATCACACATGCTGGTGAGAAAGCTGATTCAGAGTTCGACGCTCTTGGCATTGATATAGCAGAGCTAGTTGCAATGGTAATAGTCCCTTGGATTTGAATGTTAACTTTTAACTTCTAATAGATTTATCTAGTCAGAAACTGTCTGTGAAGACAAATCGTTGATGTCATAATCAGAATCTTGATGCTTTCAGGAAGTTGGGGTGAATGTGCGTCGTCTGCACTCAGAGGAAGGCATTCAAAAGTTACCACGCCCTCCAGTTGTCACAGTCATGGGACACGTTGACCATGGTAAGACGTCTTTATTGGATGCTTTTCGTCTAACGTCGGTAGCTGCTAAAGAAGCTGGAGGCATAACGCAGCATCTAGGTGCGTTCGTAGTTGGCATGCAATCAGGAGCATTCATCACATTCCTCGACACCCCGGGCCATGCTGCCTTCAGCGCTATGCGAGCCAGAGGCGCTGCTATCACAGATCTCGTGGTGCTCGTTGTGGCTGCAGATGATGGAGTTATGCCTCAGACACTCGAAGCCATGTCTCATGCAAAAGCAGCTGATGTTGCAATCATTGTTGCTATCAACAAGTGTGACAAACCAGATGCTAATCCCGAAAGAGTGAAAGTGCAGCTGGCGTCCGAAGGGCTGTCATTGGAGGAGATGGGTGGAGATGTCCAAGTTGTCGAGGTTTCTGCTGTAAAAAGAACTGGACTCGATAGTTTGGAAGAGGCCATACTGCTACAGGCTGAGTTGATGGATCTTAAGGCACGTGTTGATGGACCTGCACAAGCTTATGTAGTTGAGGCAAGGCTTGATAAAGGCCGTGGGCCACTGGCTACTGCAATTGTGAAGGCGGGTACTTTGATTTCTGGGCAGCATGTTGTTGTAGGTACTGAATGGGGAAAAATCAGGTGTATAAGGGATACAACGAGGAAGGTGATATCCAAGGCTACACCTGCAATGCCTGTGGAGATCGAAGGGTTGAAGGGGCTTCCGATGGCTGGGGATGATATTGTTGTAGTTGAGTCTGAGGAGAGAGCTAAGATGCTTAGTGAAGGAAGGAAACGTAAAAAAGAGACTGATAGACTCCATAAAATGCAAGAGGAGAAGAGGCAGGAGCTGCTGGAGCAAGAGATGCTGAAAGCTGAAGATAATGAAGAGAATGAGGAGGAGAAGGAGAGATCGAATAGAGTTGATATCCCGATCATCGTGAAAGGGGACGTGCAAGGCACTGTCCAAGCAGTCACTGATGCATTGAAAAGTTTGAACAGTCCACAGGTCTTGTTAATTCTTGAAATACAAATACTTCTTTCTCTATTCCATGTAAATATATATTCTCGGCTCATAGATTCGATCACTATATATTGTTACAGGTTCACTTGAAGGTAATACATGCAGGAGTGGGTCCTGTTTCCCATTCTGATGTTGACTTAGCAGCAGCCTGTGATGCGTGTGTCGTTGGATTCAATGTTCGTGACCCGTCCGCTGAGATCGCTCTAGAAGCTGCTCAAAGAAAGATTAAGGTAATTCTTTAAAATAAAAAGATTAAAGTACAAGAAGACCTTTGTAAATTAATACTCGATCTTACATCAATAAATCTCTAATATAATAGTTTCCCCCAGTTAGATTTTTGGCCAATTAAAAAAAACGTAGTAGCTTCTTAGACCCATGTATCCATCAATTTTGAGTAACTTATAATTCATGATCATCACCACTTGGAATACTACGGCGTGACTTGTTAAATAGCGATCTGCCCACTTGATCAGTCAGGCTTGATTTTCGAATACATATTAGAGACAAGCCTGACTGATGTTGAGCTTTTAAGTTTTATTTGCATATTATATATGAATTTGTTCGATTAGTTACTTACAATGTATCGGTAGATGCATGGATATATATAATTATTTATAATGAAGTGGTAGAAACATGGAGATTTTTAGTAACATGGATAAATTTCTTCTATTTGAATTTATTGAAACATCATGTACAATCTGTTTTGAAGAAGGTAGTTGTTTTTTTCACTAACTTCCTCGACATCAACATACTGTAGGTAAAACTACACCGTGTGATCTATCATCTTTTGGAGGATATTGGTAACTTCATAGTCGAAAAAGCTCCCGGAACTGTAGAAACCCAGGTTGCTGGAGAAGCTCAAGTGCTGAACGTATTTATAGTTAAAGGAAAGGGTAAAGCAAAAGGGATAGATTTGAAAATCGCTGGTTGTAGGGTGATGGATGGCCGTTTGACAAAGGCATCGACTATAAGACTTCTTAGAAGTGGAGCAGTTGCTTTCGAAGGGAGCTGTTTATCTCTGAAGAGGGAAGAGAAGGATGTGGATGCGGTGGGTAAAGGCACGGAGTGCGGACTCATGATCGAAGACTGCCATGACATTCAGATCGGAGACATGATTCAGTGCTTGGTGAAAGTGACTCGGAAACCTAAATTCGTTTCTTCGGAGAGCGGAGCAGTTCATATAGAATGCTGATGACATTTCAGAAGCGCGAGACTGGTACGTATTTGCATTTCGTTGCTACGCTCCCGGTTTTCGGATTTTGCAGACTAGATGAGATAATTTTGAAGAGGAAATTGTGTGACGCATAAGTTAAGGAGTTTCTTTTATATTCCCTGCTCCTTGTGTACATGGATATGATACACTGAAATGAAATTGGTATTAGCTTAGATAGTAATACTTTGGTATTCATGTGTTTCTGACCTTGGATTTTGCGTCCCTTCTCTAAACTTTTTAGGTTAATAAATATATTTATGAGTTCCATCCTTGCACATTGGCTTCTCATTTTTTTTTTTTCTTGAGTAAATAATGTATAACAATTATAGCACATTCTACTCATATACATGAAAAAACTTCATATCGGTGAGACTCCACACGAAGATGTGACTATTACTCTCTAAATGTAACATACTGGTAGTAAGAATCGAACTTCTGACCTCGTTAAATAGTGGTTTAGGTGCTCAACCTTGCCAATGTTATAATCTAGCATTGAACAATTATGTCACAAGTTGAGATGTGACCTACACAGCACATTATCGGTTGGCATAGAAGTGAAGTTTACCTATACAAGGAAAAATGATATGCTGCTACCTTCTAGGAACCAATCTCCATTTGTTCACTGTATCATTATTTTGTTCTATCTTATATTTTTAATACCTAAAAAATTAATATTAAATCATTAAGTTTAGAACATATATAAAAATTGAGATCTCGATTTGTGTATTTCACCCTATAATTTTAAAAATCAATAAAAATACAAAACAGGTGATGTGGCCATGGGTAGGGGGAAAGAATGGGCAAAGCGAGTCAAAAGGAAAGAACCTTCTAAACCAAAAACAAAAACATAAATCGAGATTTAAAATATTGAATCAACAAGAATTATACGCTACCAAATTCTCAAAATCCCAACTTTACCAAATCATCATATAGTGATTTAAAATCCATGAAACAAAACAAAAACTTGTACTATTATGAATTATGTGATATACTGTCAAGAGGAATGCTCCCCTACTTATTCTACTTATTGTTAACATTTTTAACGTAATTATGGATAACGTGACATACTTTCGATGAATAAAACATTTAAATATATACTCTAACATATCTAAAAAATAAACCATATTACTGTCATTTACATCAACGGTTGACATTAAGAGTGTTCATGATAGGTAGATGAACGATTTCTATATTATCAAATAAAAAGCGATTTTTAACTACTCCCTCCATTCGCAATAAGTGTACACTATTGCCATTAGGACATCTAAAAATATTGTGCATCTTTCTATTTTACGACATCATAATTTTTTATTTGAAGTGTGACTCATTCACTTATTATAACCTGGAGGAATGCTCTCCCTACCCACCACAGATATTCTTAAAGTGCCAATGAATGACGTAACATATTATTAATATATAAAAATTTTGAATATACACCTTAACTTTAAAAAATAAAAAATTTAAACACTATCATTGTCACATCAATCGTTGGCACAACAAAAGTGTCGGTGAGACGGGAGCGTTTCTCTTAAAACTTTGGCATAAACAAAAGGCATACTTATTGCAGACAAACGTAGTGCTAGCTATTCACCCCAATTAAACCTAGTCAAAGACAACATCGATTGCAACTCTCATTTGACAGCAAAGCCATGACGCATTAAATCTCTAACTTTTACGCATAAAATTAATATTCTTATATCTACAATCATTCATCAACAACCACATAACAACCCCCCTATCAAAGTGCAATACACTTCACCCTTCACTAAATTCCTGTGTCTCCCCACAAAAACGAAAAAGTATGCCTGCACATTCAAAAATAACGCTCGTCTTCGTCCCCTTCCCCGTGATGAGCCACCTCGTCTCGGCGGTCGCCACGGCGAAGCTCCTAGCCAGTCGAGACGAGCGCCTCTCGATAACCATCCTCGTCATGAAGCTGCCCACGGACACCAAGATCAGTTCCTACACCAAGACTCCACCCCACCCTCGAATCAACTTCGTACACCTTCAAGAAACCACCAACAAGTCCGGCTTGCCCGAGCCGTCCGGAGCCAAAAACCAGACCGTCCGGTTCATGGAAAACCAGGCAGGTCCAGCCAGAGAGGCCGTGGCAGAGATGGTGAAGAGCCCCGGATCCGGCAGACTTGCTGGATTCTTGCTCGACATGTTCTGCACCGCCATGATCGACGTGGCGAATGAGCTCGGGGTCCCGTCTTACCTCTACTTCGCGTCCGGATCGTCTGCTCTGGGGCTCGTGATGCATCTCCAGAGCTTGCACGATGACGGTGATCGGGACATGAAGGAGTACGCGGAGGATTCGGATTTGGCGGTTTCGGTTCCGGCTTATGTTAACCCTGTACCTGCAAAAGTGTGGATTTCGAATATGTTTGACGACGAAAAAGGTTTACTGGAATTCATAAGGAGGTACAGAGAGTGCAAGGGGATTGTTGTAAACACCTTCCTCGAATTCGAGTCCCACGCGATTACCTCTCTCTCTTCCGATGAGAGAACCCCACCGGTTTATCCAGTAGGCCCCATAATCCAAGGAGGAGGAGAAGAAACCGATGAGTACAAGCGAAAACGTGAGGAGATCGTCGGATGGCTGGACGAGCAACCCGACTCATCGGTCGTGTTCCTCTGCTTCGGCACCAATGGAAGTTTTAACGGCAATCAGGTGAAGGAAATCGCGACCGCGCTGGAGAAGAGTGGGGTCCGGTTCCTGTGGTCGTTGAGGAAGCCGCCTCCCGAAGAATCGAGGGAGTTTCCCGGGGAGTACGAGAGTCCGGAAGAAGTACTGCCAGAAGGATTCCTCAAACGTACTGCGGGAGTAGGCAAGGTAATAGGATGGGCACCACAAGTGGCAGTGCTGTCTCATCCTTCTGTCGGGGGGTTCGTGTCGCATTGTGGGTGGAACTCGATTCTCGAGAGCGTGTGGGCTGGAGTTCCCATAGCGGCATGGCCGTTGTTTGCAGAGCAGCAGGCAAATGCATTCCTGCTAGTGAAAGACTTCGAAATGGCGGTTGAGGTGAAGATGGACTACAGGAAGAGTAGTGGTGTGATTGTGGATGCGGAGACGATAGAGAAGGCGATTAAGGAGGTGATGGAGCCGGAGAGTAAGGTACGGGCGAAGGTGAAGGAGCTGCACGAGAAGAGCAGAACGGCCCTAGTCGAAGGCGGCTCGTCCTACAACTTCGTAGGCCGTCTGATTGAGGATATCATGGATAACATGTCTTGAATGTGCTGTATATAGAGTGTTTTTGTTAGGCAAAAGAGCATTTTTCGTATCATCCCACTCTGTAATGTTTTTCTCTATATTGAATTCATGCTGTCATTTTGTGATTAGTACGATTGTACGAAGTCGAAAAGGAAAGAGCGTAAACTGACTAACGAAATACGACTATAAGTGCATGTTTGGTAGGGGTGATATCATGAGTTTGACCAAGATATCACACCCTTATCACATGTTTGGTATCCATGATTAAAAAAGTTGAAGGCCCGTTACTATTCCCCGGCCCGGTCGAAATACACTATTAAACCATCAATTCCTATCACACATCTCCCCTATGATTATAATTTGCACTTGAATAGTAACCATGATATCATAGTTTACTATTCCACCAACATATCACACTTTTTCTACCAAACAAGCACTAATTGTTTTCATAACGATTGTAAGTAGCAACAGTCGAGAGTAATTATGAACACATCGATGGGAAGATAATGTTGCAATGATGATAATTTAACATTAACGGTGGAAAAATTGCACAGGTCAAAGTATTTGATTCATAAAATTGAACAACCAACAAAATACCGAAAAGGAAAATATCGCCAATCACTATCATCTTCTTTCATGTGTAGGTTAAATAAATTGGGTATTTTAGGATAGTCCACCAAATAGTGGGTATTTTTGAACACTTGCTATGAAAGTGGGTATGTTTCAAGATGTATTATGAGAAATAGATTTTATGAATTTCCCCCATGCTATTTACGCTTATTGGCATCTAATTACACGAACGAACTTTTACCGGTTTTGTTTCTTAACCTGAGCTTTGAAAATTGTCAATTTATATATGAACTTTTCAATTTAGCACAATTTTTTCATCAATCTCAATTTTTCCCAAATAAGTATGATATGCCGTCGGAATTGTCTATATAATGCTAAGCTAATCAACATCGAGTGAAACGAAGTCGTTTCATCATTAAATTAAGCTGGAAGAACCTTCTCACAAGTCACAAAGGAGGACAAGAATAGTCAAATATATATATATATATATATATATATATTGTACAAAACAAAACAAAAGGAAATAAAGAAAATCCGACGTAAAATAACGGAAAGTCTCAATAATAAGTTTGTCTAATAATTAATCATACTAGTAACTAGTAGTATATCAAAAATTCTAGAACATTCCTCCTCAATTATTATTATTCTTATCATTATTACCATTATTATTGGGAAAAGTCGTGCCATAAAGTATACTATCTCATATTTACATACACACGCATACATCAATCACTCCGCCGCTCACTTCACTAACATATTTGCTATTTTGGGTCGTTTCACTTCACTAGTTTTATTTTTTTTTAATGGAAATAATTAACTCTTACTTTTCAAGGTGAACCCCTTACCTTTCTCTTTTAAAACTCACGCATAAATTTTTTTTACGAAAAGGAACATGACTAGTAAACTGGAATGTAGGGATATTTTACTAAACACTCATTATAAATAGAAATTCATAAGAATATTGTAAAAATAACAAAATTGATTAAGACTTAAAAGAGTACTAAATTCTAACAATGAACTATCTAGCAAAGCATTATGCATTCTTTGAAAAAATAAATTGTTTGCACCTTTCTACACAATAACTAAAGGATCAAAAACAAAATCACATATTTTGTTGATGAGTAACACTCTCCTACACATCGTGAGCATATTTAATGTACACATCGACGACGTGATACATTATTAATGAATAAAAAAATATAAATATATACCATAACTCATCTAGAAAAAGTAAACTCAATTACTATCATATCAACGGTGAACGACGACACATTAAGAGTGTTCACAGTGGGTAGGAGAGCGCATCTATTTTCTTGAATAAATTATTCATACATACAAATCAAAGTTTAATTGACAGCAAAGCCGTGACGCACATTCCGCACTTGGGTCGAATATTTATGACTTTTCTCACATCATTTACGATCATTTATCAACCATGTATATTAGAACATCATAACTAACAATATCTACTTGTTACATCACATTTCACTAATTACTAGTCTCTTTGAAAAGAAAAAAAGAAAAATAAATAAAACATGCCTGCAGATTCAAAAGCAACCCTTGTGTTCGTCCCTTACCCTATAATGAGCCACCTAGTTTCCGCCGTAGCAACGGCGAAGCTCTTAGCCGTCCGAGACGACCGCCTCTCGATCACCATCCTCGTTATGAAGATGCCCGTAGACACCAAGATCAGCTCCTACACCAAGATCCCCCCTCATCCTCGGATCAACTTCGTGCACCTCCAAGAAAGCAACAAGTCCGACTCCCCCGAGCTGGTCGGGTCCAAAAATCGGACCGTCCGGTTCTTGGAGAGCCAGACCGGTCCGGTCAGAGAAGCTGTGGCTGAGATGATTGAGAATCGGGGAGCCGGTAAACTTGCTGGGCTCGTGCTCGACATGTTCTGCACCCCCATGATAGATGTGGCTAATGAGCCCGGGACCCCGGCTTATATCTTCTTCCCGTCCAGCTCGGCTGCTCTCGGGCTCATGTTGCATCTCCAGAGCCTGCATGACGAATATGGATGGAACATGGAGGAGTACACGGAGGATTCGGATTTGGCGGTTTCGGTTCCGACTTATATTAATCCGGTGCCTGCAAGAGTGTGGCCTGCAAAAATGTTCGACGATGAACGAGGTTTACTAGACTTCGCAAGAGGGTGGTTCAGAAAGTGCAAGGGGATTGTCGTGAACACCTTTCTCGAATTCGAGTCCCACGCGATCGCCTCGCTCTCTTCCAACGAGACGACCCCACCGGTCTATCCGGTGGGACCCATGATCCAAGGAGGAGGAGAAGAAAGTGAAGAGAACAAGCGAAAACGTGAAGAGATCATAGAATGGCTCGACGAACAGCCTGATTCTTCGGTCGTGTTCCTCTGCTTCGGCACCAATGGAAGCTTCAAAAGCGATCAAGTGGAAGAAATTGCAACCGCGCTGGAGAAGAGCGGCGTCCAGTTTCTATGGTCGTTGAGGAAGCCACCACCGAAAGAATCCATGGAGTTTCCAGGGGAGTATGAGAGTCCAGAAGAAGTGTTGCCAGAAGGATTCCTCAAACGTACCATGGGAGTAGGCAAGGTGATTGGTTGGGCCCCACAAGTTGCAGTTCTGTCACATCCATCCGGGGGGGGGGGGGGGGGGGGGGGGGGGGGGTTTGTGTCGCACTGTGGATGGAACTCGACTCTGGAGAGCGTGTGGTGTGGAGTGCCAATGGCAACATGGCCATTGGATGCAGAACAGCAGGTGAATGCATTCCAGGTGGTGAAGGATTTCGAAATGGCCGTGGAGATCAAGATGGAATACAGGAAGAATAGTGGTGTGATTGTGGATTCGGAGACGATAGAGATGGCGATTAGGGAGCTGATGGAGCCGGAGAGCAAGATACGAGCTAAAAGTGAAGGAGCTGCACGAGAAGAGCAGAACGGCCCTAGTAGAAGGTGGCTCGTCCTATAACTTCGTAGGCTGTCTAATTGAAGATATCATGGATAATATAACTTGAATCTTCCATAAGTATGGCATCACAATTGGCAATGTTTTATCATATCAAATTCATGCTGCCATCTGTAAATCGCTAAGTAGAAAACAAAAGAGTAATGGGTTATAGAAATTGAAAACAAATAAAAGCAGTAGGAATGAGAAATGAGAAACTACAAACAATAACCATAAATGGATGACTGTAAAGCAAGCATGCATGATGGTGGCTGCGGAGACAATGGAGAAGACAATAAAGCAGCCGCGCGATGGAGCTGCAGAACCGGATACGGATACGAGTGAAGGTGAAAGAGCTGCTCGAGAAGAGGAGAAAGGCTCTAAGGGACGGAGGCTCGTCCACCTATAATCTTCATAAATAAATTGCACATTTCTCTTAAGCTCAACCAAACAACATACCAATTGATCCTATAACGGTCTTCTGCCGGCCACCGGAAACACGTTCTTCTTCGAGCAAAGCAACTACTCGAGCAATCGTCTTGCCCGGATTCTCAAGGTCCCTGCAGTCGTTGAAACACAAGTATAAAATGGTCATAGTTTTAGTTTCTTAAAATAGTCATAAACTCAAATTATTCTACAAAACAATGTATATACAAGAGACCACTTGGTCTTTTTCTTAAACACAAAGGTTTTTACATGCTACTCCCTATGCCCCACTCTATTACTCCTCATTCTTTAAAAAGGGAACAATTTAATAATTACCAAAACACCTTTTAAAACTTCTTTATCTCGCATTCCTTGATTACTATGCCATATCCCAATAGGACTAATGTAATGAGACAGAGAAAGTAATACACCCCCGTCCCACTTCAATTAGTTTGTTCCTTTTCACACGAATTTTAAATACAGTGTTAAAAGTGAAAAGTAAGAGATCTACATTGAAAAGTAAAGGTTAATTATTTCCATTTATAAAATTAAACAAGTCAATTGAAATATGACGTCTCAATTAAAATATGAAGCCAAATGAAACGAGTACACATGGAAATTACGTTGAAAATTCAACGACCCAAGTCAAATATAATACACCATGAATAATCTTGAGTGAAAAAATAAATTACCCATTTTGCAATTAAAAACACAAAATTTATCACTCTAATAAAAAACACAAAAAATATACCCAACAATTCAATTATGGGACAAAAATGCCCTTAGGTTTATATATCACCTCCATCCCCTCTTGATTTTGTGAGCAGTCACATTTTCTAATTTTTTACTTCACGCCTCTCTCTCTCGTACCCCTCCTCCCTCTCTCTCTCTCTCGTTGCCATTCCTTCCCCATCGTCGATTCTGCTATCGTCGCCGATGAAGGAGATTCTCCATCGAGAATTACATCTGACGATTCTATTAGTTTCTTCTCTAATTTTTTCTCTCTTCTTCGTCAACGGCGACGCCACCATCTCCTTCCTCGCGCCGACGATATACACGTTGCCGATGACAATGATTTCTCCATCGAGAAACCCAGATCTGAAGATTTTGCAAGTTTTTGATTTTTTTTGCTTCTTTTTTATTATTGTTTTATGCGATTTCTACCAACTTAGTGCTTTCGTGAATTTGTCTCTTCTATTTTGTAATATTTCGTTCGATTGCATGTGTGTCGTGATTTCTTAATTGATTTAAATTGTTTTTTTTGGAACTTTTAAGCAAGTTCTGGTGTTTACTGGGCACGTTTTCCAAAATTTTAACAAAATACATGGTAATGGTTTGGATTTGATATTACTGCAGTAATTTAAAATGTACAGTACGAATGTGAACATTTCGTACCTTTCGATCCTTAATTTGATAAGTAATTATAGTTGTGCTTTTGGTGTATAATTATGAATATTGCAAACAAAAATATCACATTTGGCTATAAAAATTCAATTTCGTGTCATTCGAACCATGCATTTGGTACGAAAATTGAATTTAGTATCATTCACACCTTATATTTGAACTAGTAAACAACACGTGCGATGCACGTGATCACTCAGCCTTTTACTTATTTCGATAAAAAAATTATTTCAATTATCATGTTCTTTTATATCGAAATATATAATGATTCATTAAAGCTTAAAAAAAAAAGAATAATTAGTAAATTATAAAAACAAAATAATTAAAATTAAATAAAAGTCAAGTATAGCAAAAAAAAAAGTAATTAATCTATAATATAATATTTAGAAATTAAAATTTATATCATGGTCAATCCTTCTCCTTTTTACTTTGACGCGTGTTTAACTTCTCTTCCTTTTGCTTTTGGAGATAAATCACCATCGTCGCCACTGGAAATGTCGACGCAATCTTCAAACTTCTTTCGAAATATTTTTCTTTTTCCCCTCTTTGTGTCCACGAAGTTCCAACTGCACGCTTGATTTTTTATTAGAGGTTTTCCTCGGCTTCACGTTTTTGTTTGGACTTTTTTTTACCTTTTCTTCACTTGTGACTTCTATCTTTTAGATTGCATCGGCTATAAAGTTTAAGTTCCCTTTATTGTCTATCTTCACCGAATTGGTTGTTGTAACAAAGCGTATTTCCCTTGAATATTGTAAGCCGAGTCCTCTGTAGTACACAGATTGATTTTCTCCATAAAAATTAAGAGTTGATGTATTTTGCTTTGATTTAATTGGAAATTCATAAACATTAATTAAGAATTTAGAACGAAAAATAACTTGCCTGATTGATGATATATAATCGTCCACCGAGCATCCTGCGTATACTGTCGCGACATCGTTAGTAACATATGCATTGTAATCCTCTTGCACAACATTTAGAGTTATCATGTACCTGTAATTATATAGGAAATTCAAGTTTAAAATATGCACTTTATTACGTTGGTCCTCTAACATGATTCAAGAGTAATCTTTCATAATATCTCTCTCCTTCAATTGGATTTGCCGAACTAATACGTCCAATAACATTGCCTTTTTTACTTTCTTTCCAACATTTGCCCCTTTTGTCCCAAACATAGTACTCAGGAAATTCTTTGTAAATGTACTTTCTTGCTTTTTCACTTGTAGGCTTGTAGCACATTAGAAAAAAAAAAAAAAAAAAAAAAAAAAAAAAAAAAAAAAAAAAAAAAAAAAAAAAAAAACATTGTTTTTGAATTATGATCTAAACTAAAATTAAACTGTAAAGAAGATGTGATGTGTAAACAACAATTTCATATTATAATAGTCTAAGGAAAGAGTTAAGGTTATGAAGATATTTTTAAACCAAAGAAATATTCTTTCTCACAAACTAAATTAATATAAAATCTCGTATATTATATTATTATAATATTCACATGTGAGGGTGAGTATAGTACACTCACACCCATATAAGAATAAACCACAAATATTAGTTTAATATTGTTAAGATTGGATGTGTTCATTTATTTTATTAAATTAATTAATGATCTCATAAGAGAGGCCTTTTATATATCTATTACTCCTATTATTGTTGAGATTTGGATGAATTTCGTTTTTTTAAAGGAAAAAAAATTATAACTATTAAACTATTATGGTTAAGTACATGAGAGAAAAACGTGCCTATACATACAAGCTACAATTAATGATCTCAAAAGAGAGGTATATCATTGGAGTGACGTAAAGAATTTAGTAGGATTTAATTTGATCATACGGATTCATTCGACATCTAGACCGATAAACAAGTAGGTATGGATTTTATTTAATTTACCTTATTGTGTAGGTTATTCACGAGTTGATATGGACAATTGTATGTATGATATATTTTCAAAAATCATTTAAGACAAAGTAACGCAATATCTCTAGATGTTAGGTTCTTCTTCAGGTTCTTTTATAACTCAGTAATTCCTTTTCTTAAGCAATAATTCAGTAATTTAAAACAAAATATTCATGTCACCATGTTGTAAAACTTACTTGTATCTTTTAATATAATAGTTACAGAGGTATATCGGCAGAGAAAACTTTTATACGTGAAAAGGAAATATTCCTAAATAAAGAAACGAAGTTCAAATATTAATTCACGAGGTTTGGATGGTAACAATTCGGCTGCACTACGCAATAAAATCAATTGCATCCTACATAACAGTTCTGTAGATGCACTTTGTTTAGAAACTGGACACTCACTTAACTCATCAGCATATATTCGTATCTTGAAACGTGAATATGTTATTCTTCCGCCATGCATTATTCCCGCAACAACTCCAGATGTTGCAAGTGCAATACATTTTTCCAATCTGACATTAGCTAATAATGCATGGTATAGAGATTTTTTTTCCGGTTCCGCCTGGTTCATCTATAAAATAAATTCCACCTTCTCCTTTTTCTATGCAATCCAAAATCATAGAAAATGCAACTTGTTGTACGAAGTTCAACTTTGACTCTGCTTGTTGATCTTCTTTAAGTATCTCTATTGACCGTTCCTCTTGAATTTCTCTACAGTTCTCAATGTTCACATTACCATCATTCATAGGAATATGAACTATTGTACCTATGAGAAACAATATGAATTAAAGTGTGTCAGTATTAATGTTAGTAATTGTGCTTGTGTTCATAACATGATCAAAAGAAAATAATTACCATTTAAATCTCGTGAATTCACATTTAAACATAGTTTCTTTATTTTGGATATTTTTTTTTTCATGTGGAAAGTCTCCTTTTCCGATACACCTCTGCAGCTATTATATTAAAAGATTCAATGTTTACAACATTGTGGTAAATATTAGTTTTAAAATAAATTCAATTACTGAATTATAAAATATACTTGAAGAAGAACTTGACATCCTACTGAATCTTGATCGAAACTAAAATTAAACTGTAAAGAAGATGTGATGTGTAAACAACAATTTCATATTATAATAGTCTAAGAAAAGAGTGAAGGTTATGAAGATTACTTCTAAATTATACATATATATATGAATATTATTTCTAAATTAATAAATTTAATGAAAATCCATTTACAACTGTTTATACATGCAAATCTATTTACTTATCACTCTCATGGACTAAGGCCACAAACATACGTGCCACAAACATACACTGCACATCCATATCCAAAGTTCCTAATAGGAATTTTATTTATTTATTCGGAATCACTTGAAAATTCTGAATTCTACAATCCAAAAAAGCCCTCATCATAGTTGATTCAAGTAAACAACAGAGCAAGAGCGACAATAAACCAAGAAATTGTGCAGATTATTATATAAATATATGAAACAAAAATCTATATACTATATAAAAACAAAATACGAAGGGTACTTTCGTAATTTCACTTCTATTTTTTAATTCAAAATTTTCTTATATTTATTTATGAAAGGTTCCGTTTATAGTAATTAATTAGATATCCTTAATTGAAGAGTTGCGTTCTTTAGACTTGTAAACTGTTCCATCAAACAAACTAATTTGTTTAACGATAAAAAAAATAAAAAATAAAAAAATAGAGATGAAACTACGTTACTTCTGAAACGTCTGAAAAATCTAGCGGCGCGTCTCGTCTCGTCGTCTCCTACCTTCTATATATATTTTGGTCCACTTTTTATGGTAGATTGATCGAGGGATCTCCGACTCTGATAGTGACCAGGCAACATCTGAATGAAGAGATGCATTATCTTCCTACTGCTATGCGGATATCCAAATGAATCTGGATCTTTCAAATTTAAATATTTCTGCAGTGATGGATTTGAATCTTTATGCAGTGATGGTAGGAGAAGATTCATCCTACGGGGTTTAGATTTGAAGGTGAAGAATTCACTTTAATTTTAAAATTGTCATCTTACATTCTACCTATAATGTTCTGCGATCTTTTAACTGCATAAATATTAAAAATCGTTTAGGGTAGATTTTCAAATCGATTCTTCATTCTTCTTCTTCTTCTTCTATTTTTTTTTTTTTTCTTTCTTTTTTTTTTTATTTTAAATTATATACTGCGACGTGCGTTATTGTTTGGATAGTACATGTATGAATCTCAAATTCATACTTCTTCATCTTTATCTATTTCTCTTTTATCTTAATTAAAGATCTTATACAAAATTCTCGATCTCCATGGTATGCAATGGCTTATCAATTAGTATGAGATTGATAGGGTGAGGGTTATTTTTGTAGCTTTATCTTTAATTCAATTTCAGGTTTGTTATATATTTCTAATTTATAATGATTTTGTTTCGCACCTTATCTTCATTCATGCATGAATACATATTTAACATTTTCACCTTATTACAAAAGTGTAGTTTTGGAGTGTTTCGACTTTCAACATCTTTTCAATTTCTATACAATTATTTGTATGATGCTGAAACATTAATGATTTTCACCCCTTATGTTTTGGCTCTATAAACAGTAATAGCTCCTCTCATTTCCGAGTTTTGGCATTGAAAAAGGAAGAAGGAAAATTTCACATAATGTTCTTGAGTTTGTGATAAAATCTATTCCTATCAACAAATAACTTAACTATGTGTGTGAAGTTTGAATGGTACTTTTGAAAATTTTAAAGAATTATGTATAGGTAATACGCCATATAAAGTGATATTTTTTATTGTTACTTTGTAAAATTTGATAAAGTTTTAATGGTATAATAGTGGTTAAATTTTATTATAATTTCATTCATTTGTCCTCTAAAAACATATTCGTATTTGATCATTTCAAACTTAAATTATTAATTATCTCCCGTACATGACGTTTGACATCCTAATATATAAGTGGAATTAAGATTAAGAACTTTGATTTGAATTTGAATTTGAATTAAAAGGTTTAATTAGGAGTTGATTAAACAATAATTTAGTATATAGATTATGTTATATAACAATGAAGTTTATAAATAATTATTTAATTAACAATTTATTGTAATGTTAAGCAATCCACGATGTTACAATTTCTAAAATATTTATATCGCGCATCGCGCGGGATACGTTCTAGTTAATAATTAATAACAGTTTAAATTAAAATCTCAACAACAAAAAGAAAAACTAAATCTATAATCATAATAGTATAAACATGAAGAATAATCATAGGAAAATAAGATAAAAAGAGTATCACCTGATATTCTTGAATAAAATAAGTAGATGAGAAAATAAATATCTTCTATAATCTCTTACGAACTATTACTGTGATTTGCGTAGGTAACTTTTTTAAATTAGTGCGGAAGAAGTACGTATTTATGGAATAGTTGATTGTAGGAATTAATTAGGAGAATACCTAATTAATTCCTTGTAGAAAAGAAAAGTCTATGATTTAAAAAAAGAATAACAATTGATTGTAGATATTAATTGGAAAAAAAATCCTTGTACAAAAAAATACGTCCATGATATAAAAAATAATAACAATAATAATATAATATTATTTTAAAATAAAAAGATAATAATAAAAATAAGAGATAATATATGTTTTTACCCATTTTGACTTTGTCAAAACAATATTAGGTATAGAATATAGTTTACAATAAAAACACCCAATTTTTGGTTTGGGTGGACAAATATACCCCTATTTTATCTTTGATATTTATTATTGCGGTTCTTCTTCTCTCCCTCCCTTTCTCTCACATACTCTCTTCCTCTCTCTCACCGGCGACACTCTCTCCTCTCTCTCACCGGCGACGGCGGCCAATCTTACCATCAAAACCACATATTCGTAACCCTCTCATCAAGGCGCACACGTTGGTGGTGGTTGTGAAGTCATCCGCCGGCGGACCCAAATTAGGGTTTCGGCACCGCTCTGCGATTTCCGGCGAATCCGGCCGGCCGATTGCAACCAAACTTCACAGGTGACCTCGCCTTGCATCTAGGAAGGTTCGCTGAAAGTTTCAGGCAAATCCAACCGGTGGATCGACGACGACACTGTTTTTCACTTCCGGTGACAGGTTTCTCTCCCCCTCGAGCTATTACTACGATTATTTGTAGAGATGCAATCGATTCGTTGAGGCAGAATAAACCTAGATCTGTTTGTGTTTCAAAATTCAATTCCGTTTCTTAGGAGTCGAATTTGTGGTAGTAAAAATGCAAATTAATTTCGATGGAGAAGTAACAGTTGTAGACTCGTTCTTGATTTAAGTCTCCAGTTGCAAATTGATTTGGATGGACAAATTGATTTAAGACTTATTTTTCTGGTACAATATTTAATACCTATCTTTTACAGCGTCAATCCTGTGGTTGGAGGAGGTGCAAATGGCAGTGTCATACATTATGCTCGGAATGATCAGAGAGTGAGTTTGCTTCCTTTCATATTTATGTTATTGTCGCCTCTAAAATTGATTTGATGTTGTATTCTTTTAACAGATCCAAGATGGGGACCTGGTTCTGATGGATGTGGGATGTGAGCTCCATAGTTACACCAGTGATTTTACTCGTACATGGCCACCTTGCGGTAGATTTTCCCCAGCCAGGTATACATGGCCACCTTTGTTGCTATAAAATAGATAGTTGACTTGAGATAATTTTTTTTGATCCTTTTGGGCAACATTAAAATCTTCTGCTTGAGGAATGTTGATAATGACCAAATCATCCTGCATTGAATTAGGGTGCATAATGTTTTCCCCTTACATTTTACATTATCTTGTTTATCTTATACAGTACTAAACCTACTAAATGATAAAATTAAGGAAATCAAAGTACAACTGTGAAGTGTTTTCATTACTTATGTGTATGCTGCTTACCAAAGGAGCCTCAAGTCCACATTGTGCAGTAACTGTCTTGCTGACTAACCGTCTGATCTAGACATTGCTTTTTGGAATTAGTGGCCTATACATAGAAAGATCACATGGCTTTTAAGATAGTCTAAAGACTGGACCCATCTTTATAAACTGTTGGCTGCTAAAGAATTAGCATCCTCTCTAGCTAATTTATTATGTGCATCAATTTCTTTGTCTCATGTGAACTTCTTTCCAGTCTTTAGTTTTGCTAATCAATGTTTAGGTAATGAGTACAGATTTAACGATATTCGTATCGATAGTCGGTAAACAATACTAAAATAGCATAAATGTACTATAGTTATCTTTGAAGAGCATAAGTTATTTCAATGGAATGGTTTCTCTCCTTCTCACTCTCTCTAATCTTGCATGGTTGTTATTGTCTCGGTTTATAAGTTGTATTATTTAGAGATAATTATGTACTTAAGTATGATTTTAGTGTGTTGTTGGTATTACAAGTAAATCAAGTAGCTGCAAATCCACATGGTGATTGGATTGAAAGATTCTAGGTTTTTTTTAGCTTCTTTTTACTCTCTCCACTAGTTGTTGCTGTTGTATTGATTGATACGCTTACTTGACTTGCAGATGAGTTGACAAAGCCAGGGTAATACCGTGGTACTCCGAAATATGAAAATAAACATGTTCGAGGGGTCAATGAGGCTAGTCGTGGGTAATTGGGGCTGCATGAAGAGCTAGAAAAGAATGGGCAAGAAGAGATGGAAGAAGGAGATGAAGAGGAAGAGGAGTATGTCATGCTCGACTTGGATGGCGTAGCTGAGCACATTCTTATGCATTGTGGTGCTGTTAGCAGCTTGTGGTCTTATTGTTTACTTCTTTGTTTTTGCATATACGTTTCTGGGGGCATTCGTGAAGTTTGGTTATGGGGAGATGGTGTGTAAATTCTGCATAATATAGGTACAATTTGATATTATTCGTTTACCACTTACTGGTAAACAGTACTAAAACAACATGAATGTAGTTCATAATATAGGTACAATCTGATATTATTCGTTTACTACTTCCAGTAAACAGTACAATCTGATATGTATTTGGTTTACCATGTACCGGTACACAGTACCAAAAAAACCTAAATTTACTGTGTACTATAAGAAGTATTATTTGGTTTACCATGTACCGGTACACAGTACCAAAAATACTTAAATTTACTGTGTACTTGTACTTATCGAAATATACAAAAAACGGTAGAAAATTGAAATTTTTTTTTTTTGAAAATTTCTGGAAAAAAACGAAAAAAATATTATAAATAAATAATTTAATAATTAATAAATAAATAAATAAATAAAACAGAAAAAGAAAAAAAAAAAAAAAGAATGAGGAAACACGTGTAGGGAGAAGAAAGGGGAGGAGGAAGTGACCATGTACTAAAAGTAAGGGTATTATTGTCCACCATACCAAAATATGAGTATTTTTATTGTAAACTATATTCCATACCTAAAATTGATTTTACAAAGTCAAAATGGGTATTTTCTTTTTTGCCTCTAAAAATAATGTAAAAAAAATATGTCTATGATATAAAAATAATAATAACAATAATAATATAATACAGTAATATTTTAAAATAAAAGGATAATAATATAAATAATATAATAACAATAATATTATACTCCCTCCGTCCTCCATTTAGTGACATTGTTTTCTGGGCACAGGTTTTTTTGCATTTTTATGGTATAATAATAAATTAATGTGTTAAAGTGTTAAAGTGGAATAATTGTGGGTCCATTTCAATTTTTAAATAGTATTAAAATGTTAAAATAATAAAAAGTAGATGTATAAAGCGTTAAAGTGATTGTGGGGTCTACGTCCTAAAACGGAATATGTCAGTAAATGGAGGACGTCCCAATATAGTGATAATATCACTAAATGGAGGACGGTGGGAGTAATAATATTTTAAAATAAAATGATAATAATAAAAATAATGTAAAAAATAATACGGTTACAATATATAAAAATAATAATAACAATAATAACATAATAATATTTTAAAATAAAAGGATAATAACATACATAATATAATATTATTTTAAAATAAAAGGAGGGGAGGGCTATGTTGCATGGGTGCGGGGATACGGGTGCGGGGGCGATACGATTCGGATACGGGGATACGGATTTTAAAAAAAGTTAGGATACGATTCGTGAAGGATACGTGTATATATTTATATTTTATAATATATATGACACTTATTTATAAAAATAAAAAGTATAAATAGAAAAGTATATTGTAAATATCCCTTAAAATGAAATCTTCGATTAAACCCCATAATTTAAATATTACAATAATTCTATTAATTGTTTAAATTTTAGGCATTGTATATAAAAATAATTACAAAAAATCCCCAAAAAAATAAAATTATTACAAAAATAACCTTAAACGCACCGGATTCTCGAGGTGGGCGCACCCGATTCGCGTATCCTTTTTTTTTTTTTTTTTTTTTTGCAGGATTCGCCACGTGGCGTATCCGGTGCGTATCCCATGCGAATCGCACCTGCACCCGTATCCTATGCTGCAATATGATAATTTTTGAAGAATCTGTGCATTATAGGGGGAGGGGTATACTTGGCAATACATATTTTGTAAGAATGCACACTTTTATAATAGCAATAGATATATGTTGCATTTGCTAACATGATTTTTCTTCTACGTAAGTGGACGTAAGGAACGAAATATGTAGTTCATACTTTGTACCTATAAAAGTCATAGAATACAAATCATCCTTGTGCCTAATTAGCATAACACATTAACTTAATATTGGTACGAAATATTGAATTCTTACTATTCGTAACAGTGTTTAATGAACATATTAAACCAAACTGTAGTAAATAGTACTCCCTCCGTCCCACTTCACTTGTCCTCAATACTATTTTCGTCCGTCCCACTTCACTTGTCATCTTTCCTTAAAAGGCAAAAATTAACCCTTACTTTTTGATGTGAACCTCTTACTTTTTCAATTTAACACTACGCATAAAATCTCGTGCCGAAAAGAAAGAGAACAAGTGAACTGGGACGAAGGGAGTAATAATTATATCAAATCGTACTTCGAACTTACTCCCTCCGGTCTTTTACAGTTGAGTCACTTTCCCGATTGGGCCGGTCTTTCCTAGTTGAGTCGTTTCCTTTTTGGGTAAAAATTAAGTATTAAACACACAACTAATTGTACCCCTTATTTTACTTAATTAACATACTAATTACGCCCCAATTTCTCAATTTCTCCATTATCGCCATTGCCGTCTCTCTCGAAATAATTTTAAATTAATTTAAAATAAATCCAAAAAAGTTTTAATTTTATTAAAAAAAAAATCAAGAAAAGTTTTTTATTTTAATTTTAAACATCAACAATAATTTTATAAAAAAAAAATTCAGAAAATTTTAAATTAATTAAAAATAAATCCAGAAAAGTTTTAATTTTATAAAAAAAAATCCAGAAAAGTTTTTTAGTTTAATTTTAAACATCAACAATAATTTTATAAAAAAAAATTCCAGAAAATTTTAAATTAATTTAAAATAAATCCAGAAAAGTTTTAATTTTATAAAAAAAAATCCAGAAAAGTTTTTTATTTTAATTTTAAACATCATCAATAATTTTATAAAAAAAAAATCCAGAAAATTTTAAATTAATTTAAAATAAACTGAAAAACAAAAAAAATATTAATTAATAACATTTTTTATATTAATTAAAACAACTCTTCTCAATTATAAACATAATCTCATTCTCTTCTCAATTACCAAACATACTTAAAGTATTAAACAACTCTTCTTAATTCCCGTGTCGAAAAGTTTCGACTCAACTGTAAAAGACCGGAGGGAGTATAATATATGTTACGAATATAAGTCAATTCGTAATTACCTACAATATATATGACAGAAAGGTAGAAAGGAGAGAGAAAGTAGGTGAAAGGTAGAAAGGAGAGAGAAAGTAGGTGATAGAAAGATAGAGAGAGAAGAAGAATAATTAAAAAAATAAAAAAAATGGTGACAGCAGAAATTAGGCGAGAGAGAGAGGGTGGGGAGAGAAGAAAGAATAAATAAAGGGTATTTTTGTCCCAACAATGAAATGTTGAGTGTTTTTTTTGTAATATTATCAGGTAAATTTTATGTTTTCTTTTGTGGAGTGGGTAGTGTAACCCATTGACAGCAAAGCGATGACGCTACCGTATCCAATCCTGAGTACCCAAGTATCATTATAAATACTACAATAACAGGTAGGCCAACATTCTCTCTAGCACACCTCCACCTCCATCACCGAGAAAGAAAAATGTCTGCCGATGCCAAACCAATCCTGGTGTTGATTCCACTCCCTGTGATGAGCCACCTCGTCTCAGCCGTAGAGATGGCCAAGCTCATAGCCGGCCGAGACGAGCGCATCTCCATCGCAATCTTACTCATGAAGCTGCCCATGGAGACAAACATCAGTTCCTACACAAACACTTCTCCCCATCCTCGAATCGACTTCGTGCACCTGCAGGAAAACAAGTCCGCCATGGCTGAGCTGATCGGAGCCAAGGACAGGCTCCTTCTGTCCGTGGAGAGACAGAAGGGTCCAGCCAGAGATGCCGTGGCTGAGATGATGGAGAAGCGTGGATCGACGGCTAGGATCGCAGCATTCGTAATCGACATGCTCTGCACTACCATGATAGATGTGGCTAATGAGGTCGGGGCCCCGGCTTATGTCTTCTACGCATCTGGAGCAGCATCTCTCGGTCTCATGCTGCATCTCCTGAGCTTGAGGGAGGATCGTGGTGGGGAAATGAAAGAGTACGAGGATCCGGATGCGCTGGTTTCGATTCCGACTTATGTCAATCCAGTACCTGCGAAAGTATGGCCTACTTCGATATTCGAAAAGGAGAGTCCTTTCCTAAAATTAGTGACAAGGTGGAGAGAGAGCAGGGGGATTCTTGTAAATAGCTTTCTTGAATTCGAGCACCACGCTGTAAACGCACTTTCTGCTGATGAGAGAATCCCACCGGTTTATCCGGTAGGCCCGATTATTCAAGGAGGAGGAGAAGAAACCGATGAGAACAGGCGAAAGCGCGAGGAGATCATCGGATGGCTCGACGAGCGACCTGATTCCTCGGTCGTGTTTCTCTGCTTTGGCACCGGCGGAAGTTTCGAGGGCGATCAGGTCAAGGAAATTGCTACTGGACTGGAGAAGAGCGGGGTCCGGTTTCTGTGGTCGTTGAGGAAGCCGCCTCCTAAAGAATCGAAAGAGTTTCCGGGGGAGTACGAGAGACCTGAAGAAGTGTTGCCAGAGGGATTCCTCGAACGTACTATAGGTTTAGGCAAGGTCATTGGCTGGGCCCCGCAAATGGCTGTGCTATCTCACCCTGCTGTGGGGGGGTTCGTGTCACACTGTGGGTGGAACTCGACTCTGGAAAGTGTATGGTGTGGAGTTCCCATGGCAGCATGGCCATTGGTTGCAGAGCAGCAGGCCAATGCATTCCAACTAGTGAAGGATCTCGAAATGGCCGTTGAGATCAAGATAGACTACAGGATCAACAGTGGCATGATGGTGGCTGCGGAGGTTATAGAGAAGGCGATTAGAGAGCTTATGGAGCCAGAGAACAAGATACGAGCTAAGGCGAAAGAGCTTCGCGAGAAGAGTAGGGCGGCCGTAGCGGAAGGAAGCTCGTCCCACAACTTCTTAGGTAGTTGGATTGAGAGTATCATGGATAACATCTCTTGAATGTTATAGGATAGTGAAAGTTCTTGGTTTTCAGTCCATGTATTAGTGTTCATGGGCAGGAAAAAGAAGTATTTCATGGATCTCTCTCCTATATAGATAAATTTGTCTTCAAATCAAATCAAAAGCTCCCCACTTTAACTTGGAAATTGGGACCTCTCATTCTCTTTAATGCTCGTTCGTTCTTCTGCACGGGAGCTCGAACACGAAATGATAGCTGTATTCCTTGTAACTGCTCTTGTTCTTTCACTATCTTTCGCATACACTCGACTGCAAATTTGCTGCTATAGACTAATTCGATTGATCGTAGTGTTGCTATATCGCCGATTTCTGCAGGGACTTCATCTAACTCTCTAAGCCCAGAAATACGGAGGTGCTCGAGGTATAGAAATTGTGAGCTCTCCGTCATCCATCTTTCCAGATCATCGCACACTTCCAACGACAAAATTTTGAGACTAGAGAATTGGCTGAAGCAGCCATCTCGAAGAACAAGCTTCTGAAGAAGGGATAACTAGCCTATCTTCTCCAAAATGTCTTCAAATGATATAGTATGACCTCAAACTCAACTTTTTGAGGGAGTGTGGGAAGGCTAGGTTCTGCAGTTCCTCGTAATTTTCGCTTCGGCTACAGCAGTGGAAGGATTCTAGTTTATGCAGAAGTTGAAGATTACTAAAATAGTAGTAATCATGAGACCAAGATTTCACATCTCCATCGAATTCCATTCCCAGCTTCTTTATATTGGGAGTTCTCTTGATCACCTCTTTAGTGAACCTTAAGTTATGCACGCCTTTGAGTGTTCGCAGATTCTCCATGACGATCACGACGTAGGGAGATGCAGACCTCCTGATCTGAAACCACATGCCTGAGTTGATGACCTCTCCGTAGTGAGAGATGACTAGAGTTTCTAGATTCCAAAGGAGATCGGCTGAAGAAGGAAATCCGGACAAAGAATCAGCTTCAACAACAAGGTGCCACATGTTAATAACTCGAACAGATCTCTGAAGAAGCTGTTACCATGCCTCCAGTGTCTACTTCTGCCCTTCAATATGCTAGATGATGATTGAACAAAGCCTGCGAATGTCATACCCACCAGCACTATGCTTCCCTACCGCACGATAAAACCTCTCCTTTTGCGCTTCCCATCAACAGAGGTCTTGCAACAGATCATGAAGTTTGCAGCACTTCACGTTTCCAAAACATCCCGACTCAGCAACCTGAATTAGATTTCGATCAACTAGATCGACTAAGTGCTCTTTCGCAACCGTTTCCAAGCTTTTGCCGCTTACTAGCTTTAGAAATACTTCAGCAACCCATAGCTTGATGAGCGTCGAGGCACTAACTCTTAACATCTTACTTAAACACTCCCATAAACAGGAAACAAGGCTTTACATGGAGTGGTAGTTGATCATAACTTTACTTGTTTGGTTCATCGACATCGTTTCGCCATATCATTTTGGGTTCCAAAGTACCTAAAAAATGATGATCATAATTAATTACCTCTAAACTCAAATTATTCTGCAAGCAATATTAGTGCACGAGACTCTGACCTTTTCTTAGACAGCTGTATTTTTACATAGTACTCTTTTCGTCCCGACCTACTAATCTACATTCATTATTTTATACAACCACATATATATTCAAGAAACGGGACTACTAGGTTGACACGGAGCGTGTAAAAAATTAGCTGAAAGCAACGACCTTGGTTCCATCCCAAATCAAATATAATAATACAATGAAAGCTCCAGATCTACCCCATTGACAGCAAAGCGATGACGCTAGCTAATCCAATACTTAGTACCTAAGTATCATGAGATTATTTGATTCAAATAAATACTACTATACTATAAATTCCTCTGCGTATAACGTATAATACCAGGTAGCAGCATTCTCTCTCGCACACGTCCATCAAAGGAAAAAACCATGTCTGCAGATGCCAAACCAATTCTGGTGTTGGTTCCGTTCCCCACCTCGTCTCAGCCGTAGAGACGGCCAAGCTCATCGCCGACCGAGACGGGCGCATCTCCATCGCAATCTTACTCATGAAGCTGCCTGTGGAGACAAAGATCAGTTCCTACACAAAGACTTCTCCCCATCCTCGAATCAACTTCGTGCACCTGCAGGAAAACAAGTCTGCCACGGCTGAGTTGATCGGAGCCAAGAACCGGACCCTTCTGTTTGTGGAGAGCCAGAAGGGTCCGGCCAGAGATGCGGTGGCTGAGATGATGGAGAAGATTGGATCGTCGGCTAGGATCGCCGGATTCTTACTCGATATGTTCTGCACTCCCATGATAGATGTGGCTAATGAGGTCGGGGCCCCGGCTTATATCTACTTCCCATCTGGAGCAGCTTCTCTCGGACTCATGCTGCATCTCCAGAGCTTGCGTGAAGATCGTGATGGGAACATGAAAGAGTATGAGGATCCAGATGCAGAGGTTTTGATTCCGACGTATGTTAATCCAGTACCTGCTAAAGTATGGCCTACTTCGATACTGGACAAGGAGATCGGTTTCCTGGAATTTGTGAGAAGGTACAGGGAGAGCAGAGGGATTCTTGTCAACACCTTTCTTGAATTCGAACACCACGCTGTAAACGCACTCTCTGCTGATAAGAGAATCCCACCAGTTTATCCAGTGGGACCCATAATCCAAGGAGGAGGAGGAGAAACCGATGAGAACAGGCAAAAGCGCGAGGAGATCACCCAATGGCTTGACGAGCAACCTGATTCCTCAGTCGTATTTCTCTGCTTCGGCACCAACGGAAGTTTCGAGGGTGACCAGGTGAAGGAAATTGCTACTGCGCTAGAGAAGAGCGGAATCCGGTTTCTGTGGTCATTGAGAAAGCCGCCTCCTAAAGAAGCACTTGAATTTCCAGGGGAATACGAGAGACCTGAAGAAGTACTACCAGAGGGATTCCTCGAATGAACTATGAGAGTGGGCAAGGTCATTGGCTGGGCCCTACAAATGGCTGTGCTATCTCACCCTGCTGTGGGGGGTTTCTTGTCACACTGTGGGTGGAACTCGACTCTGGAAAGTGTATGGTGTGGAGTTCCCATGGCAGCATGGCCATTGGTTGCAGAGCAGCAGGCCAATGCATTCCAACTAGTGAAAGATTTCGAAATGACCATAGAGATCAAGATGGACTACAGGAAGAACAGTGGCATGATGGTGACTGCAGAGGTGATAGAGAAGGCGATTAGGGAGCTGATGGAGCCGGAAAACAAGATACGAGCTAAGGTGAAAGAGCTGCACAAGAAGAGTAGATCAGTCCTTGTGGAAGGAGGCTCGTCCTACAACTTCTTAGGTCGTTGGATTGAGAGTATCATGTGACTGAGAGTTCTTGGCCTTGGGACTCTCACCAACAACATGTTAGAGAAAAGGTGATCTAAACGAGAATAATAATATTAATGATAAGAAAAGTTCTCCTCAAACTGAGGCCTGCAGCAAGCCGCTGTCTCTCTTCAAAATTCCTCCCCTCAACCCTAGACAAGACTCTCTATTAATACTAAGAATTACCGGATCTAAGCCCATATAGTAATCTGGGCCTAATAATAAATAACTTAAGACTCAATCATATCAGTAAAACAAACTAATAACAGAACTAATAATTCGCGATCGCTCGATTTCCACGAACGTAAACTTGATAAGGAGAACGTTCTCTATCAATTGCTCCTCCCGTCAACAGCCTTGTCCTCAAGGTTGAAGTCAGGAAATTGCCCCTTCACATCTGCCACATCCATCCACGAGGCTTCTTCCAAACCCAATCCACGCCATTGCAATAAAACTTGTTCCACGGACTGACCACCACGTTCTACCACTCTACGCTGCAAAATCTTCTCAGGAAAGTACGGAGGATCAACGGACAAAAGGTCCTCAGGTAATGTGGACTCAGGCTGCACCTCTCCGATTGCCTTCTTCAATAAGGATACGTGAAAAACTGGATGTATTTTAGAAGTGGAAGGCAACTTCAACCTATAAGCCACAGCTCCCACTCTTGCCTCAATTGCAAAAGGTCCGAAATACCTTGGAGCAAGCTTGCGAAACTTTGTCTTGAAAAGCGATGACTGTCGATATGGACGAAACTTCAGATAAACCAAATCACCCACTTGAAATTCCAAAAACCGCCTATGCTTATTCGCCTCCCTCACCATGCGCTGCTGAGCACGCTCTAGATGAAATTTTAAATGATCTAAAATATCATCTCGAGACTGCAAAGCTTCTAGGACAGATTGCACGCGAACTTCCCCCGGTAAAAACTGAGCAATAGTGGGCGGTTTCCGACCATAAACTGCCTCGAATGGAGTGATACCAGCAGCTGTGTGAAAACCAGTATTATAGCAATATTCCGCCCACGATAGCCACTTACCCCAATGCTTCGGCTGCTCCGACGAAAAACAACGGAGATATGTCTCTAAACATCGATTGAGGACTTCCGTTTGCCCATCTGTTTCCGGATGGTATGCAGAGCTCATTTTCAGCTGTGTGCCAGACATTCGAAATAATTCACGCCAAAACGAACTCAAGAAAATCGGATCACGATCGGAACAATAGAATTTGGAATGCCATGTAGACGAACCACCTCACGAATGAATACCTCAGCTAACGATTTTGCCGTAAAAGGATGACGTAAGGCGATAAAGTGGCCATACTTCGAAAAACGATCCACCACGACCAGCACACAATCAACTCCCCCTGATCGTGGTAGCCCGCTGACAAAATCCATGCTGATGTCCGCCCACACAACTGCAGGGATCGGTAAGGGGGAGAGCAGGCCCGCTGGGGTCTTCGTCTCATACTTATTTCGCTGACAAACTGCACAGCCCGCCACAAATTGAGTGACATGGCGCATCATACCAGCCCAGTGTACATTTGCCGCTAGCCTCCGATAAGTGCGATAGGCCCCTGAATGCCCTCCAGAGGGCGTTGAATGAAATTCCGCGATGAGCTTCGGAATCCATTCCGAGTTGGCTGGAATTACTAGTCTGCCCTTATAAAATAACGTACCATGAACCATGGAATAATGCCTTGGAACAGTCTCGCCAGATGCGAACGCGCTTACGATCTTACCCAAGACCGAGTCATGTACGACATCCTGCCGTAATTTGGACCACTCAACCCACTGTGGTAGAGAAACGGCCAGGAGTTCCCCTTGTTCCTCACGCCGTGATAACGCGTCAGCTGCTTTATTAAGACCTCCCTCTTTATACACAATAGCAAAATCATAGCCAAGAAGTTTAGCAGCCCAATTTTGTTGCGCCGGAGTTGTCAAGGATTGGCTCAACAAATGCTTAAGACTTCGCTGGTCGGAGCGAACCACAAACCGACGACCTAACAAATAAGGGCGCCAATGTTGTACAGCCAGTACTAACGCCATCAATTCCTTCTCATAGGCTGACTTTGACAACATACTGGGGGGAAATTGCTTACTAAAATAAGCAATAGGACGTCCTTCCTGCATGAGAACGGCACCAATCCCATGTCCAGAGGCGTCACATTCTACAACGAACTCCTTTGAAAAATCAGGCATACAAAGAAGCGGTGCTGAAGTAAGGGCCTGCTTGAGCTCGTGGAAGGCAACATCTGCCTCCTTCGTCCAACGCCAAGGTCGAGGAACCGAGGTCTTCAAAAGAGCTGTAAGGGGGGCAGCTATCTTACCATAATCACGTATAAATCGACGATAACCTGTTAATCCCAAAAAATCCACGTAACCCTCTGATGGAGGTTGGTGTTGGCCACTTCAAAACTGCAGATACTTTCCCCGGATCCATGCATACACCTTGACCCGACACAATATGCCCCAGATACTCCACCTCTTGTCTACCGACCAAACATTTCTTTGGATTAATAACCAAAGAATGAGACTGAAGCACTTGTAATACCTGACGCAAATGCTCTAAATGATCCCGCCAAGAACGGCTATAAACTAGAATATCGTCAAAGAAAACCAACACAAACTTCCGCAAAAATGGCCTGAAAATATCATTCATCAAATTTTGGAAAGTTGCTGGTGCATTTGTGAGTCCAAACGGCATCACCAAGAACTCGTAATGACCAGAATGAGTTTTAAAGGCTGTCTTAGGGACGTCTGCTGCCGCTACTCTAATCTGGTGATATCCCGCTCTGAGGTCTAATTTGCTGAACCACTTCGCCCCATGCAACTCATCCAACAACTCTTGTATTACCGGAATAGGGTATTTATCGGGAACTGTGAGCTTATTAAGCTCCCGATAATCCACACAAAATCTCCACGATCCATCCTTCTTGCGTACCAATAATACCGGACTCGAGTAAGGGCTACTACTTGGACGAATTATACCAGCAGCCAACATCTCTGCTACTAACCGTTCCATCTCGTCTTTTTGCATATGATTATAACGGTACGGCCGCACCGATACAGGCCTCGTCCCTGGCTGAAGTGTGATGCGATGGTCACTTGCACGTAGTGGCGGTAGACCTGCTGAAGGCGTAATCACATTCGCAAAATCAGAAAAAATAGCGTGGAGCTCCTCCTGTGCAGCCCTCGACAAGGACTCCGACACTCCAACTTTTTCTGGAAGAACGCCACCTTCCAAAGCTTTTAACAGCCAGCAATGATCCCCACTATCCAGCACTCTAAATTCTTGATACCCACATGCCTTACGTGTAAGAGTAGGATCCCCACGTAGGTAATGCTGACGGCCATGCACCAGAAATGCCATCGTCAGCTTGCGCCAATCAACTTCACCTCACCCAAAGTAGCCAACCACGACACCCCAAGAATCAAATCTATATTGCTCAGAGGAAAAACATAACATGATATACTGAACAACGCAGAATCAAGTACCAAGGGCACATCCTTACAAATTCCTGCTGCTCTAACCCGCGATCCATCTCCCAGCAATACCGAGAAACTAGAAGTTGGCTGAATATTCCAGTTTAATTTACGTGCCACCTTCTCTGACACGAAACAATGACTAGCACCACTGTCAACCATCACGAGTAAACGAGCCTCGCCCACATGCCCAAAGAACTTCATGGTTTGAGGTCCATCAAATCCGAAAGGGGTTAACTCTGAAAGTTGGAGGTGTTGCAATGCAGCCTGAATTTCCGGATTTTCTTCTCCTGGGGGGTTGACATCTGCATTCACATCTGCACCGTCCTCATCTCCTTCCTCTTCTTCATCGCCAATCAAAACCTGGAGTGTTTTTGGAGGGCAACGATGTGTTGGCCCAAATTTCAACCCACAACGGAAACAAGTACCAGCTGCACGATGCTTCCAATACTCTTCATTGGACATCCTACGGAAATTTTGTGACCCCGCAGAGTCCTGCGACTTAGTGGGAACAGTTGAAGAAGATCGGCTAGCAACTGGAGAGGGAACAGAAGTTGGTCGACTGGAGAAAGCAGAACGTGACCCCACCGCTGAACTATAAGTAGTGCGAGCAGGATACGGTGAAGGTTGCACCGCCTTATCCAACTTCCGAGCAGCTTGAATAGCTGCAGAAAATGTAGGTATAGTTGTATCTTGAATTTGAGCCCGAAGATTCCGCTTCAATCCTCCCAAAAAATAACCCAAATACTGAGCGTCTGAACACGTAGGGAGTTGAGAAACACGTCCCTCAAAGAGTGCTATATAATCTTCTAGGGTGCCGGTTTGTTTGGTGGTAACCAAAGCCTCATGAATGTTGATGGTAAATTCATCACCAAAACGACCCGTGAGTTCCTCCGTAAAAGTGGCCCAGTCTAGCTTCGGCCGGCGACGAAGCAACAACTGCATCCACGACATGGCGGGGCCAGACATAGCAATCAACGCCATCTCCACTTTCTGCGCTGGGACAATCTTATGGACGAGAAAATATTGTTCCGCTCTAGCAAGCCATGATAACACATCTACACCCTCAAAAGTTGGAAGATCCATCTTCTGCGTGACCAAGGGAAAATTGGGCGGCTCGTCTGAACTCGATTTCTCCTCGTTGCTGTCATCATCCTTGGAACCAGAGTCCTCCAAGGAAAGTTTGGCAAGGATCGCCTTCAGAGCTTCTGCAGTTTCCGCCTGACCGTTGCATAAAGCGTCAAGCCTCGTTCCCAAATCTGCGACCACCTGCTCTAACTGCTGGAGTCGGGTATCGGTACTTCTCAATTCCGGCGCCATGAATAGCCACGTTCACCGCACCAATTTGTTAGAGAAAAGGTGATCTAAACGAGAATAATAATATTAATGATAAGAAAAGTTCTCCTCAAACTGAGGCCTGCAGCAAGCCGCTGTCTCTCTTCAAAATTCCTCCCCTCAACCCTAGACAAGACTCTCTATTAATACTAAGAATTACCGGATCTAAGCCCATATAGTAATCTGGGCCTAATAATAAATAACTTAAGACTCAATCATATCAGTAAAACAAACTAATAACAGAACTAATAATTCGCGATCGCTCGATTTCCACGAACGTAAACTTGATAAGGAGAACGTTCTCTATCACAACATAACTCTAAGTCAACCTATCAAGCAATAGTGTTAAAAGCATTTCATGGATCTCTCTCTTTATTCTTGGTCTATATTCTTGGCGTGTGGAAATTATCATTTTACACTCTTAAGACATTTATCATATTGAAATCGCAAAATTTGCAATTTGTTAATTTGCTAAGATGAGCATAAATTTGAAGTAAAGCAATGTTGAAGACTAAAAGCAGTGGAAAAAATTGGAGGTTACGGATAATTAAATTCGGATTCTATATGCAATACTGTAACACAAGCATCAAGTAATGCAGTAATGCAGATCAAACAGAAAAAGACAAAAGTAAAAAAGAAATAAAGAGAGAGAGGGAAAGAAGCTTACAGTTTGCAGTAGCCTGACCAGTGGGGAATAAGCTAAAAGATACTTCCTCAGATATATACCCTTCAAAAGTCCCCTAGAGAGAGAGAGAGAGGGTCTTTTAGTTTTATCTGTTCCACATAACACTATACATGCAGAAGAAATGGAGAAGAGCTGAAATATTTTCCTTGGTAACAAAAAAGCTTGCTTCATAACTTGGAAAACATGCATTGGAGTGAATTTTCTCAAATCATGAATACACACAGAAAGATTTACACTACTTACTTATTATATTTGACGTATAACTCACAAAGTTTTATAAAATTACTATAATTTTATTAGATTAGGTAACTACTGTACTAAGTATGTGTTATGCTGCAATCAAAACGAATCTATAAGCACAGGTATTATAATGCTATTTCAGTGTTATTATAAAAATGACACTAGAATCAGAAACATCTTTATTAATGTAATAAAGAGTATATACAAACCAATGAAACCAGCGACATACGCTGGCTCCATTATATATGCAATGTGTTTCGCAAGTCCAACAGAGTATTACTACCGGACAACCTTCATTGCCACTACTCCACTAACAACAAAGTGAAGACGCGTATTCAATATGTGGTACCGATATATTATGATTAGCTTATGTAAAAAATTTGAGTGCATCTAAATTAACACGTGTAGATAGATTTGATATGATATATCCATCTCTACTGATATCTACGTAGTAATATTTCACCAATTTGTTAGTATTATTTCTCCAGGAAAGAAAATATGTCTGCAGATGACAAAGCAAACCTGGTGTACTTTCCGTTCCCTGTAATGGGCCACCTGGTGCTAGCAGTAGAGATGTCAGACGATCACCTCTTGAGTCTCAATCACCATCCTAATTATGAATCAATGTTGCATGCGCTGGAGCAGAGTGGGGTCCGATTCCTATGTTCGTTGAGGAAGCTGCCTCTTAAAGATAATGGAATTTCCAGGAATATGAGAACCCTCAACAAGTATAGCCTGAAAACAAATCATAGAATATGAGGGCAGGCAAGGTAATATAGGCTGGGTGCCAGAAATGGCGGCGTTACCTTACCTCACCCTCGTGGGAGGATTCATGTCCCATCGTGGGCGGAACTTGAGTCTCAAAAGTTTTTTTTGCGGAGCTCTCGTGAGTCATGACAACATAGCCATTGGATGCAGAGCAATAGGGCAATGTGCTCCTGCTAATCAAGATTTCGAAATGGCTGTTGAGATCAAGAAGGACCGCAGGAAAAGTAGCAGCGTGAATGCGGCTGCAGAAACGCTAGAGAAGGCAATCGAGCAGCTGATGGAGCTGACAAACAAGATACGAGTTTCGGTGAAGAGCTGCAAGCGAAGACGAACAGCTCTTGTGTGAGGAGGCTAGTCCAATAACTTCTTAGAACAAACAGTTCTGGAATGTTTACCCCTATTGACCTAGTAACTGAAAGCTCTTGGCATTTAGTCCCACAAATTAACTATGAATCAAGCTAACCAAAGTGTAAGGTAAATGGTATTTGCCGGTAACCTAAAAAGCATGTCGGAATTTCACTATCATTCCTGTGAAATCCATAGTGAGTTTCATGTTAAAATTCACTGCTGCTGCTGTATGTGGTGGACTCATTCATTTCAATTGATGAGTTACTAGTAACTGCAGAAACTGATGCAAATTGAAATATAGGGATCTAATTCCAACTGCAACACAGTAATATTTCCTTATTCTCACTCTCCAGCATTTTCCAACCGTAAAAAATATGCAATGGTTATCAATATAGAATTCATGTTCGTTGCAATTTGGTAGTTCTATAGACTTGGCATTATATTACTAACAGCTAAGCATATAGCATACCTACAGAAACAACAAGGCAGCTGAAATAGGAATTGATAATAGCAGAGAGCAAAATGCTTACTTGACCCTTTGAGGAATTTCCACAAACATGTGGTAGGGTGAACGATAATAAGAAACATGCGAACAAACGTCTCCTTCAATGGATTGAGTGAGAGAGGCAGAGAACTTTAAATTCCATATGTTCCACTTAGATGGAGACTGATTGCACAGTGTTTTATTTTGTTTCCTCCTCTCTCTCAGTTTTTTTTTTTTTTTTTTTTTTTTGAAAGAAATAAAATGAAAACAAAATAAATAAATACATTTAAAAATAGAAAACAGAAAAGCGTTAGAAGGAAAAGGAAATAAATAAAAGAAATAATGAAACCAAAGAAAAATAAGGAGAAAAAACAATTCTAACAGAGGTAACCGAGAAAATCCAACGGAAAAAGTAATTTATTTTTAAACAATTGAAAAACATTTAAATAAATAAAAAGGGGGAGCGGATTTTATTATTAGGCGGCAAAAACATAAAAATTGGAGATTAATCTAAGCACATTCCCTCCATTTTCCCCAAAGGCTAAAACCCTTTTCTTCTTCTTCTTCTTCTTCTTCTTCTTCCCCAAATTCTCCCTCCCTCCCTCCCTTACCAATCGAATCGGAAAAGATGAAATTCAAAGCATTCCTGACAGACAACGGCATCCACCTCCTGGAGAAGCGGATCCTACCCGCCCTCGACAAAATGGGTCGGGTCTGCCACCTCTACCTGACCCGCGACCACGCCTTCTTCCTCCACAACCTCCTCTCCTCCGACGGCGTCCACTCCGTCGCCCAGTTCAACAAGGACTCCCTCTTCCACGACTACCGCATCTCCAGCCAGAACGACGACCGCATCGCCTTCTCCCTCGACCTCTCCCTCCTCCACCGCGCCCTCCGCTCCCTCCTCGCCGTCTACTCCGACTCCGACGCCGCCCCCTCCTCCGCCGCCCTCCTCGTCAAGCTCGTCAAGAAGCTCCCTCCCCACTCCACCCAGCCCACTCCCTTCCTCACCTTCGAGGCCCGGGGCCACCGATCCGCCGTCGTGCAGGACGTCCCCGTCTCCAAACCCCTGTCACGCGCCGACGTCCACGACCTCCAGCTCGCCGTCGAGAGCTGCGAGCAGCTTCCGGCGACGCTCGTCATGGCACCCGATCTCAGTTCGCTGCACAGCTTCGTCGACGGGATGAAGCACGTCGGCGATGTGATGGGGGTTTCGGTGAGCAAGTGCGGCGACCTCCATTTGAAGATCTCGACCTCGCTGACCACGCTCGGGGCGGAGTTTAGGAAGCTGAAGGTTCTCGGGGAGAGGGCGGATCGGGTGGCGGAGGACGAGGGCTTGAGTGTGCAGACTAGAATGGAGAGGGGCGTGCAAAGGGGGGACGCAATGACTGTGGAGGTGAGCGTGAAGCATTTCTTCAAGTCCCTGCAGTTTAATCTGTCGAAGCCCGACTGCGCCTTCTTTGGGATCGCTCCCCAGGGAGCTTGTCTGATGGTATTTTTCCAGTTCTTTGTTCCGGGAACGAGGGTGACCGATAAGTCCTTCAGCCTGCATTGCAGGCTGCCCGTGCTCGATACGGGCTCAAGTTGAAGGATGTGCATATGTTGCTGGATAAGGATGGATCAATGGAGAAGATTGAGCTATGCTGCATTTGAAGTGAAATCCATTGATTGTTATAGAATAGTTTAAGCTTTGTTACTGATGGAGAATGCACTGTTCAACAATCCTCTTTGATTTCTGCATAGAAGTTGAAGTCATTTCTCTTACTCAAAACTCAAATGTGTATTTTGGTGTATTTTTCTGGGGGAATTTGATGCAATATTCATGGAAAAACTTATGCAAGTACTTAACTACTACTCCGATATATTCAAGAAACGTGTCATTTTAAACGGGAGAGGAGTGATTTTATACAAAAATTATGAACATGCACTCCAATGTATTATGCTCATATACTAACAAACACAATATTTACATGTATAATAACACAAGAAATCAATACATGTTACAAATTCTACCTTTACATACCTGCATATATATACACAGAACTGATATACCTATGTTAAAGAAGCATGGCCGTGGCAACTTGAGTTTGCATTGGACGGAACTGCGGATTCTGAAGGAACGGAGCACACACTGTTTGCTACACTGTCATCTCGGGATACGGACTTTACTCAGCATGCATTCCAGCGATTGAGTAACGAGCTTATAATGGTCGTGAGATTTCTTCCCTTCCTCGACCACCTTCACAAGACTCCTATACAAGCTGTCATATCTATGCACAGGGTTATTCATGTCAATACCATGGGGTCCGTAGTCAAAAGCATAGCTACGATTGATGTCCTTCCTCCACCGTGCAAGGATGTATTGGGGTGGAATTTCGTTAAGACCGACTTGGTTGATGACACACAAGGTATGTCTGCACAGATAGCCTTTGATGTTGAATAGTGCACAGGCACACACGACCTCAGCATCAGTACTATTGTATGTCACCTCGAAGTCTCTTGTTTCCTTCATCTCCTCCTCGACTTGGATGTCTTCTTTCACTATGAAAGTTGCAACTGAGCCCTCGATGCTCGCCTGCCTTAAATCATACCACAAGTACACACCGTCAACTTCATCTTGAAAGCGTTCAAATATGTTCTTTGTGTATAGTGTCGAGACCTGCAGCTCGAAGAAGAAGCTTGACTTTAGCAGACAACTAGAATTACCAGACTCCATGTCTGATAACATTTCTTTTTTATCAACATCCTGCTGAGCTCGATCATAACTACGAAGAAACTCTCCAAGTGAGGTATGTTGGCTCAAATACTCCTCAAACGGTGACACCAATCTCTCATTCTCTTTTACAGGAAGCATTCCTGCTAAGAACGTCTCTTTTAGATAGACAGGGACCCATCGCTTACGATCTTCGAACAAAATTTGAAGCCAATCAAGAGTCTTAACTCCATGCTTCTTCACCATTTCCTCCCAAGCTGCTTCAAATTCATCAGACCTCAGCGAGTGATAAACTGCTCTAGTAAGCCCCCTTTTGATTGCCTCATATTCCTCCCTGGATACTAGTCCAAGCAACACCATCTTCATAATATTCGTCAAAGAAAGACAATGAGAAGCTCTCGGAAAAACCTCAGCGACAGCAGTCCATAATTCTTTCTGTTCACTGGTAATGATCGTTTGAGGAATCCGTCCTACCATGTATGTTAACCATGCTCTAAACAGCCATACAAACGACTCCACAGTTAGACTTGAAACCAAACCACAACCTAAAGGAACAGTCTGCCCATGGTGATTGATACCGGTAAAAACAACTAGAGGAACCTCATAGTTATCTAATAAAGTCGTAGTATCAATGTGTAAAACATCACCAAAATAACTGTAGGCAGCTCTACACCTCGCATCAGCCCAGAATACATTGCGTAAACATCCTTTTTCGTTAAAATCCATAGTGTAAAAGAAGCAAGGATCACTCAACTGCATCTTCGTGAAGAACTTCATGATTTCCAGAGCACCCCCCTCTTTAAGCTTCAATTTATTACCACCTTGATCAACATTCCCCTTCTCCTTCTCCGTGATTTCACTTTCATTGAATGTCGGCATCCCAACATTCTCTGCATCAATTACCACCGTTCTAAACAACCTGATTTTATGTACTTCGTCAGCACCATCGATTAGCAACGGCCTCTTACTTCCAAGATCCATTATCCTATGCGATTTATAAATGTTTCCGCTAGCGGGGCTGGTCAGATGATTATGCTCGAGCTCAGTTTCTATTATTCTCCACCTATGGTTATCAACTAACCTAAACTTGATCATTGCAGGACAACCGGTTCGAGTTTGAGGTCTTGGGCGATTGGACTCGGTTTTCTTCTTGAAACCTGCACTACTGCAGCTTAATTTCCCTCTATACCTCTCTTTGCTCTTTCTATACCATGTATTACTCACTCTAACTCCAAACCCTTGCTGTTTCGCGTAACAGTTATAGAAGAAATAAACATCATCGTAGGACTCGAATTCCATACCAACAGCTGGAGGCAGAGGATTGTCACCTTGCAATACATTACCAGTTTCTCCAACGAATTCCGTCATTGCACATTCTCCATCGACCTCAAATTCCTCAGCTTCTTCATCATCATATGTAGTAGGCACGCTATTTAGAGAAACGCCATCCATCTATTGGAATCATAATTGCAATGTAAGGAATTTCATAACTACGAAACGAATCAAAACACTAGATATCGATGCATAAATAAGAAAGCACAGGTAGCCTAGACACTAGAGAAATTACAGATCAATCACCCCCTCCGTCCCAACCTAACTGGCTCTTGTAGGTTGGGACGGAGGGAGTAATTGATCTGTGATTTCTGGTGTAGGGAGTAATTCGAGACATATTCGAGTAACTGAAGGCCTAATTCTCATCACTGTCCCAATAAGCTTCTCAACACCATATTTATTCAGATTAAGCTAAAAGGGCTAGCTATATTAACCAAATGCCATGATTGTAACACAATCATCTCTCAAATATTTCATTTTTCCAGGAATCTCCAAATGCAGATAGTTCAAATTTTATCAGAGAAGAAACGAAGCATAACCCCAAGCAGCTCAGAGGAAGAAACGAGAGCATAACCCCAATTTTGCTAGCTTTATCTGTATTCTAAACTCTAAGCTCCAGAAGAAGAATGAATCCATTTGAATAAGAAACGGTGAAGAATTCAAAATTGGATAATTAGCATAAAACTAATACGTACATATACAATCGTGAGCACGCACAGGCAGAGAGGGGATGAGCTTACTATCGAGTAGTAGAAATTTGAAAAAGGGCGGCGCGGCCCAGTAATCGCGGCGGTGCAGCAGCTCTCGGTACGTCGTTGGTTGTACAGTGAGAGCAGTGCCTCTGGTTTACATTAGCATTTCCTCGCTATTGAGGGAATTGTCGGATATACCCTTGCAAATTTCTGTTTAGGGCTATCCAATTCCAAACTAAATGTCTGTTTAGTGCGTCAAAATTGATTTTTAGTCCAGTTGAAATAGTTGATTTCCGGAATGATCCATCAAAATTGAAAGTAATAGTTAGAGTTATACTCATTTCATTTCTTTTGAAATGACCACTTTCTTTTAAGTACGCGTATTAAGAAAATTGATGTTTATTGTAAAACAGTGACGGTCCACGTACTTAAAACGGAAGTTTGATATATAAAGGTGGTGTATTAAGAGATTAACTAGTATGTCCCCCGTGCCGTTGCACGGGAAAATTTTATTCTTTCTTTTTTTGAATAAATAAAATACGGAGTATGAAGTTTTTAATTCATGAATTAATTAAGTGGTATGATATCTCTTGTCTCCCTCTCTCTCATCAATTCCATAAGATTTAAATCATACGTGTAAATAGGCAGAACTGAGAACAAAAAATAGAATGCCATTTTTGGAAACCCCATCTCACTCCACCCTTTAAAATCTGCAAAAGAAAAAAAAAAATAACTAAATAAATAAAGTAGAATGAGATATTAAAATTGCAATATGGAATAAAATTGAAGAAGAAGAAGAAGAAGAAGAAGAAGAAGAAGAAGAAGAAGAATGAGACTAACTGGGTTTGAGAACCTAATTACATAGCTTTAAAACATTTGAATTCAAAATTTTGAAATAACATTGGAAACTTAAAAGGCACCGTCTGCTCCCCGATTGTAATAAATGGGTAAGCAACACTTTTGTTATAAATAAATAAATGAAAAATTACTATTAAAATTCTGTCGAAAATAGAAAGCAATCTTGTTACAAATGCTGCTGATAATTAATAGTGAAAAATCTTTAAACTGATGAGTAGGAAAAACAATATAGAATAATAGAATTTATGAAGAATTTGAGCATATGTTTCAAAGAAATCAATCAAAGTCTTCAAAGATAAAGATAGTTGGCAATTAATTCATCCAAAATGTGAAATTTGAATTACTGCTCTAATCTCCAAACAAAAGTAAAAATTGGAAGATGAAGAGGTGGCGTTTGATTTATTTAATGAATTAGAGGTGAAAAGGTATGCACACTTATTAATTAGGCAGTTAATTCAAGGAACTTTTTGCAAAGAAATGAATAAAAAAAAACTTATTAATTGAAGAGGTGTTTAGGCGAGAAAATGAATTGTGAAAAATGATTCTGTTTTTATATACTAGCGGACAACACGTGCGATGCATGTGGTCACCAAGCATTTTACTTATTTCGTTAAAAAATTAGTTTATAAGTATTATTTTATGTTTATAATATAAACTAATAACGATTAATTAAATCTTAAAAATAAAGCGTTAAAATAGAGAAGACGAATAATTAGTAAACGATAAAAACAAAATAATTACACTAAAAAAAAAATGAAGTATCGCTAAAAAGGAAGTAATTAATCTAAACTATAACATTTAAAAATTAAAATTAATATCATTGTCAATCTTTCTCCTTCTTTACTCTGACGCGCATCGAACTTCTTCCTTTGCTTTTGGAGATTAAATTTTCCAAGGTATCATCATCGTCACCACTGGAAATGTCGACGCAATCTTCAAACTTCTTTCGGAAAAATTTCCTTTTCCCCTTCTCTTGATGTTCACTAAGTTCCAACTACACGCTTTATTTTTTCTTAGAGGCTTTCCTCGGCTTCACGTTTTTGCTTGGATTTTTCTTGACCTCTTCTTCAATTGTGTCTTCTATCTTTTTGATTGCATGAGCTATAAGGCTCAAGTTCCCTTTATTGTCTATGTTCACCGAATTGGTCGTTGTAACAAAGCGTACTTCCCTTGAATTTTGTAAGTCGAGTCCTCTGTAGTACACAGATTGATTTTCTCCCTAAAAATAAGAGTTGGTGTATTGAGATTTGATTTGCAAATTCTTAAGTATTAATTAAGTATTTAGAACAATAATATAATAGTAAAATAGTTTAAATTAGAAGAATAATAACCTCCCATAAAATATAACAGTTAACAAAAGAATTTATTAATACTCCAAGAATAATAGTATAAAATATATTCTATAGTATAAATAACCTACGATTAACTAATAAATTATAGAGAATCCACCGATTAATCCGAGTTGACGAGATCAAAATCAATCTGTCCCTTGGTACTGGTGAGACCTGTACCACACTCTATGGTACACACCCTAGGCGTAGGGGAGATCGGAGCCAGAGGGAACGCCTAGACGACGTTTTTATTCCTGGGCTGCTGTAAGTAGATCGAGAGGTCGTTCCGCCCCTTGTCCCCTAAGTTGGGTAATATGTTCTCGACCATTCTTGCTCCAATCTGACCTAGCTGGCGAGCGATCCCAGTTCGCGACAGAGGTGATCTTCTTCTTTTTTTCCCAATAAGTCGACGGCGTTACACCATTGGGATACTTCGAATAAACTGGAGTACATATAGGATACACCGGTGCTAAAACTAATATATACCAAATAAATTTGAAATACTAATTGTAGTTTTTTTTTTATCAATAAACTAGTTATCATACTAATAATAATATATATGATTAACAAATGTATATTTATTTATTAAACTCTTAACATTAACTGATTCAATACTCTTGTACCTACGATTTAATTAAGAATTTAGAACTGAAAATAACCTGGCTTATTGATGACATATATTCATCCACCGAGCATTCTACGTATATTGCCGCGACATCGTTAAACATAGTAACATGTGCATTGTAATCCGCTTGCACAACATTTAGAGTTATCATGTACCTATAATTATATAGGAAAATGAAGTTTAAAATACGTGTACTTTATTGCTTTGAAGTATTTGTATTTGCGAAATTACCTTGGGATTGTTTCAATTACTTTCTCATTGCACTTTCTACATATTGAATATTCAGAATTGTTTGTACACGATGTTGTGCATTTTTTATACTTTTGTAGTAGACATTGAAGTTCCTCGAGAAAGAGCAACATATAAATGTCCATGCGAAAATACTGGATTTGGCAAGTACACACCGACATTTGGTATAGTTTGTCCTTGAGCTTTATTTATAGTCATTGCAAAACAAAGTCTTATTGGGAACTGCTTTCTTCTAAACTTAAAAGGATAAACTTCACTTTCAGCTGGCGAAAGAGGTATTCTTGGTATGAGAACATGTTTTCCCACACATGCTGCCCAAACATGATCTCTGCATTAATTATGTTATGCTTGAACTCCCTGCACACCATTCTTGTTCCATTGCACAGACCATTTGATGGATCGAGATTTCTCAGAAGTATGATAGGACAATTTCTTTTGAGAACCAACTTATGTGGGGGTAAGCCACATCTGGAGTCAAAGTGTTTAAAAAAATCTATCTCATAGTGTTTGTTTGTCTCATCAATAGCTTCATCAAAACTATTAAACATTTTTTCATCAAAACTCTTCATTTAGCTTATCCACATGCTCATTTTTTACCGTCAATATTGCACAATTTGTCATATATTCTGCAGAATGTGCGTTATTCTCTAAATCTGGAAATATGGCTTGAATCAGTCTCTTTGTGGAATTCTCCTCATTATCATACTCAATAAGCATCTCGTATGGAATTCTAATGTTTCCATCAACGTCAGTTGGTTCTTCACCATTTCCAACTCTAAGTAAGAATTGACTGAACTCCATATCACTCCTTGTTCTCATATTTTTTGACAGCTTGATTTTTTTCATTGTGCGCCATAGATAAGACTTGACCAGACTTGCTGATATAGTTTGGTATACTGTAGCTTTAGGAACAACCGGTAGCACTTGCCTAAAATCACCTCCGAAAACTATTACTTTTCCGCCAAAATTCTTTGCATTTCCCATTACATCCTTCAGTAATCTATCCACATTTTGAATCGCCCACTTTTTAGCCATAGATGCTTCATCCCATAAAATCAATTGCGCTCTACGCAATAGTTCGGCAGCTGCACTTTGTTTAGAAACTGCACACTCACTTGATTCATCAGTATTTATTGGTATCTTGAAACGTGAATGTGCCGTTCTTCTGCTAGGCATTATTCCAGCAGCAACTCCAGATGTTGCAGTTGCAAGTGCAATCAATTTTTTCAATCTGATATTAGCTAATAATGCATGGTATAGGAATGTTTTTCGGTTCCTCCTGGTCGGTCTATAAAAAAAAAAATTCACCTTCTCCTTTTTCTATGCAATCCAAAATCTTTGAAAATGCAACTTGTTGTTCAGAGTTCAACTTTGACTCTGCTTGTTGATCTTCTTCAGGTATCTCTAGACATTTCGTCTTGTATTTCTCTACAGTTCTCAATGTTCACACTACCAAGATTCATAGGAATACTTGGAAGATCCTAAGCTCGTATATCCTTCCCCATGGCTTTCTAAGTAAGTGCTCAAACTTTTCAAAGTCTTGGAAACTTGTAGATCTAGTGAAGTATTTACTTACTTCCTGAAAATTTCTGACAATGCATCATAGTACGTATCTCATAGAATTCTAACATGTGATGGTGCACAATGTACTAATATTATTGCGAACAGTCTTCGTAATTCTTTTGGCATTTGAAACGTTATTGCTTCATTCAGGCATTCAATGATACTCTGATCTGCTTCTAACAATCCTCGTTTTTGTGCTGCTTCTTTGAAACTCAAACATTCTGTACCATTGACTGTTTTCAAGTATCAGAAAGACGTTGGTCCTCTGACATGATTCAAGAGTAATCATTCATAATAGATTTCCCCTTCAATTGGATTTGCCGAACTAATACGTCCAATAACATTGCCATTTTTTCTTTTGTCCAACATTTGCCTCTTTTGTCCCAAACATAGTACTCAAGAAATTCTTTGTAAATGTACATGCTTGCTTTTTCACTTGTAGCACGGGTAGCAAAAAACTCAGTCAACATTGTTTTTTGAAACGTGACCTGAATTTAAAAGACTATCCAGATTTTGACTTTCGTAGTATGCTACGAATTGATTGTCAGGAAGATGAAGTTGTAAGTTGATAACGGTCGGGTATACATCATTCATCTCAAATTCGAATATTCTCCATAATGCTTCTTGAGAAGATACCCAGCGTGCATCTTGAAACTGCTTTATCTCATCAACTTGATTGTTATCATCATTCTGGGTCATATTAATTGTCACTCTATCATGTCCCTTGTATATATACTTATATAAATATTTAACTGCCGTGATGCCAGAACAAACCTCTACATTAATATGACAATTATATCTGGATAGTAGATAACCATGGTATGGAACAACCCACCGATTGTTGAGCTCTGCATTACAAACAAAAATGACTGATTCGTTATTTCTTCTTCGATAAATAGGATATTCATCTTTACCTTGAATAGTGCTTTCACAATACGGTCATGGATAATGACATTTGCATTTTTCCTTTCACCATACATGAGTTTTTTGGATTGTTTTCCCCACATGGTCCATGCATCATATGCTTCTTCACCAATTCATATAACTCGCGATTTTCATCTGGATCTGAAATTTCGGCACTAACATGCTTATCAATTTAATCTGTTGTATTTATCTTATTACCCGACTTGAAAATGATTAGCATGTGGGCGTGTGGTAAACCTCTTTTTTGAAATTCAATCACGTGCACATGTTCAGCAACATTTCCAAATATCTCCTGCTTGAATAACTTTCAAGTCATGCAGTTTTGCCCTAAAAACTCTTGAAGTCAAATCAGGACGATCTTGAGATGTTTGACCGGAATATAATTTTTTTTGTATTTCGCCCCACTTTGGATTGCAGGTCATAGTAATAAATAAATTCGGCTTTCCAAATTTTTGTACTAATGTCAATGCATCAAGATACCTACGCCTCATATCTCTTGGACCCCCTATAAATGTAGCAGGTAGAACAATTCGTTTGCCAACTTCAGTTCATCTCACTTCTCCTCTAAGGCCTCGTTTGGTAACGGTGATTAGCCAAGATAAGACTCCTTATCTGGGCTAATCACCCCGTTTGGTATCCAAGTTACGTAATATCGGGGGCCCGTGATTTTAGCTAGGCCCGAGTTACTTTTACTGTTTCTCTTTAGTGGACTAATCTTGGGCATTTGGCCAAGATACATATCTTGGTTTGAATAGTAAAACAAGATTACATGTGAAAATACAATTATGCCCTCATTTATGTGTGAACTATATTATGTAAATTTAATTATTTCTTGGTCACTTTTGGAATTGGAAAGTTGTACACGAAAATTTTACAATTATTTGAACAAAGAAAATGGAAATGAGGCAATATATATTATGTAAATTTAATTGTTTCTAGGTTCAAGAAAATGGAAATGAGGCAATATATATACTTGTGTTTTAGGGTTTGTATAGTGGTAAAAGCATAGAGGGGTATGGTTGTCATTTTACTCTATCATGAGAGTTTTAACTTCTCTACCAAACAATTGAAGTTAGATTAGTGCTAATCTAATCTGTCAAACCAAACGACGTTGTGCCGATTGCTACTCACGAAAATCAAGTTACGTATCTGAATTTTATTTTCGGGCCCTATATCCTATCACCCCTACCAAACGAGGCCTAAAGACACTATCCATAATTCCTTGGTACAATTCGGCTCTCATAGTTGATTGATTTCTTCGAATAAAATCCAATCTTGTAGTCTCTAATTTAATATACATGTCGACTGCATATTGCTGAAATAATATGTCAGCGAATAAAAGAATAGACTGCCTTGGATTTCTTCGAATAAAATCCAATCTTTTAGTTGTTTATTTTTTAAATATAGTTTATCATAATATAAAATCTCAACCAAAAAAAACTAAAAGTATAATCATAGTATAAACATGAAGAATAATCATAGATTTCTCTTATGAAATATTACTATAAGTAGATGAGAATATAAATATCTTCTATCTTCTCTTACGAAATATTACAATAATTTGCGTAGGTAAGTTTTTTTAAAAGTGTGGAAGAAGAACATATTTATAGAATAGTTGATTGTAGAAATTAATTAGGAGAATAATTTATAAAAAGAATAATAATTGCTTTTAGATATTAATTAGGACAATTTTTATGTTTTAATTTCCTTGAAAGAGTCAAAATCCAAAACATATCACTATTATATTATGCTTTAATTTTTATATGAATGAATATTATTATATTATATGCTTTAATTTTTATGATTTAATCATTAATAACTATTATTATATAATAATAACAATACTATTATAATATAGTAATACAATCCAAATAAAAAAAACGGAAATCATGAATAACTATTATTATATATAATAACAATACTATTATTAACAATATTATTTAAATTAAAGGAGGGGAGGGGTATACTTGACATTACATATTTTGTAAGAATGCACACTTTTATAATAGTAATAGATATAATAGATTTGATTGTGAAAGTGTTTTTCAATTAATAATTTCAATATAAAGTTAAATACCTTTAATCTTTTTTTATGTTTCCAAGATAATTAATATTATGCAAAAGCCAATATGTGAAAGAAACGTCACTTTTGTTGTCACTTTTATTGGTGGCTAAATATGAAGAGACACCATTTTACCCTAATATTAAGTTTATTAGGGGATCTAATAATTAAGGAATTTCTTAAACTAAACCAAAAGTCACTATTTTATTGTTTATTGAAGTTAATAATCAATGGATTACGATGGTATTGTTTTTACTTATTTTTTTGTTTTTATTTTTTCAAAGTTGGGCTTTCTAAGTTCCGCACATATGCTTATATTGTTGTTTATATTAAATATTTTATTAATTTTTTCTAATGTTATAATGTGTGACTTTTAAAGAAGGAAAAATAGTATTTCAATTTATGTATTGGAAACGACATCAATTAAAATTTAAAATAAACAACAATAATGAAATGTATTGGAAATTAACATTGTAAGGAAGAAGAGAGGGAGAGAATTAATAAACTCTCATGCGAAAACTAAAAATAAAAAATAACGAAAAAGTCCTCCATTAATGGAAGAGAGAAGACATCAATAAGAATTTAAATTAAAGAGCAATAATTACTTTTCTTAAACAACATATGGATGTGGAGAGTCAGTAAAATAATAAAATATTCTCGTGTCTTAGAAGTTTAGGCGGGAAAAAATGTTGTGGAATTGGTTTTTGTTACTATATATACTAGTATGTCCCCCGTGCCGTTGCAAGGGAAGACTTCATCTTCGTGAACACAATATTCATATGTTGTTACCGAATTCCTAATGTTTCCAAGAGTTATGTATATAAGTAAAAAAAAATTGGAAACAACACTATATTGTTGTATAGTTTTTCAAGTAACAAAGAACTAGGGTTAAATTAATTTTCATTTGCGGCTCTCTTTGGGTTAAAATGAGCTTTGTATACCCCATATAAAACAAAAAAAAAATGAAAAAACAAAAGAAAAAAGTGGGTAGATAGGTACATAGAAATTATAATACAAATGCAATATCTACCAATAACAATAATAATCTAAAATCTAAAATATAGTAATATATAATTAATAAAAGATGGTTTTGATGTGTAAGTAGATTGGAAGAAGCGGTGGCATTTGTTTTCTTTATGGAAGAAGAAGCATGGGCACTAATTGTTGCTTAAAAGACGTCATTAGGCGATTAGTTCAAGAAACTTTTTGCTGAAAAAATAAAATAAATAATATTAGGAATTAAAATCACTAATGGAAGAGGTATTTAAGCGGCAAATGTATTTTGCTGATAGAAAACTCTACAAAATATCATACCAAAGATTTTTACATATAAAAAATAACAAAGAATATAAAATTTACAGCTTCTACTTTGCTCAAATATACGGCGAACTGCGGAAGATAAAATAATTTACAACATCATACTCCCTCCGTCCCATTTCAGTAGTCCTCAATACTATTTTCGTCCGTCCCACATCAGTAGTCCTCTTTCCTAAAATGGCAAAAATTAACCCTTACTTTTGATGTGGACCCCATACTTTTTCAAATTTAACACTACGCATAAAATCTCGTGCTGAAAAGAAAGATGACTACTGAAATTGGACGGAGGGAGTACTATTTTAAACGTATAACAGTTTACGTTGAGCAAGTGAAACCCAATTAGCATTATTAAAATCCAATATGGATTCGAAAACCAGGAAACGAAAGAAACAAAAATACGAAACAAATAAATTGGTATTGCTTAAATCAATCTTTAATTTTCCTGAGTTGTTGCTGCTGCTTCTTCTTGTCAATACCACCCCTTGGCGATTGTATCCATCTGTCAACAAAAAATGAAAAATTATTTAATTCATGGAGGGGATTTTAGTTAGAAATTACTTTGAATTTTTTTCAAAAACTAAAATGAATCTGTATTTTCGAAAAATTAAATCAGTTATCTCTCTGTCATATATCATCGAAGATTTAATTTATTATCTCCAACTTATTTCAAAATATTTTGATGAATACATATTCTTATATAAATAACATAAATTCCGCATCAATCATTTCAAAGAAATTAGGTTTTGGTGTATGTTTACCTTCGTTGTTTGTTGGCTGATATATAACTCCTTTTCTTTTATCAAATATACACCGAGAAGTGTTCTGAAGCATGGGTATTCTGCTCTTTTTTTGTAGGATTAACGGAAAATATAATTTGAAAATAGACAAAACAAAGAATAAGAATTAAAGAGAAATGAAAATGGACAATACATAGGCAGAATTGCACAGACAAATAACACGAAGATGCCAAAGAGCAACAACTCCTCGAGATTTATAGACTTATTTTGGGAATGCCTCAAGAGTTTGAAATTTTAAATTTTAAACTATAGTAATTAGGGCATGTACAATGTTAGAACCCCAAATGGGGTTCTTAGGGCATGTACAATGCTAGAACCCCAAATGAGGTTCTTAAAGGTGCCACATAGACAAGATCTCATTCGTATTAAAAAATCACAATGGTAAGATTCTTAATAAATGTTCTTATCATAATTAAAGGGTCCCACTAATTATTTTATTTGAAAAAATAAAAGAGAGCAAAAAAATAAAAAGGAATGTGGGCCCCACTTTTTCTTAAGAACCAGTATCTTATATAAGAACTCGGGTTCTTATTTAGGGGATCTCCAATGGAGGTGCTAATTAAGGTGTGTGTTCTTGTTTTTGCCACATAGACAAGAACCCCTCCATTGTACATGCCCTTAGAGATGTCATATAGACAAGAATCCATTGTTATTAAAAAAATGACAATGGTAAGGTTCTTAACAAGGGTTCTTATCATAATTGAAGGGTCTCACTTATTATTTTATTTTACTTTTTATTATTTTATTTTACAATTGATTTATTTATTATATAAAATTAATAAACTTGATTACAATAAACGTAAATATATTTACTAAATATTTGACGGTATAATAATTATGAATTACTTTCAAATAATATGTTTTAGTATTTAAATAAATAGTTCAGATCCTAAAAAATACGATTAAATTTTTTTAAAGAACAAATTTGCTATTGAAAATAGATGAAATCGGATGAAAGTAGAAAAGGAAAATAAAAGGAAAAAAAGAGGGAAAAAAAAAAGAAAAAAAAAAAAAGAGGAAAAGTCATTTATCAAAATTAAAAAGGGCGGACTTTTTTTTAAGATGCGAAACCTTATATAAGAACCTGTGTTCTTATTTTGGAGACCTTTGGGAACAAAATTTAAGGACTAGTTCTTATTTTTGCCACATCGACTAGACCATTCCCATTGTACATGCTCTTATGTGATAAACCTTGAAAATACAATTATGCTGCATGCTATTGTCTTTTGAGAATGCCGAGATAAGCAGAACTTTTACCAATGAAATATTAATAAAAAAATTATTGTATCTTGATTAATACATTTAGGCGGGAAAATATGGGCAAGTGGATTCTGTTATTATATACTACCTCCGTCTCATTAAATTAGCTACACTTTCCTTTTCGGTCCGTCTCAACTATTAGCTACACTTCCGTTTTTGGCAAATAATTACCCCTAATGGGCCATCCCATCAACTAAAAATCAGGGCCCAAATTATGGTTAATTAACCATAATTGGGCCCCTAATTGTGCAGCCCACTATTAGGGAGGGGAGAGGGGAGCCCAATATGTGAGGGGTCAAAACCCTACCCCTCACTTCTCCGCCTCCCATTATTGTCATTTTCTTCATTTCTCTCGAATCTTCCTCTTCTTCTCCGCCTCCCTCTTCTCTGCGAAACCCTACATCCCTCACTCGAGCTCTCCGCCTCCCTCTTCTCTGTGAAAAAATACCTCTCCCTCTCCCTCTCCCTCTCTCTCTCCCGATCTCTCACTCTCCCTCTCTCCTCCATCTCCTCCGATGGTCGGAGCGAAGCTTTCCATCCATTCGGATGAAGAAGGGAGCCCCCAAAACCCTACCCCTCCCTCGCCGCCGTCTCCCCCCGCGGGAAATCTCCATTCTCGCCGGCGGAGGCGTTCTCGCCCCATCCCTCCTCCCAGATATGACCCCCTGGGTCGGAATCGCCGTCGTACGCCTCGCCGGGAAAAGGGGGCGAAACTGGACGAGTATCAAGACTCTCTGCCGTCCCCCCCCCCGCCTCGGCAAACCCTAGATCTGCGGCTCCCTTTACCGGAGCCGCCGGCGTTGCCCGTCCCAGCTGCTCCTCCAGCTCCGGACAGATCTGACCCCACGAAATGGAGGCGGCTCCCAGATTACTTCTACCGGTACCGGATTCTTCCATCCTGGGCCACCGTCGCCGGCGGAGTTGAAGCGGCTGGGAGCTCCGAGGCGGCGCCGTCCACTGACGATGGAGATGGGGTGATCTGAGCACTAAAACATTCAAACCGGCCTATCTATCAATCTTTTTGTGAACCCTCAGCACAGCAGTGTTTAATCCTTCATCTCATTTCCTCTTTTCCTTTCCCTCTTCTATTGAAACTGCTGCGTTGCTTTTGTGTAACATTTTAGCGCTGAGGGTTCCAAAAAGATTGATACCTGGTTTGATTTGATGCTATGTTCTGTTCTTGTATATGCAGATTGGGTGAACTGGATTTGGCGCTGTGGAGGAACCATTTGATGGGGCTGTGGAGGAACCATTTGACCATCTGCTGATGGATATATACATGGGTTGTATCCTTCCCTGTGTTTATGTGATAGTTGGATTAGGTGTGGTGTTATTTCTGTATGTGTATGCTGATGACATACAACGGTCAAATGATGCTCTGTATTTGACATTCTAACTTGCTGATGCCGTTGTATGCTCAAATGATGTTCTGTTCTTGTCATATGAACCTACTGATGACATAGAATGGTCAAATGATGCTCTGTTCTGGTCTATTTATGTATTGAGATGGAGGTAGTATGTGCATGTGAGTATGGTCTGTTCTTGGGCAACTGTGGGATTTAGGGGTCCCAATTAGCTGCAGTGATGACATGTTTTATGTTTTATTTATGCATTGGCCTCTATTGAAGTGGTTTCAAACTCTGTTACATGGTTTTGGTTGTCTGTGCCTACACTTTATGTGATTTTACATTAACTCATTACTGAGAATACATGAATTCAATGATGTGCATTCAAGTGTTCAATGATTTCAAAAGGTACTGGAAATGGAAAGTTAAACATACACTTTATGATAACCTAAACCTACTGCCATATGCTGCTGTTCTTCAATCTGTCTTCACTCTATGCTTCATGTTTACTTTCCCATTTCTGTCTTCACCCTATGCATTCAAATCAAACATTTCACCTAAACCTTGTGGGACATTGATGCCTAATTCTTCCATCAAAATCTCTAGTCCTTCTGTTCTTTCTTCTGCAATCAAGTGATCAATGCATTCCCTCACTAGGTATTCTGGTACATCTAGGTTTTGAGGTAGTAAACCCTGCCTCAACAATAAATCCTTGGACATGTGTGGCAATTTGAAGTTGTTCTTTCCTCTGCATTTCATCACCTCAACTAATACACACTGCAATGATAAAAAGACCTTGTTTAGTGTCTGTGGCTCCATTATTTGGAAACTTTCTTGCACTGCCTTGATGAGTTCTTCTGGATTTTTGCACTTCATCCTCTGCTGTAGACTTTGGATTGCTGTGAATAGGCCTAAGTCATTTGCATTACAATCTGGACTGTTTGATGGCTGTTGTACTAGCTGTATGTTGAAACCATCTGCATTAGCTGCTTGTTGGAAGTCTGGATCAGTGTTATTCATGTGTGCTCTGCAGTTGTCTTGCTGTATATGTATTCTCTTGCTCATACTAACTGGCCATTTTTGTTTGATGGCAGGCAGAATCTGTGAGATTGACATCAATGTTAGGGATGTTAAAATGAGTGTTCTCAAATGATGGAAACTGATAGAGATTTAAAAATGGCTACTTACCTCTTTTAATATGCAATCCTTGATAAATGTTTTTTGTGATGCTTTGAATGGGTTTTAGCTCCACTGTGCCTGCTGGTCTCTTGATGCTGTTTCTCTTTGCTGTATACTCCTCTACGAATGGCCATATACCAATCTTTCCATCAAATAGAACACTCCCATCCCCCCTAAAAACTGGTCTACTTACTGCACACATAAACATGACCTTTGGGATGAAATTTTTGGACTGTGTAACTCTTAGGGGGTCTGCCTCCATTGGGGTCAGGTAGTATTTGCAGTTTTTCCTTTGCAAGTAAAACCACTTCTCATCTATGTGAATTGTATTTTCCATGGGCTTGAATGTTGGAGTGTTTCTAGTAAAATCAAAGTGTAAGGCTTGTAGACTAAACCCTAACCTCCATAACATGTTAGGAGCTGTCAATAGGGGCCTTATAACATTACTATGATGTCTGAGCAGCAACTTAGCCCATCTTCCCACTGTTGCCCTTGAAATTTCTGGACCTAATGCATCACTAAGTGAAGAAATGGTACCTCTTTTACTGGGGTCTATTGCCTCAATAACTGAATAGTTGATTGTGTGCTTCTTCTTTCTGCTTCTGCCCCTACCATTTGCAGCAACATTAATGGCCTCACCCAACTCTCTTTGTTGTTTTGCAGATTTCCAGATTCGATGGACACTACATCTTGAAATTTGGAACATGCTTGCTGCTTCAGTGATTCTCCCTCTGGCCATCTTCCCATTCTTCTCCAACTGCAGCAAGTGCTGCATAATCTGTGTCTTCTTCTCTGCTGGAACATCATCCCTCTTCCCCATCTTCTCCTTCTTCTTCTTCTTCTTCTTCTGTTTTCTCCTTCTTCTTGTTCTATTTTTTTCTTCTTCTTCTTTTGTTCTTGAGAGAGATTATATCCAAATGATGCTAAGCTGATGGATATATACATCATATCTAGTGAAATGGGTGTCAAATTTCCCCCCCCCCCCCCCCCCCCCCCACCACCGAGTATGATCATAGTATGCTCTGTTCTTCAATCTGTTTCCCACTTTCTTTTTTTTTTTTAATTTTTTATTGTATGAACAGTAAAATGATGAACAGTAAACTCCGCTACAGTAACTATTGAACAGTAAACGTAGATTCTAATTTTGTGCTTAACCTGCAATTTATTCCCCTGATTTTTTTTTCCTTGGTTTTTGGTCCATTCTCTTGTGTAGCTATTTTAGTGAGATGGAGGTAGTATATTCTAATACCGTATAAATTAATATTAAAATTATTAAATTAAAAAAATATATAAAAAATAAAAGAATAATATTGAAATTGTGCTATTAACCCTCGAAGGACAATACACATTGCTGCATACTTAATCGTCGACAAAAATGGGGGAAAATCGACAACTGCGGTATGAAAATCAGAGAAAAACGGCCAAAAGTGAAGAACATACCTTCCGTCGGAGGTGTTCTTGGGGGATGCCGGAAACTATACCAATCTTGCCGGGTTTGACTTTGACCAATGCGCATTCCGACGAGAATGCTCTAGAAATCGGAGCTAGAGCCGATCGAGAAACAATGGCAGAATTGCTCGCCAGCCGTCGTAGAGACCTCGCCACTTCGCGATTCCTAGCCAAAAATCACGGGAGTGGATCCCCTACTGTGGGCATCAAACACAGCAGGGTGTTGTGCACCAAAACGGTATAGTTTTAACATTTTTAGCATTTTTTATTTCTTTTGTATATCTTGTTTGTATCTCATCTCAATATGCTTTTATTCTTTACTTGTATTATCCATAGGTGTTATTATAATATACTCAAATTTGTTACTTTATCATGGTGTTTTTATATAATTATTATTTGACCAAAGAGTCCAACCCATTATCCATCATCATGGATAATACAAATATATTATTATTATAAAAGTGTTATTCTTATAAAATATGTATTGCCAAGTATATACCTCCTTTCGTATTAAATTTAAGGATAACAATATAATTTTGTATAATTATGAAAATATGAAATAACAACTTGTTAGAACCGTAATACGAAAATATGGACAGAACCGAGGCTAGAGTTAGCCTCTATCTCCGTACGACAATATTGCTCCGATATAGTGCAATCGGACTATAGCAATTTTCTCCAAGATACAACGCTTCTTCGTTCTCGAATTGTTGCACTACAAGTCGAGAATCCGTCGAACTACTCGAATATCGAGACTTTGTAAGGAAAGAATGAAAAAGAAGGATAAAACGAGATGAGAGATTTGATCTTCGTTTTGGTGTGTTGGATCATTCTGTGGAGGCTCTATTTATAGGAGATAGGTGGTTTTCTATGAAGGGGTGCTTCGATCTGGACCGTTCGATCAAAACTTGATTGACGGCCCAGATTAGCCGAACCGAACCAACACAATGGTTCGGCCCCTCCATGAACCAAACCGCGCCTGGCTCGGACCCTTTGGGTGCTGGCTCGTGTCATGCACACGCCTGGCACCCATTCGGTTCGAACCATCGCATCGGTTCGCTCCTAGCGTGTGCTGGACACATCCGCATGGACTCGAGCCACACGCTTGACTCGATTTAGGAAAAATAAAGGCCCCTCAAGCTCCTCGCAACGATGCGCACGTGCAAAGTGCGCCTCAAAGCGCCCATTGCGACGTGCACGGCTACGGCGGAGGCGGACTCGGACGGTGCTTTCGCACCGTCTCGTAGGCCTTTGATTTTAGCCCAAAAAGGCTAAGCCCAATCCACCCCTTGAGGAATATATTTAATTATTCTACACATATATGAATCCAAACTTCTTTGTTTTTCCAATGTGCAACAAATTCCCACCCAAACTTTACTTATTAATTGCTCATTCACTTTGAACAATTAAAACACCAAATTCCAACCCAACTATTATACTATTATTTGGACGAATTCTTTTCTTTTTCAAAATAATGAAATAACCAATGGAAAAACGAAAACAAGTTAACAACGTTTATAATAATAATAATAATAATAATAATAATAATAATAATAATAATAATAATAATAATAATAATAAAATAATAATAATAATAATAATAATAATAATAATAATAATAATAATAATAATAATTAATCAAATGATAAAGGAAAAGTAATCATGAAAATTTAAAAGAAAAAACTATTAAACTATTATTGATATTTAGACGAATTTGATTTTATTTATAAAAAAATAAAATTGAAATCGTATAAACATAAAAATAATATTTTTTAGTATATAGTATTTGTATAAATAAAATAAATAATTTATTAAATATTGTAAATTTAGCAAATAGATTTTTGAAATGCCAATATCTTTATTTTAATTTTCACCAAGTTTTGAAGATAAAAAATGTATAGAATTCAAAATGACTATTGCATTTTCATTAAAAAAAAAAATAATAATAATAATATAACTAAAACACAACCTGATTATCAAATTTATAAATAGAGTAATGAAATATCGCATAAATTGATGATTCATTGTAAATCTTGGGCATACCCACGGGCTTTTCGGGCCACCCCTTTGGGCTCGGTTTTTTTTTTTTTTTTTTGTTTGGTTTCCTGTCTAGGCTTATCGGGTTTTTTTTGCTTTCGGGCTATCATTTTTGCCCCTTACCCACTATATTCTCAGGGCTATTCGGACCGGTGTTGAAGATGATAGTGTTTTCACATTGAATGCATGAAGAGAAGATGAAGATTATGTTTTTGTTGTTTATGGGTTTCGATCCTTGAACTGGACATTATATTTTATTTTTTTTCATTTTATCTTGGCAGTCCACGTGTGTGGCTAGGATCTGTTATAATTAGGTTAAAGTAGTTGAAGTCGTGTTTGTTTAGTTTAGCACTTTTGGCTAAACTAAAACCTAAGTATAAATATGGATGTAATAGTGCAGCTGTGCATGGTTGTTGTTGCATAACTTTAGATCTACCAACTTAAACGTAAAGATTGCTTTTTTATCATCTCTTCTTCTTCTTCTTTCACTCAATCGAGCTTCATAGCTCAACATTTCTTCATGGTAACAAGAGCCATGTTATGATCCACTCTTTTTATGGTTAAAATACAACCACAAACACTAGCAGCTATGGTGAATGAAGTTGAAAATGAGGATTTCAAGCCTCGCCCGAAAGGTGACAATAGAGGTTCGGATGATGAAGATATCAAAGGAAATGAAGTAGATCCAGAGATAAAGCTCAAACGCAGACAGATTGAGGAAATTTTACAGCTTCCTGCAACGGATCATTCAGGTATGGTGCTTGTTACAGCGCCTCTTACAGGCTCCAATTTTCTAAACTGGAGTAGGTCTATAAGACGTGCTTTGGCTGCTCGTAGCAAGATAGAATTTCTTGATGGTACTTTTATGGAACCTAGTACTGATTCAAGGTATTACAAGCGTTGGGTTAAAGTAGATTACATGGTCTCTACATGGATTACTAACTGTATAAGCAAGGAGCTTGTTAATGCTTTCAATAACATTGAGAATACATATAAGCTGTGGTGTGCTTTAAATCAGAGGTTTGGTGGTGCTAATGGACCCAAAATATTGAAATTACAGAGAGAAATCTTTCGATTTTCTCAAGGAAATTTGAGTGTTATGATGTATTTTAATCAGCTGAATGCATTATGGGATGAAATGGACATGATGCATATTCCCTTGAGCTGCACATGTCCAGCTAAGGCCTTGATGAGACAGAGGCAGGAAGAACAAAGGCTTCTGACTTTCTTAATTGGTCTCAATGACAGTTATGATGCTACTAGGACTCAGATAATGCTCATCAAGCCTTTGCCAAGTTTGGATGATGCATATTCTATGATCACTCAAGTTGAGGATCAAAGGCAATTGAATGAAGGAGTGCAAGATGGAAGGAACATCATGTCTATGAATGTAGCAGGGAAGCCACCATACAACAATCCAAATGCATCACAACAGTTTTACAATGGGCCAAACAAGTTCCACAGAAACAGATGCAATCTGCAGATGGGAATTTCTTTAAGAAGAGACTAAGCAAAGAAGAAAAGAAGAAACTCAAGTGCACCCATTGCCAAGGGATGGGGCATGATGTAGACACCTGTTTCAAGCTACATGGTGTACCAGATTGGTATATCAAGATCAAGGAAGGGAAAGGAGTTCAACCCAGAGTTCATCTTGCAGAGTCTGTACAGCCAACAGAAGGATACATTACTCAAGGTGAAAGAAGAGAGCCATCACAAGATATAAGGAGGATGATCCAGTCTGAAATAGCCAAATGCATGGGAAATCTTCTTCAACATCAAGGTGGTGTCAACAGTTCAAAAAGTGATACTAATCTTGTACATGGTGTACCACAGAAGCAACATCCATTTGATGGACATTTTGCCTTTAATGTGATGTCCAGCATGGGAAACAAGGAATGGATGATAGATTCAGGTGCCAGCTCTCACATTTGCTGTTCTCCTGATCTATTACATACTACCTACAAGTTAGAGAAGCCTACAGTTATATATCTGCCTGATGAAACATCAAGAACTGTAGCCTATGCAGTAAAGGCTAGGATCAACAAAGATGTTTTACTGGTGGATGTCTTATTTGTACCAGGATTCACCAGTAACTTAATCTCAGTCTCCAAGCTTATTAAGACATCTGATCTCAAGTGTGTCTTACATCCTACTCATTGTCTGTTTCAGAAGACCAAAACTGATGAAGTGGTTGGAATTGGAAAGATGAAAGATCATCTATACTATGTGGAGTCCTTAAATGAGGACTTCCATTACAATTTTCTGAATACAGGCAAGATGTCACCAAGGGAGTGGCATATATGTCTTGGGCACCCTTCCATCAGCACAATGAGACATATGATGATAAATGGTGGGAAATTCACAGCTGCAGAGTTATCAGAAATTGAAAACTGTGAGATATGCTACAAATCAAAACAAACAAGAGACTCATTTCCTCTTCTCAACAGAAGGTCTAATTTCTCTTTTGAGATGGTTCATGCATATTTATGGGGTCCTTACAATGAGTACACCATTTGCAATGTCAAGTATGTCTTGACTCTAGTTGAAGATCATAGCAGGCTAACATGGACCTATCTCTTACAATCTAAAGATCAGGTTCATGGAATTCTTGCAGGTTTCATAGAGATGGTTTATACCCATTTCCAGAAAAGAATTAAATACTTTAGAACTGATCATGGATCAAAATTTCTCAACAGAAAGGTCTCACAACTTTTCACAGATAATGGAATATTGCATCAACTGTCCTGCATTTATACCCCACAGCAGAATGGCATTGTAGAGAGAAGGCACATGACTTTACTAAATTGTGCTAAAGCTTCGATGTTTCAAAGTAATATGCCTTTGAGGTTCTGGCCTTATTCGATATTGACTGCTACTTGGCTTGTAAACAGGATCCCTTCTGAGGTGTTGGGTTGGAAAACACCATTTGAGATGCTTTTTGAGCTAACCCTAGATTACCATGTGATTCATCCATTTGGATGCTTGGCATATGCTGCTAACATATCTCCTTCAAGAGGTAAGTTAAGTTTGATCCTAGAGGAATTAAATGTGTGTTCTTAGGATATGATTCCTCTCACAAAGGTTTCATACTATTTGATTTAGATACTGAAAAAATCTTGATTAGCAGAGATGTGAAATTTGTTCCTCTTATTTTTCCCTTCTCAAATCGTACAATTGAACCACAAACTGAGTTTCCTCTTGAATTTCCTGCAGTGGAATCTACTCCATCTTTGGATGTTTCTGATAGAGATCATGCTATCCCAGAAAATTCTGCTCCACTGCAACCTACAGATTCTTCACCAGTTCCCCTTGATGAATCACTTGCTCATCCTTCTCCTTTGCCCAACACTTCTGATCAATCTGTACCACCACCTAGGAGAAGTACTAGGACCATACAACAACCATACTGGATGAAGGATTATGTAGGGTGTATTCATAAATCACACTCCATATCTTTAGCCACCACCATCACACCACACACATTTCCATACACAGTGAGTCCATCCCTTACAAACACTCATATTGCCTATCTATTCAATCTCACCATGTCAAACGAACCCACTTCTTATAGAGAGGCTTGCAAGTACCTAGAATGGACAGAGGCTATGCATGCAGAGCTGGATGCTCTCATTAAGAATGAGACTTGGGATCTCACTGTACTGCCTCCCAACAAAAAACCCATAGGATGCAAATGGGTGTACAAGTTAAAGCTCAACTCAGATGGCTCAGTTGAACGCTGTAAAGCCAGACTAGTGGCAAAGGGATACAACCAAGAATTGGGCATAGACTACACTGAAGTCTTTTCTCCAGTTACCAACCTTGTCACAGTAAGGTTATTCATTGCAGTTGCTACAGCTTTCTCTTGGCCTCTTCATCAACTAGACATCAATAATGCCTTCTTACATGGTTTCTTATCCGAGGAGATATACATGACAGTACCTCAAGTTCTCCATACTGCCAAACCAGGCCAAGTTTGTAAGCTTAAGAAAAGTTTGTATGGACTTAAGCAGACATCAAGAGAATGGAATGCAGAATTCACTAGACAACTCAGTGCTTATGGTTTGATTCCTTCTATACATGATCCTTGCCTATTCACCAAAGGCCAGGGAGATCATTTTCTTTGCATTATTGTCTATGTTGATGATATACTGGTAAGTGGACCTTCCCTGCAACAGATTGAAGGTTTCAAGCATTTTCTGCATTCTACATTTACCATTAAGGATTTAGGATCTGCCAAATTCTTTCTTGGCATGGAAATTGCCAGAGGAGATGATGGTACTTCCTTGAATCAGAGAAAATACATTTTGGAGATACTCTCCAACAATGGGATGTTGTGTTGCAAGGCTGCTGCTACACCACTTCCTCCAGGTCTGGTGCTTACACAAGGAAATGAAGAAGATGAACTCAAACAGCCAGAGATCTATAGAAGGCTTGTAGGCCAACTGTTATATTTGAAATTGACTAGGCCTGATCTCACACATGCCTCTCAACAGCTCAGTCAGTTTATGGCAAACCCTACAACAGTGCATTGGAATGCAGCACTTCATGTTCTCAGATACTTAAAAGGGAGTCCTTCCCTAGGAGTTTTCTATCCTACATCCCAAACTTTTGATTTGAGAGGTTTTTCAGATGCAGATTGGGGTACTTGTTCTGATACAAGGAAATCACTCACTGGTTTTTGCTTTATCTTGGAGATTCATTATTGTCTTGGAAGTCAAAGAAACAAAACACAGTTTCTTCTTCTTCTGCAGAGGCAGAATACAGAGCCTTGGCAGTCACTACCAGAGAACTCATTTGGATTGCCGGTCTCTTGAATGTTTTTAATATCATACCAAAGCTACCTATACCTCTCTACTGTGACAGTGTTGCAACTATCCAGATTACCAAGAACCCTGTGTTTCATGAGCGTACGAAGCACATTGATATTGATTGCCATGTAGTACGAGAGAAATATGTTTCTGGATTCCTGCAACCTGTAAGTGTTTCCTCTGTCGATCAACTGGCAGATTTCTTCACCAAGCCCCTCTCCAGTCCTCGCTTCCGTGATCTTTTATGCAAGATGGGACTGCTAGACCTCCACCATTCCCATCTTGAGGGGGGGGGGGGGGGGGGGGTGTTGAAGATGATGGTGTTTTCACGTTGAATGCATGAAGAGAAGATGAAGATTACGTTTTTGTTGTTTATGGGTTTCGATCCTTGAACTGGACATTATCTTTTATTTTTTTCGTTTTATCTTGGCAGTCCACGTGTGTGGCTAGGATCTGTTATAATTAGGTTAAAGTAGTTGAAGTCATGTTTGTTTAATTTAGCACTTTTGGCTAAACTAAAACCTAAGTATAAATATGGATGTAATAGTGCAGCTGTGCATGGTTGCTGTTGCATAACTTTAGATCTACCAACTTAAACGTAAAGATTGCTTCTTCTTCTTCTTCTTCTTCTTCCGTCGGGTTTGAACTTTTTTGATATCCCTATAATTGAAGGAAATATTATCTCTAGAGAACAATGTATTTTTCTTACCCTTTGAACTTAATCATAGGAATTCATGTTCCAACAATATATACGTATTAATTACAATTTTTATATCTTGAAATATTATGTCCAACATTTACAAGTAAACAATGCGATAAATTAATGTGTCTCGTGTAGAGATTATATTTGCTATAAGTTACATATCATAAACCCAAGGCATTCTATATATTCTTTTTATTTGCGGGGAGACTATTTCAGCAATATACAGTTGAAGAAATCAATCAACGATGAGAGTTGAATTGTACTAAGGAATCATGGACAATGTCTTTAAAGGAGAAGTTAGAGGAACTAAAGTTGGCAAATGAATTGTTCGTCACGCTATATTTTTGGGGGTTCAACATATATGAGAAAATTAAACATATTTATTACATTAGTAATAAATATAACGTTCGTACAAAATTTTGGAAAATTAAGCATATTTATTACAGTGACCTGTAATTCAGAGTGGAAAGAAATACATAATAAATTATATGTTGGTCAAACATCTCAAGATCATCTTGATTTAACTTCAAAAGTTTTTAGGGCAAATTTGCAAGACTTGAAAGATCATTTATTCACGTAGGAGTGGAAATAGTTGCACATGTTCATGTGATTGAATTCAAAAAAAGAGGCTTATCACACGCCCACATACTATCATTTTCAAGTCAGAGTATAAGATAAACACAACAGATAAAAATAATGAGCATGTTAGCCTTGGAATTCCTGATCAAGATGAAAATAATGAGTTATATGAATTCGTCAAGAATCATATGATGCATGGCCAACGTGGGGGAAAAGATTTTTTTTTAAAAAAAAAAAAAAAAAAATCATGTATAGTTCAATGAAAATGCAAATGACATTATCCATGGCCGTATTATGAAAAACACTGTACAAGGTAAAGATGGATTTCCAATTCTAGAAGAATAAATAATGGATCAGTCCTTCATGTCCGTAATGCAAAGCTCAACAATCAGTGGATTGTACCATACAATGCGTATATGTTATCCATATATAATTGTCATATTACTGTAGAGGTTTGTTCTGATATCACAACAAACAAATATTTGTATGGATACATATACAAGGAGCTTATAATAATAATAATAATAATAATAATAATAATAATAATAATAATAATAATAATAATAATAATAATAATAATAATAATAATAAAGTGATTATATTCCTCACATCTAGGCCCATTTTACAGTAGTCTAATTATTATTTAATGGGCCTTCTATTCAAGAATATGTTACCAATAACGTCAATTAATAAAATAAAATAAAATAAATAAGTATTCGGAATGGAATAAAGTGGTAAGAAAATTGGTAAAGAATTAACATTGAGGGAAATTTTCAATATAGCTTAGCAATAATCAGTAAATTATATATAAGCTTTAGTAGTGGCTGAGAACAAAACAGAGATTCTTAGCATTATGTTTACAAATATATAAATGTTAAACACATCAGCTCCATATAAAAGGATACAGTATTTCAGTATTTGTAGTATCGTCTTAAAACAACACTAAGGACTCGTTTAGTACGATAATATAGGATAAGTCAACATCATAAAAAGTTATCATGCTTGACGTGATTAAATCCAGGATTAGAAATCCGGAAATTCTATCCGGACGTTTGGCACACGGGATTGAAATATCAGATATCTCGACTTACATACTGTATTCTGTAAGCAAGACTAAATTGTGATTAAAAGAAAATGATAAACTACTCATTTAACCTACCCAAAAATGAGAAATTGTTGATTGTATCAATTAATAAATTTCACTCATCTAATTGAAGAAAAGCTTCTGCAAACAAAATACTCTAATTGAAGAAGAACATCCTCTACTTCAACAACTCAACCCATAAAGCAATACGTAACAAGTTCATTATCATCTCTTCTTCCACTGCCATTCAATAACTCAATCCATAAAGCAATACAAAACAAGTTCATTATCATCCCTTCCACTGCCAATTCAAGGTGAAATAAACAATCCATGGAAACTACCAATCTAAGACCAGTAGCTAAAATAAACATAAACAAAAATCCAAGATAATATCACAAGATTCTATAGTCGATCTCAATGGCATCACAGAGAGACAGTTTAAATCCAAGGTTCACGTTTGATGAAGCCATGGCTTGTTACGACAACAAAAACTCGAAAAGAATTTGACCAAATCGAGATAATCGGTAAGGAAGAGAACATCAAATTGTCAAAAAAAGATCGAAAACAAAAAGAAAGGCAATGAAGCAAAATTAAAAACAACAACTGCTTGTTTAACAAGTCCTTTGAGATGTTGCCTTTATACTTCATGAACAAGTGCGCAATATCAGTAATGTACAAACTTTATATAAACTGAAAACTAATTACCATTATTTAATTTTCTTGCAGTCAGGCTTGTACTGATATAATAGAGACTTAGGTCGAAACTGAGGTCGAGACTGAGGCATTTATACTTCATGAACATGTGTGCAATATCAGAAATATACAAGCATTATATAAACTGAAAACTAATTACCATTATTATTAAATTTTCTAGCAGTCAGACTTGTACTGATATAATAGAGACTTAGGTCGAGACTGAGGGAGACACTGAGGTACTTTACACTGAAAGATTTGAAAAAAGATATCAAAATTATTGCACACCTTCATTCACTTAATTTACACATTTCCTAGGATTGATGTGCAAGGATGGAATATCATAGTTCTATATGTGACTAAACAATTAGGTACATGGTCAAAGGGTTTTAACTTTTGTTGATAATAAAATGTTAGCCGCAGATTTTATTGATGCTTATGATATTCTTTTTTACTTGAGAAATGCATGTGAATTTACTTAATGCAAAGTTTCATATGTGGATATGCATTCTCAATTTCATTTGTTGATTCTTACATAAGATCTGTAAGAATCTAAAGTGATTTGCGGAAGGTGATTCAGACATGACAAAAGATGTGTCAAATCTGTAGCCGTGAGCCTAAACTATCTCGAGCATATTCGAGGTAGTGTTTTTCTAGAGTTTAAAAATGACACTTATGCAGCAAAGGCTGTCGTTGACATGAAAGGCGTACCATTATCCGGTACAGTTGTTAAATTATCTAAAATTTAGACTACTCTATTACATGAATCAATGGATGGTTTTACAAATGATCTCCTTTATATACACCTCCCCTTCCTTGATTGACGGTGGAGATTCATTTAATCTGAAGGTATCCACCACTCTATATTTTCTATACCTATTCTAGTTAGATGACTTCCACACCATTTTCCACACATTCTAAACTACTTTAGGTACTAGAATTCTCCATACCTCCACACATTAACTACTCTAGGTACTAGAATTCTCCATACCTATAGATGACTTCCGGTCACCCATGACATTCTCTCCCGCCTAATTCGGCGACGCCCTCATCGACTTGTACTCGTGCAACTTGTTTCGGAATTTATTTGTACAAGAACCCTTGCACACACATATACACATGTAAATACTATTTCAAACAAAAAATATCACCAAGATAATATTGAAAAAAACAAATGCACACACACATGTACACATGTAAATGCTATTTCAAACAAAAAATATCACCAAGATAATATTGAACATAACAATGCAATAATAAATAACAACAATATCGTAGGTATTTAAATAATTAATCTTCATTATCGAATACAATGGTATAACACAATCGAAAAAATCGAACAAAAATAATGCTAAAATGAATAGACGACAATAGGTGAAGTGGGGAGCGGCATTTCATTATATACACTCCAACGTAAAAATTGCATAAAAGTTGAACCAAAAAAAAAAAAAAAAAAACTAGTATTTGGTACATGGAGAAGGATGTGAGAATATATGAGGAGCTTGACTACTGAACACCACTCCATTTAGCCCAATCTATGAACTGCATTCCACCATAGATGTTATTGGCAAACCTTACACCCACTGTGAAAGCCATGACAACTGGTGGGATTTGCTTAGCCAGCGGCGACGATTTGACAAAATATTCTAATCCGTTTATGATCTAGTAACGAGTGTTAGATAAGACCGCGAGAAAAAAACTTGAAGAGTAAACAAGAGTTCGGAGTTCAAAAAACACATATACACTTCTAAGAAAAGCAAGCATGACATTTTGATGAAGTACCAATCATAAAAGGCTGAATTCATATTTACTAGTGAAAGAGGAAAAAAATGACGATTTTGTTACGGTTCGAACCGAAACCAGAACCATCGGTTCCGGAACCATAACTAGAACAGTGTGTTAGCGGTTCGGTTTCGATTCACCCCCGACGGAATCGTAACCGGCAGTTCGATTCCAGTTAGAACCGAAACCCTAGGCACCTCTAGGCATCAAACCTCCCATTTCAACAAAAAAATTAGCAACATCACACACTACAAAAAATTAGAGTTTTAGGTACACATGCATGTGTGACTAAACATATGATTATGAGTGACTATTGGAATTTACCCACACTTAACGTAAGTGTCATCATGTGTCACTATTTACCCGTGGAAGAAGTATATTACCTACACATAAGTGTATGTGTGAGTAAAATCATAGCTACACATATATATGTCACAAAAGACATGTTATATGTGTAGGTAAATATACTTTAATTATGATGTGAAAATGACATGGAAATGCCACGTGGCTGATGACATGGATATTTCCACGTGGCTAATGACGTGGAAATGCCACGTGGCAACTATTATGTGTGGGTAAACATAGAATTTATGTGTGGTTATTATCATCATCATCATCATCATCAGTATAATATAAAATTATATTATACATTTAATTAGCGTACTGTGAAATAATTTTATTTATTGTAGAGAACCATAAATACAAAAAAGTAAAACCAAACTTGTAAATATATGCAAAATCCATAATATTATATTATTTATAATTGAATTATCTGTAAAGTACATAAAATTTATATGAGTATTAAAAAAATAATAATAAGAACTACAATATCTACCCTTTGACCCTTTCTGTTTTCTTTCCCTTTCCGCTTTCTTTCGTCGAGCTCTTCTTCCCAAGCACATGACCAAGGTTGGTATATTCTTGCTATGATAATACGCCCATACTTGATTCACCGGACATTCCTATATGCAAAAAACATCATCTTCCACTGGTAAAAAAATACTTAATAGATAAAAAGTTCACAAAAAGAGACAAGAAGAGTTCCTAAGGAAATGTTGCTTGAAAGAACCCTAGAGAGAAAAAAATAGCAATGATCAAAAATATATAAAGACGAGTAAATGAATTTCGATCTTACAATGTATCAAGATTGATTATGTGCCCAAGTTCAACAGGAATGCTGCCCTTGAATTGGTTGTAAGACAGAATCCTATACGCCAAAAACAAATATTTCCCTATGTCATTCAAGTCAAAAGGAAGAACAAGTGTATTTGGAAACAATCATATTAAGAATTCACTCAAACTAACAGTTTTCCCGTGTAAGAGGGGTTGACAAGAATGCGTAGGATCAGTCCAACTAATTTGTTCTCTCTTAAATTCTTGATCAGAGCAAAAAATAAATACATTTACCATATTAAGTTCAATAGTATAAGAAAGTATTTGAGTATAATTGCACTAACTTAAAATAATGATTCGACAAGAAAATGAAAAGTATCCTTACAAGACTGCTAGGGCCTGGATAAGTCCATCACCTCAGTACTCTTTCTAGTCAACATGTTTTCCTGTAATGTCCTGTCCAAAGCATATGTGCTACATCAATCATAAGAGCAACAAAAACTATCAATGCAGAGAGACAAACGTCTTCAGTCCAGGATAACTTATATACAATTATATTAAGTTATGAAAACTCAAAAATGTGCTGATACAATTTAACAATGTTGCTTTGTACTTACGATCAACTGAAAATAATATCTTCAAGATATAAGAAATCTGCAAATGAAATATTCATATACAGCTACAAGGTAACACCACTTTGTGAGAGCTAATATAAAAATTTCATACCTTTCTCTACTTTTAAAAGTTGTCTCTTCTATTTTTTTTTACTAACAATAACAACAATAGAAAAATGAACCATGAGATTAAATAGTGAAGGAAGGAATATACCAAGATAAGAAGTTCTTTTTTGGCATTGGCAGAGGATCTAATACACTAAGCAAGCCCTTTCTCCACAAATAATATACAGTATCCTATTGTCTCAAACATGTAGTAATATGTAAATTTTGTATAAATTAAAACAACCAAATTCACTTAATTATAACTTTACCAACAATACTAGAGACGGTAGAAACTAGAATGCATACTAACCTCAAATACGGAAGAACTGCAAAAATCCCCTTGTGTCTTGACTCAATATTTCTCCAAAGATGTGCAATCGAAACTGATTTTTCAATTCAAGAGAATCCATCAGTTTGAGAAAGACGCAACAGAAATCTTTATCCAACCAATACCATAAACTCATGAAAAATAGATCGATATTAATGAAGAATAACACTGAATCAATGGTACTCGCGGTTACCCAGGTAGAAAGGTCCCCGATGAATGAGCTGTTGGCCCTTTGTATAGCTATACTTAGATAAGTTGTTGTTCAAGTAAGTTTGAAAGGAAATTGCATCACTCTTGAATCTTGGAATCCTATAATGTTTGTAGGAGAACTTCACAAAGTAACTATAACACATGTAAACATAATAGTGCAGTTCTAACTTCTAAAAAGTCAAAATTCTCAAATTAGAGGTTAGGCAACTCACTCTACATCTTAAAGTTTTAACAGCAACTTATGACATTGATTCCTGCCTATCCAATCATCGGATTTTGAGAACACAACAACAAATGGACCTCCAATGACTTATATACTACATATCCCATAAAGAAACCATATGATTCAACAATGATTTGCTGCCAAAGTTTTGAATAAAACTCGCCTTAACACAGCAGCGAGCAGACCGGCCAGTCTGACTTCGACAGCCTATAACTTTTTCGTTTGGACTCCAAATGAAAATCCGAAAGTAGCTTCGGAAAGCCAAGGAACAGAGGTTTCCAAATGTACCTATTTCGTTAGATTTTGACTGGACAAAACGCCCAGAAAAGGGCTTGAAAGTTGCTGACTTTGATAGAATTTTTCTGGTATAGCATCACATATATGAACACATTACTAGACTAATTTTTCATCAAAATTTCTGCAACTAAAGCCCACGAAAATACATTCTAAAGATCTAATTAATAAACCCCCATAGATTTATGTACCAATAATTCGTGAATCACAACAGCACACAAGTAAATACAATCGCAACCTAGAAATATATACTCAATTATTCATTGATTTTTCAAAAGATGATAGAAATCTACCTCAACTTTCGAACAACTTGTGAAGAGGAAGAGAAGAAGATACAGAGAGATGAGGTGCAAAGGCATCAAGCTCCCACCTTGAAACTTTTACCTCGTACAAGAAAATAATTTCGCCTCTATCCTTAATTTTCTTCAATTTGATAGAATATCTCAATTCGCTTCCGCTAAAAGAACAATGCAAAAGAAGATCCTACCGACGAGAAAACATCTGTTTCGGCGCCTCTGACTTCTAAATTTCCTCAATTTGATAGCGTCATGCTTTCGGCTTCAACGTCGAAGAAGGATTCTGGAGGGAGCAAATAGCGTTACTCCGTATTTCATATCTTCCTTTTCCTTTAACTTCAAATTATATTTTTTATATTTGTATTAATGTGTATTTTTAAACGTGCATACAACTTTCAGCAAGCCACGTTGTTTTTAAAAAGCCACGTAATGTTTAAAAAAATAAAAATAAAAAAGTAAACCACCCATGATCGAAATTGTCTCCAACCAATTCTCTTATAAACAATAATGACGTGTCATTTCCTATTATGTTCTTTTTTTTTTCTTTCTTTTTTTTTCTCGATTTTGTTTCAAAATTTTAGAGATATTATCTAAATAGATGTTGAATTAATTAATTAGTAATAGAATATATTTGAGGTGTTAATTATTTCATTTTGTTTGGAGAGATGTACACATTATTCACATCAAAAATATTTTGCGAGAAAGTTTATAAATTATAATATGATAAATCATATCCTCCTTCATCCGTGTTACTTCACTAGTCATATTTATTATTTTTAATCTGTTCCACTTTAATTTTCAAAAATAACAACTAAATATAATATTTTGGTACCTTACATATTTTTAATTATATAGTATATTTTGTAAATTTCTGCACATTATATTTACCCACACATTTTTTAATATTATGTGTCCCTAAAATAACCACACATGCATATGTGTAGCTGATATGTGTAGCCAACACATTTCCTACACATTTTTTAATTATGTGTGGCTAAGTTAAGCACACATAGTTAAGTGTACCTAAAAGATATTATATTCAACATTCAAACAATGTCGAATGATATACAAGTGGTATGATATTCAATGAATATGGTGGTGGAAGATTATGTTGTTGTGATGAAGGTAGTTCTTCTGTAGATGACTGGATCAACATGTTGTGGTCAGTTGGCTGGATCGGCAGATTGTGAAGAAGGTGCATCGACAGGTTCTGGTGTTGAAGGTGCATCGACAGCAAATGCAGGTGGCCGTGGGTGAGGAAGAATGAAAGCATCATAGACATCCTTCACAAAGACAACAATAGACTTGAAAAACATTAGGGATCTCTCAATCATAATTTCTGAAGCCATAATTTGCCTGTAACAACTCTTTCCTTCACTAGTACCTCAAATAGTACTGTTCCCGAAGAATCATAACACTCTGACAGTTTCGTGAGTGACTTTGCCAATTCAGGTATGTCATGAAACAAACGGCAATGTATCATCTTCTCAACCTCAGCCCAAGCAGTAATCAAATCATCAATAAGTTGAGAAGCCTTTTCACATCCAACAGAACAATCAACTACGATAGATGATGGATCTCCAGAAGCACCATGCTCAAACATACAAGCCAAAACATACAATCCCTGTGATATTCGCAGAAGCACTTGCTTGACTAAGGCAGTTGTGGAAGCATCAACATTCAATGCAACATCGATGACATTAAAAGTATCATTGACTTCATGAAGAACATTTTTTAACTCAGTCACTACTGCTTGCACATTAGTAGCTAGGATAGAACTCCTTATCTGAGACTGTTCAAGTAGATCTTGCATAAGTTTCATGTTTTCTTTCAAGGAACTCATAGAAGTATGAAGTACTCTTATCGAATTGAAAATAAGAAAATCATAATGATGACCAACTATTTATAGAACACCCTCCGGAACTCCAGTAGCGTTCTGAATTTGTGAATAAAATTCATCTTTCAACACATTTCTATGCAATATTCAACCGGTAGTCACAATATCGACATCGACCATTTGCACTCCATCAACCATCTCTAATGCTTCCTCCATGATGAATCTCAAACTCAATTCTCAGAATTCTCAAAGTAGTGAGCACTTACTTGTAAAGCATGGAAAATATACATGAGCTTGTGATCTTCCATTTATTCCTTTGAATCTTGGTATTGTGAACATTGCGAATTGTGAAGAAATTCAAAATGAAATGTCAATAGAGACACCTGAAGAACAACAAGCAGAGCTCAAGTTGAACTCTCAGAAACAAGATGTTTTTACTACGATTTTGGATTGCATAGAAAAATGAGAAGGTGGATTTTTTTTTAATTTATTTTTTTATATAGATGGACTAGGCGGAACCAGAAAAAAACTCAATATCGTGCATTATTAGCTAATATTTAGATTGAAAAATGTATTTGCACTTGCAATTGCAACTTCAACATCGGGAGTTGCTGCTGTAATAATACTTGGAGAAAGAACACTGCATTCACATTTCAAGATATCTATAAATGTTGATGAATCAAGTGAATGTTCAGTTTCTAAACAAAGTTGTATGTGTGGAGCACAATTAATTTTATTTGATAAAGCACTTATGACTAAAAGATGGGCCATTGAAAATGCGGATAAATTATAGAAAGATGTAGTAGGAAATGCAATGGATTTTGGTAAAACAAAATGATGGTTTTGAGGTGATTTTAGGCAAGTGTTACCGGTTGTGCCTAAAACTACAGTCCACCAAATAATATCAACAAGTCTGGTCAAGTCTTATCTAATGCGCAAAATGAAGATAAGTAAGTTGTCAAAGATTATGAGATCGAGAAATGAAATGAAATTCAGTCAATTCTTGCTTAGAACCGGAATTGGTGAAGAACCAACTTAAGAATGCACGTTAAAATTCAGAAAGAGACTCATTAAAGTCATTTTCCAGATTTAAAAAAGAATGCACATTCTTCATAATACATGACAAATTAAGCAATATTGATGGCTAAAAATGAGCATGTGGATAAACTAAATGAAGAGTTTCAAGGAATGTACGCTTCTTAATCACAACCAATTCAGTTGAAATTGATGATAAAGGGAACTTGATCCTCATAGTTGATGCAATCCCAAAAGATAAAACTAAAAAAAAATGAGGAAGGGGTAAAAAAAAAAAAAAAACAGTTCAAACCAAAAAAAAAAAGGTGCATGAAACCAAGAAAAACATGGTTTGTAAGGAAAAAAAAACAAGCATAAAATTGCAACATCATGAAGATTGTTTGGTGTCTAGATGTTGTGATTTTAGTCATCTTTTCGTGTCCGTTTTCGTATTGTTTTTGTGTCTTTTCGTTTAGATATGACTATGATTGGTATGTTAGGAGTTTTTGGTGATTGTAGGTTTGAAAGGATGCAAAGGAGAAGAAACAGGACGAAAAGGGCTAAAGAATGAAGAAGAAATGAAGATGGTCAGATCTGTGAGTTGGACGACCGTCCAACTGATCTGGACGGCCGTCCAGAGTGGTCCAGCCGAGCTCGTCCAAAATTTGGACAAGCGTCCAAGTTGCTTAAAGCCGAAGTTCAGAATGAAGATCTGGACGACCGTCCTACTGAGTTGGACGATCGTCCAAAGCCAGCGAGATTTTAATGTTTTCCTTGTTTAACTAGGTTTTGATACCTTGTATAAATAGTACCCCTCTATTAGGTCGAATTTGAACATCTTTTATCATTGTTTAAACTTTTCTTTCCGCATTCAAGTACTCTAGATTTATTTTCTTTTGTTCGATCCGGATCGCTACTTCGTTAGTTTTAATTCAAGATAATTTATTTAGTTCGTGTTCTTCAGTTTTCGTTTTCAATTCGTAAGTTCTTTATTGTTTTCTTTTTGCTTGATTTATTGCTTTCTTAGTTCTTAGATTTAATTTTTAATTGTTTCGTTTAATTCATTCGTTCGTTTTTGAGTTCTTAGATTAGATTCGATTTTCAAAGTTTTTGTTCCTTCATTTTTCAAGTTTTCAAAGTTAGATTAATTCCTTAGATTTACAGATTTAATTTTACAAGTTTAGATTCGTTTCTTATTTGCTTTCGTTCTTGTTTAATTTCTTTAGATTAATTAGTTCGATTTATTCCTTGCTTTCTAGATTATATTATTACTTGATTTGGTTAATTGCTTATTTCTTTACTTGCTTAGAATTTAAATAAAAACCAAAACCAAATTCTTTTACTTGCTTTCTTAGATTTGGGCTAGTTTAGGATTGTTTTACTACACAGTTATTTGCCCTGCAAAGTTTTCATTTGAGATTCGACATTGGGTTTTTATTTACTAATTAAGTGCTAGGATAGATTTCGTTCTATTGCGAAAACTTTTTAGTGAAACAAAGATCAAGGAAAGGGGGAAACAAAAATATTTTAAAAGAAGTTTGATTTCATTTTTTTAACTTTATTTTGTTTTTGTTATTCAATATCTATTAATAATTTTATTTTTACGCGTTATTTTAACTTTATTGAGTTATTATATGTTTCAATATAAAATAAGATAATCATTATTTAATTTTTATAGAATTAAGTTAAAAAAAAAGAGTAATCACGTGCAAAGCAGTGTTCTTTACTAGTAAGAATAAAGGCATATTGAAATGAGATACAAACAAAATATACAAAAGAAATAAAAAATGCTAAAAATGTTAAAACTGTACCGTTTTGGTGCACAACACCCTGCTGTGTTTGATGCCCACAGTAGGGGATCCACTCCCGTTAAATAGTGTAGTACTACTTGTAGGATAAAGTTGATGTTAAATCCGACCCTTGAATAGTCGGGCATAAATATATCGATAGTTGGATATAATATTAATTATAAATGTCTACACACTATTGTATGTGCTGTGAATTTGCTCGTACGGATGTGAATTTGAGACATATTCATCATTTCTTGAACAAAAATTTCGTATACGTAATGTGTTTTGACGATGTGTCAATAATTTAACGTATATATGTTAAAGTTGAATAATTGTGAGTTTCATCTAAGATTTTTAATATAATTACTAGTATATGGACGAGCCCTAAGTTAATTAGTAATTCACCCATACGATGCGTGAGGTCATTTTATACGCTTTCTTATTTTTAATTAACAACATTTTAATAATATTTTAACACCATTTTAACTTTCATTAAAAGTTGAAATTGTGTAAAATTTTTATGTTACAGAATATTGAAATATATAGGCAATATTGCAAAAATATAAAGTAATTTAAATTTGTCACCATAATTTATGCAATTTTAGTGTAAAACTAGAACGACGCCTCGTGCGTTGCACGGAAGTATCATTTTATTGAAACTAGTTATTCTCCCACACGATGTGTGGGGACATATGAAAACGTATTATAGGTTTTGTGTTTCAATTTTTTCTCTCTCTTTTCTTTCTCCTTTCATTAGCTAACATTTGTTGCATCGGATGTTGACCATCTATTAAATGATTTATATTAGTTTCATCTTGATCTAGCATTCCCTCCATCCCTTTATAGATGCTACTTATTTCTTTTTTGGTACGTCTCGTGGAAGATGTTACGTTTCCTTATTTGATAAAAAATTATTAAAGGAAAAACACTTTTGCACATGCACTTTTCACTTTAACATACAAATTCAATCTTTCTTAATTCCTGTGCCCCAAAAGAAATGTAACGTCTATAAAGGGACGGAGGGAATATTTCTCATCCACAATATGAAAAACTGATGTGAATATTGATTTTTTTTATCGTGAAATTATAAAATTATAATAATAAAAAAAATAGTTTGAAAGTAGGAAAACATCTAAACGAATAGGAGATGTTTTATTAAAGATATGTGAGGTATAAGATATATTTACATGTAGACACGTGATAACGTAAATATGGAATAAACTTACAGTCGTCATATTAGTTAAATTGTTAAACTTATTAAATTGTCATAAATTTTTATAACGTTTACTACTACCTCTATCTCACAAAAGTAGTTCTAGTTTGACTTTGCACAAGAATTAAGGAAAAATAAAATGTGTGGTTGTAATTAATTTTGAGGAGAGATGGTTAATTGTAGCCAAGTATTATTTGTCATTTATAGAAAGTGGACTAATGTATAAGATGGATAAAAAATAAAATATGGACTACTTTTGTGAGATGGATGTAGTATTAATTAGTCGACTAAAAATATTAATGTATAATAAGGATATAACATTTTATTACACAATTTCTAAAAATAGTTGATAAACAAATTAAATACTAAATAATTATTAATACATAAAACTGTTAACATAAATTAAATTAAATGCATATAATTAATGAACTAAAATTTCTAAAAATAACACGGGCTTACTATTATATATTACTAGTTATTCACTCACACGATGTGTGGGGACATATGAAAACATATATTAGGTCTTGTGTTCTAATTTTTTTTTTATTTTTTTATTTTTTTCTATTTTCTTTCTCCTTTTATTAGCTAACATTTGTTGCATCGGATGCTGACTATCTATATAGAGATTTATGGTAGTTTCATCTTGATCTAGTTTTCGTCCATCCCTTTAGATGTTACGTATTCATTTTTGGTACGTCTTGCGGTAGATGTTACGTTTCCTTATTTGATAAAAAAATTACTAAATGAAAAACACTTTTGCACATGCACTTTTCACTTTAACATACAAATACACTCTTTCTTAATTCTAGTGCCCAAAAGAAATGTAACGTCTATAAAGGGACGGAGGGAGTATTTCTCATCCACAATATGAAAAATTGATGTGAATATTGATTTTTTTTTTATATTTTTTTTTTATCGTGAAATTATAAAATTATAATAAAAAAATAGTTTGAAAGTAGGGAAAATATCTAAACGAATAGTGGACGTTTTTTTTAAATATATGTAAAGTATAAGATATAATTACCTTTAGACACTTAATAACATAAATATTGAATAAACTTAAAGTCGTCATATTAGTTAACTTGCTAAAAATTTTAAATTGTCATAAATTATACTTTTGTAACGTTTAATATTAATTAGTCGACTAAAAATATTCATGTATAAAAATGATATAGCATTTAAATACACAATTTCTAAAAATAGTTGATAAACAAATTAAATAACTAATTAATTATTAATATTAAAAATTGTTAACATAAATTGAATTAAATACATGTAATTAATGAACTAAAATTTCTAAAAATAACTACGGATTTACTATTATATATTATATAGATAATAGTGATTGATGATGTAGTAGACTATTTAATCATGTCATACTTTTTTTTTTAAAAGCCGTTTAATTAAATCTTAAAAGATAATTATATAATTTTAAATATTTAAAACAAATATATATAAAGATATTACTATGTAAATTCAAAAGCTTTGTATGCTAAATTTGCATTTTTATAGGTTTATAATGTTGAATTTCAGATAAAGTAAATTATATTAATAAATAATTTAGTGCTTACAAATCTTAGAAGGAAAGAAGACAGACACACATACACTCATTATTGTACTATGTATAAAATTCCTAAAGTGTGAATTGTAGATATATAGCTACCAAAAAAATGATACATAGAAAATGATATAATAGAATTTTAATAGCTATTAAAATATGAAGATTTTTATGTTAAAAAAACGACATAGAAATATAGGGTAATTAGGAAGTGTATATGACCTATGCACTTTTTATTTGAAATGATGCATTAGTGTATGACGAACGATGAGTGCATTCTGTATTTGAGACTAATTAGAATAGTTTATTACATTTCCACTTATCATTCCAATCCATGTAAATATAAAGAACAGAGAAAAGCAAATGGCAGTAAGAGATGCTAGTAAACACATTATAGATCTCTCTATAGTTATTTATTCGGATCTTTACAACCTTGTGACCAACCTTATGCACTTGAGTTGTTGAACTCTAACGATGATGATATTAGCCCCTTTTTGGATCTTCACAACCTTGTATACATCAATCATGCATCTATTAAACAAACAAAAGGAAACGAATTGTGTCAAAGCAAGTGTGAGTGTTTCAATTGAGAAATTTGAAAATTTATAGACCCAACACAAAGATAAACTAAGAAAGAAATTAATTGTGTGCATGAATTATGCATTCGTAACATCAAATATTAATTACATATTTAAAATTATTAATTTCTAAATGAAATCTACCATTTACATTTATAATTATTAGACATGACATAATAATAAAAATAAAAAATTATAAGCCATGGATTACGCTTTTGTAACGTTAATCTTTAATTGTTAATTGAAAATTAATAATTTAATTTCAATTATGGTATATCATCAATGCATATCATGTCACATCTAAAGATGAAAAGTAAAATAAAGCAAAATAAGGAGTTAGTAGGGAGAGACTATCAGACTATTTCGAAATTAATACTCCCTCCGTTCTTTTCAAGATGAGTCATTTCTTTTTGACAATTCTGGCTCGCTTTTTCATTTTATTAATGATAGGTTTTAAAATGGATTTTTGTGAAAAAAATTCTTTTGCAGGATACTATGACAGTTGTAGTATATCGTAAAGGAAAAAAAATCTTCAAAAATCCATTTTAAAACTCACCTTGAAAAGAACGGGGGGAGTATATGAGTATAGATTATTTCAGTATTTAGGATTTGAAAACCAACAAAAAAAATAATTAATATTAGAATCAAAAAAATTCTTGATTAATTTTGGTTTTCGTCTAGATTAATATTGGAACCAAATTTGATTAAGATTATTTATTTGAAGAATATTAATATATAATGATGACATACCATTTTGATATATAATTTTAAAAAATAGTTGACTAAAACGAAATTAAATTACTAAAGAATTATTAATACTAAAATTTATTAACATAAAATTTAAATGAATGCATGTAATTAATGAACTGAAATTTCCATAATTAACTATCCGTAACTACTTTTATATATTATATAGATAATAATTAGTAGATTCATTCAATTTATGGCAAATATCGGATGAGATCCTATGTTAACATTTATGTATTAGTAGATTCATTCAATTATTTTTATTTTTATTAGTTTTATAATGTTTTAATATAAAAATAAGAAAATAATATTATAGTAACAAAATAAAATAAAATTTTATGACAATAAAAAATAGAATTTTTAAAATTTATATATCCCTATGTACGTTTTGATTTATCAATCCTATTATTTTACCTAATAAAATTGAAATTATATGCTAAAAATAATTATAAATCCCAAAACGGATGAATGGACACTAATTTTAAAAAAATAACAAATTTATTTAAAATAATAATAAGTTGAAATTGTTGAAAGAAATTGTATAAAATCATAAACATTTATTCCACATAATTGACATAGTTATTGAAAAAGGATCAAATTAATACACTCTTAATATTTTTCAATTAAGATCAAATAGACTTTGTAATAATGTTTAATTTAAGATTCAAAATTGCCCTTAAAGTAGAAAATTGTTTCAATACTTGTCAGTAATGACTCTTAAGCACTAAATCTTTCGAAAATCAATAATTTAGATTTTTTTTTAAATTTCTTATACTATTCATATAAATACCTTACAAAAAATTGTACGATGAAACTCATTTAGATTATTTCCTTTACTGATTTAACTTTTAACGGTAGAAATAAATTACTAATCTGAATTAAACCTTGATTCAAATTAAATATCAATATTCATCATTTCTTTCTCTTTCTTTATTCACCTACACGATCCAAGATTAAATTCTTTCTTAGGATTTCCTGTAAATCTCTCATGACTCAACTAAAAAATAGATCTCTTATATAAAATTCTATTCCAATTATATGAGTTTATAATATTGACTATCAAGAGAAAAGAAATAATGAAATAGTTCGTTGATATTTAACTATGATTTAATGAAAATTTTTAGAAGTTTCAATTTACGAAATTTAAGAAAGAGAAACGGTGAATGTCTAATGAAGAAATCCAAAATTACTGCAGAGAAACAAACTTAGTTCTGTATACAAGTTTGATCTACTACAATACAGTACTACTTTTTTTTGAGAAGAAACCTTTAAGAAGGTATGCATCTCTTTGTGCCAGAAAACAGAAGAAGAAGAAGAAGAAGAAGAAGAAGAAGAAGAAGAAGAAGAAGAAGAAGAAGAAGAATCGTCACTTTGTTTGCTGAATGAAAACCTGTTAAACCGAAAAAAAGATTAATCTATTATTTATTCTCGGAAAAGTTTGACCTGCAGAGAAATACATTCTGTAATTCATCATCAGAAAGGAAAACACACACACACATGATGCCTGCATTTGATGATGATGCACTACCTAACCTAAATTAAACAAACAAAAATCCCAAAATTCTATGGAAAAATCTAATCTTTCCAAAAACCCTTCAATTTTTTATTTTTATTTTTTGGGTGCGAGAAAATTAGAGAGAAACATAACATGCATCAAACATTAAGATCCTACATTTTCACAAACCCAGGAAAAAAAAAACACTTCAAAAAACATAGTTGTCGGAAAATTCATCCAGAATCGAAATACATAAAATTAAAAATTTCGAAAAAAAAAAAACCCAATTTAAAGAACATAAATTTCGAAATTTTCAGATTAAGATCATCAACCGAATTCAACAAAAGGGGCCCCAAGCGAACATGCAAATCACGATTCATGGGATTGAATTTTTTTCAATTTTAAAATTTTTTTATTTATCAATTTCAGGAATTTTCTAAAACGCACGTTCTGAATTCCAAAATGCGCAGAGAAGAAGAAGAAAAATAAATCGAACGAATAATTTAAGCAAAAATAAAAGGGATTTTGATCGCTTAAAAAATACCTGGGATTTTCGTGCATGATCATTTCTTTCAAGACGATGATTTCTTCTATCGGGAATCCTTCTCTTCGGTTCTTTCTTCGAAACCGACGGTTCACCGGCGCAGGGGAAACACCCTATGGCTTCCGCCCCTCACTTTCTCTCTCCAAATATGTAGATGTGTATCTATTAGGAGTGCCTTTCTCTCTCTAGAGATGGAGAGCAGAGCCCATATGCGTAAAAACGGAAGCAAATAATACGTAATAGGATTTGGTTATTATATTTCATCTGAAGCGTCACTTTGTTTACCTCGAAGCGAATCGCAATGTTCGACAGTGGAAGATGACCGACTATTTTATTTTTATATATGCATTTGATCTACCCATATAAAAACCGATAGGAATCAAGAGTTGAGTACGTACGGAATGGGTGGAGGGGAAGAAACGGTTTGTGAAAATAGATGTCCTCGTAGTAATTTAAAATAATTATAAAATTACTGAAAATATTAGGGGAAAATTAAATAAAGGGAAAATACAAAAATGCCCCTAAAAATAGAAGTGAAATTACTAAAATAACCCTTGTTTTTTGTTTTTATATATTATATAAATATAGATATGAATGAGAAGATTCACAATTCGTAATTCAAGCATCTATCGTGTCTTGCTTCCTTTGAGCATGGGAATAAATAAGGAGGCATTCGTTAAATGCAAAAATGTGAAAAGATCACACTATCTAGAACATATAGAGTATTTTTTTTTTTTTTAACTAACTACTCATTACCGATAACAATGGAATACTTGAATTACAATTTGTAATCATTACTATTATGTATTCAATTTATCAAAATATCTGGACAATTACCCACTTTAATTACTATATTTTTAATTACTTAATTACCAAATAATTTATTTTTTCTAGAATTTAAAAAGATAACTAAATCATTTATAAGATGCCAACGTTACTATATAAGGGAGCCTTTACCGTTATTATTACATAGAATTTAATATAGGTGGGAAAATGGTTAAATAGTAGGGATTCATTATTCTGGAAAAGTAATCTCATTTCTATAAAATTTAAAATCACTGAAATATACAATAATTCGATTTTTAATTTCAACATCGGTTAAATCTATACATTTTGATACTTATTTCTGAACTAGATTTAATCTTATTATGTAAATTCTGTAGAACATGAGTAAGTGCATGGTGATGTTTTTCTATAAAATGAATTTTAGAGTCTTGATAAATTATTAATGAAATATGTACAAACTTTCATGATTCATACATAATCTGAAATGTAATTTGTTATAAAATTTAATATTTAGGAGACCAATAAATTATGAACCCCTCTCAGTTCTCGAAGATTTTGGAAACAAAGTAAATTGAAATAGTATTACATAAACATGATAATAAGATTAAACAAAAAAAAAGGAAAAAAAAACTATGATTAGAGGTATAAAATGCTAAATAAACACTTATATTATTTTCTGATACCTTCGTCCTCTTATTCGGCGGCCGGTAAAAGGTGAAATATAGTTCTCGAACGGATTTCAGATGGAAGAGAAACCCTAATTATTACTAGTTTTTGATTTTTTTTGAAGACAAATTGTAATTGTAGAAAAAAGAAAATTTTAAAATACAATTTGTAAGGGGAATTTTCTCATAACATGAAAAATGGCTAAAACTTATAGTTTTTAAGTTAGTGGCTATAATTTATCTTTTCTTATCTAGAATGACAATTTTACCATTTTTCCCCCTATTATAATTGCGCATACCGAGCATTACAATTGTCTGAATTGCCTCTGCATTACAGAGCAAGTGGTTAAGCTCGAGAATTATTATTACTATAAAATATAATGCAAATGATTAAAATATAGCCAACTAATCTATTTTTCTAATTAAAAAACACAACAGTTTTGCATCATTAGCTGCTAAAAGCCAACAGTACGTTTTGTGTTAATTCATAAAAGTGTGAATTAGTTAATACACATTAGTTGCAGGTTGGACATTGTTCTTGATTCTTAAAATTCTTACAACCATTTCCCCTCTGTTCATGAGTAAGAACCAAAGAGATTAGAGGGAAAAAAAATGGCTTACAATCTTCAATCCCTCATCACCATCCTTCAAAAAATCCTCGACCCTAAACAAACATTATTGATTCTTGGAAAACATAAGCCAAAGATCCAATCCCTCCTCAATAAAGTTGTTCTTCTGCAGCAGATTCTTGAAAAATCTTCATTCCCCAAAATAGAAACTTCTTTGGAGATCCAAATCCGAGAGGCGGCGCATAAAGCAGAAGACATCATCGAGTCTCAGATGGTTGATCGAATGCTTTTGGCACGCAAAGGAGTGAGCTTTGTTTTGCTAGCACCAGATGTGGAGCAGGTGACACAAGAACTTGATTCTTTAACAGAGCAAGCTGTGAAGCTCATGGAGGAAATGAAAGGGATGTCGAGCGGCGGTTCGTGGACCAATGCTTCTGCCTCGAGTTCGAAGAGCGTTGTGGTTGGAATCGATGCAGACCTGATGCAGCTTAGGGATCGGCTAACCGGAACAGAAACCAAGCTGGAGATCGTTCCCATTGTCGGGATGGGTGGGATCGGTAAGACAACTCTAGCTCGAAAACTTTATCAAGATCCATCCATTGTTTCCCATTTTCAATATGCTCGTGCGTGGACTATAATTTCACAAGATTACAATTTGCAAGCAATCCTCTTAAGCCTTCTTGGCTCCATAATTGGAAAAGAAATTGACCAACATAAAACAAAGGGGGTTGATGAGTTAAAGAACATTTTGTACCAAAGATTGTTCGGTAGGAAGTATCTGATTGTATTAGATGATATATGGGATACCAAATTCTGGGACGAAATGAGGAGGTACTTTCCAGACAACAACAATTCGAGTCGGATCGTAATCACCACCCGATAATCCGACATGGCAAAAATTGCAGCCATGAAGAGCCTGCAGCATCAGGTGCAGCCGCTCAGCAAGTCCGACAGCTGGAATCTACTTAAGCAGATCGTGTTCGGAGGGGAGGATTGCCCTCGCGTATTACAAGAGATAGGATCAAAGATCGCAAGTGATTGCGGTGGACTTCCTCTTGCAATCGAAGTGATCGGAGGGCTTTTGTCTAACATAGAAAGATCGGAGGATGTTTGGAAGAATATCGGGAAGGACGTTACAGCTGCAATTGCAGGATTAGACGAAAGATTCTCAGGTATATTATCCTTGAGTTATAATCACTTACCTAACTACTTGAAACTATGTTTCTTGTATGTGGGAGCTTTTCCAGAGGATTACTACATTAAGGGGCAGTGGCGACGCCAGCATGGGGCATTGGGGGTACAGCTGTACCCCCAAAAAAAAAAATTATTACTAGTATTTTCTCCCGTTTCACCGAATAGTGTTCGTTTTTATATTTTATTTCTTACATATATTTAAGAAATGTCCACTATTCAGTAGTACGAACGAAGTATATATTAATTTTTGCTCATTAAGTTGATTCAGTTGCTACTGCAAGTGTCGAGAGAGAGTTTTTCGAAATGACCTAATACTAAATAATTTTTTTCGCACCCCCAAATTATAATTTCTGGAGTCGCCACTGTTAAGGGGTCAAGGCTCGTGCGTACGTGGGTGGCCGAAGGATTTGTGAAATCCAACGGAGACAACAAATCTCCGGAAGAGGTTGGAGAGGACTGGCTAAACTGCTAAAGGCTCTTGTAGAGAGGAACCTACTATCAGTTCGGGATCACAAGTGCAACGGAAAACCAAAGGGTTACAACATGCACGATCTTTTGCGAGATCTATGTATTAAAAAAGCTAAAGAGGACAAGTTCCTACACGTTTGCAGGAACGGAACAAGCACATTCTCTAAGCCGAGATGCGTGAGTGTCAACATATCAAGCGGAGGGGAAGATTTTCAGGCATCAGCAGAGTCCATGTCACTTGCTCGGTCTTTCATAGGCATTGGTTGTATGCAGTGGCGGATGCAGAAAAATTTTCGAGTGAGGGCTTTATATTATAAATTTTGAGTTTAATAGAAATATTCTTGATATTTGGTTTGATAGTAGGGGCTTTTACACTATAATCTACAAAAAATAATAGTAATTTGATAATTTTGGAAGTGTAAAATTAATTTTTTTTTTTTTAAATTTAGTAGGGGCTTAAGCCCCCAAAGACCCCTTCTTAAATCCGCCACTGGTCGTATGGACGATTTCCATGGCCTCTTCGAGTTGAAATTGCTTAGGGTGTTGGATGCAGGCCCGTCTATGAAGGGGGCTAACCTGTTCTCAAGAACAGGGCCCCCAATTTACTAGGGCCCCCAAAAATTATAAAAGCCCAATAGCTCAATTATGTTATTCTATTATTAACATTTTATTTTCAAGTGTCAGCCATAGGAAAAAAAAAAAAACGCAAATTTATTTCAGTTCTTCCTTCTTCACAGGCCGCGCCGCGGCCGATCTTTTCTTTCCCCTTTCTTCTCTTTTCTTCAATCGAAGCTCCTTATAATTAAGGGCCCAGTTTATAATTAGAACAGGGTCTCAATATTCATTGAGACGGGCCTGGTTGGATGCCATGGGTATGGATTTCGACGAGTTCCCCAAAGGAGTATTACAACTCGTCAACCTACGCTACTTAGCCCTGAGCTTGGATGGAGAGATACCTACCGGGATATGAGACTGTGGAATTTGGTGACCTTGATACTCAAGGTTTACCTGAGTGATGTGCCGCTTGAGATATGGGAGATGTCTGAGTTAAGATATCTGAAGATAAACCATAATGTGTGGTTTAAGTATAAGTACACGAAAAAAATTGTACAGAGGAAGCTACAGGGGATTTCTCTGGTGACGTTAACTCCTTCACTAATCGAGACAAACTTCTTCAAGAGCTTTCCCAACATCAAAAAGCTGGGAGTCTACGACGCTGTCAGAATGTCCTTCGCCTTCGATCTCAGCCATCTTCGCAAACTCGAAGCGTTAACATGTCAGTCCAATCCGAAAGACGACGGCTCCCCCTTTCTACCGAGGGTCAGATTTCCTCACTGTATCAGAAAACTGACTCTGGATGGTTGTGAGATACATCCACCGGTCGTGAAAACTCTGTGTGCGCTGCCGAATCTACAAGTGCTCAAGATACAGAAATGTGTTTTCGAGAGCGAGGGGATGATGCCCGACCAAGAGTGGGAGGCAGGGGAGGGAGATGAGTTCCGGTCACTCGTGTACCTTAGTCTCGATGACTTGAATCTGGTGCGTTGGAGATCTGACGAGACCAATTTCCCTCGACTCCGACACCTCAAGTTATCTTACTGTCGGGAGCTGGAGGAAATCCCCGGCGGCATCGGAGAGATCATGACCCTCCAACTAATCGAACTGTGCTGGTGCAAGGCTTCCGTTGATGCCTCAGCGAGACAGATTGAGGAGGTGCAGCAATCTGACTACGGCAACTACGACCTCGAGCTTCGTATCGAACCAAGGCAATAAACGGCTCCGACCGCTCTTCCTCCTGTTGTGTTTTCTTTATTTGGGTGGCGGCTTCTTCTAATCAGCCTTGATTGTGTAATTTAAGACACATATTTGAATTTTTCTCTTACTTAGTATCCGCAATTTGAGTACTGATTGGTTGTTGTGGCGCTAGCTTGTGTTTTGTACTATCATTTCCTTTTGTGATCGAACGCAATATTATTTTATTTTATTTATATTGTCAAGACGACTTTAGGTTCGTAATTAATACTGCATATACAAAATTACTTTCAATAAAATAGAATATATTTTGTGTAATATTTTTGTTACTGTTGCATGTGGTTTTGGCAAATTATATGTATGTATTGGGATATATGATTTATTTCCTTATGATTAAAGATTAAATTTTTATTAAGGGATTTATTTTCTCTTAATTATATATTTGCATGAGGATTTATTAAGAGATTTATTTTCCCTTAATTATCTATTTAGATAAAGATTCTTCTTCTACAGGGAAAGATATCTACAAGAAAAGAAGATATACATGGATCTCTATCTATAAGGAAACATGTTACTTGAGCTACAGGAGAAGATCTAGGAACTTGAAGGCTATATAAGGAGGTTCATACACGTAAGTGCAATGTAGTGCCGAGAGTCATCTTGTGTCTCTATAACATCATCTGGGACACTATGTGGTACATATAACACAGTTTGTAACAGTGCCGAATGTCATCATGTGTCTCTGTAACATCATGTAACATCATCTGGGACACTATGTGGTACATATAACAGAGTTTGTAACAGACAATGTTTTTTCATGTTTATTTCGTTTTTATCTTAAATATTGTGGGTAGATATCTCAAGAGTAAGTCTAGATTAGACTTGGTTAGACTGAGGGTTTAACTTCAAGTTTACTTGAGAAGAGTGTAGACGAGTGAGGAGTGAATACGTAGTGGTGGCTAGTATTCGTATACTTGTATCTCTGAATCTCTTGATAGTGAATTGACTCTTGGGCGTGTCCCCCCATATGTAGGTTGATTTAACCGAACTGAGTTATCATTGGTTGGTGTTAATTTATTGCTTTCATGACTATTTTGTTGTGCATGCTTCCGCAGTGTTAAAAATAGTACATTATCTGTAACATCGTTCAGATTTATGTTCTACACGGGTCAACGAAATTTCAATTTTATTATATTATATAAATATTAAATATTTTCTAATGTATATATCAATATAATCGTAATTTAGTTTATGAGAATTATTACCAAATCGTACTATAAAAAAATTTAACTAGATTTTCATTCTCCAAATTGGAATTGTCTAAAGAAAAATAATATCAAATGTATTTATATTGGTGTTATGTTTATATTGGTGTTATGTTGATAAGTTTTTATAAAAGTTCGATGTGGGACAACTATATACAAATAAAATAAGTGAAATTAATAAAATAATATATTAAAAGGTAAAATTATGGGAATTTAAGAAAAAATAAAGAAAATACTATACGATACCACGTAGTATTATGACATTATTATTATTATTATTATTATTATTATTATTATTATTATTATTATTATTATTATTATTATTATTATTATTATTATTATTATTATTATAATATGAACTATGAACGTTGAAATAAGTTGAATGCTTGTTTTCAGGATCATGATTAATGCCCCATGTGGACATAATGCAATTTATTAAAATATTACCAACCAATCAATTTTCATCATAAAAAATAATAATAATAACAGTTGTAGTATTCATTGCAAGAAGTCAACTTCCAAAGTCTGAAATCTGAATTAGCTAACATGTTGCAGATTGGACATCGTTGTTCATTCTCAAATTTTCTAAAACTATTTTTTTCCCTAAAGACATCAGAAAAGAAAACGCAAAAATGGCTTACAATCTTCAACCCCTCATCACCATCCTTCATCAACTCCTTGATCCTAAAGTAACATTCTGGATTCTTGGAAAACATAAACCACGCCTCCAATCCCTCCTCAAAAAAGCTGCTTTTCTGCAGCAGATTCTTGAAAAATCTTCATTACCCAAACTAGAAACTTCTCTGGAGATCCAAATCCAAGACGCGGCGCATAAAGCAGAAGACATCATCGAGTCACAGATGGCTGATCGAGTGCTTTCGGCTCCCGAAGGCGTGAGCTTTGCTTTGCTAGCACCGGATGTGGAGCAAGTGACACAAGAACTTGATTCTTTAACAGAGCAAGTGGTGAAGTTCATGGAGGAGAAGAAGGCGATTTCGAGTGGTGGTTTGTGGAGCGGTGCTTCTTCTCTCTCGGGTTCGAAGAGCGTTGTGGTTGGAATCGATGCAGATCTGGTGCAGCTCAGGGATCGGCTGACCGGAACGGAGAGCAAGCTGGAGACCGTGCCCATTGTCGGGATGGGCGGGATCGGTAAGACAACTATAGCTCGAAAACTTTATCAAGATCCATCCATTGTTTCCCATTTTGAATATGCTCGTGCTTGGACCACAATTTCACAAGATTACAATATGCATGCTATTCTATTAAGCCTTCTTGGCTCCATAATTGGAAATGATGTTGACAAACATAAGGGAAAGGGAGTTGATGAGTTGAAGGACATTTTGTACCGAAGCTTGTTCGGTAGAAGGTATCTGATTGTATTAGATGATGTATGGAGTACCAAATTCTGGGATGAAATGAGGCGGTACTTCCCCTATAACAACAACGGAAGTCGGATCGTGATAACCACTAGGGAATCCGACGTGGCAAAATCTGCAGATTCGAAGAGTCGGCAACATCAGGTGCAGCTGCTGAGCAAATCCGAGAGCTGGAATCTAATTGAGCAAATCGTGTTCGGGGGAGAGGATTGTCCTAGTGCGTTACAAGAGGTGGGGACAAAGATATCGAGTGATTGCGGTGGGCTTCCTCTTGCTATCAATGTGATTGGAGGGCTTTTGTCAAAGGTCGAACGATCGGAAGATGTTTGGGAGAATATTGGGAAGGACGTCAAAGCTGCAATTGCAGAATCAGGCGAGCAATTCTCCAGTATACTATCCTTGAGTTATAATCACTTGCCTAACTACTTGAAACCATGTTTCCTCTACATGGGAGCTTTCCCGGAGGATTACTACATTAAGGAGTCGAGACTTGTGCGTCCGTGGGTGGCCGAAGGATTCGTGAAATCAAGCGGAAATGAAAAATCTCTTGAGGAGGTGGGAGAGGATTGGTTAAAGGCTCTCGTAGAGAGGAACCTACTATCGGTTAGGGATCACAAGTGCAATGGAAAACCAAAGGGATACAACATGCACGATCTTTTGAGAGACCTATGTGTTAAGATTGCATGTAAAGTTTGTATTTTTGCAGTATGGAAATATGCAGAACAGAGTAAGCAAGCTTGCTGGAAAATTTCTCATTGCGGCTACAGTAACCCTTCTTTACATATATAGTCCCATAACTACCCTAAACGCGTGCAAAAGTAAAAACACGACTCTATTGACGCAAAAACAAAACCTAATCAATCCAAGCCCGACACGTGGCTAACATCCAGCAGACAAAATAAAGAGATAATAGGTTCGAATCTCAGGAAGAGCAATAAAAGAAATAAAACAGTAAAATTGCAGAATAGCTCCATAACTTCATACGCGAATTGCAGAATAGCTCCATAACTTCATACGCTCAACACCCCCCCTCAAGATGGAGGTTGTGAAGATCTAACAACCCCATCTTGGACAGCAGCTCCTTGAACCGAGGGCCAAACAGAGGTTTAGTGAAGAAATCCGCCAGTTGAACAGCAGAAGAAACAGCAACAGGGGTGAGGAAACCAGCCAAGAATTTCTCTCGCACCACATGACAATCAATATCCAAGTGCTTTGTCCGTTCATGGAAGACAGGATTTTTGGTAATTTGAATCGCAGCTTTGTTATCACAGTACAGAGGGATGGGGAGAGAAACATCAGCTGTGAATTCCTTAAGCAAATAAGAAATCCAACATAACTCCCTTGTAGTAGTGGCCATGGCTCTGTACTCGGCCTCAGCAGAGGAAGAAGACACAGTATTTTGTTTCTTACATTTCCAGGATATCAGAGCATCTCCCAGAAAAATGCAGTATCCAGTTAGAGATCTTCTAGTATCAGTGCAAGAGCCCCAATCCGCATCTGAATAAGCAGTGAGTTTGAAAGACTGAGTAGTGGGGTAGAAAACACCCAAGGATGGACAACCTTTGAGATATTTCAATACATGAACAGCCGCATTCCAATGGACAATGGTAGGATTAGCCACAAACTGGCTAAGTTGCTGCGTAGCATGTGTAAGATCTGGCCTTGCAAGATTAAGGTACAGAAGCTGCCCAACCAAGCTCCTGTAATTTTCTGGATTAGAGAGAGGAGCATCTGCTCCTTGAGTGAGAATGAGACCTGGTGGGAGAGGTGTAGCCACTGGCTTACAGTTGAGCATTCTTTGTGCAGTTAAGATTTCAAGAACATATTTTCTCTGGTTGAGAGAAGTCCCATCTGATCCTCTAGCAATCTCCATGCCTAAGAAGAATTTGGCCTCACCTAAGTCCTTGACTGTGAAAGCTTCATGTAAGTACTGTTTGAGATGAATAATATCATCAATAGAGGGGCCACTAACTATGATATCATCAACATAGACAAGAAGACACAAGAAATTCACTCCAGATCCTTTGAGAAACAAACAAGGATCATGAGGGGAGGCTGAGAAACCATAAGAATTGAGATGTTTGGTGAATTCAGTATTCCATTCCCTTGAAGCCTGTTTAAGGCCATATAAACTCTTGTGAAGCTTACAAACTTGATTTTCCTTAACATCAGGTAAGCCCGGAGGAGGGCGCATGTATATTTCATCATGCAAGAAGCCATGGAGAAAAGCATTGTTTATATCTAACTGATGAAGAGGCCAGCCAAAAGCAGTAACCATAGCAATAAAAACCTTGACTGTAACCAAGTTGGCAACAGGAGAAAATACCTCTTGGTAGTCAATTCCATACTTTTGGGTGAACCCCTTTGCAACCAATCTAGCCTTGTACCTCTCCACAGTACCATCAGCCCGCAACTTCACTTTGTAGATCCACTTACAACCAATAGGATGTTTCTTAGGAGGAAGCTCTGTCAGTTCCCAAGTATGGTTATCTGTGAGAGCCTTAAGCTCCTGATTCATAGCTTCAACCCATTCTGGATATAAACAAGCATCCTTATAAGATGTAGGCTCCTTAACCATTGAAAGATTAAACAGGTAGGTAGTGTATGATTTAGAGAGGGCAGGACTGATGGCATAAGGAAAAGTGGGAGGTGTGGTGCTGCAAGAAAGTGTGTATTGTTTGTGTAGATGAACTGTACCTATGTAGTCCTTCATCCACACAGGGGGTTTGGACACTCTAGTACTTCTTCTTGGCATATCTGGTGGGATGGGAGGGTCTGATTGAGAACTTGATGGTTGTGTATTATCAACTGCAGGATGAGACACATTTGGAGAGTTAGTGGATAAATCTGTTGATGAAGATTCAACAGGCAGAGTTGATGTTTCAATGGCTACATCAGGAATGTAAGGCATGGTCTGAGATGGCTCTGCAGATACAGGGGAAGGAGTAGAGAAAGGGAAAGTAGTAGGGACAAATTTAACATCCCTTGATATGAAGACTTTGGAATTGTCCAAATCATAAAGCAAATAACCTTTATGAGTTGAATCAAAACCAATAAAAACACTCTTGATGCTTCTGGTATCAAATTTACCTTTGTGTGGTGAAATATTTGCAGCATATGCCAAGCAGCCAAAAGGTTTAATTTGAGTGTAGTCTGGTTGTTGCTGGAACAACACCTCATATGGAGATATCCAATCAAGAACTCTGCTAGGTAGCCTATTTTGCACCCAAGTTGCAGTCAATATAGAATATGGCCAAAAACGCATTGGCATCTCACTGTGAAACATCATAGCACGAGCTGTACCAAGAAGAATCATGTGTCTCCTCTCAACAATGCCATTTTGTTGAGGGGTGTAAACACAGGATTTCTGATGAATAATACCCCTATCTGCAAGTAGAGAAGAGACTCTGTGGTTGATAAACTCAGTACCATGATCAGATCTGAAGAACTTGACCTTTTTCTGAAAATGCACCTCAACCATGGTGAAGAAAGCTTTCAAGATGTCATGTACTTGCTCCTTTGACTGTAACAGATATGTCCATGTAGTTCTGCTATGGTCTTCTACAAGAGTAAGGATATACCTGACATCACAAATGTTGTACTCACTGTAGGGCCCCCACACATCCCCATGGACCATGTGGAAAAGAGATGTAGATCTTCTATTCAAAGTAGGGAATGGATCCCTAGTCTGCCTTGCCCTTAAGCAAACCTCACAGTTTTCAATCACTTCCAATGCATCAGCATGAAATCTATGGTTGTTGATGTTCAAGTGTTTCATAGTAGTGGCAGAAGGGTGTCCTAAGCATGCATGCCACTCCTCAACTGTTAAGTCTCTGGTGTTAAAGAAGCTTCTGTGATACTTCTCTGTTACAGATTCCATGAGATACAGATTATTCTTCATCTTCCCAATCCCCAAAACTTCATCAGATGAGTCCTTCTGGAAAATGCAGTGTGTACTAAGAAAAGTACACTTCAAACCCATGTCACTTGCAAGTTGAGCTATAGACAGAAGATTGTGAGTAAAGTCAGGGACAAATAACACATTGATCAGAGTAATATCATTGGTAACTCTTGCCATGCCTGCATAGGCAACTGACCGAGAGGTTCCATCAGGAAGATAGATATCCATGGGTTTATCCAGCTTGTATGTAGTGTGTAGAATGTCTGGATTGCAGCAAATATGTGATGAGGCTCCTGAATCAATTATCCAATCTGTGTTTTCCATGCTTGACAGAACATTAAAAGCAAAATGGCCATCAAAAGGTGTTGGCCTCTTCTGATTATCTTGCACCATATTCACCTCTACTTTTTGTGCAGATTGTTGATGCCTCAAGGATTCCATACATTTGGCAATTTCAGACTGAATGAACTTGCCAAGTTCTTGTGAAGATTCTTTCTGATTAGAGTGATCCTGAGTCCCTGCATATGATTCTGCCTCACTATAGTTTGCCCTTGGTTGAGACTGCTGCTTGCTCTCCTTAAGTTTGGTAAACCATTCTGGAATGCCATGAAGCTTGAAGCATTCATCAACTTCATGGCCCATTCCTTTACAATGAGTACATCTCAGTAGCTTCCTCTCTTCCTTGCTCAGTCTCTTCTTGTATGGAGGAGTAGTACCCTTTTGAAAGACTTGTTTCCCTGGAGTAGTAGATTGCTGTGGGGTGAAAGACTGCTTTCCCACATTCATAGACATTAGATTTCTCCCTTCTGTGTTAGATTCATTCAAAGAACGCTGATCTTCAACTTGAATGATCATGGAGTATGCATTATCAAGACTGGGCAAAGGTTTAATAAGCATGATCTGTGTTCTAGTGGCTTCATAAGTGTCATTCAAACCAATAAGAAAAGTGAGCAGGCGCATTTCATCTTCTCTTTTGTTAAACACAGCCTTGGCAGTACAAGAGCAGTTAAGGGGAGGCTGCAACATGTCCATCTCATCCCATAAAGAGTTTAAATGATTGAAATAAGCAGTCACATTTTGAGAACCTTGTGAAAACCTAGAGATTTCTCTTTGCAGTTTGAGAATCTTTGGACCATTACAACCCCCAAATCTTCTATTAAGGGCATTCCATAGCTTAAAAGATCCATCAATATGGTTAAATGCATTTACAAGTTCTTTAGAAATGCAGTTAGTAATCCAAGTAGAAACCATGTAATCAACCTTCAACCATCGTTTGTAGTACTGAGATAAAGCATCAGGCTCTAGGAAAATACCATCAATAAACTCTAACTTGCTCCTAGCAGCAAGAGCACGCCTAATCGATCGACTCCAGTTCAGAAAATTAGAGCCAGTGAGAGGAGCAGTAACAATGATAATACCAGAGTGATCAGCTGGCGGTATGTCGAGAACTTCCTCGATTTGGCGACGGGTGAGCTTGATATCAGGATCAATCTCATCTTTGGGATCCTTCTTTCCATCAGATTTCTTCTCTTCATCATCAAAATTCTCCTCTCCTCCCATAGCGACAAGAGTTTCGGGACGATTATACTTAACCATAAAAGGTAGTAAAGAAATGAAAGAGAATCAGGTGCAGATCGCAACCTGGCTCTGTGATACCATGTTAAGATTGCATGTAAAGTTTGTATTTTTGCAGTATGGAAATATGCAGAACAGAGTAAGCAAGCTTGCTGGAAAATTTCTCATTGCGGCTACAGTAACCCTTCTTTACATATATAGTCCCATAACTACCCTAAACGCGTGCAAAAGTAAAAACACGACTCTATTGACGCAAAAACAAAACCTAATCAATCCAAGCCCGACACGTGGCTAACATCCAGCAGACAAAATAAAGAGATAATAGGTTCGAATCTCAGGAAGAGCAATAAAAGAAATAAAACAGTAAAATTGCAGAATAGCTCCATAACTTCATACGCGAATTGCAGAATAGCTCCATAACTTCATACGCTCAACACTATGTAAGAGGAAAGGCGAAGAGGACAAGTTCGTACACGTCTGCAAGAATAGGACATGCACATTCTCTAACCCGAGACGAGTGAGTGTCCACATGTTAAGGAGAAGGGATGAGTTTGAACCCTCCACGAAGTCCATGTCCCTCGCTCGCTCTTTCATAGGCATTGGTTGCATAGCCCATTTCCATGCCCTCTTCGAGTTAAAATTGCTTAGGGTGTTGGATGTGATGGGTATGCACTTCGAAGAGTTCCCCACAGGAGTATTGCAACTCGTTAACCTACGCTACTTAGCTCTCAGCATCTATGGAGTGATACCTAGTGGGATATCGAGGCTGTGGAATTTGCAGACCTTAATAATCTCTTCGGACCACGGCAATGGCAAGGTTCCACGTGAGATATGGGAGATGCCAGAATTGAGATATCTGAAGGTGGATAGAAAAGTGTGGCTTGACTATAAGTACATGGGAATGATAGTTCAGAGGAAGCTGCAGGGGATTTCATTAATGAAGGTAACTAGTTCACTCATTAAGAGGGAATTCTTCAAGAGCTTTCCGAATATCAGAAAGCTGGAAATCTACGACGCCATCAAAAAGTCCTTCACCTTCGATCTCAGCCATCTTCACAAACTCGAAACGTTAATATGCAAGTCCGATCTCCCCTCCACATTTCTGAGAGGAATCGTATTTCCCGAGTTTGAGAAACAATAATGCTATTTGGCCATAATGTGGCCGGCCACACAACAATATTTTTCATATTTTTTATAATTTTAAAAATTGTAAATGATAACAATAATTTATTAATTTCATATTTTAATTTAAAAATATTTTTTCCCCAAAAATTACATATTTTTTTCATTTTTTAGGTAAAAAAAGGTAAAAAAATACTTTAAATAGTAAAAATTATCAAATAATTAAAGGATTAATTTTAAAAAATACGTAAAAAATACGGAGTATCACTTTTTGAGTATTTTATAATCTAAAAAAGTTTGGCATAAATATATAAATTATTTGATATTATAAAAAATAAAACAAGTTAAATTATGGCCGAATAGCATCACTCTTTGAGAAAACTAACTCTGGATGGTTGTGTGATACTTCCTCCGGTAACGAAAACCCTGTGCGCGCTGCCGAATCTACAGGTGCTCAAGATACAGAGCTGTGCTTTCGAGGGCGAAGAGTGGGAGGCAGAGGAAGGAGATGAGTTCCGGTCACTCGTGTACCTGAGTCTCGATGACTTGAATCTGGTACGTTGGACAGCCGATGAGACCAACTTCCCCAGACTCCGCCACCTCAAGTTGAATTACTGTCGTGCGCTGGAGGAAGTCCCCAGCGGCATCGGAGACATCGTTACTCTCCAACTTATCCATCTGCATTGGTGTGCCGCTTCCGCTGATGCCTCGGCTAGAGAGATTCAGGAGGTGCAGCAATCTGACTACGACAATTACGGCATCGAGCTTCGTATCGAATCAAGGCAATGAATGAATGGCTCCACAATTTTAAATAGTGCTTTTCATCAATATGTATGAACTGTATCTTATTCAGAATCTCAGCGAGTCGGGGCAGAAATTGTCGATAGCCAGTGGTCTCGTCATCCAACCCCTCCTCCGAACACCCCCACCGGGCCTTCGCCGGATGTTCCTAAGCCGGATTCCTGTGCGCTGCCGGAGCCCACTCTTCCTTTGTTTCTTTGGGTGGCAGCTTTGAAGTTTAAATCTATAATCTATGCTAGTATAAACATTTTGGTTTTGGTTTTGATTTATTTATGTCCCATTTCGTTACTATAGTTTTCTTTTAATTTCCATCTTAATATTAGTATGTCGGAAGTTAAATACGGATTGGTTGTGGAGCTTGAGTTTTGTATCATTTCTTTTTTCGGATCGATAGCAATAAAATTTAATCTGATTTATATATTATTTGTGAGAATTCACTTCATACAGTGTTAGGCTGTCAGCATGTCTGTGTCATTTTAACTTTTAATTAAAAAAAAAATTAATGTCATACAAGAAACATATATAATATTTATGAATGTACGAAAGAGAAAATAAATGAATACTGTTAATTCCATTAATTGTGGAATAAAAAATAAAGTTTACCTTAATACAAATATTCCATATTAAAACTCTATTTCATAATACAACTGTCATTTTAAAATTAAATTCCATAAACAAATTTGTTCAACTTATCTTTTAAAATGGAAAATTTCATTAATTGTGGAACAAAAAAAAAAATTACCTTAGTACCCTTATTCTCTAATCTATAATATATTAAAATAAAAAAGTAAAAGTAGTTATTTTCCCCTCCAAATTAAGGATAAAATTGTCTTTTACTATGAGAAGTTAATTTTAAAAAAGTAGTTATTTAATTTTAATATCGAACTTATAGACTAACAGTAATATTAATTATATCTATAAACAAGGCATAACAACAGTTTTTCCCTTAATTTTCGGGATTCAGTTTTTTTCCCATTCTCTATGCTTTTTTTTTTGTCCGGAGTGCCATTATGTATTAAAAAATTTCAACAAATTTACCTTTTTTTTCTTTTTTTCTTTTTCATAATATTAGTGCTTAGCTATCCTAAATTAATTGTAAATCAGTAATGAAGAAAAAAATATAAGTTTAACAATTAAAACAAACTTTTTACTTATGATATGAAATTTTTTCTATACATTGGTGGGACTCTTATTTCACACAAATGTGAGAAAAGTTATACAACAAATTACACTTTGTAGTGTAAATTGAATTGTGAACGTCACACTAAGAAGAGTTTTAGGTAATTCCACCATCTCAGGACATGCCTAAAATTCTTACATTCACTATGTTCTACAAAAAGTTGAATAAATATTGTTGTGTATGATTTATTTATTTTTTTACCAAGAGCATCGTGGGATAATAGACAATCTCTAGGAATCATATGTAAACTAAACTTATTACAAAAATAACAAACAAGGTTGCCGAGCGAAGCCGGGTGGGCAAAACTAGTAAAATTGAAAACTATATTACATGATAAAACTACCTTTTAAAAAAAAAAAAAAAATTAAATTTCATATTTGAACCATATCTATTAAAATGGATGGTGAATATTAGCTCTAATCCTCATAAACTATTTATCTATACCTATTATAAAGGTACATTGTGTGACAAAATTTAAGTTGCCTATTATATCCTTATATAAATTTAAATTTAAGGCCATATGGGTAATTTCAAAAAAAAAAAAAAATAGTACTAATTCTTTTAGAATTATTAAAAGGAAAAAAATAAAGGCAAAAACTATTTTGACCCTTTATAGATAAGAAAATCAAATTTAGGTATGCAAATAAAAAAAATCAATTTCTACCCTTATTTTTAAATGAGGTACCAAAATACCCTTCCTTTCTCTATTCCGCGGTTCCACCCACTCACTTTTTTGACACACACACCCCTATTCACTTACTTTTTCTCCATCCACGTCAACTCTCTCTCCTTCTCTCTTCCTCTCTCTCTACTTTTTCTGACACTCTCTCTCCTCTCACCCACTAACTCTTCTCTCCCCTGTTCAACTTTTTCTTCTCTCCTCTCTCTTTCTGCACAGTAAATTTTTCTACATTTCGTACTGTATTGTTAAGTGCACAAAATATGATGATAAAAATTATGTACGTTTCTAGTAAGATTTGTAAATTTTGTACTATGCTGGTAAGTGGATGTACTGAATTAATAAAAATTCTAGACAATTATAGTAAGATTTTATAAGTTCCGTACTGTGTTCTTAAGTGCATAGAGTGAACTGATAAAAATTATGGACGTTTATAGTAAGATTTTGTAAGTTGCGTATTGTGTTCTTAAGTGCATAGAGTGAGGTGATAAAAATTATGGACATTTATAGTAAGATTTTTTATGTTTCGTACTGTGTTCTTAAGTGCATAGAGTGAAGTGATAAAAATTATAGATGTTTATAGTAAGATTTTTTAAGTTTCGTACTGTGATTTTTTAAGTACATATAGGGAAGTGATAAAAATTCTGGACGTTTACAGTGAGATTTTTAAGTTTCGTACTGTATTTTTAAGTGCATAGAGCGAAGTGATAAAAATTATATACATTTTTAGTAAGATTTGTAAATTTCGTACTTTGTTTGAAGTACATAAATCTAAGTAACAAAACAAAGAAATACGATGTTAAATCGTACCGAAAAAATAAGTAAATATATTTCGAAATCAAAATCATCTAAACCTACAAACAAAGAAAATCTAAATCTCACCCACTCACAGTAAAAATAAAAATCCAGGAAGAAGGAGAAGAAGGAGAAGAAGAAAAATGTTGAAGCTTCGTTTCCATGGTTGAACGCCGTTGCCGTTGCCGCCACCTCGAGAAGAAATATGTGAAGCTTTCCCCTTCTTCCCCATCCTCTCCTTCTTCTCCCTTCATCTAAAATACTCAAAGAAAAAAAAACCATTAATATCTTCCTCCTCCTTGTATTTTGTTTATCTTAATTATCAAGTATGTGGCAGATTGAGTACTGATTGCTTGTGGCACTTCTGTTTTTCATAGATCATTTCATGTTGTGATCGAGAGCAATAATATTTAGCTTAATTTATATTATACTGTGAGAATTTATTAGGTGAATGTTGTAACTTTTGCAGTCGAGATTATTTGTTATTTGACATGATTATTTGTTCAAAATTTATATTTAACAGTTGATTAGTGTTTTACCATAACTAATATTACTCCATCTGTTTTTTCTGAAACAACCTGTTTTCTTAATAAAGACGTTTCGTGCGAAATGACACTTTCTATTTTCGGCCCAACAAGCCCATGTGCAGCTTAATATATTTACTCTTAACACTTAAGTACTTAACACCCTCTATTCCTAATTACTCTTTAACACTTTCTATTTCCGGGCCAACAAGCCCATGTGGATCATCACTTTAACAATTAATCACTCATTTATTAATATGCGTACCGAAAAGAACCAGACCGTTTCAGAAGGAACGAAGGAAGTACTAAAAAACTAGGATATTGCTTTCAATATAACCAAAAAAAAAAAAAAAGAAAAGAAAGATACATACTAGGATATTTTAATTTATGTATTCCAAGTTTAAATGGGACAAGGGTACGTCAATTTGTTGCAAAAGTTTAGTACTTCCTCCGTCCCGCGATTGTTGACGCGTTTCTTTTCGGCGCGGGAATTAAGACGGTAGTAATTAGTGTTTTAAGTGGATGGTTAGGGATTAAGTGTAATTTAATGTATTTATGTTTAGGGTATTTATTCCAATATTTAATCTGTAAATAAAATTTTTTTTTCCAGAAATTATTTTTAAATTATTTACTGCTGCATTTAATTAAATAATTAATTAAATAATTTTTTTTTTTTCAAACCAGTTAGACAAATTAGACAAATTACATGAATGACAAAATAAATTGCATTTCAAATTAGAAACAGAACCTTTTATTTATAAAAATAAACCCAAATTGTGCACATGGTGATGAACTAACCTATCAAATCATCCAAAATTTAAGAGGGAAATTAACACTTGATCAAATGGGCGCCACTTTCAAATCTGAAAAAGTACACCCTCAACAACTCTATAAATCAATACTCTCTCTTCATCCTACTCTATTTTCCAGCAACCAAACTAACACAAAAGGTTAAAAAAAAAAAAAAAAACAGAGAGTGAGACTGTGAGAGGGAGAAGAAAGTCTGAGCAGCTTCGAACAAGCAAGCAGGAAACAGAGAAGAGTTTTTGTGTGTTCTTCATGGTGGGAAGGCGGAAGGATCTCACGAATGAAGAGAGGAATTTGTGCGTGCAGTTTCTCTTGCAATCCTCTTCGAATGGAAAGCCTAATAGAGGGAAAATGAACGAAGCAACAACCATATATGTTTGGCATCTCAAGATCAACAGTCAGCAGGATTTGGAGAGCTGCAAAAGATCAACAATCAAATGGGTTAGCAGTGTGCATAGTTTCCAAAAATTAGGCAGAAAAAGAGAGAAAGTTATGCAGCCTAATTATACACTTTTAAAAGGGTTAGATGTATGTGAGAGAGACTGTTACAGATCCATGGTAAAGAAGATGGGAGTGAGTAAATCAACCTTACACAGATGGGGACAGACAGGTTTGTTTAGAGTCTTTGCAAGTTTTATCAAGCCCTCACTCACACAACACAACAAGTTCTTGAGGATTAGGTTCAGTTTAGAAGCCCTTGAGCTAGACATGGTAATGAACACACTGAGGTATTCAACTATGCACAATATAGTGCATATAGATGAGAAATGGTTCTTCATAACCAAAGGGAAAAACAGGTAATGTATAACAGTTTGAATTTGCATTTCTCTGGACCTCAGCTCATAAGAAGTGATTGCATCATTGGTCACAACATAATTAACTTACCAGCAACTTCCAATATTACAGGTATTACCTTGCACCAGATGAAGAAGAGCCATATAGAGCATGTAAATCAAAAAGGTTCATAAGGAAGCTGATGTTCATGTGTGCTGTTGGGAACCCCTTGCAGTTTGATTTTGATGATGTTTATCGAAACCACACTTAGGCATAATTTTACTTGTTTAGGGTCAAGGCCGATAGATCGACCTGCTACCTGTTAGTGTAGGTCGATGCCCTCCAATGTTTAGAATCAAGTTCGATCCACCATGTAAGAGTAAGGTCGATGTATCGACCTGCCTCAAATTGGATCGAGCTGGATCATCTGCCTGTCTATCGACCTCCCCTATCAAGCTTCCAGCTGGCATTGCCTTAGAAGATTTCAAGAGCTGGATTATCAATCAAGGTCGATGCTCCGCCTTCATGGAGCGTCACGACCTGATCCTTGCCACGTCGAGTGCCAGCGAGGACGAACATTCCCAACGGCTAGAAGTGAGTCAGCTTCCAACGGCTAGTGCCACGTCAGCCTGACTCCAACGGCTAGTTTTTCAAAACTGCCTATAAATACTTCAGCCATTATCGGATTCAAGCACGGGAAACACAAGCTATCAACGCCATATCTCTGCCCAAATCTCTCTCAAAGTCCATATCCACTCAAGTGTTCGAAATCCGATTAGTTTCCCAAACACTTGACGAAGAGAGGTTTCCGATTCCGATAAACACCACAACGACGAAGCGTTCACTGCTGCTTGTCGATTGTTCAACAGCTTCTTCTCGGATTTATTCGAAGTTAGAAAGCTTGTTTTTATTTTCGCCATTATAGAGTTAGTCAAGCTCTGTAAAGGTGTAAGGTTGTTTGTACGATTCAGTACGAAGGTTGTAAGGGTCACGACCCAAAACTCGTGTCTAGATATTTTCAGGTTAGATTGTATCTAGAACTGATACTCAGTCAGTATAAATAAGAGAGAGGTTGAATCCAAAGGTAAAGGGATTCTCAGGTCGAGTCGACCTGACGTGGAGGAGGGGTTTCTCCGAACCACGCTAAATCGCGGTGTCTCTCTCTCTCTCTCTCTTTATTTATCGCCCTTATATTTTATCATCAAACTGACTAGCATCAACCTGCATATCTGCATCAACCTGCTACTGTTCTATCAGCCTTAAGATTTTTCAAAGAGTAAATCAACCTCCACCAACTTCCGCATTAACAACAGTTTGATAAATCAAGCTTGATACCATACAAGCTTGATAGATCAAACTGCCTCTGATAAGGTCGACCTTGACAATCGACCTGCAGATCGACCTGATTTACAAAAGTCAAAAACGGTTGGTTATTGGTGTATCCCCCCCCATACACCAATTACTCTTTCCCGGGACCAACAAGTGGTATCAGAGCAGTGGTTCTTTTGACCGCTGCTTTGCATACTAAAAGTTCTTTATTAAACTTTTGGTCATTTTGAACCGATCCTTAGAAAAATCTTTTCATTCATTTCATATCATATTATATTGCAATGGAGGCTTCTCTTCTCAGGGTATGTGAAGACTTCTCCATTCAAGGCTATGAAGACTGGAGTTTTCGAATCAAGATGTGTCTCAAGGCACATCATGTCCTCATGTGGGATATTATCGAGAATGGCCCCTCCCCCATATATGCAGCGAAGATTATTGTGGATGGAACATCCCCCGGGGAGGCTACATACGAGAAAGTCCTCAAAAACCCTCGCGACTACTCAACCGAGGAAAGGAAAGAGGCTGGTCTCGATGATTACGCAAAGGGACTCATCTCCAGCACCGTGAAGGGCGTCTACCTGGCCAAGATCCGAAATCTTGAAACGGCCAAAGAAATGTGGGACACCCTCCGGTCCATCAGCCTTGGCTCAGAGGAAATGAAGGAGAACAAGCTGTCTATGGCGTGCAGCAAGTTCGATGACTTCAAGATGGTTTCGGGTGAAACCATAGAAGCGATGAAAATTCGCTTCACCGAAATTATTCTCGAGGTCGCTGCAATCAATCCCTACAAATATACGCAGCGCGAGAAGAATCTCAAAGTGATACGTGCCCTTCCTGCAAATTGGCACGTATACGCCGCCATGCATCCAGCCCGATCGGATTTCAACTCCCTCACCACTGAAGACCTTTTCGACATTCTTGTCGGAAATGAATATGAGATGATCCGCATCCATGGATCAACACAGCCTTCCACCAGCAAGAAGGCTGATGAAAAGAACAAGGAGGTAGCTTTCAAGGCCGACTCAGCCTCAGCTGCTGCCCCAAGTCCGATTGACGAGTCCATCGTCAAGAAGTTCGAGAAAATGACTCTCGACTATGCTCTAGCTGCTAGGAGAAATGAGAAGCTCCTAGGGAAGGTTGTCAAATACAAAAAGTTCTATCGTGACAACAAGCGAAACTTCTCAAACCGCAACCACGACCGCCCTGACAAAAAGGGAGAAGGTAAACCCTCAACCTTCAATTCTTCTAACACACCCGAGGGTGGTTGTTTCAATTGTGGCAGGCCAGGCCATTACAAGACCGACTGCCCGGATCTTACCAAGGCCGAGAGAGACGAGCTCCGTGCAAAGCGCGATAAGAAGCTCAAAGATCAACGAGCTGCAATGATTGCCGAAGAAACAAAGGAAGCTCACCTCTCGGATAGCTCGTCAAGTGATGACGAAGGATACATCGCTTTCGATGAAAGTGATAATGAAGAATGCTTCGTTGGAGAGCACCAACAAAACGAGGGATCTTCAAAGGTAGATCTTCAACCCATATCACTTTCTTTCTCTGACGATGATTGTGCAGAAGAAGGTGATGAAGACCTATCCGAGGCTGTGTCTTGGGAAGAAATCAAGAAGCAGCTGGATGACTATGCCGATCTCGTGGATACACTCAAGGAGGTCGTTGAAGACAATGCTGAGCTATTGGATAAAAATGAAAAATACAAGCTAGCATTAGAAGAAAGATTCTCTCCCTACGATGAAGAAAAGGAAAGGGAGATCGAAACCCTAAAGTCAAAGGTTGATGAATTGACTTTACGGGTTAAGGAGTTCGATACCAGGGTGCTCGAGAAGGACGAGACCCTCAAGACCAAAGATGCCGAAATACACAGCCTTACTTCAAAATTGGCTGACTTGGTAATTCGACACGAACTCCTCGTGAAAAAGGAAGAAAAACTTCAACTCTCATTGAGTCAGTTGAAGAAAAGTGGAAAGAAGCTGGAAGAGGTCCAATCCATGCAACGCAATCCGCGCGATCACTCTGGGATTGGATTTAACGGAGAATCCAAGAAAAGCAAGAACAAAGACTGCGAGATCACGTTCGTGAAAGCGCAGCCTAAATCGAAGAATGTTCGGAAAGCTAATCAAGCTCTCCCTGATAAGATGGTCAAGCTGAAGAATCCAGCTCGACAGCCCCAGGCCATCCTCATAAAGCAACAAAAGAAGGAACAGCCTGTTTCTCAAAAGAAAGAGAATCGACCTATCCAGCAACGTCGACCTGCCCCCTATCATCAAAATCAGGCTGTTCATCAAGGGCGATACCAAGGCCAGCACTATCAAAGGCCGTATCATCCTCAGTTCTTCTACCCGGATTATCAAGGGTGCTACTGCCACTATCCTCAACAGTCAAATTTTCCAGACTGGCAGTATCAACCTGGGTATTATGAAGAACACAATTATCAGCCTCGTCGCCCTCGCTCGAAGAAAACCAAGGCTCCCAAGCCCAAGACCGCTACTGCCTCGTCCTCAGCCTCGGATAGAAGCAGACCGGTGAAGCAAATATGGGTTCCAAAGGCCGTTCCCGCAACCGATGTAGCACCCAATCTCAAATGGGTTGCTAAGTTTAACTAATTGCAGGTTGGGAAGGCTCAAAGAAGGAGCCAAGCAGCTCATGGAGCTGTATGGATCATTGATAGTGGATGCTCGAAGCACATGACGTGTGACAAAACGCCACTTTCAAACTATCAAGAACGAGACGGGCCACTTGTAACCTTTGGAGGAAATTCTAAGGGATTTACGAGAGGCCAGGGCGATCTAAGAGTTGGTAAAACAACTATTTCTAACGTCTCTTATGTTGAAGGTCTTAATCATAACCTATTTTCTGTGTCGCAATTCTGCTCGAGTGGTAAACGAGTAGAATTCACCGCTAATAAATGTCTCGTGAAGAATGAGGAAGGAGAAACACTTCTTACCGGAATTTTGCAGGATAGACTCTATATTGTTCAATGGACAGATTGGATAGAGACCTGCTTGGTCACAAAGGCCGATTCCGAGACAAGCTGGCTATGGCACAAGAGGTTGAGTCACTTAAACTTCAAGGCCATCAACAAGCTCGCACGCAACAAGCTGGTGAACGACCTGCCAGACCAAGTCTTCGATCGTGATCACATCTGCAGAGCCTGTCAAGCCGGAAAGCAAACAAGATCATCCTTTCCAAGTGTGACGGCACAATCATCAAATCGAATTCTTGAGCTTCTCCATCTCGACCTCTTCGGTCCTGTCACTCCCTTGAGTATAAACGGTAGAAAATATGCTCTCGTTATTATAGATGATTATTCTAGATTTATGTGGGTTATTTTCATGTACAAAAAGAAGGAGACATTGGAGAAGCTACCTGCGTTGCTGAGCAAGCTGTGCAATCAAAAGGAGAAATCCATCATCTCCATTCGATCAGATCGAGGCACTGAATTTATCAATGCAATGATCGAAGAATATTGCACAAAGAGTGGGATTCATCATCAAACTTCAGCTGCACGCACACCTCAACAAAACGGCGTGGTGGAACGTCGTAACAGATCGCTGAAGGAAGCAGCTCGTACCATGTTGGATGAAACCAATCTTCCAAAGAAGTTTTGGGCAGAGGCCGTTAATACAGCCTGCTATACCCAAAACAGGTCGATCATCACAACCCGACATGGAAAGACTCCATACGAGCTGTGGAACAACAAGCTCCCCAGGTTAAAGTATTTTAAAGCTTTTGGGTGTTTGTGTTACATTCATAACAATGGGAAATCTCAATTAAAGACTTTCGATAGCAAGGCCGATCCAGGAGTATTTTTAGGATACTCAGAGGTTAGCAAAGCTTATAGAGTCTTTAATAAGAAAACCCTAGTTGTGGAGGTAACACCTCATGTTGTGTTTGATGAATCTACCTGTCTGTACAGAGAATCAAGTACAGGTACAGATCAGCCCGCTGCTAACAGGCCGTCTAACTCCCCCATTGACGACCTGCTAGTATGGACTCCAAATGATTTGGAGGAAGAGGATCAATCTGATCCTAGGGTCACACAGCAAGGGGGAAGTGATGCAAATGACACTTCGAGCTGTAATACATCAGCCGGACTTAACCAAGCTGATCCCCCTCCCTCAGTCCCCCAGACTGATGCTGTTCACGATCTTACATCCCAAATCGAGCAGCTCGATAACACTTTGGAGCAGCTCAACATTCAGGCCGAACAGCAGCATGATCAACAGCCCGATCAACAGCATGTACCCACTGATCAACCTTCAACTCATCCGGAGTTTGACGAACCCATTAATGAGCCCGAGACAATCATTTCAAATGAAGAAAGAGCTCGACGCAGACGATGGATCGATGATCATGCGAAAGAGCTCATTGTTGGGAACCCAAACCTAGGAGTGCGTACAAGGAGGACGATTGGTGAAAGTGCGCTATTAAGTTGCTATCTCTCTCGCATAGAACCCAAAGATGCCATTGAAGCTCTTCAAGATGCTGATTGGATTGAAGCCATGCAAGAAGAACTCAATGAATTCAAAAGAAATGAAGTATGGTCTCTAGTTGATCGTCCTTATCATCAGGGTGTCATTGGAGTCAAATGGGTTTACAAGAACAAGAGAGATGAATCTGGAGAAGTTGTCAGAAATAAAGCCCGATTGGTTGCAAAGGGTTACTGTCAACAAGAAGGAATCGACTATGATGAGACGTTTGCCCCCGTTGCAAGATTAGAAGCTATAAGGCTGTTTCTAGCTTATGCCGCTCATCAACGATTCAAAGTCTACCAGATGGATGTTAAAAGTGCGTTCCTCAATGGCGTTCTCGAAGAGGAAGTCTATGTGGAACAGCCTCCTGGATTCGAGGAGGGTGATTCAAGCAAAGTCTACAAACTGCACAAGGCCGTCTACGGACTTAAGCAAGCTCCTCGAGCTTGGTATGAGACGCTGTCATCCTTCCTCATCGAATCAGGATTCAAGCGTGGTTCAGTCGACAAGACGCTATTCACTATCAAAGCGAATGAACATATCCTTTTAGTACAAATTTATGTTGATGATATCATTTTTGGATCTAAATCTCCCATTTTGTGCGAAAAATTTGGTAACCTCATGACCGAAAAATATAAAATGTCTATGATGGGGGAAATGAATTTCTTTCTAGGGTTGCAGGTTAAGCAGTCCGATGAAGGAATCTTCATTAGCCAAACAAAGTACGCACACGAGCTGGTCGACAAGTTTGGTGTCAAAGACAGCAAGCCTGTCAAAATACCAATGCTCTCTGGTGGGAAGATCGACCCGGATCCCCAAGGAAAACCTGCCAACATAACACAGTACAGGGGTATAATTGGTTCATTACTTTATCTAACTGCTAGTCGACCTGACATCACTTTTGCAGTTGGAGTGTGTGCTCGATTTCAAGCTAATCCGAAGGAATCTCACTTGGAAGCAGCAAAGAAAATTCTTCGATACATCAAAGGAACCACAAATCTAGGTCTTTGGTATCCTTGTGATGATAACTTGCAGCTTACAGGTTATTCAGATTCTGATCATGCAGGGTGCAAGCTCGATAGGAAATCTACCTCGGGTACTTGCCACTTTCTCGGAAACAAGCTGATTTCGTGGTTTTCAAAGAAGCAAACCTCAGTAGCCACCTCCACCACAGAGGCCGAGTACATGGCCGCAGGAAGTTGTTGTGCACAAATCTTGTGGATCAAGCAACAACTTAAGGATTATGAAGTTGAAGTCAGTGAAGTGCCAATATTCTGTGATAGCTCGAGTGCCATCGCCATTACCCAGAATCCAGTTCTTCATTCAAGATGCAAACACGTGGATATTCGACATCACTTTATTCGTGATCACGTGGAAAAGAAGAACGTGGTTATTGAGAAGATACACACTGACATTCAACGAGCTGATATTCTGACCAAACCCCTAGCCGAAGAAAGATTCAAAATGCTATGTGGAAAGCTAGGGTTATTAAATGTTGAGTCATCGGGCCGATCGTAAGCCTACAGGCCGTTATCTCCTCATCGACCTGCCACATCTTTCAAAAGCTTGTGTGGGACCAACAATCGGGACCAACAAGCAGGCTCTCTTTACAAACAGGCCGATATTAAGGGGGAACAGGCCGTGCCTATCTACAGGCCGTTTCTATATACAGGCCGTGTCTGTCAACAGGCTGTGACTGTCAACAAGCCGTTTCCATTAACAGGCCGTCGACTATTCAACAGATCAACCTGTGTTCCTCAATTGAGGGGGAACACTTGGCCAAAATGATCCATCATTTGAGGAGGAACAAAGGCCGATGAATACCAGGCCGATATCGTAAGTCCAGGCCGTTTCAATTTCGCCAGGCCGATGTCTTCCCCAGGTCGTCAACTTCGACAGGCCGTTCTTTACACGAGGCCGATATCAACAGGCCGATATCAACCTGAATGCAACAGCATTTATGAAGGGAAAATCAAAAGGGCAGTATCACCCTTTTGTCCTATGACTTCTTTAATACGCATTGAATTATTCATTTATTTCTCAATGTGTTACATTATTTAGGGGTCTGTTGATTTACAGAAAATAAGGAAAAGGGAAGTAATGATTACCATTTTTATGCAACACATCTAGTCAAGTGTCAAGTTTTGACACGTTGACCGAGGTTGCATTTAATTCCCTGCTACCTTTCTGAAAAAGCACCATTATTCGCACGTTTCCTTACCTCACGCGCGGATGTGAACCGTTTCACATTCCACGCGCTTTAATCGTGCGGACGTGGTGTAATCTAATCTTTTCAAATTCGAACGATCTCAACCGTTCGAAAACTCTTTATATGGCATGCAGTTTTCGTTTTTAAAACATTACTTCCTTTCATTGTCTTCTCCAGCAAAACCTAATTTTCCCTCTGCAAAAACTGCCGCCGTCGTGTTTATTTCTCACTGCTGGTTTTCATCTCTTTTCACTCAATCGCACAAAGATTTCACCGTGGTTTGTACTTTTTCTCTGCTTTTAATCTCTTTTGTAAGTATTTGTTACTTATCTATCTATCTCGTTGCAGAAAACCAACAACCATGGCTCAAACATCAACTTCCGGTCGCAAAGAGATGCAATGGTCAGAAATCGAGGATTTCTTGAAGGCTCGCATCAAATACGAGCCCTATATGGTGCGCGAAAACTTCAGTTTTCGTGATCTTGACTCTATGTTCGGCATAGTGGAGAAGTGCTCCCCTTTCTATCAAATTATCTCCACCCGGCCGGCGAAGAGCCTTCCAAAGTATGCAGCTGCCTTTTTCTACAACTGGAACGAGGGCGATTCCGTGTCTACCCACACCGTCTCCCTCGGAACCCAGAATGTTATGCACACCATCAACGTTCTTGACGCCGTGAAGGGCGCCTTCGGCATTGAGGATGGTGGGACGATGCAGCTCTCGGAGATTTCTCGAGATCATCTGCAGCAAGTTGCAGATCGAGTGCTGATAGAGCAGAAGCAGTACGTTCCAGTAGCCTTCAAAAGGAACGAGCTCCGTCCCAAATACCGCCTCCTGATGGACTTCGTGCAGAAGTGCCTTCTAGGGCACATCGGGAATTACGACCAGGTCACTCCGTTCAAATTCCAAATCTTGACGGCCGTAATCCTCGACCTGCCCATTTGTTGGGCCAAGTTAATGGTCTCCCTGCTGTGGGATGAAGCCAGGCAGATCATCCTCGAGATGGAGGGAGAGGCCGTGGTGAAGGTTTCGCTCCACAATAACAAGCCGCTTCGTCTTGGGACGAAGGCTACCTGCCTTATCATTTCCTTCTTCAAGCATAGGAAATGGTCCAATGAGGAGGCCTTCCCCCCTCTGTTTATTCCGAAGGATCTCCACCAGCTGGAAATGGCGATTGGGGTGGCGCCGCAAATTTACTACAACTCCCCGGACAATGTCAGGGTGCATCTTGCCAAGTGCGGCGAATCCAAGGTCGGTTGGAGGATTCCACCTCGGCCTGCTCAAAAGAAGAGGAAGGCCGATATCGACCTGGTACCCTCTCGCCCTGCCAAGAAGACTCTTCCTGTGAAGACTCCTCCACGGAGGACGCAGTCGGCCTCCGGTGATCCGCCCAGGCCGCTTCACAGGATTCTCCCCATAACCGAGGAATCTGCACCTCGAAGGGAGCCTTCGCCCGCCTCATCGCCCTCATCTTCCGCCGAACGAACTCCATCTCCAGTCCGTTCCGCCGCCGAGCCGTCCGCCTCGCAGCAACGCCCTGCACCCTCTCAGCAGGTCGTTGCTCCCTCGCCAGTGAGGTCCCCCCCGTCCATCGAGCTGGATCTGTTGAGATCCAGGATCTCACTGCGGAAGAATCTCTGTCTTCCCCCATTCGGGATGCGCCTGTGGAGGAAGACGTCGTGCTGCCTATCCAGCCAATCTCTGAGCAGCCGATGTCTGCTGCTCACTCCCAGGTCGCTGCATTGAAGGCCGAGGCCAGGCTGAAGGTCATCGACCTGATGCTGGGGATAGCCCAACTCCCCAAGTCTCTCGACCTCGCCACTCGCCTCCAGTTCTATCTGGATTGTAAGTCGAGTTACTATTACGTCTTCGAGGCGCTGCTGCAGGTCGTTACTCTCAACGACCTGAAGGTCGAGGAGCTGGCTCTAGAAGCGGAGTTCGGGTTCTTCACCGTGGGGGATGCGGCCTCAAATTTTCGATAGCTTGTGCTTCGCCGCATGAAGGTCGAAGCCAAAATTTTGGGCATCGACCTTCGCCCCCTCTATGCGCACTCTCGCGCTCTGTACAACTCCGCCGCAGAAGCCGGAGACGAGTTTGAAAGGATTCAAACTCCGGAGCAATCATCACCCAGGATTGAGGGTGATGATCAGCCTCTTGTTGCTGCTGCTCCGTCTCCCAAAGTTGATGTGGAGGCTGTGCTCGATGAAATTTCTGCCAAGCTTGAGTCCATCATCACCAGCCTCCCAGAGCAAATCAAGCAGGCCGTAGAAGAGGCCCGGGCTGATATAGTGAAAGATGCCAAAGCCCAGGCCGATGAAGCTGCCAGGGAGCGCGTCACGGACTTTGCCGTGAAGCTTTTGAAGGAATATACCGACAAGCTCCTACCGGGCCAGCTTGAGGAGCTGAACATGGCATCCCGTGACCAGATCGCGGAAGTATTGGAGGACTTGGCCAAGGTCGATGAGCGTGTAACCAATTTGACCTCATCTGTCTCGACCTCGGCATCGACCTCCAATGAGCAGATCAACGCCATCCACGGCACCATCTCCTCCCTTCTCAGTGGGCAACTGGAGTTGAAGGATGCTGTGATCAAGCTGCAGCAAGAGGATGCGACTCTTCTTTCCCTCATCAATGCCCTTTCTGATGATGTCGAAAAGGGGGAAGAAGAAAGAGCCGCCGCCGCCGCGAAGAAGAAGAAGCCCTCCAAATCCAAATCTGCTTCAACTTCCGTGGCTCCTCCTCCACCTCAAAAGCAGCCTGCCTCCCAGGCCGTTCTCTCCAAGGACGTCGCCTCCCAGGCCGATCCCATTGCTGCTGCTGCTGCTGCCCCAGGCCGCCGAAGATAAAGCCCGTCTGGCCAAGCACTCCGAACTTATTTCTGCCATGATTTTGGCCGGGGCGTCGCAGGAGCAGTCCGTGGACCCTGAAGAGCAAAAGCGGTTCATGGCCAAGTGCCGGGCCGATGAAGCAAGGAAGAAAAGGGAGATGGACTGGATCAGCCAGTCCGCCCAAGTTTTGAATGCTGGAGTCCAGCAGCAGGTCGTTGAATGGCTTGATGAATCTCAAAACAACCTGCTACGGGAGCTCAATTCTTGCTTCATCCTGCTGCACTACTGGATCAAGGACCCCTCCCTTCCTGCCGATGCCGATGAAGCGTATGCAGCCTATATGCTCAAATTTCCCTACCAGAAATTCATTGGTGATCTTCGGAAAAAGGCTGCAGAGGCCGGTGTGACGATAAGGGCCCCAGCTCAACAATATTTTGCGCCCTTGCGTCTTGGTGCTTCGGAGTATTTGGATTACTCTCGAGTCGACCAATACATCGCTCAAACTGCCATCGGCCTAGGCGTCAACGTGTCGAATTCCGATCCCGACTATCGTCGTATCAGGGATGGAATTTACGCAAGCATGCAGTCGAAGTCAAGGGAGCAGGTCCAGGAAGAGTGCTTAGCAGCCCGTGCCAAGATCCAGGCGATGTAGATAGATGTTTTTGTTTAATTTTTGTATTCATTTATGTTCGTAGCTCAGTTTGTAACTTCCAATGTAATGTACGCTATCGAGCTGAATGAAGCAAAAACATCCTTCGACCTGACGACAATATCTCTTTGTCCAGGCATCTGCCTTTACTGCTTTATTTTAATTATGTCCTTATCTGCCTTTCTTATATTTCCTTATCAATCTTCATGATTGAAAAATTTTCAAGCTCTGATACCATCTTTCAGTGTTTTATCTTAGGAATTATTTGTAAAGTGTTTGGTTTCGACATCATCAAAAACGGGGAAATTGTTGGGAACCCCTTGCAGTTTGATTTTGATGATGTTTATCGAAACCACACTTAGGCATAATTTTACTTGTTTAGGGTCAAGGCCGATAGATCGACCTGCTACCTGTTAGTGCAGGTCGATGCCCTCCAATGTTTAGAATCAAGTTCTATCCACCATGTAAGAGTAAGGTCGATGTATCGACCTGCCTCAAATTGGATCGAGCTGGATCATCTGCCTGTCTATCGACCTCCCCTATCAAGCTTCCAGCTGGCATTGCCTTAGAAGATTTCAAGAGCTGGATTATCAATCAAGGTCGATGCTCCGCCTTCATGGAGCGTCACGACCTGATCCTTGCCACGTCGAGTGCCAGCGAGGACGAACATTCCCAACGGCTAGAAGTGAGTCAGCTTCCAACGGCTAGTGCCACGTCAGCCTGACTCCAACGGCTAGTTTTTCAAAACTGCCTATAAATACTTCAGCCATTATCGGATTCAAGCACGGGAAACACAAGCTATCAACGCCATATCTCTGCCCAAATGTCTCTCAAAGTCCATATCCACTCAAGTGTTCGAAATCCGATTAGTTTCCCAAACACTTGACGAAGAGAGGTTTCCGATTCCGATAAACACCACAACGACGAAGCGTTCACTGCTGCTTGTCGATTGTTCAACAGCTTCTTCTCGGATTTATTCGAAGTTAGAAAGCTTGTTTTTATTTTCGCCATTATAGAGTTAGTCAAGCTCTGTAAAGGTGTAAGGTTGTTTGTACGATTCAGTACGAAGGTTGTAAGGGTCACGACCCAAAACTCGTGTCTAGATATTTTCAGGTTAGATTGTATCTAGAACTGATACTCAGTCAGTATAAATAAGAGAGAGGTTGAATCCAAAGGTAAAGGGATTCTCAGGTCGAGTCGACCTGACGTGGACGTAGGAGGGTTTCTCCGAACCACGCTAAATCGCGGTGTCTCTCTCTCTCTCTCTCTTTATTTATCGCCCTTATATTTTATCATCAAACTGACTAGCATCAACCTGCATATCTGCATCAACCTGCTACTGTTCTATCAGCCTTAAGATTTTTCAAAGAGTAAATCAACCTCCACCAACTTCCGCATTAACAACAGTTTGATAAATCAAGCTTGATACCATACAAGCTTGATAGATCAAACTGCCTCTGATAAGGTCGACCTTGACAATCGACCTGCAGATCGACCTGATTTACAAAAGTCAAAAACGGTTGGTTATTGGTGTATCCCCCCCCCCCCCCCCCCCCATACACCAATTACTCTTTCCCGGGACCAACATGTGCTGTAAGCAGGCCTCTGCTAAGAGATGATGGGAGTGTGCTATTTGATGGTAAGATAGGTTGTTTCCCTTTCACTTTTCAAAAACAAGCATTGAGAAAGAGTAAACACAGAGACAGGGGCACATGGCACACAATAGCAGTGGAATCAGTTACAAGAGATGTCATAATGACCACTCTTCTTGAACAGGTAGTGAGTAAGAGCATGATATACCTTTTTTAATGCCACAACAGTTCAAATATTTCGTTACAAGAGATGTCATAAAGACCACTCTTCTTGAACAGGTAGTGAGTAAGAGCATGATATACCTTTTTTAATGCCACAACAGTTCAAATATTTCTCACTAATGCAAGTGTCTGTCCATAAACATACCAACACCAGGTAATCCCAGCCATAAGAAGCAAATGGCCATCAGAATTAACAAAGGATATCATTATCCAGCAAGATAATGCAAAGCCACACATCACAGATTCTGATCCACAGTTCAGAGAAGCAGCAACACAGCAAGGATTCAACATTAGGTTTGTTCAACAACCACCAAACAGTCCAGACACTAACATCAATGATTTAGGGTTTTTCAGTGCCATTCAATCTCTACAACATAGAAGAGTATGCAGGACAGTTGATGATTTGGTGAATGCAGTGAAAGAAGCATTTCATGAGCTACCACCAATGACATTAAACAAGGTATTCCTCACATTGCAAGGCTGCCTAACAGAGATCATGAAGGTGCAAGGGCACAACAAGTACAAATTACCTCACATGGGAAAGGACAGATTGCTTAGAGAAGAGACATTACCTGTTACTCTCACAATTCCCATGGAATTGGCAAGGGCAAGCATAGATTATCTTGTGGAGCATGGACAGATTAGAGGAATAGAGCAATTGGTTGCAAGATGAGGTTTAGAACAATTAACAGACCTAGAAGCAGCCTTCTCAACATTTGGGATGCAACAGATTGAATGAAACAAGCATGCAGATAAGACACAACATTCAAAGGGCAAGGATTTTTTGTTTTTTGGTAGATGCATATGCAATAGTATGACCATATGCTGTTTTGTATGCATTTTGGCTTTCAAAAGATGTGTACTAACCATCTTTTGAATAAGAAAATGCATCTTTTTGATATATCTCTGATGTATGTATGAAATGGCACAACATTCCCTAATTTTGGCTAGCAAGAATATCTAAATTCATCCAACAGAGAGTGGAACAGAACACACAACATCAATTCATCAACAATTCATCCAAACAAGCATATGAACAGAACCATCAGCATAATTTTACACCAATAGACAGAGCCATCAAGTAAATAAGGCCTAGCAGAGCTTAAATGCCACAATGTGCCATCAACAATTCAAGTACCATCAACAATTCATCCAACAGAGAGTATTTCCCAAGATCAACATCAATTCATCAACAATTAATCCAAACAAGCATAGGAACAAACCCAAATAGACAGACAGAGCCATCAAATAAACCTAAATATACTAAACCCTAAACCCCGCATTTTCCTAACTCTACGTTAGTAGACAAATTAGTGAAATAGAGAGAATAAATTAACTTTGTAGATAAAATTCTATTCTCGACGAAGATATAATTTTTGGAGAAAAGAATTCTCTAGTGAGTTGATTAAGAGGAGAATGACTTCTCTAATTAGATGATTCAAAATATGATCACTTCAAGTGATTAATTAGTTAAGTATTTATTTCTATGGAAAATCAAATAGTAATTTGATAAATCATTTCTATAATAGTAATTATATCGTTGATTTACGATAGTATCGATTTATTCAAAATTGATCAAGAGTAAAAGTTGTGGTACAACAGATTAATTTATATTATGGGCCAAGCCCATCGGTTGATAATCGAACAGTTAGATAACAATCGAACCAAACATTCGATTAATACATTAATGAATCAAAAACAGTAAATTAATAACAATAAACCCACATGTCATTAATAATAATAGAAATTCTATTACAAGAATAATCTCAATACTAGAAATACAATTTTAATCTCTACAAACTACTCCCTCCGTCCCGCCCGATTTGGCCCATTTCGTTTGGGCACACTTTTTAAGGAGTAAATTACATTAATTAATAAACTTGGATTTGTGTTCCCAATAAAGGAAAATTAAAACTAGCCAATCAAATTAATTTTTAACAATTTAAAAGTATTAAACTAAAAAAGTGAAAGTGTAATGTTGGTCCCAAAAAGGAAATAGGCCAAGTCGGCCGGAACACCCTGATTTGGAAAACGGGCCAAATCGGACGGGACGGAGGGAGTAGTATTCTTTAAATGAGATAAATAAAAGGAAAGGAAAAGAGAGGCGGCAGGTCCCCTCCTTACAAAATCGGGAAGTGGATTCTACCACCTCAACCCAAGCTAATCCCTATTGGTCTAAACCTGCACAAAAGAAAGATAAGAAAAAGAAAAAGAAAGACCCCCCCCCCCCCCCCCCCCCCCCCACTTGTCCTCCCACATGCAGAATTTCCCCCACTTGCAAAATCTGGGAAGAGATTGCTCCCTCTACACCCTACACTTTCTTGAGCCACAAGAAAAACAGAGAAGTGGCAGAGAAGGGGCAGAGAAGGGACAGCTGCAGCAGACCAAATCCCTCCCAATTTCCAGTTTTCCATCTTCTTTCATCCCCCCTTACACCATTCTTGAGCCCCAAGAAAAATATCACTTGCTCAACTTGCTCAACTTTGCAGCCTGCAAAGTAAAAAGGGTGAGATTAGAGAAGAAATCAGAAAATAAGACTCTTATCTCTTACACTTATCTAGACTTGCAGAGAACAAAAGGAAAATTAGTAGGGAAAGGATGGAGGAAAGCAGATTTTCTTCCAACCCTTACCATCATGATGTTGATACATTCATCATAAAATCAGCCCTATAAATACCTCCACACTCAACCAATTTCAGTTCCTTTCTTTCACTCTCAACACACCATAAAAACACTAGAGAAGAAGCAGCAGATCAAGAAGAAGAAGGAAGGAGTGTGGTGAGCTAGCAACAACAGCACTACTAACTTCTAGTAAGTAATTAAACCTCAAGTTCTTTGAACATGATTTAAGCCTCATCCCCATAATCAATAATACAAAATGTTCAGTTTACAAGCATGCTAAGAACCCATATATTTACATACAAGAAAAATAGTAAAGACCAAAGCATGAGTCCAAGACATTCATATGAAACTGAAAATGATCTATAAATAGATAATATGCAAACACTCATGTTCAAGATGATTTAACTATGCTTCTCATGAGTATATGATTTAAGATCCCACCATGAAATTAACTATATGCTGAAAGCTAGAAAATCCAGACGAGCTCCAACTTTAAGTTATGAACATAAAGTGTGATGAAAATCAACTTCACCCAGCTAGGAATGAAAGAGATCAATACCCCTATTGACTACAACAATTTTGTAATAACAAATCAATGAAACCACCCTCTGCTGCACACTAATATAAACCTAATAAACTAGATGAGCAAAAATTTAAGAAAAGAGGGAAAGGGCAGGCTTATCTTAGCTTCGGACTGAGCATCTCCGGTCGGAATCCTCCGACTCCAATGGCGGAGTTGTCGTCGAGGATGGGAAGATCGAAACTGCACAATAATCAATCAATCAAACCATTAATTGATTAGATAAAAATAGGGGCAGAAAATATATATTAAAGAGAGGGGGAAGGGAATGCAGGGGAATCGAACCCCTTTACCTCCGGCGACTCCAGGCAGCGGCGGAGCTTCCAGCAGCAACTGCCGTCGGAGCTCCCTCCGACAGCAACGGCCAGGCCAGCGGCGAGGCTTATTCCGGCAGCAATGGCGACGTTCGACTGCGACAGAGAGAGAGAGAGAGTCAAATGGAGAGAGATAATCCGATGGAGAGAGATAGAGAGAGAGAAGAGAGGAATAGAGGGCTACCGCCGACGAAGAGGACGCCGGTGCCGGCAGCTCTCAACGCCTGCTAGCAGCAGTGCGGCAGAGAGGTATCCGAGAGAGGGGGTTAGGGCTCAATCGAGAGAGGCAAGGTCGAGAGAGGCAAATGAGAATGGAGGTTAGGGTTTTCGGTATATATATGTGCACAACCGGGTCGGGTTCGGGTCCGGGTCGGTCTCGGGCTAAACCCGCGGGTCTGAACCGGGTTAGTGATTTGGGCCGAGTCCAGTGATTTGGGCCGAGAATTTAATTTAACTTGGGCCGAGACATTAATTCATTCGGGCCGTTTCTAATAAATAATTACGGGCTTGCTTGTCCGAAAATAATTCTATTAATCGAATGTTCGATTAATTTTCGAGGGATTATATTCTCGTTAAATACTCACGAGATTAGTTAGTTAATTAATTATAAGGACGGCCCGACTATTAAAATCGGATTCGCTTGAGATGAATAAAAAAAAAAAGGATTAAGATTAATCAACTTATGAATTTAATTAATTAAGATTAATTAATTATTAAGCTATGCTTAGCTTTTAAATATGTCCTGAAGATTTGCATAATTTTCGGGAATTAATACGACAAATAAATGGTCTCGAATAATTGAAGAAACTATTCTGAATAATAAAAGATTATTCTTTTATGAAAAGATTTTAATGATTCAAATCAATCCGTTAACCCTAACGGATTTATAAGATAGGAAAAATATACTAGACGATTATTTTTCCACAGGAAGTTTTATTATAAGAATGTAGATTCTTATTATACCTTTATGAATAGGCGTGACTCGACAAGGTTTTGACGTTGTTCGTCTATCAAGACCGGGCATATTCTACGCTTCGAGAGGTGGGCTTTCTTATACAAATAAAGTTATAGCATGTTCAGATTGAAAATATTATTTTTCAAATATTGTCATGCCATAAATGTTTTGATTTTGTATGATACCTATCTGTGTTGGCTTTGCCAATTTATATAATCGAATTCGGGTCCTAGTAAGATAGCTATCTTACTTGGACTAGTGTACACAATGTGACCGTGTGTCATCTTCGGGTTGGTCGGTCAAGGTATCGTGAGAGTGGCCACTCTCTCGATACCATAGGAACAGATACGGTGGATTACTAAAGAACTTAGTCTGCGCAGACACTTTTAGATCACAAGAACTATTTTAGTAAGCATAGGCTCTTTTCAATAAAACTCCTATGTTTTACTGTTGAATGGCTTGACAATTATATATGTATGTTTTCGGCAATGTGCCCACTGAGTACTTTTGTACTCAGCCCTGCATATATTTCTAAATGTGCAGGTTGAACGAGATGGAATGGAGAGTCGACCCAAGCTTTTGTCATCATGAATCATATTAGTTTCTTGTATTAAGACTCTCGGTAATGTGTGTCTTCATACATGCATCTGTAAGACTTCCGCTGTGAAATATCGATAGATTTTAGTTGAATATTCGAGTCGTGTAAACGTTCAAACAAATATCTTTCTTTTCCTTAAAGGCTCGACGCCAATTGAGATAATAATTACTTCCCACGTTTGTTCGGGTGGTTTCTTGCTTTATAAATTTCATTCCCCTTTTCTATTCCCGCTTCTTTAATCCTATCCTTAGTCACGGGTTCCCGGCTTCACTATCCTTAGTAAAGTCCGGTCGTGACACGGCCTCTCCACCGGCCGTTGATGGGTTGCATCCAAGATAGCCCTCCGAACGAAGCCGTGCCCAGAAAGGGGCTGTGGCGGCGTCCAAGAGTTTTTCCAGTTTGGAGGCAGTGGCTATCGGAGTTCGCCATAGCGGCCGGGTGAGATGGGAAGTTTGATACGAGATGGAGGGGGTGGGGGGCTTGGGCTGTAGTCAGTAGGGTATAGAGGGAAGGCATTGGATTTGCGCCGATTAGGACCACGGCGGCGGCCTCGCCGTGAAATATCGGCGGGGGGGTTGCGGTTGCGGGTCGTTCTCCACGCCGGCGGAGGCGAGGGAGTACGTTCAATTGAAGGATCCATGGCAGATCGCAGAGGAGAGGGGGGGTAAAAATTAGGGTTTTTTGTCGATGAACACAAAGTGAGAGTGAGAGAAGATGAAATGGATTTTTTTCCCCCAAAATAAATGGATTAATGGTGTGTTGGTGGAATAAATGTGAGTGGGTGGGGAATAAATTAGGTAGTGTGGATTTAATTCTTCAATTTTTTTTTATTTTTTTAAAATAAAATTTAATTATTAGTGTTAATTGTAATAAGGGAATTAACTAATTGCACACTTAACACCCTAATTATTTCCTAAAAAGGAAACGTGTCAAGAATCCTGGGACGTCCCAAAATGGAAAACGTGTCAACAATCGCGGAACAGAGGAAGTACTTAATAACTTAATAAAAAGTTTAAGTTGTCATTTTTGGGAGAACTAAATAAAATATATATTTAGATTTTAAGTTGGAAACTGATGAACTATAATATGCTATAAAAATTAAATATAATGTTATGATAAATTTATTCAATATCAAATTATACCATTTACCTAGAATAGGTATATCATAATCATAAGTTTGTCCAAATCAAATTTTATAAGGATATATAACTATATTAACAGATATGTGAATAAACTTTACTTTGAATAATCATTCCTTAATATAGTAAATCTCTGTAAATTAAAACTCCATAAATTAATAACCTCTCTAAAATAATAAAATCTTTCAGTCCCAATTTTGACCTTTGTAAAAATCATTAAATTCGATAATACGATATTATCTTTTCTAAAAATCCCTTTATAAATATGGTCCCATTCTCTAAATTAATGATTTATAAATAACAATTATAAATATTATGGGAATTCGGTAGAATATGAATATATTGTTACTTGATTTTTCTTAAAGTTTACATATTATGGTCTTTGTACCTTAATTAACTTTCAAACGATAATTTTCATCAATTTATTCTTGTAAATTATTTTGAGTGCACGTGAGATGGTCTCTCTTATACTCACATAATGCTTTTCGCGTTTGATCATTCACAGATCATTTTACAATGCCTTTTGGATGAGAAGACATGATTGAGTGTTATAAATTATTTTATTTGTGTATTGTGTAGTGGGTAAAATCCGCCTGACTGGCCCAAACAAAATTACCCACACTTGATTGGCCCAACTCTAGCTACCTGCAAGTCAATCAGACGGGATAGTCTAGTTAGCCCAACAAAATATTGTTCTATTGGGCCGACTGAGCCCACAACCGATTAGGGGTCCAGTCAGTTAGCCAAAGGATCTGAATGAATCTCAACTAACCACCAAACGGACGGAGCGAGTCAGCCGGGAGGAAATCTCTCCACGTTCTCAATAGCTTGAGGCGGACTAGGGTTTGAAGGGAAAACCCTAGTCAGACAGTCGTCATATATATACTCCCGACTGCTAGGTCGAGGACACAATCTCACTCACTCTCGCACTCAAGCATTCACGCATTCATGCATTCCACTCGCCAACTGACTCCTCCTCTGAAACCCTCCACGCTCCATTAGTCGGCGTCTATTGAACTTCAATCAGACGGCGCCGCCTACCATCACTTCCATATCATCCACGTTCACCACCATTATTTCAATCGGGATCTACATCTCAACTCTATTATTCATTTACTTGATTTCTATTTTTCGTCTATTTGTTCTGATCACTGACTTGAGCATCGGAGGTCCTTCGGCTGACACCTGGTCACACCCTCACCCATGTCCATCGAAGGGCTCTTACATTTGTTCTGTTTGACAGGTTGTTAGTGCTCTTTCACTCGGATCTGATCAGTCGGGTCGAACCAGTCGGATCCACTTCAATTGTAGATTTACCCTCTACATACTGTAATTTATATATATGTTTCATTCATCATGCATGAATATATTTAATTGGCTATAATAGTTATTTAAGTGCAATGATTAATGTAAACATGTAGTCCCTATGTCCATTTTATCATTTCACTTTACTATTCATTTGTGTCTACTTTATGGGAAAAAAAAAATGTCATGATAAAATGGACGGAGGGAATATATCCAAATAATTCCAATGGCTTGATACACGCATCCATAAATATAATAGTTGATTATATACAATCAATTGATATTATATATAAATATATTTAATTAGTTTCAGAGAATTGTTGATGAATAAATATAATCAATGAAACATATATGAATTTATTTATTTTCAATATATATGTACTAAATTTGCTTAATTTAAAAAGTCTCTCTTTTTAATTAATAAAATATTAACTTATCGATATAATAATATCTCTAAATTTATTAAATTTTCATAGTCCTAAGATTATTAATATATAGAGATTTTCATGTAATAGGTTGATTTATTTATTGATAATATTTAGTCCGGATCATCACTTAGTTTGAAGCATTCATGCATTTCGCATTTCATATTATGTTTCATTAATATTACAGTGATTGCATCTCAACCTTCTACTTTCTTCCTTTTCTTTTAGACCTTTTTCTTTATTATTCTACTATTAAAATGTAATTTATCTATTTTGCCGTTATCATTATAATACACCTTTAGTTTATTAATTTTATTATTAAAATATTAATTTTAATCAAATGACTTAATCGGCTCCTCTCTTTAAAGAGTGTTGCATTGTTACACATGCCAAGAGCGACTTGAGCGACCTATCGTTGATCGGCTTCCGCACCCGTTTCCTCCCGTTCTCCCGATTCATCTCCTCGTCCTCCTCGTCTTCGTCCTCGAACTCCTCCTCGAAGTTGAAGTCATCGATTCCGATGCAAGAGCCTCCTTCTCCACATTTTTGGGCATGCTGTCGCCGTTCCTCCGATTCTCGCCTCCTCTCCGCCCGCCCAGCGCGGGCCGAAGCCTGAATAGTAGTAAAAATCGTGTGGGTCGAAAGAGGAGGCCGTTGTGGCCTTCTTTGGTCGGGACTGTCGGGGAGCTTCGGCCGGCGGCGCCGTTTGCCGGCGCCGGCTTGGCGGATCTCTTGGAAGCATGATGGCCAACGCTATTGTAGCTTCTCACCATGGATAAGTGGCATAGCGAATTGCCGTTGGCAGCCACTCTCCGGCACTGCCAGCTCTTCCCATCACTCTTGCCGCACAGTACAGTCGCCTCAGTTGGCGGTGGCGGCACCACCTCTACCTTGGACGCGACGGCCGAGGATTCCGATTGCTACCGAGAAGCGAGCTCCCTCTCAATAAGTGAAATACAGTGGCCGGAGCTCCCATTTTCGGCGTGAGCACCACACCCATTCGCCTTAAACGGTGGAGGAGAAGGCGGCAGAGGAGGTGGAGACAACGGTGGGGAGAAGGTCATGACTTCCCACAGCGACTGATTTAGCTGGCAGACATGAGTTTGTATTAGGACGCTGGCCTTGAGAGACGACGTCGCATACGGGGCGGAGGAGTTTTGAGGGGGAGAGAGAGGGGGCGTTGAGCAATCCAATGCAAAAAACTTAATTGTTCCAATTAGTGGAGCTATTAGCTGCATACATGGTTGGTACGAAGGTTGACGTCTCCATTGCAGAAAACTTAATTGTTCCAATTAGTGGAGCTACTAACTGCATACATGACTTAGGGGTGTGCAAACGGTCGGTTCGGCCGAAAACCGAACTTAACCGCAGGAACCGACAAACCGAATTTTTAGGAAATTCACAACCGAAGCCGACCGTATCATAATGCATAGCCGAACCGAGAATCGGCCGAAATTATCGGTCGATTTCGGTCGGTTTTCGGCTTAACCGACAGTTACTGGGCATTAGTAAAGTGATGATAACTCTGTTATGAATGAGGTCGAGAAGAAGAAGCAGAGAAGAAGAAGAGAAGAAGAATATGCAGAGATATAGTCATATAGAAAGGTAGAGACTAGAGAGAGATGTTAGGTGGGTTGAGAAGAGCAAACGAAGGGAAGAAGACGACGCAGAGATACGTGAAGGTAGAGGATATATGTTAGGTGGGTCATGTGTGGTGTTGGAGTTTTAGAGTTTCAATAAAAGTAGGAGAGAGGGTGAAAGAACAGGTGTGGTGGCGTGTGGATTAATGGAGAGAGAGTACAATTTTGATGGGCTCGATGCACAACAGAGAGAAGAGAGACTGTGCATTATATATACTCCCTCCGTCCTTAAATAAGTGTCCCGAGCCGCCATTTTGTGCAAACCAAGGAGAAGTGTAAATTGACACTTATGCCCTTAAAATCCTTGATTATTTACTCCCTCCGTCCTTAAATAAGTGTCCCGAGGCGGCAAAAATTTTGTCCCTAAATAAGTGTCCTATCACATTTTTCCAAGCAAAAATTACACAAAACTACCAAAACTACCCTTTCTTGAAAATCTAAAAGTGAGATAAAGACAAAAATAAATAAATAAATAATCAAGGATTTTAAGGGCATAAGTGTCAATTTACCCTTCTCCTTGGTTTGCACAAAATGGCGGCTCGGGACACTTATTTAAGGACGGAGGGAGTATTATTTATTTTTGTCTTTATCCCACTTTTAGATTTTCAAGAAAGGGTAGTTTTGGTAGTTTTGTGTAATTTTTGCTTGGAAAAATGTGATAGGACACTTATTTAGGAACAAAATTTTTGGCGGCTCGGGACACTTATTTAAGGACGGAGGGAGTATTAAATTTATGAAGTACAGTACAATACTTTTTAGTAACTTTCGGTCGGTTTCGGTTTCCACCGAAACAATTTGACAACAACCGACAACCGACCAAAACTATTTCGGGTTTTAGCTATTTTAACCGAACCGATACCGTACGTCATTTTCAACCGATCGGGACCGATCGGTTCGGCTCGGTTCATCGGTCCCGGTTCGGTTATGCTCACCCCTAGCATACATGGTTGTTACGGAGGGTTGTCGGTATAATTTCTTCAATCTCACAATAAGTACGAAATAACTTTCGGTGAAAGTGAATTATTTACAGTAAATTGGTGATAATTTTGTTTATAGTAGATCAACTTTCACAATTGGTGATAATTCCGATCATAGTATATCGGCTTTCACTAGTTGTGGGTTCTTGAATTTAAGTAAACAACACACGACATAACAATTCTATTTCATAAATTATCAAAAAATCAGTTGTTTTACGGTGGATTTCTTCTATTTATACTTCTACATTAATCACCGCGTAATCAAGAGTACGAAAAACGCTAACATTCTATGTGATTACAACCACTAGATCAAATGCTAATTAACGGCTAAGATTGTTTAAGTCAAGCCCGAGCTAAGAAACTAACTCGTAGAAAAAAAATATTTCTCGAAATTTCAAACTCAATTTTAATTTAGATCGATTATCCTCCGCTTGAGATTTTTTTTCTAGTTTTGCCACTGACGTCACGTGTTGAATAAGGTGGGAGCCAGATTAAATTAGGGCCAATTTTTTAGCCTGAGTTTTGCATTTAATTTTCTTCCTTAAACTTCTTGTGCACATCTCTTCTTGTTCAGAATACTCGAGTATTTCTTAGACATCATCAAAGTAATTAGTGGCCACAATTAGGAATGCATAAATAAAATTATTAGCAGTCACATCCAATGTTTTAAAACCCTGACCGGACCGGCCGGTCCGACCGGGAACCGGACCTGGTACCGGTCCGGTCAAAGCATAAACCCGGCCGTAGCAGAGAACAATCATTGGACCAGGAAAACCCGGGTTGACCCGGCCGAACTGCCGAACTGGGGCGGGTTTCGAAAACTGGCCGGGTCATATTTTTGACAAAAATTTTTAAAAACTTTTTATATGGGTATAAAGATTTTGAACCCATGATCTCCTATTCGCATTCCAATGTCTTTTCCATCCCACCACTTTCATTAAATTATACTATTTTGCTTAAATTTAGTTAAATATATAAATTAATTTGATAGACAAAAAACTATTCCTACAAGTAGTTATCACAACAAATAAGTTAAATATATCTTATATTTATATATTTTAGTAAGAAATTAGTATTAAATCTTATTTAATGTATTTTTATCGAAAATAAAATACATTAAATAACTACTATTTATCATTTAGAGTTTTAACTAGTAAATTAAACAAAAGCTAAGGTATTAGTATAATTTTTAGTGGAAAGTATTTGTTTATATTTTATGAATTTCTATTAATACTAAATCTATGAAATTAGTAAAAAAAATGATTATAATATATTTATATTTATTTGTTATTTAATTAATGAACGATTCAACCCCGGTTCAACCAGTTCGACCATTTGACCCGTGGCCCGGAGGTCTCGCCGGGTCGATCTCCGGGCCGGGTTTTAAAACATTGGTCACAGCCTATTCGCTATCTAAGTGTTGTGCATTTTAGTACTAAGTATTACTACCTCCTCTTTTCTTAAGTGACCTTTTTTTAGAGGTATTATAGTGTTTTACCTATTTTCATAAGTGAAATGACACTTTTGTTCAAATTATAAAAAAACTTGAAATATACCCATATTTTCCATTTGTGGACCAAAATACCCTTATCCCTCTCTTCTCCCTCTCTTCTCCCTCTTCTCTCGACATAAACACATATCTCCCCTTCCTCTCTCACTTTCTCTCTCTCCCCACCTACGATTTCTTCCCCCTCTCTATTTACTTTCTCTTCTCCGACGAGAGGCGACGCGGTGGCGGGACGGAGGAAGATGGAGAGGGTAGTCTTTCTCTTCTCCGGCGAGAGGCGACCTACTCAGGAGTTTTCTCCAGCACCGGCGCCGATCTGTGCTCGTCGCCGTAGAGCTCCGACTGCGGAAGGGGAAGACCTCCCTCGTCGGCGGCTGCTGGGGTTTCGGCGACGGCACTAGTTTCTGTGGAAGGGGAAGACCTCTTCTCTGTGGAAGGGAAAGACCTCTTCTCTACTTGTTAATTTTTTTGGTTAGGTGGGGTGGGACCCATCTAGTTAAAGAGATAGAATTGAGGTTTGAATATGTTGCTCTCTAGCTACAGTGATGAACTGATGATTTTTTGGAAAATTGATGAATGTAGAGTGTAAATTTTTTGGGAAATTGATATCGTAGCTCATAACCATTACATAGAACTTGTTTTGGTTTGCACGAGACCTATGCTAATGCATAGGAAAAGTTCGTTCTTGCTGGTTGTTCCTTGCATGAGTTCATTGACAATAGGAATTACGAAGATGTTAATTGCCTATTCTTCCCAATTTTTTTTCAGGGGAATGGCGTTGTTCGCGGCGAAAGCATTGCTCGGAGGGTTGCAGCTTTGTTGCGGCGACGATGGTAGTTATGACTGCGGCGAAAGCATAGCTCGGAGGGTTTTCTTTTGTTGGGGGTGCATTAGATCGAAGTTGATGCATGAATCTCGTAGTTACTTTGTAAGATTATATACAATATCTTACAAAGTACGATAAAAATGATATCGTTTCTTACACAACATGTCTTTTAATGTTACATTGTTTCTTTGGTAAATAAGTTAGTTAAATTGTACATGATTTCTTACACAAGTTTATATAATTGTATACGGTTTCTAACAATGTATCGTAAGAACGATGTCGTTTCTTATATAATATGTGTAAATGTTACATTGTTTTTTTGTTAAGTAAGATAGTTAGATGGTACAAGATTTTTCTTACATATGATTGTAAGAATGTAGATCAATTTCTTTAAAAAATATGGTAATTAGAATGAGGTTGTTTCTTATACAATATGTGTAAAAGTTACATTGTTTTTTTTAATGTATGATGGTAAGATTGTACATATTTTCTTACACAAAATTGTAAGATTGAGGTCATTTCTTACACATGCTAATGCATTATAGTAAAATAATGCATTGTATTTTATAACATAATGCAAGTTAGATGCATACGATGTGAAGTATTATGTATAATCCTCTATTCTATAATGCATTATAATATTGAATCTAATTCTCTATTGTGTATTTTCTTATAAATGTTGTGTAAGAAGTCATGTCCATTCTAACCTATCTATTTTACGAGTACTCCAGTAAGACTTGTTAGGTAAGAAACAAACATATTCTTACTTTCAATCTTATTATATATGGTAAGAATCAATGTACAATCTTATAACCTACTGTAAAAGATTATGTCTCATGTGTATGTGCATAATCTTATAACCAAGTGTTCTCGTAAAACTTGTTAAGTAAGAAACAAACTCATTCTTACATTTTTAAGTAAGAAACAAAATTGCCCCTACTTTTTCCACTCTCCTTCTTTCTCTCTCATCCACATGCACATGCACATGTGAGGGCAGGTTAGAGTCCAAGAATGTAGATTAGTTTCTTAAAAAGTATGTAGATTAGTTTCTTAAAATGTAAGAATGTACAAAATGTAAGAATGTAGATTAGTTTGGGTTCTTACCATATATGCAATAAGAATGAAAGTAAAATGAGTTTGTTTCTTACTTAACAAGTCTTACTGGAGCACTTGGTTGTAAGATTTTGCACAACATAATGAACATGATCTGTTACAATAAGTGGTAAGATTGTACATGGATTTATACCATATCTAATAAGAATGAAAGTAAGAATGAGTTTGTTTCTTACTTAACAAGTCATACGAGAGAGCACTTGGTTATAAGATTATGCACATGCAGAATAGACATGATCTTTTACAGTAGGTGATAAGATTGTACATGGATTCTTACCATATATAATACGATTGAAAGTAAGAATAAGTTTATTTCTTACTTAACAAGTCTTACTTGTGCACTCATAAGATATGTAGTTAGAATGGATATGATTTCTTACACAACATTTATAAGATCATACATTGTTTCTTACAATGTGTGGTAAGAATAAGTCATTTTCTAACCAAATGACTTTTGCAGTTATTAATTAAAAAAAAAAAAAAAAACAACACAACAAAACGGAATACGAAATTTGAAATAAAAAATTAGACAAAAAAAGAAAGAAAGGAAGAAAGAAAATGTTGATGAAGGAAATAAAAAAACAAAAAAGGAAAAAACTAAAATGTGATGTGATATGTGCATGTGCATGTGCATGTGGATGAGAGAGAAAGAAGCAGAGTGGAAAAAGTAGGGGCAATTTTGTTTCTTACTTAAGAATGTAAGAATGAGTCTGTTTCTTAATTAACAAGTCTTACGAGAGCACTTGGTTATAAGATTATGCACATGCACATTAGACATGATATTTTACAATAGGTCATAAGATTGTACATAGATTCTTACCATATATAATAAGATTGAAAGTAGGAATGAGTTTGTTTCTTACTTAACAAGCTTTTCTGGAGTACTCGTAAAATAGATAGGTTAGAATGAACATGACTTCTTACACAACATTTATAAGATTATACATAGTTTCATACCATATGTGGTAAGAATGAGTCATTTTCTAACCAAATGACTTTTGCAGTTCTTAAAAAAAAAAAACAAAAAAAAACTAAATACGAATTTTGAAATAAAAAATTAGATAAAAAAAAAAAGAAAGAAAGGAAGTAAGAAAATGTTGTTGGTGAAAATTAAAAAACAAAAAAAGGAAAAGACAAAAGATGATGTTGACAAGTGCATGTGGGGGAGAGAGAAAGAAGGAGAGTGGGAAAACTAGGGGTAATTTTGGAAGGAAGTTGAAAAAGTGGGTAACTTTTGTGTAAAATTATAGTTGGGTATATATTTGTGTTTCTCTTAAGGAGAATAGGTAGATATATTTTTGCCCCTTTTTTTTATTATTATTATTATATACATCACATATAAATATAAAATGAATCACTTAGAAACAGACGTAGTTAATATTTTGGGAGAGAAGGAACAAAATTGGTAATAGTTTCGTACTAATCCCCATTTCCTAATCGGGTTGTTCCATATGAATTGTCATGTTCTCTAGAATGGAAATAATAAATTTTACTAACATTTTATTGTGGACCTATTACTTTTCACTTATAACACAATGACTAAAATTCTGTACCTCGCAATGTGTGTTCTGATTTTGTAACTTAGAGGTTGATAGGGATTAAGTATCAGCCTCGTCATCCAAATAGATCAATCCACTAGAAAGACACTCTTCTTATAAGTATATGGTAGCATATTACCAGAAGCTTCGTGGGTTCTTAAAGGCTTCAGACGCTCAATACATATATAAGGTATGTCTTACGCAGAAGCTAGAAGTCTTATCTCCTCCCAGAAGCCACCGGGGATCCATCGGCATCTGTTAGGAGCCAAAGGATCTGACCAATGCCCCAAGCATCTGGCAGAACCCTAGGTTCTGTGTAGCATGTTATCCGCGTGACTCTACGAACTCTAGAGTGAGGGCCACTGCATTCATGATCGAGGGAATCCTGTCCCTATAGAAATTCCTTTTCTGTCCTTCCTTCACACGAATGCTTGCTTTTCACCCTCTTTGCACCTATAAATATCCGGCTATCGCCTACACCATAATAACAACTCAACTCTCCATACAAACACGCATTCTTGCGTACTGTTTCATCCACTTACATCTTACTCTCCGAGCTCCTTTGGGCTTGAGCAGTCTAGGCTTCCGAAGCCTCCCGCCAGGAATGATCACTTGCAGTCATCTCCATCCCTCTTCCTCGACACCGAGGAGGGTCTCTTTCATTTACCGCCTTGAGCTCAAGGTAAAACCCTCATTCTCCAAAGGGAATGAGGCCGAACGGAGCTTCGTGCTCCTCACTTCTTTCTTCTTCCCGTTGCTTCGTTTCTTCATCGTTTACTTGAATGATTATCATACTCTATGGATTCTATTAGTTCATAGCCAAATGTGCCTTAATACACCTCTTATCTAAACATAAAGCTTGATTACTACTCGTCATTTCCTGCGCGAGCTATGCTCTATACAAAATACATGATTATAGCTCCTCGGATGTACAAATCTCTGGCTCTTTACCGCTATAACGCTTTATCCGTGAACACTCCTTGTAAAACACGATGAATAACCTCTTAAATTGTTGTGGATCTCCAACCCAGATCTATCAACTGGCGCCGTTTGTGGGAAATTGAGTTTAAGATGTTGATTTCCCCTGTTTTATGTGAAATTCTAGTTCACCGTTACATCGTTGCAGATGATTTTGCACACAACATTCTTATGTGAAAAATATGTGAAAACTGGATATTAGACTGAATGGGTGTGCTGTATGTGTCGTTCAATCGGTGAAAGCCCAAATACGTATGCTATTGCTTGAGTCTTGTTGAGATCTCCATGATTGTAAACTATAAAATGTGACACGATTTTCAAGATTACGTTCCCCTGTTGGAAAAATATAGCATGATTCTCAGCTTGTGCTCTCATTTTTAATAATAATTGTGATAGATACCCTGTCAAAGGGAAGCTCGTATTGGAGAGATTGAATTTCTTTCCTTATATGTGAATTTAAGTTTTCCACCTGTAAATGCTGTTGAAAGCCATTGAATGTGAAGCATTATCCTCCACGATAACTTCGGAGCCTTAGCTGATTGTGGTGATATGTTTATGAATTTGCTCTGTTATTCCCCTGTTGCCAGAGGTTGAGAATAGAGGCAATAGAATAAATAAATGTTGAATGTCAGTTTGATGCTATTCTTAGGAAATCCGAGCATGAATATATCATGAGTTCATCGTAGTTGTGTCACTTGTAACAGCAGGATAGAGGAATCGGAGGTGACTTCGAGACCATGTCTTCCTTACAATATAAATTGTGATAACTAAACTGTTCTATCTGTTAAAATCCTAAGGTCACGACAAAGCCGAAGGAAAACCAGATCAAAAGTTACTGCAATTTCAGAACACATTCAGCTCACCTTGCGTAATCGGTGAGTCTACAATTCCTATAGCTATCTCAAAATGCTAAATCTATTGGTGGGCTATGAAGGATTAATAAATATAGAGGAAGCCTCATTTCTCAAGCCCTTCATATATGCCCCTGCATTGTTATGAATCAAAAATCCACCTAGTAAAAAAACAATAAAAAGTGGAGATCGAGCTGAGGATGACAAGGTTACCCCATTCACCCTGATGAAGAGGCCCTGCATCTGAAAGCAGAACCTCCCATAAGCCCCATATATTGGGCAGATCCATCAGAAGCCCTGTCTAACAGGCAAAGATCCCTCAGAAGCCCTGTCTAACAGGCAAACATCCCTCAGAAGCCCTGTCTAACAGGCAATACTCTCAGAAGCCCTGTCTAACAGGCAACCTCCACATAAGCCCTATCTGATAGGCAGCACTATCATAAGCCCCATATAATGGGCAAGATCTCTTGTAAGCCCTATCTAATAGGCAGCACAAGCCCTATCCAATAGGCACACCCTCGTAAGCCCCATATAATGGACAGAACCTTTCGGAAGCCCTACCTAGTTGGCAACATCCTCGTAAGCCCCATATAATGGGCAGAACCTTTCAAAAGCCCTACCTAGTAGGCAACATCCTCGTAAGCCCCATATAATGGGTAGAACCTTTCAAGAGCCCTATTTAATAGGCAACGTCCACACCAGCCTCATGAAAAAGGCAGAACCTTTTAAAAGCTCCACATAATGGGAAATACTCCCTTAAGTCCATATAATGAGCAAACCCTTCATAAGCCTAGTTCAGAAAGCAACATTTTCAAAAATCCTATTTAATAGGCGATATTTTCATAAGTCCCATATAAGGGACAGAACCCTGCGCACACCCTATCTAGCGGGTGATGTTTTTATCAGCCTTATTTAATAGGCAATGCTCTTTAAAGCCCCATGTAATGGATGAAATCCTTCATAAACCTTACTCAATAGGCACCATTCTTGCAAGCTTTATTTAAAAGGCTGCATCCTCATGACCCCCTCACAAGGGACGCCATTCTCGTTAAACATTGTCTAACAGAGGACACCCCACTAAAAAAGCCTTGCAAAATAAGCACCGCATAAAAAGCTCTCCATAGTGGGCATTATGCATAAAAGGCCGGCATGGCCAAACATCTTGCATTGAATCTCATAGAATAAGAGACCATATGAGACCCAAAAAACTTCTCACCATGACCAGATCTTTCTCAAGAGCCTCGTGAAAAATGCTCTAGGAGAATAGAGGCCCTAATAATGGGTTTTGCAAGAGCGGGTGTTGCTTATCCCCAACCCAATAAAGGCAAAAGCTGTTGGTCCCGGTTTGCTATAGGAAAAATACGTAGAGGGGGGGGGGGGGGGGGGTGAATACGTATTTTGAAGTTTTTCAACTTCAATTCCTTAACTCAGAGTATAAAGTAAAGTGCTCTTTGGAAATACTAAGACCTAGCCGAGGGCTAGATCAAAAGCAATCACGAATCTCTTGACCTAAGCTTAGAGCTTGATCAAGAGTGAGACTTTACTCTTTGTGCGGAATTTGGTGAGCTATAATCTTTCCTAAGTAATTGAAAATCCAAGTTAAGTTTGTTTATATGCACGTGCAATGGATAATCGAATACTGTAAAGAGATTAAGGTAAGAGAGATACGACACAGAGATTTATAGTGGTTCGGATATAACGCTCCTACGTCCACTTTGTTGCACGACGGCAACTGTTCTTTTCACTCAAGAACTTGAAGGTTACGGGTCCTTCAAAAACCTGGTCGGGATCGGGCTTCACTTGCCTAGATCAAACGACAGACGTAGTGATTGCGGGTTCACTACACAAACCTAACAAAGACTGGAAGCTTCACTCGCTTCAGTCAGACAGACAGGGAGATTACGGGCTCTCCTTACAGCCTAGCTTCGATCGAGCTTTACACAAACGATGTAAGTGTAAGCTTGGATCTCAACTCTACGATCGAGGCTTCTTCAATCGATGAAAGAAGGGCCTTAGATCTGAACAACCTAACGACAACACTCAAAACCTAACAGACGAAGTTTAGGGTTTTTGGTTGACAACACACTTATGAAGAACTCTTTACAGTGAATGCAAAGATTGGCTAGAGTTCTTCTTCTAAGCTTGGATATATGAAGTGGGCTTAGAATCTAAGTGTGAAGGCTGTGAAGACGAGTTCCGATGAACTGGAAACTCGGAGAACACTTGAAACAAAAACTCGAAGATTGCACTAAGGCTTGGGAGTGTTTGTTTGCAGTAGGCTCGTATGCGCAAGTAGTGTTCTACTTCTTCACGTCTTCATCCTTCACTATTTATAGGCGGAGGGTTGGGTGAGATCCGTTGCTTGGTTGGTGGCCTTGTCCCTCCTCCTCTCGACAGTAATTGCGCAGGCAGTAGCTTTTGCAGACGCGCAGTTTTGGCATTTTGCTAAAATTGGCTAACTTCCAAGTTTAACAGTAACTGGAGCGAGCCAGTACTGTTGCGGCGCCTTTGTCGGCCTGGCAGTCAACTCCTCTGCTCCTCTCCGTTTTCGACACGTGGAGATCTCGTAATTAATGCGGAGATCTCCTGTTGACTGGAGTTCAAATTCGGAGCGGGAATTTGTGCTGTCGCTTTCTGGTAGGTAGTGGCTCGCTTCGCTTTGAAGTTGTAGCGGCCGCTCTGAAGTGAGTCGCTTCGCGGTCATATTTGAAGTGAGTCACTTGGGAATAATTTTCCCGAGAAACTTTTTAAGTGAATATTGACACGCGTTGACTCGCTTCGGCTTTTCTTTGTAGCGCACGCTTCGCTTCGCTTTAGTGGGTTCACTTGATTCCACTGTAGCGCTCGCTTCGCTTCGCTATTCTTCGGCACGCTTCACTTCAGCTTGCTTGACTTGCTTCGCTTTGGAAAACACACTCAAGCGAGTGGCCTTCACTTGAACTTTTGAAGCCTAATCTAAGCAAAATAAAAGAGCCATCCTAACAGTGTAGGCTTAGAAAAATTCTAACCTATTAACTACATCAAAATGGGTCGCTTGGGAAAAGGACGCTTGGGGTTTTGGGATCTAATCAAAACAAATGACTTCATTTATCAAATGTCCCATGAAGTTCCCCCTTAACAATTTAGTCCTTAACAATTCCCAACAATTTCCCCCTTTTTGATGATGCCAAAACCCATACGACTTAGATAAAAATAAATCTAGTCTATCTAACCGTGAAGGGAACTCCAAGCGACTGCTTCCTTTGCAGTTTCGTTTGTAATTTTTCTTTTAAGTTCCTTCCCCTTTTTTTCCGGTTAAATTAATGAGTTTGTAGCAGAAATATAAAGTCATTCACAAAGCGAGTAAATGACGCGAGAAGAGACAGAAATTGAAATTTGGATATATGAACAAGAAGTTCACAAAAAAAAATATGTAAGGAACTTGAAACTCGGAGGTTTCCTGCAGTTCCTTCCCAGTCATCCTCCTTTCCTTCTCTTGTCACTTCCCTTCTTCCTCCTTCTCCTCCTCTTCTAAAATAGCAGCAGTATCCACGTAAGCTGATAGCACTCTTGATTCCATAGAGTCTACTGTGTGGATACTAGGTCTTTTCCATGCACTCTCCAGCCTGAAGGCTTCAGTTACTTCCTCATCAATAATTCCTCTGTTAGGAACGTCCGTGCCTGGATGATAAGGCATGGCGAATTTCTTTAAAGCTGGTACCTTGACAACAATTGGCTTGGGCTCTGCTTGTTCAGCCATTGTGAAGATTTTGCGGCGCAATCTGTCGTCATAGGCGGCAAGGAAGTTGTTGAGTGCACTTATTCGAGAACACTCATTCTGCAGCGGCACTACCTCCCAGAAATAATAGGCTTTGATGAATAGGTCTTTGTAGTACAGCCACAGCTCGAGCAGATCTCTCGGAATGAAATCTTCGATTTCCCTTCCGTCCAGGTGCTCATCTCTCCGTTTGGCCAACTCCTCCTCTGACCTGCTTGACAGTTGAGCCATAGTCTTTTTGAATTTTGCTCCCGACTCGCTGTTCCACGATGGACGCTTCGCATTGAGTCGTTTGCGGATGTAATCTTGCTCCTCCTTGAGAGGATATCGACCAGACTCAACCATCTCCTTCGTAGTCACGTCACATGCATCAATTATGGCTTGAGCTTCACATGCTTCGGACTCTTCTGGCATGAGAGGGATGAAGGCGCTGCGCACTAATGAGGACTGGATGAGTAACACTTCACTGAAGTGTTCCTCGATCCGTGCGTTGATCACTTGGAGTCGCCTTTCATTACTCCTCTCCTTCCTCTCGCCTTTGCTCCTTCCCTCTTCTCTTTCCTTCCTCTTTCTCTCCTCTCTTCCAGCTTTTGAAGCGACTGCTTGCTTGACCTTTTGGCGCTTGGCCTCGGGGTCATCTTGCTTAGAATGTGGGGCAGCTCGCTTCAATGGCTGCTTCGGTGGTGGGGGAGGTGGCATGTCCTTCTTGGCAGCACTTGGAGGGACGACTGCTGACGAGGTGAGTGCAGCAGTGGTCGTAGTGAGTGCGGCTGTCGAAGTTGGCGCGGCGTCTGAAGTGGGCAGCTTGGGAGTAGCGGCCACTTGGGAGCTAGATGAAGCACCTGCAGCAATAGAATCTTTTGTTAGCTTAAACACCTGCTCCAACTCCCACGCCAAGGCAGCATCCTTCTCCTCCTGCACCCTCTTTTCCTCCTTCGTGATCACAGTGACTGGAGGATGTCGTGCAATAGAAGCACTCAGCACTTTTTCTTGAAGCGGCCTACTGGGCTCTTCAAGTTGTTTCAGTAATTCCTCCTTCGAGAGTTTTTTCTTCCCCTTCCTCGCTTCATCATCCACTCCCTCCTTATCTCCTCCATCACCACTTCCTTCTTCCAATATTAACTCCACACCGACTCTCCTTCCTCCTGAACCTCCAGCTTCACCTTGCTCTACTAGTCCTTCCCTCATTTGTCCTTCCCCCTTTTTGGCATCATCAAAGCCAGGGGTTAGGATTATAGATTTTCCAGAGAGGGATTGTTGTAGTGAATTGACTGTGTTGAGGACAGTCTGAAGCATCTGCTGGGTTTTGTCCATGGATGGCGCCACAATTTCAGCAGTCTTGATAGATATCTCTTCAAGTAGATATTCGCACTGCCTCTCTCGCTCTACAACAGACGACATCATGCTCTCTAAAGGCTCCACCTCTCTGAAGCGAGCCTCCATCTCCGCTTCTATGGCTTTGGTGATCTTCTTGGTTTCTTTCTTCTTGAAGTGTGAGATCCAAGTGTTCCTTGGATGCTTCAAGTTCTGCCTTCATTCCGGCAAGTCTCCTTTCCCTTCGATTGAAAGAGTTGTGGAATTCGGCATCTGCAGTGATCCGTACTGTGAGTGTTTCTTTCAGTCTCTTGACTTTCTGCAGTAGGATTGACAGTTCAGCATTCTTCAAGTCAAGAGCCTGTGCACTGTTCCTCAGACTCTCCAGTTCTCTCTTGTCAACTGCACTCTCATCCTTGACTCCCTTCAACTCAGTTCGAAGTGAGTCAAGAGCCTTTTTGGTGTTGAGTAGCTCACTACCCTTCAACACTAGTTCTCCCTCCCTATCCTCCACCTTCTCCTTCAGCTCCTTCACTTCCTTCTCTAACACCTTCTTCTCTTTGATAAGAGTGATCAACTTGGCATTGACCTCCCTCAAGCGGCTTCTTTCTGCCTCAAGCAAGCCCTTGAGTTCGGTGATGGTTTTGGTGTTATCATCCACAAGCTTCACCTGCGCCTCCAGCGCCTTTTCTTTCTCCTCCAGAAGCCTTTCCTTCTCCTCCACCTTTCCCTCCAATTCTCTTTTCTTCCTGTCATAGTCTTCTCTAAGACTGATGACTTCCCCCGCCTTCCTCTCCATCTCTTCACTCATCTTTGTGATTTCGCTTTGAAGACTAGCGATCTCAGCATCTTTCAATTCCACCTCCTCCCTATGCTCTCTGATCAGCTTCCTTTCATGAGAGGAGGGCACTCGCTTTGGAACTGTGGTGAGTGGATAAGATTCCTTCACCTTGGCATCCAGCTTCTCCCAGAAGCTGGTCCCTTCAAGGAAGGCATGGAAGCCATTTTCGCCGATAAAATTGAGCAGTTTGGCTTCAATCTGGATCAATTCCTCCTCGGTGAAGGCTTTGAGGAGTCTGAAAATCTTGTAGTACTCCGTTCCTCGGTACGTGATGTACGTCAGAAAGTCGACTACATTCGTGTAGAACACGTCGCTCCATTCAACGCTCGCGGAGCTGAGATTGTAGCGAAGGTTGATTGTCTCCGCGGCTTGTTCTCTGTCTCGAACATAGCGTTCGAGAGCCCGCTTGTGATCGGTGAGAACAGGGGTTTTGAATTGAGGGATGATGGGAAGTTCTCCGAAGGTTTGGGCGGTATCGGCTGTAGCTGCCGATGTCGAGATGGATTGGGTAGGTGATGAGGTTTCTTGGGTTTCGGAAATCTGGATGGTTTCGGTGGGTGGTGGTTGTATCGGCTGGGATTGAAGTTGGGTGAATGTAGTGTAGGCAGCAGCTTCATCTGTGCTGAGGAATGGCACAGTGGGAATGTGGAAAGAAGATGCTGATTCTTCTTCACGGGGAGAGAGGGGGGTTATCTGTTTTGGTGGTTGTTGGGTTGATGAAGATTGGGGCTCTGGTGCTTGGGTGATTTGGAGTTGTGGGGATTGGGCTTTTGTTGGTGAAGGCTGGGGCTGAGTCGCTTCGATGTCCTCAAGCGGCTTCTCCACAGCCTCGCTTTCTTGGACAATCAAATCGACTCGCTTTGTCTTCTTGCCTCGCTTCGGCACGGCTCGCTTCCCGGGTGAAGCGACCGGCTTCACTTGGCTCACTTCGGCTTGCCTTTCGGCAACCGGTCTCGCTACGGGCACTTCAATTTCCAGAAGTCCCAAATCCATCAATTGCTTGGACTTCCTCCATTTGTCGTAGTAAATGGATTGCTTGTTGTAGATTGTGACGTCATCTTCCGGCCATGCTTTGCCCGGAAACTTCTTCTCCAAGGCATAGGAAAGCCTTGAGAAGAACTTCAGTTTCCCCTTGCGGAGAATCTGATCGGCGCTCCCCTTCACGAACGCAAAGTCGGCAGCAGCTTCATGGATTTGATTGAGGAACCAGTTATGCCAATTGAAGCTGGTTCCGGTGAGGCTGTCGACGATGACTGCTGTGGCGATCAGCTTTGTCTCGGAGAGAGTATCCAAGGTTCCGATGTAGCATGCGACACTCTTCGAGAAGAGCTCGCAAATGTGGTTGAAGGGGACCTTCAAACTCGAACGGATACTTGCCTCCTTGAAATTTGGATCGGCTTCGGCGGTTGCAAAACGACCGTACTGAACTCCGGCCGAGAGACCCAAATCTAGTAATGAGTCTCCTCTTTCTCTCGGCAAGTTGAACGTGCCGATCAGTTCATTCATGTCTACCTCCACTGGCCTTCTCGTCTGTGGATCGGTGAAAGATGATATGTTTTGCTCCTTCCTCAAATTTAGCAGGAGCTCTCCGACAGCTTTGGCCAAAATCTTTGACGGGACCGCCGTCACAAACTTCCATAGGCCGGCCTTGGTCACGGCCCTACGGAGAAAACCATTCCTCTCGATGATGGCTGGATCGAGATGAGGCTCGACATTAATGTGTTTGTCGACCTCCACGAGAAACTCCTCCATCGTCTCAGTATTCTTCTTCTTTCCCATGGTGGATTTTGAAAGAACTTTGAAGAAAAATTTTAACAATGAAGTAGAAGGGGTTGAGACTCGTGAGTTGCAGAGTAATTGCAGATCTAACACGAGAATGGCAAATTTAGAAGGCTGTGAAAGGTTTGCAGTTCTGCCTCGTCCCATATATATAGAATTAGGTTATGGCTGACGTGGCAGGGGTAGGACGGTAATACCACCGAAAATCCTGTAGGTAGGCGGCGGACGTGCGGTGATGGATCTGATGTGTCCGGCGTCATCACAGTAAAAGTGAACCGCCACTTGCTCGGCGTCTCCACGTGGCCTTCTTTGGTTGGCTTGTCGTATACGGCTTTGATCGAACGGCTCCAGATTGGGGGCTGTTGAGATTCGACGGCTGGATCTTCTCCGCCTTTTCCCGCTTCAAATTCAAGCGTGTGAACACGCGCCCGTTATTTCCGTCGTTCCTGCACCTGCATTAAATGCACAGCAGAAAGTAAAATTGCACTCGAGTACAGACAGCTCATACTCGCTTCATGCTCGCTCGCTTCGAGTTGGGCCGCTATGGCTTGATTCGCTTGAGAGGCATTCGCTTGAGTGACTGTTCTGCACTCGCTTGCGATGGCTAGCTTTGAGTGACGAAGCACTCGCTTGGCCATCTGAAGCGACTGGAACAAGAAATTGAATTTCTTTGCTTAATTTAAAATGTTTCTGACTTACATACTTCGAGGATAAACAAGAATGTTTTCCTCTTTGTATTTGTGTCAGATTCATTTCATATTTTCCACGTAGTGAGTGAAGGTTTCTAGCACGCTTCGGCTCACTTAGTGTACTTAAAATTGAAACACTTACCAGTCAATCTCACTTCGTAGGAGATTGATACCACAAATTGAAGACTTCATTTGAATTAGATACCACCTGTTGAATGCTACACGTTGAGTTAGACCTTCATGGCATTCATCTTCGTGGCATTCATCTTTCTCTACGAATTAGAGAGTCCTCCATCGAAGTGAATGGGGGAGAAAATGAATAAAGTACACAAGCTTACTACAACCCGAAGGGAGCATCACGTAAGTGTACTTATTCACGACGAATGGGGGATGAGTACAAGTCCTTATCTCAGAGCAGAATTGGACAGGATGACAATGAGAATGCTCTGACAAGACAATCTCGTATTTTACGCAGAAGCATGTCACCAGCCCTGCAACCTTTTGTATAAAAAGGTAAACCTTCAAGCTTTCCTACATTCTAAAGAATGAATCTGCAGTTGGTTCGCTTTGACCCAAGTTAGGGCAAAATGAGGCAATGCAGAATTCAAGATTTGCAGCATTCTTGCTCGCTTTGGAAGTAGTTTGCTCCGAGAGAAGCATTAGTTCCCCCTTAACCATATACTTAACAATTCCAATAAGTTGGTAGGGAACTTCTTCCATTACTCCACCTTTCTCCATCTAACTTCATTTTCTTCAAGCGAGTGAGTTTTGAAGTGGCTCGCTTGAGTTGGTGAAGATCCGAAGCAAGTGACGCTCATGAGAACAAGCGAACACTCCTTCGTGCATCCTGGAACTAGCATTCTTCACCAGGGTCTAATAACCCTAATTCCATGCATAGCTGGTTGAATCGAGACTCAGCTAGAGGCTTGGTGAGGATATCAGCTCGCTGGAGATCGGTATGAATTTTCTCGAGCTTGATATCCTTTTTCTCGACATGATCACGAATGAAATGATGTCGAATTTCCACATGCTTGCACCTGGTGTGAAGCACTGGATTCTGCGAGATACATATGGCACTGTTGTTGTCGCAGAAGATCGGAATTTCATTCGCTTCAACTTTGTAGTCCTTCAACTGTTGACGAAGCCATAGTGTTGGTCCCGGTTTGTTAATAGGAAAATACGTAGAGGGGGGGGGGGGGGGGTGAATACGTATTTTGAAGTTTTTCAACTTCAAATCGCTTAACTCAGAGTAACAAGTAAAGAGCTCGCTTCGAGACTTAAGACCTAGCTGAAGCTAGATCTACAGTGCTAGCTTGCCTGCTTGACCAAAGTGAACACTTGATCAAGAGGGAGTCTTTACTCGTATGTGCGGAATTTGGTGAGCTAAAATCTTTCCTAAGTAATTAAAAACTTCAAGTTATGTTTGTTAAAATGCTTGTGCAATGAATAATCGAATAAGAAAGATTAGGGTTAGAGAGATATACGACACCGAGATTTATAGTGGTTCGGAGATAACGCTCCTACGTCCACTTGTTGCACGACGGCAACTGTTCTTTTCACTCAAGAACTTGAAGGTTACGGGTCCTTCAAAAACCTAGTCGAGATCGGGCTTCACTTGCCTGGATCTAAAGACTGACGTAGTGATTGCGGGTTCACTACACAAACCTAACAACGACTGGAAGCTTCACTCGCTTCAGTCAAACACAGACAGGGAGATTTCGGGCTCTCCTTACAGCCTAGCTTCGATCGAGCTTTACACAAACGATGTAAGTGTAAGCTTGGATCTCAACTCTACGATCGAGGCTTCTTCAATCGATGAAAGAAGGGCCTTAGATCTGAACAACCTAACGACAACACTCAAAACCTAACAGACGAAGTTTAGGGTTTTTGGTTGACGACACACTATGAAGAACTCTTTACAGTGAATGCAAAGATTGGCTAGAGTTCTTCTTCTAAGCTCGGATATATGAAGTGGGCTTAGAATCTAAGTGTGAAGGCTGTGAAGATGAGTTCCAATGGACTGGAAACTCGGAGAACACTTGAAACAAAAACTCGAAGATTTGCTCGAAGGCTTGGGAGTGTTTGTTTGCAGTAGGCTCGAATGCGCAAGTAGTGTTCTACATCTTCACGTCTTCATCCTTCACTATTTATAGGCGGAGGGTTGGCTGAGATCCGTTGCTTGGTTGGTGGCCTTGTCCCTCCTCCTCTCGACAGTACTTGCGCAGGCAGTAGCTTTTGCAGACGCGCAGTTTTGGACTTTTGCCGAAAATGGCTAAGTTCCAAGTTTAACAGTAACTGGAGCGAGCCAGTACTGTTGCGGCGTCTTTGTCGGCCTGGCAGTCAACTCCGCTGCTCCTCTCCGCTTTCGACACGTGGAGATCTCGTAATTAATGCAAAGATCTCTAGTTGACTGGAATTCAAATTCGGAGCGGGAATTTGTGCTGTCGCTTTCTGGTAGGTAGTGACCCGCTTCGCTTTGAAGTTGTAGCGGCCGCTCTGAATTGAGTCGCTTCGCGGTCATGTTTGTAGTGAGTCACTTTGCTTCAGCGTTCGCTTCGCTTTGCTTTAGCGCTCGCTTCGCTTCGCTTTGCAGCGTTCGCTTCGCTTCGCTTTACAGCATTCGCTTCGTTTTGCTTCGCTTCGCTTTGCTTCGCTTCGCTTTGAACTGTAGCGTTAGCTCTGCTTCGCTTTGCTTTGAACTGTAGCGCTCGCTTCGCTTCGCTTTGGCAGACTCACTTTGAATCTACTGTAGCGATCGCTTCGCTTCGCTATTCTTTGGCACGCTTCACTTCAGCTTGCTTGACTTGCTTCGCTTTGGAAAACACACTCAAGCGAGTGGCCTTCACTTGAACTTTTGAAGCCTAATCTAAGCAAAATAAAAGAGCCATCCTAACAGTGTAGGCCTAGAAAATTCTAACCTATTAACTACATCAAAATGGGTCGCTTGGGAAAAGGACGCTTGGGGTTTTGGGATCTAATCAAAACAAATGACTTCATTTATCAAATGTCCCATGAAGTTCCCCCTTAACAATTTAGTCCTTAACAATTCCCAACAATTTCCCCCTTTTTGATGATGCCAAAACCCAAAAGACTTAGATAAAAATAATAAACCTAGTCTATTTAACCGTGAAGGGAACTCCAAGCGACTGCTTCCTTTGCAGTTTCGTTTGTAATTTTCTTTTAAGTTCCTTCTCCTTTTTTTTTTTTTTTCGGTTAAATTAATGAGTTTGTAGCAGAAATATAAGGTCATTCACAAAGCGAGTAAATGACACAGAGGAGACAGAAATTGAAATGAGATATATGAACATCAGTTCACAAAATATGAAGCATGTAATTTCAACGGTTTCCTGCCGCTTCATCCTACTCCTCTTTCTCCTCCTCCTTCTTCTCTTCTTCATCAGTAGCATCAACACTATAGGCTGATAAGACTTTTGTTTCCATAGTGCCTACTGTGTGGATGCTTGGTCTTCTCCATGCACTCTCCAGCCTGAACGCTTCATCTACTTCAGCATCAGTGACTCCCCTGTTAGGAACATCAGTGCCTGGATGATAAGGCATGGGGAAGTCCTTTATTTCTGGCACCTTGACGACAATTGGCTTCGGTTGAGCTTGTTCAGCCATCATAAAAATTTTTCGGCGCAGTTTGTCGTCGTAGGTAGCAAGAAAATTGTTGAGAGCATTGATTCGAGAACATTCATTCTGCAGTGGCACTACCTCCCAGTAATAGTACGCTTTGATGAATAAGTCCTTGTAGTACAGCCACTGCTCGAGTAGATCTCGCGGAATGAAGTCCTCGATCTCTCTTGCGTCAAGATGCTCGTTCCTCCTCTTGGCTAATTCCTCCTCTGTTCTTTTTGACAGCATAGTCATTATATCAGTGAATCTCTTCCCTGATTCACCACTCCACAGAGGACGCCTTTCATTGAGTCGCTTCCTAATATAGTTTTGCTCTTCCTTTTTAGGGTAGCGACCCGACTCTACCATTTCCTTCGTAGTCATGTTGCATGCATCTTTTATGGCTTGGGCTTCACATGCTTCGGACTCATCAGGCATGAGGGGAACGAACGCACTACGAACCAAAGAGGACTGAATAAGCAGTACTTCGCTGAACTGCTCCTCGATTCGTGCATCAATCACTTGAAGACGCCTGGCGTTCACTGTCTTCGATATCTCCGCTTCGCTCCTTCCTTCTTCTCTCTCCTTTCTCCTCTTCTCTTCCTTTTCAGTTCTTGAAGCGACTGCATGTTTAGACTTTTGGCGCTTAGCCGTAGAGTCATCGACTTTAGATACTGGTGCAGCTCGCTTCAAAGGCAGCTTTGGTGGTGGGGGAGGTGGCATATCCTTCTTTGCGGCGGCACTCGAGAAGACAACTGCTGATGAAGTGAGTGCAGCAGTTGTAGTCGTAGTGAGTGCGGCGGCTGAAGCTAGTGCGGCGGCTGAAGCGGGCGCTTTGGGTGTAGCGGCCGCTTGGGAGCTGGATGAAGTACCTGCAGTAATAGAATTTTTGGTTAGCTTGAACACCTGATCCATCTCCCATGCCAAGGCATAATCCTTCTCCACTTGCTCCCGCCTTTCCTCCTTTGAAATCACGGTCACCGGAGGATGCCGTGCAATCGAGGCACTCAGCACTTTTTCATGAAGCGGTCTGCTAGGCTCCTCGGGCTTTTTCAGTAACTCCTCCTCTGTGAGTTTAGTCTTGCCCTTCATTTCGCCCAGAGCCCTCGCTTCATCTACAACTCCCTCCGCACCTCCATCACCACTGCCTCCTTCAATCATCGACTCTATGCCAACTCCGACTCCTCCAGTTCCTCCTAGATTCATCTGTCCTTCCATCTGTCCTTCCTTCATTTGTCCTTCCCCCTTTTTGGCATCATCACTGCCAGGGGTTAGGATTATGGATTTTCCGGAGATTGATTGGTGAAGTGAGTTGACTGAGTTCAGAATAGCTTGAAGCATCTGCTCGTTCTTTTTCATGGAAGGTGCTACCAGATCAGCTGTTTTGATGCTTATTTCTTCAAGCAAATACTCGCATTGCTTCACTCTCTCAACCACTGACTCCATCATATTTTCTAATGACTCCACCTCTTTGAAGCGAGCCTCCAGCTCCGCTTCAATTTCCCTCCTTATTTCTGCCTTTTCCTCTTGCAAATTGAAGTACCAAAATTCCTGAGCCGCTAGAAACTCAGCTTGCATTGTCTCAAGGCTCCTCTCTCTCTGGTTTAGAGAGAGATGGAATTCGGCACCTGCGGCAATCTTTTCAGTATAATCTTCGCCCAGCTCCTTGACCTTCTGCAGTAAATGGAAAGATCTGCTCGCTTCAAGTCAAGGTCATGGGCACCTTTCCTCCGGCTCTCCAGTTCTTTCTTATCTAACTCACTTTCTTCCTTCAGCAGCTTCATTTCAGTTCGAAGTGAGTCGAGAGACTTTTTCGTGCTTATTAGTTCACTCCCCTTCCTGATCAGCTCCTCCTCACTCTTTTCAAGCTTCTCCTTCAGCTTCTTCACCTCCTTCTCCAACATCTTCTTTTCTTTCTCAGCGGCGATCAGATTGGCATTCACCTCCCTCAAGCGGCTACGTTCTGCATCAAGTGAGCCCTTGAGTTCGGCGATAGTTGCTGTTTGTTCACTCACCAGCTTCACCTGCGCCTCCAGCGCCTTCTCCTTCTCTTCCACCAGTCTATCCTTCTTCTCCACCGTTCCCTCCAACTCCTTCCTCCTCTTGTCGAAGTCTTCTCGAAGACTGACAATCTCTCCAGCCTTCTTTTCCATCTCTTCACTCTTCTTGGTGATTTCACTGTGAAGGCTAGCAATTTCAGCCTCCTTCATTTCCACCTCCTCCTTATGTTCCCTGATGAGCTTCCTTTCTTGAGCAGTGGGCACTCGCTTTGGTACAACGGCGAGTGGATATGCCTCCTTCACTTTGGCATCCAGCTTCTCCCAAAAGCTGGTCCCGTCAAGGAATTCATGGAAGCCGTTTGCACCAATGAAGTTCAGCAACTTGGCCTCCAGATTGATCAGTTCTTCCTTCTTGAAGGCTTTGAGGAGTCTGAAGATTTTGTAGTACTCCGTTCCTCGGTACGTGATGTACGTCAGAAAGTCGACTACATTCGTGTAGAACACGTCGCTCCATTCAACGCTCGCGGAGCTGAGATTGTAGCGAAGGTTGATTGTCTCCGCGGCTTGCTCTCTGTCTCGAACATAGCGGTCGAGAGCTTGTTTATGTTCGGTGAGGGCAGGTGGTATGAATTCTGGAATGATAGAAACTTCACCGATAGTTTGGGCGGTATCGGCTGTAGCTGCCGATGTAGAGGGGGACTGAGAGGGTGATGAGGTTTCTTGTGTTTCGGATATTTGTATGGGTTCAGTGGGTGGTGGTTGTGTTTGAAGGGTTTGGAATGGTTTGAAGGTTGTGTAGGCCTCAATGGGGTCGACATGGAGTAGGGGGATTTCTGGGATCTTGAAAGAAGAACCAGTGTCTTCTTCGTGTGGGGATTTATGGGTTTGATGCTGAGCAGTGGAGGATATTTCGGTTAGGGTTTGAATTTGAAGTTGGGGAGTTTGGATTTTTAAAGGCTGGGTTTGGGTTTGGGTAGCTTGGGTTTGGGGTTGAGTAGCTTCAGTGTCCTCAAGCGGCTTCTCCAACGCCTCGCTTTCTTGGACAAGTGAAGCGACTCGCTTCAACTTCTTGCCTCGCTTTGGCGCGGCTCGCTTCCCGGGTGAAGCGACCTGCCTCGCTTGGCTCACTTCGGCTTGCCTTTCGGCAACCGGTCTCGCTACTGGTACTGCTACCTCAAGTAATCCCAGATCCATCAATCTTTTCGTCTTTCTCCACTTGTCGTAGTAGATGGACTGTTTGTTGTAGGCAATGACGTCGGATTCCGGCCAGACTTTGCCGGGATATTTCATCTCCAGGGCAACGGATAGCCTTGAGAAGAATTTCAGTTTCCCCTTGCGGAGAATCTGATCGGTGCTTCCCTTCACAAACGCGAAGTCACCGGCAGCTTCGTGGATCTGCTTGAGAAACCAGCCATGCCAGTTGAAGCTGGTTCCGGTGAGGCTGTCAACAATAATTGCAGTAGCAATCAGTTTGGTCTCGGAGAGGGTCTCCAGGTTTCCGACGTAGCATGCAATACTCTTCGTAAAAAGCTCGCAAATAAGGTTGAAAGGAGCCTTCAAACTTGTGCGTATACTGGCCTTCTTGAAGTTTGGCTCGGCCCCTTCGACGGCGAATCGGCCATATTGCACTCCGGCCGAATAGCCTAAATCTAGCAGTGAATCTCCACCATCCTTTGGCAAATCGAACTCGTCGATTAGATCACTCAGATCCACTTCCACCGGCTCTCCATTCTGTGGATCGGAGAAGGATGACGTATTCTGCCCTGTCCTTAGATTCAGCAGAAGCTCTCCGACAGGTTTGGCCAGAATTTTCGTCGGCATAATTGTTACAAATTTCCATAGGCCGGCCGTGGTCACGGCCCTACGGAGAAAACCTTCTCTTTCGATGATTGTTGGGTCGAGATGAGGCTCGACATTGATGAATTTGTCTGCTTCCTCGAGAAACTCCTCCATCGTCTCGGTGTTCTTCTTCTTTCCCATGTTGAGATTTGAAGAAATTTGAATGGAATTTTAGAGAAAAGGGGTTGAGACTCGTGAGTTGCAGAAATCGCAGATCTAAGCACGAGAATGGCAAATTTTGAAGGCTGTGAAAGGTTTGCAGTTCTGCCTCGTCCCATATATATAGAAATAGGTTATGGCTGACGTGGCAGAGGTAGGACGGTAATAACGCCGAAAATCCTGTAGGTAGGCGGCGGACGTGCGGTGATGGATCTGACGTGTCCGGCGTCATCACAGTAAAAGTGAACCGCCACTTGCTCGGCGTCGCCACGTGGCCTTCTATGGTTGGCTTGTTGTATACGGCGTTGATCGAACGGCTCCAGATTGGGGGCTGTTGAGATTCGACGGCTGGATCTTTTCCGCCTTTTCCCGCTTCAAATTCAAGCGTGTGAACACGCGCCCGTTATTTCCGTCGTTCCTGCACCTGCATTAAATGCACAGCAGAAAGTAAAATTGCACTCGAGTGCAGACAGCTCATACTCGCTTCATGCCCGCTCGCTTCGAGTTGGGCCGCTACGCCTTGACTCGCTTGAGAGGCATTCGCTTGAGTGACTGTTCTGCACTCGCTTGCGATGGCTAGCTTTGAGTGACGAAGCACTCGCTTGGCCATCTGAAGCTACTGGAATAAGAAATTGAATTTCTTTGCTTAATTTAAAATGTTTCTGACTTACATACTTCGAGGATAAACAAGAGTGTTTTCCTCTTTGTATTTGTGTCAGATTCATTTCATATTTTCCACGTAGTGAGTGAAGGTTTCTAGCACGCTTCGGCTCACTTAGTGTACTTAAAATTGAAACACTTACCAGTCAATCTCACTTCGTAGGAGATTGATACCACAAATTGAAGACTTCATTTGAATTAGATACCACATGTTGAATGCTACACGTTGAGTTAGATCTTCATGGCATTCATCTTCATGGCATTCATCTTCATGGCATTTATCTTCATGGCATTCATCTTCCTCTACGAATTAGAGAGTCCTCCATCGAAGTGAATGGGGGAGAAAATGAATAAAGTACACAAGCTTACTACAACCCGAAGGGAGCATCACGTAAGTGTACTTATTCACGACGAATGGGGGATGAGTACAAGTCCTTATCTCAGAGCAGAAATGGACAGGATGACAATGAGAATGCTCTGACAAGACAATCTCGTATTTTACGCAGAAGCATGTCACCAGCCCTGCAACCTTTTGTATAAAAAGGTAAACCTTCAAGCTTTCCTACATTCTAAAGAATGAATCTGCAGTCGGCTCGCTTTGACCCAAGCTAGGGCAAATTGAAGCGATGCAGAATTCAAGATTGCAGCATTCTTGCTCGCTTTGGAAGTAGCTTGCTCCGAGAGAGGCATTAGTTCCCCCTTAACCATATACTTAACAATTCCAATAAGTTGGTAGGGAACTTCTTCCAATACTCCACCTTTCTCCACCTAACTTCATTTTCTTCAAGCGAGTGAGATTTGAAGTGGCTCGCTTGAGTTGGTGAAGATCCGAAGCGAGTGACGCTCAAGAGAACAAGCGAACACTCCTTCGTGCATCCTGGAACTAGCATTCTTCACCAGGGTCTAATAACCCTAATTCCATGCATAGCTGGTTGAATCGAGACTCAGCTAGAGGCTTGGTGAGGATATCTGCTCGCTGGAGATCGGTATGAATTTTCTCGAGCTTGATATCCTTCTTCTCGACATGATCACGAATGAAGTGATGTCGAATTTCCACATGCTTGCACCTGGTGTGAAGCACTGGATTCTGCGAGATACATATGGCACTGTTGTTGTCGCAGAAGATCGGAATTTCATTCGATTCAACTTTGTAGTCCTTCAATTGTTGACGAAGCCATAGGATTTGAGAACAGCAGCTTCCTGCGGCCATATATTCAGCTTCAGTTGTTGAAGTGGCTACGCTTGTTTGCTTCTTTGAGAACCATGAGATTAGCTTGCTTCCCAAGAACTGACATGTGCCCGACGTTGATTTCCTGTCAACTCGGCAACCTCCATAGTCAGCATCGGAATATCCAGTGAGCTCCAAATTGTCTTCTGCTGGATACCACAGCCCCATGTTGATAGTGCCCTTCAAATATCGAAGAATCCTTTTGGCAGCTTCAAGATGGCTGTGTTTGGGATTGCTTTGGAAGCGAGCGCAGACACCGACTGCAAAAGCAATATCTGGCCTGCTTGCAGTGAGATAGAGAAGTGACCCAATTAGGGCACGATAATCTGTAGGATCTACAGATTTTCCTCCTTCGTCTGGCTCCATCTTCCAGTTGGTATTCATAGGAATCTTCACAGCTTTAGCATGTTGAACACCAAACTTGGCAAGCATATCTCTAGTGTACTTGGCCTGGTTGATGAAAATTCCATTATCCTGCTGCTTCACTTGAAGACCTAGAAAGCAGCTCATCAAGCCAATCATCGACATCTCATACTTGGTCTTCATTAGCTCTCCAAACTTCTCGCTAAGCGACTGGTTTGGTGATCCAAATATGATGTCGTCCACGTAGATCTGGACCCACAGCATATCATCTCCATGATTGATGGTGAAGAGAGTCCGATCTATCTTTCCCTTTTGGAATCCATTTTCCACTAGGAATTGAGATAATGTATCGTACCAAGCTCTGGGAGCTTGCTTCAACCCATACAGGGCTTTCTTCAAGCGATACACTTTATCTCCCTGCTCGAAACCCGGTGGCTGCTCCACATACACTTCTTCCTTGAGTTCACCGTTGAGGAATGCGCTCTTCACATCCATTTGATACACTTTGAATTTCTTGGCCGCTGCATAGGCTAGAAATAAACGGATCGCTTCAAGACGTGCCACTGGAGCGAAGGTCTCGTCAAAGTCGATTCCTTCCTCTTGGCAGTAGCCTTTGGCAACTAGTCGCGCCTTGTTCCTCACTACGTTGTGGTCCTCGTCCGTCTTGTTCTTGAACACCCACTTGGTGCCAATAACATGCTGAAACTTGGGACGATCCACGAGGTACCATACGTCGTTCCTGGTGAACTGATTCAGCTCTTCTTGCATGGCGATCACCCAGTTAGAATCGGCTAGGGCTTCCTCCACGCTTGATGGCTCAATGTTTGAGAGAAAGCAACTGAACATGGCACTTTCTTCAAACACTTGACTTCTGGTCACTACACCCTTGGATGGATCTCCAATGATTTGGCTAGGTGAGTGATCCTTGAGCCACGCTCGCTTTGATCCGCCAGCTTCATCTTCATCCGCTTCCTTGTCGCTCGCTTCACCGTCCGAAGCGACAGGATTGGGTGCTTGGCCAGCACTAGCTTCAGGAATCTTGGGGGCAGCTTCGACTTCTCCTTTGGGATCCTGCTCGCTTGAGTCCTTGATCTCATCATCTTCATCAAGCACGTCCCAAGTGAGTTGATTTGAGGGTTCCTTGCTTTGATTCTTTTCATTCGCTTGGGCCTGTTCCTGTGGAAGACTTAAAGAAGATTCATCAAATACGACATGGGGTGATTCCTCCACAATTAGGGTTTTACTGTTGAATACTCTGTAGGCTTTGCTAGATGTAGAGTATCCTAAGAATACTCCTTCATCTGCTTTGCTTTCAAAGGCTTTCAACTGTGACTTCCCATTGTTGTGAATGAAGACCCTACAACCAAAAATATGGAAATAAGATATGTTAGGAATTCTCCCTATCCATATTTCATATGGTGTTTTGTCGTGCCGTTTGTTGAGAAGCGTCCGATTCTGTGTGTAGCACGCCGTGTTGGCAGCTTCAGCCCAATACTTCATCGGAAGCTTCGAGTCAGCAATCATGGTGCGAACGGCTTCTTTGATGATTCGATTCCTTCTTTCAGCAACTCCATTCTGCTGTGGAGTGCGTGCTGAAGAAGTTTGATGTGCTATGCCATGCTCCGTGCAATACGCTTCAATTGTAGAGTTCAGGAACTCTGTGCCTTTGTCGGAGCGAATGGTCACTATAGCTTGATTCTTTTCCACCGCCAATCGCTTGAGCAGTTGTGGCAGTTTGGTCAGTGTCTCCTTCTTGCTGAATAGAAATACAACCCATGTGTAGCGAGAGAAATCGTCGACTACAACTAGAGTGTACTTCCTTCCATTTACACTAACTGGAGTAACTGGACCAAACAGATCCATGTGAAGCAGCTCGAGCACTCGCTTTGATGAGGCTTCTTCGAGACTGGCGAAGTGCTTCTTCGTCTGCTTCCCTCGTTGGCATGGTGAGCATGGATGGTCTCTGATGAAGACTTCATTCGGTATGCCTTGCACCAAACCTTTTCGAGCTAAGCGATTGATAGCTTTGAAATTGAGGTGGTTCAAGCGTCTGTGCCATAGCCATCCAATTTCTGTAGCACTTCTTGCAACTAGACAAGTTTCCTCCTTGCAGCTGTCCCATTGTGCTATGTAGACATTCCTTTGTCTAACTCCAGTGAGCACAATCTGGGATGTGAGTTTGCTCTTCACAATACACTTGTTGGAGATGAACTCCACCCTGTACCCTTTATCACAAAACTGTGAAATAGATAACAGGTTGTGCTTGAGTCCTTCCACATAGGAGACTTCTTCAATTGTGAGCTTTCCAATTTTCAGTGCGCCGTATCCCCTGGTGCTTCCTCGAGAGTTGTCACCAAAGGTTACGTGTGGACCCTTCTTCTCTATGTAGTTGTGAAGTAGAGCTTTCATGCCGGTCATGTGTCTTGAGCATCCACTGTCCAAGTACCAAACTAGTTGACCCTCACTTGGCATGGGATCCACGGCGCTCACCTGCAATTAGACAGATTTTGGTACCCAAATCAGTTTGGGTCCTTGCAGGTTAGTTCCCTTAGGTACCCACACTTGCTTCACTCTCTTTTGAGATGAAGCTTGTGTCTTGGGCTTCTCGACCTTCGAAAACTTGGTGTACTGCCTAGAAGCAGCTTCACACGTGCAACAGTGTGTGCAAGAGGGGTAGCGGCTCGCTTCAGACCTACCTATGCTCTTCCCACTTTGCTTATATCCTGAAGCGACTCGCTTCGGATTAGCTTTGGGTTTAGAGACTGACTTAGGGTTTCTAGTCTGTTGAAGCGGCTCGCTTGGTTTCCTCGAAGCGGTCCAACTAGGGTTTTGACCCCGACTCGCTTGAGTAACCTTGGAAGTTTGAAGCGGCCTCTTGGGTGCTTCAAGTTCTTCCCCCTCAACGTTAGTCCGGTTGGACCATCTCCAGTCCGGATAACGTGACACATAGACATTACTCCTCTTTTTAGGAGGTAGATCCTTTGTCTCTCGTGTCTTGGCTTGAGACTTAGAATCTTCAACAGTTTTCCCTTTACCCTTGGATTGGTTAGACTTAGCATGTTGAGTGCTAGGGACTGTTGAACTTTGCTTGCCCTTAGGATCTGCCCTTAAAGATATAGACATCTTCATTGGCTTCCTTTTAGGGTTCTCAGCCACTTTGCCTTTATCTTTGTTGGTGGTCACTTTGGATGCAGTGGGCAATTCCAAAGTGACTGATGGTGTAGTGTGTGATGCACCAACAAAGACAGTCGGCTTGGGAGGTCCACCCTCATATCCAAGGCCTGCTTTCCCACCAAAAGGCAGAAGCGAACTCTCTAGTGCCTGTCTAGCGTATGATGCTTTATTCAAATTGGCAAATAGAGTGGATTGGGTTTCATACCTTCCCTCCAAGCTTTGATGTCTAGCGAAGAGATCCTCGAACTTACTAGTCATAGACCTTAAATTAAGTTTGACTCCGTCAAGCTCACGGGCTAGCTTTCGGTTCTCCTTCTCGCTTCGAGACAGAGCTTGTTTTACCACTTCGTGGTCGCTTGACAATTTCTGGTGTTTGTCAAACAACTCACTCCATGTAGAGGATTGTTCTTCCTCATTGACAGTGTGTGCTAGTGTAATTGAAGTGATTGAAGGATAGAAGAATACCTCTCCTGTTTCTTCATCGGTGAGCGCCATAAATCCAAGATCCTCACCATCACTGGAATTTGGATCGGTGAATGCGTCTGAGTCGCTTGGTGGATCTTCGGTTGTAGCGACCGGCACTTCACTCGCTACCAGCGCTCGCCTTGGAGCATCCCTCTTGGCCTTCAATTCTTCGCGCTCTTTGGCACTTAGCTTTGGGCAATCGGATTTGTAGTGGCCCATCTTGTGGCAGTGGTAACATTCCACTTCCATCATGTCGCGCGGGATCGGCTTGGTCGTCTCTTCTCTCTTTCCTTTTCCTTCTCGAGCATCAGTGCTCCTCCCTTTGTACTGCTTGTAGAATCTTTTGTACTTGCCCACTCGAGAGTTCATCTTGTTGAAGTTCTTGGATTAGAACGCAATGTGTTCTTCCAATTCTTCTCTCGTCATCTTGGCTAGCGACTGCTCGCTTGGCCCTTCGGCAGCTTTGAACGCTACTCCTTTTGACGTAGTGGGCGCTTCATCCTCGTCGTCGAGGCTCATTCGATTTAGATCAAACTCGTGAGCTTTGAGTTCGGAGAACAGCACTTCTGGCGTTAGCTTCGTTAGATCCTTGGTAGCTAGATATAGCTCCTTCATGGTCTGCCACTTCCTTGTGAGAGCACGGACTATTTTCAGATTTACTTCCTTGTCTGTGAGTTCCTTCCCAAGCGAGTTGAGAGTTGCAGTAATGTTGGTAACTCTCAGCTCGAAGGCGTCGATGGACTCTCCGGACTTCATCACCAGATTTTCAAACTCCCGCATCTGAACGGCGAGCTTGTTCTCCTTGATTTTGTCTGTGCCTTGAGAAATGAGGGCTAGAGTTTCCCACATTTCGTTTGCTGTTGCGCACTTCCTAATCCTTGGAAGGTAGGCGTCCGACACGGTGCTCTGCATCGTGTGGCGTGCAATCTTGTCGAGGTTGGCAACTTTGAAATCATTTGGAGTATACTCATCCTTATCCTTTTCCACGTACTGTTGTCGAACGTGGGCTGGACGACCTTCAGCGGCTGGAACCTCCACAGATATGGCTTTCTTGATTTCGATTGGTCCGTCCTCAATGACTTCCCACATCCGGTCGTGGATTGAGCATAAGAAGCTTTCGACAAGGAAACTCCATATCTCGTATCCTTCGATCGAGAACTGTGGAAGATTTGATGCACTGTATGTAGACATAGCAAACTATCAGCAGTAAATGCAATATGCGTGGGTGAGGTTTTGATGCACTTAGGAAAATAGGATCCGGTTCAGTGAGACAACGTGAAGCGAGTGGGGACTCGCTTCGGATATGCAAAGCAGAGGCTCGAAAGAACCTGGCTCTGATACCACTTGTTGGTCCCGGTTTGTTAATAGGAAAATACGTAGAGGGGGGGGGGGGTGAATACGTATTTTGAAGTTTTTCAACTTCAAATCCCTTAACTCAGAGTAACAAGTAAAGAGCTCGCTTCGAGACTTAAGACCTAGCTGAAGCTAGATCTACAGTGCTAGCTTGCCTGCTTGACCAAAGTGAACACTTGATCAAGAGGGAGTCTTTACTCGTATGTGCGGAATTTGGTGAGCTAAAATCTTTCCTAAGTAATTAAAAACTTCAAGTTATGTTTGTTAAAATGCTTGTGCAATGAATAATCGAATAAGAAAGATTAGGGTTAGAGAGATATACGACACCGAGATTTATAGTGGTTCGGAGATAACGCTCCTACGTCCACTTGTTGCACGACGGCAACTGTTCTTTTCACTCAAGAACTTGAAGGTTACGGGTCCTTCAAAAACCTAGTCGAGATCGGGCTTCACTTGCCTGGATCTAAAGACTGACGTAGTGATTGCGGGTTCACTACACAAACCTAACAACGACTGGAAGCTTCACTCGCTTCAGTCAAACACAGACAGGGAGATTTCGGGCTCTCCTTACAGCCTAGCTTCGATCGAGCTTTACACAAACGATGTAAGTGTAAGCTTGGATCTCAACTCTACGATCGAGGCTTCTTCAATCGATGAAAGAAGGGCCTTAGATCTGAACAACCTAACGACAACACTCAAAACCTAACAGACGAAGTTTAGGGTTTTTGGTTGACGACACACTATGAAGAACTCTTTACAGTGAATGCAAAGATTGGCTAGAGTTCTTCTTCTAAGCTCGGATATATGAAGTGGGCTTAGAATCTAAGTGTGAAGGCTGTGAAGACGAGTTCCAATGGACTGGAAACTCGGAGAACACTTGAAACAAAAACTCGAAGATTTGCTCGAAGGCTTGGGAGTGTTTGTTTGCAGTAGGCTCGAATGCGCAAGTAGTGTTCTACATCTTCACGTCTTCATCCTTCACTATTTATAGGCGGAGGGTTGGCTGAGATCCGTTGCTTGGTTGGTGGCCTTGTCCCTCCTCCTCTCGACAGTACTTGCGCAGGCAGTAGCTTTTGCAGACGCGCAGTTTTGGACTTTTGTCGAAAATGGCTAAGTTCCAAGTTTAACAGTAACTGGAGCGAGCTAGTACTGTTGCGGCGTCTTTGTCGGCCTGGCAGTCAACTCCGCTGCTCCTCTCCGCTTTCGACACGTGGAGATCTCGTAATTAATGCAAAGATCTCTAGTTGACTGGAATTCAAATTCGGAGCGGGAATTTGTGCTGTCGCTTTCTGGTAGGTAGTGACCCGCTTCGCTTTGAAGTTGTAGCGGCCGCTCTGAATTGAGTCGCTTCGCGGTCATATTTGTAGTGAGTCACTTTGCTTCAGCGTTCGCTTCGCTTTGCTTTAGCGCTCGCTTCGCTTCGCTTTGCAGCGTTCGCTTCGCTTCGCTTCGCTTCGCTTCGCTTCGCTTTACAGCATTCGCTTCGTTTTGCTTCGCTTCGCTTTGCTTCGCTTCGCTTTGAACTGTAGCGTTAGCTCTGCTTCGCTTTGCTTTGAACTGTAGCGCTCGCTTCGCTTCGCTTTGGCAGACTCACTTTGAATCTACTGTAGCGATCGCTTCGCTTCGCTATTCTTTGGCACGCTTCACTTCAGCTTGCTTGACTTGCTTCGCTTTGGAAAACACACTCAAGCGAGTGGCCTTCACTTGAACTTTTGAAGCCTAATCTAAGCAAAATAAAAGAGCCATCCTAACAGTGTAGGCCTAGAAAATTCTAACCTATTAACTACATCAAAATGGGTCGCTTGGGAAAAGGACGCTTGGGGTTTTGGGATCTAATCAAAACAAATGACTTCATTTATCAAATGTCCCATGAAGTTCCCCCTTAACAATTTAGTCCTTAACAATTCCCAACACATAGGATTTGAGAACAGCAGCTTCCTGCGGCCATATATTCAGCTTCCGTTGTTGAAGTGGCTACGCTTGTTTGCTTCTTTGAGAACCATGAGATTAGCTTGCTTCCCAAGAACTGACATGTGCCCGACGTTGATTTCCTATCAACTCGGCAACCTCCATAGTCAGCATCGGAATATCCAGTGAGCTCCAAATTGTCCTCCGCTGGATACCACAGACCCATGTTGACAGTGCCCTTTAAATATCGAAGAATCCTTTTGGCAGCTTCAAGATGGCTGTGTTTGGGATTGCTTTGGAAGCGAGCGCAGACTCCGACTGCAAAAGCAATATCTGGCCTACTTGCAGTGAGATAGAGAAGTGACCCGATTAGGGCACGATAATCTGTAGGATCTACAGATTTTCCTCCTTCGTCTGGCTCCATCTTCCAGTTGGTATTCATAGGAATCTTCACAGCTTTAGCATGTTGAACACCAAACTTGGCAAGCATATCTCGAGTGTACTTGGCCTGGTTGATGAAAATTCCATTATCCTGCTGCTTCACTTGAAGACCTAGAAAGCAGCTCATCAAGCCAATCATCGACATCTCATACTTGGTCTTCATTAGCTCTCCAAACTTCTCGCTAAGCGACTGGTTTGGTGACCCAAATATGATGTCGTCCACGTAGATCTGGACCCATAGCATATCATCTCCATGATTGATGGTGAAGAGAGTCCGATCTATCTTTCCCTTTTGGAATCCATTTTCCACTAGGAATTGAGATAATGTATCGTACCAAGCTCTGGGAGCTTGCTTCAACCCATACAGGGCTTTCTTCAAGCGATACACTTTATCTCCCTGCTCGAAACCCGGTGGCTGCTCCACATACACTTCTTCCTTGAGTTCACCGTTGAGGAATGCGCTCTTCACATCCATTTGGTACACTTTGAATTTCTTGGCCGCTGCATAGGCTAGAAATAAACGGATCGCTTCAAGACGTGCCACTGGAGCGAAGGTCTCGTCAAAGTCGATTCCTTCCTCTTGGCAGTAGCCTTTGGCAACTAGTCGCGCCTTGTTCCTCACTACCTTGTGGTCCTCGTCCGTCTTGTTCTTGAACACCCACTTGGTGCCAATAACATGCTGAAACTTGGGACGATCCACGAGGTACCATACGTCGTTCCTGGTGAACTGATTCAGCTCTTCTTGCATGGCGATCACCCAGTTAGAATCGGCTAGGGCTTCCTCCACGCTTGATGGCTCAATGTTTGAGAGAAAGCAACTGAACATGGCACTTTCTCCAAACACTTGACTTCTGGTCACTACACCCTTGGATGGATCTCCAATGATTTGGCTAGGTGAGTGATCCTTGAGCCACGCTCGCTTTGATCAGCCAGCTTCATCTTCATCCGCTTCCTTGTCGCTCGCTTCACCGTCTGAAGCGACTGGATTGGGTGCTTGGCCTGCACTAGCTTCAGGAATCTTGGGGGCAGCTTCGACTTCTCCTTTGGGATCCTGCTCGCTTGAGTCCTTGATCTCATCATCTTCATCAAGCACGTCCCAAGTGAGTTGATTTGAGGGTTCCTTGCTTTGATTCTTTTCATTCGCTTGGGCCTGTTCCTGTGGAAGACTTAAAGAAGATTCATCAAATACGACATGGGGTGATTCTTCCACAATTAGGGTTTTACAGTTGAATACTCTGTAGGCTTTGCTAGATGTAGAGTATCCTAAGAATACTCCTTCATCTGCTTTGCTTTCAAAGGCTTTCAACTGTGACTTCCCATTGTTGTGAATGAAGACCCTACAACCAAAAATATGGAAATAAGATATGTTAGGAATTCTCCCTGTCCATATTTCATATGGTGTTTTGTCGTGCCGTTTGTTGAGAAGCGTCCGATTCTGTGTGTAGCACGCCGTGTTGGCAGCTTCAGCCCAATACTTCATTGGAAGCTTCGAGTCAGCAATCATGGTGCGAACGGCTTCTTTGATGATTCGATTTCTTCTTTCAGCAACTCCATTCTGCTGAGGAGTGCATGCTGAAGAAGTTTGATGTGCTATGCCATGCTCCGTGCAGTACGCTTCAATTGTAGAGTTCAGGAACTCTGTGCCTTTGTCGGAGCGAATGGTCACGATAGCTTGATTCTTTTCCACCGCCAATCGCTTGAGTAGTTGTGGCAGTTTAGTCAGTGTCTCCTTCTTGCTGAATAGGAATACAACCCATGTGTAGCGAGAGAAATCGTCGACTACAACTAGAGTGTACTTCCTTCCATTTACACTAACTGGAGTAACTGGACCAAACAGATCCATGTGAAGCAGCTCGAGCACTCGCTTTGATGAGGCTTCTTCGAGACTGGCGAAGTGCTTCTTCGTCTGCTTCCCTCGTTGGCATGGTGAGCATGGATGGTCTCTGATGAAGACTTCATTCGGTATGCCTTGCACCAAACCTTTTCGAGCTAAGCGATTGATAGCTTTGAAATTGAGGTGGTTCAAGCGTCTGTGCCATAGCCATCCAATTTCTGTAGCACTTCTTGCAACTAGACAAGTTTCCTCCTTGCAGCTGTCCCATTGTGCTATGTAGACATTCCTTTGTCTAACTCCAGTGAGCACAATCTGGGATGTGAGTTTGCTCTTCACAATGCACTTGTTGGAGATGAACTCCACCCTGTACCCTTTATCACAAAACTGTGAAATAGATAACAGGTTGTGCTTGAGTCCTTCCACATAGGAGACTTCTTCAATTGTGAGCTTTCCAATTTTCAGTGCGCCGTATCCCCTGGTGCTTCCTCGAGAGTTGTCACCAAAGGTTACGTGTGGACCCTTCTTCTCTATGTAGTTGTGAAGTAGAGCTTTCATGCCAGTCATGTGTCTTGAACATCCACTGTCCAAGTACCAAACTAGTTGACCCTCACTTGGCATGGGATCCACGGCGCTCACCTGCAATTAGACAGATTTTGGTACCCAAATCAGTTTGGGTCCTTGCAGGTTAGTTCCCTTAGGTACCCACACTTGCTTCACTCTCTTTTGAGATGAAGCTTGTGTCTTGGGCTTCTCGACCTTCGAAAACTTGGTGTACTGCCTAGAAGCAGCTTCACACGTGCAACAGTGTGTGCAAGAGGGGTAGCGGCTCGCTTCAGACCTACCTATGCTCTTCCCACTTTGCTTATATCCTGAAGCGACTCGCTTCGGATTAGCTCTGGGTTTAGAGACTGACTTAGGGTTTCTAGTCTGTCGAAGCGGCTCGCTTGGTTTCCTCGAAGCGGTCCAACTAGGGTTTTGACCCCGACTCGCTTGAGTAACCTTGGAAGTTTGAAGCGGCCTCTTGGGTGCTTCAAGTTCTTCCCCCTCAACGTTTGTCCGGTTGGACCATCTCCAGTCCGGATAACGTGACACATAGACATTACTCCTTTTCTTGAAAGGGAGATCCTTTGTCTCTCGTGTCTTGGCTTGAGACTTAGAAGCTTCAACAGTTCTCCCTTTACCCTTGGATTGGTAAGACTTAGCATGTTGAGTGCTAGGGATTGTTGAATTTTGCTTGCCCTTCGGATCTGCCCTTAAAGATATAGACATCTTCATTGGCTTCCTTTTAGGGCTCTCAGCCATTTTGCCTTTGTCTTTGTTGGTGGTCGCTTTGGATGCAGTGGGCAATTCCAAAGTGACTGATGGTGTCGTGTTTGAAGCACCAACAAAGACAGTTGGCTTGGAAGGTCCACCCTCATATCCAAGTCCTCCCTTTCTACCAAAAGGTAGAAGAGAACTCTCTAGTGCCTGTCTAGCGTATGATGCTTTATTTAAGTTGGCGACTAGAGTGGATTGGGTTTCATACCTTCCCTCCAAGCTTTGATGTCTAGCGAAGAGATCCTCGAACTTACTAGTCATGGCCCTTAGATTAAGTTTGACTTGGTCAAGCTCACGGGCTAGCTTTCGGTTCTCCTTCTCGCTTCGAGACAGAGCTTGTTTTACCACTTCGTGGTCGCTTGACAATTTTTGGTGCTTGTCAAACAACTCACTCCATGTAGAGGATTGTTCTTCCTCATTGACAGTGTGTGCTAGTGTAATTGAAGTGATTGAAGGATAGAAGAATACCTCTCCTGTTTCCTCGTCGGTGAGCGCCATAAATCCAAGATCCTCACCATCACTGGAATTTGGATCGGTGAATGCGTCTGAGTCGCTTGGTGGATCTTCAGTTGTAGCAACCGGCACTTCACTCGCTACGAGCGCTCGCCTTGGGGCTTCCCTTTTTGCTTTCAGTTCTTCTCGCTCCTTCGCACTCAGCTTTGGGCAATCGGATTTGTAGTGGCCCATCTTGTGGCAATGGTAACATTCCACTTCCATCATGTCGCGCGGGATCGGCTTGGTCGTCTCTTCTCTCTTTCCTTTTCCTTCTCGAGCATCAGTGCTTCTCCCTTTGTACTGCTTGTAGAATCTTTTATACTTGCCCACTCGAGAGTTCATTTTGTTGAAGTTCTTGGATAAGAACGCAATGTGTTCTTCCAATTCTTCTCTCGTCATCTTGGCTAGCGACTGCTCGCTTGGCCCTTCGGCAGCTTTGAATGCTACTCCTTTTGACGTAGTGGGCGCTTCATCCTCGTCGTCGAGGCTCATTCGATTCAGATCAAACTCGTGAGCTTTGAGCTCGGAGAACAACACTTCTAGCGTGAGCTTCGTTAGATCCTTGGTAGCTAGGTATAGCTCCTTCATGGTCTGCCACTTCCTTGTGAGAGCACGGACTATTTTCAGATTTACTTCCTTGTCTGTGAGTTCCTTCCCAAGCGAGTTGAGAGTTGCAGTAATGTTGGTAACTCTCAGCTCGAAGGCGTCAATGGACTCTCCTGACTTCATCACTAGATTTTCAAACTCCCGCATCTGAACAGCGAGCTTGTTTTCCTTGATTTTGTCTGTTCCTTGAGAAATGAGAGCTAGAGTTTCCCACATCTCCTTTGCTGTTGCGCACTTCCTAATCCTTGGAAGGTATGCGTCCGACACGGTGCTCTGCATCGTGTGGCGTGCAATCTTGTCGAGGTTGGCAACTTTGAAATCATTTGGAGTATACTCATCCTTATCCTTCTCCACGTACTGTTGTCGAACGTGGGCTGGACGACCTTCAGCGGCTGGAACCTCCACAGATATGGCTTTCTTGATTTCGATTGGTCCGTCCTCAATGACTTCCCACATCCGGTCGTGGATTGAGCATAAGAAGCTCTCGACTCGGAAACTCCATATCTCGTATCCTTCGATCGAGAACTGTGGAAGATTTGATGCACTGTATGTAGACATAGCAAACTATCAGCAGTAAATGCAATATGCGTGGGTGAGGTTTTGATGCACTTAGGAAAATAGGATCCGGTTCAGTGAGACAACGTGAAGTGAGTGGGGACTCACTTCGGATATGCAAAGCAGAGGCTCGAAAGAACCGCTGCTCTGATACCACTTGTCGGTCCCGGTTTGCTATAGGAAAAATACGTAGAGGGGGGGGGGGGGGGGGGGTGAATACGTATTTTGAAGTTTTTCAACTTCAATTCCTTAACTCAGAGTATAAAGTAAAGTGCTCTTTGGAAATACTAAGACCTAGCCGAGGGCTAGATCAAAAGCAATCACGAATCTCTTGACCTAAGCTTAGAGCTTGATCAAGAGTGAGACTTTACTCTTTGTGCGGAATTTGGTGAGCTATAATCTTTCCTAAGTAATTGAAAATCCAAGTTAAGTTTGTTTATATGCACGTGCAATGGATAATCGAATACTGTAAAGAGATTAAGGTAAGAGAGATACGACACAGAGATTTATAGTGGTTCGGAGATAACGCTCCTACGTCCACTTTGTTGCACGACGGCAACTGTTCTTTTCACTCAAGAACTTGAAGGTTACGGGTCCTTCAAAAACCTGGTCGGGATCGGGCTTCACTTGCCTAGATCAAACGACAGACGTAGTGATTGCGGGTTCACTACACAAACCTAACAAAGACTGGAAGCTTCACTCGCTTCAGTCAGACAGACAGGGAGATTACGGGTGTCTGTTTCTTCTCTTTCCTTACAGCCTAGCTTCGATCGAGCTTTACACAAACGATGTAAGTGTAAGCTTGGACCTCAACTCTACGATCGAGGCTTCTTCAATCGATGAAAGAAGGGCCTTAGATCTGAACAACCTAACGACAACACTCAAAACCTAACAGACGAAGTTTAGGGTTTTTGGTTGACAACACACTTATGAAGAACTCTTTACAGTGAATGCAAAGATTGGCTAGAGTTCTTCTTCTAAGCTTGGATATATGAAGTGGGCTTAGAATCTAAGTGTGAAGGCTGTGAAGACGAGTTCCGATGAACTGGAAACTCGGAGAACACTTGAAACAAAAACTCGAAGATTGCACTAAGGCTTGGGAGTGTTTGTTTGCAGTAGGCTCATATGCGCAAGTAGTGTTCTACTTCTTCACGTCTTCATCCTTCACTATTTATAGGCGGAGGGTTGGCTGAGATCCGTTGCTTGGTTGGTGGCCTTGTCCCTCCTCCTCTCGACAGTACTTGCGCAGGCAGTAGCTTTTGCAGACGCGCAGTTTTGGCATTTTGCTAAAATTGGCTAACTTCCAAGTTTAACAGTAACTGGAGCGAGCCAGTACTGTTGCGGCGCCTTTGTCGGCCTGGCAGTCAACTCCTCTGCTTCCTCTCCGTTTTCGACACGTGGAGATCTCGTAATTAATGCGGAGATCTCCTGTTGACTGGAGTTCAAATTCGGAGCGGGAATTTGTGCTGTCGCTTTCTGGTAGGTAGTGGCTCGCTTCGCTTTGAAGTTGTAGCGGCCGCTCTGAAGTGAGTCACTTCGCGGTCATATTTGAAGTGAGTCACTTGGGAATAATTTTCCCGAGAAACTTTTTAAGTGAATATTGACACGCGTTGACTCGCTTCGGCTTTTCTTTGTAGCGCACGCTTCGCTTCGCTTTAGTGGGTTCACTTGATTCCACTGTAGCGCTCGCTTCGCTTCGCTATTCTTCGGCACGCTTCACTTCAGCTTGCTTGACTTGCTTCGCTTTGGAAAACACACTCAAGCGAGTGGCCTTCACTTGAACTTTTGAAGCCTAATCTAAGCAAAATAAAAGAGCCATCCTAACAGTGTAGGCTTAGAAAAATTCTAACCTATTAACTACATCAAAATGGGTCGCTTGGGAAAAGGACGCTTGGGGTTTTGGGATCTAATCAAAACAAATGACTTCATTTATCAAATGTCCCATGAAGTTCCCCCTTAACAATTTAGTCCTTAACAATTCCCAACAAAAGCCACCCTTGAAAAAGCCCTATATTAAATAACGCTTGTTAGGGCTACCATAAATGGTTTGCAAGGATCTGTTAACCCAGCAGTATCCCACAACTGAAGCCTCGTATTGAGGTCCATAAAAAAGGGAACTATATAAATGCCCTGCACCATAATTAGTTTCTTATCAATAAGTCATCACTTATCTTCATCTTATACTGGCAGAAGCCATCCTTTAAGAAGCCTTGTAATAAACAGGCAATGCTCATCAAAATTACCTGGAAGAGTTCATGATTACAAAGAATCTACTAAACTTAGATTATACGTACTTTAAGCTCCCTTCAAGGAAGCATCTAGAGCTGATTATTCTAAATATCTTTGAATATTTGCAGAACCCTACTGCCTCAGATGCTGCTTCAAAAGAAGCTGGCCAAGCTACGGGAAATCCAGCGAATTCCCTACTGGGGAATAAAGGAAAAGGCACTGTGGTAACAGAAGCCAGTGTCAATATGGAGGCTCAGTTTTCTCCAACCACGCTCCTCCAAATGAAAAACGCTCGTAGAAGGCGTGGTTGAAGGAGCTGTCGAGAAAAGACTTCACACCTTGGGAGTGAATTCCCAAATCCCTGATCCCCCAGGTGAAAACCAAGAGGGCGGAGGAAGCAAAAGCACCCCCTGCCGCGCACAAGCAGAAGCCCACGAATCCAAACACGAATCAAGAACTGATTTCAAAGCTGCCTCCTATAATGAATGAAACAGAAGAGGGATTTTCAACTGATTGGGAATCCCCAGATGAAGAGGGACCTGAGGAAACTGAGGGGAACCCTAACGAGAACACCCATAACACATGGGCTAAGAAGTATTGCCAGCAACAAGAGCAGATGAAGCTCTTAGCAAAGGAAGTAAAAAAAAAAGCTACCAGAAATTCACTGCATTTGACAACCATCAAGCAAGGCGCTAATGAGAGTCTTAGAGACTACATGACGCGTTTCAATGAGGCTGTCTTGGAAATACCATGAGTAGAACCAAAGCTGAAAGTACATGCCTGTGTAGATGGTTTGAAGCCGGGGCAATTCTTTGCTTCTCTCATAAAAAAAGAAGCCACTTCTTTTGAAGAGCTATTGACAAGGGTTCAAAAATATATTCATATGGAAGAAGCCCTAAGCAACAAAAGAATTGAGTTAACTTCTCAAAAAGAAGAAAAGCTCGAAGACATAAAAAGAGCAGCGCCAGATGCTTGGAAAACAGATCAAAGTGAGCGGTTCTTGAGGTCATTCACTCTTTTGACAAAACAGCATGATGATTTGTCCGAAATAGTCATGAAGAAACCAGGAGTGCAGATCCCTGTGGGACATAAATATCCCCCGAGGAAACCACCCTCTGATAAGTTCTGCAGCTCCCACAACGATTATGGACACGTGACTAACGAATGCATAAATCTGAAAATAGCTATCGAAAAATTAATCCAGGAAGGAGAGCTCTTGGAGTACATAAAAAAAAAAAAAAAAAAAAAAAAAAAAAAAAAAAAAAAGAAAGAAAGAAAGAAAAGATGCGGAGGAAACACTTGAAACTGAAAAGACATTGACATGTTAAGGGATTATATGATATGTGAAAACCACGCCTAAGAAAATAGCCCATCAACCACAGGAGAGTGAATACCATCCCGAAGGAAGGAAAAAGAGAGCCAGGTCAATGACACCTGTTGGCAAATGTTTTATTCCTTAATTCCATAATACATAGGAAAGTCAAACTAAGTCCTTACAGTTAAAAAATGCACTTTTTGAGAACGCCGCCTAAAATGAGGCATAATTCCTCCGACTCCTTATACCTCACTAGGGGGGGGGGGAGTAGGGAGTATCCCTAGTAACAATACCTACATCCCATTATCTTAAAATGCTTTTTCCACAGCGATATTTATGGTAAGGGCAACAGGTTGGAGCAAGATGAAAAATCATATATCCATAAAAGTAAAAAAAGACTCATATGGACAAAAGCAGAAAGCAGAATCTGAAAAATAAAATTCCAGTCATCCAAAAACTTGGAGCAAAACACAAAATAAAAGCAAAAAAGATTTGCTTAGAAACAGTAGTCGACATAAATAAGAAGTCGATAAAGGAATTCTAATTTGGAGCTGAAGGCTCAATAGTTTCAGGATTAAACAAGTTATCCACAAAACGATCGCAGCATCCTGGTTGGGATCTGCAGAAGCATCCTGATTGGGGCCAATAGCGGTACCCTGAGCAAGCCCCGAGGGATCCTCGGAAGAAGGGGCTGTGGTATCAATAATAGGAGGGTTATGAGTAGTAGTGGGATCCTCATTGATCTGCCCAGTTCCGGCGGTAAAGATATCAGATTCAGTTGTTCTTCCCGCTTGAATCTCTGCAGAAGAGATAGTGGAAGCTTTCCCGGAGCCCTTGAGAGAGGCGGCCTGGTCGGCCAAAGTATGAATGGCACTGTCGGATTCTGGGTATCTGAGGAATCAGAAGAGAACCATTCGGGAGAAGAAACCTCAAAGGGAAGCTCGCATCTGGGCGGTAGTAGATCGGGAGAATCCTTTTCCTGAAAGATAAGTGAAAACATTACATAATGGCACATTATGAAAATAACAACGTCAGTACGAGTAAGAAATGAGTTTTTGGATCCTAAAATAATACCTCCTCAAAAACTCTCTTCAAAAGCCTCTGGGCCTCAGCATCAGGAAGATAAGTCTAGATGCGGGGAGAACCCCAAGGAGGTGATGGCTCCAAATGTTCATGGGGGCGATGAAGGATTTCAGCCGCCTTCCGAAGCTGCCGGAGATACCAAGGGTTCTGATCGCTGATTTTGCGGTTGAGGGCCAAGGTCTCAGGTGAGCGGCTAAAGGCCTCTACAATAGGACCCAAATTGACAGATGCCGCCTTCTCAGGAACACCTAGCATCTTACAACATTCGAACACAGACTTTGCTGCCCATTCAGAAAGAGGTTCAGTCATCCTGACCCAGAAGCTGGGAGAGTGGAGATAAGCTTCAGGGTAAATGGTTAATTAAATGGTCAAGGAAAGCCTGCCCATAGGGGGTAAGAAGAAGCTGAGATCGACATATGTTCTGGGGTTTACATATACTCATATGTTTTGTTATGTAACAAGCTACTTGATGATTTGATTTTGAGGATAATTTCCATTATTAAACAAAATCCATCAATTAGAACAGTCTATTTCCATAACTTCTCACGATTCGATGGTATTTTTGTGCTTAAGCACCTGGCATTACATCATAATTATAAGTTAAAACCCCTAATGAGGGATAACAAACTTTATGAGGTTTCAGTCTATTCAGGTAAAAGAATCTTATTCCGCTTAAGAGACTCCTTACACCTACTTCCTGGCAAACTAGATGACCTTGCAATGAATCTAACGAGGTCTAATTTCCTGACTACTAAAAGGCAACAAGCCTTGTTTGTTGCCAGTCTCGCATTAAGTGAAGCAGCTCCAAAGTGGATCGTATCCCGTCTTTATCAGAAATGGGACAGTCATCCGTCTAACGAGAAAACGAAAGGCGCCGAGATATTCTATGACCCAAAGGGCCTTGTCACGAGCTGGGCTCGAACCAGCGCTCCTCATACCCCTGGTAAGGCCTTGCTCAAGCCCTTCCTTTAAACACTCGGCTCGAGAAGAAGCTTTTGCTCGCATTAGTTCTTGCTCATCTTGCCTCTTAAGCTGCTCTATCTCCGCAAAATGGGCGTCATGCGCCCCGACTAATTGTGTAACAGAAACTGTTAAGGCTTCATGGAAATCCTTTGCTTGTTGAACATGAGACCCAGAGCTAGCTCGAAGCTGAGAAACCTCTTTTTCCTGAGCCTGAAGATAAATCTCCCTATCTTGATCTTTCTTCTGTAATTCGGACAGCTCCCTCTCAAGCTTCGATTTTTGAGCTTGGAGAGTTTGAAAAGCCTCATGTTGACGAGTTTTCTCCTGAAGGCGATTCACTTCAGCCTGGAGTTTCTTTTTCTCCTTCTCCGCATGAGAATGATGAACATGTAAGTTGTCATAGGCTAAAGCACGGACACCTAGCATAGATCTGCAACTAGCAGCCTGAAAAGAGTAAAGATAGCCAATGTAAATATTACTAATACTATCTTATCTTGGAAAAAGGAAGTGAATGAGCTAAAGATATACCTGTAGCTCAAGGCTAGCAGCCTTCTTTAATAAGAAATCAGAAGGTTGAGCTGCTGCCAACCCGCCAGTCCTCTTCGCGGGGAATGCTATCTAGGATCATAGCGGCCAAACCCCCATCTATCGCATTGACCATCCCGGGGAAGGAAACGCTGGCACCCCTATTCCCTTGTATGGTCGAGGGAGGAACATCTAGACCCTTCCGAAGAAGGGAGTGGATGAAAGCTAAAGAGCTAGCAGAAGACGAAGAGAGACGATGCTGAGAGGTCTGAATCTCCCTTTGAGGGAGGTAAGGATTAACGCTAGCAAACGTAGCCAAAGGATTTAAAGCCTGGATTTGAGAATCCCGTTCATGCAGAGCAGGGGATCCAAAAGCAGCAAAGCCCGAAGCAGAGGGAATTATAGTTCCTTGAGTGAGCCAAGAACCATGGAGTCAGGCTCATACCGCCCCTTCTTAGCAGGGGGCTACGAGGGGATGAGCTTTTCCTCTTATCAGAAGAGGGAGGAGGATCCATTGAGACAATCCTCAGATCTTCTTTAGAGGTGGAAGAAGCCTCTTTAGTAGTCAGATCCTGACTTGGTGATAAAAAAGTAGAGCCCTCCACCGAAGGAGGGGTAATAGGGAGTGGGGAAGAAGAATTCGGGCCCCCCAGGTCCGCCATCGGCCCTGATTTAGCAAAAACTTTGCTTTTCCTCTGCTGCGAAGCTGATACCTTTGATCGAGAAGAAGAGGAGACATCTACTCCTCGGGAGGGTTTAGGCAGGCTCCTGGAACCACCTATAGGGGAAGAGAAAGCTTCGCGCTCAGCTGCAGAAGCTTCCTTAGCCAGACCAGGGGCTCCATCTTTGGGATCTGCTTCAACAATTAGTTGTTGGAGCTTCAAAGGCCTTCTTCTTTAAATTTTGTTTGGAGACATCCATTCCTATGCATAATGAAAAAATTAGTACCATTCATATACCTAGAAAAGGGGATCTAAAAAATAACAATAACAATAATATCAAGGAAATTTTTTACCCATTAAAGGAGACCAAGGAATGCTGGGTTTCAAACCAAAGAAGGAAAGAGTATCTTCACTCTCTACAATAGGCCTAAGCATGGTATGATCAGAAGGATACTCACGCAAAAGTGAAGACATTACTTCTTCCTCCCAAGAAGATAATTCAGAAGGGAGAGACCGAGAGGTTTTCTCCTTACCAGGATTCCTATATAAATTAATATCAGGGATATTCCAAGAAGCGCCCGAAGGAGGCCTAACTACCAAGTAGCACTTATGCCAATCTTTATCTATAGACTCGTATTTGCCGTATATATAAGCAAAGTGAACAGTGGGAGAAAAGTACAGATGAGAATCCCTGTGTTTTAATTCGTGAGTATGAAAGAAGAGGAACGCAGTATCCCTCACCCCCTCTAGGCTAACAATTATGTGAAAAAAAAGTAGCCTTACGAATGGAGGCTGGATTCAATTGATTCAGGGGGGCATTGTATAAATGAGCAATGCGAGAGAAAAAGGGGGGCACAGGAAAACGTAGTCCGGCTCCTAATTGAAAAAACCAGAAAGCCTTCAGAGGAGGCTCTAGCGACGAAGGACGCTCATCTTTCTCAGGGATCCTTAGAGAATATCCCCAAACTCCTTTACTTTCTTCATAAAAACATCTAATGTTGTTCTATCTAGAGCAGAAGATTCGTATTTTTCTAGAGGCAAAACCTGTTTCTTTGATCTATCCTCCGTGTTCCCCCTTTGAACCCCAGATCCCGGAATAGATCTGGTGGACCTGCTACGGCCTTGATGGCCAGAAGTACCTCGTGGGGAGGGAGAAGATTTCATGGTAACCCTCTAAGAAGATGACAATGGAGAATCTAAGAGGAGGGCGAAGTGTAGAAAATACCTGCGCAGTAGGGAGAAAGAGCGTCAAGAAGTCGAAAGGGGCAAGGAAAGGGTTTCCTCTCTTCCTCTGAAAAATTTGAAAAATATAAGGGAAAACAAGTGGTTACTGCCCATAAATTTTGGGAAATGAAAAGGGAAGAAGAGAAAGCGCGTTTCTATCAACGCCCCAGAATCTAGTTAATGCCAGCAGAAGGGTGTTGCCCTCCCTTCGAGCGTGCTCACACGCGCGAGAAAATAATAAAAAATAATAATAAAGAGAGACAAATAAAGATGTGGATCCTTTTTTCCTTCAGAAAATAGGGCCAATTCATTCATAGGAAAGTTGGAGAAGCCTTAAAATCATCCCCAGGAATTCGCCGAAACCTCATATAACACGGAGAAGATGCCTTCATAGCTTGAAAAAACTCAAAGCTCAATGAAATGAAGTTTAGTCATTGGTTTCGATGGCAATGAACAATAAAGGGAGGCCAGGGCCTCTTATAAGCGAAAAGTAAGCTTCTCTTACGCTTTAGTCATATCGGAGAAGTAATGATGAAGAAAAATTAAAATTCCCCTGCATCTTTCTGACCTTGGAAGACTAAACGTTGCACCGTTTTCCATGCGACAAGACGTTGTGGCATATGTAGCATAACTTCTCCCTGCCAGCACCTCACCAGAAGCCGATGAAGCCTGCTCCTGGACCTGGGGGGGGGAGTAGCTGATAGGGATTAAGTATCAGCCTCGTCATCCAAATAGATCAATCCACTAGAAAGACACTCTTCTTATAAGTATATGGTAGCATATTACCAGAAGCTTCGTGGGTTCTTAAAGGCTTCAGACGCTCAATACATATATAAGGTATGTCTTACGCAGAAGCTAGAAGTCTTATCTCCTCCCAGAAGCCACCGGGGATCCATCGGCATCTGTTAGGAGCCAAGGGATCTGACCAATGCCCCAAGCATCTGGCAGAACCCTAGGTTCTGTGTAAGCATGTTATCCGCGTGACTCTACGAACTCTAGAGTGAGGGCCACTGCATTCATGATCGAGGGAATCCTGTCCCTATGGAAATTCCTTTTCTGTCCTTCCTTCACACGAATGCTTGCTTTTTCACCCTCTTTGCACCTATAAATATCCGGCTATCGCCTACACCATAATAACAACTCAACTCTCCATACAAACACGCATTCTTGCGTACTGTTTCATCCACTTACATCTTACTCTCCGAGCTCCTTTGGGCTTGAGCAGTCTAGGCTTCCGAAGCCTCCCGCCAGGAATGATCACTTGCAGTCATCTCCATCCCTCTTCCTCGACACCGAGGGGGGTCTCTTTCATTTACCGCCTTGAGCTCGAGGTAAAACCCTCATTCTCCAAAGGGAATGAGGCCGAACGGAGCTTCGTGCTCCTCACTTCTTTCTTCTTCCCGTTGCTTCGTTTCTTCATCGTTTACTTGAATGATTATCATACTCTATGGATTCTATTAGTTCATAGCCAAATGTGCCTTAATACACATCTTATCTAAACATAAAGCTTGATTACTACTCGTCATTTCCTGCGCGAGCTATGCTCTATACAAAATACATGAATATAGCTCCTCGGATGTACAAATCTCTTGCTCTTTACCGCTATAACGCTTTATCCGTGAACACTCCTTGTAAAACACGATGAATAATCTCTTAAATTGTTGTGGATCTCCAACCCGGATCTATCAGAGGTAACAGTAAGAGTAATAAAAACGAAGACACCAAACCTAGTTCGGTGAAATACCACCTACGTCTGGGGGAACAATCTAAGGAACCAATCCACTATCAAGAGTATATGAGATACAAGTATTCCAGAACGTAAGACCCACTATACATTCACTCCTCCCTGCTTAGGAAAATTCTCTGTTATCTCACACACACGGATACACACTTTTTTACACACACATCGAAATTGCTCACAATTTCCCTAGTTTTGTTCTTCGATTTCTCATTGCCTTGTGTTACAATCGTTTTTTTCGCTGCGTGTTCTTCTTTTGGTAGTCTTCCTGGATGTTTTAGATCTGCATTGTCTTGCTGTTGTTCCGTTTTAGAGCTCGTAGGGTTTTCCTTCTAGGGTCTCTTCTGTTATTTCTTATGGAATCGTTTCCGCTGCTGGTTTCTGCGGTATCGGCCAAGCGCCCGGCTACCGTTCTTTATTGCTCTCCTTCTCCACCGTCGTCCCCCAACCATCTAGCTATAGTTCCGTTCTCTTCTGACTCGATCGTGAAAGAAGCATTGTCTAACAAATCAGTCAAGCGTCATAAGAATCTGTTGAGTGCCGAGACTGTATCGGATGAGGATGAGATCTTTGATGACAATGATGTCAAAGATTATGAATGGATCGAATTCTTGGCTGATCAGAAAACCAGATCGTACTCAATTGTTGGAGCTTATGGAACGATTGAATGTATATGATGGGGAACAATTACGTCTGACCCCTCCGCCATCTGCGCCAATTCCCCCAGCAATCTGCCGAAATTGAAACAGAATTTCCAAGACCTGCTATCCGTTCTGTCTCGTGTCCTTCATCTCCGACTCAGGCTGCTCGATCTTTGAGGGTTAATATTCCTAAAGATGTCAATCTGGAGAAATCTCATAATATGCATTTTTTTTATTGAAGGGGGAGAAGAAAGCTCTTACCAGAATTTACAAGAAGTTAATTCAACTCCAGAGGTCACGATCAAAAATTCCACCAAAAGTCAACCCCATAAACAATCTCATGCTTCTCCTATTCCAAATCTTTTCTCTTTTAGTGCTCAGCAACAGCAACCTCAAACGACTCGTGCTAGCAGTAAACACCTTAGACGTTCTGCTTGTGCTTCTTCCTCCTTGAATAATCATACTACTCAGCGTACTGTTCCCTCATCCAAGTCTCATGATATTCCGAGCATTCCGCAACCATTTTGTGTTAACAATGAAGCTGCTTCCTTTGCTGATCGAGCTCGTAATGCTATCAAGAGTCAAGTCCTTATTGCCTTCAATCCTTCTAAATATATCCCAATTGGACCCAAAGGTGTTCGTGAAGGTAAACCTGTGATTTCATTCTCGAAAACTGACACTGACTCGCTTGCAGGTTGCGTAGGGTTTGCTTTGATCGGAAAGTTCTCTCATTCCATCCCCTCAGCTCACAATACTGGTAAGGCTCTCGGCAACATACCGATCAAAGGTAGTCTTAAATGGAACTTTTTGAATGCGAAACGTATTTTAATTGAGCTTTCAGAGTCGGTAGATTATACTAAATTACTCCTTGGTGCTAATGGTGATAAAGGATTAATTACACCTATGTGGTACGTTGATAGTATTCCTATGAGAGTCTTTAAATGGACCCCTACATTTAATCCTTCTTTCGAAACCCCCGTTGTTGTTGTTTGGTGTAATTTACCTGGTCTTCCTTATCACTTATATGATCAACATGCTCTTTATATGATTTGTGATTGATTAGGTTCTCCTATCCAAGTTGACCGTTCTACGGCAACTCGTTCTCGTATTTCCTTTGCTCGAGTTTGTATCGAGATAGATATAACCAAACAGGTTCCGGAGGAGATCATTTTGGAGATTGATGGTGTAGAATTTTCACAAAAAGTAGTGTGGGATAGTATTCTGAAGTACTGCTCTGATTGTAAACACGTGGGACATGAACCGGCTTCTTGTTATGCGTTTGGGAAGAATGAACGACCCAAACCTAGAGTCACTAATTCTCAGAAGCTGGCGTGAGAAGTCGTCTCTTCTTCTAAGAATAATTCCGTTTGCTCGCAGCCTGACATCTCTTTATCTGAAGCGGTCCAGCCGCTTATGATAAACCAAGAACTCTCAAGGGCTCAGTTCATCTTCTCAAGGATTAATTAATGATTAATACCAAGCTCATAATAATGCTCCTACTACTCAATTCTTGCAACAGTCTGTTCTTAAAGATCAAGCTAGTGGATGGATCAAAGTCTCTCATAAGAAAAAGTCAAAAGGTCGTGATCCGTTGCCAACAATCACCTCTGCAAACAAAATTTCAGTTTTGAATGATATCTCTAATTTGCAAGATCACAGTGGTTCTATTCCTTTGCATAAGGCCTCCACGAAGAAAGATGAGAATCATACCATGACCTCGGAAAATCTATCTCCATGCATGGATCTTCGTAGAACTGATGGGGGCACCAAACACTCCTCCCTTGGTACTGAGATGATGGATAAGGAAAATCATATTGAGGCTGACTGGATTAAGACAAATGGCGCTCCTAGCCGTGATAATCATGCTCAGATTAAATCTTTAATATCTGAGCCGTCTTCTTCAGCATCTCCATGTTAGTAAATTCTCTTATTTGGAATGCTCAGGGGGTTGTCAATCTGGCTATCTCGGGCACTCTTAAGAACTGGATTAAAGAGCATCATCTTGTTTTCGTGGCTATCCTTGAGCCACAGAATACGTGTGATCCAAGGTCTTTGGACCGTGATCTGGAACTTTCTTTCAGAATGGCTAATTCTAATAATAAAATTTGGATTTTTTCTCATCGTGACGTCGTGGTTGATGTTAGTCTTTGTATTGATCAACTTCTCCACGTCCGAGTTTCGGCCGCTGTGCTTCATCAACCCATATATCTCACGTCTGTATATGCCAAATGTACTAGGGCCTGTCGCTACACTCTCTGGGAGACGGTGAAAGAGATCTCTGCAGAGATGACTGAATGGTCGTGGTTGGTGGGTTGTGACTTTAACATCTTCTTGCATGAACATGAGAGAGAGGGCAGCACTGTTGATCATCATCTTGAAATGGCAGACTTCGCCGATGCGATTGCTGCCTGCCAACTTGTGGATCCTGGGTTTGATGGTCCTTTGTTTACTTGGGAAAGAAACGGACTTCGTCAGAGATTGGATAGAGTTCTTTTGGGAAGAGCATTGGAGTGACTCGTTTGCTGTTACGAGAATTGCGCACCTGCCAAGGATTTCGTCTGATCATGGAGCCCTCTTGGTGCGCTGCCAATTTTCAGCGTCTATGCCGCGAGCTTCGTTTCAATTTCAAAACATGTGGGTGAGACACCACAGTTTTAAGGATGAGATTGCTAGAGTTTGGGAGCCCCCTACCGATTCTGGAGGTATGATTAATCTGCAACTCAAGCTTGCTCGAGTTAAAAGATTCTTGAAGGTCTGGAATAAAATCTCCTTCGGCAATATCCATGATAAAGTTAGGACAACAGAAAAGGAGGTTTGCTCTGCAGGAAGCGTACGACTGTGCTCCCTCTCCTGAACTTCGGAGTGATCTTAATCATCTCATCGCTCGATACATCTTGTTCACCCGAATGGAAGAAAATTTTTGGCGCCAAAAGTCTGCTATTCGTTGGGCCATTGAGGGTGAGCGTAATACCAAATATTTCCAAGGTTGGTGATGAATCTTTGATTTGCGGCCCAATTAAACTAAGAGTTTGTGTACGGTTTGTGTGCGAAAGTAAACGGAGACGAGATTTACGTGGTTCGATCGGGGAGATCTACGTCCATGGGGAGGAAAGGAGTATGTATATTATTCAGAATAGCATAAGTAAGTACAATACAAATAATTCTTCTATTTATAGATGAGATAAACGCCGGTTGTGAAGGTGAGAACGTGGAGGTGTGGGTAGTTTCCTTGCTCCGGTTTCTTCTCCATCAACCCACGTACTTGAGTTTTAGGGCTCAATTCCCTGGGCCTGTGTTTGGTGTGGGCTGGGCCGAGCTGGTGTTGGGCCTGTCTCTACTGGGCCTATGCCGAGCTGGGCCTGTGCAGAGGTGAGCTGGTTGGGCTTTGGGCCTAGGGAAATGGGCCATTTCCTATCACATCCCCCCCCAAAAAGCGTGGGGTGATGGAGGTGATTTGGGCAGTACTGCTGTAGGTGTGCGTTTACTTCATGTCGGAGGTGCACTGCTTCTTGTGATGTGAGTTCGGTAGATCTGAACTGCTTGTCGTACCCCTTCGAGATTCGGAGTTCAGGTGATTTGAACTCAAACTTGGCGGACCCCCTTTGAAATTTGGAGGTCTGATTCGAACCCACTTGGCGTACCCCCTTTGAAACTTGGAGTTCGGGTGATCCGAACTCAATTTTGCGAGCCTCCGTTTGAAATTTGGAGGTCTGATCGAGCTCAACTTGGCGTACCCCCTTTGAAACTTGGAGTTCTGATCCGAACCCAACTTGGCGTACCCCCTTTGAAACTTGGAGTTCGGGTGATCCGAACTCAATTTTGCGTGCCTCCGTTTGAAATTTGTAGGTCTGATCGAGCTCAACTTGGCGTACCCCCTTTGAAACTTGGAGTTAGGGGGAGTCTGAACTCACTCTTGGCGCATCCCATTTTAAATTGAGAGTTCGAGATTGTCCGAACTCACTCTTGTGTATCCCCTTCGAAACTGAGAGTTCGAGATTGTCCGAACTCACTCTAGGCGTACCTCCTCGAAACTGAGAGTTCGGATGAATCCGAACTGGGCTCCCGCCGAAAACACATAAAGGTGTCAGGTGCATTAAATGCGACGCTTGGGGTACCGATAAAGCAGGGATTGGAAGGGTTTGTTCTTGAAACGCCGTCGCATTAACTAGCGTATTCAATACGCGTTAACTCTTCCCTTCTTTAATGTGCCTATCATTGGGGGAGAGTAATCATTCACTCTCTTTTAATTTGCGAAAAATCGGAAACCTAAATTTAAAATCCTCCTCACTGTTCATCGTCACCAACTTCGAACTTCCTGCAAATTCTTCCAAGAATCCTCCAAAAAGTAAGTCATGACTTCTTCATTATCTATTTCTGCTTAGCACTCGTCCTCTGAACGGTCGGCGCCTGTTGCCACCGCTTCTTCTTCTACGGCGGCGGAAGAAATCGCCGCCGATTCTTCAACTTCTTCCCCTCCTCCTCTTGTACTTTCCGACAGCACACGTGCGTGCGTGCGGTCAAATTGTAAAGATCCATACGCAGTGGAGGTAGCTTTCCCCACGTGCCCAGGTGTTTTTTGGAAGGTTGGGATCTACGACTCTTCCGTTTCTACCTCTACCCTATACGATTTAGCCGTAGAATACAACTTTCCCTCTTCTGTTCTTCTTCTTCAGCCCCGGGCCGGCGATAGGGCTTGCCGGCCCCCTTGTGGGTATGTGACCGTATATATTGACAAAATTAAGGGCGGCCTGCGTGTTCCTTTCCCTTCCATATACGCAGACATTTACAATACTTTTGATCTTGCCCTGCTCAAATCTCTCCGAACAACATAACCCAAATTACTGGGTTGGGGGTTGCCTGTTCGCGGTTGGACATTCCCTATTCGGTTAAGACCGTTGGGGCAATGTTTTCTTTCAAAGACCGGAAAGAGGGAATGGTATTATTCTGCCACCTGGTCTCAGTATAAGTTTTCTGTGGTTGTCCCGTCGAAGATTCCGAACTGGCAGAAGAAATTTTTCTTCTGTCAGTTTGAGGGTGCCACCGAGTTCGGGTGGCACACTGGTGGTGTTAAGCTGCTGCCGAGGTGAAAGCAATTTGCCGCAGTGGCGGCACATTTTGCTGGCCTCGGCAAGATGCCAATGACGTTGGCTGAGCTCGAGTCGGTCGTACCGAGCCCCGATGATCCTTCCACTGCGGCACGTTTTTTTTTTTTTTTTTTTTTTTTTTTTTTTTTTTTTTTTTTTTCGGACTTCGGCTCTGACTCGTTTCCTGTTTCTTCTGCAGTGAATATGGTTAAGGGGAAGAAGGTGTCCGGGCAGAAGAAAAGGAAGGGTGAAGCTTCCAGCACGCCCGCCGATTCAAAAAGGCAGGCAACCGGGTCATCGGAGAGGACCCGGTCTGACATTCCCACCCCCCGATCTCACGGTGTTCCTCCTTTTGCTGTCGAGGACATCGATGTGGCAGCGGCGGGTAAGCTGGTAATGGGCTCGGCCACTTCCGAGCCCGAGCTCGCTATCATCGGGGTCCGAACTGCGACTCCGGTTTTCCCAGCGGTAAGAATCCGATCCTTGTGTTTTGTTGTTGTTGTTGTTGTTGTTTTTTTTTTTTGACACCTTGGTTGTGTAGGGGGTGGACTCTGCGCTCGAGGATTATGAACTTGCCTCGGGCATAATAAAGAGCTTGCTGAAGGGCTCGGTGTCTAAGTTTGATCGAGTCACCGAGAAGGTGAAGAGGCTAGCCGCCGAGAAGGAGCAGGTGACGAAGGAGTTCGCCCTCGCCGTCACCCGAGAGGAGGAATTGAGGGAGCAGCTCGCTGCTGCTAATTCCGAGCTGGCCGCCGCCAAGGAGAAAGCGGCGAAAAGCGAGGAGGAGCTTGCCGCAGCTCGCTCACGAGAACGGGAGATGGCCGCAACTCAAAGCGGCGTTCTCCGTGCTCTTGTTGAGAGGATGTTCCTCAGCAAGAGGTTTAGCGCGCTTGTTCGGGACGTGACCAAGCTAGCGAACACCCGAGTTGTCGCCAAGGTGCTGGACAGCGTGGCCGTGGACTTCCCCGAACTTGACAAGGGGAAGTACGGTTACAAGGTCATCGAGGATGATGACATGCTCCGCCTCTACTTTCGGAAGATGGTGAAGAACACTGCTGCCTTCCCGGTTATCGAGCATTTCGCCGGGAAGGACACCATGCTGTCCGTGGCGGAGGTGGCGGAGTGTCCCGTAGATCGGGACATGAAATTTGAGTCCCTCATCGGACCGTTTAGGGAGGAGCTGAAAACATGCCCGGTCTCCCCCTACGTGTCCGATGAGGAGGTTGAGGAAGAGGAGGATGACTGGCAGAAGGATGCCGAGGTGGAGAAGACGGCCGAAGAGCAGAGGCCGGACACCGAGGCTGTACCTTCTGGCGGGGTCAGTTGATCCCCCCCTCGTATTTTTTTTCTTTGTTTTGTTTCTGACGGACTGTAATTGTACCCATTATTCAATCAATGAAACACCTTCTCCTCAGCTTTTGCTTATGTCATCTTATTTTACTTTATGTAGAACAAATCTGAATTGGACGTAACTTCCTATCTGGCTGAAATCAAACATCTTAAGATTCTTATCTATGCTAAAGATGGCGAGATCGGACGGCTTGACAAACGTGCTGAACACCTTCGGAATGAGTTCAATGCCAAATATAACGCCCTGCAGATCAAGGCGGATGCCAATAAAGCTCGGTACCTTCAATTGAAGGAGGATTATGCGAAGGCCGAGAAGATCGAAGCCGAACACACCGAATATGAAAAAGTTATTCATGAACTCGGTGGTAAGACGATTTCCGAGGTGGAGGTTGAGGCTCTTGAGGCTGTTCGGTGCGTGATAGGTGAGTGCAAGAACCAAGGTTCGAACTCGTGGGAAGTTGCCGAACATATAGCTGAGTTGCGGTATCTGACGAACTTGTTTCCATTAGTGCTGTCTCGCAATCCAATTATGAAGAAGTGGCTAGATAGGTACCCACAGGTACAGCCTGCAAAGCAAAACGTCCCTCGATTTCGGGCCTTGAGCCCGACTGTTCCGTCTCGGTTAATTAAGGATCAGTTGGACATGCTTCTTCCTGTTCAAAATCGCAGGCCTCCCATTCCGAACCGCGGTGACGGCAACTACGTTGCTCCTCGGATTATACATAGGGGCCGATCTTCTGGTAGCCGAGGAGGGAGTACAAGCCGATCTGCAGGAGTGAGCCGAGGTGGAGGGATCAACCGAGGTGGGGGTAGCCGCAGTGCAGGGCAAAACTCTCGGAAGAAAGAGAAATTAAATATAGACACTTTGCTCAATCCTCCAACCACCGGTCTGGCTAGCTACTTTTATCGTAGCAAAAAGCCTGATGAGAGTGGTCCTTCTGGTCAATAATGTAAACTGTAAACCTGCATAGAATAATAATTTCTTTGTTTTGATCACAGTATATATATATATATATATATATATATATATATATATATATATATATATATATATATTTTATGTGGCGAATTGCCTATTTCCGAGTTGACAATCTTGCCCTTATCGGCTTCCGAATTGACACGCAGGTCGTTATTCGGGACTTCCGAAGTGGCCTTGGGGCCTAACTTTGGCTTCCGACGTTACACTTGGGTCTTCCCTCGGGCTTAGGATGGCTATTGCCTATTATCCAAGGCCAAGGTGACACTTGGGTATTGATCGGGTTCCTGTTCTGCTGACTAGGTCGGTAGGGGTTGTCCCCTATTCGTACGATTTAGTTTAGTAGTTTTAACACTTGTCCTCGTCAGGATAATGTATGGTTTTGTTAAGGTAACACGCATATAAGTGGAGTAATGCAAAATAAAGTGAACACACAATAAAATAGAAACTACGAACTTTCATTACTTTGAAATATTTTGGGAACAAGACTCGAACTAAAAAGAGACCGAACTGACAGACTCGAATAAATAAACTGACGAACTGACAAGCAAGACTCTATCCTACATGATACTCCACACCTATGCATAGTACCTTTTTAAGTGGATAACATTCCATGGCCGCTGTACCGGCTCCCCGGACAAACTGGATAGCCTGTAGGCTCCTTTGCCAAGGACCTCGTCAACTCGGTAGGGACCCTCCCATGTGGCTTCCAGCTTTCTGAGCTTGCAAGCCTTACTGACCTCATTGTTTCGTAGGACTAGATCCCCCACACGGAATTGCCGATCTCGAACACGTCGATTATAATACCGAGCTATGAGCTGTTCGTACCGGGCTTCCTTGATGTAAGTTGTATCCCGTTTCTCTTCTAATAGGTCGAGATTCGCACTTCGGTTCTCGTCATTCACCTCGGAGATGAAATGAGTCGTGCGCGGACTGGGTAGTCCGATTTTGACAGGGATAACGGCTTCAGTTCCGTATGCCAGGCTATACGGTGTTTCTCCATTTGCGGTTCGTGGGGTAGTCCGATAAGACCATAGGACATTAGGAAGGTTTTCCACCCATAATCCCTTGGCTTTCTCTAGTCGGGTTTTGAGTCCTTTGACAAGTGTCCGATTCGTCACTTCGGCTTGACCATTTGCTTGAGGGTGGGCTACCGAGGTGAAACGCTGCTGGATCCGCAGTTCGTCACACCACTCCCTAAAGACTCTGTCCGTGAACTGAGTCCCATTGTCGGATACTAGAACATGGGGTATCCCAAAACGGCATACTACGTTCTTCCACACAAAATTACGGGCATTCTTACTTGTGATTGCAGCTAAGGGTTCTGCTTCCACCCACTTTGTGAAGTAGTCAATTGCAACTATGAGATGCCGCAATTGGCCAGGTGCCTTGTCGAAGGGTCCCACTATATCTATTCCCCACTGCGCGAATGGCCAAGGACTCTGCATTGCAGTCAGCTCGGTTGGTGGTAGCCTTGGCACGTTTGCATGTAACTGGCACTTCTCACACCTTTGCACCATTTCCGTGTAATCCTTGAGCATCGTGGGCCAGAAGTACCCGCATCTCATGATTTTCTTGGTTAGGGCCCGAGGTCCGATGTGGCTTCCGCAGGACCCCTCGTGCACTTCACGCATGACGTAGTCTGCTGAGTTCGGTCCGACGCACTTGAGTAGGGGCTGGAGGTATGACTTTTTATATAGGACATTGTCTAGAACGGCATATCCCATCGATTTTGACAATACCCTTCTTGCCTCTGTTTTATCTTCGGGCAACTCCCCCCTTAGCAGATAGGCGAGAATAGGCGTCATCCACGTCTGCTGTGGTTCCTCGTCCAGATCGTTCACTTCGGCCTCCTCTATGCTCCTATGCTGGACATCTTCCACTGGCGAAGTGCCAGGTACTGCTGCCAGCTTATTGAGTACATCAGCTCGGAAATTCTGAGTCTGGGGTATGCGTTCGAGCTGGAAGTAGGTGAAAGCTTCTTGCATGCCCCGTGCTTTGGCTAGGTACTTCTTCATCCTATCTCCCTTTGCTTCGTACTTTCCTAACATGTGATTCACAACTACTTGTGAATCGCTGTGTACTTTTATGGCTGTGACCTTCAAGTCTGTGGCTATTCGGAGTCCGGCCAACAGCGCTTCATACTCCACTTCATTGTTGGTAGTTGCGAACTGGAAACGAAGCGAATAGGTCAATTCCTTCTTTTCCGGGCTGATGAGGAGAACTCCTGCTCCACTTCCTATCTTTCCAGAAGCCCCATCAACATACATGTGCCAACAGTCTTGAGGTTCTATTGTAGTTGTGTGAGTTGGCTTGGGCGCCGAAGTCGGGACTTCGGCTATGGAGGTCTCAACCAAGAAGTCTGCTAAGGCCTGCCCTTTAATGGCTTGGCGGGGAGCATAAGTGATATAGTGCTCTCCCAATTCTATGGCCCACTTCATTATTTGTCCTGACGCTTCGGGCTTTGTCAATACTTGCCGAAGTGGGGAGTCTGTTCGAACCTGGACAGAATGTGCGTGAAAGTATGGGCGTAAACGCCGAGCAGCGTTGACCAGTGCCAGGGCAAGCTTCTCCAATGGTTGATATCGCACCTCGGGTCCCTTGAGTGACTGGCTGATGAAATACACGGGCAACTGACGCCCTGCTTCTTCTCGTACGAGCACCGCACTGATAGCTTCCTTCGAGGTTGCTAAGTATAAGAACAGCGTCTCTCCTTCCTATGGTACCGACAAGGTTGGCAGATTGTTGAGGTAATCTTTTAACTGGCTTAGTGCGAGATGGTGCTCCGAACTCCAGTTGAATTCGGGTGCCTTTTTCAAAATCTTGAAAAAGGGCAACTGTTTCTCCGCGGCTTTGGAGAGGAATCTGCTCAGTGCGGCAAGACACCGAGTAAGCCTATGCACATCGTTGATCGATCTCGGATCCTTCATCTCTAGCACAGCCTTAACTTTCAATGGATTTGCCCTTAGTCCCTCTTGGGAGATCCAACAGCCTAAAAACTTTCCCGAGGTCACAACAAAGGTGCATTTTTGGGGGTTAAGTTTTAAGTTGACCTCGCGAAGGAGGGAAAGCACAGTTCGGAGATCGGCGATACTGGTGCTCTCTTCCTTGCTCTTCACTACTATGTCATCGACATAGACTTCCACTTCCTTCCCAATGAGTCCCGAGAGTGGGAAAGTTTGCACCACCGTGCAAAACTCTCGGATGAACGTCAAAGCATCCTCGTTGGGCAGCGCGTGATAGGATGGGAGCAACGCCATGTGGTGAGGTTTAAGCTCATGATTCCTGACCGCTTCCGTCAGGACAATCGCCGAAGTGGTGGCTGTGAATGTGGGGCGAGCAAAATCGCCCATGACTCTAGCTGCCATGGCTTCCGGCTCTGCAAACAACAAGACTAAACCAAAGTCTCGAGAATCGATCTCCTCCTTCTCCTTCGCGGCTAAGATAGCTTTCCTTTGATGGATGTTGTCGACGTAGGGCGCTAAATTCCTTTGAAGACTTCGACGACCATGCATAAACAACACTCCAAAAAAGGGTTAAAAGCACCGAGTGGGAGAAATAAGAAAATCGAAGAAACACAAATAAAAATAAAACAAATAAAAATACTACACAATAAATCGCCTAAAGTTTTCCCCGGCAACGGCGCCAAAATTTGTTTCACCAAAAAGTGTTCGCAATAGAACGAATCTATCGTAGCACTAGCAAGTAAAACCTAAGTATCGAATCTCAAGGAAAACTTAACAGGGCAATTAATTACGTAGTAAAAACCTAATCTAAGAAAGCAAGTAAAGAATATTTTGGGGTTTTTGTTTTAAATCCTAGGCAAGAAAATAAATCAAAGCAATAAATAAAAGCAAGTAAATAACTTATCTAGGAAGCGAATAAATAAATTGAACTAATTAATCTAAAGAATTAAAATAGAAGAAAACGATTAAACTACCTAGGCATGGAATTGAAAAGAAAGCAATAAAGGAAGCAAAGAAGAAAACGAAAGCAAAGAAAGAAGCATAAATAAATCTAGACATGATGAATTGAAATCTGGAAATTAAAGGCAAATAAATCTAACTTAAAAAGCTTTGAAAAACGAAAGAATTGAAATCGAAGGAAAACAAATCTAAACTAGAACTTGAAATCGAAAGAACGAAATTAAACTTAAGGAATTTAACAAAGCGATTAAGAAAAGGAATCTAAAACGAAAGCAAGCAATTAAAACAAGTAAACGAAAGCAATAAAAGAACTTACGAAAATTGAGACGAAGAACGAAGAACTTGAAGTAAATTAAACGTCTTGAATTAAATTGCAATAACGAAGAATTCGGATCCGAACAAAGCAAAACTAAACTAGAGTATTTGAATGCTGAAAAACTAAGCTAAAAGATGATAAAAGATGATACAAAATTCGTCCAAGGCACTAGTATATATACTAGGAAGAAAACCTAATTAAATAAGGAAACACAGCTGGACGCCGACTTTTGGCCGATCGGCCAGATGCTGAAGGAATTCTGGCCGGTCGGCCAGATCAGGAACTGCATACTCTCTTCGCAAGTGATTGGCCGATCGTCCAGATTGTGAAGGAATTCTGGCCGATCGGCCAGATCAGGGACTGGTGAGCCCTTGCATAGGCATTTGGCCGATCGTCCAGATTCCTAAGGAAATCTGGCCGATCGGCCAGATCAGGTTCTGGTCTCTCACGGCTTTTCCTTCTCTTCGTGCACTTTTCGTCCCGTTTTCTTCCAATTTCTCACCTTTTGCTCCTACGATACCCAAAGCTCCAAACAAACAATCATAGCCAAAAGACACACTAAAAGACACAAAAACATAATGAAAACGAACACGAAAACGCAACGAAAAACCTAACAACTAAACACCAATCAAACTCCCCCACACTTAGACCTTTGCTTGTCCTCAAGCAAAACAAAATAAACAATAGACTTAAGTATTGTGAACTATATAGGCCTCAAAACTTTTCAAAAACAAACTCTCATGTTCATGATCAAAACTATGCACACAACCTTAGCATCAATCAACACAATCTACTTAACTAATTCAAAGTATGCTAATCCATCAAAGAACACTCTCCAACATGTGAAAGTTTGTATATGAAAGTGAACACTCAACTCTCTCAAAGAAAAGATGTAATATAATGCACATCAAGAGGGTTCACTCAACATCAATGCAATGCAACATGTTTACCATAAGCTTGCCTTCAATCTCAACATCTCCACCTAATGTAATACTTACAAACTAAGATCAAAAAGGTCTTTATATAAGCTTGTAATGTAGGGACATTGGTTAAGGTAGGGAATATATAGGCTAAGTGACTCAAAATGCTCTAAATCATCAACCTCTTTTTCAACTCCAACCAAAGTATGGATTTTTATCTCCATCTTCTACCCTCCAACATACCAAATACAAACTCAAAGATGCTAAAATATCAACTATACAAATCAAAGCTAACTATCCCCTTATGCTTATTTTTTCTCTTTTTCTTTTCTTTTCTTTTTTTTTTCTAGAGCTCAACTAATAAATGTTCTTTCTAATGTTGAACAAAGGCTCTATATTTTTTTCTTATCTCTTTTTTTTTCTTTTCTTTTTTTTTTCTAAGCTCATAGGGATAGCTAACTACACTTAAACAAGCATCTAAAATTTCTTCTCTTTCTCTCCTTCTACACCACAACAAATATTTTCCAATTATCTCCTTCCATATCACCAACTACAACTAAGGTTACCCATAATCATCCAAACCTCCTATCATCCGGTTTCACAAAGAACGGCTAATAAAGGCTCAAAAGGGGTAATCAAAGGATTATGAACAAGGTTAGTGTATAGGAATCATGTGGCTACGAAAGAATGGCCTAAGATCATCTCCTAGTTCGTAAATATACTAAGGTCATGATGGAGAAACAAGGCAAGTTCTAGAAACAACGAAGCAAGCATGATCACTCAATCAAAGAATAGGCATAAATATGCACAAATAGCTCAAATCTCACGGGTTCAAACTAACTAGTTCCCGACATCATAGCATACATCAAATTCATCGAATAAAATGCGTCGCTTCGCCAAGGTTCCATGCATAATAAAGATCTTGAATTTTTCCAAAAATCAACGCAATTCTCTATCATTGGCCAAGTCCACAATACTATCATCACATGCTCATTTGACTCAATTAACACCTAAGACTCAACAAAATTAACTACATGCCAAAAGTTCAAGGACCCCCCCCCCCCCACCCCCCCCCCCCCCCCCCCACACTTAAAATCAAGCAATGTCCCCATTGCGAGAAAATAAAAAGGAAAGGGATAAAGAGAACTTATCGCAATATGACGAACACAAATACCCAAAATCTCGAGAGACTCCAAGTATCACCTACAAAACAAACACAAAACACAAATACCAAAGCGTAAAATCGAACAAAATAAAGAGAAAACAATAAAAGACTCAAACAAAAATAATAGACACAAACATGGCTATGATTAATTGAAAGGACCTCCGAACCGTGGGTCATTCCATCGGGGATCGTGCGGAGACCAATAACGGGGATCATTCGGGTTTGGTGGAGCGGAAGTGGAGCCAATGGAGAAGTCGGTGTACCGCATCAAATGGCCCTCGATGTTCGACACCCTCCTATCCAAGCCCGTCACTTGGGTCGACAAAGAATCGAACCGATCAAACACACCTTGTTGAAAGTGTGTAAAATCAGCTCGAAAGTCGGCCCAATAGGGCGGGACTTCGGCCTCCATATTCTGACGAGCCCGGACGCGATCTCTCCTAGTGTAGTAGTGAACTATTCGCTCATCATCGTCCGGGACATGCTGCTGCTCCTCCTCGTCTCCGTTCCCGTCGTCCTCGCCTTCCTCTTCCCCTTCTTCTTCCTCTTCTTGTGCCTCTTCTTGTTGCTCAGCGTCTTCCTCCTCTTGGTGCTCGGCTTCTTGCCCGGCTCTTCGAATACGACGCGGGTCAGCATAGTATGCACGAACAGAGGCTCGGTCCTCAACCCGAGTAAACTCGGTTGGACTCCTCATCAAGTGGGCATTGATCAACTCGGTGGATGACATCTCCACACTCTGCACCAACCCTTCGGCCTCCGAAATATCCACTCCAAAGTGACAAGCTAGAGCCGTCGCGACATATCCAAGTGTGGGATGGGCGCCTTTCTTTGACTGCACGTTCGAGAGCTGCGTCCATATGAATGGAGCCAAGCACACCTTCCTATTGAACCTAGCACACCACAGCAAATAAACCTCCATGCCCGTTACCTTACTAGCCTCCTTTTTACCGGAGACCATGTTAGATATGAAGCGATGGAGTATGATCAAAGCATCATCGCGTAAAAAGGCACTAGACACACCCGAAGTTTTGAAATTATTAACACCCGTCAATTCCATCCAAGCCTCATTAATATTAAAATCCGCAGGCACACAATCAGAGATAGAAGGATGAGCACGAAAACCAAATACCGTTTTCATCGTTTCCTTAGAAACTTCCCACAAGACACCACGAAAAGTGCATTCCATCACAACATCATTACCACGTCTAGATAATCGAAAACTACTACACATCTCCAGACACAAACTATCATGCGCCTCCCATTGTCTAGACATACATTGCATTAATCCTAATCGAAGAGCATATTCGCGAATAGTCAGAAAAATAGACAAACGCCTCAAAAAATCCATATTGTAATGCCTAGGAGGACGTATATCAAGACCTTTCAAACAGAGGTAGAGATTTGTAGTGGCGTACCTATCGGTTTCAAAAGGAACCCATTGGCGACGCCCGTACTCTTGCTCATTGTCACCCGGTGAGTGGCCATCGAGACTCACAATAAAGGGAGTACGATTCATGGTGATGGTGTGAGGATGTTGACGAAGAATGGCACGCGAACGGAGCACGAATCGACGAAGAAAAAACGGGCAGCCTCCAATCTGGCCGGTCGGCCAAATTCCTCTTGAATTCTGGCCGGTCGGCCAACCAGCTTCTGGCCGAGCGCGGTGGTTTGGCCGAGCACAGTGACGCGGCGGCGACTGGAACGACGGCGAGGAAGGCTGCTACGGCGGCGACGTTGGCACGGGCGACGTCAGCGTTGGCGGCTGGAAACAGCGGCGTTGGTGCACACGGCGGCGGTGCGGGTGGCTGACAGCGGTGGGCTGACGGCGGCGAAGGTGCAGCGGCGGCGGCGGTGGTTCTGAACGGCGGCGGGCGGTGTGGTGTACGAGCTACGGCTGTGGTGCGGCTGGTCTGTGGGAGAATAGATAGAAAAGAGAAGGAAGGAGATAAGAGGGAAAAAGTAGGTTAAATCAAAATTGAATGGGCCAAAAATCGGCAAGGAGTAGGGCCCACAGATTTTGGCCGATCGGCCAGAATTCGTAAAGAATCTGGCCGGTCGGCCAGATCAGCTACTGGCCACAATCTGCTTTGTTCAGTTATGGCCGATCGTCCAGAATCCTTAGGGTCTGGCCGATCGGCCAGATCAGCCGCTGGGTGATCGACGCCTATTCCTGCAAAAAGGCACTAACTAACACGAAAATCGAAGATTAACAAGAAATACAATGAAAAATACTAAATCTAAATTTTTTTTTTTACTTGGGTTGCCTCCCACCAAGCGCTCGTTTATCGTCATTAGCTTGACATACAATCGTCTCCACCGTGTGAGGAAGTGTCGTCCCTTCGATGTACGGCTTCAATCGTTGCCCGTTGACCGAGAAGATGTATCCCGAATCCTCGTTCTTGATCTCTACCGCGCCATGAGGGAAGACTTGTACCACCGTGTATGGACCTCCCCACCTAGACTTAAGCTTACCCGGAAATAATCGAAGACGAGAGTGAAGAGTAGTACCTTCATTCCGGGTTTGAACTCCTTGTAGGCAATGCGTCTATCATGAAGACGTTTCACCTTGTCCTTGTAGATCTTGGCATTGTCGTAGGCTTCGTTCCTTAGCTCGTCGAGCTCCTCCATTTGCAAAATCCTCCGATCATGAGCATCGTCGAGGTTGAAGTTGATGCGCTTGAGGGCCCAATATGCCTTGAACTCAATCTCTACGGGCAAGTGACACGACTTACCATAGACGAGCCTATAGGGACTCATCCCAAGCACGCCTTTGTAAGCCGTGCGATATGCCCAAAGAGCGTCGTTCAACTTGTCGGCCCAATCCTTCCTCGATGGCTTGACCGTCTTCTCTAAAATCCCCTTGATTTGTCGATTGCTCGTCTCCGCTTGTCCCGAGGTTTGTGGATGATAAGGAGTCGCCACCTTGTGAGTGATGGCGTTCTTCTTCATGAGCTTGGCGAACAATTTGTTGCAAAAATGCTTTCCCCCATCACTAATGATCACACGAGGGAAACCAAACCTACACAAAATATTTTCCTGCACAAACTTCAAGACAACGTGAGAATCGCACGTCCTTGTGGGGATGGCTTCAACCCACTTGGACACATAATCAACCGCAAGTAAAATGTATTCAAAACCATGGGATTTAGGAAAAGGTCCCATAAAGTCGATGCCCCACACATCAAAAATCTCAACCACTAAAAGAGGATTAAGGGGCATCTCATTACGGTGACCTATAGAACCTGTGCGTTGGCAACGATCGCATGCAAGGTAGAAGGCTTGAGCATCCTTGAACAAGGTAGGCCAATATAATCCACTTTGTAGCACCTTATGAGCAGTCTTTTGGCCTCCAAAATGTCCTCCACTCGGCTCCTCGTGACAATGTCGCAACACCTCGGTTTGCTCGTGGTCGGGAACGCACCTTCGAATCACCTCGTCCTTCCCAAACTTGAACAAGTGAGGATCCTCCCAATAGTATTGCCTACACAAACGAAGAAACCTTTTCTCTTCTTGAGCGTTAAGGACGGGTTTAGTGTCCTTATCGGCCAAGTAATTAGCAATATCGGCAAACCAAGGAGTAGCATTCACTTCATTAACATTCTCAAAGGGAAAGGAATCACAAATATCATCAAGAGAAGCATAAGGGGGAGGTGAATCGAGACGAGAGAGATGGTCGGCCACAAGATTGTCACTACCTTTCCTATCACGAATTTCAATATCAAATTCTTGCAATAATAAGACCCATCTAATTAACCTAGGTTTTGCTTGGGCTTTAGTCAAAAGATGTTTAAGAGCACCATGATCACTATAAATAATCACCTTAGACCCTATGATGTATGATCTAAACTTATCTAAGGCAAAAACAACAGCAAGCATCTCTTGTTCGGTGGCGGTGTAATTCACTTGAGCAGGATTAAGAGTTAAACTAGCATAGTAAATCACACGAAGCATCTTATCGACTCTTTGACCCAAAACAGCCCCTACGGCATTATTCGACGCATCACACATAATCTCAAAAGACCAATCGGGACCAACTACAACGGGAGCAGAGATGAGTTTTTCTTTTAAAGTGAGAAAAGCATTCATACAAGAATCATCAAAGTGGAAAGGCACATCTTGAGCAAGCAATCGACAAAGAGGTTGGCTAATTTTAGAAAAATCCTTAATAAATCGTCTATAAAAACCCGCATGACCAAGGAAACTCCTAATACCTTTGACATCACTAGGTGGTGGCAATTTTTCAATCACCTCCACTTTCGCTTTGTCGACCTCTATGCCCTTACTCGAAACTACATGGCCTAGAACAATTCCACTTCTAACCATAAAATGACTCTTTTCCCAACTCAAAGTAAGACCACTCTCAATGCATCTCTTAAGGACTCTCTCTTTTCATCAAGCAATCATGAAAAGACGACCCAAAAACAGAAAAATCGTCCATAAAAATCTCTACAAAATCACCAATAAATTCCGAAAAAATAGACATCATGCATCTTTGGAACGTACCCGGTGCATTGCAGAGACCAAATGGCATCCTCCTATAAGCGTAGGTCCCAAAAGGGCTTGTGAAGGCCGTCTTTGCTTGATCCTCCGGAGCTAGCGCAATTTGGTAGTAACCTGACAAACCATCTAGAAAAAATAAAATTCTTGCCCGGCTAACTTATCAAGCATTTGATCAGTGAAAGGGAGAGGAAAGTGGTCCTTTTTGGTGGAAGCGTTGAGCTTCCTATAATCGATGCACATCCTCCACCCGGTAACCGGGCGCGAAGCGACCAACTCATCCTTCTCGTTCTTTGACACCGTAATTCCTCCCTTCTTTGGAACGACGTGCACCGGGCTAACCCACTCACTATCGGCGATGGCATAGATAATCCCCTCCGCCAATAGCTTGTAGATCTCCTTGCGCACGACCACCATGAGCATTGGGTTGAGCCTCCTTTGTCCATCTCGTTTGGGGCGAGCGCCTTCTTCGAGATTGATGCGATGCATGCACGTGGCCGGGCTAATTCCTCGGATATCCGCTAAGCTCCATCCAAAAGCGAGCTTGTTCTCCTTGAGTATGCCCACCAAAGCTCCTTCCGCTGCAAGAGACAAAGAAGAAGAGATGATTACGGGTTTTTGATTGCCACCCTCTAAAAATATATACTTCAAATGCGATGGCAGCTCTTTCAACTCCAACGGCTCCGGAATCTTTGAGCCGGGCTCGGGGTCTTGAGGAGGAAATGGGAGTTTGATCCCGATGTCTCTCTCCATTCGCTCTCATTCCATTTGATCTCCGGATCCCCAACATACTTCCTCGGTGTCGAAATCCTGCACAAAAGAGCACTCGGCCAAGGCATCAACCTTATCGATGAAAGAACAATTATCAATAAATTAACCGATGACATAGGCCGACTCTTATGCACAGAAAACGAAACATCCTCTCCTAAAACAGACATCTTAATCACACCACTCTTTACATCAATCAAAGTGTTAGTAGTAGCCATGAAAGGACGACCTAGCAAAAGTGTGTGCTCAATACCATTCTCTTGCACCTCACCTATCTCTAAAACCACGAAATCAACGGGAACTATCAAACCCCCTACGCGAACAAGAATATCCTCAATAATACCTCTAGGGTACCTAATAGACCTATCTGCCAATTGAAGGCTCATGCGAGTTGGTTTAAGTTCTCCTAACTCTAATTGCTTAAAGATAGAATAAGGCATGAGATTAATACCGACACCCAAATCTAGCATACCACATGCTTCCTTACCATTACCTAAAGAGATAGTGATAACGAAAGAACCTGGATCTCGTTGCTTAGGTAGAAGAGGGTGTTGCATAATTGATGTCGCCACCTCCAATACCGCAATCGTCTCCATCTCATCGAACGGCTTCTTCCTCGATGTCAACTCCTTCACGAACCTCACGAACGGTGGCACGTTGCGAATAACATCAAGAAGAGGCAAGTTCACGTCCACCTTTGAAAGAAGCTTGTATAAATCCATGAATCGTTGATCGCGTTTCTTGTTCTTCACACGACTTGGATAAGGAATGGGAGGAACATAAGGATTGGAAGTCTTGTGTAGAGGTGGGGACTCCTTCTCGGGCTCTTCGGACTCCGTGTGCTGCTCGCCTGATTTGGCCGATCGGCCAGAGTCGGGGTGACTTGGCCGATCGTCCAGATTGGCTGCTGGGTGCTCGGGCGAGTTTGGAATTTTGGCCGAGCGGCCAGAATCTGGCCGACCGTCCAGATCAGCTACTGGACGGGGCTCTGGCGCCTGCGTTTTGGCCGATCGGCCAACATCTGGCCGACCGTCCAGATTGGGGGCTGGACGGACGTGTTGATGAGGAGGTGCCGCCGGCGTCTTCGGTCCATTCCAACGGGGGCTCGGGCCCCATCTATCTCCCATGCGTCCTTGAGGTGGCATTGTCACTCCATTATCCACGTGCCTCCCGCTCCGCAACACCGAGACAGCTTGGGCTTGATGCGGTGGAAAAGGAGGAACATATGGGGGATATTGCACCTCGTTAGCTTGTTGTGGTTGAATCCCTTGGCTCGGAATCCGCCCCGGTTGTTGCATCAAGTGCATGGATCCAGAAATTTGGCCAATGGCCGTCTCGAGCCGCTTTATGTTTGCATCAAGTGCATGGAAACGATCTTCATCGGCGGGAGGCTTTTGTGGAGGTCCTTGAGGACGAGAATTTGGGTATGGTGGTGGTGGTGTAGGAGTAGGTTGAGGAGGGTAGTATGGAGGTGGTGGATAATATGGATTTGGAGGGTATTGAGGAGGTGGATAATATATTGGAGGTTGAGAGTAGTAGGGATTTGGTGGAGGAGGATAGGGGTTATTATATGGTGGAGGACGCCTATTTGGATAGGTAGGGGGGGGGTTACCTTGCCCTTGTGTCGGCCTCGGATTTTGGTAGCGTCCATTGTATCCCCCTTGGTATCCTTGAGGTGGTACTTGAGGTGGGTATCCTTGAGCGGCGTAGACCTCGGCTCCTCCTTCGTATGGAAACTCCCCCATGTTGTGGCACACCTCCTTGATGTGTCCAAGCTCTCCACAAATCTCGCATTGGTCGGGCTTCCTCTCTTCCTCATTCGGGGCCGGTGCACTTTGCTTAACCTTCAAGTTCTCGAGATCCCTATACATGTCGGCAATTTGCTTCTTCAAGTCGGGGCTCATCGAAACTGCACTCGCCTCCACTTTCCTTGGCCTAGCTGATTTTTGTTGAGAACTCGCAGCGAGCGTCTCGAATATATCCTTCAACTCTTCAGCTGTCTTGACCGCTATGTTGCCTCCGGCCGAACTATCCACCATGAACTGACAAGTCTGATTGAGGGCGTCGTAGAAATATTGCCAAAGCAACTCCGGTGCCATTTGATGATGAGGGCATAGTTGAAGTAGCTCTTGGAACCTCTCCCATGCTTCGTGAAACGGCTCATCGTTGTCTTGGGAGAAATTCATAATCTTTGACCGCACCTCTTGAGTCTTGCGGTTCGGGTAGTACTTGAGCATGATTCTCGCACACCGCATTCCATGTGGCGAGAGAGTTGGCCGGGAGCGCCAAATACCATGACTTTGCTCGATCCTTGAGGGTGTACGGGAAGCACTTCATCTTCAAGTTATCCTCCGTGAGTCCCGAGAGTGGGAAAGTTTGCACCACCGTGCAAAACTCTCGGATGAACGTCAAAGCATCCTCGTTGGGCAGCGCGTGATAGGATGGGAGCAACGCCATGTGGTGAGGTTTAAGCTCATGATTCCTGACCGCTTCCGTCAGGACAATCGCCGAAGTGGTGGCTGTGAATGTGGGGCGAGCAAAATCGCCCATGACTCTAGCTGCCATGGCTTCGGGCTCTGCAAACAACAAGACTAAACCAAAGTCTCGAGAATCGATCTCCTCCTTCTCCTTCGCGGCTAAGATCGCTTTCCTTTGATGGATGTTGTCGACGTAGGGCGCTAAATTCCTTTGAAGACTTCGACGACCATGCATAAACAACACTCAACAAAAGGGTTAAAAGCACCGAGTGGGAGAAATAAGAAAATCGAAGAAACACCAAAAAGTGTTCGCAATAGAACGAAATCTATCGTAGCACTAGCAAGTAAAACCTAAGTATCGAATCTCAAGGAAAACTTAACAGGGCAATTAATTACGTAGTAAAAACCTAATCTAAGAAAGCAAGTAAAGAATAATTTGGGGTTTTTGTTTTAAATCCTATGCAAGAAAATAAATCAAAGCAATAAATAAAAGCAAGTAAATAACTAATCTAGAAAGCAAATAAATAAATTGAACTAATTAATCTAAAGAATTAAACTAGAAGAAAGCGATTAAACTACCTAGGCATGGAATTGAAAAGAAAGCAATAAAGGAAGCAACGAAGAAAACGAAAGCAAAGAAAGAAGCATAAATAAATCTAGACATGATGAATTGAAATCTGGAAATTAAAGGCAAATAAATCTAACTTAAAAAGCTTTGAAAAATGAAAGAATTGAAATCGAAGGAAAACGAATCTAAACTTGAACTTGAAATCGAAAGAACGAAATTAAACTTAAGGAATTTAAACAAAGCGATTAAGAAAACGAATCTAAAACGAAAGCAAGCAATTAAAACAAGTAAACGAAAGCAATAAAAGAACTTACGAAAATTGAGACGAAGAACGAAGAACTTGAAGTAAATTAAACGTCTTGAATTAAATTGCAATAACGAAGAATTCGGATCCGAACAAAGCAAAACTAAACTAGAGTATTTGAATGCTGAAAAACTAAGCTAAAAGATGATAAAAGATGATACAAAATTCGTCCAAGGCACTAGTATATATACTAGGAAGAAAACCTAATTAAATAAGGAAACACAGCTGGACGCCGACTTTTGGCCGATCGGCCAGATGCTGAAGGAATTCTGGCCGGTCTGCCAGATCAGGAACTGCATACTCTCTTCGCAAGTGTTTGGCCGATCGTCCAGAGTGTGAAGGAAATCTGGCCGATCGGCCAGATCAGGGACTGGTGAGCCCTTGCATAGGCATTTGGCCGATCGTCCAGATTCCTAAGGAAATCTGGCCGATCGGCCAGATCAGGTTCTGGTCTCTCACGGCTTTTCCTTCTCTTCGTGCACTTTTCGTCCCGTTTTCTTCCAATTTCTCACCTTTTGCTCCTACGATACCCAAAGCTCCAAACAAACAATCATAGCCAAAAGACACACTAAAAGACACAAAAACATAATGAAAATGAACACGAAAACGCAACGATAAACCTAACAACTAAACACCAATCAAGGTGTCCACTTGGTTGACCCCCGCACTTCGGTCTTGATATTTTTTGAGTTGGCCACTGCGAACTAGGCTCTCGATATCCTTAGCTAGGTTCCTGCAGTTCTCCGTCTCATGTCCGTAGTCTTCATGGAATTGGCAGTACTTGTTCTTTGACCTCGGCTTGCCATCTTCTCGCATCGGCCTAGGTTTCTCGAACAGGTTAGCGTGCAGCTCGAGGATTTTGGTCCTTGGTTTACTCAACGGAGTGAACTGCGGAGTGGGTCGTTGTGCGGACTGAGATGTGGGTGGTCCTCGTTGCTGCACTGGATTCTGCCGAGGTCCGAGACGAGACTCTATCGGACCCCGTTGAATTCGCTCCATCACACCTTTCCGCTGTGCGTCTTCTTTCTTTTTTGAGGTCTCACCGCGGTCCACCTCCCTTCGACGCCTGGTCGCCTCATCTATCTTGGCGAACTTGTCGGCTATGGCCCATAGCTCGGTGGTAGTCTTTGGTTCCTTCGCCAGAATCTCCCTGTAAAGTTGGTCCGAACTGATGGTGTCTTGAAACGTCGAGATGATGAGGAGATCGTTGGTGCAGCGAGCCTGTAAGCACTCCCTGTCGAACCGGGTCATGAAATCTTGCAGTGATTCACCTCGGCTCTGCTTCACAGTTAGCAGGTGAGCCGGGGTATGTCTTACTTCGGCACGCTAGGAGAAGCTCCTAGCGAACACGTTCCACGGATCGGCATACGATCTGATCGACCCAGGAGGCAGACTGTTGAACCACTCCCGCGCGTTATCAATCAGCAGTTCGGGGAATAGTTTGCACATGTGAACACTCCCTAGATTTTGGTTCAGCATGCTATATTTGAACTGGCTAAGGAAATTGCTTGGATTTCCCACTTCATTGTATGGTTTGATCTTTGGCACCGTGTACCCAAAGGGCATGGGTGTGTTGAGAATTTCCTCAGATAGCGGACTGATAATCCTGTCGAACGCGTCGAAGATCTGTGCTCCCCCAGCTAGGTGTCCCTGGGGGGGTGCACCATGGGGTGGTGCGGTAGTGTAGTTCGGCTGGGCCACGTGGGAGTTTGGCTGGGCCACGTGGGAGTTCGGCTGAGGATATCCTTGGGTCTGTCCTCGAACTTGTTGGATATAATGCCGCAAGTCCTGTCCTCCGGGTCTGAGGTGAGGGACCCCCTGTCCGAAGTGAGGGACTCCCTGCGTACCGGTGTACTGACTGAGGAACTCGCATCCCGGTACCGTGGTGAGATAATTTCTCAGCAGCTCCTCGATTCCAGGAGGTGGAGGAGATGGTGGGGCTGCTGAGTTCGGTTGAATGACCGGGGAGAGGCGAGCGGCTAAGCTCGGTCGGTGACTAGGCTATTTCTAACCTAACAATAATATCGAACTAGAGAAGTCCGAGTATCGAACACGAGGAGTGAATGTGTCGAGAGATAATCAAGTAGTTCTTCTTGTCTCTATTATCCTATTTGAGCACATAATATTGGTTTGGTGTTTTTCTATAACAAGGCAAGGAAGTAAGTAAATGACAAGCTTAAACATGCAATAAGTAAATGAAACTAGCAAGTAAACAAATGGAAATTCAAGTAGCAAAGGTATGGATCCAAGTAACTTCCGATGTGATTATGATGAGGGCTTACGAATCTAGATGCTTCAAACCACTTTAATCCACCTTGAATGGTTTCTTATATCATTTATGCTAATCTACCTTACTAGGGTGATCAACAAGTAGATCAATAGAACAATAAATGCTTTCTAAGCCTTTAAATGCTCTACCAACTCCAAATAGCTCATATTAGTCTAAGATGACCTACCAACTATCATCCAACCCATCTAATTCTTTCTAGGAACTATATGAGATGAAATCAAGTGATATGGGTATGAATTGATGCCAAGTGCTATGAATAGAAGCTTCCTAGGCATTCCACCAAACACCTTAGATGCACTCCTAGTGATCAATTAGTCATGCATTCAAATAAAGTCCCAATCCATAGGCAATTCAAGGAAAGGTAAATCAACATCCTAAACTCTAGCACCCAACATCTAAATCACATCATCCATTACTTGGAACCATAGAATTGCTTAGCTAGCAATAGATCTAGCAAGCAATCCAACAAAAGTAAGAGAAAACATAATGAAAATAACAAGGAAGGAAAGTAGAGAAGAAATCTTCAATAATCTCTTCAAACTTCAAGCATAATCTTCAACATAATTTGAAAATACTAAAGAGGAAAGAGAGAAATAGCTAGGGTTCTAATAGAGTAGTGCAACAATGTATTATAAGTGGAATTCGATACCAAATAAGGAAAATAACTAGCTATTTATAGTTTTCCCACAAATTGGGGTCAAATTGCAAATACTAGAAACTTGAGATGAGAAGGTGGGGTAAAATTTGTAATTTCTGAAAAGTTGACTCAAGGTTTGACTTGTGCATTTTCGGTTGACTTGTGCATTTCCGCCCACATTTCACAGTTTGCGCGCTCTCACGGTTTTGGCTCGTTCTCTCTCGTTCGGCATCGGAAAATTAATCTGCAAAGTGCTACGGCTTCCTCTCTCGATCCTCTTCGACATAGGATAAGTCAAACATGCCTAGAAAATTGCCACAGGACCTGAAATCAGCACGGAAACCGAGAGAAAACGCAAAACATATATAAAATGTATAAATTGTAAAAACCTATCATTTCCTATTCATTTAAGCACATATCTCAACCAAAACACGCATCGAGACGCACTCTAAAGCATGCTAAATATGTGATTATTGTTGGGTTTATGGAATGGGTACTGTATCCTACAATGTGCTAACCACTGTAGTAGGTACAATGCTGGATACAGAGAGATAACTTGCTAGGGGCGAAAACTACTATTCTAAACAAAATAGAACTATTACAACTCAAATCGGAAATAACAACTGAATACAACGAAACGAAAATACAAAGGAATGAAATAGCCGAGTCGAGGAAAGCCCTCTTTCCGCAAGACGAGATACGCCCCGGTAGTGCTCTCGGTTTTGGCATATCGTCCCCAAAGATAAAACGGCTTCGTCTCCTCGGTAGTAGCACCACAAGACCTCGGAGCTCCGGCGAACTAGAGTGAGGCGAGGACTGAACTCGTGAAGGAAAAGGATGCAAAAGAGAGATGCTAGTGAATGCAAAACCTATGAATGAACTTGTGTTTATGAATGCTCTCTCATGCTCCTATATATAGGCACATCAAACTCTAGGGTTTTTGGAGTCTTGGCCTTCAAAGGCCCATTAGGTGGAGTAAGAGACGTTCAAAAACGTATCTCCTAAATTAGTGGATTGATACACCCGAGATTCTAGGGATTACACCCGAGATTCGCGGGATGTTGCCGTTACAGCGCCTGTCACTGCGGCGATCACAACGGCTGGATCATTGGGCTGCCTGCTCGGCCCAATAACATTTTGCTTCCTTGGCCCAAAACGAATGAGACTCAAGGCAAGGCCCAAGCACGCGAGGGCCTGTCTTTATTCACTTAACCCACTTATTAATAAGTCCACTTGTTTAGTTACTTTTAAACAAGATTGGAGAATGTTGATTCTCCAATGTGGGACAACACCACTTCATAATGAAGTCACTCCACCATCACTTTGATATAATGTATCTCACTCACCATATATATATTGGATTTGAGCATATAATTATATCACATTAATCTACTCCTCGAGAAGATTAATACTACGACATTTAACCTCACAATTGAGTTAAATATCCACTCCATATTATTGATCAAATGCCAATAATATCCAACAATTATCAGTCGGGTGGCTGGGGACAAGCGTAGAACTGCTTCTGGACCGAACAGTTCGCGTTCCCTATTTGCTGTGAGATCCTCCACATGGCCCTCTGGTGTCTGGTGAGCCTACGGTCCTAGACGCGAGCTCACAGGATCCCGGCGTGCTTGGACTGGTTGTGCTTGCGAGGAGGGCGGTGCCACTGTGCCTCCTGCAGCATCCTGTTCGCCGGAATTAGGGACCTCCGGGATCTCTTCAGCTCCAGTTCGATCGTTGGCGGAATCGTCAGGGTGTGGTTGCTCTTCACGGCCTGCCGAGGTGGCAGGTTCTTTGGGTTATCTCCGACGGCTTCGTCGGCGGCGGGGCGTTCCTAACAGCGATCGACTTCCGATGGGCGCCATTAATAGTAAAAATGAGCAGCAAACACGAGTCTTCAAACACGAATAAGAATTCCCACAGACGGCGCCAGTGATGAATCTTCGATTTGCGGCCCAATTAAACTAAGAGTTTGTGTACGGTTTGTGTGCAAAAGTAAACAGAGACGAGATTTACGTGGTTCGATCGGGGAGATCTACGTCTACGGGGAGGAAATGAGTATGTATATTATTCAGAATAGCATAACTAAGTACAATACAAATAATTCTTCTATTTATAGATGAGATGAACGCCGGTTGTGAAGGTGAGAACGTGGAGGTGTGGGTAGTTTCCTTGCTCCGGTTTCTTCTCCATCAACCCACGTACTTGAGTTTTAGGGCTCAATTCCCTAGGCCTGTGTTTGGTGTGGGCTGGGCCGAGCTGGTGTTGGGCCTGTCTCTACTGGGCCTATGCCGAGCTGGGCCTGTGCCGAGGTGAGCTGGTTGGGCTTTGGGCCCAGGGAAATGGGCCATTTCCTATCAGTTGGGTTAAGCAAAAGAGGGTTAAATTAAGGATTCACATCATCAATGACGGAAATAGGGTTTTGTCTGATGAGGATGATATTAGGAATTCGGCGGCGAGTTTTTTTTTCAAAATCTTCTTTCTTCCGACGTTAACATCTCGCATGTTTCAAATTTTGATGGCTTTGCGTCTCTTCCTTCTTCTGTCGACGTGCAAACTCTTTGTGGATCCCTATCTCGGAAGAAGTTCATGCCGCGGTGTTTGGTATTTCGGGAGATAGTACACCGGGCATGGATTTTCATCTCTCTTTTTTCAGCACTGTTGGGAGATTGTGAAAGATGATGTCATTGCTGCAGTAGCAGATTTTTTGGTGGGTCTCCTATGCCACGAAGCTTTACTGCAACTATGATTATTCTTCTCTCGAAGAAGCCTAGTCCGGAATCGTGGTCTCACTTTAGACCAATTAGCTTATGTAATGTGACGAACAAAATCATTTCGAAGATCCTTACATCGTGGCTAGCTCCTTTCATCCCACTTGTTGTGGCTCCTAATCAGAGTGGTTTTGTTAAAGGTCGTCTTCTTAGTGATAATGTTCTTCTTGCTCAAGAACTTATTCACGATTTGAAGCATTGAGGCGGCAGGGCTTCTCCGAACATTGCTCTCAAATTAGATATGGCTAAAGCATATAATAGAGTGCAATGGCCTTTTCTTTTGGTGGTTCTAAGACGAATGGGGTTTCCGATTCCTTGGATCGATATGATTAAGAGATGCATTCATAACTGTTGGTTTTCAGTCCTAGTAAATAGTGCGTCGGTGGGTTTTTTACAATCTTCGAGAGGCCTTCGGCAAGGAGATCCTCTATCTCCTTCTCTCTTTGCCATTGCGGCTGACTTCTTGTCTCGGAAGCTTGATAAGCTGATTCTTGGTGATCGTGACATGATGTATCATTCACGGCTTAGAAGTGCATTTCCGATCTCTCATCTTGCATACGCCGATGACATTCTCATCTTCTCCCAAGCGAAAAGCGAGTCTGTTCAAAAGCTCAAGTTGTGTATTGATGACTACTGCACCATTTCTGGGCAACGAATCAACTATGATAAGAGTTGTTTCTATATTCACGACAAGCATGTTGATCAATGGCAACATGGGATTGAGGAAGCTGGCAATTTCAAAAAGGGTTCCCTCCCCTTTACTTACCTCGGTGTGCCGATTTACAAAGGGCATATTAAGTCCTTGTTGTTCCTCAATCTGAGAAATAAGATTATCGATCACATCCATAGCTAGTCTCATAGAGTCCTTTCTTTCGGCAGTAGGCTTGCTTTGATTATGAGCACTTTGGCTACTATTCCTCTCCACATTCTTCAGGTGATCCAAGTTTCGAAGAGTGTTATTCATGATTTGGAGCAACTTATGGCTCGTTTTTTCTGGGGAGCAGTTGGTGAGGAGAAGAAGATTCATTAGATTTCATGGAAACAAGCTTGCCTTCCAAGGGATGAAGGTGGTCTTGGCATTAGAAGACTCTCTGATATGCTAAAGGCTTTCAGTTATAAGCTCTGGTGGAGATTTCAGGCAAGAGATTCCTTCGGGGCTAAATACTTATAGAGCAAATACCAGTATCCTTTTTTGAAGTTCTCTAATGCTTTTAGTCTTAGTTGGCGTCGTCTAGTTAAGATAGGAATTGGGGCTAAATGAGTTTATTAGATGGTCTCTCGGGTCTGGTCGTATGTCGTTTTGGGATGATATTTGGTTTAAAAACTCTCCTTTATCTGATTATCTCTGATTGGTGTTTAGTTGTTAGGTTTTTCGTTGTGTTTTCGTGTTCGTTTTCATTGTGTTTTTGTGTCTTTTCGTGTGTCTTTGGCTATGAATTGGTTGTTTGGAGTTTTTGGTACTTGTAGGATGAAAAGGGCGAGAAGAAAACGAGAAGAAAGGTTGTTGAGCAATCATTGACCTCGAGTTCTAACCTCTCATGATTTTATTGAAGATTCATTTTGGATGTAATGAAAGCATTATATCGAAGAGGGGTTCGATAGGAGCACATAGGCGAAAACGGAGGTCAATTTGGACTTCCGATGAGGAAGATACGGCCGAAACAAGAGAGTCGCGCGCAATCGTCCAGTGCTTGATATGGCCGATCGGCCAAGTCCTTCACAAGTCTGGCCGATCGGCCAGATGTCCGCGTCCAGGATTTTGTTTCCTTATATAATTAGGTTTTCTTCCTAATATATATACTAGTACCTTGGGACGAATTTGTATCATCTTTTATCATCTTTTAGCTCTAGTTTTCAGCACTCAAACACTTTAGATTAGTTTTACTTTGTTCGGATCCGAATTCTTAGTTCGTTGCAATTCAATTCAAGTCTTTTCTTTTACTTCGCGTTCTTCGTTCTTCGTTTAATTCTCGTAAGTTATTTATTGCTTTCGTTTACTTGCTTTAGTTGCTTTACTTAGTTTTAGATTCGTTTTCTTAATTGCTTCTTTTAATTTCCTTAGTTTAATTTTGTTATTTCGATTTCAAGTTATAAGTTTAGATTCGTTTTTCTAGTTTCGATTCTGTAGTTTTTCAAAGCATTCAAAGTTAGATTTATTTTCTTTTAAATTTCCAGATTTCATTCATCATGTCTAGATTAGTTATTGCTTTCTTTGTTGCTTTCTTTATTGCTTTCCTTTCGATTCTTGCCTAGGTAGTTTAATCGTTTTCTTAGTTTAATTCTTAGATTTATTTCTTGCTCTTTAAATTAGTTATTTACTTGCTTTTATTTATTGCTTTGAATTATTTTATTTGCCTAGGATTTAAAACAAAAACCCCAAAATCTTATTTACTTGCTTTCCTAGATTTAGTTGCTTTCCTAGATTTAGTTGCTTTCCTAGATTTAGTTGCTTTCCTAGATTTAGGCTAGATTAGATTTTTACTACATAATTGATTGCCCTGTTAAGTTTTCCTTGAGATTCGATGTTTCACTAAAAAGTGTTCGCAATAGACGAAATCCTATCGTAGCACTAGCAAGTAAAACCAAAGTATCGAATCTCAAGGAAAACTTAACAGGGCAATCAATTATGTAGTAAATCCTAATCTAGCCTAAATCTAAGAAAGCAAGTAAAAAGAATTGTTGGGTTTTTGTTTTAAATCCTAGGCAAGAAAATAAATCAAAGCAATAAATCAAAGCAAGTAATTATGTCACGCCCCAATTCCCGAGGGAAGGCACGTGTGCCGGGACGTGGCAAGGGGTTGGAGTTAAGAAGCGGGGATAGAAGGGGGATCATAGCTTAAGACATTTTAACCATATTATTATCATTTAATTAACTACGGGATCGGGACGTACAGCACGAACTACGGGGTAGGAAAACCATACTGCCCGTACCGGCCGCCATGTCTGAATACCCGCAAAAATAAAGTAAAATATTTAAATACGGGATCGGGACATATACGGCTCAAACTATGGGGTTGGTTAATCCGAACTTCCCATGCTGGCCGCTGTCTGAGTACCCGTAAGAGAAATGTAGAAGTAGGAGAAACGTAGAGATTTTATTACAGAAATATGAAATTAACTTATCATAATATACATGAGGGGTGGACTTTATTTTAAAACGTAGCGGAAGCGTTTTATTCTTTTTACACTGCAGCAACAACAACAGTCCTCCCTAGCTCCTGCTGCTCCAGATTCCTTTACCTTAATCTGCAAAACATTTGAAAAGGAATTGCAGGGCTGAGTACTAATGCACTCAGTGGAGTTATGCCGAAAACATTTATAATAAAAAGAATATCCATGATAATTAAGCATGCATAGAAGGGTTTAGAAATCATGTAACTTCCATGCACACAAAAACCCATTTTCGTTGATTGCGCGCAAATGCGTATTACCATGTTACCCTTATACTGATCCCGGGACGTACCACTGCCGGATCCCTTTCTGATGGAGCCTATAGTTTGGAGACAATGGAGTATTTCATCCACTAGTTCTCCCCTCGAAGTTAGAACCAATTGGTGATCAACCCAATGATATCTAACCGTGCGCATAGCCCCTCGATTAGTGTGTTAGACCAATCGAAAGACCCGATCGTAAACATAAGAGCCTTAAACATGTAATCACGCATCAAAACATTTTTCATGGATAATCCCATAGTTTAGAGCTTATTAACTCAAATAATACTTTGAAAAGAGAAACCCCACCTTAACTTTAAATCTCTCAACACCACGAATCTCCCTTTGCTAATTGCCTTCTTACTAGCTTTTGATTCTTATAGTTTCTAATGAGCAAGTGGATCTTGGTAGCAACTTAAACTGAGAATGCATGGGTATTTATAGGGAATGCATGGTGTTGAGTCATCTTATAGGTTTCATGAATCATCATATATAGCCTTTGCAAGTCATCACCCATTCTTTTGCCACGTAAATTTGGTTAATTCATGCAAATAGCTAGTTGAACACGTATAAATACATTAAAGCTTAACTATAAATCACATGTATTTTTAATTATTATTATATATGTACTTTCCATTTTTGCCATGCATAATAGTATATTTAAATAGTTTATTTTACTTATTTATTATGCATGCAAATCATGCAGACACATTTCTTTTGAATGGTTAAGTACTCCCATGCATGTATAGTTACACATATTTATTGCACACCTAAAGTTATTTATAAAATATTTATATCCATATATTGTAAGCTATATATATCTTCTTCCATTATAAAGTATTATTTAAAGGACTTTTAAAATGATATAATTATTAATATTGTATCCTAAATTTATTTTAACTAACTCAATTTTATAAGGAATTTTGGGATATTACATTCCTCCCTCCTTATAAAAATTTCGTCCCCGAAATTTCACGTACCTGGATATTCTAGGTCAGGATATTGAGCTCTTATCTTTTCTTCTAACTCCCACGTGGCTTCTTCTAGGCCATGATGATTCCATAGAACTTTAACTTGCGAAATTTCCTTGTTTCTCAAAATTCTAACCTTACGATCGATTATCCGGACCGGTTTCTCTTCGTACCGTAGAACCTGGCTTAGAACTACCTCGTCGTATTTGATCACGTGTTTCGGATCAAACACATATTTTCGTAACATAGAAATATGGAAAACATTATGGATACCTTCTAAGTTAGGCGGCAGAGCTAACTTATACGCGACGGGACCTATCCTCTCGAGAATTTCGAACGGCCCGATATACCTAGGACGTAACTTACCTCGCTTCCCGAACCGTATGACTCCCTTCGTAGGAGAAACCTTAAGAAATACGTGATCTCCGACTTCGAACTGAAGATCAGTGCGCCACTTGTCAGCATACGCCTTTTGCCTATCTTGTGCTTCCTTTATCCTTTGTCGAATTAAATTGACGACTTCAACCATGTCCTGGACTAAGTCTGGGCCTAATAATCTTCTTTCACCAACCTCGTCCCAATAGAGCGGCGATCTACACTTACGTCCGTATAAAGCTTCGTACGGCGCCATTCCTATAGTTGCTAGATAACTGTTGTTATAAGCAAACTCTACGAGTGGTAGAATATCTTCCCAGTTGTCCCCTCGGTCCGTAACGATAGCTCGGAGCATATCTTCTAACACTTGTATCGTTCTTTCGGATTGTCCGTCCGTTTGAGGATGAAAAGAAGTGCTGAAGTTCAACTGAGTTCCCATCGCTTCCTGCAGGCTCCTCCAGAATTTTGACGTGAATCTTGTATCTCGATCCGACGTAATCGAAACAGGGATCCCGTGTAGTCTCACTATCTCCTTGACATAGAGTTGAGCTAACTTATCTAATCCTAAAGTCATCTTGATTGGCAGAAAATGGGCTGACTTCGTGAGCCGGTCAACTATAACCCATATAGTTGTATTTCCTCGCATTGACTTTGGAAAACTCACCACGAAATCCATGTTGATATGTTCCCATTTCCACTCCGGAATAGGCAACGGTTGTAATGCTCCGTATGGTCTTTGGTGTAGCGCCTTCACTTGTTGACACGCAAGACATCGTTCTACGAATGATGCAATATCCTTCTTCATAGCCTCCCACCAGAATTTTTGACGTAGATCCATATACATCTTCGTACTACCGGGATGAGCAGTGTATGGCGTATCATGAGCTTCACTCATAATTTCGTTCTTCAACTCATCATCTCTTGGAACACACAATCTCCCATTATAAGTTAGAGCTCCGTCACTTACAATGGCAAATCCCTCTTTAGCTTCTCCGGTTTCCACCTTCGATCTCATTTTTTTCCAGGAATTCATCTTTTCTCTGAGCTTCGATGATTCTTTCTCGTAAATCAGGTTTAGCTATCATCGCTGCTATGCATCCTGATACGGTTTCGGGCGGGCATACAACTTCTAACTCTAGAGCAGCGAATTCTCGAATAAGCATTCCTTGTTCCGTGACCAAACATCCTAATTTCCCTCTACTCTTTCGACTAAGAGCATCTGCTACTACGTTAGCTTTTCCAGGGTGATAGCTGATGACGCAGTCGTAATCCTTAACCAATTCCAACCATCTTCTCTGTCTCATGTTCAACTCCTTTTGTTCGAAGAAATACTTCAGACTTTTGTGGTCAGTGAATATTTCGCACTTAGCTCCATATAGATAATGCCTCCAGATTTTCAATGCATGAACTACTGCTGCTAGCTCTAAGTCATGAGTCGGGTAGTTCAACTCATGAGGTTTCAACTGTCATGATGCATACGCAATAACTTTATGCTTCTGCATCAGCACACATCCCAAGCCTTGTTTTGATGCATCAGTGAATACGACAAAATCTTCGTTGTTCTCTGGAATTGCTAAAACTGGGGCAGAGGTCAGTCTCTTCTTCAGTTCTTCAAAACATTGTTCGCAGTCCTTGGTCCACGTGTACTTTACTCCCTTTTTTAGTAGTTGTGTCATGGGTCTGGCCAATTTTGAAAATCCTTCAATGAACCTCCTGTAATATCCTGCTAGACCTAGGAAACTCCGTATTTCATTTGCATTTGTTGGAGTTTTCCATCCACTGACTGCCTCGACTTTTGCAGGGTCCACTTTGATACCTTCGGCTGAGACGATATGGCCTAGAAACATAACTTCTTTCAACCAAAATTCGCATTTGCTAAATTTGGCATAGAGTTTCTCCTTACGTAATGTTTCTAGTATGATACGTAAGTGTTCTTCATGTTCACTCTCACCTTTTGAATATATAAGGATATCATCGATGAAAACAAGGACAAAGCCATCCAGATATTGATGAAAAATCCGATTCATCAAATCCATGAATACCGCTGGGGCGTTAGTGAGACCGAATGGCATGACTGTGAACTCGTAGTGTCCGTACCTGGTTCGAAATGCTGTCTTTGGAACGTCTTCCTTTTTCACTTTAAGTTGATGATATCCTGATCGAAGATCGATCTTTGAAAACACGGATGCTCCTTTCAGTTGATCAAAGAGATCATCTATCCTTGGTAGCGGGTGCCTGTTTTTGATGGTTAGTTTATTCAACTCTCTGTAGTCGATGCACATCCTCATACTTCCATCCTTCTTCTTTACAAAAAGAACTGGCGCTCCCCATGGCGACACACTAGGTTGTATGAAACCTCGATCCAATAACTCTTGCAGTTGAACTTTCAACTCATGTAACTCTTTTGGGGCCATCCGATAGGGTGCTTTGGATACTGGTGCCGCTCCTGGTTCCAGATCAATTGAAAATTCGACCTGTCGATCTGGGGGTAATCCTGGTAGCTCTGTAGGAAAGACATCTTCGTATTCTTTAACAACGGGTACTTCACCGATCTCTATTCCCTTCTCAGATTGCTCCTTCAAAGTTACCCAAAAAGCTTGACAGTTCCCCTTTCGTAGAATTGATGTAGCCTTCATTGCTGATATCACTGGTACCCTCTCACCTACTCTTACGCCATGCAAACCAACTCTACCTTCATTATTCTGGATATAGACTTCTCTATCTTTACAGTTAATGGTTGCTCCATTTAATTCTAACCAATCCATCCCTAGTATCACGTCAAATTCCATAATGGAAATGACGTACAAGTTCGCCACAAAGATCTGTTCACCGATCTTAAGTTCCTGATTTACGCAAGCTTCTTCTGACAACATGGTGCTTCCGGATGGGATACTTATTTGTAAAGGTTGATCTATTTTCCCGGGTATTATATTTAATTTATGACACGCGATTTGCGAAATGAAAGAATGGGATGCTCCTGTGTCAAATAAGGCTATAATAGGTATGTTGTTGAATCAATCTTCGAACAGCTTCGACCTCGGTTAACCCTCCTTGCACCGCGTTGTTATATAGTGCGGCTAAACGTGTGACGAATTCACCTACTGACTCATTCGGAATTCTTTCACAATTCCTGAACTGGTAAATATAACCTTCGAGTATATAACGGTTAATTTGTCTTCTTCGTGGATCCATAGTAAGACCTGTGACTCAATATATTATACATTTTTCAATAAAATTTTTAACCATTCCTCGTAATCATTTCAATAATAATCATGTATCCCTGATGTATCCTTGGAAATAAAACTTAGCACCCTTTATCATTTCACATGAGTTATATGGGTTCGATTGTCCCAAACATAACTAAATCATGAATCATAACCATGCATGTACATAATAATATCATTTACCTCTTAACCTTGGAGTCTGGTGTAGCAGCAAGCTTGAGAGTTGTTGTTGTTGTGCTTTCCAATTCCAATTTTAAATCATTCCAAGTTACGATTTCAGAGCGGAGAATTGCTCTGATACCATTATGTCACGCCCCAATTCCCGAGGGAAGGCACGTGTGCCGGGACGTGGCAAGGGGTTGGAGTTAAGAAGCGGGGATAGAAGGGGGATCATAGCTTAAGACATTTTAACCATATTATTATCATTTAATTAACTACGGGATCGGGACGTACAGCACGAACTACGGGGTAGGAAAACCATACTGCCCGTACCGGCCGCCATGTCTGAATACCCGCAAAAATAAAGTAAAATATTTAAATACGGGATCGGGACATATACGGCTCAAACTATGGGGTTGGTTAATCCGAACTTCCCATGCTGGCCGCTGTCTGAGTACCCGTAAGAGAAATGTAGAAGTAGGAGAAACGTAGAGATTTTATTACAGAAATATGAAATTAACTTATCATAATATACATGAGGGGTGGACTTTATTTTAAAACGTAGCGGAAGCGTTTTATTCTTTTTACACTGCAGCAACAACAACAGTCCTCCCTAGCTCCTGCTACTCCAGATTCCTTTACCTTAATCTGCAAAACATTTGAAAAGGAATTGCAGGGCTGAGTACTAATGCACTCAGTGGAGTTATGCCGAAAACATTTATAATAAAAAGAATATCCATGATAATTAAGCATGCATAGAAGGGTTTAGAAATCATGTAACTTCCATGCACACAAAAACCCATTTTCGTTGATTGCGCGCAAATGCGTATTACCATGTTACCCTTATACTGATCCCGGGACGTACCACTGCCGGATCCCTTTCTGATGGAGCCTATAGTTTGGAGACAATGGAGTATTTCATCCACTAGTTCTCCCCTCGAAGTTAGAACCAATTGGTGATCAACCCAATGATATCTAACCGTGCGCATAGCCCCTCGATTAGTGTGTTAGACCAATCGAAAGACCCGATCGTAAACATAAGAGCCTTAAACATGTAATCACGCATCAAAACATTTTTCATGGATAATCCCATAGTTTAGAGCTTATTAACTCAAATAATACTTTGAAAAGAGAAACCCCACCTTAACTTTAAATCTCTCAACACCACGAATCTCCCTTTGCTAATTGCCTTCTTACTAGCTTTTGATTCTTATAGTTTCTAATGAGCAAGTGGATCTTGGTAGCAACTTAAACTGAGAATGCATGGGTATTTATAGGGAATGCATGGTGTTGAGTCATCTTATAGGTTTCATGAATCATCATATATAGCCTTTGCAAGTCATCACCCATTCTTTTGCCACGTAAATTTGGTTAATTCATGCAAATAGCTAGTTGAACACGTATAAATACATTAAAGCTTAACTATAAATCACATGTATTTTTAATTATTATTATATATGTACTTTCCATTTTTGCCATGCATAATAGTATATTTAAATAGTTTATTTTACTTATTTATTATGCATGCAAATCATGCAGACACATTTCTTTTGAATGGTTAAGTACTCCCATGCATGTATAGTTACACATATTTATTGCACACCTAAAGTTATTTATAAAATATTTATATCCATATATTGTAAGCTATATATATCTTCTTCCATTATAAAGTATTATTTAAAGGACTTTTAAAATGATATAATTATTAATATTGTATCCTAAATTTATTTTAACTAACTAAATTTTATAAGGAATTTTGGGATATTACAAAATAAATCTAATCTAGAAAGCAAAGAAATCGAACTAATTAATTTAAAGAATTAAACTAGATGAAAGCAAATAAACTACCTAGGCAAGAATCGAAACGAAAGCAATAAAGAAAGCAACGAAGGAAACGAAAGCAAAGAAAGAAGCATAAATAAATCTAGACATGATGAATTGAAATCTGGAAATTAAAAGCAAATTAATCTAACTTGAAAACTTTGAAAAACGAAAGAGAATTGAAAGCAAGAAAACGAATCTAAACTTTAAACTTGAAATCGAAAGAACGAAATTAAACTAAGGAATTTAAACGGAGCAATTAAGAAAACGAATCTAAAACGAAAGCAAGCAATTAAAACGAATAAACGAAAGCAATAAAAGAACTTACGAAAATTGAGACGAAGAACGAAGAACTTGAATTAAATAAACGTCTTTAATTAAATTGCAATAAACGAAGAACGAATCCGGATCCGAACAATAGAAAGCTAAACTAAAGTATTTTAATCTGAAAACTAAAGCTAAACAATGATAAAAGGTATTCTAATTCGTATACAAGGGATAGTATATATAATAGGTATGAAAACCTAATTATATAAGGAAACTCCAGCTGGTCGGAACGTTGGACGGTGGTCCAACGTACGTTGGACGATCGTCCAACGTTGCACTCGCTGTGCGCTGCTTTTCTACTCTGGACGCTCGTCCACCGCAGGTGAGCGCTCGTCCAGCGTACTCTGGACGGCCGTCCAGAGCCTTGGACGGTCGTCCAGCGCCGTGCTCGCTCCATGCTTGATTTTTCCTCAACTTTTCGCCCTTTTCGACCCGTTTCCTTCCATTTCTTCCACCTAATGATCCTACACGTACCAAACTCCAAACAACCGAATCATAGCAAAAGACAAACAAAATGACACAAAAACATAACGAAAACGGACTCGAAAACACTACGAAAATACTAACATTTACACACCAATCAAACTCCCCCACACTTAGACCTTTGCTTGTCCTCAAGCAAAACAAAACAAACAATAGACTCAAGTATCGTGAACTATATTGGCCTCAAAGCTTTTCAAAAAACAACTCTCATGTTCATGATCAAAACTATGCACACAACCTTAGCATCAATCAACACAATCTACTCAACTAATTCAAAGTATGCTAATCCATCAAAGAACACTCCCAAACATGTGAAATTTTGTATATGAAAGTGAACACTCAACTCTCTCAAAGAAAAGATGTAATATAATGCACATCAAGAAGGTTCACTCAACATCAATGCAATGCAACATGTTTACCATAAGCTTGCCTTTAATCTCAACATCTCCACCTAATGTAATATCTACAAACAAGGATCAAAAAGGTCTTTATATAAGCTTGTAATGTAGGGACATTGGTTAAGGTAGGGAATATATAGGCTAAGTGACTCAAAATGCTCTAAATCATCAACCTCTTTTTTTTTCTTATCTCTTTTTTTTTTCTTTTCTTTTTTTTTTTTTTTTTTTTTTTTCTTTTTTTTTTTTTTTAAGCTTATAGGGATAGCTAACTACACTTAAACAAGCATCTAAAATTTCTTTTCTTTCTCTCCTTCTACACCACAACAAATACTTTTCAATTATCTCCTTCCATATCACCAACTACAACTAAGGATACCCATAATCATCCAAACCTCCTATCATCCGGTTTCACAAAGAACGGCTAATAAAGGCTCAAAAGGGGTAAACAAAGGATTATGAACAAGCTTAGTGTATAGGAATCATGTGGCTACGAAAGAATGGCCTAAGATCATCTCCTAGTTCGTAAATATACCAAGGTCTTGATGGAGAAACAAGGCAAGTTCTAGAAACAATGAAGCATGCATGATCACTCAATCAAAGAATAGGCATAAATATGCACAAATAGCTCAATTCTCACGGGTTCAAACTAACTAGTTCCCGACATCATAGCATACATCAAATTCATCAAATAAAATGCGTCGCTTCGCCAAGGTTCCATGCATAATAAAGATCATGAATTTTTCCAAAAATCAACAATTCTCTATCACTGGCCAAGTCCACAATACTATCATCACATGCTTACTTGACTCAATTAACACCTAATGACTCAACAAAATTAAAAACTACATGCCAAAAGTTCAAAGACCCCCCCCCCCCCCCCCCCCCACACTTAAAATCAAGCAATGTCCCCATTGTGAGAAAATAAAAAGGAAAGGGATAAAGAGAACTTATCGCAATATGACGAACACAAATACTCAAAATCTCGAGAGACTCCAAGTATCACCTACAAAACAAACACAAAACACAAATACGAAAGCGTAAAATCGAACAAAATAAAAAGAAAACAATAAAAGACTCAAACAAAAATAAAAGACACAAACATGCTATGGGTTGAAGAAACCTCGGAAACGTGGATCATTCCATCGGGGATCGTAAGGAGACCACCAACGAGGGTCGTTCGGGTCCGGTGGAGTAGAGGTAGAGGTAGAGGCCACCGAGAAGTCGGTAAAACGAGTCAAGTGACTCTCCATGTGGGACACCCGACTATTCAACCCCGTCACTTGGGTCGAAAAATCATCGAACCGATTAAACACATTCTCTTGGAATTGTGTAAAATCGGTCCTAAAGTCGGCCCAATAAGGGGGAACCTCGGCCTCCATATTCTGACGAGCCCGGACGCGATCTCTCGTAGTGTAGTAGTGAATCAAACGCTCATTGTCGTCTGGGACGTGCTGCTGCTCCTCCTCGTCTCCATCCTCTTCTTCGCCCTCGTTGTGCTCCTCATCATCTTCTTGCTCCTCATCATCGTCTCCGTCCTCATATTCCTCCTCCTCATCCTCCGACTCTTGACTTGGGAGACCATGGTGACGACGAGCGGCATGATAGGCAATAACAGACGCTCTCTCCCGAACGGGAACGAACTCGGTCGCCCCTCGCATGAGATGAGCGTTGATAAGCTCGTTGAGGGTAATCTCCTTGCTTCGAGTTAAGCCGGCGCATTGAGAAATATCCACTCGCAAATGGCGTGCCAAACCTGTAGCCACATAACTCAAAGTAGGGTGTGCTCCACTCTTGGTTTGCACATTAGTAAGTTGGGACCATATAAATGGAGCCATACACACCCTAATATTGTTAGAAGCACAATGGAGCAAATAATTTCTAACGCATTCACCTTATTATGCTCTTTCTTACCAGTAATCATGCAAGACAGAAAACGATGAAGAATCAATAAAGCATGATCTTTGATAAAAGCACTCGGCACCCCAGAAGCTTTATAATTAGTAACACCCGTCATCGCAAACCAAGCATTAGACACATTGAAATCAGACGGCATGAACTCAGACAAACCATCACCCAATGAAAACCAAATGCCTCATGCATCACTCGCCTAGGAATTTCCCACAACTCACCCCTAAAAGTTGCATACATACAAAGCTCATTCTCCTCATTACGTTCTAACCTAAAACTAGAACACATTTCAATACATAAGCTCTCATGACCTTCCCAAGCATGCGTAATTAAATTCATAAGGCCCAAACAGTCTATGTATCCTCTAAGCGTATCCCAAATAGGTAAGCGACGAAGAAAATCCACATTGAAATGCCTAGGAGGTCTAATATCCTTGCCACGTAAATGGTGATAAAAGTTCGTAGTTTCAAACCTCTCCGTCGGGAAGGGAACGTTCCGTTGACGGCCATAAAGCTCTGGAGAAACTCCGGACGGGTGGTAGTCGGGGCGGCGATGCAACGGAATGCGTGCATCGGTGAGAGGGCGAGCTTCTCCGAGCTCTCCACGAACCATGGCAGTGACAGGGGTGGAACGGGGATGAGACGGGAATGGATTGACAACGAAAATGGGCCGGAACGGACCGAGAACGAAATCGGGCAGCAGCTGGGTTGGACGCTCGTCCACAACTCCTTGGACGCTCGTCCAAGGTGAATTTGGGTGCTGGGCGAGGGCTCGTCGACGGCCGACGGCGAACGAAGGGGAGGACAAGCGGCTGCGACGGCGAGCGGCTGTGCTGGCGTTCGGAATGGCGACTGGAACACGGCGGCAGAACGGCGGCAGCGACGGCGACTCACAGCGGCGGCGGTGACGGAATCGACGGCGGCGGCGAGATTGCGAACGACGGCGGCTGCTAGGATAGGTTTATCTGCAAACTTAGAGAGAATACGTGAGAAAGAGAGGGAGAGGAAAAAAGGGTTAAGTAAAACCTAGGAAAAATCAGATTCAAAATCGAATTGGGGCCCGTCTTGCGCTGGACGCTCGTCCAACGTATGTAGGACGCCCGTACAGCGCGGCGTTCACAGAAAATTGAAGGGCTGAATTACGTTGGACGCTCGTCCAACGTACTTTGGACGCTCGTCCAACGCGACCCTCGCTGAGATTTGGAAAACTCGTATAAAATGCGCTGGACGCTCGTCCAGGTTTCTCTGGACGCCCGTCCAACGCGGCCCTCGCAAAAATATGCTCGAATTCTCCATTTTTCTCCCTCTTTAAGCCTTCCGGGCCTTTGCAATCCGTAGCAACTAATCCCTGCACAAGCACTTAAAGAAAAACACACGAAAAATAATGAAAATAAAAAGAAAATACATCGTATTCTACAAAAATAAAATAGAGAAAGTGGGTTGCCTCCCACCAAGCGCTTGTTTAACGTCTTTAGCTTGACGTACCAAATACTCAAGAGGAAAGTGGGGGGTCGGAGATGAGAATTGTTTCCACCGTGTGAGGCAATGTCGTCCCTTCGATATATGGCTTCAATCGTTGCCCGTTGACCGAGAAAATGTATCCCGAATCCTCGTTCTTGATTTCCACCGCACCATGGGGAAAAACTTGCACCACCGTGTAAGGACCTCCCCACCTAGACTTAAGCTTACCTGGAAATAAACGAAGACGAGAGTGAAAGAGAAGTACCTTCATTCCGGGTTTGAACTCCTTGAAGGCTATGCGTCTATCATGTAGACGTTTCACCTTGTCCTTGTAGATCTTGGCATTGTCGTAGGCTTCATTCCTTAGCTTGTCAAGCTCCTCCATTTGCAAAATTCTCCGATCGTGAGCATCGTCGAGGTCGAAGTTGATGCGCTTGAGAGCCCAATATGCCTTGAACTCGATCTCAACGGGCAAATGGCACGACTTACCATAGACGAGCCTATAGGGACTCATCCCAAGCACGCCTTTGTAAGCCGTGCGATATGCCCATAGAGCGTCGTTCAACTTGTCGGCCCAATCCTTCCTTGATGGTTTCACCGTCTTCTCGAGGATCCCTTTGATTTGTCGATTGCTCGTCTCCGCTTGTCCCGAAGTTTGTGGATGATAGGGAGTCGCCACCTTGTGTGTGATGGCGTTCTTCTTCATGAGCTTGGCGAACAACTTGTTGCAAAAATGCTTTCCCCCATCACTAATGATCACACGAGGGAAACCAAACCTACACAAGATATTTTCCTGCACAAACTTCAAGACAACGTGAGAATCACATGTCTTCGTGGGTGTGGCTTCTACCCACTTAGACACGTAATCGACGGCAAGTAAAATATATTCGAATCCATGAGACTTGGGAAAGGGACCCATAAAATCAATTCCCCACACATCAAATACCTCGACCACCAAGATAGGATTCAAGGGCATCTCATTGCGTCGACTAATCGAGCCAACACGTTGGCAACGATCACAAGAAAGGTAGAAGGCTTGGGCATCCTTAAAAAGAGTGGGCCAATATAACCCACTTTGAAGTACCTTATGTGCAGTCTTTTGCCCACCAAAATGCCCTCCACTCGGTTCTCGTGACAATGTCGCAACACCTCGGTTTGCTCGTGGTCGGGAACGCACCTTCGAATCACCTCGTCCTTCCCAAGCTTGAATAAGTGAGGATCCTCCCAATAGTATTGCCTACACAAACGAAGAAACCTTTTCTCTTCTTGAGCGTTAAGGACGGGTTTAGTGTCCTTATTGGCCAAGTAATTAGCAATATCGGCAAACCAAGGAGTAGCATTCACTTCATTAACATTCTTAAAAGGGAAGGAATCACAAATATCATCAAGAGAAGCATAAGGGGGAGGTGAATCGAGACGAGAGAGGTGGTTGGCCACAAGATTATCACTACCTTTCCTATCACGAATTTCAATGTCAAATTCTTGCAATAATAAGACCCATCTAATCAACCTAGGTTTTGCTTGGGCTTTAGTCAAAAGATGTTTAAGAGCACCATGATCACTATAAATAATCACCTTAGACCCTATGATGTATGATCTAAATTTATCTAAGGCAAAAACAACAGCAAGCATCTCTTGTTCGGTGGTGGTGTAATTCACTTGAGCAGGATTAAGAGTTAAACTAGCATAGTAAATCACACGAAGCATCTTATCGACTCTTTGACCCAAAACAGCCCCTACGGCATTATTAGACGCATCACACATAATCTCAAAAGGCAATGACCAATCGGGACCGACTACAACGGGAGCAGAGATGAGTTTTTCTTTTAAAGTGAGAAAAGCATTCATACAAGACTCATCAAAGTGGAAATGCACATCTTGAGCAAGCAAACGACAAAGAGGTTGGCTAATTTTAGAAAAATCCTTAATGAATCGTCTATAAAAGCCCGCATGACCAAGGAAACTCCTAATACCTTTGACATCACTAGGTGGTGGCAATTTTTCAATCACCTCCACTTTCGCTTTGTCGACCTCTATGCCCTTACTCGAAACTATATGGCCTAAAACAATTCCACTTCTAACCATAAAATGACTCTTTTCCCAACTCAAGGTAAGGCCACTCTCAATGCATCTCTTAAGGACTCTCTCTATTTTCATCAAGCAATCATGAAAAGACGACCCAAAAACAGAAAAATCATCCATAAAAATCTCTACAAAATCACCGATAAATTCCGAAAAAATAGACATCATGCATCTTTGGAACGTACCCGGTGCGTTGCAGAGACCAAATGGCATCCTCCTATAAGCGTAGGTCCCAAAAGGGCTTGTGAAGGCCGTCTTTGCTTAATCCTCCGGAGCTATCGCTATTTGGTAGTAACCTGACAAGCCATCTAGAAAATAATAAAATTCTTGCCCGGCTAACTTATCAAGCATTTGATCAATAAAAGGGAGAGGAAAGTGGTCCTTTTTGGTGGAAGCATTAAGCTTCCGATAATCGATGCACATCCTCCAACCGGTAACCGGGCGCGAGGCGACCAACTCGTCCTTCTCGTTCTTGGACACCGTGATTCCTCCCTTCTTTGGAACGACGTGCACCGGGCTAACCCACTCACTATCGGCGATGGCATAGATAATACCCTCCGCCAATAGCTTGTAGATTTCCTTGCGCACGACCTCCATGAGCATTGGGTTGAGCCTCCTTTGTCCATCTCGTTTGGGGCGGGCACCTTCTTCAAGATTGATGCGATGCATGCACGTGGCCGGGCTAATTCCTCGTATATCCGCCAAGCTCCATCCAAAAGCGAGCTTGTTCTCCTTGAGTATGCCCACCAAAGCTCCTTCCTCTGCAAGAGACAAAGAAGAAGAGATGATTACGGGTTTTTGATTTCCTCCCTCTAAAAATATATATTTCAAATGCGATGGCAGCTCTTTCAACTCCAAAGGCTCCGGAATCTTCGAGCCGGGCTCGGGGTCTTGAGGGGGAAACGGGAGTTTGATCCCGATGTCTCTCTCCATTCGCTCCCACTCCATTTGATCTCCGGATCCCCAACACACCTCCTCGGTGTCAAAATCCTGCACAAAAGAGCACTCGGCCAAGGCATCAACCTTATCGATGAAAGAACAATTATCAATTAAATTGACCGATGACATAGGCCAACTCTTATGCACAGAAAACGAGACATCCTCTCCTAATACGGACATCTTAATCACACCACTCTTCACATCAATCAAAGTATTAGTAGTAGCCATGTGTTGGTCCCGGTTTGCTATAGGAAAAATACGTAGAGGGGGGGTGAATACGTATTTTGAAGTTTTTCAACTTCAATTCCTTAACTCAGAGTATAAAGTAAAGTGCTCTTTGGAAGTACTAAGACCTAGCCGAGGGCTAGATCGAAAGCAATCACGAATCTCTTGACCTAAGATTAGAGCTTGATCAAGAGTGAGACTTTACTCTTTGTGCGGAATTTGGTGAGCTATAGTCTTTCCTAAGTAATTGAAAATCCAAGTTAAGTTTGTTTATATGCGCGTGCAATGGATAATCGAATACTGTAAAGAGATTAAGGTAAGAGAGATACGACACAGAGATTTATAGTGGTTCGGAGATAACGCTCCTACGTCCACTTTGTTGCACGACGGCAACTGTTCTTTTCACTCAAGAACTTGAAGGTTACGGGTCCTTCAAAAACCTGGTCGGGATCGGGCTTCACTCGCCTAGATCAAACGACAGACGTAGTGATTGCGAGTTCACTACACAAACCTAACAAAGACTGGAAGCTTCACTCGCTTCAGTCAGACAGACAGGGAGATTACGGGCTCTCCTTACAGCCTAGCTTCGATCGAGCTTTACACAAACGATGTAAGTGTAAGCTTGGATCTCAACTCTACGATCGAGGCTTCTTCAATCGATGAAAGAAGGGCCTTAGATCTGAACAACCTAACGACAACACTCAAAACCTAACAGACGAAGTTTAGGGTTTTTGGTTGACGACACACTATGAAGAACTCTTTACAGTGAATGCAAAGATTGGCTAGAGTTCTTCTTCTAAGCTTGGAAATAGAATGGGCTTAGAATCTAAGTGTGAAGGCTGTGAAGACGAGTTCCGATGAACTGGAAACTCGGAGAACACTTGACAACAAAGACTCGAAGATTGCTAGAAAGCTGGGGAGTGTTTGTTTGCTGTATGCGCTCGAATGCTCAAGTAGTGTTCTTCTTCTTCACATCTTCATCCTTCACTATTTATAGGCGGAGGGCTAGCTGAGATCCGTTGCTTGGTTGGTGGCCTTGTCCCTCCTCCTCTCGACAGTACTTGCACAGGCAGTAGCTTTTGCAGACGCGCAGTTTTGGCATTTTGCCAAAAATGGCTAAGTTCCAAGTTTAACAGTAACTGGAGCGAGCCAGTACTGTTGCGGCGCCTTTGTCGGCCTGGCAGTCAACTCCTCTGCTCCTCTCCGCTTTCGACACGTGGAGATCTTGTAGTTAATGCGGAGATCTCCTGTTGACTGGAGTTCAAATTCGGAGCGGGAATTTGTGCTGTCGCTTTCTGGTAGGTAGTGGCTCGCTTCGCTTTGAAGTTGTAGTGGCCGCTCTGAAGTGAGTCGCTTCAGGATCATACTGTAGCGGGTCGCTTCCAAAACGAAGTTTCGTAGTGACCGCTTTAATAAGTGTTGACCCGCGTTGACTCGCTTCTGCTTTTCTTTGTAGCGTTCGCTTGCTTCGCTTTGGTGGCTTCACTTTGACTCCACTGTAGCGATCGCTTCGCTTCGCTATTCTTCGGCACGCTTCACTTCGATTTGCTTGACTTGCTTCGCTTTGGAAAACACACTCAAGCGAGTGGCCTTCACTTGAACTCTTGAAGCCTAATCTAAGCAAAATTTAAAGAGCCATCCTAACAGAGTAGGCTTAGAAAAATTCTAACCTATAAACTACATCAAAATGGGTCGCTTGGGAATAGGACGCTTGGGGTTTTGGGATCTAATAAAAAACAAATGACTTTATTTATCAAATGTCCCATGTAGTTCCCCCTTAACAATTTAGTCCTTAACAATTCCCAACAATTTCCCCCTTTTTGATGATGCCAAAACCCATACGACTTAGATAAAAATAAATCTAGTCTATCTAACCGTGAAGGGAACCCCAAGCGACTGCTTCCTTTGCAGTATCGTTTGTAATTTTCTTTTAAGTTCCTTCCTTTTTTTTTCGGTTAAATTAATGAGTTTGTAGCAGAAAATATAAAGTCATTCACAAAGCGAGTAAATGACACAGAAGAGACAGAAATAAAAGTGGGATAAATGAACAAGAAGTTCACACAAAAATTATGTAAGGAACTTGAAACTCAGGGGTTTCCTGCAGTTCCTTCCCTGTCATCCTACTTTCCTTCTTCCGTCACTTCCCTTCTTCCTCCTTCTCCTTTTCTTCTTTATCTTCCTCCAAATCCTTTGCAATCATTTCTTCGGGTATGGTGTATGCACTGAAAACCCTTGCTTCCATCGACTCAACACTGTGGATACTTGGCCTCCTCCAAGTCTCTTCCAGTTGGAAGGCTTCATCCACCTCAGCGTCGATGATGCTGCGATTGAGGATACTGGTGCCAGGTAGGAATGGCATAATGAATTCCTTCTTAGCTGGTACCTTGATGATTAAGGGTGTAGGCTCTCCAAGCTGTGCAAGAGCGAAGACTTCTTGCCTAAATTTCTCATCATAGACACTCAGAAAGTTGTTGAGCGCGGTGACCCTTGAGCATTCAGTCTGCAATGGCACTACCTCCCAATAGTAGTATGCTTTGATAAACTTCTCCTTGTAGTGTAGCCATTGCTCGAGTAGTTCGTCAGGAATGAACTGCTCGATCTCACGGGCATCAGGGTGCTCATCTCTGCGTACAGCCAACTCCTCCTCCGACCGGCTGGACATCTGTGCTATGATCGTTTTGAACTTCTTTCCTGACTCGCTGCTCCAGGAAGGAAGCTTCTTGTTGAGTTGCTTGCGAATGTAATTGCGTTCTTCTCTGAGAGGGTAGCGGCCAGAGTCAATCATTTCTTTCGCAGTCTTGTGACATGTGTCGATCATAGCCTGATCTAGGCATGCATCGGATTCTTCTGGCGTGATTGGAACAAAAATACTTCTGACCAAGACGGACTGGATGACTTTCATTTCATTGAAGTGTTTCTCAATTCGTTCGTCAATGACTTGAAGTCGTTTTGTCCTTAACCTCTTTTCCTTCTCTGCCCTTGGAACAACTGCCTTCTCAACTTTTTGGCGCTTGGTCGCTGAATCATCTCTCTTAGTTTCTGGATCTGTTCGCTTCACTATTGATGATGGGGGAGATGAAGTGGGTGCTTCGTCTGAAGTGGGCGCTTGAGAGCTTGAAGTACCTGCAAGAGTTTTCAAGTTAAACTGGCGCTCGCTCTCCCAAGCCATAGTCTCGCTTGCCTCTGCTAGCTTCCGCCTTTCCTCCTTTGTTAGCACAGTGACTGGAGGATGTCGAGCAATGGAAGAGGCAAGCACTTTATCTCCAAGTGGCTTGCGGGGTTCTTCAGGCTTTTTCAGCGGTTCCTCCACAGTGAGCTTTTCTTTGCCTTTCTTTGCAGACTTCGCCTCTCTCTCCTCTTCTCCAGCACCACTACTCTCCTTCAACAATTCCTCTACTTCAACAGCTCCAATTACTCCACCTTGTGGCTCCAACAGATTGACATTTTTCAGTACCATCCCTTCCCCCTTTTTGGCATCATCAAAACCAGGGGTTGGGACGATTGTCTTTCCAGTAAGAGACTTGTGAAGTACCTCAATCTTGTCAAGTACAGCATGAAACATCTCTTCCGTTCGAGTCGTGAAGACTTGCTTTTTCGACGATTCAGCACTCTTCAAGTCAAGAGGCTGTGCATTTTTCCTTAGACTTTCAAGCTCTCTCTTGTCAATGGCACTTTCCTCTTTGACTTTCTTCAATTGGGTTCGAAGTAAGTCAAGAGTCTTCTTGGTACTGAGGAGTTCGCTTTCTTTCATCACCAACTCTCCCTCCTTATTTTCTAGTTTCTTTTTCAGCTCCTTCACCTCCTTTTCCAACGTCTCCTTCTCTTTACCAACTGTGACCAGTTTGGTATTCACCACTCTCAAGCGGCTCCTTTCTGCGTCACGCGAGTCCTTGAGATCATTCACCAGATTTACTTGTGCCTCCAACACTTTCTCCTTCTCCTTCAACTCCATCTTCTTTTTGGTGATCTCGTCTTGTAAACTTACGATCTCTGCGTTCTTAACCTCTATCTCTTCTGCATGATCCCTTATTAGCTTCTTCTCATGCATGGTTGGGGTGTGCTCAGGGATATGGGTAGTTTCAGTAGGTGAGGATTGAAATTTGTTAACTTCAATATCCTCAAGCGGCTTCTCCACAGCCTCGCTTTCTTGGACAGGTGAAGTGTCTTGCTTCACTCTCTTCTTCCCTTGCTTTGCAGCCGCTTGCTTCAAAGATGAAGCGGCTTGTTTTGCTTGGGAAGCTTCAGCTTGTGCTTTCACAACTTGCCTTGCTGCGGGCACTTCTACAACTAGAAGTCCCTGATCCATTGGGATTTTTGTTTTCTTCCACTTGTCGTAGAAGATGGTGTGCTTGTTGTACATGATCATGTCAGATTCTGGCCATATCATCTCTGGATACTTCATTTCCAGTGCGACAGACAGCCTTGAGAAGAATTTCAATTTTCCTTTGCGCAGAATCTTATCTGGAGTTCCTGGTACGAATGCAAAATCGTCAGCAGCTTCGTGGATTTGTTTGAGAAGCCACCCGTGCCAGTTGAATTTCGTTCCAGTGAGGCTGTCGATGATCACGGTGGTGCCGATCAGCTTCGTTTCTGACAGCGTGTCGAGGGAACCGACATAACATGCAATGCTCTTCGTAAAGATGTCGCAGATGAGATTGAACGGTTTCTTCAAGCTTTTGCGAATGTTGGCTTCCTTGAAATTCGGATCAGCTCTGGCAGTTGCAAATTGAACATACTGCACCCCGGCCGAGAGACCCAGATCTAACAGAGAATCTCCTCCTTCTCTTGGCAGATCGAACACCTCGATGAGTTTACTCATATCAACCTCCACCGGCTTCCTGGTTTGTGGATTAGTGAATGAGGAAGTATTTTGATCCTTCCTCAAGTTCAGTAGGATTTCTCCAATGGCTTTCGCCAGAATCTTCGTCGGCACTAACGTTATGAACTTCCATAGACCGGCCGTGGTCACGGCTCTACGGAAGAAACCATTTACTTCGACGACAATAGGGTCGAGATGGGGTTCAACGTTGATGTGCTCGCCAACATTTGTCATGAACTCCTCCATTGTCTCAGTATTCTTTTTCTTGCCCATGGTGGATTTTGAAAGAACTTTGAAGAAAAATTTTAACAATGAAGTAGAAAGGGTTGAGACTCGTGAGTTGCAGAGTAATTGCAGATCTAACACGAGAATGGCAAATTTAGAAGGTTGTGAAAGGTTTGCAGTTCTGCCTCGTCCCATATATATAGAATTAGGTTATGGCTGACGTGGCAGGGGTAGGACGGTAATAACACCGAAAATCCTGTAGGTAGGCGGCGGACGTGCGGTGATGGATCTGACGTGTCCGGCGTCATCACAATAAAAGTGAACCGCCACTTGCTCGGCGTCGCCACGTGGCCTTTTATGGTTGGCTTGTCGTATACGGCGTTGATCGAACGGCTCCAGATTGGGGCCTGTTGAGATTCGACGGCTGGATCTTCTCCGCCTTTTCCCGCTTCAAATTCAAGCGTGTGAACACGCGCCCGTTATTTCCGTCGTTCCTGCACCTGCATTAAATGCACAGCAGAAAGTAAAATTGCACTCGAGTGCAGACAACTCATACTCGCTTCATGCCCGCTCGCTTCGAGTTGGGCCGCTACGCCTTGACTCGCTTGAGAGGCATTCGCTTGAGTGACTGTTCTGCACTCGCTTGCGATAGCTAGCTTTGAGTGACGAAGCACTCGCTTGGCCATCTGAAGCGACTGGAATAAGAAATTGAATTTCTTTGCTTAATTTAAAATGTTTCTGACTTACATACTTCGAGGATAAACAAGAGTGTTTTCCTCTTTGTATTTGTGTCAGATTCATTTCATATTATCCACGTAGTGAGTGAAGGTTTCTAGCACGCTTCGGCTCACTTAGTGTACTTAAAATTGAACCACTTACCAGTCAATCTCACTTCGTAGGAGATTGATACCACAAATTGAAGACTTCATTTGAATTAGATACCACCTGTTGAATGCTACACGTTGAGTTAGATCTTCATGGCATTCATCTTCATGGCATTCATCTTCCTCTACGAATTAGAGAGTCCTCCATCGAAGTGAATGAGGGAGAAAATGAATAAAGTACACAAGCTTACTACAACCCGAAGGGAGCATCACGTGAGTGTACTTATTCACGACGAATGGGGGATGAGTACAAGTCCTTATCTCAGAACAGAAATGGACAGGATGACAATGAGAATGCTCTGACAAGACAATCTCGTATTTTACGCAGAAGCATGTCACCAGCCCTGCAACCTTTTGTATAAAAAGGTAAACCTTCAAGCTTTCCTACATTCTAAAGAATGAATCTGCAGTTGGTTCGCTTTGACCCAAGCTAGGGCAAATTGAAGCAATGTAGAATTCAAGATTGCAGCATTCTTGCTCGCTTTGGAAGTAGCTTGCTCCGAGAGAAGCATTAGTTCCCCCTTAACCATATACTTAACAATTCCAATAAGTTGGTAGGGAACTTCTTCCATTACTCCACCTTTCTCCACCTAACTTCAGTTTCTTCAAGGGAGTGAGATTTGAAGTGGCTCGCTTGAGTTGGTGAAGATCCGAAGCGAGTGACGCTCATGAGAACAAGTGAACACTCCTTCGTGCATCCTGGAACTAGCATTCTTCACCAGGGTCTAATAACCCTAATTCCATGCATAGCTGGTTGAATCGAGACTCAGCTAGAGGCTTGGTGAGGATATCTGCTCGCTGGAGATCGGTATGAATTTTCTCGAGCTTGATATCCTTTTTCTCGACATGATCACGAATGAAATGATGTCGAATTTCCACGTGCTTGCACCTGGTGTGAAGCACTGGATTCTGCGAGATACATATGGCACTGTTGTTGTCGCAGAAGATCGGAATTTCATTCGCTTCAACTTTGTAGTCCTTCAACTGTTGACGAAGCCATAGGATTTGAGAACAGCAGCTTCCTGCGGCCATATATTCAGCTTCAGTTGTTGAAGTGGCTACGCTTGTTTGCTTCTTTGAGAACCATGAGATTAGCTTGCTTCCCAAGAACTGACATGTGCCCGACGTTGATTTCCTATCAACTCGGCAGCCTCCATAGTCAGCATCGGAATATCCAGTGAGCTCCAAATTGTCTTCTGCTGGATACCACAGCCCCATATTGACAGTGCCCTTCAAATATCGAAGAATCCTTTTGGCAGCTTCAAGATGGCTGTGTTTGGGATTGCTTTGGAAGCGAGCGCAGACTCCGACTGCGAAGGCGATATCGGGCCTGCTTGCAGTGAGATAGAGTAGTGATCCAATTAGGGCACGATAGTCTGTAGGATTCACAGATTTTCCTCCTTCGTCTGGCTCCATCTTCCAGTTAGTATTCATAGGGATCTTCACGGCTTTAGCATGTTGAACACCAAACTTGGCAAGCATATCTCGAGTGTACTTGGCCTGGTTGATGAAAATTCCATTATCCTGCTGCTTCACTTGAAGACCTAGAAAGCAGCTCATCAAGCCAATCATTGACATCTCATACTTGGTCTTCATCAGCTCTCCAAACTTCTCGCTAAGCGACTGGTTTGGTGACCCAAATATGATGTCATCCACGTAGATCTGGACCCATAGCATATCTTCTCCGTGGTTGATGGTGAAGAGAGTCCGATCTATTTTCCCTTTGTGGAAGCCATTCTCCACTAGGAATTGAGATAGTGTATCATACCAAGCTCTGGGAGCTTGCTTCAACCCATATAGGGCTTTCTTCAAGCGATACACTTTATCTCCCTGCTCGAAACCCGGTGGCTGCTCCACATACACTTCTTCCTTCAATTCACCATTGAGGAATGCGCTCTTCACATCCATTTGATAGACCTTGAATTTCTTGGCTGCTGCATAGGCTAGAAACAATCTGATAGCTTCAAGCCGTGCCACTGGAGCGAAGGTCTTGTCAAAGTCGATTCCTTCCTCTTGGCAGTAGCCTTTGGCAACAAGCGCGCCTTGTTCCTCACTACGTTGTGGTCCTCGTCCGTCTTGTTCTTGAACACCCATTTGGTGCCAATAACATGCTGAAACTTGGGACGATCCACGAGGTACCATACTTCATTCCTGGTGAACTGGTTCAGCTCTTCTTGCATGGCGATCACCCAGTTAGAGTCGGCTAGGGCTTCCTCCACGCTTGATGGCTCAATGTTTGAGAGAAAGCAACTGAACATGGCACTTTCTCCAAACACTTGACTTCTGGTCACTACACCCTTGGATGGATCTCCAATGATTTGGCTAGGTGAGTGATCCTTGAGCCACGCTCGCTTTGATCCGCCAGCTTCATCTTCATCCGCTTCCTTGTCGCTCGCTTCACCGTCTGAAGCGACTGGATTGGGTGCTTGGCCTGCACTAGCTTCAGGAATCTTGGGGGCAGCTTCGACTTCTCCTTTGGGATCCTGCTCGCTTGAGTCCTTGATCTCATCATCTTCATCAAGCACGTCCCAGGAGAGTTGATTTGAGGGTTCCTTGCTTTGATCCTTTTCATTCGCTTTGGCCTGTTCCTGTGGAAGACTTAAAGAAGATTCATCAAATACGACATGGGGTGATTCTTCCACAATTAGGGTTTTACAGTTGAATACTCTGTAGGCTTTGCTAGATGTCGAGTATCCTAAGAATACTACTTCATCTGCTTTGCTTTCAAAGGCTTTCAACTGTACATGACTTCCCATTGTTGTGAATGAAGACCCTACAACCAAAAATATGGAAATAAGATATGTTAGGAATTCTCCCTGTCCATATTTCATATGGTGTTTTGTCGTGCCGTTTGTTGAGAAGCGTCCGATTCTGTGTGTAGCACGCCGTGTTGGCAGCTTCAGCCCAATATTTCATCGGAAGCTTCGAGTCAGCAATCATGGTGCGAACGGCTTCTTTGATGATTCGATTTCTTCTTTCAGCAACTCCATTCTGCTGAGGAGTGCGTGCTGAAGAAGTTTGATGTGCTATGCCATGCTCCGTGCAGTACGCTTCAATTGTAGAGTTCAGGAACTCTGTGCCTTTGTCGGAGCGAATGGTCACGATAGCTTGATTCTTTTCCACCGCCAATCGCTTGAGTAGTTGTGGCAGTTTGGTCAGTGTCTCCTTCTTGCTGAATAGGAATACAACCCATGTGTAGCGAGAGAAATCGTCGACTACAACTAGAGTGTACTTCCTTCCATTTACACTAACTGGAGTAACTGGACCAAACAGATCCATGTGAAGCAGCTCGAGCACTCGCTTTGATGAGGCTTCTTCGAGACTGGCAAAGTGCTTCTTCGTCTGCTTCCCTCGTTGGCATGGTGAGCATGGATGGTCTTTGATGAAGACTTCATTCGGTATGCCTTGCACCAAACCTTTTCGAGCTAAGCGATTGATAGCTTTGAAATTGAGGTGGTTCAAGCGTCTGTGCCATAGCCATCCAATTTCTGTAGCACTTCTTGCAACTAGACAAGTTTCCTCCTTGCAGCTGTCCCATTGTGCTATGTAGACATTCCTTTGTCTAACTCCAGTGAGCACAATCTGGGATGTGAGTTTGCTCTTCACAATGCACTTGTTGGAGATGAACTCCACCCTGTACCCTTTATCACAAAACTGTGAAATAGATAACAGGTTGTGCTTGAGTCCTTCCACATAGGAGACTTCTTCAATTGTGAGCTTTCCAATTTTCAGTGCGCCGTATCCCCTGGTGCTTCCTCGAGAGTTGTCACCAAAGGTTACGTGTGGACCCTTCTTCTCTATGTAGTTGTGAAGTAGAGCTTTCATGCCGGTCATGTGTCTTGAACATCCACTGTCCAAGTACCAAACTAGTTGACCCTCACTTGGCATGGGATCCACGGCGCTCACCTGCAATTAGACAGATTTTGGTACCCAAATCAGTTTGGGTCCTTGCAGGTTAGTTCCCTTAGGTACCCACACTTGCTTCACTCTCTTTTGAGATGAAACTTGTGTCTTGGGTTTCTCGACCTTCGAAAACTTGGTGTTCTGCCTAGAAGCAGCTTCACACGTGCAACAGTGTGTGCAAGAGGGGTAGCGGCTCGCTTCAGTCCTACCTATGCTCTTCCCACTTTGCTTATATCCTGAAGCGACTCGCTTCGGATTAGCTCTGGGTTTAGAGACTGACTTAGGGTTTTTAGTCTGTCGAAGCGGCTCGCTTGGTTTCCTCGAAGCGGTCCAACTAGGGTTTTGACTCCGACTCGCTTGAGTAACCTTGGAAGTTTGAAGCGGCCTCTTGAGTGCTTCAAGTTCTTCCCCCTCAACGTTAGTCCGGTTGGACCATCTCCAGTCCGGATAACGTGACACATAGACATTACTCCTCTTTTTAGGAGGTAGATCCTTTGTCTCTCGTGTCTTGGCTTGAGACTTAGAAGCTTCAACAGTTCTCCCTTTACCCTTGGATTGGTAAGACTTAGCATATTGAGTGCTAGGGATTGTTAAATTTTGCTTGCCCTTAGGATCTGCCCTTAAAGATATAGACATCTTCATTGGCTTCCTTTTAGGGTTCTCAGCCACTTTGCCTTTATCCTTGTTGGTGGTCGCTTTGGATGCAGTGGGCAATTCCAAAGTGACTGATGATGTAGTGTGTGATGCACCAACAAAGACAGTCGGCTTGGAAGGTCCACCCTCATATCCAAGTCCTCCCTTTCTACCAAAAGGTAGAAGAGAACTCTCTAGTGCCTGTCTAGCGTATGATGCTTTATTCAAATTGGCAACTAGAGTGGACTGGGTTTCATACCTTCCCTCCAAGCTTTGATGTCTAGCGAAGAGATCCTCGAACTTACTAGTCATAGCCCTTAAATTAAGTTTGACTTCGTCAAGCTCACGGGCTAGCTTTCGGTTCTCCTTCTCGCTTCGAGACAGAGCTTGTTTTACCACTTCGTGGTCGCTTGACAATTTCTGGTGTTTGTCAAACAACTCACTACATGTAGAGGATTGTTCTTCCTCATTGACAGTGTGTGCTAGTGTAATTGAAGTGATTGAAGGATAGAAGAATACCTCTCCTGTTTCTTCATCGGTGAGCGCCATAAATCCAAGATCTTCACCATCACTGGAATTTGGATCGGTGAATGCATCTGAGTCGCTTGGTGGATCTTCAGTTGTAGCGACCGGCACTTCACTCGCTACGAGCGCTCGCCTTGGGGCATCCCTCTTGGCCTTCAATTCTTCGCGCTCTTTGGCACTTAGCTTTGGGCAATCGGATTTGTAGTGGCCCATCTTGTGGCAGTGGTAACACTCCACTTCCATCATGTCGCGCGGGATCGTCTTGGTCGTCTCTTCTCTCTTTCCTTTTCCTTCTCGAGCATCAGTGCTCCTCCCTTTGTACTGCTTGTAGAATCTTTTATACTTGCCCACTCGAGAGTTCATCTTGTTGAAGTTCTTGGATAAGAATGCAATGTGTTCTTCCAATTCTTCTCTCGTCATCTTGGCTAGCGACTGCTCGCTTGGCCCTTCGGCAGCTTTGAATGCTACTCCTTTTGACGTAGTGGGCGCTTCATCCTCGTCGTTGAGGCTCATTCGATTCAGATCAAACTCGTGAGCTTTGAGCTCGGAGAACAGCACTTCTGGCGTGAGCTTCGTTAGATCCTTGGTAGCTAGATATAGCTCCTTCATAGTCTGCCACTTCCTTGTGAGAGCACGGACTATTTTTAGATTTACTTCCTTGTCTGTGAGTTCCTTCCCAAGCGAGTTGAGAGTTGCAGTAATGTTAGTAACTCTCAGCTCGAAGGCGTCGATGGACTCTCCTGACTTCATCACTAGATTTTCAAACTCCCGCATCTGAACGGCGAGCTTGTTTTCCTTGATTTTGTCTGTTCCTTGAGAAATGAGGGCTAGAGTTTCCCACATTTCCTTTGCTGTTGCGCACTTCCTAATCCTTGGAAGGTAGGCGTCCGACACGGTGCTCTGCATCGTGTGGCGTGCAATCTTGTCGAGGTTGGCAACTTTGAAGTCATTTGGAGTATACTCATCCTTATCCTTCTCCACGTACTGTTGTCGAACGTGGGCTGGACGACCTTCAGCGGCTGGAACCTCCACAGATATGGCTTTCTTGATTTCAATTAGTCCGTCTTCAATGACTTCCCACATCCGGTCGTGGATTGAGCATAGGAAGCTCTCGACACGGAAACTCCATATCTCGTATCCTTCGATCGAGAACTGTGGAAGATTTGATGCACTGTATGTAGACATAGCAAACTATCAGCAGTAAATGCAATATGCGTGGGTGAGGTTTTGATGCACTTAGGAAATAGGATCCGGTTCAGTGAGACAACGTGAAGCGAGTGGGGACTCGCTTCGGATATGCAAAGCAGAGGCTCGAAAGAACCTGGCTCTGATACCACTTGTTGGTCCCGGTTTGCTATAGGAAAAATACGTAGAGGGGGGGGGGGGGGGTGAATACGTATTTTGAAGTTTTTCAACTTCAATTCCTTAACTCAGAGTATAAAGTAAAGTTCTCTTTGGAAGTACTAAGACCTAGCCGAGGGCTAGATCGAAAGCAATCACGAATCTCTTGACCTAAGATTAGAGCTTGATCAAGAGTGAGACTTTACTCTTTGTGCGGAATTTGGTGAGCTATAGTCTTTCCTAAGTAATTGAAAATCCAAGTTAAGTTTGTTTATATGCGCGTGCAATGGATAATCGAATACTGTAAAGAGATTAAGGTAAGAGAGATACGACACAGAGATTTATAGTGGTTCGGAGATAACGCTCCTACGTCCACTTTGTTGCACGACGGCAACTGTTCTTTTCACTCAAGAACTTGAAGGTTACGGGTCCTTCAAAAACCTGGTCGGGATCGGGCTTCACTCGCCTAGATCAAACCACAGACGTAGTGATTGCGGGTTCACTACACAAACCTAACAAAGACAGGAAGCTTCACTCGCTTCAGTCAGACAGATAGGGAGATTACGGGCTCTCCTTACAGCCTAGCTTCGATCGAGCTTTACACAAACGATGTAAGTGTAAGCTTGGATCTCAACTCTACGATCGAGGCTTCTTCAATCGATGAAAGAAGGGCCTTAGATCTGAACAACCTAACGACAACACTCAAAACCTAACAGACGAAGTTTAGGGTTTTTGGTTGACGACACACTATGAAGAACTCTTTACAGTGAATGCAAAGATTGGCTAGAGTTCTTCTTCTAAGCTTGGATATAGAATGGGCTTAGAATCTAAGTGTGAAGGCTGTGAAGATGAGTTCCGATGAACTGGAAACTCGGAGAACACTTGACAACAAAGACTCGAAGATTGCTAGAAAGCTGGGGAGTGTTTGTTTGCTGTATGCGCTCGAATGCTCAAGTAGTGTTCTTCTTCTTCACGTCTTCATCCTTCACTATTTATAGGCGGAGGGCTAGCTGAGATCCGTTGCTTGGTTGGTGGCCTTGTCCCTCCTCCTCTCGACAGTACTTGCGCAGGCAGTAGCTTTTGCAGACGCGCAGTTTTGGCATTTTGCCGAAAATGGCTAAGTTCCAAGTTTAACAGTAACTGGAGCGAGCCAGTACTGTTGCGGCGCCTTTGTCGGCCTGGCAGTCAACTCCTCTGCTCCTCTCCGCTTTCGACACGTGGAGATCTCGTAGTTAATGCGGAGATCTCCTGTTGACTGGAGTTCAAATTCGGAGCGGGAATTTGTGCTGTTGCTTTCTGGTAGGTAGTGGCTCGCTTCGCTTTGAAGTTGTAGTGGCCGCTCTGAAGTGAGTCGCTTCAGGATCATACTGTAGCGGGTCGCTTCCAAAACGAAGTTTCGTAGTGACCGCTTTAATAAGTGTTGACCCGCGTTGACTCGCTTCTGCTTTTCTTTGTAGCGTTCGCTTGCTTCGCTTTGGTGGCTTCACTTTGACTCCACTGTAGCGATCGCTTCGCTTCGCTATTCTTCGGCACGCTTCACTTCGATTTGCTTGACTTGCTTCGCTTTGGAAAACACACTCAAGCGAGTGGCCTTCACTTGAACTCTTGAAGCCTAATCTAAGCAAAATTTAAAGAGCCATCCTAACAGAGTAGGCTTAGAAAAATTCTAACCTATAAACTACATCAAAATGGGTCGCTTGGGAATAGGACGCTTGGGGTTTTGGGATCTAATAAAAAACAAATGACTTTATTTATCAAATGTCCCATGTAGTTCCCCCTTAACAATTTAGTCCTTAACAATTCCCAACACCATGAAAGGACGACCTAGCAAAAGTGTGTGCTCAATACCATTCTCTTGCACCTCACCTATCTCTAAAACCACGAAATCAACGGGAACTATCAAACCCCCTACGCGAACAAGAATATCCTCAATAATACCTCTAGGGTACCTAATAGACCTATCCGCCAATTGAAGGCTCATGCGAGTGGGTGTAAGTTCTCCTAACTCTAATTGCTTAAAGATAGAATAAGGCATGAGATTAATACCGGCACCCAAATCTAGCATACCACATGCTTCCTTACCATTACCTAAAGAGATAGTGATAACGAAAGAACCTGGATCTCGTTGCTTAGGTAGAAGAGGGTGTTGCATAATTGATGTCGCCACCTCCAATACCGCAATCGTCTCCATCTCATCGAACGGCTTCTTCCTCGATGTCAACTCCTTCACGAACCTCACGAACGGTGGCACGTTGCGAATAACATCAAGAAGAGGCAAGTTCACGTCCACCTTTGAAAGAAGCTTGTACAAATCCATGAATTGTTGATCCCGCTTCTTGTTCTTCACTCGACTCGGATAAGGAATGGGGGGGAACATAAGGATTGGACGTCTTGTGTAGAGGTTGGGACTCTTTCTCAGCTTCCTCGGACTCCGTGCGCGCGTTCTGGACGTTGGACGATCGTCCAGTGTGCTCTGGACGCTCGCCCAAGGTGGCTCTCGCATTCTGCTCCTCATCAGCGTTGGACGGTCGTCCAGTGTGCGCTGGACGCTCGTCCAGCGCAGGCTTCGCTGAAAAGTTTTCTGGCGCTCGTCCAGGGGCAGGCGTGGCGGTGGACGGCCGTCCAACGTTGGACGGTCGTCCAGAAACGCTGGACGGTCGTCCAGGGTGATGTTCTGCCCGATTTTGGCTCGATCCCCAACGCGAATTCGGGCTCCACCTATCATTCAAACGGCCTTGAGGCGGCATTGTGACTCCATTATCCACGCGCCTCCCGCTCCGCAACACCGAGACAGCTTGGGCTTGATGCGGTGGAAAAGGAGGAACATATGGGGGATATTGCACCTCGTTAGCTTGTTGTGGTTGAATCCCTTGGCTCGGAATCCGCCCCGGTTGTTGCATCAAGTGCATAGATCCAGAAATTTGGCCAATGGCCGTCTCGAGCCGCTTTATGTTTGCATCAAGTGCATGGAAACGATCCTCATCGGCGGGAGGCTTTTGTGGAGGTCCTTGAGGACGAGAGTTCGGGTATGGTGGTGGTGGTGTAGGATTAGATTGAGGAGGGTAGTATGGAGGTGGTGGATAATATGGATTTGGAGGATATTGAGGGGGTGGTAATATGGTGGAGGTTGAGGGTAGTAGGGATTTGGTGGAGGAGGATAGGGGTTATTATATGGTGGAGGACGCCTATTCGGATAGGTAGGGGGGTTACCTTGCCCTTGTGTCGGCCTCGGATTTTGGTAGCGTCCATTGTATCCCCCTTGGTATCCTTGATGTGGTACTTGAGGTGGGTATCCTTGAGCGGCGTAGACCTCGGCTCCTCCTTCGTATGGAAACTCCCCCATGTTGTGGCACACCTCCTTGATGTGACCAAGTTCTCCACAAATCTCGCATTGGTCGGGCTTCCTCTCTTCCTCCTTCGGGGCCGGTGCACTTTGCTTAACCTTCAAATTCTCGAGATCCCTATACATGTCGGCAATTTGCTTCTTCAAGTCGGGGCTCATCGAAATTGCACTCGCCTCCACTTTCCTCGGTCTAGCTGATTTTTGTTGAGAACTCGCAGCAAGCGTCTCGAAAATATCCTTCAACTCTTCAGCTGTCTTGACCGCTATGTTGCCTCCGGCCGAACTGTCCACCATGAATTGGCAAGTTTGGTTGAGGGCGTCGTAGAAATATTACCAAAGCAACTCCGGTGCCATTTGATGATGAGGGCACTGTTGAAGTAGCTCTTGGAACCTCTCCCATGCTTCGTGAAACGGCTCATCGTTGTCTTGGGAGAAATTCATAATCTTTGACCGCACCTCTTGAGTCTTGCGGTTCGGGTAGTACTTGAGCATGAACTTCTCGCATACCGCATTCCATGTGGCGAGAGAGTTGGCCGGGAGCGCCAAATACCATGACTTTGCTCGATCCTTCAAGGTGTACGGGAAGCACTTCATCTTCAAGGTGTCCTCCGTGAGTCCCGCGAGTGGGAAAGTTTGCACCACCGTGCAAAACTCTCGGATGAACGTCAACGCATCCTCGTTGGCCAGCCCATGGTAGGATGGAAGCAACGCCATGTGGTGAGGTTTAAGCTCATGATTCCTGACCGCTTCCGTCAGGACAATCGCCGAAGTGGTGGCCGTGAATGTGGGGCGAGCAAAATTGCCCATGACTCTAGCTGCCATGGCTTCGGGCTCTGCAAACAACAAGACTAAACCAAAGTCTTGAGAATCGATCTCCTCCTTCTCCTTCGCGGCTAAGATCGCTTTCCTTTGATGGACGTTGTCGACATAGGGCGCTAAATTCCTTTGAAGACTTCGGCGACCATGCATAAACAACACTCAACAAAAGGGTTAAACGCACCGAGTGGGTGAAACAAGAAATCGAATAAACACAAATAAAAATAAAGCAAATAAAAATACTACACAATCAAACGCCTAAAGTTCTCCCCGGCAACGGCGCCAAAATTTGTTTCACTAAAAAGTGTTCGCAATAGACGAAATCCTATCGTAGCACTAGCAAGTAAAACCAAAGTATCGAATCTCAAGGAAAACTTAACAGGGCAATCAATTATGTAGTAAATCCTAATCTAGCCTAAATCTAAGAAAGCAAGTAAAAAGAATTGTTGGGTTTTTGTTTTAAATCCTAGGCAAGAAAATAAATCAAAGCAATAAATCAAAGCAAGTAAATAAATCTAATCTAGAAAGCAAAGAAATCGAACTAATTAATTTAAAGAATTAAACTAGATGAAAGCAAATAAACTACCTAGGCAAGAATCGAAAAGAAAGCAATAAAGAAACCAACGAAGGAAACGAAAGCAAAGAAAGAAGCATAAATAAATCTAGACATGATGAATTGAAATCTGGAAATTAAAAGCAAATTAATCTAACTTGAAAACTTTGAAAAACGAAAGAGAATTGAAAGCAAGAAAACGAATCTAAACTTTAAACTTGAAATCGAAAGAACGAAATTAAACTAAGGAATTTAAACGGAGCAATTAAGAAAACGAATCTAAAACGAAAGCAAGCAATTAAAACGAATAAACGAAAGCAATAAAAGAACTTACGAAAATTGAGACGAAGAACGAAGAACTTGAATTAAATAAACGTCTTGAATTAAATTGCAATAAACGAAGAACGAATCCGGATCCGAACAATAGAAAGCTAAACTAAAGAATTTTAATCTGAAAACTAAAGCTAAACAATGATAAAAGGTGTTCTAATTCGTGTACAAGGGATAGTATATATAATAGGTATGAAAACCTAATTATATAAGGAAACTCCAGCTGGTCGGAACGTTGGACGGTCGTCCAACGTACGTTGGACGCTCGTCCAACGTTGCACTCGCTGTGCGCTGCTTTTCTACTCTGGACGCTCGTCCACCGCAGGTGAGCGCTCATCCAGCGTACTCTGGACGGCCGTCCAGAGCCTTGGACGGTCGTCCAGCGCCGTGCTCGCTCCATGCTTGATTTTTCCTCAACTTTTCGCCCTTTTCGACCCGTTTCCTTCCATTTCTTCCACCTAATGATCCTACACGTACCAAACTCCAAACAACCGAATCATAGTAAAAGACAAACAAAATGACACAAAAACATAACGAAAACGGACTCGAAAACACTACGAAAATACTAACATTTACACACCAATCATTCGATACTTAGGTTTTACTTGCTAGTGCTACGATAGATTTCGTCTATTGCGAACACTTTTTGGTGAAACAAATTTTGGCGCCGTTGCCGGGGAAAACTTTAGGCGATTTATTGTGTAGTATTTTTATTTGTTTTATTTTTATTTTTATTTGTGTTTCTTCGAGTTTCTTGTTTCTCCCACTCGGTGCGTTTAACCCTTTTGTTGAGTGTTGTTTATGCATGGTCGCCGAAGTCTTCAAAGGAATTTAGCGCTCTACTTCGACAACATCCATCAAAGGAAAGCGATTTTAGCCGCTAAGGAGAAGGAGGAGATTGATTCCCGAGACTTCTCTTTGGTCTTGTTATTTGCAGAGCCCGAAGCCATGGCAGCTAGAGTCGTCATGGGCGATTTTGCTCGCCCCACATTCACAGCCACCACTTCGGCGATTGTCCTGATGGAAGCGGTCAGGAATCATGAGCTTAAACCTCACCACATGGCGTTGCTTCCATCCTACCATAGGCTGCCCAACGAGGATGCTTTGACGTTCATCCGAGAGTTTTGCACGGTGGTGCAAACTTTCCCACTCTTGGGACTCACGGAGGATAACTTGAAGATGAAGTGCTTCCCGTACACCCTCAAGGATCGAGCAAAGTCATGGTATTTGGCGCTCCCGGCCAACTCTCTCACCACATGGAATGCGGTGTGTGAGAAGTTCATGCTCAAGTACTACCCAAACCGCAAGACTCAAGAGGTGCGGTCGAAGATTATGAACTTTTCCCAAGACAACGATGAGCCGTTTCACAAAGCATGAGAGAGGTTCTAAGAGCTACTTCAATAATGCCCTCATCATCAAATGGCATCGGAGTTGCTTTGGCAATATTTCTACGACGCCCTCAACCAGACTTGTCAGTTCATGGTGGATAGTTCGGCTGGAGGCAACATAGCGGTCAAGACAGCTGACGAGTTAAAGGATATTTTCGAGACGCTCACTGCGAGTTCTCAACAAAAATCAGCTAGACCAAGGAAAGTGGAGGCGAGTGCAGTTTCGATGAGCCCCGATTTGAAGAAGCAAATGGCCGACATGTTAAGGGATCTCGAAAACTTGAAGATGAAGCAAAGTGCACCGGCCCCGAAGGAGGAAGAGAGGAAGCCGGACCAATGCAAGATTTGTGGAGAGCTTGGACACATCAAGGAGATGTGCCACAACATGGGGGAGTTTCCATACGAAGGAGGAGCCGAGGTGTACGCCGCTCAAGGATTCCCACCTCAAATGCCTTCACCTCAAGGATATCAAGGGGGATACAATGGACGCTACCAAAATCCGAGGCCGACACAAGGGCAAGGTAACCCTCCTACCTATCCAAATAGGCATCCTCCACCATATAATAACTCCTATCCTCCTCCACCAAACCCCTACTACTCTCAACCTCCACCATATTATCCACCCCCTCAATACCCTCCCAATCCATACTATCCACCACCTCCATACTACCCACCTCAACCTACTTCCACACCACCACCACCATATCCAAATTCTCGTCCTCAAGGACCTCCACAAAAGCCTTCCGTCGATGAGAGTCTCTCTACATTCCTACATGAGGCTGAATTGGCTCGTGAGGCTCAAGATGCTAACATAAAGAGGCTCGAGATGGCCATTGGCCAAATTTCTGGTTCCATGCACCTGATGCAACAACCGGGGCGAATTCCGAGCCAAGGGATTCAACCACAACAAGCCAACGAGGTGCAAGCCCCATACCCTCCATATGTTCCTCCCGTTCCACCTCACCAAGCTCATGCAATCACGGTGTTACAACTCAACGGAGTTCCGAGGCCCCCCCAAGGGCCCATGGGAGATAGACGGGGACCGAGCCCTCGATGGAACGGCCCGAGAACGCCGGCAACAACCTTCGGCAAACCCGTCCAGGAGGTGATCTGGACGGTCGGCCAGAATCTGGCCGCTCGGCCAAAACCTTCAACGTGCGCGAGATATCAGCGTCCAATCTGGACGATCGACCAAGTCACCTCGACTTTGGCCGATCGGCCAAATCCGGCGAAAAGCACACGGAGTCCGAGGAGCCCGAGAAGGAGTCCCCACATCTTCACAAGACGCTCAACCCGTATGTTCCACCTATTCGGAGTATCGTGAAGACGGAGAAGAAGGATTTCGAGCCTATCAATTCGTTTCAAAAAAGAGGAGATCCGGGAGGTTTCGACTTGAGTATTATCTTGGATAGCGGAGAGACCGTTTCGGGATTGATGGATTTAGGAGCTGCGGTGAACTTAATGCCGTACTCTATTTTAAAGAAGATGAACTCAAGAGTACTTCAAGCTACCAACATGCGCATTGAGCTAGCAGACGGCACCGTGAGCAGTCCTTTGGGTGTTGTGGAAGATGTCACTATCTTAGTTGGTGGAATTCGAGTCGTCACCGACTTTGTTGTGCTTCACGAAGGCAAAGGAGCTAAGAGCACAACCGGTCATCTACTCTTGTTGGGACGACCGTTTATGGCCACTACTCGAGCTCGGATTGATGTAGGAACCGGCACATTGAGCATGGCCGGTGAAGGAGGATCGGTAACCTTTTCGGTTTTTGGAAATTCACCTTCTATTCCTACTTCCTCTCTTCATTCATGCTCTTTTGTTAAGCTTGCTAACCCTCTTGTTGAGGTAAATGTTTGTGAGATTTCTGACAGGGTAGCAGCTCTTGAAGAATTCATTGACGAAGAAGAGTCCTGTTGGGAATTGTTAAGGACTAAATTGTTAAGGGGGAACTTCATGGGACATTTGATAAATAAAGTCATTTGTTTTGATTAGATCCCAAAACCCCAAGCGTCCTTTTCCCAAGCGACCCATTTTGATGTAGTTAATAGGTTAGAATTTTTCTAAGCCTACACTGTTAGGATGGCTCTTTTATTTTGCTTAGATTAGGCTTCAAAAGTTCAAGTGAAGGCCACTCGCTTGAGTGTGTTTTCCAAAGCGAAGCAAGTCAAGCAAGCTGAAGTGAAGCGTGCCGAAGAATAGCGAAGCGAAGCGATCGCTACAGTAGATTCTAAGTGAGTCTGCCAAAGTGAAGCGAAGCGAGCGCTACAGTTCAAAGCAAGCGAAGCGAGTCTACCGAAGCGGAGCGAAGCGAAGCGAAGCGAATGCTGTAAAGCGAAGCGAAGCGAACGCTGCAAAGCGAAGCGAAGCAAGCGCTAAAGCAAAACGAAGCGAACGCTGCAAAGCGAAGCAAAGCGACCCGCTATAATATGATCCTAAAGCGACTCACTTCGGAGTGGCCGCTACAACTTCAAAGCGAAGCGAGCCACTACCTACCAGAAAGCGACAGCACAAATTCCCGCTCCGAATTTGAATTCCAGTCAACAGGAGATCTCCGCATTAATTACGAGATCTCCACATGTCGAAAGCGGAGAGGAGCAGAGGAGTTGACTGCCAGGCCGACAAAGACGCCACAACAGTACTGGCTCGCCCCAGTTACTGTTAAACTTGGAACTTAGCCATTTTCGGCAAAAGTCCAAATCTGCGCGTCTGCAAAAGCTACTGCCTGCGCAAGTACTGTCGAGAGGAGGAGGGACAAGGCCACCAACCAAGCAACGGATCTTAGCCAACCCTCCGCCTATAAATAGTGAAGGATGAAGACGTGAAGAAGTAGAACACTACTTGAGCATTCGAGCGCATACAGCAAACAAACACTCCCAGCTTTCATAGCAATCTTCGAGTCTTTGTTTTCAAGTGTTCTCCGAGTTTCCAGTCCATCGGAACTCGTCTTCACAGCCTTCACACTTAGATTCTAAGCCCACTTCAAATATCCAAGCTTAGAAGAAGAACTCTAGCCAATCTTTGCATTCACTGTAAAGAGTTCTTCATAGTGTGTCGTCAACCAAAAACCCTAAACTTCGTCTGTTAGGTTTTGAGTGTTGTCGTTAGGTTGTTCAGATCTAAGGCCCTTCTTTCATCGATTGAAGAAGCCTCGATCGTAGAGTTGAGATCCAAGCTTACACTTACATCGTTTGTGTAAAGCTCGATCGAAGCTAGGCTGTAAGGAGAGCCCGGAATCTCCCTGTCTGTGTTTGACTAAAGCGAGTGAAGCTTCCAGTCGTTGTTAGGTTTGTGTAGTGAACCCGCAATCACTACGTCAGTCTTTAGATCCAGGCAAGTGAAGCCCGATCTCGACTAGGTTTTTGAAGGACCCGTAACCTTCAAGTTCTTGAGTGAAGAGAACAGTTGCCGTCGAGCAACAAAGTGGACGTAGGAGCGTTATCTCCGAACCACTATAAATCTCTGTGTCGTACCTCTCTAACCCTAATCTTTCTACATTTGATTATTCATTGCACAACATTTAAACAAACGTAACTTGAGTTTTAAATACTTAGGAAAGATTTTAGCTCACCAAATTCCGCACATACGAGTAAAGACTCCCTCTTGATCAAGTGTTCACTTTGGTCAAGCAGGCAAGCTAGCACTGTAGATCTAGCTTCAGCTAGGTCTTAAGTCTCGAAGCGAGCTCTTTACTTGTTACTCTGAGTTAAGGGATTTGAAGTTGAAAAACTTCAAAATACGTATTCACCCCCCCCCCCTCTACGTATTTTTCCTATTAACAAACCGGGACCAACAAGTGGTATCAGAGCAGCGGTTCTTTCGAGCCTCTGCTTTGCATATCCGAAGTGAGTCCCCACTCACTTCACGTTGTCTCACTGAACCGGATCCTATTTTCCTAAGTGCATCAAAACCTCACCCACGCATATTGCATTTTCTGCTGATAGTTTGCTATGTCTACATACAGTGCATCAAATCTTCCACAGTTCTCGATCGAAGGATACGAGATATGGAGTTTCCGAGTCGAGAGCTTCCTATGCTCAATCCACGACCGGATGTGGGAAGTCATTGAAGACGGACCAATCGAAATCAAGAAAGCCATATCTGTGGAGGTTCCAGCCGCTGAAGGTCGTCCAGCCCACGTTCGACAACAGTACGTGGAGAAGGATAAGGATGAGTATACTCCAAATGACTTCAAAGTTGCCAACCTTGACAAGATTGCACGCCACACAATGCAGAGCACCGTGTCGGACGCATACCTTCCAAGGATTAGGAAGTGCGCAACAGCAAAGGAAATGTGGGAAACTCTAGCCCTCATTTCTCAAGGCACAGACAAAATCAAGGAGAACAAGCTCGCCGTTCAGATGCGGGAGTTTGAAAATCTGGTGATGAAGTCCGGAGAATCCATCGACGCCTTCGAGCTGAGAGTCACCAACATTACTGCAATTCTCAACTCGCTTGGGAAGGAACTCACAGACAAGGAAGTAAATCTGAAAATAGTCCGTGCTCTCACAAGGAAGTGGCAGACTATGAAGGAGCTATATCTAGCTACCAAGGATCTAACGAAGCTCACGCCAGAAGTGCTGTTCTCCGAGCTCAAAGCTCACGAGTTTGATCTGAATCGTATGAGCCTCGACGACGAGGATGAAGCGCCCACTACGTCAAAAGGAGTAGCGTTCAAAGCTGCCGAAGGGCCAAGCGAGCAGTCGCTAGCCAAGATGACGAGAGAAGAATTGGAAGAACACATTGCGTTCTTATCCAAGAACTTCAACAAGATGAACTCTCGAGTGGGCAAGTACAAAAGTATCTACAAGCAGTACAAAGGGAGGAGCACTGATGCTCGAGAAGGAAAAGGAAAGAGAGAAGAGACGACCAAGCCGATCCCGCGCGACATGATGGAAGTGGAGTGTTACCACTGCCACAAGATGGGCCACTACAAATCCGATTGCCCAAAGCTAAGTGCCAAAGAGCGCGAAGAATTGAAGGCCAAGAGGGATGCCCCAAGGCGAGCGCTCGTAGCGAGTGAAGTGCCGGTCGCTACAACTGAAGATCCACCAAGCGACTCAGATACATTCACCGATCCAAATTCCAGTGATGGTGAGGATCTTGGATTTATGGCGCTCACCGACGAGGAAACAGGAGAGGTGAGCGCCGTGGATCCCATGCCAAGTGAGGGTCAACTAGTTTGGTACTTGGACAGTGGATGTTCAAGACACATGGCCGGCATGAAAGCTCTACTTCACAACTACATAGAGAAGAAGGGTCCACACGTAACCTTTGGTGACAACTCTCGAGGAAGCACCAGGGGATACGGCGCACTGAAAATTGGAAAGCTCACAATTGAAGAAGTCTCCTATGTGGAAGGACTCAAGCACAACCTGTTATCTATTTCACAGTTTTGTGATAAAGGGTACAGGGTGGAGTTCATCTCCAACAAGTGTATTGTGAAGAGCAAACTCACATCCCAGATTGTGCTCACTGGAGTTAGACAAAGGAATGTCTACATAGCACAATGGGACAGCTGCAAGGAGGAAACTTGTCTAGTTGCAAGAAGTGCTACAGAAATTGGATGGCTATGGCACAGACGCTTGAACCACCTCAATTTCAAAGCTATCAATCGCTTAGCTCGAAAAGGTTTGGTGCAAGGCATACCGAATGAAGTCTTCATCAGAGACCATCCATGCTCACCATGCCAACGAGGGAAGCAGACGAAGAAGCACTTCGCCAGTCTCGAAGAAGCCTCATCAAAGCGAGTGCTCGAGTTGCTTCACATGGATCTGTTTGGTCCAGTTACTCCAGTTAGTGTAAATGGAAGGAAGTACACTCTAGTTGTAGTCGACGATTTCTCTCGCTACACATGGGTTGTATTTCTATTCAGCAAGAAGGAGACACTGACCAAACTGCCACAACTGCTCAAGCGATTGGCGGTGGAAAAGAATCAAGCTATAGTGACCATTCGCTCCGACAAAGGCACAGAGTTCCTGAACTCTACAATTGAAGCGTACTGCACGGAGCATGGCATAGCACATCAAACTTCTTCAGCACGCACTCCTCAGCAGAATGGAGTTGCTGAAAGAAGGAATCGAATCATCAAAGAAGCCGTTCGCACCATGATTGCTGACTCGAAGCTTCCGATGAAGTATTGGGCTGAAGCTGCCAACACGGCGTGCTACACACAGAATCGGACGCTTCTCAACAAACGGCACGACAAAACACCATATGAAATATGGACAGGGAGAATTCCTGACATATCTTATTTCCATATTTTTGGTTGTAGGGTCTTCATTCACAACAATGGGAAGTCACAGTTGAAAGCCTTTGAAAGCAAAGCAGATGAAGGAGTATTCTTAGGATACTCTACACCTAGCAAAGCCTACAGAGTATTCAATTGTAAAACCCTAATTGTGGAAGAATCACCCCATGTCGTATTTGATGAATCTTCTTTAAGTCTTCCACAGGAACAGGCCCAAGCGAATGAAATGGATCAAAGCAAGGAACCCTCAAATCAACTCACTTGGGACGTGCTTGATGAAGATGATGAGATCAAGGACTCAAGCGAGCAGGATCCCAAAGGAGAAGTCGAAGCTGCCCCCAAGATTCCTGAAGCTAGTGCAGGCCAAGCACCCAATCCAGTCGCTTCAGATGGTGAAGCGAGCGACAAGGAAGCGGATGAAGATGAAGCTGGCGGATCAAAGCGAGCGTGGCTCAAGGATCACTCACCTAGCCAAATCATTGGAGATCCATCCAAGGGTGTAGTGACCAGAAGTCAAGTGTTTGGAGAAAGTGCCATGTTCAGTTGCTTTCTCTCAAACATTGAGCCATCAAGCGTGGAGGAAGCCCTAGCCGATTCTAACTGGGTGATCGCCATGCAAGAAGAGCTGAATCAGTTCACCAGGAACGACGTATGGTACCTCGTGGATCGTCCCAAGTTTCAGCATGTTATTGGCACCAAGTGGGTGTTCAAGAACAAGACGGACGAGGACCACAACGTAGTGAGGAACAAGGCGCGACTAGTTGCCAAAGGCTACTGCCAAGAGGAAGGAATCGACTTTGACGAGACCTTCGCTCCAGTGGCACGTCTTGAAGTGATCCGTTTATTTCTAGCCTATGCAGCGGCCAAGAAATTCAAAGTGTACCAAATGGATGTGAAGAGCGCATTCCTCAACGGTGAACTCAAGGAAGAAGTGTATGTGGAGCAGCCACCGGGTTTCGAGCAGGGAGATAAAGTGTATCGCTTGAAGAAAGCCCTGTATGGGTTGAAGCAAGCTCCCAGAGCTTGGTATGATACATTATCTCAATTCCTAGTGGAAAATGGATTCCAAAAGGGAAAGATAGATCGGACTCTCTTCACCATCAATCATGGAGATGATATGCTATGGGTCCAGATCTACGTGGACGACATCATATTTGGGTCACCAAACCAGTCGCTTAGCGAGAAGTTTGGAGAGCTAATGAAGACCAAGTATGAGATGTCGATGATTGGCTTGATGAGCTGCTTTCTAGGTCTTCAAGTGAAGCAGCAGGATAATGGAATTTTCATCAACCAGGCCAAGTACACTCGAGATATGCTTGCCAAGTTTGGTGTTCAACATGCTAAAGCTGTGAAGATTCCTATGAATACCAACTGGAAGATGGAGCCAGACGAAGGAGGAAAATCTGTAGATCCTACAGATTATCGTGCCCTAATTGGGTCACTTCTCTATCTCACTGCAAGCAGGCCAGACATTGCTTTTGCAGTCGGAGTCTGCGCTCGCTTCCAAAGTAACCCCAAGCACAGCCATCTTGAAGCTGCCAAGAGAATTCTTCGATATTTAAAGGGCACTGTCAACATGGGTCTGTGGTATCCAGCAGAGGACAATTTGGAGCTCACTGGATATTCCGATGCTGACTATGGAGGTTGCCGAGTTGATAGGAAATCAACGTCTGGCACGTGTCAGTTCTTGGGAAGCAAGCTAATCTCATGGTTCTCAAAGAAGCAAACAAGTGTAGCCACTTCAACAACGGAAGCTGAATATATGGCCGCAGGAAGCTGCTGTTCTCAAATTCTATGGCTTCGTCAACAGTTGAAGGACTACAAAGTTGAAGCGAATGAAATTCCGATCTTCTGCGACAACAACAGTGCCATATGTATCTCGCAGAATCCAGTGCTTCACACCAGGTGCAAGCATGTGGAAATTCGACATCATTTCATTCGTGATCATGTCGAGAAGAAGGATATCAAGCTCGAGAAAATCCATACCGATCTCCAGCGAGCAGATATCCTCACCAAGCCTCTAGCTGAGTCTCGATTCAACCAGCTATGCATGGAATTAGGGTTATTAGACCCTGGTGAAGAATGCTAGTTCCAGGATGCACGAAGGAGTGTTCGCTTGTTCTCTTGAGCGTCACTCGCTTCGGATCTTCACCAACTCAAGCGAGCCACTTCAAATCTCACTCGCTTGAAGAAAATGAAGTTAGGTGGAGAAAGGTGGAGTAATGGAAGAAGTTCCCTACCAACTTATTGGAATTGTTAAGTATATGGTTAAGGGGGAACTAATGCTTCTCTCTGAGCAAGCTACTTCCAAAGCGAGCAAGAATGCTGCAATCTTGAATTCTGCATCGCTTCAATTTTCCCTAGCTTGGGTCAAAGCGAGCCGACTGCAGATTCATTCTTTAGAATGTAGGAAAGCTTGAAGGTTTACCTTTTTATACAAAAGGTTGCAGGGCTGGTGACATGCTTCTGCGTAAAATACGAGATTGTCTTGTCAGAGCATTCTCATTGTCATCCTGTCCATTTCTGCTCTGAGATAAGGACTTGTACTCATCCCCCATTCGTCGTGAATAAGTACACTTACGTGATGCTCCCTTCGGGTTGTAGTAAGCTTGTGTACTTTATTCATTTTCTCCCCCATTCACTTCGATGGAGGACTCTCTAATTCGTAGAGGAAGATGAATGCCATGAAGATAAATGCCATGAAGATGAATGTCATGAAGATGAATGCCATGAAGATCTAACTCAACGTGTAGCATTCAACATGTGGTATCTAATTCAAATGAAGTCTTCAATTTGTGGTATCAATCTCCTACGAAGTGAGATTGACTGGTAAGTGTTTCAATTTTAAGTACACTAAGTGAGCCGAAGCGTGCTAGAAACCTTCACTCACTACGTGGAAAATATGAAATGAATCTGACACAAATACAAAGAGGAAAACACTCTTGTTTATCCTCGAAGTATGTAAGTCAGAAACATTTTAAATTAAGCAAAGAAATTCAATTTCTTATTCCAGTCGCTTCAGATGGCCAAGCGAGTGCTTCGTCACTCAAAGCTAGCCATCGCAAGCGAGTGCAGAACAGTCACTCAAGCGAATGCCTCTCAAGCGAGTCAAGGCGTAGCGGCCCAACTCGAAGCGAGCGGGCATGAAGCGAGTATGAGCTGTCTGCACTCGAGTGCAATTTTACTTTCTGCTGTGCATTTAATGCAGGGGCAGGAACGACGGAAATAACGGGCGCGTGTTCACACGCTTGAATTTGAAGCGGGAAAAGGCGGAAAAGATCCAGCCGTCGAATCTCAACAGCCCCCAATCTGGAGCCGTTCGATCAACGCCGTATACAACAAGCCAACCATAGAAGGCCACGTGGCGACGCCGAGCAAGTGGCGGTTCACTTTTACTGTGATGACGCCGGACACGTCAGATCCATCACCGCACGTCCGCCGCCTACCTACAGGATTTTCGGCGTTATTACCGTCCTACCCCTGCCACGTCAGCCATAACCTATTTCTATATATATGGGACGAGGCAGAACTGCAAACCTTTCACAGCCTTCAAAATTTGCCATTCTCGTGCTTAGATCTGCGATTTCTGCAACTCACGAGTCTCAACCCCTTTTCTCTAAAATTCCATTCAAATTTCTTCAAATCTCAACATGGGAAAGAAGAAGAACACCGAGACGATGGAGGAGTTTCTCGAGGAAGCAGACAAATTCATCAATGTCGAGCCTCATCTCGACCCAACAATCATCGAAAGAGAAGGTTTTCTCCGTAGGGCCGTGACCACGGCCGGCCTATGGAAATTTGTAACGATTATGCCGACGAAAATTCTGGCCAAACCAGTCGGAGAGCTTCTGCTGAATCTAAGAACAGGGCAGAATACGTCATCCTTCTCCGATCCACAGAATGGAGAGCCGGTGGAAGTGGATCTGAGTGATCTAATCGACGGGTTCGATTTGCCAAAGGATGGTGGAGATTCACTGCTAGATTTAGGCTATTCGGCCGGAGTGCAATATGGCCGATTCGCCGTCGACGGGGCCGAGCCAAACTTCAAGAAGGCCAGTATACGCACAAGTTTGAAGGCTCCTTTCAACCTTATTTGCGAGCTTTTTACGAAGAGTATCGCATGCTACGTCGGAAACCTGGAGACCCTTTCCGAGACCAAACTGATTGCTACTGCAATTATTGTTGACAGCCTCACCGGAACCAGCTTCAACTGGCATGGCTGGTTTCTCAAGCAGATCCACGAAGCTGCCGGTGACTTCGCGTTTGTGAAGGGAAGCACCGATCAGATTCTCCGCAAGGGGAAACTGAAATTCTTCTCAAGGCTATCCGTTGCCCTGGAGATGAAATATCCCGGCAAAGTCTGGCCGGAATCCGACGTCATTGCCTACAACAAACAGTCCATCTACTACGACAAGTGGAGAAAGACGAAAAGATTGATGGATCTGGGATTACTTGAGGTAGCAGTACCCGTAGCGAGACCGGTTGCCGAAAGGCAAGCCGAAGTGAGCCAAGCGAGGCAGGTCGCTTCACCCGGGAAGCGAGCCGCGCCAAAGCGAGGCAAGAAGTTGAAGCGAGTCGCTTCACTTGTCCAAGAAAGCGAGGCGTTGGAGAAGCCGCTTGAGGACACTGAAGTGACTCAACCCCAAACCCAAGCTACCCAAACCCAAACCCAAGCTACCCAAACCCAAACCCAGCTTTTAAAAATTCAAACTCAACCCCAATCCCCACCTATCCAAATCCAAACTCCCCAACTTCAAATTCAAACCCTAACCGAAATATCCTCCACTGCTCAGCATCAAACCCATAAATCCCCACACGAAGAAGACACTGGTTCTTCTTTCAAGATTCCAGAAATCCCCCTACTCCATGTCGACCCCATTGAAGCCTACACAACCTTCAAACCATTCCAATCCCTTCAAACACAACCACCACCCACTGAACCCATACAAATATCCGAAACACAAGAAACCTCATCACCCTCTCAGTCCCCCTCTACATCGGCAGCTACAGCCGATACCGCCCAAACTGTCGGTGAAGTTTCTATCATTCCAGAATTCATACCACCTGCCCTCACCGAACATAAACAAGCTCTCGAACGTTATGTCAGGGACAGAGAACAAGCCGCGGAGACAATCAACCTTCGCTACAATCTCAGCTCCGCGAGCGTTGAATGGAGCGACGTGTTCTACACGAATGTAGTCGACTTTCTGACATACATCACGTACAGAGGAACGGAGTACTACAAAATCTTCAGACTCCTCAAAGCCTTCAAGGAGGAAGAACTGATCAATCTGGAGGCCAAGTTGCTGAACTTCATTGGCGCAAACGGCTTCCATGAATTCCTTGACGGGACCAGCTTTTGGGAGAAGCTGGATGCCAAAGTGAAGGAGGCTTATCCGCTCGCCGTTGTACCAAAGCGAGTGCCCTCTTTCCATGAGAGGAAACTGATCAGGGAACATAAGGAGGAGGTGGAAATGAAGGAGGCTGAAATTGCTAGCCTTCACAGTGAAATCACCAAGAAGAGTGAAGAGATGGAAATGAAGGCTGGAGAGATTGTCAGTCTTCGAGAAGACTTCGACAAGAGGAGGAAGGAGTTGGAGGGAACGGTGGAGAAGAAGGATAGACTGTTGGAAGAGAAGGAGAATGCGCTAGAGGCGCAGGCGAAACTAGTGGAAGATCAAACAACATCTATCACCAAACTCAAGGACTCGCTTGATGCAGAACGGAGTCGCTTGAGGGAGGTTAATGCCAAATTGATCGCCGTTGAGAAAGAGAAGAAGGTGTTGGAGAAGGAGGTGAAAAAGCTGAAGGAGGTAGTAGAAAAGAAGGATGAGGAGCTGATCAGGAAGGGGAGTGAACTAATAAGCACGAAAAAGTCTCTCGACTCACTTCGAACTGAAATGAAGCTGCTGAAGGAAGAAAGTGAGTTAGATAAGAAAGAACTGGAGAGCCGGAGGAAAGATGCCCATGACCTTGACTTGAAGCGAGCAGATCTTTCCATATTACTGCAGAAGGTCAAGGAGCTGGGCGAAGATTATACTGAAAAGATTGCCGCAGGTGCCGAATTCCATCTCTCTCTAAACCAGAGAGAGAGGAGCCTTGAGACAATGCAAGCTGAGTTTCTAGCGGCTCAGGAATTTTGGTACTTCAATTTGCAAGAGGAAAAGGCAGAAATAAGGAGGGAAATTGAAGCGGAGCTGGAGGCTCGCTTCAAAGAGGTGGACTCATTAGAGAGTATGATGGAGTCAGTGGTTGAGAGAGAGAAGCAATGCGAGTATTTGCTTGAAGAAATAAGCATCAAAACAGCTGATCTGGTAGCACCTTCCATGAAAAAGAACGAGCAGATGCTTCAAGCTATTCTGAACACAGTCAACTCACTTCACCAATCAATCTCCGGAAAATCAATAATCCTAACCCCTGGCAGTGATGATGCCAAAAAGGGGGAAGGACAAATGAAGGAAGGACAGATGGAAGGACAGATGAATCTAGGAGGAACTGGAGGAGTCGGAGTTGGCATAGAGTCGATGATTGAAGGAGGCAGTGGTGATGGAGGTGCGGAGGGAGTTGTAGATGAAGCGAGGGCTATGGGCGAAGTGAAGGGCAAGACTAAACTCACAGAGGAGGAGTTACTGAAAAAGCCCGAGGAGCCTAGCAGACCGCTTCATGAGAAATTGCTGAGTGCCTCGATTGCACGGCATCCTCCGGTGACCGTGATTTCAAAGGAGGAAAGGCGGGAGCAAGTGGAGAAGGATTATGCCTTGGCATGGGAGATGGATCAGGTTTTCAAGCTAACCAAAAATTCTATTACTGCAGGTACTTCATCCAGCTCCCAAGCGGCCGCTACACCCAAAGCGCCCGCTTCAGCTGCCGCGCTAGCTTCAGCCGCCGCACTCACTACGACTACAACTGCTGCACTCACTTCATCAGCAGTTGTCCCCTCGAGTGCCGCCGCAAAGAAGGATATGCCACCTCCCCCACCACCGAAGCTGCCCTTGAAGCGAGCTGCACCAGTATCTAAAGTCGATGACTCTACGGCTAAGCGCCAAAAGTCTAAACATGCAGTCGCTTCAAGAACTGAAAAGGAGGAGAAGAGGAGAAAGGAGAGAGAAGGAGGAAGGAGCGAAGCGGAGAGATCGAAGACAGTGAACGCCAGGCGTCTTCAAGTGATTGACGCACGAATCGAGGAGCAGTTCAGCGAAGTACTGCTTATTCAGTCCTCTTTGGTTCGTAGTGCGTTCGTTCCCCTCATGCCTGATGAGTCCGAAGCATGTGAAGCCCAAGCCATAAAAGATGCATGCGACGTGACTACGAAGGAAATGGTAGAGTCGGGTCGCTACCCTAAAGTAGAAGAGCAAAACTATATAAGGAAGCGACTCAACGAAAGGCGTCCTCTGTGGAGTGGTGAATCAGGGAAGAGATTCACTGATATAATGACTAAGCTGTCAAAAAGAACAGAGGAGGAATTAGCCAAGAGGAGGAACGAGCATCTTGACGCAAGAGAGATCGAGGACTTCATTCCGCGAGATCTACTCGAGCAGTGGCTGTACTACAAGGACTTATTCATCAAGGCTTATTACTACTGGGAGGTAGTGCCGCTGCAGAATGAGTGTTCTCGAATAAGTGCCCTCAACAATTTTCTTGCTACCTACGACGACAAACTGCGCCGAAAAATATTTATGATGGCTGAACAAGCTCAACCGAAGCCAATTGTCGTCAAGGTGCCAGAAATAAAGGACTTCCCCGTGCCTTATCATCCAGGCACTGATGTTCCTAACAGGGGAGTCACTAATGCTGAAGTAGATGAAGCGTTCAGGCTGGAGAGTGCATGGAGAAGACCAAGCATCCACACTGTAGGCACTATGGAAACAAAAGTCTTATCAGCCTATAGTGTTGATGCTACTGATGAAGAAGAGAAGAAGGAGGAGGAGAAAGAGGAGTAGGATGAAGCGGCAGGAAACCGTTGAAATTACATGCTTCATATTTTGTGAACTGATGTTCATATATCTCATTTCAATTTCTGTCTCCTCTGTGTCATTTACTCGCTTTGTGAATGACCTTATATTTCTGCTACAAACTCATTAGTTTAACCGAAAAAAAAAAGAAGGAACTTAAAAGAAAATTACAAACGAAACTGCAAAGGAAGCAGTCGCTTGGAGTTCCCTTCACGGTTAGATAGACTAGGTTTATTTTTATCTAAGTCGTATGGGTTTTGGCATCATCAAAAAGGGGGAAATTGTTGGGAATTGTTAAGGACTAAATTGTTAAGGGGGAACTTCATGGGACATTTGATAAATAAAGTCATTTGTTTTGATTAGATCCCAAAACCCCAAGCGTCCTTTTCCCAAGCGACCCATTTTGATGTAGTTAATAGGTTAGAATTTTTCTAAGCCTACACTGTTAGGATGGCTCTTTTATTTTGCTTAGATTAGGCTTCAAAAGTTCAAGTGAAGGCCACTCGCTTGAGTGTGTTTTCCAAAGCGAAGCAAGTCAAGCAAGCTGAAGTGAAGCGTGCCGAAGAATAGCGAAGCGAAGCGATCGCTACAGTAGATTCTAAGTGAGTCTGCCAAAGTGAAGCGAAGCGAGCGCTACAGTTCAAAGCAAGCGAAGCGAATGCTGTAAAGCGAAGCGAAGCGAACGCTGCAAAGCGAAGCGAAGCAAGCGCTAAAGCAAAACGAAGCGAACGCTGCAAAGCGAAGCAAAGCGACCCGCTATAATATGATCCTAAAGCGACTCACTTCGGAGCGGCCGCTACAACTTCAAAGCGAAGCGAGCCACTACCTACCAGAAAGCGACAGCACAAATTCCCGCTCCGAATTTGAATTCCAGTCAACAGGAGATCTCCGCATTAATTACGAGATCTCCACGTGTCGAAAGCGGAGAGGAGCAGAGGAGTTGACTGCCAGGCCAACAAAGACGCCACAACAGTACTGGCTCGCCCCAGTTACTGTTAAACTTGGAACTTAGCCATTTTCGGCAAAAGTCCAAATCTGCGCGTCTGCAAAAGCTACTGCCTGCGCAAGTACTGTCGAGAGGAGGAGGGACAAGGCCACCAACCAAGCAACGGATCTTAGCCAACCCTCCGCCTATAAATAGTGAAGGATGAAGATGTGAAGAAGTAGAACACTACTTGAGCATTCGAGCGCATACAGCAAACAAACACTCCCAGCTTTCATAGCAATCTTCGAGTCTTTGTTTTCAAGTGTTCTCCGAGTTTCCAGTCCATCGGAACTCGTCTTCACAGCCTTCACACTTAGATTCTAAGCCCACTTCAAATATCCAAGCTTAGAAGAAGAACTCTAGCCAATCTTTGCATTCACTGTAAAGAGTTCTTCATAGTGTGTCGTCAACCAAAAACCCTAAACTTCGTCTGTTAGGTTTTGAGTGTTGTCGTTAGGTTGTTCAGATCTAAGGCCCTTCTTTCATCGATTGAAGAAGCCTCGATCGTAGAGTTGAGATCCAAGCTTACACTTACATCGTTTGTGTAAAGCTCGATCGAAGCTAGGCTGTAAGGAGAGCCCGGAATCTCCCTGTCTGTGTTTGACTAAAGCGAGTGAAGCTTCCAGTCGTTGTTAGGTTTGTGTAGTGAACCCGCAATCACTACGTCAGTCTTTAGATCCAGGCAAGTGAAGCCCGATCTCGACTAGGTTTTTGAAGGACCCGTAACCTTCAAGTTCTTGAGTGAAGAGAACAGTTGCCGTCGAGCAACAAAGTGGACGTAGGAGCGTTATCTCCGAACCACTATAAATCTCTTTGTCGTACCTCTCTAACCCTAATCTTTCTACATTTGATTATTCATTGCACAACATTTAAACAAACGTAACTTGAGTTTTAAATACTTAGGAAAGATTTTAGCTCACCAAATTCCGCACATACGAGTAAAGACTCCCTCTTGATCAAGTGTTCACTTTGGTCAAGCAGGCAAGCTAGCACTGTAGATCTAGCTTCAGCTAGGTCTTAAGTCTCGAAGCGAGCTCTTTACTTGTTACTCTGAGTTAAGGGATTTGAAGTTGAAAAACTTCAAAATACGTATTCACCCCCCCCCCCCCCTCTACGTATTTTTCCTATTAACAAACCGGGACCAACAAGTCCATTGACGATGACGAATTCTTTAGTTGTGTGGATGAAGAAGAAGACATAATCGAAGAATTTCTACGGAATTTGGAGGAGGTTGATGGAAGAGGAAAGATCGACGCATGCATCGACGGAGGAAGTGGTCATTAAATCTTTTCTTTCTAACCTCACCATTTGTGAAACATCTTTTCTTGCAGAGTTTAACTCAAAGATGTTTGAGAAGGGGTTCGAACTAAGTGTGGGGGAGTCGAGAGTTGATGATGACCACGTTCTGGATCTTCGAGATTGTTCGAGAAGGGAGTGTGAGTGTGTTGCAAGGAGCATCAAAACGTCACTTGGTGCTACGGGCTTGGGTTGATCGTATCCTTCGTCAAGCTAATGACGTTAAACAAGCGCTTGGTGGGAGGCAACCCACGTAAAAAAATAAAAAAAAAATAGATTTTTATTTTTCGTAGTATTTCTTGTTAATATTTGATTTTTCGTGTTAGTTAGTGTGTTTTTGCAGGAATAGGCGTCGGACATCCAGTCTCTGATCTGGCCGATTGGCCAGATTTCCTTAGGGAATCTGGACGATCGGCCAAGGCTGTGTAAACGAATTCTGGCCAGGAGGTATTCTGGCCGATCGGCCAGATTCCTTAATGAATTCTGGACGATCGGCCAAACTTATGGGAGCCCTCTTCAATTCTAGTCAAACTCGCTTTTGGCCCTCATGATCCTCGTTGGGATGATCCCCGGTTCCGAAGCCCTTTCAATTGATCATAGCCTTGATTTGTGTCTTTTTCTTTTTGTTTTGAGTCTTTTATTTTGATTTCTTTATTTTGTTCGATTTTACGCTTTTGTGTTTTGTGTTGTGTTTGTGTTGTAGGTGCTACTTGGAGTCTCTCGGGATTACAAGTGTTTTGGTTAGCTTCTTGCGATAAGTTTCTCCTATCCCTTCTCTATTTTATTTTCTTGCAATGAGGGCATTGCTAGATTTTAAGTGTGGGGGGGGGGGGGGGGGGGAGGCTTGAAACTTTTGGTATGAAGTGTTTGTGTTTGTGTCTTGATCGAGTCTTGTTTGGTTTGATTGAGTCTAGTGGATCGAATCTTCATGTTCCCTCACTTAGGAATTTGTTTGAATTTGAGCTTATAAGCATGTGACGTAGGATCGATGTGAATGATTCGATGATGGAATATTTAGTTGTTGGAATTGATTTGAGCATAAATTAGGTTGGTTTAATCTTGAGTTGTGTTTGATTATGATTCGGTGAATTGTGGGGCATGAATTGATTTGAATTTGAGGAAATGATTTATGATTTTTGGATTATGAGTGATAAGTCTAGATTGTTGTGACTTTGGATTGCTAGTTTACTTTCCCCTTAGAAAAAAAAAAAAAGAAAAAAAAAGTTGTGTTTATGTGAATAAAAGATTTGATAGGATTCTGCTCCTCTTACTTGTAACGTATGAAAATACTAGAGTAATGAGCGTGGGAAACCACATGAAAAGGCTTCGAGAGACCCTCGAATGATCACATTTCATGAACTTTGTCCTAGACGATACTCGTGTATATTAGAATAAAGTGTTCGTAGGTACTCTACTCCTCTTGACAATGAGTACGGGAAACCGCACTAGGAGGCTCGATGTGACCCATCGAAGATTAAACCTAGTGAATTATGTGCCAAAAACGTTCACATGTGAAAAAAAAAAAGAAAAGAGTTATATTTATGCTTGAATAAAAGGGGAAGTAGGTTAGACGTCTAAGTTGTGGTGATTTTAGATATTTGTGAGATGTGTGTATCATTGCTTTTCCTCATACTTGGATTTGATTTATAAGCCACATAGTTTATTGATGATTGATTGTTCGTAACTTGGGGTTAAGGTGACTTCGTTCGTTGCTTGTCGATTCCGGTGATTAAATGTTCTATGATTTGGATTGTTTGAATTGAGCCTAAGTTGTATGATTATATTGCTTGAGGACAAGCAAAGGTCTAAGTGTGGGGGATTTTGATTGGTGTTTAGTTGTTAGGTTTTTCGTTGTGTTTTCATGTTCGTTTTCATTGTGTTTTTGTGTCTTTTCGTGTGTCTTTGGCTATGAATTGGTTGTTTGGAGTTTTTGGTACTTGTAGGATGAAAAGGGCGGAAACGAGAAGAAAACGAGAAGAAAGGTTGTTGAGCAATCATTGACCTCGAGTTCTAACATCTCATGATTTTATTGAAGATTCATTTTGGGTGTAATGAAAGCATTATATCGAAGAGGGGTTCGATAGGAGCACATAGGCGAAAACGGAGGTCAATTTGGAGTTCGGATGAGGAAGATACGGCCGAAACAAGAGAGTCGCGCGCAATCGTCCAGTGCTTGATTTGGCCGATCGGCCAGATGTCCGCGTCCAGGATTTTGTTTCCTTATATAATTAGGTTTTCTTCCTAATATATATACCAGTACCTTGGGACGAATTTGTATCATCTTTTATCATCTTTTAGCTCTAGTTTTCAGCTCTCAAACACTTTAGATTAGTTTTACTTTGTTCGGATCCGGATTCTTAGTTCGTTGCAATTCAATTCAAGTCTTTTCTTTTACTTCGCGTTCTTCGTTCTTCGTTCAATTCTCGTAAGTTATTTATTGCTTTCGTTTACTTGCTTTAGTTGCTTTACTTAGTTTTAGATTCGTTTTCTTAATTGCTTCTTTTAATTTCCTTAGTTTAATTTCGTTCTTTCGATTTCAAGTTATAAGTTTAGATTCGTTTTTCTAGTTTCGATTCTCTAGTTTTTCAAAGCTTTCAAAGTTAGATTTATTTCTTTTAAATTTCCAGATTCCATTCATCATGTCTAGATTAGTTATTGCTTTCTTTGTTGCTTTCTTTATTGCTTTCCTTTCGATTCTTACCTAGGTAGTTTAATCGTTTTCTTAGTTTAATTCTTAGATTTATTTCTTGCTCTTTAGATTAGTTATTTACTTGCTTTTATTTATTGCTTTGATTTATTTTATTTGCCTAGGATTTAAAACAAAAACCCCAAAATCTTATTTACTTGCTTTCCTAGATTTAGTTGCTTTCCTAGATTTAGGCTAGATTAGATTTTTACTACATAATTGATTGCCCTGTTAAGTTTTCCTTGAGATTCGATACTTAGGTTTTACTTGCTAGTGCTACGATAGATTTCGTCTATTGCGAACACTTTTTGGTGAAACAATCTCCCTCATGAGCCTTCTCATTCTTGTGTGTCTAGTACTTGGTATGAGTCTGCGTGGGATTTAAATCGTCTTCATGCTTTATGTGCTCCTTTTTTTGTCTCCTGATCTGATTGTTGAATTGAGCTGAACTCCTCTTCTGTAGGAAGAAGAGGATGGGATGAGATAGAGCTTGACGAGTTATGGTGAATTCTCCGTGGCTTCTGCATGGGAGAAGGTCAGGTACAGGATGCCCAAGCGTCCTATCTTTGGTGATATTAGGAATTCTTGTCTTACCCCCTCTATTTCTATTTTCCTTTGGCGTCTTCTTCATGGTAGAGTCTCTGTTGATGTTCTCTTGTACTCAAGGGGTATATCTCTTGCTTCCCAGTGTCAGTGTTGCAGGTTCCCTCAGGTTGAAACCATTCTGCATGTTTTTGAATCGAGTGAACAAGCTAGGGAGATTTGGGCATATTTTGATGTATGGTTTCCAGCACATTCACATTCTTACCTTCACACAGATATTGCACATAGTATAGTTAGATGGAGGCAGCGTTTTTTACGTTCTTCTTGTATGCATTTATTTTTTTAAGTTCCTTGTTTAATCCTTTGGATTATCTGGTTGGAGAGGAATGATCACAAACATCGTGATATCCCTTTTCGGAGCTCTCGTGTGATTTCTCAGGTTATTCGGTGTCTTCGTACTCTGGTCACCGCGGGTTTGCTTATCCCTTCCTTCTGGAAGGGTTGCAAGCCTAATGTGGATTTCATGCCTCTTTCAGAAAAGGTTCATAGGTCATTGTGGTCTCGTACGTGATAAACACGGATTTTCTATGTGTTTCGAGAGCTTATAATGGCGCTTTAGTGTCGTTATCATGATCGAGTTTGATACTTTTTATCTATATTTTCTATATTCGAGGATATTGCACTTGATCATGATTTTGTTGAGTTTTGTAGGGAAAAGAAGAAAAGAAAGGAAAATAAAATCAATGGTTTGGGCCATGAGCCTTGGGCCCAAAGCATGGCCCAAAAGTAGGGCCCAAAGCTCGGATGACAAGTAAAGAATACAAGCGCGGCCAACATCTCCACACATGCATGCACATGCACACGGCCGCGTGCCCTGCACCTAGCCGCATCTCCGCCTTACTCCATGGCAGACGTGGCATCGCCTTCCACTCCTCCTTGCTGCGCCCAGGAGGGCCCTTCTCCGCGCCTCCTCCACATGCCTCAGCACACCGCCCCCCCCCCCCCCCCCCCCCTCCCCCCCTCACCCCCTGCCGCCGCGCTTCCCTCACAAGGAAAGTCGTGATTCTCAGCGCGGCCGTTAGAGATATGGTTTGAAGACCTCGTAACGGCCCATTAAGGACGAAATCGAGGAGAAGATAAATAGCGAGAGAAGGAGACGAGGGGGGAGGATATATCTTACATCGCATATTTTTCAGAATCGAGAGCTACGCGAGTATCAACATTGGGAGAAGAAGATCGGGAGATTCAAGTCGGCGATATTCGGAGCCCTAGTTCTCCCTACGGTTTTCGTTTGTTTACGATTATGTTTCCTTCAAATCTTGAGATGATTGTCCTCATTATGTTTGGCTAAAATTCTATTATTCTAGAGTTAGGGAGTACATGAGCAGAGCACCTCGGATTCATTATAGTTTTATCTACCGATCACGACCTTCTATTACTTCTTGTGTTCTTGTGTGAATTGTTTGCTCGTTTGATTTGCTACCAAGTGAGCATGATTTATTGTGTTGATTCAATATGCGAAAGATGAGAATTAACGCTCGAATAGGGAACATAGGACACACACTTCAATAAAGTCGAGAGATCTTGAGAATTGTGTGAGAGCTTATAACCTTTTGAACCTTTAGGAGTTTCATGTGTTAGTTATCAGTTGGACACAACGATTCTTGCATGAAATCTACGGTTTAGGCGCTACGAAAGTAGGTTTAAGCTTATTGTGTGGTTGTTCTAGTAATAGTCGAGTCCTCTATGTGATTGATTGATTTTGATTTAATTGAATTCGTTTGTTCATCGAAACCGAAGCTCTAGAATAATCCTTCTCACATTTGATTCTCTTGTACCTTGTCGTTTATGGTTATTATTTCGCTTTTAATTAGCTTAGAAACCAAAATCTAACGATTTATTCGTCTAGATAGAGGATAGGAAATTAGACTAGTACTCGTTAGGTTAATCAGTCCTCGTGGAATACGACCTTGCTTCCCTATCTATAGTTACACCCGTACACTTGCGGTAGTAAAAATATTAGTGAACAGTATGGTGCGGTGGGTCCCGCCGGACGCCCCTTGGGTTAAGCTAAACACTTATGGATCCTTTGATGCTAAAGCTCAATGGGCGTCTGGAGGAGGCCTTGTTCGGGGTCATGATGGTTCATTGATCCAGGCTTTCTGTTGTCCGGTGGAGGCTAGTTCCAGTTTTGAGGCAGAGCTTTGGGCTCTTCTTCATGGACTGGAATTATCCATTACTTACTCCTCATTTGTCTGGGTCGAATTGGATGATTCATCTATCGTCTCGTTGTTGTCTTCTGGGAAACAAGGGGCGGCCGACGTCCGTCATATTATGGCTCGGATTCGTATGAGATTACGTGGTATCCAGGCTCTTTTTTCTCACATCCACAGAGAAGGGAATCGGCCGGTGGATTTCATGGCACGCCAGGGTTCTCAGACTGGTTCCATGATTTTTTTTGATACATCTAGTGCTCCTCGTGTCTTTCAAGGCTTAGCTCGGATGGAGCAGTTGGGATACTCCAACTTTAGATTCAGATATACTTAGATTATGTTTTATTTTTTCATTTTCATTAGTTTTTTGATGATAGGTGATGAGATGTTACTTTCTCGAGTTGATCACTTTTGGATCCCTCGATGTATTTGGGTTTGCTGGGTTTCGTGGTGTTTTCTTCTTTGGCTTTTTGAAGTTGCTGGCCATCCTCTTGGATCGGTCATAGATAGGTCCATGTTTATTTGTATGGGGTTTGAGATTAATCATTTTTGGTTAATCTTTGACCCAACAGTGATCGTTCATATCACTTATATACAGGTTGAGGGTCCGCTTAACCTTCCACCCTAGTGGTGTTTTTATTTATTATTTAAAAAAAAAAAAACTTAATTGACATTTATGATATTCACTATAGTAAAACCTTTTCTTTTAAATTTCATTTATATTTATACTCCTCTGTCCTATTTAAAATATTTAATTTTTTAATTCGGTAGTCCCATATAAATTGTCACGTTTTCTAAAATGAAAGAATTAATTATTACCATATCTTAATTAGTAGTAGTATATTTTAATGTAAACTTATTATTTTTTAGTTTTAACACTGTGCCTAAAATTGTATAAAACATGCATAAAATGTTTAGCTAGATTTTGCACTCGTATCATTCACAACAATATGTATTTTATGAATTATTAAGAGATATAATAAGTGAGACTTGACTACAAACTATAATTAAACTTTGATGGTTCTCAATTAAACTATTCAAGTACGAACTTATGTCTGATCATTCTCGTATTCCAAATCTCAATATTAAAAATAATAATATAGTTTAAACTAAAAGAAGAGGAGGGGTATACTTGACAATATATATTTTGTAAGAATTCAAACTTTTATAAAAGTACTCCCTTTGTCCACCATTTACTGACACATTACTATATCGGGACGTCATGTCACGACCGGACTTTACTAAGGATAGTGAAGCCGGGAACCCGTGACTAGGGATGGGATTAAAGAAGCGGGAATAGAAAGGGGAATGTAATTAAAGTGCAAGAAACCACCCGAACAAGCGTGGGAAGTATTTATTATATCAATTGGCGTCAAGCCTTTAAGGGAAAGATGTACATGTGTTCGAAACGTTTACACGACTCGAATACTCAACAAGAATTTATCGACATTTTACAGCGGAAGTCTTACAGAATGCATGTATGAAGACACACATTACCGAGAGTCTTAATCTAAGAAACTAATATGATTCATGATGACAAAAGCTTGGGCCGGCTCTCCATTCCATCTCGTTCAACCTGCACATTTAGAAATATATGCAGGGCTGAGTACAAAGGTACTCAGTGGGCACATTGCCGAAAACATACATATATAATTGTCAAGCCATTAATTGTAAGTCATAGGGATTTTGTTGAAAAGAGACCATGCTTACTAAAACAGTTCTTGTGATCTAAAAGTTTGCCGGCCGGCTAAGTTCTTTAGTAATCTACCATATCTGTTCCTATGGTATCGAGAGAGTGGCCACTCTCACGATACCTTGACCGGCCAACCCGAAGATGACACACGGTCACAATGTGTACACTAGTCCAAGTAAGATAGCTATCTTGCTAGGACCCGAATTAGATTAATAAATTGGCAAAGCCAACACAGATAGGTATCATACAAAAATCAAAACATTTAAGGCATGACAATATTTCAAAATAACACACATATATTTTCATAAATATCATATTTATTTTGAATAGAAAGCCCACCTCTTGAAGCGTAGAATATGCCCGGTCTTGATAGGCGAACAACGTCAAAAACCTTGTCGAGTCACGCCTATTCATAAAGGTATAATAAGAATCTACATTCTTATAATAAAACTTCCTACGGGAAAATAATCGTCTAGTATATTTTGTTATCTTATAAATCTGTTAGGGTTAACAGATTGATTTGAATCCTTTAAATATTTTCATAATAGAATAATCTTTTATTATTCAGAATCGTTTCTTCCATGATTCGAGACCATTTATTTGTCGAATTAATTCCCGAAAATTATGCAAATCTTCAGGACATATTTTAAAGCTAAGCATAGCTTAATACTTAATTAATCTTAATTAATTAAATTCATAAGTTGAATAATCTTAATCATTTTTATTAATCTCAAGTGAATCCGATTTTAATAGTCGGGCCGTCCTTATTAATTAATTAACTACTTAATCTCGTGAGTATTTTACGAGAATACAATCCTTGAAAATTAATCGAACATTCGATTAATAGAATTAAATCCGGACAAGTAAGCCCGTAATTATTTATTAGAAACGGCCCGAATAAATTAATGTCTCGGCCCAAGCTTTACTGGGTTAGGCCCAAATCACTGGACTCGGCCCAAGACCACTAACCCGGTCCAGACTCACGGGTTTAGCCCGAGACCCGACCCGAAACCGAACCCGACCCGGTTCGTACATATAAATACTAAAAACCCTAGCCTCCCTTCATTTCCGCCTCTCTCTCTCTTATTTATCCGAAGGACACAACTCCTCTCTCTCTCGGCCTTCTCTCTCTCTCTCATGGTCGAACGTCGCCGGTGCCGTTGCACGTGGGAGCTCCGCCAGAAGCCGCTGCTGCTGAAGTCGCCGCCGTCCCTGCTCGTCATCGTGGCTGGAAACCCAGCCGCCGTGGCTGGAGTTCGCCGTCGCCATTGCTGCCGGAGTCGCCGGAGGTAAGGGTTGATTCCCCCCCCCCCCCCCCCCCCCCCTGCATTCCCTTCCCCCTCCTCTCTTCTCTCATATATATATTTTGCCCCAATTTATTTATCAATTAATTGTCATTTATCAATTTTATTCATTCGATTATCGTTGCAGCTTTGGTCGTTTCCGACGATAGCTCCGCCATCGGAGTCGGAGGGCTCCGACTGGAGGTGGTCAGTCTGAAGCTTAAGCTAAGCTCACTGCCCTTTCCCTCTTTTTTTAAATTTTTGTTCATCTAGTTTATTAGGATTAATTAGTATTGCAGTAGATGGTTGGTTCCTTTGATTTGTCATTACAAAGTCGTTGTAATCAAACTTTATGTTCGTAACTTAAAGTTGAAGTTCATCTGGATATTCAAATTTTTCAGCATATAGCTAGTTAATCTCATGGTATGGTCCAAATTGGTTAAATCATATTGAACATGAGTGTTTGCATATTATCTATTTGTATTACATTTTCAGTTTCATATGAATGTTTGGACTCCTGCTTTAGTCTAGCTTCACTATCAAGCTTGTAAGTGAATGATGAGTTTTAATTTCATTCTATGTCATGCTTTGGTTTCCAATATTAGACTTGTATGTATATATTCAGTTTTAGCATGCTTTGTTCAAAGAGTGAAATCTGGAAATTTTCATGCTCTGGCTTATTTGTTGAAACTTAAATCAGGCTTGAAGATATTTTAAGGCTTTTAAGTACTTGCTAGTATTAGTAGTGCTGTTGTTGCTAGCTCACACTCCTTCCTTCTTCTTCTGTTCTCTGCTGCTTCTTCTCTATTCTCTAGTGTTTTTATGGTGTGTTGAGAGTGAAAGGAAAAAGGAATTGAAATGAGTTGGGGTGGGAGGTATTTATAGGGCTGATCTTTTGATGAATGTAGCAACATCATGATGGTAAGGGTTGGAGGAAAATCTGCCTTCCCCCATCCTTTTCCTGCAAATCCTTCTTTTGATCTCTGCAAGACTAGCTAGTTGTAAGAGATAGAGTCTCCTTTTCCTGATTTCTTCCTTAATCCTATCCTTTTTGCTTTGCAGTTTGCAGGTGGCAAGTTGAGGGAAGTTGATATTTTCTTGGGGCTCAAGAATGGTGTAAGGGGGGAGGAATGAAGCTGGAAAACTGGAAAGAATATCCTCTGCTACTGCTGTCCCTTCTCCCTTCTCTGCCACTTTTTCTGATGTTCTATTTTTTTGTCTTTCTTTTGATTCAAGCAACAAATACATGCATGTAATCCTTTAATTATTTGTTGTTTTAATTTGTATAATCATTTAATTATTCAAGATCTTATTATTATTGACATGTGGGTTTATTGTTATTAATTTACTGTTTTTGATTCATTAATGTATTAATCGAATGTTTGGTTTGATTGTTATCTAACGGTTCGATCATGAACCGATGGGCTTGGCCCATAATATAAATTACTGTTGTACCACAACTTTTACTCTTGATCGATTTTGAATAAATCGATACTATTGTAAATCAACGATATAATTACTATTATAGAAATGATTAATCAAATTACTATTTGATTTTCCATAGAAATAAATACTTAACTAATTAATCACTCGAAGTGATCATATTTTGAATCATCTAATTAGAGAAGTCATTCTCCTCTTAATCAACTCACTAGAGAATTCTTTTCTTCAAAAATTCTATCTTCGTCGAGAATAGAATTTTATCTACAAAGTTAATTTATTCTCTCTATTTCACTAATTTGTCTACTAACGTAGAGTTAGGAAAATGCGGGGCGTTACACGTCAACCATTTACTGACACTTTCCGTTTTAGGACGTAGATCCCACAATCACTTTAACACTTTATCTATCTAATTTTTATTACTTCAACATTTTAATATTATTAAAAAATTCAAATGGGCCCACAATTATTCCATTTTAACAATTTAACACATTAATTTATTACTATACCATCAAAATGCAAAATGCAAAAAAAAAAAAAAAAAAAAAAAAAAAAAAAAAAAAAACTGTGTCCAAGGTAGTGTGTCACTAAATCATGGACATAGAGAGTAATAGATGTATTAATTTACTTTAAATCCTGGCTTGTTGATTTTAGGCTAATCAAGGGTGTAAGACCTTTCATATTTCTTATCTTAAATGAGTTTTTCACCTGATCTCATCCTCATATATATCAAAGATCAATTTTAAAATGAATATTCAGTAAGAAATGAGAAATAATCTGCACTGTTGATCTTTTATGTAATCTATAGTTCAAATTAATTGATGCATTATATTTTAATTACTGATACATTAACGAACCATATGGTATAATGATGCATTATAATACATAATGTATTATAGTTGTCGATAAAATTCCGTCTCATTTAAAAAATTATTCAGTTTTGTTGGAAACTATACCAATCATGCAATTTCTTAGACTATCATCAAAGTAATTAGTGGCTGCACATCCCACAGCTAAGCACGCATTAATAAAAATATTAGCAGTAACAACCAACTTGCTATGTGTTGTGCAGTACAGTATTTAGAGAGAGAGAGGGGAATCTGTTCTAATAATTGCCTAATTAGTTTTCGCAACTTGAATAAAAGTAAACCGTTGAACGCTTCTTTGATCATGATTAATGCCCCCCATGTGCAGTATACTCGAATTGATTAAAATATAGCCAACTACACATAAAAAATAAACAACAGTTTTGTACTTCATTAATTGCTAATAGTCAACTCTCATAATTTTAATCAAGTTAACATATTAGTTGCAGATTTAGTCATCGTTCTCGATTCTCATTTCTACAACACTTTCCTTCTGTGTTCTGAGTGAGAATTGAAGAGATCGGAGAGAAAAAAGAAAATGGCCTACAATCTTCAATCCCTCATCACCATCCTTGATCAACTTTTGAACCCTCAACAAACATCTTGGATTCTCGGAAAACATAAGCCAAAGATCCAATGCCTCCACAATAAAGCTGCTTTTCTGCAGCAGATTCTTGAGAAATCTTCACTCCCCAAGTTAGACGCAGTGCATAAAGCAGAAGATATCATCGAGTCTCACATGGTTGACAAGATGCTTTCGGCGCGCAAAGGCGTGAGCTTTGCTTTGCTGGCACCGGATGTGGAGCAAGTGACACAAGAACTTGATTCTTTAACTGAGCAAGTGGTGAAGATCGTGGAGGAGAAGAAGGGGACGTCGAGAGGCGGTTCGTGGAGCGGTGATTCTCTCTCGAGTTCGAAGAGCGTTGTGGTTGGAATCGATGCAGATCTAATGCAGCTCAGGGATCGGCTGACCGGAACGGAGAGCAAGCTGGAGATCGTGCCCATTGTCGGGATGGGCGGGATTGGTAAGACAACTCTAGCTCGAAAACTTTATCAAGATCCATCCATTGTTTCCCATTTTGAATATGCTCGTGCTTGGGCCACAATTTTACAAGATTACAATATGCAAACAATTCTCATAAACCTTCTTGGCTCCATAATTGGAGAAGAAATTGAACAACATAAAGGAAAGGGAGCTGATGAGCTAAAGGACATTTTGTACCGGAGCTTGTTCGGTAGAAGATATCTGATTGTGTTAGATGATATATGGAGTACCAAATTTTGGGATGAAATGAGGAGGTACTTCCCGGACAACAACAACCGGAGTCAGATCGTGATAACAACTAGGGAATCGGACTTGGGAAAATCTGCAGACTTGAAGAGCATGCAACATAAGATGCAGTTGTTGAGTAAATCCGATAGCTGGGATCTACTTGAGCAGATTGTGTTCAGAGGAGAGAATTGTCCTAGTGCGTTACAAGAGGTGGGAACAAAGATCGCGAGTGATTGTGGTGGGCTTCCTCTTGCCATCAATGTGATTGGAGGGCTCTTGTCTAAGGTTGAAAGATCGGAAGATGTTTGGGAGAATATCGGAAAAGACGTAGGAGCTGCGATTGCGGGATCAGATGAACAGTTCTCTAGTATTCTATCCTTAAGTTATAATCATTTGCCTAACAACTTAAAACCATGTTTCTTGTATATGGGAGCTTTCCCTGAGGATTACTATATCAAGGGGTCGAGACTTGTGCATATGTGGGTGGCCGAAGGATTCGTGAAATCAAACGAAGATGACAAATCTCTTGAGGAGGTGGGAGAGGATTGGCTAAAGGCTCTGGTAGAGAGGAACCTACTATCGGTTAGGGACCACAAGTGCAATGGAAAACCAAAAGGTTACAACATGCACGATCTTTTGCGAGATCTCTGTATTAGAAAGGCCGAAGAGGACAAGTTTCTACACGTTTGCAGGAACAGAACTGGCACATTCTCTAACCCAAGACGTGTCAGTGTCAACACATCAATCGCAGGGGAAGATTTTGAAGCCTCCAAAGAGTCCATGTCACTTGCTCGGTCTTTCATAGGCATTGGTCGTATGAACCATTTCCATGCCCTCTTCGAGTCCAAATTGCTAAGGGTGCTGGATGTCATGGGTATGGAGTTTGGAGAGTTCCCCAAAGGAGTATTACAACTCATCAACCTACGCTACTTAGCTCTCAACTTTGATGGAGCAATACCAAGTGGAATATCGAGACTATGGAATTTGCAAACCTTAATACTCAAGGTTTACCAGTGTGATGTACCACGTGAAATATGGGAAATGCCAGAGTTGAGATATCTGAGGATGAATGAAAATGTGTGGTTCGACTACAAGTACATGAGAAAGATAGTACAGAGAAAGCTGCAAGGGATTTCCATGGTAACATTAATTCCCTTACTAATCGATATTGACTTCTTCAAGAGCTTTCCCAATATCAAAAAGCTTGGAGTCTACGACGCTGTCAGAACATCCTTCGTCTTTGAAGAAATCGAGAGAGAAGAGAGAGAAGAAGATATTTTATCATTTCTAGTATACTGCAAAAATGCAGTAGAGTGTAGTTTCATACATGGAAGATACGGTTGGCACAGTATATATACTGTGCTAACTACCAACAAAGAAGAAACGTAAAAACAGAACTAACAAAAACGCTATGCGTTTACTACTTATTACATGGCTAGATCACCACCGTTGATCTTTAAGAAAGATCAACGGCTCTTATTTAAACTTCACTTATGTGCCAATTTCTTCTTCTTCCCACGAACTGCTTCATCTTCATCTTCATTCAATTCAGCACGAACTTCATTCATAACATCCTCAACCTCCATTTCTTCCATACGTTTATACCCCCCCTCAAGATGAAAATGATGGATATCTATCAGATTCATCTTGGACAATAGAGCCCGAAACCGAGGTGAGGCTAAACATTTAGTCAGAAAATCCGCTAACTGATTTGAAGATGAAACAGCAGAAGGAAGCAAAAGCCCAGAAACAAACTTTTCCCGAACAATATGGCAATCTATTTCAATATGCTTAGTGCGTTCATGGAACACACTATTTTTAGTAATGTGAATAGCAGCCAAGTTGTCACAGTAGAGGGGAAAAGGGAGAGAAGGTGTGACCTGGAAATCTTTGAGCAGAAAAGAAAACCACACCAATTCTCTTGTTGTGAGACTAAGTGCTCTGTATTCAGCTTCAGCAGAAGAAGCAGCAACAGTAGGCTGCTTCTTGCATTTCAAAGAAACCAATCCAGTCCCAAAGAAAACCAAATACCCAGTAACTGAACGTCTAGAGTCATTACATGTACCCCAATCCGCATCAGAAAAAGCACGCACATGTGAATGAGAGGAAGAAGAGTAGAACACACCAAGTGAAGGGCTATCCTTGAGATACCTGAGCACATGTAATGCTGCTTTCCAGTGTTCAGTAATTGGTTTGGAGACAAATTGGCTAAGCTGCTGCGATGCAAAAGAAACATCAGGCCGGGTAAGATTAAGGTAAAGAAGCTTGCCAACCAGTCTCCTATAGGGTGCATGATCCTTTAAAACCTCCCCATCATGTTTAGACAAAGTCTGACCAGGGGGAAGAGGAGTGAGAGCATGTCTACAACCAATTAAACCAGCAGATGAGATGAGATCTAACACATATTTGCGCTGATTAAGAGAAATCCCTTCCTCACCCCTAGCAACCTCCATGCCCAGAAAATACTTTGCATCCCCAAGATCTTTGATGGTGAAGGCTTGATGCAAGAACCCTTTCAATTCAGTAATCAGCTCAATAGAAGGGCCACTGATAAGAACATCATCAACATAGACTAGACAGAGAAAAGTATCACCAGAGCCCTTCAAGAAAAGACAGTGGTCACTCTGTGATTGAGTGAACCCATATCCAAACAACTTTCTAGTGAATTCAACATTCCACTCCCTGGATGCTTGCTTCAACCCATACAAACTTTTGACCAATTTACACACCTGATTAGGTTGTGCCCCATCCAAACCAAGAGGTACTGTCATATATATGTTATCCTTCAAGAAACCATGAAGAAAGGCGTTGTTAACATCTAACTGATGCACAGGCCAGTTAGAAGCAGAAGCTATGGCAAATAGAAATCTGACAGTTACCATTTTGGCAACTGAAGAGAAAACTTCAGTATAATCCTCCCCATATTTCTGGTTAAAACCTTTAGCCACTAACCGTGCTTTATACCTATCAATAGAACCATCAGGATGCAGTTTAACCTTGTAAACCCACTTGCATCCTATTGGCTTCTTTCCATGAGGAAGATCTGTCAAAATCCAGGTCTTGTTTGCAGATAATGCCTCCAACTCCTTAGACATAGCATCTACCCATTCTTGAGATAAACATGCTTCCTTATATGAGGTTGGCTCTTTAAACAAGCACAAGTTGAAAAGAAAAGAAGTATAGGAAGTGGTCAGTGCAGAACCTACTTGGTAAGGAAATGTAGGAGGAGTAGTATTAGTAGAGGGTGTACCTAGGAACTGGGTTGTAAAGCTTGAACAAACATAATCCTTCATCCAAGTAGGAGGTCTATGTGTGTCCTAGCACCCCCCCCCCCCCCCCCCCCCCCCCCCCCCTTCTGCAGGTATAAAAGGCTCTACCCTACTTGGTAAGGAAATGTAGGAGGAGTAGTACTAGTAGAGGGTGTACCTAGGAACTGGGTTGTAAAGCTTGAACAAACATAATCCTTCATCCAAGTAGGAGGTCTATGTGTCCTAGCACCCCTCCCTACTGCAGGTATAAAAGGCTCTACATTAGAAACATCAGTGGATGCAAGATCATTAGAAAGAGAAATAGAATCATCTGCATCACTGGTTTCAGAAAAATCATCATCATCATTTTCAGGAAGAGGTTGTGTATGATCCTTGGTTACTTCATCAGGTGAAGTAACATCAGTATCATTGATGGGAATAGGAACAACAGGTAAAGGATTAACTGGTGTTTCAGGAATAGAAACAGAAGGACTAGGATTCAAGAAAGGAAATGAATCTGGGAAAAATTTAACATCCCTTGACACAATCACCTTTGACCTATCCAAATCAAATAACAAATATCCCTTATGTGTAAGATCATACCCCAAGAAAACACACTTAAGAGATCGACTATCAAACTTACTTTTTGTTGGTCCCGGGAAAGAGTAATTGGTGTATGGGGGGGGGGGGGGAATACACCAATAACCAACCGTTTTTGACTTTTATAAAATCAGGTCGATCAAAGGTCGATTGTCAAGGTCGATCCTTCTCAGAGACAGGTTGATCTATCAAGCTTGTTTGGGAACAAGCTTGATTTATCAAACTGTGCTTATGCGGAAGTTGGTGGAGGTTGATATACTCTTTTGAAAAATCTAAGGCTGAAAACAGATAGAAGGTTGATGCGTGATATGCAGGTTGATGCTCGTCAGCTTGATAAGTAAATTGAAAGAGGGATAAATAAAGAGAGAGAGAAAGATAACCGAGTTTTATCGTGGTTCGGAGATAACCCTCCTACATCCATGTCAGGTCGACTCGACCTGAGAATCCCTTTTCTTTTGGATCCACCTTCTCTCTTATTTATACTGACTGAGTATCAGTTTCATACACCTCTCTTATTTATACTGACTGAGTATCAGTTTCATACACCTTGCAACTAGCAAATAAAACTAGCTTTACAAGGCCTCAACCTATCTAACTGACGGGGGAGGGGGTGTTTGGAGTGCGAGCTTGATGCGGCAGTAAACGCTTCAAGCTTGCGGTGTTCTTCAATGGAGAAATTCTCTTTTCCAACACTTGGGAAATATCTAGGGTTTTCGAGTGTTGAATGGATAGAACTTGAGAGAGAATTTCTACAGCACTTTAGCTTTTGAATAATGAATTTCCCATGCTGTTCCATTGAAGTGGGAAGTCTTTATATAGGCATAGTTTGAAAACTAGCCGTTGGAGTCTGCGCTGACTTGGCAGCTGACGTGGCAACTAGCCGTTGAAGCTTTGCTGACGTGTCAACTAGCCGTTGGTGCTGACTCATCATTTCCCGTTGGGCATGGTCCTAGCTGGCATCTGACGTGGCAGCTTAGGTGGCAGGTTGACCCATGGAGGTAGGTCATCGGCCTGAGGTATCTTCCAGCAGCTTGATGCCTTGAACTTGAGAACAGGCTGGAGTACCTACAGAGCAGGTTGATGAAGACAGGCTATTCTTCTATAGGCAAGGCTGTTGGAATAACAGCCTCTGCCTTTACATGGCAGAACAGCTTTTCTAGTAACGGCCTGTATGACGGCCTGTATGACGGCCTGTATAACGGCCTGTATGACGGCTTGTCTAGAACAGCCTTCCTAGAACAGCCTTTCTAGAACAGCCTTAGACTAGAACGACCTTAGACTAGAACGGCCTATCTAGTACAGCCTTCCTAGAACGGCCTTAGCTTGTTAACTCTATCAACCTTAACTCTATAAAATGTTGGATAAGCCTAAGTGTGGTTTTGAGAAAACATCATCAAAATTAACTGCAAAGGGTTCCCAACAATTTCCCCCTTTTTGATGATGTCAAAATCAACACTTCACAAATGAGATTCCTAGAAAGATAAAGAATATTACAAGCTTGTTCTAACTACATAGTTAAAACAATATAAGGAATCAACATAATAAGGCAGGTTGGTCTCGGAGATTTCTTCTTCTGTCCTTCCCCCTTTTTGGCATCATCAGAAAGGATTTGAACTAAGGACCGAAGAGACGAGACCTCTTTCTTCAAGATCATTATATCAGCCTTCATGGCTTCTTGATTACCTATTTTTGCTCTTATTACCTACAAAAGGTAGGCATTAATATATATGCAATACTTGGAGCAATAAATATTAATAATTGAAGAATTATTAGCATATTGAAGAAGTTAAAGAAAAGACAAAGGGTGATACAATCCCTTTGATTCCCCCTTCATTAATGCTCGGTATTGCATGCGGCAGGCCGTTGGTATTGGAAAGGCAGGATACGGCCTGAAAGCTGTAGAACGGCCTGGCAATATAGAAGACGGCCTTTGTTCCCCCTTTGTGAACTAGAGGTTGATAGCATCAAGATTGATAGTGTCAAGGCTGATCACGACCTTGACTTGCATCGGCCTTGGTCAAGGATCGGCCTTGATCTGTGTCGGCCTTGCTTCGGGCTTACCATGCGACGACCTTTGCCTTGCATCGGCCTTGTTATGAAACGGCCTGGATTTTGTGATATCGACCCGGTAGAAGTAGATATCGGCCTTTGTTCCCCCTCAATTGGTGGAACATTTGTTCAAGTGTTTGAGGAACACAGGTCGATCTAAGATCGATAGTATCGGATTTGGATGGCTCACATCAGTCTTGATAGATCACTCTGTAGGATCGTTCGAAGAACGAATTGTTGACTGATTAGCGGCCTGTTGACTGACGATTGAGTAACGGCCTATGTTCCCCCTTAGTACGAGGAACTTTATACAAGGTTGATTCAAATGCTGATCATCAAGGTTGATATCAACCTTTTGACTGCATATCGACCTTGGGGTCAATACAAGAGCAGCTAAGCAACGCACTTTTACCAATCGCCCTTCGAGTGTGCACTCCTTGGTTCGGGTTCCCAACAATGAGCTCCTACAGATAATTATCGTCCCATCATCTCCGTCGAGATATTTCTTCTTGAGAGAATTGGCTCGGGTTCATTGATTGGTTCATCGAACTCGGGGTGAGCAAAAGGTTAAGCGACATGCTGATTTGATGATGGCCTTGGAATTCAAATGGCTTAACCTCTTGTGCCATAGCCAGCTCGTCTCGGAGTCAGTTTTCATGCCCAGGCAGATCTCCTTTTTATCAGTCAATTTGACTGTAAAGTTTGTCCTGCACTATTCCGGTAAGGAGTATTTCTCCTTCCTCATTTCTCACAAGACATTTGTTAGCAGTAAATTCTACTCGTTTACCATTCGAGCAGAATTGTGACACAGAGAATAAATTATGATTAAGACCTTCAACATAAGAGACATTATGAATAGAGGTTTTACCAACATTTAAGTCACCTTGATCTCGAGTACGGCCTTTAGAGTTGCCTTCGTATGTTACTTGAGGTCCGACTCGTTCTACATAATTTGATAGTAGCATCTTGTTACACATCATGTGCTTGGAGCATCCACTATCAATGATCCATACAGCTCCACGAGCTGCTTGGCTCCTTCTCTGAGCCTTCCCGACCTGCAATTAATTAAACATAGCAACCCATTTGAGATTGGGTGCTACATCGGTTGCGGGAACGGCCTTTGGAACCCAAACTTGTTTCGCCGGTCTGCTTCTATTCGAGGCTGAGGACGAGGCAGTGGCAGTCTTGGGCTTGGGAGCCTTCTTATGAGAGCGAGGATATTGAGGTTGATAGAACGGCTCTTCATAATATTCAGGTTGATAAGGTTGATACTGCCTTCTGTTGGGAATTGTTAAGGACTAAATTGTTAAGGGGGAACTACATGGGACATTTGATAAATAAAGTCATTTGTTTTGATTAGATCCCAAAACCCCAAGCGTCCTATTCCCAAGCGACCCATTTTGATGTAGTTTATAGGTTAGAATTTTTCTAAGCCTACTCTGTTAGGATGGCTCTTTAAATTTTGCTTAGATTAGGCTTCAAGAGTTCAAGTGAAGGCCACTCGCTTGAGTGTGTTTTCCAAAGCGAAGCAAGTCAAGCAAATCGAAGTGAAGCGTGCCGAAGAATAGCGAAGCGAAGCGATCGCTACAGTAGATTCAAAGTGAGTCTGCCAAAGCGAAGCGAAGCGAGCGCTACAGTTCAAAGCGAAGCGAAGCGAAGCGAGCGCTACAGTTCAAAGCGAAGCAAAGCGAAGCAAGCGCTACAGTGGAGTCAAAGTGAAGCCACCAAAGCGAAGCAAGCGAACGCTACAAAGAAAAGCAGAAGCGAGTCAACGCGGGTCAACACTTATTAAAGCGGTCACTACGAAACTTCGTTTCGGAAGCGACCCGCTACAGTATGATCCTGAAGCGACTCACTTCAGAGCGGCCACTACAACTTCAAAGCGAAGCGAGCCACTACATACCAGAAAGCGACAGCACAAATTCCCGCTCCGAATTTGAACTCCAGTCAACAGGAGATCTCCGCATTAACTACGAGATCTCCACGTGTCGAAAGCGGAGAGGAGCAGAGGAGTTGACTGCCAGGCCGACAAAGGCGCCGCAACAGTACTAGCTCGCTCCAGTTACTGTTAAACTTGGAACTTAGCCATTTTCGGCAAAATGCCAAAACTGCGCGTCTGCAAAAGCTACTGCCTGCGCAAGTACTGTCGAGAGGAGGAGGGACAAGGCCACCAACCAAGCAACGGATCTCAGCTAGCCCTCCGCCTATAAATAGTGAAGGATGAAGACGTGAAGAAGCAGAACACTACTTGAGCATTCGAGCGCATACAGCAAACAAACACTCCCCAGCTTTCTAGCAATCTTCGAGTCTTTGTTGTCAAGTGTTCTCCGAGTTTCCAGTTCATCGGAACTCGTCTTCACAGCCTTCACACTTAGATTCTAAGCCCATTCTATATCCAAGCTTAGAAGAAGAACTCTAGCCAATCTTTGCATTCACTGTAAAGAGTTCTTCATAGTGTATCGTCAACCAAAAACCCTAAACTTCGTCTGTTAGGTTTTGAGTGTTGTCGTTAGGTTGTTCAGATCTAAGGCCGTTCTTTCATCGATTGAAGAAGCCTCGATCGTAGAGTTGAGATCCAAGCTTACACTTACATCGTTTGTGTAAAGCTCGATCGAAGCTAGGCTGTAAGGAGAGCCCGTAATCTCCCTGTCTGTCTGACTGAAGCGAGTGAAGCTTCCAGTCTTTGTTAGGTTTGTGTAGTGAACCCGCAATCACTACGTCTGTCGTTTGATCTAGGCGAGTGAAGCCCGATCCCGACCAGGTTTTTGAAGGACCCGTAACCTTCAAGTTCTTGAGTGAAAAGAACAGTTGCCGTCGTGCAACAAAGTGGACGTAGGAGCGTTATCTCCGAACCACTATAAATCTCTGTGTCGTATCTCTCTTACCTTAATCTCTTTACAGTATTCGATTATCCATTGCACGCGCATATAAACAAACTTAACTTGGATTTTCAATTACTTAGGAAAGACTATAGCTCACCAAATTCCGCACAAAGAGTAAAGTCTCACTCTTGATCAAGCTCTAATCTTAGGTCAAGAGATTCGTGATTGCTTTCGATCTAGCCCTCGGCTAGGTCTTAGTACTTCCAAAGAGCACTTTACTTTATACTCTGAGTTAAGGAATTGAAGTTGAAAAACTTCAAAATACGTATTCACCCCCCCCCCCCCTCTACGTATTTTTCCTATAGCAAACCGGGACCAACAAGTGGTATCAGAGCAGCGGTTCTTTCGAGCCTCTGCTTTGCATATCCGAAGCGAGTCCCCACTCGCTTCACGTTGTCTCACTGAACCGGATCCTATTTTCCTAAGTGCATCAAAACCTCACCCACGCATATTGCATTTACTGCTGATAGTTTGCTATGTCTACATATAGTGCATCAAATCTTCCACAGTTCTCGATCGAAGGATACGAGATATGGAGTTTCCGTGTCGAGAGCTTCCTATGCTCAATCCACGACCGGATGTGGGAAGTCATTGAGGACGGACCAATCGAAATCAAGAAAGCCATATCTGTGGAGGTTCCAGCCGCTGAAGGTCGTCCAGCCCACGTTCGACAACAGTACGGGGAGAAGGATAAGGATGAGTATACTCCAAATGACTTCAAAGTTGCCAACCTCGACAAGATTGCACGCCACACGATGCAGAGCACCGTGTCGGACGCCTACCTTCCAAGGATTAGGAAGTGCGCAACAGCAAAGGAAATGTGGGAAACTCTAGCCCTCATTTCTCAAGGAACAGACAAAATCAAGGAAAACAAGCTCGCCGTTCAGATGCGGGAGTTTGAATATCTAGTGATGAAGTCAGGAGAGTCCATCGACGCCTTCGAGCTGAGAGTTACCAACATTACTGCAACTCTCAACTCGCTTGGGAAGGAACTCACCGACAAGGAAGTAAATCTGAAAATAGTCCGTGCTCTCACAAGGAAGTGGCAGACTATGAAGGAGCTATATCTAGCTACCAAGGATCTAACGAAGCTCACGCCAGAAGTGTTGTTCTCCGAGCTCAAAGCTCACGAGTTTGATCTGAATCGAATGAGCCTCGACGACGAGGATGAAGCGCCCACTACGTCAAAAGGAGTAGCGTTCAAAGCTGCCGAAGGGCCAAGCGAGCAGTCGCTAGCCAAGATGACGAGAGAAGAATTGGAAGAACACATTGCGTTCTTATCCAAGAACTTCAACAAGATGAACTCTCGAGTGGGCAAGTACAAAAGATTCTACAAGCAGTACAAAGGGAGGAGCACTGATGCTCGAGAAGGAAAAGGAAAGAGAGAAGAGACGACCATGCCGATCCCGCGCGACATGATGGAAGTGGAGTGTTACCACTGCCACAAGATGGGCCACTACAAATCCGATTGCCCAAAGCTAAGTGCCAAAGAGCGCGAAGAATTGAAGGCCAAGAGGGATGCCCCAAGGCGAGCGCTCGTAGCGAGTGAAGTGCCGGTCGCTACAACTGAAGATCCACCAAGAGACTCAGATGCATTCACCGATCCAAATTCCAGTGATGGTGAAGATCTTGGATTTATGGCGCTCACCGATGAAGGAACATGAGAGGTATTCTTCTATCCTTCAATCACTTCAATTACACTAGCACACACTGTCAATGAGGAAGAACAATCCTCTACATGGAGTGAGTTGTTTGACAAACACCAGAAATTGTCAAGCGACCACGAAGTGGTAAAACAAGCTCTGTCTCGAAGCGAGAAGGAGAACCGAAAGCTAGCCCGTGAGCTTGACGAAGTCAAACTTAATTTAAGGGCTATGACTAGTAAGTTCGAGGATCTCTTCGCTAGACATCAAAGCTTGGAGGGAAGGTATGAAACCCAGTCCACTCTAGTTGCCAATTTGAATAAAGCATCATACGCTAGACAGGCACTAGAGAGTTCTCTTCTACCTTTTGGTAGAAAGGGAGGACTTGGATATGAGGGTGGACCTTCCAAGCCGACTGTCTTTGTTGGTGCATCACACACTACATCATCAGTCACTTTGGAATTGCCCACTGCATCCAAAGCGACCACCAACAAGGATAAAGGCAAAGTGGCTGAGAACCCTAAAAGGAAGCCAATGAAGATGTCTATATCTTTAAGGGCAGATCCTAAGGGCAAGCAAAATTCAACAATCCCTAGCACTCAATATGCTAAGTCTTACCAATCCAAGGGTAAAGGGAGAACTGTTGAAGCTTCTAAGTCTCAAGCCAAGACACGAGAGATAAAGGATCTACCTCCTAAAAAGAGGAGTAATGTCTATGTGTCACGTTATCCGGACTGGAGATGGTCCAACCGGACTAACGTTGAGGGGGAAGAACTTGAAGCACTCAAGAGGCCGCTTCAAACTTCCAAGGTTACTCAAGCGAGTCGGAGTCAAAACCCTAGTTGGACCGCTTCGAGGAAACCAAGCGAGCCGCTTCGACAGACTAAAAACCCTAAGTCAGTCTCTAAACCCAGAGCTAATCCGAAGCGAGTCGCTTCAGGATATAAGCAAAGTGGGAAGAGCATAGGTAGGACTGAAGCGAGCCGCTACCCCTCTTGCACACACTGTTGCACGTGTGAAGCTGCTTCTAGGCAGAACACCAAGTTTTCGAAGGTCGAGAAACCCAAGACACAAGTTTCATCTCAAAAGAGAGTGAAGCAAGTGTGGGTACCTAAGGGAACTAACCTGCAAGGACCCAAACTGATTTGGGTACCAAAATCTGTCTAATTGCAGGTGAGCGCCGTGGATCCCATGCCAAGTGAGGGTCAACTAGTTTGGTACTTGGACAGTGGATGTTCAAGACACATGACAGGCATGAAAGCTCTAAATCACAACTACATAGAGAAGAAGGGTCCACACGTAACCTTTGGTGACAACTCTCGAGGAAGCACCAGGGGATACGGCGCACTGAAAATTGGAAAGCTCACAATTGAAGAAGTCTCCTATGTGGAAGGACTCAAGCACAACCTGTTATCTATTTCACAGTTTTGTGATAAAGGGTATAGGGTGGAGTTCATCTCCAACAAGTGCATTGTGAAGAGCAAACTCACATCCCAGATTGTGCTCACTGGAGTTAGACAAAGGAATGTCTACATAGCACAATGGGACAGCTGCAAGGAGGAAACTTGTCTAGTTGCAAGAAGTGCTACAGAAATTGGATGGCTATGGCACAGACGCTTGAACCACCTCAATTTCAAAGCTATCAATCGCTTAGCTCGAAAAGGTTTGGTGCAAGGCATACCGAATGAAGTCTTCATCAAAGACCATCCATGCTCACCATGCCAACGAGGGAAGCAGACGAAGAAGCACTTCACCAGTCTCGAAGAAGCCTCATCAAAGCGAGTGCTCGAGCTGCTTCACATGGATCTGTTTGGTCCAGTTACTCCAATTAGTGTAAATGGAAGGAAGTACACTCTAGTTGTAGTCGACGATTTCTCTCGCTACACATGGGTTGTATTCCTATTCAGCAAGAAGGAGACACTGACCAAACTGCCACAACTACTCAAGCGATTGGCGGTGGAAAAGAATCAAGCTATCGTGACCATTCGCTCCGACAAAGGCACAGAGTTCCTGAACTCTACAATTGAAGCGTACTGCACGGAGCATGGCATAGCACATCAAACTTCTTCAGCACGCACTCCTCAGCAGAATGGAGTTGCTGAAAGAAGAAATCGAATCATCATAGAAGCCGTTCGCACCATGATTGCTGACTCGAAGCTTCCGATGAAATATTGGGCTGAAGCTGCCAACACGGCGTGCTACACACAGAATCGGACGCTTCTCAACAAACGGCACGACAAAACACCATATGAAATATGGACAGGGAGAATTCCTAATATATCTTATTTCCATATTTTTGGTTGTAGGGTCTTCATTCACAACAATGGGAAGTCACAGTTGAAAGCCTTTGAAAGCAAAGCAGATGAAGGAGTATTCTTAGGATACTCGACATCTAACAAAGCCTACAGAGTATTCAACTGTAAAACCCTAATTGTGGAAGAATCACCCCATGTCGTATTTGATGAATCTTCTTTAAGTCTTCCACAGGAACAGGCCCAAGCGAATGAAAAGGATCAAAGCAAGGAACCCTCAAATCAACTCTCCTGGGACGTGCTTGATGAAGATGATGAGATCAAGGACTCAAGCGAGCAGGATCCCAAAGGAGAAGTCGAAGCTGCCCCCAAGATTCCTGAAGCTAGTGCAGGCCAAGCACCCAATCCAGTCGCTTCAGACGGTGAAGCGAGCGACAAGGAAGCGGATGAAGATGAAGCTGGCGGATCAAAGCGAGCGTGGCTCAAGGATCACTCACCTAGCCAAATCATTGGAGATCCATCCAAGGGTGTAGTGACCAGAAGTCAAGTGTTTGGAGAAAGTGCCATGTTCAGTTGCTTTCTCTCAAACATTGAGCCATCAAGCGTGGAGGAAGCCCTAGCCGACTCTAACTGGGTGATCGCCATGCAAGAAGAGCTGAACCAGTTCACCAGGAATGAAGTATGGTACCTCGTGGATCGTCCCAAGTTCCAGCATGTTATTGGCACTAAGTGGGTGTTCAAGAACAAGACGGACGAGGACCACAATGTAGTGAGGAACAAGGCGCGACTAGTTGCCAAAGGCTACTGCCAAGAGGAAGGAATCGACTTTGACGAGACCTTCGCTCCAGTGGCACGTCTTGAAGCGATCCGTCTATTTCTAGCCTATGCAGCGGCCAAGAAATTCAAAGTGTACCAAATGGATGTGAAGAGCGCATTCCTCAACGGTGAACTCAAGGAAGAAGTGTATGTGGAGCAGCCACCGGGTTTCGAGCAGGGAGATAAAGTGTATCGCTTGAAGAAAGCCCTGTATGGGTTGAAGCAAGCTCCCAGAGCTTGGTACGATACATTATCTCAATTCCTAGTGGAAAATGGATTCCAAAAGGGAAAGATAGATCGGACTCTCTTCACCATCAATCATGGAGATGATATGCTATGGGTCCAGATCTACGTGGATGACATCATATTTGGGTCACCAAACCAGTCGCTTAGCGAGAAGTTTGGAGAGCTGATGAAGACCAAGTATGAGATGTCAATGATTGGCTTGATGAGCTGCTTTCTAGGTCTTCAAGTGAAGCAGCAGGATAATGGAATTTTCATCAACCAGGCCAAGTACACTCGAGATATGCTTGCCAAGTTTGGTGTTCAACATGCTAAAGCTGTGAAGATTCCTATGAATACCAACTGGAAGATGGAGCCAGACGAAGGAGGAAAATCTGTAGATCCTACAGATTATCGTGCCCTAATTGGGTCACTTCTCTATCTCACTACAAGTAGGCCAGATATTGCTTTTGCAGTCGGAGTCTGCGCTCGCTTCCAAAGCAATCCCAAACACAGCCATCTTGAAGCTGCCAAAAGGATTCTTCGATATTTGAAGGGCACTGTCAATATGGGGCTGTGGTATCCAGCAGAAGACAATTTGGAGCTCACTGGATATTCCGATGCTGACTATGGAGGCTGCCGAGTTGATAAGAAATCAACGTCGGGCACATGTCAGTTCTTGGGAAGCAAGCTAATCTCATGGTTCTCAAAGAAGCAAACAAGCGTAGCCACTTCAACAACGGAAGCTGAATATATGGCCGCAGGAAGCTGCTGTTCTCAAATCCTATGGCTTCGTCAACAGTTGAAGGACTACAAAGTTGAAGCGAATGAAATTCCGATCTTCTGCGACAACAACAGTACCATATGTATCTCGCAGAATCCAGTGCTTCACACCAGATGCAAGCATGTGGAAATTCGACATCATTTCATTCGTGATCATGTCGAGAAAAAGGATATCAAGCTCGAGAAAATTCATACCGATCTCCAGCGAGCAGATATCCTCACCAAGCCTCTAGCTGAGTCTCGATTCAACCAGCTATGCATGGAATTAGGGTTATTAGACCCTGGTGAAGAATGCTAGTTCCAGGATGCACGAAGGAGTGTTCGCTTGTTCTCATGAGCGTCACTCGCTTCGGATCTTCACCAACTCAAGCGAGCCACTTCAAATCTCACTCGCTTGAAGAAACTGAAGTTAGGTGGAGAAAGGTGGAGTAATGGAAGAAGTTCCCTACCAACTTATTGGAATTGTTAAGTATATGGTTAAGGGGGAACTAATGCTTCTCTCGGAGCAAGCTACTTCCAAAGCGAGCAAGAATGCTGCAATCTTGAATTCTGCATTGCTTCAATTTGCCCTAGCTTGGGTCAAAGCGAACCAACTACAGATTCATTCTTTAGAATGTAGGAAAGCTTGAAGGTTTACCTTTTTATACAAAAGGTTGCAGGGCTGGTGACATGCTTCTGCGTAAAATACGAGATTGTCTTGTCAGAGCATTCTCATTGTCATCCTGTCCATTTCTGCTCTGAGATAAGGACTTGTACTCATCCCCCATTCGTCGTGAATAAGTACACTCACGTGATGCTCCCTTCGGGTTGTAGTAAGCTTGTGTACTTTATTCATTTTCTCCCTCATTCACTTCGATGGAGGACTCTCTAATTCGTAGAGGAAGATGAATGCCATGAAGATCTAACTCAACGTGTAGCATTCAACAGGTGGTATCTAATTCAAATGAAGTCTTCAATTTGTGGTATCAATCTCCTACGAAGTGAGATTGACTGGTAAGTGGTTCAATTTTAAGTACACTAAGTGAGCCGAAGCGTGCTAGAAACCTTCACTCACTACGTGGAAAATATGAAATGAATCTGACACAAATACAAAGAGGAAAACACTCTTGTTTATCCTCGAAGTATGTAAGTCAGAAACATTTTAAATTAAGCAAAGAAATTCAATTTCTTATTCCAGTCGCTTCAGATGGCCAAGCGAGTGCTTCGTCACTCAAAGCTAGCCATCGCAAGCGAGTGCAGAACAGTCACTCAAGCGAATGCCTCTCAAGCGAGTCAAGGCGTAGCGGCCCAACTCGAAGCGAGTGGGCATGAAGCGAGTATGAGCTTTCTGCACTCGAGTGCAATTTTACTTTCTACTGTGCATTTAATGCAGGTGCAGGAACGACGGAAATAACGGGCGCGTGTTCACACGCTTGAATTTGAAGCGGGAAAAGGCGGAGAAGATCCAGCCGTCGAATCTCAACAGGCCCCAATCTGGAGCCGTTCGATCAACGCCGTATACGACAAGCCAACCATAGAAGGCCACGTGGCGACGCCGAGCAAGTGGCGGTTCACTTTTATTGTGATGACGCCGGACACGTCAGATCCATCACCGCACGTCCGCCGCCTACCTACAGGATTTTCGGTGTTATTACCGTCCTACCCCTGCCACGTCAGCCATAACCTAATTCTATATATATGGGACGAGGCAGAACTGCAAACCTTTCACAGCCTTCTAAATTTGCCATTCTCGTGTTAGATCTGCAATTACTCTGCAACTCACGAGTCTCAACCCTTTCTACTTCATTGTTAAAAATTCTCTTCAAGATCTTTCAAAATTCACCATGGGCAAGAAAAAGAATACTGAGACAATGGAGGAGTTCATGACAAATGTTGGCGAGCACATCAACGTTGAACCCCATCTCGACCCTATTGTCGTCGAAGTAAATGGTTTCTTCCGTAGAGCCGTGACCACGGACGGTCTATGGAAGTTCATAACGTTAGTGCCGACGAAGATTCTGGCGAAAGCCATTGGAGAGATTCTGCTGAATCTGAAGAAGGAACAAAATACATCTTCCTTCACTGATCCACGGACCAGGAAGCCGGTGGAGGTTGATATGAGTAAACTCATCGAGGTGTTCGATCTGCCAAGAGAAGGAGGAGATTCTCTGCTAGATCTAGGTCTTTCGGCCGGAGTGCAGTATGGTCGATTTGCAGTCGCTGGAGCAGATCCGAACTTCAAGGAGGCCAACATTCGCAAAAGTCTGAAGGAACCGTTCAATCTCATCTGCGAACTCTTTACGAAGAGCATCGCATGCTATGTTGGATCCCTCGACACGCTGTCAGAAACGAAGCTGATTGGCACCACCGTGATCAACGACAGCCTCACTGGAACGAAATTCAACTGGCACGGGTGGCTTCTCAAACAAATCCACGAAGCTGCTGACGATTTTGCATTCGTACCAGGAACTCCAGATAAGATTCTGCGCAAAGGAAAATTGAAATTCTTCTCAAGGCTGTCTGTCGCACTGGAAATGAAGTATCCAGAGATGATATGGCCAGAATCTGACATGATCATGTACAACAAGCACACCATCTTCTACGACAAGTGGAAGAAAACAAAAATCCCAATGGATCAGGGACTTCTAGTTGTAGAAGTGCCCGCAGCAAGGCAAGTTGTGAAAGCACAAGCTGAAGCTTCCCAAGCAAAACAAGCCGCTTCATCTTTGAAGCAAGCGGCTGCAAAGCAAGGGAAGAAGAGAGTGAAGCAAGACACTTCACCTGTCCAAGAAAGCGAGGCTGTGGAGAAGCCGCTTGAGGATATTGAAGTTAACAAATTTCAATCCTCACCTACTGAAACTACCCATATCCCTGAGCACACCCCAACCATGCATGAGAAGAAGCTAATAAGGGATCATGCAGAAGAGATAGAGGTTAAGAACGCAGAGATCGTAAGTTTACAAGACGAGATCACCAAAAAGAAGATGGAGTTGAAGGAGAAGGAGAAAGTGTTGGAGGCACAAGTAAATCTGGTGAATGATCTCAAGGACTCGCGTAACGCAGAAAGGAGCCGCTTGAGAGTGGTGAATACCAAACTGGTCACAGTTGGTAAAGAGAAGGAGACGTTGGAAAAGGAGGTGAAGGAGCTGAAAAAGAAACTAGAAAATAAGGAGGGAGAGTTGGTGATGAAAGAAAGCGAACTCCTCAGTACCAAGAAGACTCTTGACTTACTTCGAACCCAATTGAAGAAAGTCAAAGAGGAAAGTGCCATTGACAAGAGAGAGCTTGAAAGTCTAAGGAAAAATGCACAGCCTCTTGACTTGAAGAGTGCTGAATCGTCGGAAAAGCAAGTCTTCACGACTCGAACGGAAGAGATGTTTCATGTTGTACTTGACAAGATTGAGGTACTTCACAAGTCTCTTACTGGAAAGACAATCGTCCCAACCCCTGGTTTTGATGATGCCAAAAAGGGGGAAGGGATGGTACTGAAAAATGTCAATCTGTTGGAGCCACAAGGTGGAGTAATTGGAGCTGTTGAAGTAGAGGAATTGTTGAAGGAGAGTAGTGGTGCTGGAGAAGAGGAGAGAGAGGCGAAGTCTGCAAAGAAAGGCAAAGAAAAGCTCACTGTGGAGGAACCGCTGAAAAAGCCTGAAGAACCCCGCAAGCCACTTGGAGATAAAGTGCTTGCCTCTTCCATTGCTCGACATCCTCCAGTCACTGTGCTAACAAAGGAGGAAAGGCGGAAGCTAGCAGAGGCAAGCGAGACTATGGCTTGGGAGAGCGAGCGCCAGTTTAACTTGAAAACTCTTGCAGGTACTTCAAGCTCTCAAGCGCCCACTTCAGACGAAGCACCCACTTCATCTCCCCCATCATCAATAGTGAAGCGAACAGATCCAGAAACTAAGAGAGATGATTCAGCGACCAAGCGCCAAAAAGTTGAGAAGGCAGTTGTTCCAAGGGCAGAGAAGGAAAAGAGGACAAGGACAAAACAACTGCAAGTCATTGACGAACGAATTGAGAAACACTTCAATGAAATGAAAGTCATCCAGTCCGTCTTGGTCAGAAGTATTTTTGTTCCAATCACTCCAGAAGAATCCGATGCATGCCTAGATCAGGCTATGATCGACACATGTCACAAGACTGCGAAAGAAATGATTGACTCTGGCCGCTACCCTCTCAGAGAAGAACGCAATTACATTCGCAAGCAACTCAACAAGAAGCTTCCTTCCTGGAGCAGCGAGTCAGGAAAGAAGTTCAAAACGATCATAGCACAGATGTCCAGCCGGTCGGAGGAGGAGTTGGCTGTACGCAGAGATGAGCACCCTGATGCCCGTGAGATCGAGCAGTTCATTCCTGACGAACTACTCGAGCAATGGCTACACTACAAGGAGAAGTTTTTCAAAGCATACTACTATTGGGAGGTAGTGCCATTGCAGACTGAATGCTCAAGGGTCACCGCGCTCAACAACTTTCTGAGTGTCTATGATGAGAAATTTAGGCAAGAAGTCTTCGCTCTTGCACAGCTTGGAGAGCCTACACCCTTAATCATCAAGGTACCAGCTAAGAAGGAATTCATTATGCCATTCCTACCTGGCACCAGTATCCTCAATCGCAGCATCATCGACGCTGAGGTGGATGAAGCCTTCCAACTGGAAGAGACTTGGAGGAGGCCAAGTATCCACAGTGTTGAGTCGATGGAAGCAAGGGTTTTCAGTGCATACACCATACCCGAAGAAATGATTGCAAAGGATTTGGAGGAAGATAAAGAAGAAAAGGAGAAGGAGGAAGAAGGGAAGTGACGGAAGAAGGAAAGTAGGATGACAGGGAAGGAACTGCAGGAAACCCCTGAGTTTCAAGCTCCTTACATAATTTTTGTGTGAACTTCTTGTTCATTTATCCCACTTTTATTTCTGTCTCTTCTGTGTCATTTACTCGCTTTGTGAATGACTTTATATTTTCTGCTACAAACTCATTAATTTAACCGAAAAAAAAAGGAAGGAACTTAAAAGAAAATTTACAAACAAAACTGCAAAGGAAGCAGTCGCTTGGAGTTCCCTTCACGGTTAGATAGACTAGATTTATTTTTATCTAAGTCGTATGGGTTTTGGCATCATCAAAAAGGGGGAAATTGTTGGGAATTGTTAAGGACTAAATTGTTAAGGGGGGACTACATGGGACATTTGATAAATAAAGTCATTTGTTTTGATTAGATCCCAAAACCCCAAGCGTCCTATTCCCAAGCGACCCATTTTGATGTAGTTTATAGGTTAGAATTTTTCTAAGCCTACTCTGTTAGGATGGCTCTTTAAATTTTGCTTAGATTAGGCTTCAAGAGTTCAAGTGAAGGCCACTCGCTTGAGTGTGCTTTCAAAAGCGAAGCAAGTCAAGCAAATCGAAGTGAAGCGTGCCGAAGAATAGCGAAGCGAAGCGATCGCTATAGTAGATTCAAAGTGAGTCTGCCAAAGCGAAGCGAAGCGAGCGCTACAGTTCAAAGCGAAGCGAAGCGAAGCGAGCGCTACAGTTCAAAGCGAAGCAAAGCGAAGCAAGCGCTACAGTGGAGTCAAAGTGAAGCCACCAAAGCGAAGCAAGCGAACGCTACAAAGAAAAGCAGAAGCGAGTCAACGCGGGTCAACACTTATTAAAGCGGTCACTACGAAACTTCGTTTCGGAAGCGACCCGCTACAGTATGATCCTGAAGCGACTCACTTCAGAGCGGCCACTACAACTTCAAAGCGAAGCGAGCCACTACCTACCAGAAAGCGACAGCACAAATTCCCGCTCCAAATTTGAACTCCAGTCAACAGGAGATCTCCGCATTAACTACGAGATCTCCACGTGTCGAAAGCGGAGAGGAGCAGAGGAGTTGACTGCCAGGCCGACAAAGGCGCCGCAACAGTACTGGCTCGCTCCAGTTACTGTTAAACTTGGAACTTAGCCATTTTCGGCAAAATGCCAAAACTGCGCGTCTGCAAAAGCTACTGCATGCGCAAGTACTGTCGAGAGGAGGAGGGACAAGGCCACCAACCAAGCAACGGATCTCAGCTAGCCCTCCGCCTATAAATAGTGAAGGATGAAGACGTGAAGAAGCAGAACACTACTTGAGCATTCGAGCGCATACAGCAAACTAACACTCCCCAGCTTTCTAGCAATCTTCGAGTCTTTGTTGTCAAGTGTTCTCCGAGTTTCCAGTTCATCGGAACTCGTCTTCACAGCCTTCACACTTAGATTCTAAGCCCATTCTATATCCAAGCTTAGAAGAAGAACTCTAGCCAATCTTTGCATTCACTGTAAAGAGTTCTTCATAGTGTATCGTCAACCAAAAACCCTAAACTTCGTCTGTTAGGTTTTGAGTGTTGTCGTTAGGTTGTTCAGATCTAAGGCCCTTCTTTCATCGATTGAAGAAGCCTCGATCGTAGAGTTGAGATCCAAACTTACACTTACATCGTTTGTGTAAAGCTCGATCGAAGCTAGGCTGTAAGGAGAGCCCGTAATCTCCCTGTCTGTCTGACTGAAGCGAGTGAAGCTTCCAGTCTTTGTTAGGTTTGTGTAGTGAACCCGCAATCACTACGTCTGTCGTTTGATCTAGGCGAGTGAAGCCCGATCCCGACCAGGTTTTTGAAGGACCCGTAACCTTCAAGTTCTTGAGTGAAAAGAACAGTTGCCGTCGTGCAACAAAGTGGACGTAGGAGCGTTATCTCCGAACCACTATAAATCTCTGTGTCGTATCTCTCTTACCTTAATCTCTTTACAGTATTCGATTATCCATTGCACGCGCATATAAACAAACTTAACTTGGATTTTCAATTACTTAGGAAAGACTATAGCTCACCAAATTCCGCACAAAGAGTAAAGTCTCACTCTTGATCAAGCTCTAATCTTAGGTCAAGAGATTCGTGATTGCTTTCGATCTAGCCCTCGGCTAGGTCTTAGTACTTCCAAAGAGCACTTTACTTTATACTCTGAGTTAAGGAATTGAAGTTGAAAAACTTCAAAATACGTATTCACCCCCCCCCCCCCCCCCCCCTCTACGTATTTTTCCTATAGCAAACCGGGACCAACACCTTCTTTGAAAATAAGGTTGCTGAGGTTGATAGCAGTAACAGCCTTGATAAGTAGGCTGATAGAAGACCTGAGGTTGGTAAGGCCGTGGATCATATCGGCCTTGATAATTCCTTTGTTGAGCAGCCTGATCTTGAGGTTTTGAGGCAGGTCGACGCTGCTGCCTCTTTTGGACAGGTCGTGCCTCCTTCTCAGGAACAGGTTGTTCCTTTTCAAAAGGTTTTTCTTCCTATGCTGCTTTATGAGAATGGCCTGAGGCTGACGAGCTAGGTTCTTCAGCTTGACAACCTTGTCAGGCATAGCTTGTTCCCGTGAGGCAGATGCCTGAGCTTGTTCTTCAAGCTCCTTCTCCCTTAAAGTCAACTTTTCAACCTTTGACTTTAGGGTTTCTATCTCCCTTTCCTTTTCTTCATTGTAGGGAGATACTCTTTCTTCTAAAGCCATCTTGAGTTTTTCATTTTGATCCATTAGCTCGGCATTATCTTCAACGACCTCCTTGAATAACTCAGCGAGTTCGGCATATTCCTTCAGTTGCTTCTTGACCTCTTCCAGGGACACGGCCTTGGATAGGTCTTTATCTTCCTCATCTGCACTTTCATTGTCAGATAAAGAAAATGGAAGGAGTTGAGCAACTACCTGAGGTTGTTCATTGGTGGGAGGGAGTTTTCCGACGAAGCACTCTTCTTCATCATCACTCGACGAGCTGTCAGAGAAATGAGCTTTTGTTGCTTCTTCTTCGGAACATAGGCTGATAGTCTTAAGGGTATCCCACATTTCTTTTGCAGTGTCAAGATTGCGAATTTTGGCATGGTAGACGCCATTAACAGTGCTAGAAATGAGCCCCATAGCATAGCTATCAAGACTTGCCTCTATTCTTTCCTCCGTTGTAAAATCACGGGGACTTTTGAGCTTTTTGACATAAGTGACTTTTCCTGGATCAGTCCCTTTGATTTCGGGAGTGGCTTCATAGATTCGTGTTGGACCATTCTCGATCACATCCCACATTAGAATGTGATGCGCTTGAAGACACATCCTTATCCGGAAGCTCCAATCTTCATATCCTGGGACTGAGAAGTCTTCACATAACCTGAGAAGAGAAGCTTCCATTGCAAAATAATATGATATGCGTGAATGAAAAGATTTTTCTAAAGGATCGGTTCAAAATGACCAAAAGTTTGATAAAGAACTTTTAGTATGCAAAGCAGCGGTCAAATCAGGTCGAGAAAGAGTAATTGGTGTATGGGGGGGGGGGGAATACACCAATAACCAACCGTTTTTTACTTTTGAAAATTAGGTCGATCTAAAGGTCGATTGTCAAGGTCGATCTTTATCAGAGACAGGTTGATCTATCAAGCTCGTTTGGGAACATGCTTGATTTATCAAACTGTGCTTATGCGGAAGTTGGTGGAGGTTGATATACTCTTTTGAAAAATCTAAGGCTGAAAACAGATAGAGGTTGATGCGTGTTATGCAGGTTGATGCTCGTCAGTTTGATAATGAAATGAAAGAGCGATAAATAAAGAGAGAGAGAGAGACAACCGAGTTTTATCGTGGTTCGGAGATAACCCTCCTACATCCACGTCAGGTCGACTCGACCTGAGAATCCCTTTTCTTTTGGATCCACCTTCTCTCTTATTTATACTGACTGAGTATCAGTTTCATAGACCTCTCTTATTTATACTGACTGAGTATCAGTTTCATACACCTTGCAACTAGCAAATACAACTAGCTTTACAACGGCCTCAACCTATCTAACTGATGGGGGAGGGGGTTGTTTGGAGTGCGAGCTTGATGCGGCAGTAAACGCTTCAAGCTTGCGGTGTTCTTCAATGGAGAAATTCTCTTTTCCAACACTTGGGAAATATCTAGGGTTTTCGAGTGTTGAATGGATAGAACTTGAGAGAGAATTTCTACAGCACTTTAGCTTTTGAATAATGAATTTCCCATGCTGTTCCATTGAAGTGGGAAGTCTTTATATAGGCATAGTTTGAAAACTAGCCGTTGGAGTCTGCGCTGACTTGGCAGCTGACGTGGCAACTAGCCGTTGAAGCTTTGCTGACGTGTCAACTAGCCGTTGGTGCTGACTCATCACTTCCCGTTGGGCATGGTCCTAGCTGGCATCTGACGTGGCAACTAGCCGTTGAAGCTTTGCTGACGTGTCAACTAGCCGTTGGTGCTGACTCATCACTTCCCGTTGGGCATGGTCCTAGCTGGCATCTGACGTGGCAGCTTAGGTGGCAGGTTGACCCATGGAGGTAGGTCATCGGCCTGAGGTATCTTCCAGCAGCTTGATGCCTTGAACTTGAGAACAGGCTGGAGTACCTACAGAGCAGGTTGATGAAGACAGGTTGTTCTTCTATAGGCAAGGCTGTTGGAATAACAGCCTCTGCCTTTACATGGCAGAACAGCCTTTCTAGTAACGGCCTGTATGACGGCCTGTATAACGGCCTGTATGACGGCCTGTCTAGAACAGCCTTCCTAGAACAGCCTTTCTAGAACAGCCTTAGACTAGAACGGCCTTAGACTAGAACGGCCTGTCTAGTACAGCCTTCCTAGAACGGCCTTAGCTTGTTAACTCTATCAACCTTAACTCTATAAAATGTAGGATAAGCCTAAGTGTGGTTTTGAGAAAACATCATCAAAATTAACTGCAAAGGGTTCCCAACACTTTTGGTAGGTGTAAGATCAACAGCATATGTGAGACAACCAAAAGGTTTTAATAGTGTGTAATCTGGCTGTTCCTTGTAGAGCACCTCAAAAGGTGAGAACCAATCAATTACTCGACTGAGGAACCTGTTTATAAGCCAAGTAGATGTGAGCAGAGAGTAAGGCCAGAACTTGGAAGGCATCCCACAGGTGAACATTAAAGCTCTGGCAGTCTATAACAGATTTCTGTGCCTTCTCTCTACCACCCCATTCTGTTGTGGTGTGGAAGAAATGGAGGTTGAGGATGTTATGAATCAAGTTCGTGCTGAATTGAATGAAGATGAAGATGAAGCAGTTCGTGGGAAGAAGAAGAAATTGGCGCATAAGTGAAGTTTAAATAAGAGCCGTTGATCTTTCTTAAAGATCAACGGTGGTGATCTAGCCATGTAATAAGTAGTAAACGCATAGCGTTTTTGTTAGTTCTGTTTTTACGTTTCTTCTTTGTTGGTAGTTAGCACAGTATATATACTGTGCCAACCGTATCTTCCATGTATGAAACTACACTCTACTGTATTTTTGCAGTATACTAGAAATGATAAAATATCTTCTTCCCTCTCTTCTCTCTCGATTTCTTCATGGTATCTAGAGCAGGAAATCTTGGGTTTCTGCTTGCGTTACTCTGATTTTAGCTGATATTTGTCGTTTCGATGGTGAAACAACAACGGAGAGAGGTGTGGGAGCGACGTGTTGAGGATGAAGTTACGTTTAGTTTGAAGAATGAAGGGAAGGAATCGGACGGATCTGGATCTGGAAATCGCAATGGACCAGTACCTCCTCCTACTGGACCGGGACCAAATGGAGGCGGTGGATTTGATGATGGAGATGATGACGATATCATTCCTCCGGCAGGATTTACAGTCCGCCAAGTTCGTGAGATTTTGCATCCGGAGAAATCAGATCATCCAGGGATGCAGCTCGTGAGTGCTCAACTCACAGGTAATAATTTCATAAACTGGAACAAGTCTATACGCAGAGCTTTAGCTACTCGAAGTAAATTGGAATTGATTGATGGTAGTTTTCCCAAACCTGATCCAAGTTGTTCTTATTATAAGAGATGGTTGAAAGTTGATTTGATGATTTCTGCTTGGATTGTTAATTCTATATCTAAGGAGTTTGTTAATGCCTTTACACATATTGATAACACATTGAAGTTGTGGAAGGCTATAACATTGAGATTTGGTAGAAGGAATGGACCGAAAGTTTATAGATTACAGAGGGAAATTTTCAGCTATTCTCAGGGAAATCAAAGTGTGCTAGAGTATTTTAACAACCTAGTAGCACTTTGGGATGAATTGGATGCAGTTTTGCCACCTATTGAGTGTGTTTGTAGAGCTAGAGGTCAAGTCCTTGCTCGAGAGGAACAACAAAGGCTGATGAAATTTTTGGAAGGTCTTAATGATGAGTATGAGTCTGTGTGTGATCAGATAATGATGATAGATCCATTGCCTGATATTGAGAAAGCATATTCATTAGTTGTACAAGTTGAGGGCAGGAAACAATTGAATAGCTCAGTTTATGACTCCAGTGGTTTATTGAGCATGAATGCTGGTCAATACAACAAGTATCCTAGTGGGTATAAGGTTGATTCTGGACAGAATGGGCAGTTTAAGCCTAGATTGACTAAGGAACAGAAGAGAAGGTTAAGATGCACTCATTGTCAAGGAACAGGGCATGAAGTGAGTGATTGCTTTAAGCTTCATGGTGTACCAGATTGGTACAAGAAATTAAAGGATAATAAACCGCAAGGAAGAGTAAATTTAGCTGAGGCTGATGAGGAAGTGGAGGCTACTCATGAAGGGGTATCACAGAAGGATTTTACTCAGGATATTGGGAAGCTGGTGCAATCTGAGATAGCCAAATATCTACATACTTATCTGCAACAGTCTGCACAAGGGAAACCTAAGGCTGATGTGAACTTTGTGCATGAAGCACCTGCACAGTCTACTCCATTTGATGGGCACTATGCTTTTAGTGTGCTGCCTAGTATGGGGAGAGACTTGTGGATAGTGGATTCTGGAGCTAGTGATCACATATGTTGTGATCCACTACTTTTGTATACAACATATAGGCTTGAGAAGCTTATTAATATTCACCTACCAGATGGCTCCACTAAACTGGTGACACATGGAGGAAAGGTAAAGCTGTCTAAAGACATACTTCTTGTTAATGTGTTGTATATTCCTGGTTTCACTCATAATCTCCTATCAGTGGCTAGGCTTATACAGGACTATGGAATTAAGTGCATGTTTTATAAGGATCATTGTGTGTTTCAGAGGGATAACACTGATCAAGTATTAGCTATTGCTAAAATGAAAGGGAATTTGTATTTCATGGAAACATTCACTGAAAAATTCTGTTACAGTGGCATATAGCTCTTGGACATCCTTCCCTTACCACTACGAAACATATGAGGATATTGGATGGGAAGATGATGCAGGATATGGTGGAAGTGATTGAGAAATGTGAAGTCTGCATTCGAGCTAAACAGACAAGGAGTCCTTTTCCAGTTTTAAATAGGAGAACTGAACATCTTTTTGATCTAGTTCATGTTGATCTTTGGGGTCCCTATGTTGAAGAGAATATGTGCTCAGTAAAGTATATGTTAACTATAGTTGAAGACTATAGTAGGATGATTTGGACTTATATGTTACACAGCAAGGATCAAGTTGCTTACACTCTTAAGGTCTATCTTGCTATGATTAAGACACAGTTCAAAGCAGATATTAAATGTTTCAGGTCTGATCATGGTACTGAGTTCTTGAATCAACAAGTGGCAAAGTTATTCTCTGAGCATGGCATTATTCATCAGAAAAGTTGCCCCTACACATCCTCAACCTCCATTTCTTCCATACGTCTATAGTCTTTGATCTTAGCCATCTTCGCAAACTCGAAACGTTAACATGTCAGTCCGATCCGAAAGACAACGGTACCCCCTTTCTGCCGAGTGTTAGATACCCTCATAGCATCAGACAACTAATTTTGGATGGTTGTGTGATACTTCCTCCGGTCGTAAAAGCATTGTGTGCACTGCCGAATCTACAAGTGCTAAAGATACACGAATGTCGTTTCGAGAGAGAGTGAAGAGTGGGAGGCAGAAGAAGAAGATGAGTTTCGGTCACTCGTGTACCTGCGTCTCGATGACGTGAATCTGGTGCGGTGGAGAGCAGATGAGACCAACTTCCCTCGACTCCGACACCCCAAGTTAAGGTACTGTCGTGAGCTGGAGGAAATCCCTGCCGGCATTGGGGAAATCGTGACGCTCCAAATAATCGAACTGTATCGGTGCGGCGCCTCCACGGATGCCTCGGCTAAACAGATCCAGGAGGTGCAGCGATCTGACTACGACAACTACGACCTCGACCTTCGTATAGAATCGTGGGAGTGGTAATGACTCCACAAATTCAAAGAGTAGGTTTTTTTAGTCATTGTTAGAGATATGAATGAGATTCTGATACGATTATTTTAATTTAATTATTTGTTGTTGGGCTTAGCCCGTTTTAATTATTTGAGTCGTTCCTTTTCGGGTTTTCTTGTTGATTCTTTCCCGGATCGTAAGTCGAATCAACCCTAGGTCTTTAGTATAAATAGGTGGATTGTATCTTATTTTCATTAACAAGAAATATAATACAGAAACCCTATTTTATTTTGCCGTCTTTTACTTTTTACTTTACTTTCTGCTGTATTTTATTCCTTTCGTATCTGCTGACGTGATCGACGGGGAAAGCCCACGACTGTCAATTTTCTTTATCGTAATTTTGTGGCGTGAACGACGAGCAAAGTTCTCGCGTCTGCCGTTGTATTTTTATTTCTTTTCGTTCGTTTGGTAGAGGAAATCGCCCCATCCTCTATCAATTGGTGCTTTCATTGAGAGCTTCCGCAGCGGAGTCTCTTTGAGGGGGCGGAACATCGAATATTGGTATCATCTTTCTATCAATTGAATTGCCGTATTTTTCAATTGCCGTTTGAATTGCAATATATTGGATTGTGGTTGGATTTGATTGCAATATATTGGATTGTGGTTGAATTGCCGTATTATAATGGATTGTCGTTTGAATTGCCGTATTTGTGGTTGGAGTGTTGGGTTTGGTTCAAAGTCGTGCAGTTTGTGTATGAGATGTATTCGGCATTCCTTCCGCCAATTCCACCATCATCCACGGTGCCGCCGCTGTCCAGCTCTGCTCCAGCTTTCGAAGAAGCCATTCTAGCAAGGATTGCTCGTTTAGCGGCTCGTTTGGAGGCTCGACTCGAGGCACAAGAACAACGCTTGGCCATGGTGAATACAACCCCTCGGCCCGAACCTGAGCCCGATCCGCTATTCGGCAGGCCACTCACTTCGTGGGATCTTCCAAGGCCTCGTATTGCTCCGGAAATGTGCAGCATCCGCTCAGATTGGAACCCTTCGGTTTCGGGGGCTTTTGATTCGCCGCCGCATCAGCCGGCGTATTTGGAGAGCTACGGAGGAGGAGGCGGATACTACAACAATTACGAGTCGCAGGCTTGGTCCTACAACAATTACGAGCCAGATCGCTGCAACCATGTTCTGCCGCCGGTGCAGTATGAGCCTCCGCCACCAGCGCAGTACTACTCTGTTGCAGAGCCACCGCAGCAGCAACATTATTACCCGCCGCCACCGAGTTATACCCCTGTGTCGGATGTTGATGCTACGTTGGAGAAGGATGTTAATGATTCTGAGATTCGAGTGGACGCTAGAGGGGATGAAATTGCGGTGGAACCGCCATTTGAAGAGATTGGTGAGGAGGAATCTCCACCAACGGTTGAGCCGAAGTTGGAGGTGACTGATGCCGATGCAGGCTACGAGCAGCACTCGGAGTTGCAAACGGAGCTCAATGAGGGAGGTGATGAGTTGAATCCAGCGAGGGAGGAAGCTGATGCAGAAAAAGGAAAAGATGGGCTTTCCCCAGATTATGTGATTGTGGTTTGTGTGACTTCGGCTTGTGGGGGCTTGAGTGACTCAAAATTTGCTCTTCAGTTGCACAAAAATGTTCTCCAAGCGAAGAGAATGGAAAAATCTAATGTTGGAAAATATTATTTCAACATTATGAAAGATGGTTATGGAATCGAGCCAATGTTACCCCATTATGGGTGAATGGTTGATTTGCTTGGTATGACATGTATGCTGGATGAGGCCAAATTGATGGTGGAGACAATGTCAATGAAAGCTAATGCGGTGATATGGTGGTGTTTGATGGGTGCATGTGAGAAGTATGGGAATGTGGCACTAAGTGATGAAGTTTACCGACGATTGATTATTTTCGGCTTCTATACACTTGCTGAAGTATATAAAGATCTTCACCTTGAGGACAAGGTGATTTTCAAGGGTGGGGGAGTTGATACGATTATTTTAATTTAATTATTTGTTGTTGGGCTTAGCCCGTTTTAATTATTTGAGTCGTTCCTTTTCGGGTTTTCTTGTTGATTCTTTCCCGGATCGTAAGTTGAATCAACCCTAGGTCTTTAGTATAAATAGGTGGATTGTATCTTATTTTCATTAACAAGAAATATAATATATAAACCCTATTTTATTTTGCCGTCTTTTACTTTTTACTTTACTTTCTGCTGTATTTTATTCCTTTCGTATCTGCTGACGTGATCGACGGGGAAAGCCCGCGACTGTCAATTTTCTTTATCGTAATTTTGTGGCGTGAACGACGAGCAAAGTTCTCGCGTCTGCCGTTGTATTTTTATTTCTTTTCGTTCGTTTGGTAGAGGAAATCGCCCCATCCTCTATCAGATTCATTACGTTCGTGTTCGTCATCCGTCAATATGTTCCCCTCCTCCGAACACCACCACATGGTTATCGCCTGATGCTGCTGGATCGCCGCCGCGTGCCGGAGTCGGACTTTCTCTTCTACTGTGTTTTCTTCCTCTGTTTCTTTGGGTGGTATTTTACCATTTGGTTGGGATAGTTTATATTTTAAGTTTTTATTTATATTTATTATTTGATTGGGTGTGACACTACACTTGTTTTATATATATATATATATATATATATATATATATATATATATATATATATATTTTATTTATCAAGCATTTAATAATTTAATAATTTTTATTTAGGTTGCATTCTCTTTGATACGAAAGGAAATGGGAGAAAAGAAAAAATAACCCTTTAAATCTCACCCTTTTCGTCACCTTTTCTCACCTTTTATCAATGAGGAGAAATTTTACTCCTTAAATTGACGAAAATTTTTACAACACCAAATCGGAGTGATAATATTTTCTCTCCATTGTATGTAGTGCAAATGAAGGGGGGAAATAGAAAATGTGAGAAAAGATGATAAATAAGGAAGATTTTAAGGGTAATTTTCTTTTTTCTCTCATTTTCTTTCAATAAAAAAAAAAACGCAACCTTAAATTATGAATAAATTATGAAGCTAAAACTTAACCCTAAACTCATAACCATAAAAATATGTTGATGAAGAGTTTCGAGAAATTTGAAAGATTTTACTGCCACATAATTGATAAACTTAATTAGAATAAATATAAATATATTTAGTTTGGTAAATATATATTTAATATATAAATAATAAATTCTTTTTAAAATAGTTTTAGTATTTAAATATTTTAGATGCTAAATATAAAAAATATAATTAATATTATGACAAGAAATATTTATATATAAAAATTACAATTAAAAAGAAAAAGAGAAATGTTATACATAATTAAAAGAGAATATATATGTTTCTACCCACTTATAATTTACAAAATCAATATTAGCTTTGAAAGTTAAAAAATACAAAAAATACTCATTTTTTGGTTCGGTGGATGAAAATGCTCTTACTTTTTAGGTTAGGAAGTAGTTTTTTAACTTATTCTCTATATCTCCACCCTCTCTTCTTCATTTATACGCACTCGATTTCTCTCTGTATTTCGATTTTTCTAACCGCCGCCAATGTCGAACCCTCTCATGGCCGCCGCCGTTCATCAGACTTCGCGCGTGCTTGGAAGCCGCCACCTGGATCTGCGACGGCAAGAGGATGTCCGGCGGGTCGTGGAGGAATTAAGAACAGCGGAGCCGCCGCGGAGGCAAAAGACGGCAGAGTGACCAGCGTCGTAGGCCCTTGCGGCCTCCTCGGTGGTGTCGTAGGAGCCGAGCCAGGTCTGGTCGCGGCTGGCGTACCTCCGCCACCCACTTCCCCCACTTCCGCATCCTCACCGCCTTGTAACGGCCGCTGCCGCCACCGCCACCGCTCTGCTCCCTTCTCGACTGACGAGGCCGCACCACTCTCTCTCTCTCTCTCTCTCTCTCTCTCTCTCTCTCTCTCTCTCTCTCTCTCATGATCCTAATCTAACGGAGAGTCCTAACTATCTATTACTCTCTCTCCTGATTTGGATTTGGATTGTTGAAACTTCTTCATAATCGACATTGATGGTGGGGGAGGGCCCACTCGGGTGGCTGGTCCCAGAGAGAATTAATTCATTGTTAGGGTTTCTGTGAGTTCTCTCTCTCTTTCTCTCTATCTCTTCCCTCAATCTCTTAATTCATTTTGAAATCTTAATTGAATTTTTATTTTTATTTTCTTTTCCAGGTTTATATATTCTGCATTATTTTGCAGGTTCATCACTTGTGGTGGTGGATCGGAGGTGCGAGGAGAACCTATATATTTTCAAGAGTTAAACATTCAATTACTCTCTATATCTATCTCTCTCACACACACATGAATTTGGAATATATTATATGTGAAAATCTTGATTTTTTGATACGATTTTAATATTTTTCGTACTTTTTTGTTTTAGTTCTTATTTATCAAAACTTGTTGATTTTTACTACTTTCGATCCATGTACTTAAGGATACAGTACTATTTTTACACTTTCGTACTTATTTGTATGAAATATAGTACGAAAATTTCAAAATCTTATTAGAGAAGTGGATAATTTTTTTTCACTTCGCTTGATGCACTTAGGAACACAGTACGAAACTTACAAAATCTTACTACATATATTCAAAAATTTTATTACGTCATACATGATTTAAGAACACAATACGAAACTTACTAAATCTTACCAAGAAAGTGCAGAATTTTTATCAATTCTTTATACAATACGAAACTACAAAATCGTATAACCAACATCTAGTACGAAACTTACAAAAAACGTACTATAATATAAATTCGTACTATGTTATAAAAGAAATGAAAAAAAAATACTCCCTCCGTCCTCCATTTAGTGACGTTAATACTATATTGGGACGTCCTCCATTTACTGACAATTTCCGTTTTAGGACGTAGACCTCACAATCACTTTAACACTTTAACACTTTATACATCTATTTTTTTTATTATTTTATCATTTTAATACTATTAAACAATTCAAATGGACCCACAATTATTCCACTTTAACACTTTAACACATTAATTTATTATTATACCATAAAATGTGAAAAAACTCGTGCTCATATTCCCTCCGTCAATAAATAGAGGACGGAGGGAGTATTAAAAAACGAAAAGGAGAAAAGGGGGAGAGAGAGTGTGTGTGTTAGTGGAAAAGGAGAAAAATGAGTGTTTCAGAGGAAGAAAATAAAGGAGATTATAAGGGAGAATGACGAAGAGAGAGAAAGAGAAAAAGAGAAAATTGTGTCAGAAAAAGAAGGAGAAAGGAAGAGAGAGGAGAGAGAGGGAGTTCCTTTAGAAAAAAGAGAGAAAGTGGGGGGAGGATAGACATGTGAGAGGAGAGAGCGGGGAGTTGTGCCATTAATGTAAAAGGATGAGAGTATTCTAGTCCTAAATTTAAAAATATTGGTATTTTTTATGTTTTTTAAGTTCCAAACCTAAATTTTATTTTTTTAACTTGGATATGGATATATTATTTTTTGCCTCTAATTAAAAATCAAAATTGCAATTTAATAAAATGAAATGAATAGGAAAAAAAAAGAAATTGAGAAAAAGGAAATGAAAATTGAAGAAAAAGAACAAGGAAAAACAAAGCATGTGCCACTCCATTTTTTCTTAAGAACCAAGATCATATATATAAGTACCTGAGTTCTTATTAAAAGAATTTCAATTGGGGTGCAATTTAAGGAGAAATTTTTTATTTTTGCCACATAGATAAGAATCACTCCATTGTATATGCTCTAAGAGCATGTACAATGGGAAGAGTCTTATCTATGTGGCGAAAATAAGAATCACTTCTTAAATTTCATTTCCATTGGAGGTTTTAAAAATAAGAACTCAGGTCCTTATATAAGATGATGTATCTAAAAAATGTGGACCATTTTTAATTTTGATGAATTGTTTTTCCTCTTTTTTTCATTTTGTTTTTTCTTTTCTACTTTCAACTGATTTCATCTATTTAGTAGCAAATTTGTTCTTTATTTTTTTGGTTTTAATTTCGTATATTTGTCTTCCTTATCTTTTGAACTTTTCCAAACAACTATTGTCGTCACACGGTCAAATTTAATACTCCCTTCGGACTTTTTAAGTTGTTGCATTTCTTTTCGATACGAAAATTAAGGTAGAAATGTTTAGTTTATTAAGTGAGTTTAGTAATTGAGAAGAATAATGAATTAAGATTATAATTTTATTTTATTTGTTAAAAAATAAAAATTTGAAATTTGAAGTTTGAATGATTAAACGGGGCTCTAATTTATTAATTATTTTTTCTTGTTTTATTATGTAATTAAAAAACTAAAATTTAATTAAAAAAAATTAGGGTCCAATTAGTGCTCCGAATCTTTTACTAATTGTGTCATTTAATCACTAATTTTTACCATAAAAGGAAAGTGTAACAACTTGAAAGGAATGAAGGGAGTATAATTTCTCCTATAAAAGAAGAAATTTAGGATCTAAACTATTCAAATACTAAAACATATTATTTTAAAATAATTTATACTTATATACCGTCAAATATTTAGTAAATATATTTACGTTTATTGTAATCAAGTTATTAATTACCCCCTCTGTCCCATGACAATTGTCCACTTTAATTATTATATACTTCACATATATTCCCTCTTATGGACAATTGCCGTGGCGGGACGGAGGGAGTATATGATAATAAAGTAAAATCAATTGTTAAATAAAATGATAAAAAATGAAATAAAATAACAATTGGGACCCTCCAATTATGATAAGAACCCTTGTTAAAAACCTTACCATTGTCAATTTTTTAATAACAATGGGTTCTTGTCTATATGACATCTCTAAGAACTCCATTTGGTGTTTAAGCATTGTACATGCATGCAATAAGAACCTTATCATTGTGCATGCTCTTACAATCTATACTAATAATTGCCTAATTAAATTTTTTCAACTTGAATTAAAGTAAAACCGTTGATCGCTTCTTTGATCGTGATTAATGCCCCCATGTGAAGTATACAGGAAATGATTAAAATATAGCCAACTACTCATTATTGTAAAACATAAACAAGAGTTCTGTACTCCATTAATTATTAATAGTAATAGTCAACTCTCATAAATCTAATCAGGTTAGTTGCAGATTTAGACATCATTCTCGATTCTCATTTCTACAACTTTTTCCTTCTGTTTTCAAGTGAGAATTGAAGAGATAGTAGACAAAAAAAAAATGGCTTACAATCTTCAATCCCTCATCACCATCCTTGATCAACTTTTGAACCCTCAACAAACATCCTGGATTCTTGGTAAACATAAGCCAAAAATCCAAACCCTCCTCAATAAAGCTGCTTTTTTGCAGCAGATTCTTGAAAAATCTTCACTCCCAAAACTAGAAACTTCTTTAGAGATCCAAATCAGAGACGCGGCGTATAAAGCAGAAGACATCATCGAGTCTCACATGGTTGATCGGATGCTTTCGGCGCGCGAAGGTGTGAGCTTTGCTTTGCTGGCACCGGATGTGGAGCAAGTGACACAAGAACTTGATTCTTTAACTGAGCAAGTGGTGAAGATCGTGGAGGAGAAGAAGGGGACGTCGAGTGGCGGTTCGTCGACAGGTGATTTTGTCACGAGTTCGAAGAGCGTTGTGGTTGGAATCGATGCAGATCTGATGCAGCTCAGGGATCAGCTGACCGGAACGGAGAGCAAGCTGGAGATCGTGCCCATTGTCGGGATGGGCGGGATTGGTAAGACAACTCTAGCTCGAAAACTTTATCAAGATCAATCCATTGTTTCCCATTTTGAATATGCTCGTGCTTGGGCCACAATTTCACAAGATTACAATATGCAAACAATTCTCATAAGCCTTCTTGGCTCCATTATTGGAAAAGAAATTGAGCAACATAAAAGAAAGGGAGCTGATGAGCTAAAAGACATTTTGTACCGAAGCTTATTCGGTAGAAGGTATCTGATTGTATTAGATGATATATGGAGTACTAAATTCTGGGACGAAATGAGGAGGTACTTTCCAGACAACAACAATTCGAGTCGGATTGTGATAACCACCAGAGAATCCGACGTGGCGCAATCTGTAGACTCGAAGAGCCGGCTTCATCAGGTGCAGCTGCTGAGCAAGTTCGAGAGCTGGAATCTACTCGAGCAGATCGTGTTCGGAAGTGAGGGTTGTCCTAGCGAATTACGAGAGGTGGGAGCAAAGATCGCAAGTGATTGCGACGGGCTTCCTCTTGCCATCAATGTGATTGGAGGGCTCTTGTCTAAGGTCGAAAGATCGGAGGATGTTTGGGATAATATAGGGAAGGACATAGGAGCAGCAATTGCGGGATCAGACGAGCAGTTCTCCGGTATACTATCCTTGAGTTATAATCACTTGCCTAACCACTTGAAACCATGTTTCCTTTACATGGGAGCTTTCCCCAAGGATTACCCGATTGAAGTGTCGAAACTGATGCGTCTGTGGGTGGCCGAAGGATTTGTGAAATCAAACGGAGATGACAAATCTCTGGAGGAGGTGGGAGAGGATTGGCTAAACGCATTGGTAGAGAGGAACCTAGTATCGGTTAGCGGCCACGAGCACGATGGAAAACCAACCGGGCACAACATGCACGATCTTTTGCGAGATCTATGTATGAGGAAAGGCAAAGAGGACAAGTTCGTGCACTTCTCCAGGAATGAGACATGCACATTCTCTAACCCGAGGCGTGTGAGTATCAAGGCATCAAGGGGAAGGGAATGCATAGAATCCTCGGCAGAGTCCATGTCCCTTGCTCGGACTTTCATAGCCATGGGTTATATGTACTTTTTCCGTGACCAGCTCTTCGATTTAAAACTGCTCAGGGTATTGGATGTCACGGATGTGAACTTCAATGCGTTCCCCACGGGTATACTGAAACTCGTCAACCTACGCTACTTAGCTATCAGCTTCCTTTATACGATACCTAGTGGGATATCGAGACTGTGGAATTTACAGACCTTAATAGCCTGGCCTTCTGACAATGATGTGCCATGTGAGATATGGGAGATGCCTGAGTTGAGATATCTGAGTGTGAATAGATATGCATATCTTAACTATAAGTACGTGAGAAAGATAGTGCAGAGGAAGCTGCAGGGGATTTCCGGAGTGATACTAACCCATTCACTAATCAAGACGGGCTTCTTCAAGAGCTTTCCTAATATCAGAGAGCTGGGAATCCATGACGCCAGAACGTCCATCGTGTTGGATCTCAGCCATCTCCACAAACTCGAAATGTTAACATGCATTTCCGACCCGGAAAACGTCTCCCCTTTTCTGCCGAGAGTAAGGTTTCCTCCTAGTATCAGACAGCTAACTCTGGATGGTTGTCTAATACTTCCTCCGGCCTTGAAAACACTGTGTGGACTGCCGAATCTACAAGTGCTCAAGATAGAGAAATGTTGTTTCGAGGGCGGAGAGTGGGAGGCAGAGGAAGGAGATGAGTTTCAGTCACTCCTGTACCTGAGTCTGTATGGATTACCGGACCTGGTGCGATGGGGAGCAGATGAGACCAATTTCCCTCGACTCCGCCACCTTAAGTTAGCTTCTAATCGTTATCTCAATGAAATACCAAGCGGCATCGGGGAAATTGTGACCCTCCAAGTAATCGAACTGAGTTGGTGCAACGCTTCCCTTGAGGCCTCAGCCAAACAGATTCAGGAGGTGCAAGCTGACTATGGCAACTACGACCTCGAGCTTCGTATCAAATGAGCTCGTGCAGTGCCAAAAGGTACGTACACTGCATTCTTTCTTGTAGAAACAATCTTTCTTGGGTGCATAATACTTATGTATTTGACAATGTATACATATATCTTTAAATTTGTTGTTTTAAATTAATTGAGTGATTGATTTGGAATTTAATTTTGTTTCAATTCCTCATTTTAAATACTTACGTAAAGGATGCATGTCATTGCTCAAGAAGAAGAAGCAGCAGCATGTCATCTCTCAACAAGAAGAAGATATCATGCTTATTATTTGATAAGTTGGGTGATAAATCCTAAATTCGTTGTTATAAAATAGATCGAAAGTTTGTAGTGATTGTGTGCGGGAAATATAAAGAACAAGAGAGGGTTTTTACGTGGTTTGATCAATCGATCTACGTTCACGGGAGAATAAAGAGAGTTTTATTATTATGAGTAGTATATGTGTGTTACAATCAATCTCATCTTCTATTTATACCTAATCTAACGTTCATCATGAGTGATGAACAGTGGCGGAGCCACGCTGGGGCCTGGGGAGCCCATGGGCACCCCACTTTTGGGCCCCACAACTCCACTTATATATGTATGTATCTATGTGTGTATGTATATTTTTCATTTTTATTGTAATTAAATATACTATTTATTTAATATTAGTTTTTGGTTGGTGAATTTTACGTAATTTTTCGTTTTCTTCTTTTTTTTCCCTTCATCTTGAGAGTTTTGATGAAACTACAAAATTTTTCCGTGTCACTTTATTAGTTCCAGAAGGAAATGAATCAATAATAATACATAGGGACAATAACCAATGTCTTATTATGTGTTGATTTTTTTTTTTTTTTTTTTCCAGTTAATAAGACTAATAAATGAGACATGGCAATAAGGAAAATGATACTCCCTCTCTCTCACTTCAATTGATTTGTTTCAATTTGGCATAAGATTTTAGACGCAGTGTTAAAAGTGAAGAGTAAATAGTTCACATTGAAAAGTAAGGGTTAATTCTATCAAATTTAGGAAATAAACCGAGTGAAATGGGACGTAGGTGATTCACTAAAAAGGTGTTCGCAATAGACGAAATCTATCGTAGCACTAGCAAGTAAAACCTAAGTATCGAATTTCAAGGAAAACTTAACAGGGCAATCAATTATGTAGTAAAAATCTAATCTAGCCTAAAACTAAGAAAGCAAGTAAATAATATTTTGGAGGTTTTTGTTTTAAATCCTAGGCAAATAAAATAAATCAAAGCAATAAATAAAAGCAAGTAAATAACTAATCTAGAACTCAAGAAATAAATCTAAGAATTAAACTAAAAGAAAGCAATATATCTACCTAGGCAAGAATTGAAAAGAAAGCAATAAAGGAAGCATAAAAGAAAGCATAAACTACCTTAGACATAATAAAATAAAATCTGGAAATTTAAAGACAAATAAATCTAACTACGAAAGCTTTGAAAAACGAGAGAATCGAAAGCAAAGAAAAACGAATCTAAACTAGAACTTGAAAATTGAAAGAACGAAATTAAACTAAAGAACTTAAACGAAACAATTAAGAAAACGAATCTAAAATGAAAGCAAGCAATTTAAACAAGTAAACGAAAGCAATAAATAACTTACGAGAATTGAGACGAAGAACGAAGAACTTGAATTAAATAAAGCGTCTTGAATTAAATTGCAAAAACGAAGAATTCGGATCCGAACAAAACTAAACTAAACTAAAGTATTTGAGTGCTGAAAAACTAAGCTAAAAGATGATAAAAGATGATAAAAGATGATAAAAGATTCGTCCAAGGCACTAATATATATACTAGGAAGAAAACCTAATTAAATAAGGAAACACAGCTGGACGCCGACTTTTGGCCGATCGGCCAGATGCTGAAGGAATTCTGGCCGGTCGGCCAGATCAAGAACTGCATAACCTCTTTGCATGTTTTTGGCCGATCGTCCAGATTGTGAAGGAATTCTGGCCGATCGGCCAGATCAGGGACTGCCGAGCCCTTGCATAAGCATTTGGCCGATCATCCAGATTCCTAAGGAAATCTGGCCGATCGGCCAGATCAGGTTCTGGTCTCTCACGGCTTTTCCTTCTCTTCGTGCACTTTTCGTCCCGTTTTCTTCCAATTTCTCACCCTTTTGCTCCTATAATACCCAAAGCTCCAAACAAACAATCATAGCCAAAAGACACACTAAAAGACACAAAAACATAATGAAAACAAACACGAAAACGCAACGAAAAACCTAACAACTAAACACCAATCAAATTCCCCCACACTTAGACCTTTGCTTGTCCTCAAGCAAAACAAAATAAACAATAGACTCAAGTATTGTGAACTATATAGGCCTCAAAACTTTTCGAAAACAAACTCTCATGTTCATGATCAAAACTATGCAAACAACCTTAACATCAATCAACACAATCTACTCAACTAATTCAAAGTATGTTAATCCATCAAAGAACACTCTCCAACATGTGAAAGTTTGTATATGAAAGTGAACACTCAACTCTCTCAAAGAAAAGATGTAATATAATGCACATCAAGAGGGTTCACTCAACATCAATGCAATGCAACACGTTTACCATAAACTTGCCTTCAATCTCAACATCTCCACCTAATGTAATACTTACAAACTAAGATCAAAAAGGTCTTTATATAAGCTTGTAATGTAGGGACATTGGTTAAGGTAGGGAATATATAGGCTAAGTGACTCAAAATGCTCTAAATCATCAACCTCTTTTTCAACTCCAACCAAAGTATGGATTTTTATCTCCATCTTCTACCCTCCAACACACCAAATACAAACTCAAAGATGCTAAAATATCAACTATACAAATCAAAGCTAACTATCCCCTTATGCTTATTTATTTATTTATTTTTTTTCTCTTTTTCTTTTCTTTTTTTTTCTCTAGAGCTCAACTAATAAATGTTCTTTCTAATGTTGAACAAAGACTCTATTGTTTTTTTTTTTTTTTCTTATCTCTCTTTTTTTTTAAGCTCATAGGGATAGCTAACTACACTTAAACAAGCATCTAAAATTTCTTCTCTTTCTCTCCTTCTACACCACAACAAATATTTTCCAATTATCTCCTCCCATATCACCAACTACAACTAAGGATACCCATAATCATCCAAACCTCCTATCATCCGGTTTCACAAAGAACGGCTAATAAAGGCTCAAAAGGGGTAAACAAAGGATTATGAACAAGGTTAGTGTATAGGAATCATGTGGCTATGAAAGAATGGCCTAAGATCATCTCCTAGTTCGTAAATATACTAAGGTCTTGATGGAGAAACAAGGCAAGTTCTAGAAACAACGAAGCATGCATGATCACTCAATCAAAGAATAGGCATAAATATGCACAAATAGCTCAAATCTCACGGGTTCAAACTAACTAGTTCCCGACATCATAGCAAACTTCAAATTCAATGAATAAAATGCGTCGCTTCGCCAAGGTTCCATGCATAATAAAGATCATGAATTTTTCAAAAATCAACAATTCTCTATCATTGGCCAAGTCCACAATACTATCATCACATGCTCATTTGACTCAATTAACTCCTAAGACTCAACAAAATTAAACACATCATGCCAAAGTTTCAAAGACCCCCCCCCCCCCCCCCCCCCCACACACACACACACACACTTAAAATCAAGCAATGACCTCATTGCGAGAAAATAAAAAGGAAGGGATAGAAGGAACTTATCGCACAATGTCGACCAACACACTTGAAATCCCGAGAAATTCCAAGTAGTACCTACAAAACAAACACAAAACACAATACCAAAGCGGAAATCGAGCAAAATAAAGAAATCAAAATAAAAGACTCAAAACAAAATGAAAAAGACACAATTTAAGGCTACGATTAATTGAAAGGACTTCGGAACCGGGGATCATCCCAACGAGGATCATGAAGGCCAAAAGCGAGTTTGACTAGAATTGAAGAGGGCTCCCATAAGTTTGGCCGATCGTCCAGAATTCATTAAGGAATCTGGCCGATCGGCCAGAATAGATACTGGCCAACAAACGTTTGCACAATTTTTGGCCGATCGTCCAGAATCCCTAAGGAAATCTAGCCGATCGGCCAGATCAGCCACTGGGTGTCCGACGCCTATTCCTGCAAAAACACACAAACTATGCGAAAAATCAAATATTAAAAATAAATACCACGAAAAATAGAATTAATAATATTTTTTTTTTTTTTTAAATATGTGGGTTGCCTCCCACCAAGCGCTTGTTTAACGTCATTAGCTAGACGAAGGATACAATCAACCTAAGCCCGTAGCACCAAGCGACGTCTTGATGCTCCTTGCGACACAAACACACTCCCTTCCCGAACCATCTCGAAGATCAAGGACGTGGTCATCATCAACTCTCGACTCCCCCACACTTAGTTCGAACTCCTCCTCAAACATCTTCGAGCTAAACTCTGCAAGAAAAGATGCTACACAATTGGTGAGGTTAGAAAGAAAAGAGTTAACGACAACTTCCTCTTCCGATACATGGTTCAAGTTTTCCTCTTCTACTTCATCAACCTCCTTCAAATTCCCTAGATATTGCTCGATTATATCCTCTTCCTCATCCACACAACTAAAGAATTCGTCATCTTCAATGGACTCTTCATCTTCAATGAATTCTTCAAAGGCTGCTTCCTTGTTAAAAATCTCACAAATATTTTCCTCAACACAAGGGTTAGCAAGCTTAACATAAGAGCATAAATGAAAAGATGAAGTAGGAATAGAAGGTGAGTTCCCAAATACCGAAAATGTTACCGAACCTCCCTCACCGGCCTGCTCAATGTGCCGGTACCTACGTCAATCCGAGCTCGAGTAGTGGCCATGAATGGTTATCCCAATAAAAGTAGATGACCGGTTGCGCTCTTAGCTCCCTTGCCTTCATGAAGCACAACAAAGTCGGTGACGACTCGAATTCCACCAACTAAGACAGTGACATCTTCCACAACTCCCAAAGGACTGCTCACGGTGCCGTCTGCTAACTCAATGCGCATGTCGGTAGCTTGAAGGACTCTTGAGTTCATCTTCTCGAAAATAGAATACGGCATTAGGTTCACCGCAGCTCCTAAATCCATCAATCCCGAAACGGTCTCTCCGTTGTCCAAAATAATACTCAAGTCAAAACCTCCCGGATCCCCTCGTTTAGGAAATGAGTTGATAGGCTTGGGGTCCTTTGTCTCCTTCTTCACGATACTCCGAATAGGTGGAACATACGGGTTGAGCATTTGCTTCTTGTTCTTCACTTTACTCGGGAATGGAATAGGGGGAACGTACGGATCGGGCGTCTTGTGGAGAACGGGAACATCCTTCTTATCATCCTCGGACTCCGTGTGCTGTTAGTCGGTTTTGGCCGATCGGCCAAAGTCAAGGTGACTTGGCCGATCGTCCAGATTGGACGCTGTGCTCTCGCGCATGTTGAAGGGTTTGGCCGAGCGGCCAGATTCTGGCCGACCGGCCAGATCGGCTACTGGACGAGGTTGGCCGAAGGGTGTTTCCGGGGTTCCCGGGCCGTTCCATCGAGGGCTCGGGCCCCGTCTATCTCCCATGGGCCCTTGAGGAGGCATCGGAACTCCATTGCGTTGTAACACCGTGATTGCATGAGCTTGGTGAGGTGGAACGGGAGGAACATATGGAGGATATGGGGCTTGCACCTTGTTGGCTTGTTGTGGTTGAATCCCTTGGCTCGGAATTCGCCCCGGTTGTTGCATCAGGTGCATGGAACTAGAAATTTGGCCAATGGCCAACTCGAGCCTCTTTATGTTCGCATCAAGCGCATGGAGACGATCCTCATCGACGGGAGGCTTTTGTGGAGGTCCTTGAGGACGAGAATTTGGGTATGATGGTGGTGGTGTAGGAGTAGGTTGAGGAGGGTAGTATGGAGGTGGTGGATAGTAGGGATTTGGAGGATATTGAAGAGGAGGATAATATGGTGGAGGTTGAGAGTAGTAGGGATTTTGAGGAGGGTAGGGGTTATTATATGGAGAGGGGCGACGATATTGAAAATTCGGGTTCGTACCTTGCCCTTGGGGTGGTGGCATGTACCCTTGGGCAGCATATACATCGGCTCCTCCTTCATAAGTGGGTGCTCCCATGTTTTGGCAAACCTCCTTGATGTGTCCCAACTCTCCACAAATCTCGCATTTGTCGGGCTTCCTCTCTTCCTCCTTCGGGGCCGGTGCACTTTGCTTAATCTTCAAGTTCTCGAGATCCCTATACATGTCGGCAATTTGCTTCTTCAAATCGGGGCTCATCGAGATTGCACTCGCCTCCACTTTCCTTGGCCTAGCTGATTTTTGTTGAGAACTCGCAGCGAGCGTCTCGAATATCGTCTGCAACTCGTCAGCTGTCTTGACCGCTATGTTGCCTCCGGCCGAACTGTCCACCATGAACTGACAAGTCTGGTTGAGGGCGTCGTAGAAATATTGCCAAAGCAACTCCGGTTCCATTTGATGATGAGGGCATTCTTGAAGTAGCTCTTGGAACCTCTCCCATGCTTCGTGAAATGGCTCATCGTTGTCTTGGGAGAAATTCATAATCTTTGACCGCACCTCTTGAGTCTTGCGGTTCGGGTAGTACTTGAGCATGAATTTCTCACACACCGCATTCCATGTGGTGAGAGAGTTGGCCGGGAGCGCCAAATACCATGACTTTGCTCGATCCTTGAGGGTGTACGGGAAGCACTTCATCTTCAGATTGTCCTCCGTGAGTCCCGAAAGTGGGAATGTTCAGAACCACCGTGCAAAACTCTCGGATGAACGTCAAGGCATCTTCGTTGGGCAGCCCGTGGTAGGATGGGAGCAACGCCATGTGGTGAGGTTTAAGCTCATGATTCCTGACTGCTTCCGTCAGGACAATCGCCGAAGTGGTGGCTGTGAATGTGGGGCGAGCAAAATCGCCCATGACGACTCTAACTGCCATGGCTTCGGGCTCTGCAAATAACAAGACCAAAGAAAAGTCTTGGGAATCAATCTCCTCCTTCTCCTTCGCGGCTAAAATCGCTTTCCTTTGATGGATGTTGTCGAAGTAGGGCGTTAAATTCCTTTGAAGACTTCGGCGACCATGCATACACAACACTCAACAAACGGGTTTAACGCATAGAGTGGGAGAAACAAGAAATAGAAATAACACAAAAAAAAAATAAAAAAACAAAAAATACTACACAATTAAATAGCCTAAAGTTGTCCCCGGCAACGGCGCCAAAATTTGATTCACTAAAAAGTGTTCGCAATAGACGAAATCTATCGTAGCACTAGCAAGTAAAACCTAAGTATCGAATCTCAAGGAAAACTTAACAGGGCAATCAATTATGTAGTAAAAATCTAATCTAGCCTAAAACTAAGAAAGCAAGTAAATAATATTTTGGAGGTTTTTGTTTTAAATCCTAGGCAAATAAAATAAATCAAAGCAATAAATAAAAGCAAGTAAATAACTAATCTAGAACTCAAGAAATAAATCTAAGAATTAAATTAAAAGAAAGCAATATATCTACCTAGGCAAGAATTGAAAAGAAAGCAATAAAGGAAGCATAAAAGAAAGCATAAACTACCTTAGACATAATAAAATAAAATCTGGAAATTTAAAGACAAATAAATCTAACTACGAAAGCTTTGAAAAACGAGAGAATCGAAAGCAAAGAAAAACGAATCTAAACTAGAACTTGAAAATCGAAAGAACGAAATTAAACTAAAGAACTTAAACGAAACAATTAAGAAAACGAATCTAAAACGAAAGCAAGCAATTTAAACAAGTAAACGAAAGCAATAAATAACTTACGAGAATTGAGACGAAGAACGAAGAACTTGAATTAAATAAAGCGTCTTGAATTAAATTGCAAAAACGAAGAATTCGGATCCGAACAAAACTAAACTAAACTAAAGTATTTGAGTGCTGAAAAACTAAGCTAAAAGATGATAAAAGATTCGTCCAAGGCACTAATATATATACTAGGAAGAAAACCTAATTAAATAAGGAAACACAGCTGGACGCCGACTTTTGGCCGATCGGCCAGATGCTGAAGGAATTCTGGCCGGTCGGCCAGATCAGGAACTGCATAACCTCTTTGCATGTGTTTGGCCGATCGTCCAGATTGTGAAGGAATTCTGGCCGATCGGCCAGATCAGGGACTGCCGAGCCCTTGCATAAGCATTTGGCCGATCGTCCAGATTCCTAAGGAAATCTGGCCGATCGGCCAGATCAGGTTCTGGTCTCTCACGGCTTTTCCTTCTCTTCGTGCACTTTTCGTCCCGTTTTCTTCCAATTTCTCACCCTTTTGCTCCTATAATACCCAAAGCTCCAAACAAACAATCATAGCTAAAAGACACACTAAAAGACACAAAAACATAATGAAAACGAACACGAAAACGCAACGAAAAACCTAACAACTAAACACCAATCAGTAGGGAATATTAATTAATAAAGTGAGGCAGAGAGAGAGAGTATTATGTAACATTTTAAAAAAATAAAATTATACTTATAATTGTCATAAGTTAATTATTTAGTATGAGTACTTCTTTTTGAAAATTTTGATACAACATTAATGGTACGGAATATAATGCATATCCTTACTCTTTTTTTTTTTTTTTTTTTTGTTTAATTAAAATTTCATGTAATGCAATTACTTGAGACTTGTTAAATTTTGTGTAAAATCGCCCCCCCCCCCCCCCCCCCCCCAAAATTTTTCTGGCTCCGCCCCTGGTGATGAATGTGGGATCGTGGCCTCAATCGGGGGTGACCGTTTTCATCCATTACTCCACGTGCATTTTAGGGCTCAACTCCTTGGGCCTGTATTGGGCTTCTTGTTATGGATTGGGCCGAGCTGTGTATGGGCCGAGGTGGCACTTGGGGCGTATGCCGAGGTTAAGATGTTGGGCCTAGGGAGGTGCATTTTGGTTGGTGAATTTTACGTAATTTTTCGTTTTCTTCTTTTTTTTTTTCCCCTTCATCTTGAGAGTTTTGATGAAACTACAAAATTTTTCCGTGTCACTTTATTAGTTCCAGAAGGAAATGAATCAATAATAATACATAGGGACAATAACCAATGTCTTATTATGTGTTGATTTTTTTTTTTCCAGTTAATAAGACTAATAAATGAGACATGGCAATAAGGAAAATGATACTCCCTCTCTCTCACTTCAATTGATTTGTTTCAATTTGGCATAAGATTTTAGACGCAGTGTTAAAAGTGAAGAGTAAATAGTTCACATTGAAAAGTAAGGGTTAATTCTATCAAATTTAGGAAATAAACCGAGTGAAATGGGACGTAGGGAATATTAATTAATAAAGTGAGGCAGAGAGAGAGAGAGTATTATGTAACATTTAAAAAAAATAAAATTATACTTATAATTGTCATAAGTTAATTATTTAGTATGAGTACTTCTTTTTGAAAATTTTGATACAATATTAATGGTACGGAATATAATGCGTATCATCAAAATATTAATGGTATAGAATATAATGCATATCCTTACTCTTTTTTTTGTGTTTAATTAAAATTTCATGTAAAGCAGTTACTTGAGACTTGTTAAATTTTGTGTATAATCGCCCCCCCCCCCCAAAATTTTTCTGGCTCCGCCCCTGGTGATGAATGTGGGATCGTGGCCTCAATCGTGGGTGACCGTTTTCATCCATTACTCCACGTGCATTTTAGGCCTCAACTCCTTGGGCCTGTATTGGGCTTCTTGGTATGGATTGGGCCGAGCTGTGTATGGGCTGAGGTGGCACTTGGGCCGTATGCCGAGGTTAAGATGTTGGGCCTAGGGAGGTGCGCCATATCCTATCACAACCCTCCCCTGTCACGACCCGCCCCGCTAAACTAGCCGAGCGAGGTCGCGACTCAAGAAAAAGGGAAAACAAAATAAAATAACAGAAGAAACGAGGTGATTTGACGTGAAGACATGGCATTAGATTACATTTGAACTCCCCATCATTCGTCGAGAATGGATGGAGGAAAAGTACTGTTCATTAACGGGAGCGTTTTACATGAAATGAGCGGAAGCATTGTTCATGAAAAGAGAGCAATGTCTAGAATGGGGCTGATACATTACAACGATACACAAAGGAGGGTTTAGTCTAACTATATAAGATTTACAGCGGAAGAACGTGAGATGCATTTATGGAGACATGCACCACCAAGAGGCTTCAACACTTTCTATGCTCGACAAAAGCTCCTTCCGGCAACTTCACTTCATCCTGTTCAACCTGCACATGGGAAATATGTACAGGGCTGAGTACTTTGAAGTACTCAGTGGACACGTGCCAAAACATTTTAATTGCCAGCCATTCAAGTGAATCATAGGGGTTTTAGTAAAAGACCTATGTTCACAAAACATTTTAATCTAAAAGAGTGCCTGCGCAGGCTATTTTCTGGTGTAATCCGTCATATCTGGACTGATTCTGGTGTACCCGGAAGGAGTGGCCACTCCCCCGGATACCTCGACCGGCCAATACGTAGCTCACGGTCTACATAACTAAGTGCACTAAGTCCATCGAGGTGCGACCCCGATAGACCCGAATTCTTTCTGATAACTATGGCCGAAGCCCTTCAGATAGACATCATACAAAACAAAGCATTTATGGCATGACAATGCTTTTAAAGAAAGAACTATAACATAAGGAAACATTTTAGTTTGAAAGCCCACCTCGATAGCTTTCCTTTCCTGGTCATACTTTATATAACTCTGAGCGCCGCCTTAGTCTCGGCCCTTTTCCTTCGCCTGATCTCGTTCAAAGAACGTAAAATGAGAAACTTGAAATGAAATCGATAATCTTATCGATCTATGCGAAGGCTGTCTTTTATCGAGGTTATGTTCTCTTTACTGATAGATTTCTTTTACTGATGGATCTCTTTTACTGATAGATCTCTGTTACTGATAACGTTATCAAGGTTATTCTTTTAATCGAGAGTTCCTCGATTCTAACTTGAAATCGATCACTTAGATCGTTTCCTGTGTCTTATAGTCTTTTCGTCCTCGACAGAAATCGCAGGACATCTGATTAAGCCAATAATGAGGCTTCGTAATTTTACTAGAGAATATAAGTGGTCTACACTTATAAGATAAATATTACTGAACTTAATTTTATGATTAAATCTGAGGTTTATAATTTACTTGAGGCCCAATAGAATTATTAAGGGTTTAAGCCCAATTATTTCTCCTGACCCAACTGTTGAATAAATTCAGCCCATCTGTTCTTTAACTTCGGCCCAATTCTCGGCCCGATAATTCTTGTCAAGTTCGGCCCAGATTACTGCTTCGGCCCAACTGAATATTAGTCCCGGCTCGTCTAATCCCGTCGAGTCCGACCCAATTTAATTTCTACGGCCCATCAAGTAATTAATTCGACCCAACGATTCTCCTGGCCCGAGTCCATATCGGCCCGATAGCTAAAAGTCCGGCCCGTCATTTAATCTATCTCGGCCCATCAACCCGGCCTGTTCTCATACTTGGCAAAACACTCCTCTCGCTCTCTCTCTCTCTACGCGACTTCTCTCTCTCTCTCTTTCTCTTGCTGAACCTACTCTCTCGGCAGCCCTTCCGCCGCTCTCCTTCTCGCCGGCGGCGTTCGTCTTCTCGCCGTCGTCGGCTGACGGCCTCCTCTGTCAATGGCCGATGTCGATTCTTCCCCTTCCCCTGAAATTTCTCATCCAAAGTTCCTCTGCTTAATTCGAAATTGGAGGTAAGGCCCTAAATCGCGAAAATTGGGGAAAATTGCACTCGCCGGAATTCCCAGTTCCGACATCGGTCGTGGTTCCGTGGTGCGCCGACTGTACCCCTTTCTTCGTCGCTGCTTCTTCCGGCCAGAGCCTCCGTCTCTGCCACGATGAAGCCGCCGTTGCTGCTGTCTTTGCCCCAGTCGCCGCCGTTGCTGGCGGCGCTCCTTTCGCGTGGCCGCGACTCGTCTGCCCGTTGCACATCACTGCCCTAGCCCTCATGGCTAGGGCACGTCGCCGTCAGGCCACCTCCGCCCCTCACTCTCTCTCTGGTTTGTTTCCCCGGCGCCGGCAGTAATGTCACCGCCAGTGCCTTCTTCTCCTTCTCTTCTCCTCCTCCCTCTGACCTCCTTTTCTCTCTCTAATTTGCAGGGTATCCTCGGCATCCGCCGGTGCTGCAGCTGCTCTGTGAAGGCCGTCGCCGGCCGGGCAGTCTCCGGTAAGGCTCGGGAGGTGCTCGGGTGCCCCGGCGTTGCCTCCAGTCACTCCCGGTCTCTCTCCTTCTTCCGGGCCTCTCGTTTTTCTTTCGATTCCATTACTTATGGATTATGCTTGTTGATTTAGAGGATTAGGGGCTTGCTGGAGAGGCATTTAGGGGCTGATTTTGCTTGAGTGTTTTATGCATGCATTGGAAACAATTTCCAGATTTTAATGTCTTGAATGTTTTATGCCTTAATTGGAAGCAAACTTCCAGATTTTGTATGCTTGAAATTGGTGTCTTTGTTGACTTGAAGTGTTAGATTGAGGATTATTATACATGCAATGTCTTAGGCCTTCTAGAGGAGGTTCTTATGTGATCTAAACATGCTTCAATTTCGATTCTTAGCCTCCAACATAACATGCATTGTCTCTAGGTGATTGCTATGCTTCTCATGTTTCAATTTTTGAGGTTTTAACTATGTTTCATGCTTGAAAGGGGTGATAGAGTACTAGATTATGCTTCTAGTTGGTTTTTGGTGGTTCTAATGGGGTTGCATGTTTAAAGGCTTATAGTTCTTAGAGAGAGTGATGAGGAATGAGTCTTACTTGTCATTGTGGGGTTTGGAAACTGATTTCTTGGAAAGATTGATGGCTGTCCTTCCTCTCTTTGTTGCCTTCTTTCCTTCGTTCTTCCCTCCTACAATTGCATGTTGGTTTTCTATATGTCAAAGCTTTGATCTTTGTACTAGGGAGAGAGAGTGGGGTTCTAACTCACCTTCTAGAACTGAAAATTGGGTCTTTAGCTTCCAAATAAGGCTGCCCTCTTCTAGTTCTTGCTTGGATGTCTCTTCCCTCCTTCTTCCTTCACTCCTAAAGATGATAGTTGTTTCATATGTTAATGCATGTACATTCTAGGTCTTAGGGAGGGTTAAGAGAGGATTTACCGTGGTGTTTGGAAGGTTGCCGGCGGCTGATTTCCGGCAGCTTGCTTGCTGGAATCGGCAGCTTCTCTCCCTCTCTCTATGTTGTTTGTTGTGTGAATGTGAAACTGATTTTGGTGGATGTTTGTGTGCAGGTAATGGGAGCTTTTTGGGGATTGAAGGTTGTTTTCTCTCTCTTTGTGTAGGTGTTATGGATTCCAATGGGAAGAGAGGTTTCATCATCACATTGGAAGATGATTGCATGTCTTGTGTGTGTGTGGAGGCATGGATGGGTGTACGTGTATGTTTGGAAGAGTTCTACATCTCCACTTGTAACAATAAGGATGAGGGTGACTAATGGTGTTCTAATCTCTTCTTAATTGTAGTTAGAGGTGTTTAGTGATTCTTTGATTATGTGTTTGAGTGAGATTAGCAATCCCAATCTACCGCATCTCCATTTCTTTTCCTTTTTTTTTTCCTTTTTCTTTTATTTTTATCATTCTCTCTTTTCTTGTTGTAATAAGAAACACATGGATTATTTTGTTGGGCTTGAACTATAAATCTTGGGCCCTTTATATATATATTGTTGTTGACTATTAAATCTGAAATGGCTCTCGTTCTTGGGCCGAATAAATGAAATTGAACTAATAATCGTGAACTGTGCCTTGAACAATTAATTGGGCCTTGAATTAGATGGGCTTCGAAATCAAATGGGCCTCGGCCCAAAATTAAATACTACCGATTTGTTTAATCGGCCTTTCTTATTTAGTTCGGTTCTCGTCTCGAGAAGTTCTAATGTTACTAACGTGTCACTACTATTAGTAGTTCTTTAATATTTTACTCCTAATAATAATAATACTCCCAACATGACTTTTATTTCTTAAAATAATGCCGAAGTTTTTATTACTCACTAAGAAAAACTGCGGCTGTTACATCTTACACCCCTTACGAAAAATTTCGTCCCGAAATTAATTACCTTCTATAAACACATCGGGTATTTCTCTTTCCCTTTGTCTTCCAACCCCCCCCCCCCCCCCCCCCACGGGTTTCCTCCTGTCTGTGGTGCTTCCCACTGCACCTTCGCTAGAGGGGATTGCTTATCCCTAAGTTGTTTGAATTTTCCGTTCTACTATGGCTTCAGGTTTCGTCTCGTAGCTCAAATCGGGTTCTATAACTGTTTCCTCTTGTCGTAGTACGTGTTTGGGATCGAACACATACTTCCTTAATTGGGATACATGGAATACGTTGTGATCGCTTCCTAGGTTTGGAGGTGATGCTGACCTGTACACCACAGGTCCTACCTTTCCTAGAACTTTGTAAGGTCTGATGGAACGAGGTTTCAATTAGCCTTTGATTCCGAATCTGGTCATTCCCTTGGTGGGAAATTTTCAAGGAGACCATATCTTCTGCTTCGAGGTGTAACTCGAATCTACATCGTCATCGTAAGACTTCTGTCTACTATAAGCCTCTTTTACTACGTCTCCAATTTAGTGCATTATCTCAACCGTTTCTTTGGTCGTATACCGACCTTAATCCTTTTATTCTCCCACCTCATCTCAGTAGAGTGGTGGTCTACACTTTATTCTTTGTGTGGTGCATTGCACGATACTGGGTCTATGGTGTATGGTGGGTCTAAAGTAATTGAATTAGGGGTCACATCGTTTTCCAGTTTCCGTCCCCATCATGTATCACCTCCTTAAATAGGTTTTTGAAGTTTGACGAAACTGATATGTTAACCTTCATGATGTTGGTCTTATCTTCTCTAGGCACTCGTGGGGTCCATATAGACCGTTGTTGGTTTTCTTTTCGCACTAAATATGACTACTGTATAAAATGTGAAACTTCTGGGGAGACTTGTCTCCTAGTTCGAATTGTGTTTCGACTTGTCGGTGTTAGCAAGTGACTCATGTTCATCTTACGATTCTTCTATTCTGTTCCCAATCGATTCTATGTGCTAGCCTTTCAAGTAACTACATTTATTTGGTCCGTCCGTACTAGCCCCATTACCTTTAGATCATATGCTCGTCATGATCCTCATCGTTTATGGGGTTAAATATCTTCATAATACACTGATCTAATCTGTATCGGTACTAAGCATGCTATGATTTCACATGTTGCTATTCGCATTAGAGTACTAGCGCTTTGGTGGACCGTACGAACCCATCCTATTGTTAGGTGATAACATTAGTCTGCGAGCGTCTAGACTTTCTTTGTTGGCTTTTTAAGCATTTCCCATATTTAGTATACCTTAGTCATATACTTAAGTCCAGTTACCCTTCTATCCACTCCATTCACGAGTGTAATCCATGTGTCACCAATAATACTGGGGTCGGGATATTGATCGTTTCAAATTTGTACTTCGCCCGAGTCTATTTTCTCTTTGGTCTTTATGCTAGTGTAGCTATGACCTGCTCTACGTACTATAGTTGACTCATAAGTCGCGGTATTAACAACCGTCATCTTAGATATTTTGCTTTAACTCGTTGGTTAAGTCAATCGTTTCTGGATCACTTGTAGTACTGTGTTCCTTTTTTCACCCTTGTCTGTGTAAGGTAGAAATATGGTTTCTATATTAGTCGTTTTCGCTCTCGAGAGTTCGTGGTATGCATTCTTAAGCCTATGTAGTTCTTCCTACTGATTGTTGGTTCTGAGTGTCGCCCTACTAACGTAAGATCAAGTGTTTTCATTTCCCTTTTTAGTCGTTTATGAATCTGGTATATTTAGATGTAATGCCTCATAAGTCCGTCTGATGTCATACTTACTGATCAATTAGTCTAGGCAACGAAGGTGATAGCGGCTCATTCGTTATCCATCTACATATAACTATAACACTCTTAAGACATTATGTGCGGGTGTCTGTTTCTAGGGGAGATCTCATGGATTCTATTGTTTACCCTCCGTACTGCTTAGATGATTACTTGAGTCGATTTTACAAATCATATAGAGTCTCTACTCATTAACGTGAATACACTACATGTCTTGTGTCTCGCTTGTAACAGGACATTTTGGGTTGAAACATAATCCTATACTCAAGCTTCATGATATACGTGACTCGTAGTTTTATGTTTTAGTCGTTTATTGTATGCACTAGTGCACTTTGATGTTACTGCGGACCAAAAGTTCTCATTTCTATTACCATCCTTCTCGAGGCTAACTTACATCTCTATTAGAGATTTTAGAAGATCTAGTTAGGTAGTCTCACTGTCTTAGTTTGTAAGCTTTGATGACGGGGCAATAATTACTTCTTTGAAATGAAACCAAGGTTTCAGTTGTATAGTTTTCTACCTAGTAAAACACTTCTTCATTCACTCGATTAACATCCCTTCTATATGTTTTAACGATCTCGTGTGTTTGTACCTCACATACCATTAATTCTATTTTCGCGACACTTAGGATATGGGTTATCATTATTGCAAGGGGTTTACGAAGATAATACTATGGTTTTGAGTATCCACTCGGAGTTTCAATACTTCGACACATCGAAGGCTCGCCTTCTTTCCTGTTTATGAGTCTGATCTAGACGGCTGTCGTTCGACTTTTACAAACCTGAGGATTCTAGGATAAATTTTTCTTCCATTATCATCTTTTCTTATGATGCGATTTAATTACTTAAAACAAAATAAGTTCGTCCTAATTTATTGTCCCTTATAGCTCGTTGGTTAATGATTAAAGTCACATCCCAAACTATTTTATATCTGAGTTAACCGGCTCCTTAGACAACCATGTCTTTTCTTTAAAAGAATATGTCCCTCATATATTTTATCGGGTCATCTCTATATTGTTTAGTATATTCTTTCACTAGTCCTCGCCCATCTTGATTCCAACGTGAGTCATTACTATCGGCGTACATGTCACTCCTTTCTGTGATTGAGTCGTGGTTCCTTAGGTGTCCCATAACCATGTTTAGACACTTTGGGCTTACGCCTCATTCAATGCTTATTCTCACTCGCATTTCCTTTGCTCTATTGTCCATCTTGCACACTTCTCGTGGAGAGAACTATACCAACTTTGCAATAATAACAAATCTTACGACTTACCCGAAGGTGGTACTTATAGTTGGGTATATCTATTATATGAGCATCGCTCATACTACTTTGGTGTTTCAAGGTATCATGTCTATGTGGTTATATAGTTAAAATTTCACCATTCTTGGTTTACCTGTGGTCTAGTCTCGGTGGTTAAGATCGTAATGCACTATTCCTTTGATTCTCTCAAAGTTACGAAGCACACCGTTGCCCTACTCTACACTTCTTTTGAGAACTTGTCCAACTCAGGATCTACATCAACTTTATTTATGGCCTCTCATGGCTCCTCATTTCATTTCGTTTAGTATGGGAAAGTTCTTCTAGCGTTTCCTTCCATGACATCGGCTAGCATCCAGTGTTTTGTAGTCTACTACAATTTATTACTATGTCTGGCCGACTAATGTCATACTATAATTATTCCTCTCTGGGTGAATAATTTATGTCTCACTATTTTCACATAACTTATGTCTATGTATGAATTTATGTTCTAGTCTGGTCCACGTCAATATTCTAAGAGGTTTCTGATCCTCGAGCTGGGAGAAATCCCAAATAATGTCAGGTCACCGACCTCAATCATGGGATACTGTCTTTCCTTTAGTTGCTGGTTTAATCTGGATCTTAGGAATGACAACACGTCGTGTTTTTGACAAGTATAGTACTCGACCTTGGGTCGCTTATGTTCTGATATTCTTATTATTTTCAATCCATTGGAGGATTCTAAACTTTCATGTCCACGGGGACCTCATCTGTTCGAGCTTCTTCTACTCATGGTCTTACTATCTTGGGTCTAAATTAGACTCTAATATTGTTAGCTCTTAGTGTTGGATTTATGGATCATCGGTACACTTCTCTTGGGGAACTCCTTAGAGTATTTAACTTATGAGTTTTGCATTTTGTCATTGTATTTCTGTTTCTGGACTTGTTGGGGAGTCTGACTAGCTTTATGCTACTTACTATTGCGTGCATTGCGATACTAGTTTCTATCCTCTGAATTCTGGCTTTACCCAACATATTTCTTAATTTCACCATTAAGCTTTCCTCCTCTGAGTTATGATATTCAAAATCTTGCTGGGGAGGTTGCGGAGTCTCTATTTTACTGTCACAAGTAAAACGGGTTAGCACCACATTGTCAACTCGAGTCTCGTGCAATACTTTTAACAATTTGTTTATCATACACCCCTTTTTATGCGTAAACATTCGACAACTCAAAAGAGTGTGTAACCTTAAGTCATACTCTATAACTTGCAGTTTAACTAATCCTCATAGTCTTATCATTCTAGGATGACAAACATGATCAAGATGGGATAAGAACATTGTGGGTTGACTCTGGAAAACATTCGTGTAAGGGTCCAAGTTGGAATGTCAATTATCCAAAATAGCTTATCAAGGAATTACCAGACAAGTTCTGAAGAAATAACCAGAGGGTAGAAATGAATTGACAGGGGTTGGGGGGGGGGGGGGGGGGGGGGTGGGGGACCCCTATTTGTCGATACCCATCTGATTTTCTTGTCTGCTGGTGACGCTACCGAGAAAGGGATTATGTGAGGTGGCCAGTCCCACATAAGCATCTTTCCGGTCACATGAAGGAAGATTGATTCTCATACGCTGGTGACTCTTGATTCAAAAGAATACACAAGATGGAACAAGGCTTGGTAAACAATTCTTTGGATTTGGAATTCCTCGACTCCACGTATATTACAAAGGACTTTTCTGGTTTCAAGAGGTTCAAGGAGAGGGTTTCAAAATGCAATGCATTAGAACGTAGGGTCTCTGCTAGTCTACTTACCTCCGTGAACACTCTAGTACTTCGCACTGGCGTAAAGGACCTTGGCATATGAAATTGCGACTTACTTGTTAGCGTTAGTAACGTAAAGTTATTTCTAGGGACAATCACATCTCTTCAAGCCATACTTGAAACGTAAACATGCTAATAATTCATTGTTTTTGTCATTTAATACCACGCCTTAGCCCCTTTTATCGTATTGTCTAGTCCCATCATCCGTGGAAAATCAAGCATACTATATTGCTTTAACTTCTAAACTTATATTGGATATCAATATCCAAGCTACGAATTCATCAATAAGCATGCTAACGGTCTCACTTTACTACATTCTTCAGGCACAATTCTCTACTCGGGAAGGTAGAGGCTAACACGTTCTATCATAATTATTCTCATGAGTACAACATCAGGGAAAACTGAGATTCTAACGTCTATATACCCGAGAGCTCTAAGTTGGACAAGACCTTAACCTTTCCTTGATTTCCTTGCGGAAACATCCAGGAAATTCTAGTGGACTTATCTTTTATTGTGCCACCATATGAAACTTTTATTCCTGTTTAAGATTCTGGTATCATCTCTTACTATCTTTAGGAAGCGTAATTGAATACGTTTCGTTTCTTTCCACACAGAGGCGGAAAAGTTAGAGGCTTATGTCATTGATTTAGATGACACTCGTTCAGATCTTCTTGCACTTCTTTGCTTGATCTTCCTTGATCTGACGTATCCCCTTTAAATGGAATAGCTTTCCAGGGAGTTATCACTGCTTCCTTGAGTTGGCATTTCGTGTAGAGCTTCTCTTGTTTCCTTGTCTCAACGTCATTCTTGTGCCATAACTGAGGTTAGAAGAATATCTTCGTCCAATCACTACCCTAGTACGTGATAAAGGGAAAGCACTTAATTCAAGCGAGCTATGTTCTCTAGAAAGGCCTTGGCTTTTCTACTGTATGTGAGCTCTATGTTATCTTGACTATGTTCTCATACTGGCATGTGAGAGTTACCTCTTCTCTGTCCTGGTCGAGCATGATGTCGTGAAGTGCCGAGCTTTTGTCGAAGGACTTTGCAAGTCTAGCGAATCAAGTCTAGACTTTGCTGGAAGAAGAAGACTCTTGGATTTCAGAGCGAATCAAATGCTCTGATACCACTCTGTCAATGGCCGATGTCGATTCTTCCCCTTCCCCTGAAATTTCTCATCCAAAGTTCCTCTGCTTAATTCGAAATTGGAGGTAAGGCCCTAAATCGCGAAAATTGGGGAAAATTGCACTCGCCGGAATTCCCAGTTCCGACATCGGTCGTGGTTCCGCGCCGACTGTACCCCTTTCTTCGTCGCTGCTTCTTCCGGCCAGAGCCTCCGTCTCTGCCACGATGAAGCCACCGTTGCTGCTGTCTTTGCCCCAGTCGCCGCCGTTGCTGGCGGCGCTCCTTTCGCCTGGCAGCGGCTCGTCTGCCCGTTGCACATCACTGCCCTAGCCCTCATGGCTAGGGCACGTTGCCGTCAGGCCACCTCCGCCCCTCACTCTCTCTCTGGTTTGTTTCCCCGGCGCCGGCAGTAATGTCACCGCCAGTGCCTTCTTCTCCTTCTCTTCTCCTCCTCCCTCTGACCTCCTTTTCTCTCTCTAATTTGCAGGGTATCCTCGGCATCCGCCGGTGCTGCAGCTGCTCTGTGAAGGCCGTCGCCGGCCGGGCAGTCTCTGGTAAGGCTCGGGAGGTGCTCGGGTGCCCCGGCGTTGCCTCCAGTCACTCCCGGTCTCTCTCCTTCTTCCGGGCCTCTCGTTTTTCTTTCGATTCCATTACTTATGGATTATGCTTGTTGATTTAGAGGATTAGGGGCTTGCTGGAGAGGCATTTAGGGGCTGATTTTGCTTGAGTGTTTTATGCATGCATTGGAAACAATTTCCAGATTTTAATGTCTTGAATGTTTTATGCCTTAATTGGAAGCAAACTTCCAGATTTTGTATGCTTGAAATTGGTGTCTTTGTTGACTTGAAGTGTTAGATTGAGGATTATTATACATGCAATGTCTTAGGCCTTCTAGAGGAGGTTCTTATGTGATCTAAACATGCTTCAATTTCGATTCTTAGCCTCCAACATAACATGCATTGTCTCGAGGTGATTGCTATGCTTCTCATGTTTCAATTTTTGAGGTTTTAACTATGTTTCATGCTTGAAAGGGGTGATAGAGTACTAGATTATGCTTCTAGTTGGTTTTTGGTGGTTCTAATGTGGTTGCATGTTTAAAGGCTTATAGTTCTTAGAGAGAGTGATGAGGAATGAGTCTTACTTGTCATTGTGGGGTTTGGAAACTGATTTCTTGGCAAGATTGATGGCTGTCCTTCCTCTCTTTGTTGCCTTCTTTCCTTCGTTCTTCCCTCCTACAATTGCATGTTGGTTTTCTATATGTCAAAGCTTTGATCTTTGTACTAGGGAGAGAGAGTGGGGTTCTAACTCACCTTCTAGAACTGAAAATTGGGTCTTTAGCTTCCAAATAAGGCTGCCCTCTTCTAGTTCTTGCTTGGATGTCTCTTCCCTCCTTCTTCCTTCACTCCTAAAGATGATAGTTGTTTCATATGTTAATGCATGTACATTCTAGGTCTTAGGGAGGGTTAAGAGAGGATTTACCGTGGTGTTTGGAAGGTTGCCGACGGCTGATTTCCGGCAGCTTGCTTGCTGGAATCGGCAGCTTCTCTCCCTCTCTCTATGCTGTTTGTTGTGTGAATGTGAAACTGATTTTGGTGGATGTTTGTGTGCAGGTAATGGGAGCTTTTTGGGGATTGAAGGTTGTTTTCTCTCTCTTTGTGTAGGTGGTATGGATTCCAATGGGAAGAGAGGTTTCATCATCACATTGGAAGATGATTGCATGTCTTGTGTGTGTGTGGAGGCATGGATGGGTGTACGTGTATGTTTGGAAGAGTTCTACATCTCCACTTGTAACAATAAGGATGAGGGTGACTAATGGTGTTCTAATCTCTTCTTAATTGTAGTTAGAGGTGTTTAGTGATTCTTTGATTATGTGTTTGAGTGAGATTAGCAATCCCAATCTGCCGCATCTCCATTTCTTTTCCTTTTTTTTCCTTTTTCTTTTATTTTTATCATTCTCTCTTTTCTTGTTGTAATAAGAAACACATGGATTATTTTGTTGGGCTTGAACTATAAATCTTGGGCCCTTTATATATATATTGTTGTTGACTATTAAATCTGAAATGGCTCTCGTTCTTGGGCCGAATAAATAAAATCGAACTAATAATCGTGAACTGTGCCTTGAACAATTAATTGGGCCTTGAATTAGATGGGCTTCGAAATCAAATGGGCCTCGGCCCAAAATTAAATACTACCGATTTGTTTAATCGGCCTTTCTTATTTAGTTCGGTTCTCGTCTCGAGAAGTTCTAATGTTACTAACGTGTCACTACTATTAGTAGTTCTTTAATATTTTACTCCTAATAATAATAATACTCCCAACATGACTTTTATTTCTTAAAATAATGCCGAAGTTTTTATTACTCACTAAGAAAAACTGCGGCTGTTACCCCCCCCCCCCCCCCCCCCCCCCCCAAATGACGTGGGTGATGGATGGAAGTCGTGTTGAAATTGAACTAAGTGTTGTGCGAAAGCTATTTCACTAAAAAGTGTTCGCAATAGAACGAAATCTATCATAGCACTTAGTAAGTAAAAACCCAATGTCGAATCTAAAGGAAAACTTTGCAGGGCAAATAACTATGTAGCAAACAATCCTAAACTAGCATAAATATAAGAAAGCAAGTAAAAGGAATTTGGTTTAGTTTTGTTTTAAAATCCTAGGCAAGAAAGTAAATAAGCAATAAATCGAAAGCAAGTAAATAAATCTATCTAGAAAATAAGAAATAAATCTAAACTAATTAAACTTGAGAAATTAAGCGAAAGCAATTAAACTACCTAGGCATAGAATTGAAAAGAAAGCAATAACGAAAGCAACGAAGAAAACAAATCTAAACATAGAGAAAATTGAATCTAAAAATCTAAGGAAATAAATCTAACTTTAAGAACTTAAAAAACTAAGGAATTGAAAACTGAGAAAAACGAATCTAAACTACGAAGTTGAAAACGAACAAACGAATTAAACTATGAACTTAAGAATTAAATCTAAGAATCTAAGAAGCAATTAATCAAGCAATAAAGAACTTACAAATTAAAAGCAGAAACGAAGGAACACGAACGAAATAAACTTGAATTTAATTGAAGAACTTGAATCTTTAATCTAAAACGATAAGAAAGCGATAAGAAATCTAAACTAGAGTATTTTTGCTGGAAAAACTAACTGAGGAGGTTGTTTAATTCGTGTCAAACGATTACATATATAAAGGCCTCAAAACCTAGACGAAAAAGGAAAGAAATCCTCAAAACGCGTCAAGTTGGACGGTCGTCCAGATACCAGTTCTGGACAATGTGCGCGCGTTTCTTGTTTCGGTCGTATCTTCCTCGTCCGAACACCAAATTGATCTTCGTTTTCGCCTACGTGCTCCTATCGAACCCCTCTTCGATATAATGCTTCTTTCTTCTCATTTTCTTCTTGTTTCCACCCTTTTAATCCTACAATACCAACGACTCCAAAGCAACCAAATCATAGCCACAAACAACGAAAACACACGAACACTAAAGGAAAACGGACACGAAAAGACGACTACAAACCTAACAACTAGACACCAATCAAAAGCCATGGCGATAGTCCGAGGTCAGATGTCCCGAGATCAGGTTACGGGGTATCCGAAGTTGGTGTGTCAAACCGAAGTAAAAGACACCAAGGTTCGAGTAGCGAAGTGAATTGTGCCGAGGTGGGTAGGCCGAGGTCACACAGGGTGTGTCAGGCGCATTAAATGTCGCTGTTTGGTGTCCCAATAAAGCAGGGATGTGACAACGGAAACGTCGTCGTAGGTTTGAAAAGGCGTATTGAATACGTTTTGCCCCTCTTTATGCCTTCAATAATTGCTTTTCAAAATCATTTCATTCCTCGCAAAAACAGAAACCCTAAATCGCAGAAATACACTCTCCACTGTTCATCGTCTTCAACAAAGCAAAAACCTTCCGCTTTTAACAAGTAAGTAATGGGATCTCCTCCATCTTCTGTTGAGCCTGTATTCGCACCAAAACCCTGAATTGCATAAAATTTACTTTCCCCCATTCGTTTTTTGAAATTGTAAATCATCCCCTGGATAGATCTGTGAGTGGAAAAGTGTCCAACACAGAGTCTGTATTATCCATCTCCTACCTCTACGATATTGCATGTTGTTTTAACGTTCCTCATTCTGCCATTTTGGCACAGCCTAACGAGGGTGATAGGGCTTGCTACTATCCTTCTGGATTCGTCATGATTGATCGCTGCTATTTTACCACCCTAAAATAGTGTAGTAAAGGGAAGCAGGAGTCGTATCCTTAGGGACCGATATCCGAACGTATAGGAGTTACCTCTACTAGAGTTTCTCAGCAATGTCTAGGCAAGCAAAAGTTTAAAATTGTAGAGTTTTATCTAAAATAGAAATTAAATCAAATAAAAGACACAAATATAAAAGAGGAAATGTAGTAGTTTAGTAAAACCTCTTAGTGCTTATTAAATACTAGAAAAAATTTAAGGAAACATAAAAAGTAGACAAATTTGACATGAAGTGTCTAAAATACCCCCATCCTTTTCACTTTATCTCTCCCTCTTCACACACATCTCACGTCTCATCTCTCTCTCTTCCCTCTCTCTCTTTTCTCTCTCTCTTCTCTCTAATCTTCATGAGCAGGTTTCTCTCTCCCTCTCAATCTCAAGTTTCTCTCTCTCTTAGGCGTGTCCGGAGATCTAGCTTCAGAAAACATCGGAACCGACGACATCGAGTGCCGGACGGTGGACATCTGCAGCGGCACGAGCTTCCCGTCGGCGAACAGCTCATGGGCGGTGCTCGAGTGAAGCTGAATGGATGGCAGCAGGCACTGTGGCAGTCGGATCGGCCGTCGGGGCGCTGTTCGATCCGAGAAGAGCTGATTTGATAGCTGCTCTTGGGGAGACTACTGGAAAGCCTGCGTTCGAAAGGGTTCTCGAGAGGATGAAGGCGAGTCCAGAAGGAAGGGTGAGCTTTTTCTTTCACTATATCAATGGCTGCTGTTCTTTGAATTTTTTAGGGCATAATATTAACATTTGGGGATTTACTTCTGCAAATCGCGACCGGAGGCGGGCAGCATCGCGGCCGGAGGCGCTGAAGAAGAAGATGACGGCTCTGGGCAACGGCGGCGGTGGCGCTGAAGAAGATGACGACTCTGCGTTTTGTGGAAGAAAAGATTTGATTTTGGAATTTTCTCGTTTCTCTCTCACCTTCTGGTTTTCTCTCACGGCGCGGTGGCTGTGTCTTCTTCTTCTTCCTCCCTCACCTTCTCGTTTCTCTCTCAGTGGCCGGAGGAAGCTGGGCGACGGCGGTGCTGGGCGGTGACGGCGGCGCTGAAGAAGAAGATATGGTTTTAATTTTTCCTTTTTTTTCTTTTCTTTTCTTTTCTTTTTTTTTTTTTTCCGTTTCCTTTCCCTGTACTTTTCATTTCTTTTCCTTTTTTCTTTTCTTTTCTTTTCTTTTCTTTTATTTTCTTTTCATTTTTCATTTTCTTTTTTTCCTTTTCTACAAATACTGTACCTAGTTTGAATTTTTGAAATGTATTTTCTGTATTTAGTTTTTCCTTTTCCTTTTTTTTCCCTCTCTTTTCATTTGCATTTTTTAAAATTTTCTTTTTCTACATTTTTAAATTTCTACTTTTTAATTTTCCTTTTCTACATTTTTAAATTTCTTTTCAATTTAAAATTTACTTTTGAAAGGTGAAAGAAGTGCAGGAGGAAGAAGGTCCTGCATCAAAAAAAAAAAATTGATTTTTTTTCAAATGTAACAGGGGTGAGAATTTGTATAAGTATCGTAATTTCTTACTTAATATTTTGATTTTTTTTCAAATGTAACAGGAGTGAGTAATTGTATATGTATCGTAATTTCTTACTTAATAATGAATTTAATAATGTATTATGTGTTTAGTGTTTTGATTGGTGGTGTGAATTCAGTCATGAAAGACTGAGTTTGTTTATGGATGTGAAATGAAATTGAATATGCCCTTTCCTTTTATGAAATTGAATACACATTATTTGTTATTTTAATAATTCTAACTAGTTGTATTGTATATATAGTTTTCTTATACGAATTTGAATACGTTCTCTCGTGATTTTGACAAAATAACAAATTCTCACCAAAATAACAAATTCTTACAGAACATAGTCTTATTGGAAACTCAAAAATATACAAAATTTTATAGAATCGTAAGAAACGAATTCGTAGCAAACAATAGGTAACAAATTAAAATCACAAACTCACGCAGCAAAAATTTAATAAAATCATAGTAAGAAATGTCCAGGTGTATTAAGGTCTGAGTTCAAATTAATCAACAGGTTCAGTCCACCCGTTTGAAATACCTACTTTCTTACATTACAATCGCATATGAACGGTTAAAATTTAGTATATTCCAACCCGTCCCGTGGCATGCTAACAGGTTAAGTCCACCCGTCAAAAATACCCACTTTCTTACGTTGTAATCGCATATCACGAGTTAGAATTTTGTATATTCTAACCTATTCCATGGCATTTCAACTGGTTCAGTCCGCCCGTTAGAAATACCCACTTTCTTACGTTATAATCGCATATCACGAGTTAGAATTTTGTATATTCTAACCTATTCTGTGGAATTCCAACAGGTTCAGTCCACCCGTTAGAAATACTCACTTTCTTACGTTATAATCGCATATGACCGGTTAGAATTTTGTATATTCTAACCTGTTCCGTGGCATTCCAACAGGTTCAGTCCACCCGTTAGAAATACCAACTTTCTAACGTTACAATCGCAATGACCGGTTAGAATTTATTATATTCTCACCCATCCCGTGGTATGCTAACAGGTTCAGTCCACCCGTTAGAAATACCCACTTTCTTACGTTGTAATCGCATATCACGAGTAAGAATATAGTATATTCCAACCTGTCTCGTGGCATTCCAACATTGTTGGGAACCCCTTGCAGTTTGATTTTGATGATGTTTATCGAAACCACACTTAGGCATATTTTACTTGTTTAGGGTCAAGGCCGATAGATCGACCTGCTACCTGTTAGTGCAGGTCGATGCCCTCTAATGTTCAAATGCAAGTTCGATCCACCCTGTAAGAGAAAGGTCGTTTATCGACCTGCCTCATTCGGATCGAGCTGGCATGTCTAGCTGTCTATCGACCTTCCTTATCAAGCTTCCAGCCTGCATTGCCTTAGAAGATTTCAAGAGCTGGATTTCAATATCAAGGTCGATGTTCCGCCTTCATGGAGCAACACGACCTGATCCTTGCCACGTAGTGTGCCAGCAAGGACGAATCTTCCCAACGGCTAGAAGTGAGTCAGCTTCCAACAGCTAGTGCCACGTCAGCCTGACTCCAACGGCTAGTTTTTCAAAACTGCCTATAAATACTTCAGCCATTATCGGATTCAAGCACGGGAAACTCAAGCTATCAACGCCAAATCTCTGCCCAAAATCTCTCTCAAGTTCATATCCATTCAAGTGTTCGAAATCACATTAGTTTCCCAAACACTTGACGAAGAAAGGTTTCCGATTCCGATAAACACCACAACGACGAAGCGTTCACTGCTGCTTGTCGTTTGCTCAACAACTTCTTCTCCGACTAGTTCGAAGTTAGAAGGTTTGTTTGTGTTCTTCGCCATTGTAGAGTTTAGTCAAGCTCTGTAATTAGCGAAAGGTTGTTTGTACATTTTCTGTACGAAAGGTTGTAAGGGTCACGACCCAAAACTCGTGTCTAGATATTTTCAGGTTAGATTGTATCTAGAACTGATACTCAGTCAGTATAAATAAGAGAGAGGTTGAATCCAAAGGTAAAGGGATTCTCAGGTCGAGTCGACCTGACGTGGACGTAGGAGGGTTTCTCCGAACCACGCTATATCGCGGTGTCTCTCTCTCTCTCTCTCTCTTTATTTATCGCCCTTACATTTCATTTTACTATCAAACTGACGAGCATCAACCTGCATATCACGCATCAACCTGCTATCTGTTTTCAGCCTTAAGATTTTTCAAAGAGTAAATCAACCTCCACCAACTTCCGCATAAGCACAGTTTGATAAATCAAGCTTGTTCCCAAACGAGCTTGATAGATCAGCATGTCTCTGATAAAGATCGACCTTGACAATCGACCTTTGATCGACCTGATTCTACAAAAGTCAAAAACGGTTGGTTATTGGTGTATTCCCCCCCCCCCCCTCCCCCCCATACACCAATTACTCTTTCCCGGGACCAACAAGTGGTATCAGAGCAGTGGTTCTTTTGACCGCTGCTTTGCATACTAAAAGTTCTTTTTCAAACTTTTGGTCATTTTGAACCGATCCTTTAGAAAAATCTTTTTCATTCATTCATATCATATTATTTGCTATGGAGGCTTCTCTTCTCAGGGTATGTGAAGACTTCTCCATTCAAGGCTATGAAGATTGGAGCTTCCGAATCAAGATGTGTCTCAAGGCACATCACGTCCTTATGTGGGATATTATCGAAAATGGCCTCTCCCCCATTTATGCAGCGAAGATTATTGTGGATGGAACAGCCCCCGGGGAGGCTACATACGAGAAAGTCCTCAAAAATCCTCGCGACTACACAACCGAGGAAAGGAAGGAGGCCAGCCTCGATGATTACGCAAAGGGACTCATCTCCAGCACCGTGAAGGGCGTCTACCTGGCCAAGATCCGAAATCTTGAAACCGCCAAAGAAATTTGGGACACCCTCCGGTCCATCAGCCTTGGCTCAGAGGAAATGAAGGAGAACAAGCTGTCTATGGCATGCAGCAAGTTCGATGACTTCAAGATGGTTTCGGGTGAAACCATAGAAGCGATGAAAATTCGCTTCACCGAGATTATTCTCGAAGTCGCTGCAATCAACCCGTACAAATATACGCAGCGCGAGAAGAATCTTAAAGTGATACGTGCTCTTCCTGTAAATTGGCACGTATACGCCGCCATGCATCCAGCCCGATCGGATTTCAACTCCCTCACCACTGAAGATCTTTTCGACATTCTTGTCGGAAATGAATATGAGATGATCCGCATCCATGGATCAACACAGCCTTCCACCAGCAAGAAGGCTGATGAAAAGAACAAGGAGGTAGCTTTCAAGGCCGATTCAGCCTCTGCTGCTACCCCAAGTCCGATTGACGAATCCATTGTCAAGAAGTTCGAGAAGATGACTCTCGACTATGCTCTAGCTGCTAGGAGAAATGAGAAGCTCCTAGGAAAGGTTGTCAAATACAAAAAGTTCTATCGTGACAACAAGCGAAACTTCTCAAACCGCAACCACGACCGCCCTGACAAAAAGGGAGAAGGTAAACCCTCAACCTTCAATTCTTCTAACACACCCGAGGGTGGTTGCTTTAATTGTGGCAGGCCAGGTCACTACAAGACCGACTGCCCGGATCTTACCAAGGCCGAGAGAGACGAGCTCCGTGCAAAGCGCGATAAGAAGCTTAAGGATCAACGAGCTGCCATGATCGCCGAAGAAACAAAGGAAGCTCACCTCTCTGACAGTTCGTCAAGTGATGACGAAGGTTACATCGCTTTCGACGAAAGTGATGATGAAGAATGTTTCGTTGGAAAGCACCAACAAAACGAGGGATCCTCAAAGGTAGATCCTCAATCCATTTCACTTTCTTTTTCTGACGATGATTGTGCAGAAGAAGGTGATGAAGAACTATCCGAGGCTGTGTCTTGGGAAGAAATCAAGAAACAACTCGATGACTATGCCGACCTCGTGGAAACACTCAAAGAGGTCGTTGAAGATAATGCTGAGCTAATGGATAAAACGAAAAATACAAGCTGGCATTAGAAGAAAGATTCTCTCCCTATGATGAAGAAAAAGAAAGGGAGATAGAAGCCCTAAAGTCAAAGGTTGATGAATTGACTTTCCGGGGTTAAGGAGTTCGATACCAGGGCGCTCGAGAAGGACGAGTCCCTCAAGACCAAAGATGCCGAAATACACAGCCTTACCTCAAAATTGGCTGATTTGGTTATTCGACACGAACTCCTAGTGAAAAAGGAAGAAAAACTTCAACTCACCTTGAGTCAGTTGAAGAAAAGCGGAAAGAAGCTGGAAGAAGTCCAATCCGTGCAACGCAATCCGCGCGATCACTCTGGTATTGGATTCCATGGAAAATCCAAAGAAAGCAAGGATAAAGACTGCGAAATCACGTTCATGAAGGCGCAGTCAAAATCAAAGAGTGTTCGGAAAGCTCATCAAGCTCTCCCAGATAAGATGGTCAAGCTGAAGAATCCAGTTCGACAGCCCCAAGCCATCCTTGTAAAGCAACACAAGAGGGAACAACCTGTTCCTCAAAAGAAAGAGAGTCGACATGTCCAGCAACGTCGACCTGCCCCATATCATCAAAACCAGGCTGTTCACCAAGGGCGATACCAAGGCCAGTACTATCAAAGGCCGTATCACCCTCAGTTCTTCTTTCCTGCTCAAAAAGGTTGTCACTGCCACTATCCTCAACAGTCGAACTTTCAAGACTGGCAGTATCAACCTGGTCTTCATGAAGAGCAATATAATCAGCCTCGTCGCCCTCACTCAAAGAAATCCAAGGCTCCCAAGCCCAAGACCGCCACTGCCTCGTCCTCAGCCTCGGATAGAAGCAGACCGGCGAAACAGATCTGGGTCCCAAAGGCCGTTCCCGCAACCGATGTAGCACCCAATCTCAAATGGGTCGCTAAGCTTAACTAATTGCAGATTGGGAAGGCTCAAAGAAGGAGCCAAGCAGCTCGTGGAGCTGTATGGATCATTTATAGTGGATGCTCAAAGCACATGACGTGTGACAAAACGCTACTATCAAACTATCAAGAACGAGACGGGCCACTTGTAACCTTTGGAGGAAATTCTAAGGGACTTACGAGAGGCCAGGGCGATCTAAAAGTTGGTAAAACAACTATTTCTAACGTCTCATATGTTGAAGGTCTTAATCATAAACTATTCTCTGTGTCGCAATTCTGCTCGAGTGGTAAACGAGTAGAATTCACCGCTAACAAATGTCTCGTGAAAAATGAGGAAGGAGAAATTCTTCTTACCGGAATTTTGCAGGATAGACTCTACATTGTTCAATGGAATGAGTGGATAGAGACCTGCCTGGTCACAAAGGCTGATTCCGAGACAAGCTGGCTATGGCACAAGAGGTTGAGTCACTTGAACTTCAAGGCCATCAACAAGCTCGCACGCAACAAGCTGGTGAACGACCTGCCAGATCAAGTCTTCGATCGAGATCACATCTGCAAAGCCTGTCAAGCTGGAAAGCAAACAAGATCATCCTTTCCAAGTGTGACGGCTCAAGCTTCAAATCGAATTCTTGAGCTTCTCCATCTCGACCTCTTTGGTCCAGTCACTCCCTTGAGTATAAACGGTAGAAAATACGCTCTCGTTATTATAGATGATTATTCTAGATTTACGTGGGTTATTTTCATGTACAAAAAGAAGGAGACTTTGGAGAAGCTACCTGCGTTGCTGAGCAAACTGTGCAATCAAAAGGAGAAATCCATTATCTCCATTCGATCTGATCGAGGCACCGAATTTATCAATGCGATGATCAAAGAATATTGCACAAAGAGTGGAATTCATCATCAAACTTCAGCAGCTCGTACACCTCAACAAAACGGCGTAGTGGAACGCCGTAACAGGTCGCTGAAGGAAGCAGCTCGTACCATGTTGGATGAAACCAACCTTCCAAAGAAGTTTTGGGCAGAGGCCGTTAACACTGCCTGCTATACCCAAAACAGGTCGATCATCACTACCCGACATGGAAAGACTCCATACGAGCTGTGGAACAACAAGCTCCCCAGGTTAAAGTATTTTAAAGCTTTTGGGTACTTGTGTTACATTCATAACAATGGGAAATCTCAATTAAAGACTTTTGATAGCAAGGCCGATCCAGGAGTATTTTTAGGATACTCAGAGGTTAGCAAAGCTTATAGAGTTTTTAATAAGAAAACCCTAGTTGTGGAGGTAACACCTCATGTTGTGTTTGATGAATCTACTTGTCTGTACAGAGAAATAAGTACAGGTCCAGATCAGTCCGCTGCTAACAGGCCGTCTAACTCCCCCATTGACGACCTGCTAGTATGGACCCCAAATGATTTTGAGGAAGAGGATCAATCTGATCCGAAGGTCACACAGCAAGGGAGAAGTGATGCAAGTAATGTTCATACTTCAAGCTGTAATACATCAGCCGGACCTAACCAGGCTGATCCCCCTCCCTCAGTCCCCCAGACTGATGCTGTTCACGACCTTACATCCCAAATCGAGCAGCTCGATAGCACAATGGAGCAGCTCAACATCCAGGCCGAACAGCAGCCTGATCAACAGCCCGAGCAACAGCACGTGCACACTGATCAACCTTCAACTCACCCGGAGTTTGACGAACCCATTAATGAGCCCGATCCAATCATTTCAAACGAAGAAAGAGCTCGATGCAGATGTTGGATCGATGCTCATCCAAGAGAGCTCATTGTTGGGAACCCAAACCAAGGAGTGCGAACGAGAAGGACGATTGGTGAAAGCGCACTTCTAAGTTGCTATCTCTCTCGCATAGAACCCAAAGATGCCATTGAAGCTCTTCGAGATGCTGACTGGATACAAGCCATGCAAGAAGAACTCAATGAATTCAAGAGAAATGAAGTATGGTCTCTAGTTGATCGTCCTTACCATCAGGGCGTCTTGGAGTCAAATGGGTTTACAAGAACAAGAGAGATGAATCTGGAGAAGTTGTCAGAAATAAAGCCCGATTGGTAGCAAAGGGTTACTGTCAACAAGAAGGAATCGACTATGATGAGACGTTTGCCCCCGTTGCAAGATTAGAAGCTATAAGGCTGTTTCTAGCTTATGCCGCTCATCAACGATTCAAAGTCTACCAGATGGATGTTAAAAGTGCGTTCCTCAATGGCATTCTCGAAGAGGAAGTCTATGTGGAACAGCCTCCTGGATTCGAGGAGGGTGATTCAAGCAAAGTCTACAAACTGCACAAGGCCGTCTACGGACTTAAGCAAGCCCCTCGAGCTTGGTATGAGACGCTATCATCCTTCCTCATCGAATCAGGATTCAAGCGTGGTTCAGTCGACAAGACGCTATTCACTATCAAAGTGAATGAACATATCCTTTTAGTACAAATTTATGTTGATGATATTATTTTTGGATCTAAATCTCCCATTCTATGCGAAAAAATTTGGTAACCTCATGACAGAAAAATATAAAATGTCTATGATGGGGGAAATGAATTTCTTTCTAGGGTTGCAGGTCAAGCTGTCCGATGAAGGAATCTTCATTAGCCAAACAAAATACGCACACGAGTTGGTCGACAAGTTTGGTGTGAAAGACAGCAAGCCTGTCAAAATACCTATGCTCTCTGGTGGGAAGATCGACCCGGATCCCGAAGGAAAACCTGCCAACATAACTCAATACAGGGGTATAATTGGTTCATTACTTTATCTAACTGCTAGTCGACCTGACATCACCTTTGCAGTTGGAGTGTGTGCTCGATATCAAGCTAATCCGAAGGAATCCCATTTGGAAGCAGCAAAGAAAATTCTTCGATACATCAAAGGAACCACAAATTTAGGTCTTTGGTATCCTTGTGATGATAATTTGCAGCTTACAGGTTATTCAGATTCTGATCATGCAGGGTGCAAGCTCGATAGGAAATCTACCTTGGGAACTTACCATTTTCTCGGAAACAAGCTGATATCATGGTTCTCAAAGAAGCAAACTTCAGTAGCCACCTCTACCACAGAGGCCGAGTACATGGCCGCAGGGAGTTGCTGTGCACAAATCTTGTGGATCAAACAACAACTCAAAGATTATGAAGTTGAAGTCAGTGAAGTGCCTATATTCTGCGACAGCTCGAGTGCCATCGCCATTACTCAAAACCCAGTTCTTCATTCAAGATGCAAACACGTGGATATTCGACATCACTTTATTCGTGATCACGTGGAAAAGAAGAATGTGATTATTGAGAAGATACACACTGACATTCAACGAGCTGATATCCTAACCAAACCCCTAGCTGAAGAAAGATTCAAAATGCTATGTGGAAAGCTAGGGTTATTGAATGTTGAGTCATCAGGCCGATCGTAAGCCTACAGGCCGTCATCTTCTAAACAGTCACCTTTTTTTTTTTCAAAGGCTTGTTCGGGACCAACCAGCAGGCCGTTCATACTCTACGCAGGCCGATTTCTCTCAACAGGCCGTTTCTAAGTATACAGGCTGATATTAAGGGGGAACAGGCCGTCAACTACTCAACAGGCCGTTCTTGACACAACAGCCCGTTCGTGACTTAACAGCCCGATCGTGACTAAACGGGTCGTTACTCTTAACAGGCCGTTCACGAGCTAACAGGCCGTTACCATTTAAACAGACCGTTCTCCATCAACAGGCCGTCGTCTAAATCAACAGATCGACCTATGTTCCTCAAATTAAGGGGGAACACTTGGCCAAAATTATCCATCATTTGAGGAGGAACAAAGGCTGATGCCTGTCTCCAGGGCGTTTATTTCGCCAGGCCGATGTCTTCCCCCAGGCCGATCATTACGACAGACCGTTCTTTGCCACAAGGCCGATATCATCAGTCCGATATCAACCTTAATGCTACCCGCATTAATAAAGGAAGAATCAAAAGGGCAGTATCACCCTTTTGTCTTATAACTTCTTTAATACGCATTGAATTCTTCATTTATTACTGATATTTATTTCTCAATGCTTTACATTATTTAAGGGTCTGCTAATTTGCAGAAAATAAGGAAAAAGGGAGTAATGATTACCATTTTTGTAACACATCTAGTCAAGTGTCAAATATTGACACATTGACCAATGTTGCATTTAATTCCCTGCCATATTTTTGAAAAAGCACCATATTTCGCACGTTTCCTTTAACTTACGCGCGGATGTGAACCGTTTCACATTCCACGCGCTTTAATCGTGCGGACGTGGTGTAATTTGAAAACTTTAACCTTTTCAAATTCGAACGATCACAACCGTTCGAAATATCTATATATGGCATGCAGTTTTCACTCAAAAATATTACTTACTTTCATCATCTTCTTCATCAAAACCTAATTCTCTGCAAAATCTGCCGCCGTCGTGTTTTCTACTTTCTCACTCTCTGTATCAAATCACAAGCCGTGGTTTGTGCTCTTTTCACCGATTCAGTTTAAATTTACTTTCAAGTTCTTCATTGTTTTTTTTCTAATCTTTCTCGAAAATTTGCAGGAAAAACAACAATGGCAGAACAATCAACCTCCGGTCGAAAGGAAATGCAGTGGTCAGAAATTGAGGACTTCCTGACGGCTCGCATCAAATTTGAGCCCTACATGGTGCGCGAAAACTTCGGTTTTCGCGATCTTGACTCCATGTTCGCCTTGGTGGAGACATGCTTTCCATTCCACCAAATCATCTACAACTGGAACGAGGGCGATTCCGTGTCTTCCCACACCGTCTCTCTCGAAACCCAGAAGGCCATGATCACCATCAACGTTCTTGACGCCGTTAAGGCTGCCTTCGGTATTGGGGATGGAGGAACGATGCAGCTCTCAGAAATCTCTCGGGATCAAATGCAGCAGGTTGCAGACCGAGTATTGATTGAGCAAAGGTAGTATGTACCTATTTCCTTCAAAAGGAACGAGCTCCGCCCCAAATACCGCCTCCTGATGGACTTCGTGCAGAAGTGCTTCTTAGGGCACATCGGGAATTACGACCAGGTCACCCCTTTCAAGTTTTAGATATTGGCGGCCGTAATCCTCGACCTGCCCATTAGTTGGGCAAAGTTATTGGTCTCCCTGCTCTGGGATGAGGCCAGGCAGATTGTGTGCGAGACAGAGGGAGAGGCCGTGGTGAAGGTATCTCTCCGCAATGATAAAAGACCGATTCGCCTTGGGACGAAGGCCACCTGCATTATCATTTCCTTCTTCAAAAATAGGAAATGGTCCAATGAGCCGGCCTTACCCCCTCTGTTTATTCCAAAGGATCTCCACCAACTGGAGATGGCGATTGGGGTGGCGCCGCAGATCTTCTATGGGTCTCCGGACAATGTCAGGGCGCACCTCGCCAAGACCGGCGAATCCAAGGTCGGTTGGAGGATTCCAGCTCGACCCACTCAAAAGAAGAGGAAGGCCGATGCCGACCTGGTTCCCTCTCGCCCTGCCAAGAAGGCACCACCTGTGAAGAAGACTCCTCCATGGAGGACGCAGTCGACCTCCAGAGAACCGGCCAGGCCTCTTCATAGGATTCTCCCGGTGGACTTCGAGGAATCTGCTGTTCGCAGGGAACCATCGCCCTCTCCATCGCCCTCTCACTCAGCCGAACGGACTCTATCTCCAATCCGTTCCGCCGCCGAGCCGTCCGCCTCGAAGCAACGCCCTGCATCTTCTCCGCAGGTCGTTGTTCCCTCACCTGTGAGGTCCCCCCCAGTCCATCGAGCTGGATCTGTAGAGATCCAGGATCTCACTGCGGAAGATTCCCAGTCTTCCCCCCTTCGGCATGTGCCCATGGAGGAAGACGTCGTGCTGCCGATCCAGCCATTCTCTGAGCAGCCGATGTCTACTGCTCACTCCCAGGTGGCCTCCATGAAGGCCGAGGCCAGGCTGAAGGTGATCGACCTGATGCCGGGGATAGCTCAACTCCCTAAGTCCCTCGATCTCGCTACTCGCCTCCAGTTCTATCTGGTTTGTAAGTCGAGTTATTATTATGTATTCGAGGCCTTGCTGCAGGTCACCTCCCTCGAGGAATTGAAGATCGAGGAGTTGGCGCTGGAAGCGGAGTTTGGCTTCTACAGTGTGGAGGATGCGGCTTCCAATTTCCAATCTCTAGTGTTGCGCCGCATGAAGGTCGAGGCCAAGATTCTGGGTATCGACCTTTGCCCTCTCTACACTCTCTCTCGCGCCTCTCGCGCCCTCTTCAACTCCGCTGCCGATGTTGGAGACGAGTTTGAAATGATTCAAACTCCGGAGCAATCGCCACCCAGGAATGAGGGTGGTGATCAGCTTCTTGATGCTGCTGCTCCGTCTCCCCAAATTTCAAAGGTTGATGTGGAGGCCGTACTCGATACCATATCTGCCAAGTGGTGTGCCAGCAAGGACGAATCTTCCCAACGGCTAGAAGTGAGTCAGCTTCCAACGGCTAGTGCCACGTCAGCCTGACTCCAACGGCTAGTTTTTCAAAACTGCCTATAAATACTTCAGCCATTATTGGATTCAAGCACGGGAAACTCAAGCTATCAACGCCAAATCTCTGCCCAAAATCTCTCTCAAGTTCATATCCATTCAAGTGTTCGAAATCACATTAGTTTCCCAAACACTTGACGAAGAGAGGTTTCCGATTCCGATAAACACCACAACGACGAAGCGTTCACTGCTGCTTGTCGTTTGCTCAACAACTTCTTCTCCGACTAGTTCGAAGTTAGAAGGTTTGTTTGTGTTCTTCGCCATTGTAGAGTTTAGTCCAGCTCTGTAATTAGCGAAAGGTTGTTTGTACATTTTCTGTACGAAAGGTTGTAAGGGTCACGACCCAAAACTCGTGTCTAGATATTTTCAGGTTAGATTGTATCTAGAACTGATACTCAGTCAGTATAAATAAGAGAGAGGTTGAATCCAAAGGTAAAGGGATTCTCAGGTCGAGTCGACCTGACGTGGACGTAGGAGGGTTTCTCCGAACCACGCTATATCGCGGTGTCTCTCTCTCTCTCTCTCTATTTATCGCCCTTACATTTCATTTTACTATCAAACTGACGAGCATCAACCTGCATATCATGCATCAACCTGCTATCTGTTTTCAGCCTTAAGATTTTTCAAAGAGTAAATCAACCTCCACCAACTTCCGCATAAGCACAGTTTGATATCAAGCTTGTTCCCAAACGAGCTTGATAGATCAACCTGTCTCTGATAAAGATCGACCTTGACAATCGACCTTTGATCGACCTGATTTTACAAAAGTCAAAAACGGTTGGTTATTGGTGTATTCCCCCCCCCCCCCCCCATACACCAATTACTCTTTCCCGGGACCAACAAACATGTTCAGTCCACCCGTTAGAAATTAATAAAATCATAGTAAGAAATTATGATAAATAAAAATTCGCACCAAATTACAGGCACACATACCAACACATATATAGTCTAGATGATTCAAACCATGTCTATGCATTTTAATTGGTTCAATCAACATGTTAGAATTATTCATTTTTCTTACTAAATGATTAACATGTTTGGTTATAAATTCATTAATTCTAACTAATCGCGTACATTCTAACCGGTTAAATCCACTAGTTTGAATTATTTTATTCTTTACGAAATGAATTCATACGATATGTAATAATACAGTCGATTCAGTCAACTTGGTGGGTGGGTGGGGGGTGGTTTTAGGGGCAATTTAGGAAGTTCGCATCCAAGTTGTCTAGATTTTGTTGTTTCTTATATTTCTACCAAATTTTAGTTTACACTATCCTAATTAGATAGATTATTTGTTGCCCCAAAAAATATATGAAAAACAAAGAAACTAACAAATAAAAGAAAGCATTGATCCTAGGGTAGTAAATCTAATCAAACATACATACATAACCAATAAATATCTATTTAACCATCCAACCTAGATGCGATACACGAATATAATCTAACACTCCAGCTAAGGCAGCATAGATCGTCACTCAATAAAATCATAATCTCCTCCCGGTCTCATAGAAATTAAATCAAATGCAAAACAGATCAAGTATCGATAGATATAATCAACAAGGTTCAGTCACGACACCTATATCAACTATATGCAAGACCTATGATAATCTAACTTCGGCTAAGACAATTAAATCATCATACCTGTTGGTCCCGGTTTGTTAATAGGAAAAATACGTAGAGGGGGGGTGAATACGTATTTTGAAGTTTTTCAACTTCGAATCCCTTAACTCAGAGTAACAAGTAAGGAGCTCGCTTTAAACTTAAGACCTAGCTGAAGCTAGATCAACAGTACGTAGCTAGCCTGCTTGACCGAAGTGATGACTTGATCAAGAGGGAGTCCTTACTCGTGTATGCGGAATTTGGTGAGCTAAAATCTTTTCCTAAGTAATTAAAATATCCATATTAAGTTGTTTAGATGCAAGTGCAATGGATAAACAAAGTAAAGAGTTTAGGGTTAGAGAGATACGACACGAAGATTTATAGTGGTTCGGAGATAACGCTCCTACGTCCACTTTGTTGCACGACGGCAACTGTTCTCTTCACTCAAGAACTTGAAGGTTACGGGTCCTTCAAAAACCTGGTCGAGATCGGGCTTCACTTGCCTGGATCTGACGAACAACGCAGTGATTACGGGTTCACTACTAAGACCTAAACTGGACACGAAACTTCACTCGTTTCTGTCCGAACAACAGGGAGATTCCGGGCTCTCCTTACAGCCTAGCTTCGATCGAGCTTTACACAAACGGTGTAAGTGTAAGCTTGGATCTCAACTCTATGACCGAGGCTTCTTCAATCGATGAAAGAAGGGCCTTGGATCTGGACAACCTAACGACAACACTCAAAACCTAACAGACAAAGTATAGGGTTTTTGGTTGACGACACACTATGAAGAACTCTTTACAGTAGATGCAAAGATTGGCTAGAGTTCTTCTTCTAAGCTTCGGATATATGAAGTGGGCTTAGAATCTAAGTGTGAAGGCTGTGAAGACGAGTTCCGATGAACTGGAAACTCGGAGAACACTTGAAAACAAAGACTCGAAGATTGCTAGAAAGCTGGGGAGTGTTTGTTTGCTGTATGCGCTCGAATGCTCAAGTAGTGTTCTCTCTTTTCTTCGTCTTCATCCTTCACTATTTATAGGCGGAGGGATGGCTGAGATCCGTTGCTTGGTTGGTGGCCTTGTCCCTCCTCCTCTCAACAGTACTTGCGCAGGCAGTAGCTTTTGCAGGTGCCTAGTTTGTCTCTTTGCCGAAAATGGCTAAGTTACAAACTTAACAGTAACTGGAGCGAGCCAGTACTGTTACGGCGCCTTTGTCGGCCTGGCAGTCAACTCTTCCGCTCCACTCCGCTTTCGACACGTGGAGATCTCGTAATTAATGCTACGATCTCCTGCTGACTGGAGTTCAAAATATGGGCGGGAGTTGTGCTGTCGCTTTCTGGTAGGTAGTGGCTTGCTTTGCTTTGAAGTTGTAGCGTCCGTTCTGAAGTGAGTCGCTTCAGGATCATACTGTAGCGGATCGCTTTGGAAACGAAGTTTCGTAGTGACCGCTTTCAAAAGTGTTGACCCGCGTTGACTCTCTTCTGCTTTTCTTTGTAGCGTTCGCTTTGCTTCGCTTTGGTGGCTTCACTTTGACTCCACTGTAGCGCTCGCTTCGCTTTGCTGGTTTCGGCACGCTTCACTTCGGTTTGCTAGACTCGCTTCGCTTTGGAAGGACACACTCAAGCGAGTGGCCTTCACTTGAATTCCTGCAGTCTAAAGCTAAGCAAATTAAAGCCATCCTAACAGATTTAGGCTTAGAAAAATTCTAACCTATTAACTACATCAAAATGGGTCGCTTGGGAATAAGACACTTGGGGTTTTGGGATCTAATCAAAACAAGTGACTTTGTTTATCAAATATCCCATGTAGTTACCCCTTTAACAATTTAGTCCTTAACAATTCCCAACAATACCATGTATTCATGAGATCCATTATGCAATTATCCGGCTAAGGCATAAAAACATAACTAAGCATACACAACTAATGGCTAGTTAATCATGCATGAAAATAAGCATCATGAAACATACATCTAGATTGACAGGCTAAAATAGATCTAAAAATTACTCATGTAGATTCAATTAAACATACAAACCCTAGAATCAATCTAGGAAAATTAGCTAGACATAATTAAAAGAAAGGTAGAAAAAATATCAAACATAATTAAAAACATTAATAAAAGAGAAAGAGATAGAAAAACTCTTGAATCTTGATGAATCTTCAATCTTCAATTGTCTTCCAAGAAATACATGAATTAAATCTAAATCTAAAATATAAAAGTGTAGAGAAAATAATGAAAAATAATCTAAGATAGGTTGGGACTAGAGAGATCTTTACAATGATAAGTTTAGGGGTATTTATAGGGAAGAAGTTTACATCTAAAACCTAGGGCCTCTTTGGTAGCCTAGTTAAGACCAAGATTGCTTACTAATCTTGCCTTAACTAACCATTTGGTAGCTATGTTAGATAACTCACCGGCCCGTGAGATTAACAAGGCCCGGCCATAATTTACTATTCCCCTTCTTCTTATTCAACTCATCCAACCCCTATGATATTATTAACAAAATTGAATAGTATAACCATTTGGAGTATAATTATCCCATAATATTTTGCAAAGTTTATCCGAACACCCGGATTTGATTTATAATATTATTTAAAAAAAAAATCATTTTCAAAATTTTGATTTATATATTATAATTTTTAATTATCTATTTAAATAACATTTTTTATTTAAATAAATAAGTTTTGAATGTTTCATCGTGTTGTTTAAATAATCTAGTTATTTATGGTAATTCAAGCTTTTAATCTAGTGAATAAGCATTGCTACCAAATGACCAAATATTTTATCCTAGATTGTAATCATATCTACCAAATGGCAATCTTGCATAACTATCTTATCAACCTTGTACTACTATCTTACTTTAAACTTAACTTGGTTAATTCTAACAATGCTACCAAAGAGGGCTAAGTGTACTAGGAATCGATAAAAAGTCAAAAAGCCCACGAAATTGCAAATCCCGTGTTTTGGCTCGACCCTTGGCTCGGTCGAGCACTTGCTTGAGCACTAGAGAAATATGGCGGAGCTGACAGGTCCGGTTGGCATCCGCAACGTTGCCGAGGTGCTGGACAGAGTCTCCGTGGACTTCCCCGAGCTGGACAAGGAGAAATACGACTACGAGGAGATCACGGACGATGAAATGCTCCACACTTACGGCCGAGCCCTTTTGAAGAAAACCTCCAACTTCCCGGTCGTGGAGGCTCTTGCCGATCAACGCACTCTCCTATCTGCCGAGGAGGTGCGAAAATGCGATGTCGACCGGGATGTGAGATAGATTAGAAATTTACATGTTTTTATAAGTGTTTAGGATTCGTTTTTAGGTCTTGTTTAGTGATTTAGTTCGTGTTTTGTATGATTTTATAACTTTTTTTAACTATATTACGCTTTGGGTATTTTATCGTATTTTTAGGCATTATTCGTGTGAAAATAACCCAAGTTGAAACAAGGATCGAGAAAGCCAAGAAACGGAGTGTTGAAAGACGAAGAACGAAGTTCGAAAGGGTGGCTTGACCAGCAGTGCGACCGCGCCTTGGATCGAGCCAATTCTACTGTTGGCTATTGAGAGATTAAGGTTTAGAGACACGACACAGAGATTTAGAGTGGTTCGGTGATAAAACACCTACGTCCACTTGTTGCACAAGGCAACTGATTCTCTTCACTCAAGAACCTTGAGGACTTGGAGGCTCCTCAAAAACCAAAGTCAAGATCGAGCTTCACTTGCTTGGATCTGACGACAACAACTAGGTGATTACGGGTTCACCACAAAACCTAGACTGGACTTAAGCTTCACTCGCTTCAGTCCGAAACTGGGAGATTACAGGTTCTCCACTCTAACCTACCTTCGATCGAACTTCACACAATCGAGGACTGTGCTAGCTTGGATCTAGACTCTATGATCGAGGCTTCTACTATCGAGGAAAGTAGAGCCTTGGATCGAAACAACCTTTCGACGAACATAAAACCTAACAGACAGAACTTAGGGTTAGGGTTTTTGGTTTACGACGAACACACTAATGAAGAACTTTTTACAACGAGTGCAAAGTAGGCTAGAGTTCTTCTCTAAGCTTGGATATGGAATGGGCTTAGATTTCTAAGTGTGAAGGTTGCGGAGATGAGCTTCGAATGGAACAGAAGCTCGGAGAACACTTCAAACAAAGACTCGTAGAATGCTGAAAGCTGGGAGTGTTTGTTTGCAGTATGTGCTGAATGCTCAAGTAGTGTTCTGCACTCCTCCGTCTTGATCCTTCACTATTTATAAGCGGAGGGTTGGGCAGGAGCCGTTGCTTGGTGGGTGGCTTTGTCCCTCCTCCTCTCGACAGTACTTGCGCAGGCCTGCTGCTTTTCAGACGCGCAAATTTGGCACTTTGCCAAAAATGGCTAAGTTCCAAGTGTCACAGTAACTGGAACGATCCAGTACTGTTGCGGCGCCCTTGTCGGCCTGGCAGTCAACTCCGTTGCTCTTCTCTTCATTTGACACGTGGCGATCTTGCAATTAATGCGGCGATCTTCAGTTGACTGGAGTTCAAATTCGGAGCGGGAATTGAGTTGTCGCAATCCGTTAGGTTGGAGCTCACTTCGCTTTAGAATTGGAGTGTCCGCTTCAAATGAGTCGCTTCGGGTCATATTTGAAGCGTATACTTTGGAAATAGAATTTTCGAGTATTACATAAGTGAACGTTTGACCCGCTTTGACTTTTACTGTAGCGCTCACTTCGCTTCGCTTTAGTAGACTCGCTTCGATTCTACTGTAGCGCTCGTTTCGCTTCGCTACTCTTCGGCACGCTTCGCTTCGGCTCGCTAGACTTGCTTCGCTTGAAAAACACACTCAAGCGAGTGGCCTTCGCTTGGAAATCCTGTAGTCTAAAACCTAAGCGACTAAAGCAAAATAAAGAGCCATCCTAACAGTATAGGCTTAGAAAAATTCTAACCTATTCTACATCAATTAGGGTCGCTTGGGAATATGATACTTAGGGGTTTTGGGATCAAATCAAAACATATATTTTTATTTTCAAGTGTCCCATTTCAGTTCCCCCTTAACATATTATATCCTTAACAATTCCCAACAAGTTCCCCCTTTTTGATGATGCCAAAACCCAACTAAACTTAACCGTGAAAGGAACTTCAAGCGACTGCTTCCTTTGCAGATTTGCTCAATTTTTTTTTTTTTTAAGTTTCTTTCCCCTTTTTTTTTGGTTAATAATGTGAGTTTTGTAGCATGAAAATAAATCATTCACAAAGCTTGTAAATGACACAGTTTGACAGAAATAAAAGATATATTCATGAACGAGCAGTTCACAAAATATGATAGTTTAGGATTCATCTGCAGCCTTCTCCTCCTCTTCCTCGCTGAAGTAGGCAGATAAAACCTTCAACTCCATCGTCTTCACATTCTCCTTGCTCTTCCTGTGGGTGTTCTAAATGAACAGAGTTTCATCAACTTCATCTTCAATCAATCTGCGATCAGGAATTCTTGAACTTGGCAAGAGTGGCATCAGAAACTGCTTCATAGCTGGCACTTTGACAATGATAGGTTTGGGCTCCGCGAGCTCAGCCTGGGTGATGATCTTCCGACGCAGTTCGTCGTTGTAGAAGCAGAGAAAATTGTTGAGAGCATCCAGCTTCGAGCACTCGTCTTGAAGAGGCACTACTTGCCAGAAGTAGTAGGCCTTGATGAACTTGACCTTGCAGATGCTCCACATTTCTAGTAGATCACTAGAGATGAAGTTCTCGATCTCACGAGCATCGGGATGATTCGCCCTCCTAACATCCATCTCTTCCTCCGATCTGCTGGTCAATTCATCCATTATGCGATGGAACTTTTTGCTAGCAGCAGTGTTGAACTGAGGAGTTCTTACTCGCTTGCGGATATAATCACATTCATCAGTGGAGTAGCGGCGCGAATCAGTCATTTCTTTGATAGTCACCCGGCAAGTGTCAATCCGGGCTTGAGTCTGGCAAGCTTCAGATTCATCCGGTGTGAAGGGGATGAAGGAGCTTCGTGAGATGGCGGATTGGATGAGCCTCACTTCATTCTAGTGGGCCTCGATCCGTTCATCCACTTTCTTTAGTCTGGCAATTCTGACCTTCCCCTCCTTCTCAGCCTTTTTCTTCCTCTCTTCTTCACCCTTCTTCCTCCTCTCCAAGCGACTGGACTTTGCAGCGACAGTCTGTTGGATCTTTTGGCGCTTAGCCGCGGGATCCTCTTCTCTTCTCTCTGGTGCAGTGCGCTTCGATTAGGTTTTTACTGCTGGAGGTGGTGGGGGCATGTCCTTCTTCTTTTCAGCATGGGCAGAAGGAACAATAGCTTGGCTGGCTGAAGCGGCGGCAACAGTGGTTGAAGCGAGAGCAGCAGTTGAAGCGGGCGCTTGGACTGAAGAACTTGTAGCGCCTGCTTGGGAAGAGACGGCTTGCAGCGGCTTCACTTGAGGGATCTCAGTGACTCCCTTCCTCTTCAAATCAAATTCTTGCTGCAGAGCCAGTGCTAAAGCTTTGTCCTCCGCAATCTGTTTCTCGGTATGTGCGGCAGAAACGGTCTGAGCTGCAAGTGAAGAGGCTAGCAGCTTCCCGGCTAGCGGCTTGCGAGGCTCTTCATAGACTACTTTATTTTTCCCTTTCTTACGAGCTAACTCTGCCCGTGCTTCCTCATCCATCTACTCCTCCTGACCTCCACTTCCCTCCATTTCAATCATCCTCATCCTCCCTTCTGCACTCCTTCCCCCTTGATCTTCTCTTCCTACAATCCTTTCCCCCTTTTTGGCACCATCACTGCCAGAGGGAATGGTAGACATAGTTTTTCCGGTGAGAAGATGGCGGATGGCGGAAAACTCATTGTATATGGCGTGCAGCATCCCCTCCGCTCGCTTGGCAAAGGTCTGCTCTTGCGTTAGCACTATATCCGTCATTTTCCCTGAGATTTCCTCGAGCAGATACTGGCACTGCTCCTCCCTCTCTTTCACGGAAATCATCAAATTCTCCAAGGGCTCCACAGCCTTGAAGCGAGCGTCCAACTCCGCTTCAATTTCGGCGCGAATTTTCCTGCGCTCCTCCTGCAGGACCAATTCGAAGTGAGTCTGGGCTGCTTCAAGTTCGGCCCTTTGAGTGGCAATGCTTCGCTCCCTTTTGTTTAGTGCCAGATTGACCTAAGCAGCAGCAGCAATTTTGACGGCAAAATCTCCCGCCAATTTTTGAGCTTGATCTATCTTGATAGCTAGCTCTGCCTGCTTCAGATCAACGGCTTGGGCACTTCTCCGTCGGCTTTCCAACTCACTCAGCTCTTCAGCTCGCTTGAGTTTGATAATTGCTGTTTCCTTCTCAAGTGAGTCGAGTTGAAGCTTCGTCCTAGTCAGCTCGCTCCCGAGCTTGATCTAACTCTCCGTCCTTCTCTTCTACCACATTCCTCTTCTTTTCTAGATGCCTGGACACTTTTTTCTTTTCCTCCTCTACAACAATCAGTTTGGTGTTAAACTCTCGCAGTCTGCTCCTCTCAGCCTCAAGCGACTGCTTGAGCTCTACCACGCTCTTCTCCTTCTCCTTCACTTGCTTCATCTTCTCCTCGAGCATTCCCTCCAGCTCGGTCTTTACTTTGTCAAAATCTGCTTTCAGATTCTTGACCTCCTCTGCCTTCTTCTCCAACTCCTCAGTCTTCCTTGTTATAACACTTTGGAGACTGGCAATTTCCTCTTCCTTTACCACCATTTCTGCCTCATGCTCCCTTATCAACCTTTGCTCATGTGTAGACGGCGTTCGCTCTGGGATTACGGCGTTGGGGTACGCACACTTCACCTTAGCATCCAGTAGCTCCCAGTAGCGAGCTTCATTGAGGAACACATGGAATCCGTCTACACCGATAAAGTTGAGCAGTTCCGCCTCCTTCGCTTCAATCACTTCCTCTTTGAAGGCTCTGCGGAGGTTGAAGATTTTGAAATACTCCATTCCCCGGTACGTGATGTACGTGAGGAAGTCTGTTGCCTTGGTGAAGAATTCTCAGACATCTCCACGTCGGGGTACCGGTTCTGAATAGTTTCTGCGGCCAGATCCCTATCCATCAAGTAGCGATGGAGGGCTCTCTCTTCCGCGTATGGGGGTGGGGGCTTAGTTGGTGGTTTGATGGTTATTTCTGTGTTGGCTGTTTGGGTGGTGTCGGCTGAGGTGGCTGTATCTGAGGGAGAGTTGGGTGTGGAAGCTTGGACTGTTTGGGCTTGGGTGGCTTGGGGTGGTGCCTGTTGCTGGGTTTGTTGTTCGGTTGGGGTGAACATTGTGAATGCGGCATCGAGATCGGTACTTAGGAATGGTATTTTGGGAATGGGGATTGAGGAAGTGGATTCTTCCTCGAGGGGTGAGTGGGTGGATGCTTGGGGTTGGGGTTGAGTTTTTGGTTGAGTGGTTGATGAGGTTTGAGGTTCTTGAGGTTGTTGGATTTGGATTTGGGCTGGGGGAGCTTGGGTTTGTTCTTTGGCAGGGGAGGGTTGAGGTTGGTTAACTTCAATCTCTTCTTCAAGCGGCTGCTTCTCAGCCTCGCTTGACTTCACCAGTGAAGCGACTCGCTTCACCTTTTTCACTCGCTTCGGAGCCGCTCGCTTCGCAGGTGAAGCGGCTCGCTTGGACTTTTTCTTCTCGCTTCTCCTTTCGGCGACGGGAGCTGCGGGGAGCACATCCACATAAAAAATTCCCAAGTCCACCACGATTTTATCAGTTTTGTACAAGTCGAAGAAAATGGTGTTCTTCTTGTACTCCACCGTGTTAGTCCATCTCCTGTTCGGGAACAGCTTCTCCAGTACAAACGACAGTCTTGAGAAGAAGCGAAGCTTCCCCTTTCGAAGGATCTCCTCGGTGCTTCCCTTCTCATACTTGAAGTCCTTGGCGACTTCGTGCAGTTGTTTGATGAACCAACTATGCCAGTTGAATTTTGTGCCAGTGAGGCTATCAACGATGACGGTTGTGGCGAAGATCTTCGTGTCGGAGACCTGTCCCAAGGTCCCGATACTACACACCACAGACTTGGTGTATAGTTCACAGATATAGTTGAATGGCGTTTGCAGATCTGTTCTTATGTTGCTGTGCTTCACCTCGAACTCAGCAGTTTTGTCGGCGGCAAAACAGTCAAACTCAACGTCCACGGACAACTCCAAGTCCGAGAAGGAATCCGCTCCTTCCTTCGGCAAGTTGAAAACTCCGGCGATGGCATCTAGGGCTACCTCCACCGGCATACCATCCACTGGATCGGTGATCGTGGAAGTAGTCCATCCTTCCTCCAGATATAGTAGAAACTCGGCCACAGACTTGGTCAATATCTTCTCTGGCTTTGCGGTGACAAACTCCCACAAGCCGGCCGTGGTCACAGCCTTGCAGAAGAAGCCATCGGCTTCTACAACCTTCGCATCGAGATGAGGCTCGATGTTTATACTATCATTGATGGAAGCTAGAAACTGCTTCATGGTTTGGGTTGCTGCCTTCTTCACCATGGTTGAATGTTTGAAGAGGTATAAGTGAAGATTTAAAATGGGGGTTAAGACTCGTGAATTGCAGAGAGATGCAGAGTTTGCACGAGAATAACAATTTTAGGGGGTGATGAAAGTTTCTGCAGTTCTGCGTCGTCCCTTTATATAGATCTAGGGTTCGGCTGACGTGGCAGGGGTGAGTTGGTAATTTCTCCAAAAATCCTGTTTGTATACGGCGGATATCGGCGATGTGATTGACGTGTCTGGCGTCATCACAGTAAAAGTGAGCCGTCAAGTTGACTTGGCACTCCACGTGGCCTTCTGTGACTCGTCTCTCCAAACGGCGTGAATCTAGCGGCTGAGATTCAAAAATTGTTGAGATTCAACTGTTGGATTGAGCACGATTTTGGCGGTTCAATTTTGAAGTGTGTTGCATGCGCCCGAGAATTTTGCTTTGTACTTCAACTGCATTAAATGCAAAGCAAAAAGTAAAATTTGCACTCGAGTGTGTACAGCTCGTACGCTTGCTTCGTACCCGCTCGCTTCGAGTGTAGCCGCTTGGCTTTTACTCGCTTGGCGTGACTGTTTCACACTCGCTTGCGATGGCTCGCTTGAGTGACGAAGCACTCGCTTAACCATCTGAAGCGATTGGTATAAGAAAATGAAATTTCTTTGACTTTATTTAAAATGTTTCTGACTTACATACTTCGAGGATAAACAAGAATGTTTTCCTCTTTGTATTTGTGTCAGATTCATTTCATATTTTCCACATAGTAAATGAAGGTTTCTAGTACGCTTCACTTTACTTAGTGTACTTGAATTGAAACACTTACCTGTCAATCTCACATTGTAGGAGATTGATACCACATATGTAGACCTCTTTTTGCTCCTTGTTAGTCCTCTTTGAGCTTGATCTTTTTGGCATTCATCTCTTCCATCTTCCTCTGAAATTAGAGACTCCTCCATCGAACGGAATGGCGGAGGAAATGAATAGAGTACACTAGCTTTCTGCAACCCGAAGGGAGATTCACTATGGTGTACTTATTCACGATGAATGAGAGATGAGTACAAGTCCTTATCTCATAGCAGAATAGGACAGGATGACAATGAGAATGCTCTGACAAGACATTCTTGGTTTTAAGCAGAGGCATGTCTCCAGCCCTGCAACCTTTTGAAGTAAAAGGTAACTCTTCAAGCTCTCCTCATAAAATCTACAGAATGAATATGCATTCGGCTCGCTTGACCCAAACTAGGGAAAATTGAAGCGATGCAATATTCAGGGTGGGAGAAGAATGAACAAACATTCGGCAGCTCAACTCAATGAAGAGTGAGTAAAGATTGAATGTTTATCCACGACGAAGGAGATGAGAAGACATGCTCCTCTTCGGCGGAAATATGGGAAGAGGATGCAAGGTCTAGGTGCCAACCCTGCCTAAGCTTTCACCATTTTTACGTGGGAAGGCCCGATACAAGACCCCACAACCGTTACTAGAAACGGTACTTGCTAGTGTTTATACCCACTAGCTAGAATCCTAGGCTAGGTAGCAGCTTTCCTTGCTCGCTTTGGAAGTAGACTACTCCGAGAGTAATCAATAGTTCCCCCTTAACCATAGCCTTAACAATCTTGTTAGTTGGTAGGGAACATCTTCCAACACTCCACCTTTCTCCACCTTATTTCTCCTTCTTCAAGCGAGTGAGTTTTGAAGCGACTCGCTTGAATTGGTGAAGATCCAAGGCGAGGGTCGCTTGAGGGCAAGCGTCCACTCCTGATACGAGTCCGGACGAGGAGGAGTCGCGGGAAGACTCGTCGGAGCCACACGTTGATACGTTTGATACGAATGGCGAGGAGAAGGAAGATGGAGGGCGTTCAGGCAGGCCGAAGAGGAGAACTCGGGGTCCAAGGAAATTGGACGACTTTATTGTTTATAATTAATATTTTCTATATTTTTTGTTGGACGATTGTTGGGCTTAGCCCGTGATTTTATTTTATCGAGTCGAGCGTTTATGAGCTCCGTTCCGGGTTTTCTTGTTGGTTCTTTCCCGGGCCGTAAGTCGAACCAACCCTAGGGTCTAGGTGTATATAGGTGTTGGGGTGTATTGCCGTGGATTCATGCAGAAAATAAACCCTGATATTCTATCTTTTCTTTACGTTTTTACTTTCCGTTCTGGTGTGTACGACGAGAGTCGCTCTCGCGTCTGCCTTTGTTCATCGATAGGAATTAATATCCTATCAACTGGTGCTTTCATCCCGAACCATGGAGAAATTGCAGAAGACCGTCGGCAACATGGGGATTACTCAGCCCGTGTTTGGTGCGTCGCCTTCATCGGGAACGACGCCGTCGACATCTATTGAGGCGGTGTGAGAGAGGTTACAGAAATTGGAGGCGAAGTTTGCGGGCGAGGAGGAGCAGGGAGAGAGGCGGCAGCGCCCTGATCCAGACCCACCATATGGGATGCCGCCGCTGTGGAAGACGCCGGCATGGGTCCCCGGCGGTCAGAGGGGTGCAGGTCCGGAGCAGAGGTTGGGATCGTCGGGGCTCTCTTCTCACCGCCTACCATGCACACGGTCCCGGAGCCGCCGCGGCTGACGGGCGGGAATGCCCAACAATTAGGGTTCCGTGCGAACCCTATTCCCTCACCGACGTCCACATGGGAGTTGGGCCCTGTTCGCACGGTTTGGGACCATCCTTCCCAACGCTCGGTTCCCCAGGCCCAAACCAACGCCCGGGCCGTATGTTCAAGTTGGAGCCCCCGATGTTTGACGGCACCGAGGTGCACAGTTGGGTGATTCGAGTACAGTACTACTTCGACCACATTTTGATGCCGGAGGAACATCGTCTCCACTACGTGGTGATGCTATTCGCCCCGGCCGTTACGGATTGGATTTTTGCTTATCGCGCTAGCAACCCCACTGTATCTTGGCGCCAGTTCTTAGACGATGTTCGCCGGCGGTTCGATCCGAATTACTTTGTTAATTATGTTGAGCTCCTCTCCAAGCTTACGCAAATTGGGCCTCTCGCGGATTACAATCGAGAGTTTGAGAAAATGATGAATCAAGTTCAAGACGTTTCCGAATCCACTTTGTTAGCCATGTATTTGAGCGGGCTGCGACACCCTCTTCGAAATCAGGTGCGATTTCAGCATCTCTCTTCAGTAGCATCGGCTATGGCGTTGGCCTTCGAATTTGATGCGGGTTCAGATCGGAGCACCTCCCAACGCCGACCATGGCAGGCTCGGGAGTCCCGTCCGACAGGGACGACGGGATCCACGCTCGCGGGGTCTGACCAAGCCACGGTGGGGCCTACTGCGGCACCCACAGCTCGTCCGAGGGATTATTCAAAGTTGCCGGTTGTTCGTTTGTCGGCGGCTGAGCGGGCTGAGAAGACCAAGCTCGGTCTTTGTTGGCATTGTTCGGAAAAGTGGGTTGCGGGGCATTCTTGTGAGGGCCGATTTCTGGCGTATATTGGCCCCGATGAGGACGATGAGGAGAGTAGCGGGGAGCCTACGGAGGCATCAACGGAGGCACCACCGGTGGTAACGGCGGATCTTTCTCACATGTATAGCTTGGATGGGCAACCGAGAGCGTCGGCTTTGATGTTTCAGGGGCTTTTGGGGAACTCGGAGGTTCGAATAATGGTGGATTCGGGCAGCACACATAATTTTGTGCATCCTCGTGTGGCAGAGAAGGTGAAGTTGCCGGTGCTCTCTATTCGGCCTTTTCGGGTGTTGGTCGGAAATGGGCAATCCTTGGTGTGTTCGACTAAGGCCGAGGGGGCTGAGGTTCGGATCCAAGGACACTCGATGCGGATTGATCTACATGTCTTGAAGGTGCACGGACCGGACGTCATTCTTGGAGCTGCGTGGCTTAGCTCTCTACGATGTGTGACAAGTGATTACGAAGCCGGGACACTTGAATTTCAAAGCAACGGGAGGCCGGTTCATCTTCAGGTAATCCCGGGCGCGTCGAGGCAAATATTAGCCAATATGTTTGCCGCCATCATGCTCCATCAAGAGATGGCACAATGTTTTGAGATCATTCCATTGGAAGTAGGGAGGGACGCCGTTGATGCGAGTGTTGATTTCCCCGCAGATCTGCCAGCCTCAATTCGGGAGGTGCTACACCTCCACAAGGCCGTGTTTGAGGTCCCGTCGGGCCTCCCCCCATCCCGGGCGTTCGATCATAAGATTCACTTGCTGCCCCACACTAAGCCTGTTAACGTCCGGCCCTACCGATACCCGTATTTTCAAAAGAGTGAGATCGAGAAGCAAGTTCGGGAGATGCTCAATTCTGGGATCATTCGACGCAGCTCGAGTGCCTTCTCATCCCCGGTCTTACTCATCCGAAAGAAAGATGGAACGTTTCGGTTTTGTATCGATTATAGGGCCTTGAACAACGTGACGGTGGTGGATAATTTCCCTATCCCGACGGCGGACGAGTTGTTCGATGAGTTAGGGGCAGCGCAGGTTTTTACCAAACTCGATCTTCGTTCGGGGTATCACCAAATCCGGATGCACGAAGAGGACGTTTATAAGATGGCGTTTACAACTCACGACGGTCATTTCGAGTTTCTCGTGATGCCTTTTGGCCTCACTAACGCTCCGTCTACCTTCCAAGCGGCGATGAACGAGATCTTTCGACCCTTGCTTCGCCGATTCGTCATCGTGTTCTTCAATGACATCCTCATCTACAGCACTACGGTCGAAGAACACGCCCTGCACTTACGCGAGGTTTTTTCTATCCTTGCTCATCATCGATTTTTTATTAAATTATCCAAGTGCAATTTTTGCTGTTTGACGGTGGAATATTTAGGGCATATTATATCGGGAGGAGACTTGAAGGCCGACACAGCCAAGATTGAGGCAATGGTGAATTGGCCGAAGCCCACATCCGTCCGGCAGTTGCAGGGATTTTTGGGACTGACGGGTTACTACCGGCGATTCGTGGTGGGGTACGCGATGTTGGCCGCTCCGTTAACCGTTCTCTTAAAGAAAGATGCCTTCGCGTGGAGCGACGAAGCCGATGAGAGTTTCCACGCCCTGAAGGCTGCCATGATGTCGGCGCCCGTCCTCCGTTTGCCCTATTTCTCAAAAACTTTTGTGGTCGAGACGGATGCTTCAAATGTGGGAGTTGGGGCGGTGTTGATGCAAGAAAATCGCCCAATAGCCTATTTTAGCAAGAAGTTGGGGCCCAGGCGTCGGGTTACGTCTACTTACCACAAAGAGCTCTACGCCATAGTCGAGGCCGTGCAAAAGTGGCGCCAGTATCTGTTGGGACGAGAGTTCATTATCCGCTCTGATCAAAAGAGTCTTCGCGAGTTGTTGCAGCAAATTATCCAAACTCCCGATCAACAACTCTATGTCCGGAAGTTGATGGGGTATAAGTTCGCCATTGAATACAAGCCGGGAACGTCCAATCGGGTGGCCGACGCCCTCTCCCGACGTGATGAAGAGGATGGGTTGGGAACTGATGATGCTACCGTTTTCATGGCAATGGCCCATCCCTTGCCCGACGTGTTGGAGATTCTTCGTGAGGATGTGCTCACGCAGCCGGAGTTAGTCGACAGGGTGAAGACGATAGCGGACGGCATGGAATCGGGGGAGTGGCAGCTCGTTGACGGGCTCTTGTATCGAGGTCGGCAGATTGTAGTGGCGACGTCGTCGGTTGCAAAAAATGCTCTACTTTACGAGCATCATGCGACGCCGGCAGCCGGACACCCAGGGGTGGAGCGCACGCTTAGGAAGATTGCTTCTTCCTTTTATTGGCCGGGGATGAGAAGAGATGTGAAGGCTTTTGTTGCGGCGTGTATCGAGTGCCAGACGACGAAGTACTCGACCCAAAAACCGGGTGGCTTGCTCCAGCCTTTGCCTATACCTTCGCAAGTGTGGGAAGAAGTTTCGATGGACTTCGTTACAGGGTTGCCTCAATCTAGGGGGTACACGGCCATCATGGTCGTGGTTGATCGATTCTCGAAGTATGCTCACTTCGCCCCGCTACCTCTGAAATTTGATGCATGGAAGGTAGCGAATCTCTTCGTCGACACGGTGGTTAAGCACCACGGATTTCCCAAGTCACTTGTATCAGACAGGGATTCGGTCTTTCTCAACGATGTTTGGGAGAATTTGCTTCGTCTGAGCGGGACGAAATTGAACTTTACTACGGCTTATCACCCGGAGTCGGATGGCCAAACGGAAGTCTGAAACCGGGGACTCGAGCAGTACTTACGTGCCTTCGTCGCGGACCGGCCCAGCAAATGGACATCTTTCTTGCCATGGGCCGAGCTTGCTCTCAACTGTACGTATCATGAGGGACTAGGGACGTCACCTTTCAAGGCTTTATATGGGCGCGATCCACCCCCCCTAGTGGCGTCGGACCCGCCATCGACGTGCCCCTTGGAAGTGGCGGATGTCATTAGGCAGCGTGGGGAATTGCTTGTGGAGCTGCGCCGTAACTTGGAGAAGGCGCAGCAGCGTATGCGAGACTCCGCAAACTCGCACCGCTATCACGTCGAGTTCAAGGTTGGCGATAAAGTTCTATTGAAGCTGCAGCTGTACCGGCAGCATTCCGTGGCTCGGCCTATGTCCCAAAAGCTTGCTCGAAGATTTTATGGGCCTTTCCCGGTGATAGAACGAATTGGGCAAGTGGCGTACAGACTGCAGCTGCCCGAGGGAAGCCGTATTCACAACGTTTTCCATGTTAGTTTGTTAAGGCCCTTCGTGGAGGGCGAATCTTCGGGACACGGGGAGTTTCCGACGGCGTTTGCGCGAAGTAGGGTGGTGTCGAGGCCGGTGCGGCTGGCGGGCCAGCGACAGGTCTTGCGGAATGGAGCTATGGTTGAGGAAGGGTTGATCCATTGGGCGGATGATGATGGGCGAGTCCCGTCTTGGGAGCCTATGCGGATGATTCGTCGACGATTTCCCTTTCTCATCCTTGAGGACAAGGATGTTTCTAACGGGGAGGGAGTTGATACGAGTCCGGACGAGGAGGAGTCGCGGGAAGACTCGTCGGAGCCACACGTTGATACGTTTGATACGAATGGCGAGGAGAAGGAAGATGGAGGGCGTTCAGGCAGGCCGAAGAGGAGAACTCGGGGTCCAAGGAAATTGGACGACTTTATTGTTTATAATTAATATTTTCTATATTTTTTGTTGGACGATTGTTGGGCTTAGCCCGTGATTTTATTTTATCGAGTCGAGCGTTTATGAGCTCCGTTCCGGGTTTTCTTGTTGGTTCTTTCCCGGGCCGTAAGTCGAACCAACCCTAGGGTCTAGGTATATATAGGTGTTGGGGTGTATTGCCGTGGATTCATGCAGAAAATAAACCCTGATATTCTATCTTTTCTTTGCGTTTTTACTTTCCGTTCCGGTGTGTACGACGAGAGTCGCTCTCGCGTCTGCCTTTGTTCATCGATAGGAATTAATATCCTATCAACTCCCTTGTGCATCCTGGATCTAGCACTCTTCACCAGGGTCTAGTAACCCTAATTCCATGCATAGCTGATTGAAGCGAGACTCAGCTACAGGCTAGGTGAGGATATCTGCTCGCTGCAGATCGGTATGGATTTTCTCGAGCTTGATATCCTTCTTCTCGACATGATCACAAATAAAGTGATGTCGGATTTCCACGTGCTTGCATCTGGTGTGAAGCACTGGATCCTGCGAGATACAAATAGCACTGTTGTTGTCGCAGAAGATTGGGATCTCATTCGCTTCAACTTTGTAGTCCTTCAACTGCTGACGAAATGATTTGAGAACAACAGCTTCCAGTGGCCATATACTCGGCTTCAGTCGTTGAAGTAGCTACTGGTTTGCATCTTTGAAAACCATGAGATCAGCTTGCTTCCAAAGAACTGACAAGTGCCCGACGTTGATTTCCTATCAACACGGCATCCTCCATAGTCAGCATCTGAATATCCTGTGAGCTCCAGATTATCTTCAGTAGGATACCACAGTCCCATATTGATTGTGCCTTTGGGATAGCGAAGGATTCGCTTGGCAGCTTCAAGATGGATGTGCTTGGGATTGCTTTGGAAGCGAACACACACTCCAACTGCAAACGCTATATCAGGCCTGCTTGCAGTGAGATATAGAAGGGATCCGATCAAAGCACGGTAGTCTGTAGCATCCACAGACTTCCCTTCTAGGTCTGTCTCCATCTTCTAGTTGGTGTTCATCAGAATCTTCACAGCTTTAGCTTGTTGAACACCAAACTTAGAAAGCATATCTCGAGTATATTCAGTTTGATTGATGAAGATTCCATCATCTTGCTGCTTCACTTGAAGACCTAGGAAGCAACTCATCAAGCCTATCATTGACATCTCATATTTGGTCTTCATTAGCTCTCCAAACTTCTCGATGAGCGACTGGTTTGGTGACCCAAATATGATGTCATCCACATAGATCTGGACCCATAACATATCTTCTCCATGATTGATAGTGAATAGGGTCCGATCTATCTTCCCTTTGTGGAATCCATTATCCACTAGGAATTGAGATAGTGTATCATACCACGCTCTAGGCGTCTGCTTCAATCCATACAGGGCCTTCTTCAGTCTATACACTTTATCTCCTTGCTCGAAACCCGGTGGCTGCTCCACATACACTTCTTCCTTGAGCTCTCCATTGAGAAACGCGCTCTTGACGTCCATTTGATAGACCTTGAATTTCTTAGCCTCTGCATAGGCAAGAAATAGTCTAATTACTTCAAGCCTAGCAGCTGGAGCGAAGGTCTCATCAAAATCGATCCCTTCCTCTTGGCAGTAGCCCTTGGCGACGAGTCGAGCCTTGTTTGTCATGACATTGTGGTCCTCGTCCGTCTTGTTCTTGAACACCCACTTGGTGCCAATCACATGCTGGAATTTGGGACGATCCACGAGATACCATACGTCGTTCCTGGTAAATTGGTTCAGCTCTTGTTGCATGGCAATCACCCAATTTGAATCTGCTAGGGCTTCCTCCACGCTTTCTGGCTCAATATTGGACAGAAAGCAACTAAACATAGCACTTACTCCAAATACTTGGCTTCTGGTCACCACGCCTTTGGATAAATCTCCAATGATTTGGCTTGGTGAATGATTCTTGAGCCATACACGCTTGGATCCACCAACTTCTTCTTCTTCTTCTTCTTCATGCGGGTCACTTGCTTCACCATCTGAAGCGACCTGAATGGGTGCTTGGCCTGCACTCACTTCTTGAGTCTTGGGGGCAGTTTCAACCTTTTCTTGGGCAACTTGATTGCTTGAATCCTTGATTTCTTCATCATCTTCAAGCATGTCCCAAGTCAGTGGATTGATGGGTTCCTCGCTTGGATTCTTGTCATTCGCTTGAACCTGTTCCTGTGGAATACTCAAAGAAGATTCATCAAATACGACATGGGGTAATTCCTCCACAATTAGGGTTTTGCAGTTGAATACTCTGTAAGCTTTGCTAGATGTAGAATATCCTAAGAATATTCCTTCATCTGCTTTGCTTTCGAAAGCTTTCAACTGTGACTTCCCATTATTGTGAATGAAGACCCTACAACCAAAGATATGGAAATAAGAGATGTTAGGAATTCTCCCTGTCCATATTTCATATGGTGTTTTGTCGAACCGTTTGTTGAGAAGCGTCCGATTTTGAGTGTAGCATGTGGTATTGGCAACTTCAGCCCAATACTTCATCGGAAGCTTCGAATCGGCAATCGTAGTACGAACAACCTCTTTAATGATTCGATTTCTTCTTTCAGCTACTCCGTTCTGCTGAGGTGTACGTGTTGAGGAAGTTTGGTGTGCTATCCCATGCTCCATGCAGTATGCTTCGATTGTTGAGTTTAGAAACTCTGTGCCTTTGTTGGAGCAAATGGTGGCGATCGCTTGATTCTTTTCCACAACAAGACGCTTGAGCAGTTGTGCTAGCTTGGACAGTGTCTCCTTCTTACTAAAGAGAAATACAACCCAAGTGTAGCGAGAGAAGTCGTCGACTACAACAAGAGTGTACTTCCTTCCATTGACGCTTACTGGAGTGACTGGTCCAAACATCCATGTGAAGCAGCTCCAGCACTCGCTTGGAAGATGCTTCATCTAGACTGGCGAAGTGCTTCTTCGTCTGCTTCCCTCGTTGGCATGGTGAGCATGGATGATCTTTTACAAAGACCTCATTAGGTATGCCCTGCACCAAGCCCTTCCGAGCTAAGCGATTGAACGTCTTGAAGTTGAGATGGTTCAAGCGTCGGTGCCATAGCCATCCAATTTCAGTAGCACTCCTAGCGACCAAGCACGTGTCCTCTTTGCAGCTATCCCATTGCGCAATGTAGACATTCCTTTGTCTAACTCCAGTGAGTGCAATCTGGGATGTTAGCTTGTTCTTCACAATGCACTTGTTGGAGATGAACTCCACCTTGTATCCTTTATCACAGAACTGTGAGATGGACAGCAAGTTGTGCTTTAGTCCTTCCACGTAGGAAACTTCTTCGATTCTGAGCTTTCCTATCTTCAGTACGCCGTATCCTTTGGTGCTTCCTTTAGAGTTGTCACCAAAGGTTACATGTGGACCCTTCTTCTCCACATAATCTTGAAGTAGAGCTTTCATGCCAGTCATGTGTCTTGAACATCCACTGTCCAAGTACCAAATTGGTTGACCTTCACTTGGCATGGGGTCCATGGCGCTCACCTGCAATTAGACAAGTTTTGGTACCCAAATCAGTTTGGGTCCTTGCAGGTTAGTCCCATTAGGTACCCACACTTGCTTCACTCTCTTTTGAGAGATAGCTTGTTCTTTGGGCTTCTTGACCTTCTTAAATTGTGACATCTGCTTAGATGCAGCTTCACATGTGCAACAGTGTTGGTCCTGGATTGTTAGAGGAAAAATGATTGGTGTTTAGTTGTTAGGTTTTTCGTTGTGTTTTCGTGTTCGTTTTCATTGTGTTTCGTGTCTTTTAGTGTGTCTTTTGGCTATGATTCGTTTGTTTGGAGTTTTTGGTACTTGTAGGATGAAAAGGGCGGAAACGAGAAGAAAGGTTGTTGAGCAATCATTGACCTCGAGTTCTAACCTCTCCTGATTTTATTGAAGATTCATTTTGGATGTAATAAAAGCATTATATCGAAGAGGGGTTCGATAGAAGCACATAGGCGAAAACGGAGGTCAATTTGGAGTTCGAATGAGGAAGATACGACCGAAACAAGAGAGTCGCGCGCGATCGTGCCAGTACCTGATCTGGCCGATCGGCCAGATTTCCTTAGGAATCTGAAATAAAAAACTAAGACTCAAATCAAATAACGAAATTAAACTAAGCAATTAAGAACTAAATCTAAGGAACTAGGAAGCAGTTAAATCAAATAAAAGAAAGCAATAAAGAACTTACGAGATTAAACGAAGAACGAAGAACTAAGTAAAAACTTGAATTAATTGAAGAACGAAGTAACGATCCGGATCGAACAAAGGAAAACTAAACTAAAGTATTTGAATGCTAAACTAGAGCTAAAACTAAGGTAAAAGTTCATAAAAGATGATAAAAGATGCTAAAATAATGAACAAAGTTTCAAACTTTGTTCAGATCCGGATTCTTAGTTCGTTTTCAAATACAAAATAATTACTTGTTTCCTTAGGAATCTGGCCGACCAGCCAAGTACTTATGTTCGTGGTTTAGCAGTTTCTGATCTGGCCGACCGGCCAGAACTCCTTCACCATTTGGCCGATCGGCCAGAAGTCCGCGTCCAGCTGTAGTTTCCTTATTTAATTAGGTTTTCCTCCTTATATATATACTAGTACTTTGGGACAAATTTGTATCATCTTTTATCATATTTTAGCTTTAGTTTTCAGCACTAAAACACTTTAGATTAGTTTTACTTTGTTCGGATCCGGATTCTTCTTAGTTGCAATTTAATTCAATACTTCTTTATTTAATTCAAGTTCTTCGTTCTTCGTCTAAATTTCGTAAGTTCTTTATTGCTTTCGTTTACTTGTTTTTAATTGCTTGCTTTCGTTTTAGATTCGTTTTCTTAATTGAAACTTGCGCCGAATGAAGAAGAGGAAATAATTACTTGTTTCCTTAGTAATTATTAACGAAAGTAACGAAGAACGAAGAACGCGAAGTAAAAGAAAAGACTTGAATTGAATTGCAACGAACTAAGAATCCGGATCCGAACAAAGTAAAACTAATCTAAAGTGTTTGAGTGCTGAAAACTAAAGCTAAAATATGATAAAAGAGGAATTTCTACAAAATTTGGAGGAGGTTGATGAGGTGAAAGAGGAAAGATCGACACTTGCGCCGAATGAAGAAGAGGACATAATCAAAGAATTTCTACGGAATTTTGAGGAGGTTGATGAAGTGGAAGAGGAAAGCTCGACATATGCATCGAATGAGGAAGTGATCATTAACTCTTTTCTTTCTAACCTCACCATTTGTGAAACATCTTTCTTTGCAGAGTTTAACTCAAAGATGTTGGAAAAGGAGTTTGAACCAAGTGTTAAATGACCTGAATCTTCGAGATTGTTCGAGAAGGGGGTGTGAGTGTGTCGCAAGGAGCATCAAAACGTCGCTCGGTGCTACGGGCTTGGGTTGATCGTATTCTTCGTCAAGCTAATGACGTTAAACAAGCGCTTGGTGGGAGGCAACCCACGTAAAAAGAATTAGATTTTTAATTTTCGTAGTATTTCTTGTTAATATTTGATTTTTCGTGTTAGTTAGTGTGTTTTTGCAGGAATTGGCGTCGGACACTCAGTCTCTGATCTGGCCGATCGGCCAGATTCCCTTAGGAATTTTGGACGATCGGCCAAACCTTTGCGAACGAATTCTGGCCAGTATCTATTCTGGCCGATCGGCCAGATTCCTTAAGGAATTCTGGACGATCGGCCAAAACCTGTGGGCCAGGCAGTTTTTGATCTCTCGGTTGGATCCACTTCTACTCCGTAGCTTCGTGATCCTAATGATCCCCGTTAACAAGACCCACGTTTCCAAGGTCCATTCGATCCATAGCTATATCTTGTGTCTTTTTATTTTTGTTTGAGTCTTTTATTTCTTTTTCATTATTTTGTTCGATTTTACGCTTTGGTATTGTGTTTTGTGTTTGTTTTGTAGGTACTACTTGGAATTTCTCGGGTTTTCAAGTGTGTTGGTCAACATTGTGCGATAAGATCCTTCTATCCCTTCCTTTTTTATTTTCTCGCAATGAGGTCATTGCTTGATTCTATGTGTGTGTGTGTGTGTGTGTGTTGGGGGGGGGGGGGGGGGGTATTTGAAACTTTGGCATGATGTGTTTAATTTTGTTGAGTCTTAGGAGTTAATTGAGTCAAATGAGCATGTGATGATAGTATTGTGAATTTGGCCGATGATAGAAAATTTTTGTTGATTTTTGGAGAAAAATTCATGATCTTTATTATGCATGGAACCTTGGCGAAGCGACGCATTTTATTCATTGAATTTGAAGTATGCTATGATGTCGGGAACAAGTTAGTTTGAACCCGTGAGAATTGAGCTATTTGTGCATATTTATGCCTATTCTTTGATTGAGTGATCATGCATGCTTCGTTGTTTCTAGAACTTGCCTTGTTTCTCCATCATGACCTTAGTATATTTACGAACTAGGAGATGATCTTAGGCCATCTTTCTTTAGCCACATGATCCCTATACACTAACCTTGTTCATAAACCTTTGTTTACCCCTTTTGAGCCTTTGTTAGCAGTTCTTTGTAAAACCGGATGATAGGAGGTTTGGATGGTTATGGATATCCTTAGTATTTATTGTTGGTGATATGGAAGGAGTTGAATAGAAAAATTTGGTTGTGGTGAAGAAGGAGGAGAAAGGAGTTTTAGATGCTTGATTTATGTAGTTAGTTATCCCTATGAGCTTAAAAAAAAAAAAAAAAAAAAAAAAAAAAAAAAAAAAAAAAAAAAAAAAAAAGATGAGAAAAAAAATAGAGCTTTTGTTCAACATTAGAAAGAACGTTTATTAGTGGAGCTCTAGAAAAAAAAAAGAAAAAAAAAAAAGAAAAGAAAGAGAGAATAAGAATATAAGCATAAGGGGGTAGTTAGCTTTGATTTATAGAGTTGATATTTTAGCATCTTTGAGTTTGTATTTGGTGTGTTGGATGGTAGAAGATGGAGTAAAAATCCATACTTTGGTTGGAGTTGAAAAGAGGTTGATGATTTAGATTTATTTGAGTCACTTAGCCTATACTTTCCCTACCTTAACCAATGTCCCTACATTACAAGCTTATATAAAGACCTTTTTTATCCTAATTTGTAAGTATTACATAAGGTGGAGATGTTGAGATTGAAGGCAAGCCTATGGTAAACATGTTGTATTGCATTGATATTGAGTGAACCCTATGATGTGCATTATCTTATACATCTTTCTTTGAGAGAGTTGAGTGTTCACTTTCATATATAAAATTTCACATGTTGGGGAGTGTTCTTTGATGGATTAGCATATTTTGAATTAGTTGAGTAGATTGTGTTGATTGATGCTAAGGTTGTGTGCATAGTTTTGATCATGATCATGAGAGTTTGTTTTCGAAAAGTTTTGAGGCCTATATAGTTCACAATACTTGAGTCTATTGTTTATTTCGTTTTTATATTGCTTGAGGACAAGCAAAGGTCTAAGTGTGGGGGATTTTGATTGGTGTTTAGTTGTTAGGTTTTTCGTTGTGTTTTCGTGTTCGTTTTCATTGTGTTTCATGTCTTTTAGTGTGTCTTTTGGCTATGATTCGTTTGTTTGGAGTTTTTGGTACTTGTAGGATGAAAAGGGCGGAAACGAGAAGAAAACGAGAAGAAAGGTTGTTGAGCAATCATTGACCTCGAGTTCTAACCTCTCATGATTTTATTTAAGATTCATTTGGATGTAATGAAAGCATTATATCTAAGAGGGGTTCGATAGGAGCACATAGGCGAAAACGGAGGTCAATTTGGAGTTCGAATGAGGAAGATACGGCCGAAACAAGAGAGTCGCGCGCGATCGTGCCAGTACCTGATCTGGCCGATCGGCCAGATTTCCTTAGGAATCTGGCCGACCGGCCAAGTACATTTGTGCGTGGTTTAGCAGTTTCTGATCTGGCCGACCGGCCAGAACTCCTTCAGCATTTGGCCGATCGGCCAGAAGTCCGCGTCCAACTGTAGTTTCCTTATTTAATTAGGTTTTCCTCCTTATATATATACTAGTACTTTGGGACGAATTGGTATCATCTTTTATCATATTTTAGCTTTAGTTTTCAGCACTAAAACACTTTAGATTAGTTTTACTTTGTTCTGATCCGGATTTTTAGTTCGTGCAATTTAATTCAAGACTTTTCTTTTAATTCGAGTTCTTCGTTCTTCGTTTAATTCTCGTAAGTTCTTTATTGTTTTCGTTTACTTGTTTTTAATTGCTTGCTTTCGTTTTAGATTCGTTTTCTTAATTGCTTCGTTTAAGTTCCTTAGTTTCATTTCGTTCTTTCGATTTTCAAGTTCTAGTTTAGATTCGTTTTTCTCAAGTTTCAATTCTCTCGTTTTTCAAAGCTTTCGTAGTTAGATTTATTTGTCTTTAAATTTCCAGATTTTATTTTAATATGTCTAAGGTAGTTTATGCTTTCTTTTATGCTTCCTTTATTTCTTTCTTTTCAATTCTTGCCTAGGTAGATATATTGCTTTCTTTTAGTTTAATTCTTAGATTTATTTCTTTCGTTCTAGATTATTTATTTACGTGCTTTTATTTATTGCTTTGATTTATTTTATTTGCCTAGGATTTAAAACAAAAACCCCAAATTCTTCTTTACTTGCTTTCTTAGTTTTAGGTTAGATTAGGTTTTACTACATAATTCATTGCCCTGCAAAGTTTTCCTTCGAGATTCGACATTGGGTTTTTACTTACTAAGTGCTAGGATAGATTTCGTTCTATTGCGAACACTTTTTAGTGAAACAAAAAAACACGTGGGGGGAGGGGGGGTGAATACGTGTTTTGAAGTTTTTCAACTTCTTTTCCAATAACTCAGAGTTTTAAGTAAAGTGCTCGCTTGAAAACTAAGACCTAGCCAAGGGTTGTATCTACAGTATAAGCTAGTCTCTTGACCTAAGCAAATGTTTGATCAAGAGTCAGACTTTACTCAAGATGCGGAAATTTGGTGAGCTAATCTTTCCTAAGTATTCGAAAACACAGTTTTAGGTTTGTTAAGTATGCTTGTGCGATGAATAACCAAGACAGTAAGAGTTTTAGGGTAAGAGATACGACACAGCGATTTAGAGTGGTTCGGTGATAAAACACCTACGTCCACTTGTTGCACTCGGCAACTAGTTCTCTTCACTTAAGAAATTTGAAGATTACGGGTTCTTCAAAAACCTATGTCAAGATCGAGCTTCACTTGCTTGGATCTGACGACGACAACTGGGTGATTACGGGTTCACCACACAAAACCTAAACTAGACTTGAAACTTCACTCGCTTCAGTCCAACGACAGGGAGATTACTGGTTCTCCTTAAGACCTAGCTTCGATCGAGCTTCACACAATCGTGTGTAAGCTTGGATCTAGACTCTATGATCGAGGCTTCTACTATCGAGGAAAATAGAGCCTTGGATCGAAACAACCTAACGATGAACACAAAAACCTAACGAACAGAACTTTAGGGTTAGGGTTTTTGGTTTCTCGATAGACACACTAATGAAGAGCTCTTTAGAGTAAGTGCAAAGATGGCTAGAGCTCTTCTCTAAGCTTGGTTATTAAGTGGGCTTAGAACTCTAAGTGTGAAGGTTGCGAAGACGAGTTCCGATAAAACTGAAACTCGGAGAACACTTGAAACAAAGACTCGAAAGTATGCTGAAAAGCTGGGAGTATTTGTTTGCAGTAGGCGTTGAATGCTCAAGTAGTGTTCTACTTCTCTTCGTCTTCATCCTTCACTATTTATAGGCGGAGGGTTGGCCGAGATCCGTTGCTTGGAAGGTGGTGATTGGTGTTTAGATGTTAGGATTTTTGTAGTGTTTTCGAGTCCGTTTTCGTTATGTTTTGTGTCTCTTTCGTTTGTCTTTTGCTATGATTTGGTTGTTTGGAGTTTGGTTCGTGTAGGATCATTAGGTGGAAGAAACGGAAGGAAACGGGTCAAAAAGGGCGAGGAATTGAGGAAAAATCAAGCATGGAGCGAGCACGACGTTGGACGATCGTCCAGAGTACGCTGGACGGCCGTCCAAAGTACGCTAGACGGCCATCCAGAGTATGCTGGATGAGCGCGGACATACCCTGGACGAGCGTCCAGGGAAGAATTGAAGAGCAGAGCGAGTGCTACGTTGGACGACCGTCCAACGTTCCGGCCAGCTGTTATTTCCTTGTATAATTAGGTTTTCATACCTATTATATATACTATCCCTTGTGCACGAATTCTACAAAACTTTTATCATTATTTAGCTACTCTAGATTAGTTTTTATTGTTCGGATCCGAATTCTTAGTTTTTGCAATTTAATTCAAGACTTCTTCGTTTAATTCAAGTTCTTCGTTCTTCGTTTAATTCTCATAAGTTCTTTATTGCTTTCGTTTACTTGTTTTAATTGCTTGCTTTCGTTTTAGATTCGTTTTCTTAATTGCTTCTTTTAATTTCCTTAGTTTAATTTCGTTCTTTCGATTTCTAGTTTAAAGTTTAGATTCGTTTTTCAAGTTTCAATTCTCTCGTTTTTAAAGCTTTCAAAGTTAGATTTATTTTTCCTTTAAATTTCCAGATTTTATTTATTATGTCTAAGGTAGTTTATGCTTTCTTTTATGCTTCCTTTATTGCTTTCTTTTCGATTCTTGCCTAGGCAGATTTATTGCTTTCTTTTAGTTTAATCCTCAGATTTATTTCTTGAGTTCTAGATTAGTTATTTACTTGCTTTTATTTATTGCTTTGATTTATTTTATTTGCCTAGGATTTAAAACAAAAACCCCAAAATCTTCTTTACTTGCTTTCTTAGTTTTAGGCTAGATTAGGTTTTACTACATAATTAATTGCCCTGCAAAGTTTTCCTTCGAGATTCGACATTGGGTTTTACTTGCTAGTGCTACGATAGGATTTCGCTCTATTGCGAACACTTTTTAGTGAAACAAATTTTGGCCCCGTTGCCGGGGAAAACTTTAGGCGATTTATTGTGTAGTATTTTTATTTTTTTTATTTTTATTTTTATTTGTGTTTCTTCGATTTTCTTGTTTCTCCCACTCGGTGCGTTTTACCCTTTTTGTTGAGTGTTGTTTATGCATGGTCGCCGAAGTCTTCAAAGTAATATAGCGCCCTACTTCGACAACATCCATCAAAGGAAAGCGATTTTAGCCGCGAAGGAGAAGGAGGAGATCGATTCACAAGACTTTTCTTTGGTCTTGTTATTTGCAGAGCCCGAAGCCATGGCAGCTAGAGTCGTCATGGGCGACTTTGCTCGCCCCACATTCACAGCCACCACTTCGGCAATTGTCCTGACGGAAGCGGTCAGGAATCATGAGCTTAAACCGCATCACATGGCGTTGCTCCCATCCTACCTAGGGCTACCCAACGAGGATGCTTTGACGTTCATCCGAGAGTTCTGCACGGTGGTGCAAACTTTCCCACTCTCGGGACTCACGGAGGATAACTTGAAGATGAAGTGCTTCCCGTACACCCTCAAGGATCAAGCAAAGTCATGGTATTTGGCGCTCCCGGCCAACTCTCTCACCACATGGAATGCGGTGTGTGAGAAGTTCATGCTCAAGTACTACCCGAACCGCAAGACTCAAGAGGTGCAGTCGAAGATTATGAATTTCTCCCAAGACAACGATGAGCCGTTTCACGAAGCATGGGAGAGGTTCCAAGAGCTACTTCAACAATGCCCCCATCATCAAATGGCATCGGAGTTGCTCTGGCAGTATTTCTACGACGCCCTCAATCAGACTTGTCAATTCATGGTGGATAGTTAGGCCGGAGGCAACATAGCGGTCAAGACAGCTGACGAGTTGAAGGATATTTTCGAGACGCTCGCTGCGAGTTCTCAACAAAAATCATCTAGACCAAGGAAAGTGGAGGCGAGTGCAGTTTCGATGAGCCCCGATTTGAAGAAGCAAATGGCCGACATGTTGAGGGACCTCGAAAACTTGAAGATGAAGCAAAGTGCACCGACCCCGAAGGAGGAAGAGAGGAAGCCCGATCAATGCGAGATTTGTGGAGAGCTTAGACATTATAGACTACCAGTGGCAAAATGCAGCATGCGTGAGTGAGGGTTTTATGCACTTAGGACTGGATCTGGTTCGGTGAGACAACGTGAAGCGAGAGGGGACTCGCGGACGATATGCAAAGCAGTGGCTCGAAAGAATCGCTGCTCTGATACCACTTGTTGGTCCCGGATTGTTAGAGTAAAAACACGTAGAGGGGGGGTGAATACGTGTTTTGAAGTTTTTCAACTTCTTTTCCAATAACTCAGAGGTTTAAGTATAGTGCTCGCTTAAAAACTAAGACCTAGCCAAGGGCTGGATCTACAGTATAAGCTAGTCTCTTGACCTAAGCAAATGCCTGATCAAGAGTGAGACTTTACTCAAGATGCGGAAATTCGGTGAGCTAATCTTTCCTAAGTATTTGAAAATACAGTTTTAGGTTTGTTAAGTATGTTTGTGCAATGAATAACCAAGACAGTAAGAGTTTTAGGGTAAGAGATACGACACAGCGATTTAGAGTGGTTCGGTGATGAAACACCTACGTCCACTTGTTGCACTTGGCAACTAGTTCTCTTCACTCAAGAACTTTGAAGATTACGGGTTCTTCAAAAACCTTTGTCAAGATCGAGCTTCACTTGCTTGGATCTGACGACGACAACTGGGTGATTACGGGTTCACCACACAAAACCTAAACTGGACTTGAAACTTTACTCGCTTCAGTCCAATGACAGGGAGATTACTGGTTCTCCTTAAGACCTAGCTTCGACCGAGCTTCACACAATCGAGGACTGTGTAAGCTTGGATCTAGACTCTATGATCGAGGCTTCTACTATCGAGGAAAGTAGAGCCTTGGATTGAAACAACCTAACGACGAACACAAAAACCTAACGAACAAAACTTTAGGTTAGGGTTTTTGGTTTCTCGATAGACACACTAATGAAGAGCTCTTTACAGTAAATGCAAAGATGGCTAGAGCTCTTCTCTAAGCTTGGTTATTAAGTGGGCTTAGAACTTTAAGTGTGAAGGTTGCGAAGACGAGTTCCGATGAAGCTGAACTCGGAGAACACTTGAAACAAAGACTCGAAAGTATGCTAAAAAGCTGGGAGTATTTGTTTGCAGTAGGCGCTGAATGCTCAAGTAGTGTTCTACTTCTCTTCGTCTTCATCCTTCACTATTTATAGGTGGAGGGTTGGCCGAGATCCGTTGCTTGGTAGGTGGCTTTGTCCCTCCTCCTCACGACAGTACTTGCGCAGGCCTTTTGCTTTTCAGGCGCGCCAGTTTGTCCCTTTGCCAAAAATGGCTAAGTTCCAAACATAACAGTAACTGGAGCGAGCCAGTACTGTTGATGGGGCCCTTGTCGGCAGTCAACTCCGCTGCTCCTCTCTTCATTCGACACGTGGAGATCTTGCAATTAATGCGGCGATCTTCAGTTTGACTGTAGTTCAAAATTGGAGCGGGAATTGAGCTGTCGCAATCTGTTAGGTAGGAGCTCGCTTCGCTTTAGAATTGGAGCGTCCGCTTCAAATGAGTCGCTTCAAGATCATACTGTAGCGAGTACTTAGGAAAATAAATTTCTCGAGTGTCCACTTTAGTATTTATTGACCCGCGTTGACTCGCTTCGACTCTTCTACTGTAGCGCTCGCTTCGCTTCGCTGTACTTCGGCACGCTTCACTTCGGCTCGCTAGACTTGCTTTGCTTGAAAAACACACTCAAGCGAGTGGCCTTCGCTTGAAATTCCTGCAGTCTAAAACCTAAGCGACTAAAGCAAAATAAAGAGCCATCCTAACAGTATAGGCTTAGAAAAATTCTAACATATTTCTACATCAATTAGGGTCGCTTGGGAATACGATACTTGGGGGTTTTGGGATCAAATCAAAACATACATTTTCAAGTGTCCCACTTGAGTTCCCCCTTAACAAGTTATATCCTTAACAATTCCCAACAAACAGTGTGTGCATGAGGGGTAGCGACTCGCTTGAGACACACCTATGCTCTTGCCCTTTTGCTTATATCCTGAAGCGACTTGCTTCGGATTAGCCTTAGGCTTAGAGACTGACTTATATAGGGTTTATGTTCTTTGCAAGCGACTCGCTTGGTTTCTTTGAAGCGGTCAACCTAGGGTTTTGACCCTGACTCACTTGAGAAACCTTTGGGGTTTGAAGCGACCTCTTGGGTGCTTCAAGTACTTCCCCCTCAACGTAAGTACGGTTGGACCATCTCCAATCCGACTCACGTGACACGTAGACATTACTTCTCTTTTTGAAAGGAAGATCCTTTGTCTTGAGTGTCTTGGTTTGAGACATAGAAGCTTCAACATTTTTCCCTTTACCCTTTGATTGGTAAGATTTAGCATTGTGAGTGCTAGGGATTGTTGATTTCGGCTTACCCTTAGATTCTTCCCTTGAAGATATAGACATCTTCATTGGTTTCCTCTTAGGGTTCTCAAACACTTTGCCCTTGTCTTTGTTAGTGGTTACTTTAAAGGCAGTGGGCACATCCAAAGGAACTGATGGTGTTGTGTTAGAAGCACCAACAAAGACTGTAGGCTTGGAAGGTCCACCCTCATATCCAAGGCCTCCCTTTCTACCAAAAGGTAGAAGCGAGCTCTCTAGTGCCTGCCTAGCGAATGAGGCTTTGTTCAAGTTGGCCACTAGATTGGATTGGGTTTCATACCTTCCCTCCAAGCTTCTATGCCTAGCGAAGAGATCCTCGAACTTACTAGTCATAGCCCTAAGATTATCCTTGACTTCATCAAGTTCAGTGGCTAACTTTCGGTTCTCCTTCTTGCTATCAGACATAGCTTGTTTCAACACTTCGTGGTCGCTTAACAATTTATGGTGTTTGTTAAGCAACTCACTACATGTCGAGGAATGAACTTCATCTTCGTGAGTGTGTGCTTGTGTAATTGAACTGGTTGAAGGATAGAAGAATACCTCTCCCGTATCTTCATCGGTGAGCGCCATCAATCCAAGATCCTTTCCCTCGCTGGAGTTGGGATCAGTGAATGCGTCTGAGTCGCTTGAAACTTCCTCATTTGAAGCGACTGGTGTCTCGCTAGCGACTAGCTCTCTCCGGGATCCTTCTCTCTTTGCCTTCAGTTCATCACGCTCCTTGGCACTTAACTTTGGGCAATCAGATTTGTAGTGGCCCATCTTGTGGCAGTGATAGCACTCCATATCCATCATGTCTCTGGGGATCGGCTTGGACGTCTCTTCTCTTTTCCCTTTGCCATCACGAGCATCAGTGCTCTTTCCCTTGTACTGCTTATAAAACCTCTTGTACTTTCCCACGCGTGAATTGATTTTGTTGAAGTTCTTTGATAGAAACGCGCAGTGCTCTTCCAGTTCCTCCCTTGACATCTTTGCAAGCGTCTGGTCGCTTGGAGCTTCTGTGGCTTTGAAAGCGACCCCTTTGGATGACGCTGAACCTTCATCTTCGTCGTCATGACTCATCCGGTTGAGATCGAACTCGTGAGCCTTGAGTTCGGAGAACAGAATCTCCGGTGTGAGCTTAGACAGATCCTTAGTTGCCAGATACAACTCCTTCATGGTTTGCCACTTTCGTGTGAGGGCTCGAACGATCTTGAGATTAACTTCCTTGTCCGTGAACTCTTTGCCTAGTGAGATAAGAGTGGCAATCATGTTGGTGACTCTTAGCTCGAAGGCGTCGATCGACTCTCCAGACTTCATGGTGAGGCTTTCAAACTCCTACATTAGTACGGCAAGCTTGTTTTCCTTGCTCTTGTCAGTGCCTTGGGAAACTAGGGCTAGAGTCTCCCACATTTCTTTCGCAGTTGTGCACTTCCTAATCCTAGGAAGGTAGGCATCTGACACCGTGCTCTGCGTCGTGTGGCGAGCTATACGGTCTAGATTGGCGATCTTGAAGTCATTGGAAGTGTAGTCGTCCTTTTCCTTCTCAACATACTCCTGTCTGACATAGGTTGTGCGGCCTTCGACGGCTGGTACATTCACAGAGATTGCTTTCTTGATCTCGATCGGTCCATCCTCTATGACCTCCCACATTCTGTCGTGGATGGAACATACGAAACTCTCTACACGAAAGCTCCATGTTTCATATTCTTCTATAGAGAAGTGCAGAAGATTCGATGCACTGTAGGTAGACATGGTAAACTATCAGTAGCAATGCAGTATGCGTGAGTGAGGGTTTTATGCACTTAGGAAAATCTGGATCCGGTTCAGTGAGACAACGTGAAGCGAGAGGGGACTCGCTTCCGATATGCAAAGCAGTGGCTCGAAAGAACCACTGCTCTGATACCACTTGTTGGTCCCGGATTGTTAGAGGAAAAACACGTAGAGGGGGAGAGGGGGTGAATACGTGTTTTGAAGTTTTTTAACTTCTTTTTCTAATAACTCAGAGTAACAAGTAAAGCGCTCGCTTCAACTACTAAGACCTAGCCGAGAGCTAGATCTACAATGTTAGCAAATCTCTTGACCTAAGCTAGAGCTTGATCAAGAGTGAGGCTTTACTCGAGATGCGGAATTCGGTGAGCTAATCTTTCCTAAGTATTTGAAAATTCAGTTTAAGTTTGTTTAAGTTGCTTGTGCAAATGTATAATCAAACAGTAAACAAATTGAGAGATTAGGGTTTAGAGATACAACACAGAGATTTAGAGTGGTTCGGTGATAAAACACCTACGTCCACTTGTTGCACAAGGCAACTGATTCTCTTCACTCAAGAACCTTGAGGACTTGCAGGCTCCTCAAAAACCAAAGTCAAAATCGAGCTTCACTTGCTTGGATCTGATGACAACAACTGGGTGATTACGGGTTCACCACAAAACCTAGACTGGACTTAAGCTTCACTCGCTTCAGTCCGAAACTGGGAGATTACAGGTTCTCCACTCTAACCTAGCTTCGATCGAGCTTCACACAATCGAGGACTGTGCTAGCTTGGATCTAGACTCTATGATCGAGGCTTCTACTATCGAGGAAAGTAGAGCCTTGGATCGAAACAACCTTTAGACGAACACAAAACCTAACAGACAGAACTTAGGGTTAGGGTTTTTGGTTTACGACGAACACACTAATGAAGAACTCTTTACAACGAGTGCAAAGTAGGCTAGAGTTCTTCTCTAAGCTTGGATATGGAATGGGCTTAGATTTCTAAGTGTGAAGGTTGCGGAGACGAGCTTCGAATGGAACAGAAGCTCGGAGAACACTTGAAACAAAGACTCGTAGAATGCTGAAAGCTGGGAGTGTTTGTTTGCAGTATGTGCTGAATGCTCAAGTAGTGTTTTGCACTTCTCCGTCTTGATCCTTCACTATTTATAGGCGGAGGGTTGGGCAGGAGTTGTTGCTTTGTGGGTGGCTTTGTCTCTCCTCCTCTCGACAGTACTTGCGCAGGCCTGCTGCTTTTCAGACGCGTAGATTTGGCACTTTGCAAAAAATGGCTAAGTTCCAAGTGTAACAGTAACTAGAGCGATCCAGTACTGTTGCGGCGCCCTTGTCGGCCTGGCAGTCAACTCCGTTGCTCCTCTCTTCATTCGACACGTTTATTTGACACGTGGAGATCTTGCAATTAATGCGGCGATCCTCAGTTGACTGGAGTTCAAATTCGGAGCGGGAATTGAGTTGTCGCAATCTGTTAGGTAGGAGCTCGCTTCGCTTTAGAATTGGAGCGTCCGCTTCAAATGAGTCGCTTCGGGTCATACTTGAAGCGTATACTTTGGAAATAGAATTTCCGAGTATTACTTAAGTGAACGTTTGACCCGCTTTGAATTTTACTGTAGCGCTCGTTTCGCTTCGCTACTCTTCGGCACGCTTCGCTTCGGCTTGCTAGACTTGCTTCGCTTGAAAAACACACTCAAGTGAGTGGCCTTCGCATGGAAATCCTGTAGTCTAAAACCTAAGCGACTAAAGCAAAATAAAGAGTCATCCTAACAGTATAGGCTTAGAAAAATTCTAACCTATTCTACATCAATTAGGGTCGCTTGGGAATAGGATACTTAGGGGTTTTGGGATCAAATCAAAAAATATATTTTTATTTTCAAGTGTCCCATTTGAGTTCTCCCTTAACATATTACATCCTTAACAATTCCCAACACTCCCGCACCCCGGTCTTGATATTTTTTTAATGGGCCACTTCGAATGAGCCATTCGATGTCATACATCAGATTTTTGCATTCTTCTGTTTCATGCCCGAAGTCCTTGTGGAAGTGGCAGTATTTTTCCCTTGATCGCGGCTTTCCCGTCTCCCTCATAGGTCGAGGTCTCTCGAACAAGTTGGCATGTAACTCGAGGATTTCTAACCTCGGCTTTGTCAGTGGAGTGAACTGTGGGACGGGCCGCTGTACGGGTTGTGACGTGAATTGATTTCGTGCAGGTGGTGCTGGGTTTTGCCGATCCTAGGCGGGATTCTAATGGACCGCGTTGAATACGTTCCATCACGCTCTTGCGCGGCACCTCCTCCTCCTTCTTCTTGTCCGAGGTGTCACCTCGGTCTCCCTCTCTCCTTCGCCTGGTTGCCTCATCAATTTTCGCGAACTTATCCGTGATGGCCCACAACTCCATAATGGTTTGGGGCTCCCTTGCTAGTATCTCCTTGTACAGGGCATCCGAGGTGATGGTATTTTGGAATGCCGAGATGACAAGGAGGTCGCTAAGACCTCGGGTCTGGAGGTACTCCCTATCAAACCGTCTCATGAAGTCCTGGATGGTCTCGCCTCTATTCTGCTTCACGGTGAGCAGATGTGCTGGTGTGTGCTTCACCTCGGCACGCTGAGAGAAACTTCGCGAGAAGGTGTCCATCAGCTCGTTGTACGACCTGATTGACCCATAGGTAGACTGTCAAACCACTCCCGAGCATTATCTACTAGCATCTCGGGAAATAGCTTACACATGTAAATATTTCCTAAGTTCTGGTTCAACAGGTTGTACTTGAACTGACTTAGGAAATTGTTAGGATTCCATATCCCGTTGTACGGTGTAATGTTGGGATCCTTGTAGCTCTCTGGCATGGGAGTGTTAAGGATGTCATCTGAGAGTGGACTAACAATTCTCCCAAAAGCATCAAAGATCTCGGCACCTTCTACGCGTTTGCCCTGAGGTGGAGCAACGTAGGGCGGGGGTGTTCCCTGCGGTAGGCCTCAGATCTGCTGGAGTTGGTGTCGCAGATCTTGTCCACCGGGTGCCACGGGTAGATTAACTCGATGTCCTACGCCGGGCTGGGCTGCTCTCTGTTCCTCCCCATACTGGTGTAGGAACTCTCTTTCCCTGGTAGTGGTAAGGTAGTTCCGCAGTAATTTCTGGATTCCGGGAGGAGGAGGAGCAGCGTTGTTGATTCGAAGAACTGGGGAAGGTCGTTGATTGACTTCGGGCTCAAACAACTTGTGCTCGCGCTCCGCTGTGAGATCTTCAATGTGGGCTTCCGGAGTTCGCCGATGTTGCTGCCCTGTTGGGTTGTTTTGAGTTGGATTTGCGGAGGAATTCCCGCGAGGTCCTAGGCGTAAGCCTATGGGACCTCGGGGCGTTTGAACTAGAGGATGCGGTGGCAAGGGCGGCAGCACGGCATCTCCTCCGGGGTGGTGTCCTTCAATAGGTGGAACCTCTTCGTCCTCGTTGTGGCCATCCAGAGGAACGTCGAGGTGCGACTGTTCTTCATGGGAGGAGCCTAGTACTGGATCTTCCTGTTGGATTCTCCGGCTCCGTCGGCGCCTTGGTATAGTGGGGGAGGTTCTCGATGAACTTCCCCTGAGAAACCGTCTTCTGGGAGCCGTGAAACTTTGAGCAAAACAACGAACAGATAGAATTCAGATCACGAATTTATCTCGATTCCCACATACGGCGCCAGTGATGAATCTTAAATTCGTTGCTATAAATTAGATCGATAGTTTGTAGTGATTGTGTGCGGGAAATATAAAGAACACGAGAGGGGTTTTACGTGGTTCGATCAATCGATCTACGTCCACGGGAGAAAAAAGAGAGTTTTAGTATTATGAGTAGTATATGTGTGTTACAATCAATCTCATCTTCTATTTATACCTAATCTAACGTTCATCATGGGTGATGAATGTGGGATCGTGGCCTCAATAGTGGGTGGCCGTTTTTTCATCCATTACTCCACGTACGTTTTAGGGCTCAACTCTCTGGGCCTGTATTGGACTTCTTGGTATGGATTGGGCCGAGCTGTGTATGGGCCGAGGTGGCACTTGGGCCGTATGCCGAGGTGAAGAGTTAGGCCTAGGGAGGTGGGCCATATCCTATCATTGGGGATTCATAATTTCTTGAGATTTAAACGGTTATTTTTTCTCTGCACTCATTTTTTTTAGAACTTTGATAAGTTGGGGTTTAGAATTTCTTGAGATTTAAAGGGATATTTTCTCTCTTCTCTCATTTTTTCCGCATCAAAGATTACGCAGCCTAAGCTTTCAACAACATAAATTTAAAAACCGTGCTATCGGGGACTCTAACCCGAAACCTTTAACCCCAAATTTAGCCCCTGCTAGGTCTTTCCTTTGGCTCATTATGTACATTGTTTCCATGTTCGAGCATTCACAACTTGTTAAATACTATATTACTCCTCTAAAATATGCATATTTATATTTTATACGAATTTTAATAAAATGTTAAAAAAAGTTAGGGGATGTTGTTAGTGTCAATACCCCAAAATAGCCCAAATCAATATGTAAAGGAAAAAAATAATTCTCCATGAGTAAATGGTATAAATATAGCCTACTTTTTAAAATTGGGACAATTATACCCTTAATGATATAATTAAGGATAAATTGATTAAATTAATTGAAAAAATAGATTAAAAAAAAAAAAAAGGCAACAGCCCCAATTATGCGTGCGCAACCCACCCCCCACCCCCAACCTCACTCTTCTGCGCTGCCCCTCCTCCGTCGTCGGCATCGCCCCTCCTCTGTCACTGGCGCCGCACTATCCTCCGTTGTTGGCGAAGATACAGTGAAGCCTCGCACTCTCCTTCTGTCTTCGCCTCTCCTTCTCCGATTCCGTTGTCGGCGCCGCTTTGATCTCTTCTTCTGCTTCTGCTGCTCGCCACTTCCGCACTATCCTCCGTTACCGGCGAAGATACAGTGAAGCCCCGCACCCTCTTTCTCTCTTCGCTTCTCCTTCTCCGACTCCGTTGCTGGCGCCGCTCCGATTTCTTCTTTTGCTGCGATCTCTTCCTCTACTGTTGTTCTGTTATTGGCCGTGTGAGTGTGTAACTTTGGTCGTGATCGTGAATAAAGTGGTCGTGAGTAGTCATGGTCGTGTGTGATTTGATCGTGGTCGTGTGTGATTTGGTCGTTCTTGTCGTGTGAGTGTGTAAATTTGGTCGTGATCGTGAATAAAGTGGTCGTGAGTGATCATGGTTGTGTGTGATATGGTCGTGCTCGTGTGTGTTTTGGTCGTGAGTGATCATGGTCGTGCTCGTGTGTGATTTGGTCGTGTGAACGTTGAACCATAACAAGATATATTAAGGGTATAATTGTCCCAAATTCAAAAAAAGAGCTACATTTGTACCATTTACTTATGGAGGGCTATTTTTTTCCTTCACTTATTCATTTGGGCTATTTTGGTCCTCCCCTCATGTTGTTAATATTGTACTAATATAGTAAATAATTAGGGGTTGATTGAGTGCAGAGCAAAGTAGCTGTTGTTAGTGTCAAAAAGGGTAATAAGATATTCTGATAGAACAATTTATCAACAGAGAAAATTATGCATATCATGACCTGAGGGGAGAGTAGTACTCTAATTAGCCCGAACTACATAAATGAGAGACTTCAATGCTATCTCCACTCTCACATTACTGACCAAAACAATACTCCCTCCTATTTTATTTATAAGTCGTGTATATTTTGATTATTTGCAAATTAAATGTCATTTTAAATTTTTCTTCCATAATTTCCCTCAATTAATACTCTTATTTACTAATCATTTCAACGAATCTGATTCACATTTTTCTCTAAGTCAAACAAAATGCCAAAAATTTCTCTTCATTCACCCAATAAATACTCACATTAAATAAGGTTAATATGGGTTAAAAAGAGATTTATTAATATCTGTGCACAACCCCAAAACGACATATAAAAAGAATAGGAGGGAGTATAACCTTATATTCAAACGTACATCTACTCAAAGAAGTATTACACTTAATTGAAATTTACATTACGTCATGTATGTATAAAAATAACAATGATACTAAAAATGACGAAAGAAATGAATCAAGCAGAAAACCTTGAATTCTGTATTATAATTCGTCATTAGATATCATCCCCACTTCTTAAGTAATGCAACTCTATGTCATGAGTCCGACTATTAATTTTGTGGCTTAGTTTACTAATCTGGAATGAAAAAAATTGTAGTTGCAAAGATTTTATAAAGAAAGAAAAATAGTGGTAAAGTGGCGTTATTATTTGTCACGTGTAAGTGTAACTACACAAGTGGAAAATCAGGCTGTTGTGAAAGGAAATTTGAGTTATCTTCATTGAAAGTTTGAAACGATTGAAATATGTTTTCTAAATTTCATATTTTATTTTTATTTTTATTTTGTCCATGTATTTACTATTCGTAGTAGATTATTTTAGCCTTGAGGGACATGAAAAAACCAGTTTTATCTTCTCTCATATGGTTTTTCCGCTACGCATACGTCTGAAGAGATCCCTCCCATACGCAAGCCTCTATAAATGCCTCCGTGCGACCCCAATGTCCACGATAACAAAAACATTTGCAGGGTCATTGACACGTCATTAGTTTATTAGTATTTTATATTATTTATATTTAATAGTCTAGTTAATAAATAAATGTATAAATAAGTATTGCGATGTTTATCGGCCCGTTGTCCAGTTGAACCCATTAGGGTGCGTATAGTTAGTCTATTTATTCAATTGTAATCTAGGGTTCTATTAATTGAATGTTAAATTATAAATTAAGTTCTTCTTATAGTCGAGGGAATCGGAATAGGCACAAGCTCAAAATTGTGCGATCGATACAATTCCGGAGCGGGGTCGTATTAGTCATCACAACCAACAATTACACATAACTATTGTTTAAGAGTGGAAAAAAATTGCTTGCGGTCTGAAACAATAATTCCATTATTAATTTTTACAACTTGAATAAATATATAAAGGTTGGCCGCTGCCCTATGTTGACTGCAGAACAAATTATTAAAATATAGCCAACTAATCAAATAAAACAATTCAAGAGTTTTGTACTATTAGGTGCTAAACGTCAACAGTTTTGTATTAATTGCTAAAAACTTGATTACATGTTAGTTACAGATAGGAACATCATTCTTGATTTTTTGTTATTTCTACAACCATTTATTTCCCCTATGTTCTTTAGTGAGAATTGAAGAGATCAAAGAGAGAAAAGAAAAACAAGAAAAGAATTTTACAATCTTCAATCCCTCATTCCCTCGTCACCATCCTTGATCAAATTTTGGATCCTAAAGGAACATTCTGGATTTCCTGGAAAACATAAACCAAGGCTTCATTCCCTCCTCAAAAAAGTTGTTTTTAGCAACATATTCTTGAAAAATCTTCACTCCTCAAAATAGATACTTCTTTGGAGATCCGAATCCGAGACGCGGACACGACATCATCGAGTCTCACATGGTTGACCGAATGCTTTCGGTGTGAGCTTTACTTTGCTGGCACCAGATGTGGAGCATATCATGGTAGTACTCGTTATAAAGAACTATACTTAAAGAATGTATTTTAAAATTCATTATCATAAAACTCAAAACCACCTAAAAAGTTAACAGTTCTAAAAGTATTAGTATATTATAAGAACTTATTTTATGAGCATTAATATAAATATTAGCAATCACAGCCTATAACTACTTACTCCCTCCGTCTCTCATAGGAGGAGACATTTCTTTTTGGAGACGAGATTTAAATAAGGTTGGGTTTGTGTGTTAAAGTGGAGAGTGCATATGTAAAAAGTTTTTTTTTTTTTTTTTAGTAATTTCTTACCCAATATAAAAATGTATCATCTTATTGGGGACGTACAAAAAAGAAAAACTTACTCATTCACAAGGAACGAAGAGAGTATATAATAACAACACAATATTTTAGTAGTGTAATACAATGACGGACTCAGAAATTTAAATGCAGGGCGGGGTCAAAAATAATTCTTAAATATCTTAATGATCTGCTCATTAATAAGCCATATTGTAAGTAACAATATAATTAGTTAAACATTCCTTTCATATCATTTTTAATATAAAATTATAAAATCATCATTTGTATTTTATAATATTACTGTAGGAAACCCTAGTTTCCTCTTACCACCATTAACGCAACGCAAACTAAACTGTAAATTTGCAAACAAACAGAAATGGAATCGAAAATTTCTTAGCTCAAAAATCATCCATTAACTACAATGGTACAGTGCCCTATTTATAGAAAATGGAAATGAAGAAAGGCGCGTTTATGAATATAAACGCGTCTTCATTTTCCACCATCGATCTCATCCAATCCTACGGCTAGAAATGAAAGCATGTTACTTATCCAGCTGGCATACCAGCGTGGCATCTATACTAACCGACATTACACGTGTTATAACTGATTGGTTACAAACAAAATTAGCCCAACGGCTAGTAGCAAAGAATGAAACTTGAAACAGAACTCCAGCTTCATCATCTTCAACTCCAACTCCAGTAGCTGCTTCACTTCTTAATCTCTGATTTTCCATACCCCTCCTCAAGATTAGCCTGGTGTAAATCCACAAGGCCAATCTTGCACAACAAAAATTTGAAACGTGGCCCAGCAAGTGATTTAGTAAACAAATCTGCCAACTGCAGAGATGAAGAAATAGATGTAGGGATTAGGAAGCCTGATTTATACTTATCCCTCACCCAGTGACAATCTATCTCTATGTGTTTAGTTCTCTCATGGAAAACTGTATTGCGAGTAATATGGATGGCAGCTTTGTTATCACAATGCAATGGAATAGGTAGATCAGTCACACAACCAAAATCCTTCAACATAAAAGAAATCCAATACAACTCTCTAGAAGTTGTACTCAAACTCCTATACTCTGCTTCAGCTGTGGATGTAGAAACAGTAGCTTGTTTCTTACATCTCCAGGAAATGAGTGATGCTCCCATAAAAACACAAAATCCTGTCAATGATCTCCTAGTAGTAGAACATGTAGCCCAGTCTGCATCTGAGAATCCTTGAATGTGTGTGACATCACCTGATTTATAGAATAAACCTAGAGAGGGACTTCCTTTAAGATATTTCAGTACATGCAAGGCTGCATCCCAATGAGCAGTACAAGGTTTACCAACAAATTGACTTAATTGTTGAACTGAATAGGCTAAATCAGGCCTAGTTAAATTTAGATAAAGAAGCTTTCCAACCAATCTTCTATATGGTTCAGGATCTACTAGCAATGAATCTCTAGATTCAACCAGTGTGATACCTGGGGGCATAGGAGTTCCAACACTCTTGCAACCCACTAATCCAGCTGATGCTATCAAGTCCAAAACATACTTGCACTGGTTTAGTGCAATACCATCCTCCCCTCTAGCTATTTCCATCCCCAAGAAATAATGTGCAGCTCCTAGATCTTTAATAGTGAACAACTTATGAAGTTTAGATTTGACATCTTCTATTAGATCAAGAGAAGGACTAGCAATTAGGACATCATCAACATATACCAACAAGCAAATGAAATCCCCTCCTGGCCCCTTTGTAAACAAGCAAGAATCTCCAACAGAAGAAGCAAATCCTAATTTTGTGAGTTGTGTACTAAACTCCAAATTCCACTCCCTTGAGGCCTGCTTTAGGCCATACAAACTTTTAATCAACTTGCAAACCTCACCTGATTTTGCCTTTGTATATCCCTGAGGTGGAGTCATATATATTTCCTCATGTAGGAACCCATGCAAGAAAGCATTATTAACATCTATTTGATGCAAATACCATGACTTATGAGCAGCTATAGCTATCAACATTCTCACTGAAACCAATTTAGCAACAGGTGAAAACACTTCATCATAATCTATGCCATATGATTGATTGTAACCCTTTGCCACCAACCTAGCCTTATATCTTTCAATATTACCAGAGGGAGTAAGCTTTACCTTATACACCCATTTGCATCCAATTGCCTTCTTTCCTGGTGGCAATTTCACCAGCTGCCATGTCTGATTCTCCTCCAAGGCCTGAATCTCTCTGCTCATAGCTTCTTCCCATTCAGCATGACCACTTGCTTCTTTATATGTTCCTGGTTCTTGAACAGAAGCCAGATTAAACAAATACTCAGTGTAAGCTGTGGTTAAGCCTTGTGATATTTGATAGGGAAAAGTAGGTGGTGATCCACTAGCACACTCACCCACTGCCACATTACTGACTAGATGCCCTGTATAGTCATTCATCCAGAGAGGTTGTCTTCTTGCCCTCTTCCTAGCTCTTTCCTCCATTTGACAAGGTGCGGTAGATGATTGGGCATCATCACTTGATGTTCTGTAACAGAAACATCACTCCCATCCAAACTATCCACCTCATCTTCATTCTGGTCCTCTGACTCTTCCATTATTGTTGAACTATCATCTGTAACTGGTAATATTGGAGAGTCAATTACTTGTGTTTGAATAGGAGAGGGCTCATTAGTATCTGAAAATGGATAAACTGAATCAACAAACTTAACATCTCTTGACACTATTGTCTTGAGATGAGTTAAGTCATATAGTAAGTATCCCTTATGTATTCCATCATACCCAAGAAAGACACACTCACTTCTAGAATCAAATTTTCCCTTACCAGGATGTGTATTAGCTGCATATGCTAAACAACCAAATGGTCTTAGCACATTAAAGTCTGGTTCTTCTCCATACATCACTTTATAAGGTGATTCCCAATTTAACACCCTACTTGGCAGCCTATTAAGCATCCAAGTTGCTGTCAAAATTGAGTATGGCCAGAACTTCTCTGGTAATGAACTCTGATACATCAGAGCTCTTGAAGTTGAAAGCAGGTTCCTATGCCTCCTTTTAACTATACCATTTTGCTCTGGGGCTCTCACACAAGATCTTTGGTGGATTATCCCAAAAGAATTCAACATATTTGCTACATGTCTGTTCACAAACTCAGAACCATTGTCTGACCTTAGCTTCTTTACAGTTTTCCCAAACTGATTTTTCACCATCAATATATAAGTTCTGAGAATTGAACAGACCAGGTCTTTTGAACTCATCAAGAAGGTCCAAACCATCCTACTGTGATCCTCTACCACAGTCAATACATACTTAGTATTACACACTTTCACAGTCGTATGGACCCCAAACATCAATGTGTATTAACTCAAAAGTCTCATCAGTTCTTCTATTTCACACTGGATATGGATCCTTGCAGTGTTTTGCCTTTACACAGATCTCACAGTTCTTAATACTTTCTAATATATCATGTGTGAACTGCCCATTCAATCCCTTCATATGCTTCAGTGTATTCAATGAAGGATGTCCTAAGAATATGTGCCACTTCTCCATTGTCATTTCACTTGGATTGAAGAAATTACAAAAATGATTCTCAACTGTGGTTTGTATCACATAGAGATTCTTCTCAACCTTACCAATTCCCAAAAACATGATCTGAATTCTTTCTCTGTATCAGACAATGTGTCTTGTAGAAAGTACATCTCACATCCAATTCATCAATCAGCTGTGCAACAGACAGTAGATTATGGGTAAAGCCTTGTACATATAACACATTATAGAGTGTTATGTCCTTATTCACTCTCACTGTGCCTGAATAATAGACCATCTTTGTACTACCATCTGGTAAATGCACTTTAACTGGCCTCCCAAGCTTACTATATGTCACCATCATGTTCCTATTACTACATACATGAGCACTTGCTCCTGAGTCTATTATCCAACAAACTCCTTCCATACTTGGCACTACACTGAAAGCATAGTGCCCATCAAAATCCTCCACTATCTTATCCACTGACTGATGCACCATATTCACATTTGTGCTACTGTTATCACTATTACTTGCTCCTTTGCTTAACAATCCTTCAAGGCACTTTGCTAACTCATTCTGTATGATCTTCCCAAAATCTTGACTGTTATCACTACCCACAGACCTTCCTCCTTCTGATCTTGTATCACCTTCATTCTCAACATAATTCACTCTGTTTCTATCCTGTCCTTTCTTCAACTCCTTATACCAATCTGGGTAGCCATTCAATTTGAAACACTCACTTACTTCATGTCCTACTCCATTACAATGTGTACACCTCATTTTCAATCTGTCTTCCTTGCTAACTCTTTTCTTAAATTCTGTATTACCTCCATTCATGTACTTAATAGCTTTCCCAATCTGCATAGCTAATCTTGTATCCACTGCTGCTACATCTTCAATGATCCCTTTCTGGTCTTCCACCTGTATTATCATTGAATATGCCTCATCCACTGTTGGCAGTGGATTCATCAACAATATCTGACTTCGTACTTGGTCATAACCATCATGTAACCCGTTTCACTAAAAAGTGTTCGCAATAGACGAAATCTATCGTAGCACTAGCAAGTAAAACCTAAGTATCGAATCTCAAGGAAAACTTAACAGGGCAATTAATTATGTAGTAAATCCTAATCTAGCCTAAATCTAGGAAAGCAAGTAAAGAAGAATTTGGGGTTTTGGTTTTTAAATCCTAGGCAAATAAAATAAATCAAAGCAATTAAAATCAAAGCAAATAAATCTAATCTAAAAGCTGGAAATAAATCGAAGTAAATAAACTTAGAAAATTAAACTAGAAGAAAACAATAAATCTACCTAGGCAAGAATCGAAAAGAAAGCAATAAAGGAAGCATAAAAGAAAGCATAAACTACCTTAGACATAATAAAATAAAATTTGGAAATTTAAAGACAAATAAATTTAACTACGAAAGCTTTAAAAACGAGAGATTTGAAATCGAAGGAAAACGAAACTAAACTAGAACTTGAAAATTGAAAGAACGGAATTAAACTAAGGAACTTAAACGAAGCAATTAAGAAAACGAATCTAAAACTAAAGCAAGTAATTAAAGCAAATAAACGAAAGCAATAAAAGAACTTGCGAAGTTAAGACGAAGAACGAAGAACTTGATTTAAACGAACTAAACGAGGAATTCGGATCCGAACAAAGTAAAACTAATCTAGAGTATTTGAATGTTGAAAACTAAGCTAAAACTAATGTAAAAGGGTTGTAGAATTCGTGCACAAGGGATAGTATATATAATAGGTATGAAAACCTAATTATACAAGGAAACTACAGCTGGCCGGAACGTTGGACGGTCGTCCAACGTACGCTGGACGCTCGTCCAACGTCGCACTCGCATTTTTCTTCAATTCTTCCCTGGACGGTCGTCCAACGTAAGTTGGACGCTCGTCCAACGCTGGACGATTGCGCGCCTTTCTTGTTTCGGTCGTATCTTCCTCGCCCGAACTCCAAATTGACCTCCGTTTTCGCCTACATGCTCCTATTGAACCCCTCTTCGATATACTGCTTCTTTCATCTCATTTTCTTCTCGTTTCCGCACTTTTTATCCTACAATGCCAAAGACTCCAAAGCAACCAAATCATAGCCACAAACGACGAAAACGCACAAAAACTAAGGGAAAACGGACACGAAAACATGACGAAAATCCTAACATCTAGACACCAATCAAAATCCCCCACACTTAGACCTTTGCTTGTCCTCAAGCAATATAAACACACAACTTAGATTCAATCCAAACAATCCAAATCATAGAACATTTAATCACCGGAATCGACAAACTCAAACAAGGTCACTTTAATCCCAAGTTACAATCAATCATCCTCAATGAACTATGTGGCTTATAAATCAATCCAAGTAAGAGGAAAAGCAATGATAACACACATCTCACAAATATCTAGAATCATCACAACTTAGACGACTAGCCTACTTCCCCTTTTTATTCCACAAATAAACAACTCTTTTTTTTTTTTTTTTTCTTTTCTTTTAAACATGTGAACGTTTATGGCACATAATTCACTAGGTTTAATCATCGATGGGTCACATCGAGCCTCCTAGTGCGGTTTCCCGTACCCATTGTCAAGAGGGGTAGAATGCCTACGAACACTTTATACTAATATACACGAGTATCATCTAGGACATAGTTCATGAAATTTACTCATTCGAGGGTCTCTCGAAGCCTTTTCATGTGGTTTCCCATGCTCATTACTCTAGTATTTTCATACGTTACAAGCAAGAGGAGCAGAAATCCTATCAACTCTTTATTCACATAAACACAACTATTTTTTTTTTTTTCTCTCTTTTTTTTTCTAAGGGAAAGTAAACTAGCAATCCAAAATCGCAATAATCTAAACTTAACACTCAACCAAAAATCATAAATCATTTTCCTCAAACTCAAATCAATTCATGCCCCACAATTCATCAATTCATAATCAATCACAACTCAAGATTAAATAAACGTAATTTATGCTCAAATCAATTCCAACAACTAAAGACTCCATCATTGAATCATTCACATTGATCCTAAGTTACATGCTTATAGGGCTCAAAATCAAACAAAATCCTAAGTGAGGGAACATGAAGACTCGATCACGAACTAGACTCGATCAAAACAAGCAAAATACAAAACAAAAACGAACACATCATGCCAAAAGTTTCAAGATCCCCCCCACACTTAAAATCAAGCAATGTCCTCATTGCGAGAAAATAAAAGGAAAAAGATAGAAAAACTTATCGCATGAAGACAACCAACACACTCGAAATCCCGAGAAGGTTCCAAGTGAGTACCTACAAAACAAACACAAAACAAAATACCAAAGCGTAAAATTGCACAAAATAAAGAAAAAGAAATAAAAGACTCAAAACAAAAATAAAAAGACACTAACAATGCTATGGGTTGAAGAAACCTTGGAACTGTGTGGTGGCTATTGAGGCTGGCGGTCGAGGTCGAAGGCGATGGCAGCGACGGCGGCAATTACGAACGGCGGCGGCTATCGCTCTTGGTTGGATCGAATTGGGAGCCCGTCTTGCATTAGACGGTCGTCCAACGTAGTTGGACGCTCGTCCAGAGCGGCTTTCGCTGCAAAATTGAAGAACTCAATTACGTTGGACGCTCGTCCAACATACGTTGGACGCTCGTCCAACGCGGCCTTCGCGAAATTTCGCTCCAATTCCATTCTTTTGCTCCCCCTCGAGGCCTTCCATGCCGTTGTAATCCCTAGAACTAATCCCTGCACAAACATCAAAAAGAAAAACAAACGAAAAACTACAAAAATAAAGAAAATAAATCCTACTCTACAAAAAAAAAAAAATAAATAAACAATGTGGGTTGCCTCCCACCAAGCGCTTATTTAACGTCATTAGCTTGAAGAAGGATATGATCAACCTAAGCCCGTAGCACCAAGCGACGTCTTGATGCTCCTTGCGATACACTCATACTCCCTTCTCGAACAATCTCGACGATCCAAAGCGTGGTCATCATCAACTCTCGACTCCCCCACACTTAGCTCAAACTTCTCCTCAAGCATCTTCGAGTTAAACTCTACAAGGAAAGATGTTTCACAAATGGTGAGGTTAGAAAGAAAAGAGTTAATGATCACTTCCTCATTCGATGCATGCGTCGAGCTTTTCTCTTCCACTTCATCGACCTCCTCCAAATTCCGTAGAAATTCTTCGATTATGTCCTCTTCTTCATTCGGCGCAAGTGTCGATCTTTCCTCTTCCACCTCATCAACCTCCTCCAAATTCTGTAGAAATTCCTCGATAATGTCCTCATCTTCATCCACACAACTAAAGAACTCGTCATCCTCTTCTTCGTCAAGGAATTCTTCAAGAGTTGCTACCCTGTCAGAAATCTCACAACCATTTACCTCAACAAGAGGGTTAGCAAGCTTAACAAAAGAGCAAGAATGAAGAGAGGAACTAGGAATAGAATGTGAATTTCCAAAAACCGAAAACGTTACCGAACCTCCTTCGCCGGCCATGCTCAATGTACCGGTACCTACGTCAATTCGAGCTCGAGTGGTGGCCATAAACGGTCGTCCCAACAAGAGTAGATGACCGGTTGCGCTCTTCGCTCCTTGGCCCTCGTGAAGCACAACAAAATCGGTAACGACTCGAAGTCCACCAACGAGGACAGTAACATCTTCCACAACTCCCAATGGATTTCTCACGGTGCCATCTGCTAGCTCAATGCGCATGTCAGTAGGTTGAAGGACTCTTGAGTTGATCTTCTCGAAAATAGAATACGGCATCAAGTTCACCGCAGCTCCTAAGTCCATCAATCCGGAAACGGTCTCTCCACTATCCAAAACAATGCTCAAGTCAAAACCTCCCAGATCTCCTCTTTTTGGAAACGAGTTGATAGGCTCGATATCCTTCTTCTCCTTCTTCACGACACTCCGAATAGGTGGAACATACGGGTTGAGCGTCTTGTTCTTCACACGACTTGGAAAAGGAATAGGGGGAACATAAGGGTTGGACGTCTTGTGAAAAAGTCGGGACTCTTTCTCAGCTTCCTCGGGCTCCGTGCGTGCGTTCTGGGCGTTGGACGGTCGTCCAATGTTGGCTGGACGCTCGCCCAAGGTAGGCTTCGCGTTTGGCTCCTTTTCAGCGTTGGACGCCCGTCCAGCGCGGGCTTCGCTGGGACAATTTTTGGCGCTCGTCCAGGGGCTGGCGTGACTGTGGGCGATCGTCCAACGTTGGACGGTCGTCCAGAGACGCTGGACGCCCGTCCAGAGTGCTGTACTGCGTCATTTTTGTCGTTGCTCCACTGCTCGCTCGGGCTCCTCCTATCACTTGAACACCCTTGGGGCGACCTTGTGACACCATTGCGTTGTAACACCGTGATTGCATGAGCTTGGTGAGGTGGAACGGGAGGAACATATGGAGGGTATGGGGCTTGCACCTCGTTGGCTTGTTGTGGTTGAATCCCTTGGCTCGGAATTCGCCCCGGTTGTTGCATCAGGTGCATGGAACTAGAAATTTGGCCAATGGCCAACTCGAGCCTCTTTATGTTCGCATCAAGTGCATGGAGACGATCCTCATCGATGGGAGGCTTTTGTGGAGGTCCTTGAGGACGAGAATTCGGGTATGATGGTGGTGATGTAGGAGTAGGTTGAGGTGGGTAATATGGAGGTGGTGGATAATAGGGATGTGGAGGGTATTGAGGAGGTGGATAATATGGTGGAGAAGGGTAGTAGGGATTTGGTGGAGGGGGATATGGGTTGTTATATGGTGGAGGGCGACGATATTGAAAATTCGGGTTCGTACCTTGCCCTTGAGGTGGTGGTCCTTGTGGTATGTAACCTTGGGCAGCAAAGACATCGGCTCCTCCTTCATGAGTGAATGCTCCCATGTTGTGGCAAACCTCCTTGATGTGTCCCAACTCTCCACAAATTTCGCATTGGTCCGGCTTCCTTTCCTCCTCCTTCGGGGCCGGTGCACTTTGATTCATCTTCAAGTTTTCGAGATCCCTTAACATGTCGGCCATTTGCTTCTTCAAATCGGGACTCATCGAAATCGCACTCGCCTCCACTTTCCTCGGTCTAGCTGATTTTTGTTGAGAACTCGCAGCGAGCGTCTCGAAAATATCCTTCAACTCGTCAGCTGTCTTGAACGCTATGTTGCCTCCGGCCGAACTATCCACCATGAACTGACAAGTTTGGTTGAGGGCGTCGTAAAAATATTGCCAAAGCAACTCCGATGCCATTTGATGATGTGGGCATTGTTGAAGTAGCTCTTGGAACCTCTCCCATGCTTCGTGAAACGACTCATCGTTGTCTTGGGAAAATTTCATGATCTTCGACCGCACCTCTTGAGTCTTGCGGTTCGGGTAGTACTTAAGCATGAATTTCTCACACACCGCATTCCAAGTGGTGAGAGAGTTGGCCGGGAGCGCCAAATACCATGACTTTGCTCGATCCTTCAAGGTGTACGGGAAACACTTCATCTTGAGATTGTCCTCCGTGAGTCCCGAAAGTGGGAAAGTCTGAACCACCGTGCAAAATTCTCGGATGAATGTCAAAGCATCTTCGTTGGGCAGCGCGTGGTAGGACGGGAGCAACGCCATGTGGTGAGGTTTAAGCTCATGATTCCTGACCGCTTCCGTCAGGACAATCGCCGAAGTGGTGGCTGTGAATGTGGGGCGAGCAAAATCGCCCATGACTCTAGCTGCCATGGCTTCGAGCTCTGCAAACAACAAGACTAAACCAAAGTCTTGAGAATCGAACTCCTCCTTCTCCTTCGCGGCTAAAATCGCTTTCCTCCGATGAATGTTGTCGAAATAGGGCGCTAAATTCCTTTGAAGACTTCGGCGACCATGCATAAACAACACTCAACAAAAGGGTTAAACGCACCGAGTGGGAGAAACAAGAAATCGAATAAACACAAATAAAAATAAAAATAAAGCAAATAAAAATACTACACAATCAAAAGCCTAAAGTTTTCCCCGGCAACGGCGCCAAAATTTGTTTCACTAAAAAGTGTTCGCAATAGACGAAATCTATCGTAGCACTAGCAAGTAAAACCTAAGTATCGAATCTCAAGGAAAACTTAACAGGGCAATTAATTATGTAGTAAATCCTAATCTAGCCTAAATCTAGGAAAGCAAGTAAAGAAGAATTTGGGGTTTTGGTTTTTAAATCCTAGGCAAATAAAATAAATCAAAGCAATTAAAATCAAAGCAAATAAATCTAATCTAAAAGCTGGAAATAAATCGAAGTAAATAAACTTAGAAAATTAAACTAGAAGAAAACAATAAATCTACCTAGGCAAGAATCGAAAAGAAAGCAATAAAGGAAGCATAAAAGAAAGCATAAACTACCTTAGACATAATAAAATAAAATTTGGAAATTTAAAGACAAATAAATTTAACTACGAAAGCTTTAAAAACGAGAGATTTGAAATCGAAGGAAAACGAAACTAAACTAGAACTTGAAAATTGAAAGAACGGAATTAAACTAAGGAACTTAAACGAAGCAATTAAGAAAACGAATCTAAAACTAAAGCAAGTAATTAAAGCAAATAAACAAAAGCAATAAAAGAACTTGCGAAGTTAAGACGAAGAACGAAGAACTTGATTTAAACGAACTAAACGAGGAATTCGGATCCGAACAAAGTAAAACTAATCTAGAGTATTTGAATGTTGAAAACTAAGCTAAAACTAATGTAAAAGGGTTGTAGAATTCGTGCACAAGGGATAGTATATATAATAGGTATGAAAACCTAATTATACAAGGAAACTACAGCTGGCCGGAACGTTGGACGGTCGTCCAACGTACGCTGGACGCTCGTCCAACGTCGCACTCGCATTTTTCTTCAATTCTTCCCTGGACGGTCGTCCAACGTAAGTTGGACGCTCGTCCAACGCTGGACGATTGCGCGCCTTTCTTGTTTCGGTCGTATCTTCCTCGCCCGAACTCCAAATTGACCTCCGTTTTCGCCTACATGCTCCTATTGAACCCCTCTTCGATATAATGCTTCTTTCATCTCATTTTCTTCTCGTTTCCGCACTTTTTATCCTACAATGCCAAAGACTCCAAAGCAACCAAATCATAGCCACAAACGACGAAAACGCACAAAAACTAAGGGAAAACGGACACGAAAACATGACGAAAATCCTAACATCTAGACACCAATCAAAATCCCCCACACTTAGACCTTTGCTTGTCCTCAAGCAATATAAGCACACAACTTAGATTCAATCCAAACAATCCAAATCATAGAACATTTAATCACCAGAATCGACAAACTCAAACAAGGTCACTTTAATCCCAAGTTACAATCAATCATCCTCAATGAACTATGTGGCTTATAAATCAATCCAAGTAAGAGGAAAAGCAATGATAACACACATCTCACAAATATCTAGAATCATCACAACTTAGACGACTAGCCTACTTCCCCTTTTTATTCCACAAATAAACAACTCTTTTTTTTTTTTTTTTTCTTTTCTTTTAAACATGTGAACGTTTATGGCACATAATTCACTAGGTTTAATCATCGATGGGTCACATCGAGCCTCCTAGTGCGGTTTCCCGTACCCATTGTCAAGAGGGGTAGAATGCCTACGAACACTTTATACTAATATACACGAGTATCATCTAGGACATAGTTCATGAAATTTACTCATTCGAGGGTCTCTCGAAGCCTTTTCATGTGGTTTCCCATGCTCATTACTCTAGTATTTTCATACGTTACAAGCAAGAGGAGCAGAAATCCTATCAACTCTTTATTCACATAAACACAACTATTTTTTTTTTTTCTCTCTTTTTTTTTCTAAGGGAAAGTAAACTAGCAATCCAAAATCGCAATAATCTAAACTTAACACTCAACCAAAAATCATAAATCATTTTCCTCAAACTCAAATCAATTCATGCCCCACAATTCATCAATTCATAATCAATCACAACTCAAGATTAAATAAACGTAATTTATGCTCAAATCAATTCCAACAACTAAAGACTCCATCATTGAATCATTCACATTGATCCTAAGTTACATGCTTATAGGGCTCAAAATCAAACAAAATCCTAAGTGAGGGAACATGAAGACTCGATCACGAACTAGACTCGATCAAAACAGGCAAAATACAAAACAAAAACGAACACATCATGCCAAAAGTTTCAAGATCCCCCCCACACTTAAAATCAAGCAATGTCCTCATTGCGAGAAAATAAAAGGAAAAAGATAGAAAAACTTATCGCATGAAGACAACCAACACACTCGAAATCCCGAGAAGGTTCCAAGTGAGTACCTACAAAACAAACACAAAACAAAATACCAAAGCGTAAAATTGCACAAAATAAAGAAAAAGAAATAAAAGACTCAAAACAAAAATAAAAAGACACTAACAATGCTATGGGTTGAAGAAACCTTGGAACTGTGTGGTGGCTATTGAGGCTGGCGGTCGAGGTCGAAGGCGATGGCAGCGACGGCGGCAATTACGAACGGCGGCGGCTATCGCTCTTGGTTGGATCGAATTGGGAGCCCGTCTTGCATTAGACGGTCGTCCAACGTAGTTGGACGCTCGTCCAGAGCGGCTTTCGCTGCAAAATTGAAGAACTCAATTACGTTGGACGCTCGTCCAACATACGTTGGACGCTCGTCCAACGCGGCCTTCGCGAAATTTCGCTCCAATTCCATTCTTTTGCTCCCCCTCGAGGCCTTCCATGCCGTTGTAATCCCTAGAACTAATCCCTGCACAAACATCAAAAAGAAAAACAAACGAAAAACTACAAAAATAAAGAAAATAAATCCTACTCTACAAAAAAAAAAAATAAATAAACAATGTGGGTTGCCTCCCACCAAGCGCTTATTTAACGTCATTAGCTTGAAGAAGGATATGATCAACCTAAGCCCGTAGCACCAAGCGACGTCTTGATGCTCCTTGCGATACACTCATACTCCCTTCTCGAACAATCTCGACGATCCAAAGCGTGGTCATCATCAACTCTCGACTCCCCCACACTTAGCTCAAACTTCTCCTCAAGCATCTTCGAGTTAAACTCTACAAGGAAAGATGTTTCACAAATGGTGAGGTTAGAAAGAAAAGAGTTAATGATCACTTCCTCATTCGATGCATGCGTCGAGCTTTTCTCTTCCACTTCATCGACCTCCTCCAAATTCCGTAGAAATTCTTCGATTATGTCCTCTTCTTCATTCGGCGCAAGTGTCGATCTTTCCTCTTCCACCTCATCAACCTCCTCCAAATTCTGTAGAAATTCCTCGATAATGTCCTCATCTTCATCCACACAACTAAAGAACTCGTCATCCTCTTCTTCGTCAAGGAATTCTTCAAGAGTTGCTACCCTGTCAGAAATCTCACAACCATTTACCTCAACAAGAGGGTTAGCAAGCTTAACAAAAGAGCAAGAATGAAGAGAGGAACTAGGAATAGAATGTGAATTTCCAAAAACCGAAAACGTTACCGAACCTCCTTCGCCGGCCATGCTCAATGTACCGGTACCTACGTCAATTCGAGCTCGAGTGGTGGCCATAAACGGTCGTCCCAACAAGAGTAGATGACCGGTTGCGCTCTTCGCTCCTTGGCCCTCGTGAAGCACAACAAAATCGGTAACGACTCGAAGTCCACCAACGAGGACAGTAACATCTTCCACAACTCCCAATGGATTTCTCACGGTGCCATCTGCTAGCTCAATGCGCATGTCAGTAGGTTGAAGGACTCTTGAGTTGATCTTCTCGAAAATAGAATACGGCATCAAGTTCACCGCAGCTCCTAAGTCCATCAATCCGGAAACGGTCTCTCCACTATCCAAAACAATGCTCAAGTCAAAACCTCCCGGATCTCCTCTTTTTGGAAACGAGTTGATAGGCTCGATATCCTTCTTCTCCTTCTTCACGACACTCCGAATAGGTGGAACATACGGGTTGAGCGTCTTGTTCTTCACACGACTTGGAAAAGGAATAGGGGGAACATAAGGGTTGGACGTCTTGTGAAAAAGTCGGGACTCTTTCTCAGCTTCCTCGGGCTCCGTGCGTGCGTTCTGGGCGTTGGACGGTCGTCCAATGTTGGCTGGACGCTCGCCCAAGGTAGGCTTCGCGTTTGGCTCCTTTTCAGCGTTGGACGCCCGTCCAGCGCGGGCTTCGCTGGGACAATTTTTGGCGCTCGTCCAGGGGCTGGCGTGACTGTGGGCGATCGTCCAACGTTGGACGGTCGTCCAGAGACGCTGGACGCCCGTCCAGAGTGCTGTACTGCGTCATTTTTGTCGTTGCTCCACTGCTCGCTCGGGCTCCTCCTATCACTTGAACACCCTTGGGGCGACCTTGTGACACCATTGCGTTGTAACACCGTGATTGCATGAGCTTGGTGAGGTGGAACGGGAGGAACATATGGAGGGTATGGGGCTTGCACCTCGTTGGCTTGTTGTGGTTGAATCCCTTGGCTCGGAATTCGCCCCGGTTGTTGCATCAGGTGCATGGAACTAGAAATTTGGCCAATGGCCAACTCGAGCCTCTTTATGTTCGCATCAAGTGCATGGAGACGATCCTCATCGATGGGAGGCTTTTGTGGAGGTCCTTGAGGACGAGAATTCGGGTATGATGGTGGTGATGTAGGAGTAGGTTGAGGTGGGTAATATGGAGGTGGTGGATAATAGGGATGTGGAGGGTATTGAGGAGGTGGATAATATGGTGGAGAAGGGTAGTAGGGATTTGGTGGAGGGGGATATGGGTTGTTATATGGTGGAGGGCGACGATATTGAAAATTCGGGTTCGTACCTTGCCCTTGAGGTGGTGGTCCTTGTGGTATGTAACCTTGGGCAGCAAAGACATCGGCTCCTCCTTCATGAGTGAATGCTCCCATGTTGTGGCAAACCTCCTTGATGTGTCCCAACTCTCCACAAATTTCGCATTGGTCCGGCTTCCTTTCCTCCTCCTTCGGGGCCGGTGCACTTTGATTCATCTTCAAGTTTTCGAGATCCCTTAACATGTCGGCCATTTGCTTCTTCAAATCGGGACTCATCGAAATCGCACTCGCCTCCACTTTCCTCGGTCTAGCTGATTTTTGTTGAGAACTCGCAGCGAGCGTCTCGAAAATATCCTTCAACTCGTCAGCTGTCTTGAACGCTATGTTGCCTCCGGCCGAACTATCCACCATGAACTGACAAGTTTGGTTGAGGGCGTCGTAAAAATATTGCCAAAGCAACTCCGATGCCATTTGATGATGTGGGCATTGTTGAAGTAGCTCTTGGAACCTCTCCCATGCTTCGTGAAACGACTCATCGTTGTCTTGGGAAAATTTCATGATCTTCGACCGCACCTCTTGAGTCTTGCGGTTCGGGTAGTACTTAAGCATGAATTTCTCACACACCGCATTCCAAGTGGTGAGAGAGTTGGCCGGGAGCGCCAAATACCATGACTTTGCTCGATCCTTCAAGGTGTACGGGAAACACTTCATCTTGAGATTGTCCTCCGTGAGTCCCGAAAGTGGGAAAGTCTGAACCACCGTGCAAAATTCTCGGATGAATGTCAAAGCATCTTCGTTGGGCAGCGCGTGGTAGGACGGGAGCAACGCCATGTGGTGAGGTTTAAGCTCATGATTCCTGACCGCTTCCGTCAGGACAATCGCCGAAGTGGTGGCTGTGAATGTGGGGCGAGCAAAATCGCCCATGACTCTAGCTGCCATGGCTTCGAGCTCTGCAAACAACAAGACTAAACCAAAGTCTTGAGAATCGAACTCCTCCTTCTCCTTCGCGGCTAAAATCGCTTTCCTCCGATGAATGTTGTCGAAATAGGGCGCTAAATTCCTTTGAAGACTTCGGCGACCATGCATAAACAACACTCAACAAAAGGGTTAAACGCACCGAGTGGGAGAAACAAGAAATCGAATAAACACAAATAAAAATAAAAATAAAGCAAATAAAAATACTACACAATCAAAAGCCTAAAGTTTTCCCCGGCAACGGCGCCAAAATTTGTTTCACTAAAAAGTGTTCGCAATAGACGAAATCTATCGTAGCACTAGCAAGTAAAACCTAAGTATCGAATCTCAAGGAAAACTTAACAGGGCAATTAATTATGTAGTAAATCCTAATCTAGCCTAAATCTAGGAAAGCAAGTAAAGAAGAATTTGGGGTTTTGGTTTTTAAATCCTAGGCAAATAAAATAAATCAAAGCAATTAAAATCAAAGCAAATAAATCTAATCTAAAAGCTGGAAATAAATCGAAGTAAATAAACTTAGAAAATTAAACTAGAAGAAAACAATAAATCTACCTAGGCAAGAATCGAAAAGAAAGCAATAAAGGAAGCATAAAAGAAAGCATAAACTACCTTAGACATAATAAAATAAAATCTGGAAATTTAAAGACAAATAAATTTAACTACGAAAGCTTTAAAAACGAGAGATTTGAAATCGAAGGAAAACGAAACTAAACTAGAACTTGAAAATTGAAAGAACGGAATTAAACTAAGGAACTTAAACGAAGCAATTAAGAAAACGAATCTAAAACTAAAGCAAGTAATTAAAGCAAATAAACGAAAGCAATAAAAGAACTTACGAAGTTAAGACGAAGAACGAAGAACGAAGAACTTGATTTAAACGAACTAAACGAGGAATTCGGATCCGAACAAAGTAAAACTAATCTAGAGTATTTGAATGCTGAAAACTAAGCTAAAACTAATGTAAAAGGGTTGTAGAATTCGTGCACAAGGGATAGTATATATAATAGGTATGAAAACCTAATTATACAAGGAAACTACAGCTGGCCGGAACGTTGGACGGTCGTCCAACGTACGCTGGACGCTCGTCCAACGTCGCACTCGCATTTTTCTTCAATTCTTCCCTGGACGACGTAAGTTGGACGCTCGTCCAACGCTGGACGATTGCGCGCCCACTACAAGAAAACTGGGCTTTTGCGACATGCATTTTGTGTCGTAAACAGTGGTTTTAATGTCGCAAATGCTAATTTGCGACATTTTATGCGTCATGCAAACTTATGTCGCAAAAGGTGATGTAGCATTTTTACGACACTCTTTTTTGAAATGTGTTGCAACGTGTGCAACACTTTATGCTTCACTTCATTATTTGTCAAAAAAAATGTGTGACACCCTACACGTCATTTTCTTTAGTGACGCATGTTTTATTGCGACACATAATATGACACTAATAAAATTGACGCATATCATTTGCGACAGCTGCTTGTGACATTTCAATTAAAATGACGCAATATTTGTTGTGACATTGTTTAAGTCACATTTAAAGTGTTGTATAATATCACGACAAATAACATACGCCGCGAAATCAATTTTATGTTGTAAATTATACGACACCTTTTACATCATTTCATGTGATTTATGTCATAATTTTGCTTCATTTATACGATAATAATTCAAATGACACATTTTTAAATTTAATATTTGCTCACCGTACATAAGAACCACAAATCAATAGCGGAAATCTAAAAATTCAAATAAATAGAAAAAAATGAATATATACATATATCAAAATCGTCTTTACATTCACGTCAAATGATTCTATCATTCTAAACATCATATAAAGTATAAATATATTAAATACAACTAATATCTAACAAACACAATAACGGAAGAATGAATCTGGACATGTTAGTTGTGTTGTAGCCTCCATATATCTTGATATGGGTAAAGGGAATACAATTCAACCTCTAATCTGCATAACTGAGACAGTTGTCCCTCCCTGCAATAAGTAGCAAAGAAAATTTCCTCAACAAATAATATACTCATCTATGGTTCAACCATCTTCTCCTAAGTAATGGATCTATGGTTTAAAACATGGAAGGGATATAGCTATCAATTTTCATTCAAATCATTGTTACAAAACAACCACCATATAAACTCTTTCCACTAACCAAAATCATATTTTTTGCCATGAACAATTGTGCATTACATAGTGTCATATTATTCACACAGACTTTCAATCAACATAGAATATACATACAATCATATAAAATGAAAGGTTAGGAATAAACATCATAAAAAATATGCAATACCTTTAATACAGTTATCATACAAATTTGCATCATGATTCATCTTATATTATTAGTAAGGAAAGCACCATCTAGCACTAATGGCTCTAAAATGAATCATAAACCATTCAAACACATGACAAGTATATATTAATAATAGGTGATTGGAGCTTACATCTAAGATATAATATCTCTATTTAGAAGTGAACAACGAAAAAATTACCTATTATTTACATATAACTCAAGTATAATCAAAAGTTATTAGATGATGATACCTGGTCTAGTAGCCTCCAAGAAACTCCTCGATGTCTGCCATAACAAAATATTAGTAAGATATGCACATAACATTTTATAAACTATATACATATATCACATCTATAGCAATGAGATGAACAATAAGCTTGATATAAACGAAAAAGAAAAAAAATCATAAAAAACAAATCATATAAGTTTTTTTAGGACATGAGATTCATAACATATGAATTAAATAGTATTCCTATACATCACGATAATGCTTCTATTAAAAAATTATGTCATACTCCTTCCGTCCTATTTTTATAAAGCTAATTCTAAATTTCTAATGAGATTGAATATGTCATAATATTTAAATAACTCTATTAAAATGAGATGGAAGAGTACATCAAAAGTAGTATCTATTTTTCAAAACCCAAAAGTTAGATTCAACATTAACAAAATTTGCATTTCCAAAAACCATAATGGCATAAACATAATGAATTCAGTCAAATAAAATCATTACCAAACTAATACTACCACAAATATAAAATTTCAAAAAGAAAAGGAAAAAAAAAGAACTACTAGAAGTTAAAATCCATTTATTCATAAGATATCTGCTCCTTTCACTTTGGTATATGCAACTAAGGTCACATAGACTACAATGTCATCTAGTTATTTAATTGAGCTTTTAGAAACAATAACAAATATATAATCATTTACTAAAAAAGGTAATGATCATATATTAGCAACTGACTTATAAACGAGATGTGCGAGAATATAAGACTTATTAATTAAAAATATAATTGTGTGTCACTTTAAATTATTTTGTTCCATAAAGATATGAACATTACTCATGTAAATTTTTTTGGATTATGTTGATCGCTCTAATGTTATTGGATGATTTATGATGGCCTCCATGTTTTCTAGTTTAATCATGGGTGTTGGTTTTCTAACATATTTTGTAGACATGGCATAGAAGTACATAGATTTCTATTAAGTTTGCCTAAGTACTTTTTTTTACATGAATTATATCACAAACATATGCAGAATCATTCAATTATAGAAAAGAATAATAATAAAAAATAATCATAAAAAATAATGACGTAATACAAGCTCTAGGCCTTCTAGCCGTCGAGCCGGCGGCAAGAGTGATCTAGGGTTAAATCAAGAGAGAATTGGTCGAGCCGTCGAGCCGTTAGTTGAGGTATAATAGCGTGGTTAATTGACGACTCATAATCGTCATGGGAGATCGACGGCGTCGGATAATTTAACGGAGAAATACTGGTGGGAGAAGCCATTGCATTCGCAGAAAATAAAATTTAGAGAAATAGACGAGAGAGGAGTGAGTTGGGAGTTTTGCTTATACTTATGCAATTCGCGTAATTAAAGGATAAAGGAAGAAAAAATACGTATTTTTATTTCAACATTTATATATTATTTTTACCACTTCTATTTATTCTCATAACATCAGTAATGATTTAATATCATTATTTCAAGTTAGTTTATTTTTTAATTAATTTTTCTTATTTTTTATTTATGAAATTTAATGATATCAACATTACAAAAAATTGTCTCAAAATATAATATTTTGATATATATATGATGCAATATATGATATAAAATGCAAAAATAATAATAATAATAATAATAAATAAATGTGTAGTATAATTGTGCCATTCAAGTTATCTGAGCAAATAAATTGTTGTAAATATGAGACAGAAAATTAAATGACACATTACTGTCGTAAAATAGTAACACAATATTTTCATGATGTATGTTGAACTCAAATATACGACATAAGGTGTAACATTATTTCAAATGTGAAGTATAATTGCGACATTAACATGATGTGTCGCAAATAAATTGTTGTAATTACGAGACAAAAAAACTAAATGACGCATTATTGTGGCAAAATAGTGACACAATATTTTCACGACGCACGTGAGACGCAAATATACAACACCAAATGCAACACTATTTTAAATGTGACGCAAAACTATGACATTAAAGTGATGTGTCGTAAATAATTTATTGTAAAAACGAGACATAAAACTAAGTGATGCATTACTGCCACAAAATAGTGGCATGACCATTTCATGACGCACATTCGATGCAAATATACGACACTTAAAACACAAATGTCATAAAATTACAACACTTATTGGTATGGTCGCATGCAGATATGTCGCAAAAGCCCAGTTTTGTTGTAGTGGCCTTTCTTGTTTCGGTCGTATCTTCCTCGCCCGAACTCCAAATTGACCTCCGTTTTCGCCTACATGCTCCTATTGAACCCCTCTTCGATATAATGCTTCTTTCATCTCATTTTCTTCTCGTTTCCGCACTTTTTATCCTACAATGCCAAAGACTCCAAAGCAACCAAATCATAGCCACAAACGACGAAAACACACAAAAACTAAGGGAAAACGGACACGAAAACATGACGAAAATCCTAACATCTAGACACCAATCATAACCCAACTAAGAACTGCATCAATCTGATTTCCTGCTCTCTTTTGTTGGACCTTTCCCTAGCCTCACGGACACACCCCAATGGTGGTAAAACCATGTCTAACTCATCCCATAGAGTTACCAATTCATTGAAATACATCAGCACTGAGAGTTTTCCCTGTCTGTGATTAACTATTTCCTTCTGAATTTTGTAGACATTTGGTCCATTTCTCCTTCCAAACCTCTGATTAAGTGCTTCTCATAGCCTTCTAGTACTATTAATATGTGAAAAAGCACTCACAAGCTCTTTAGAAATAGAGTTTATGATCCAACAGGAAATCATGTAATCAGTTTTCACCCAGGCTTTATAATGTGCACATGTTAAACTCGGTTCAGATAAAAATCCATCCAGAATTTCAAGTTTGCTTCTAGCTCATAACGCTCTTCTAATCGAACGGCTCCAGTGCAAAATTTGTACCAGTTAAAGGCGTGGTTACTAGAATCATACCTGGATGATCAAAAGCTTGAAGGTAAAGTATTTCTTCTACCTCTTTTGGAGTGAACATATAGTATCCATTCCTATCCTTTGGCGGTTCGCGTACTCCACTACGCTCTGCTCCATTGTAGTTCCCCATCACAGCTCCTGCTCCAACCGTTATGGCTTCACCTATCCTCACACCACTCTGTGCTTGTAATGGCGGCGGAGTCCCCACAGATCCGCACGTTCCGAACAACGGTTTCTTCCCTTCCGATTTGTCGCCAACAGAGGAGCTCTCACCTCTCTCAAAGCTGAACTGGTTTCTGCTATTATCCTGCGTCATTCTCTCCTGGAAATCAAATCAGATCGTAGCCTGTTGCTCTAGATACCATGTAGGAAACCCTAGTTTCCTCTTACCACCATTAACGCAACGCAAACTAAACTGTAAATTTGCAAACAAACAGAAATGGAATCGAAAATTTCTTAGCTCAAAAATCATCCATTAACTACAATGGTACAGTGCCCTATTTATAGAAAATGGAAATGAAGAAAGGCGCGTTTATGAATATAAACGCGTCTTCATTTTCCACCATCGATCTCATCCAATCCTACGGCTAGAAATGAAAGCATGTTACTTATCCAGCTGGCATACCAGCGTGGCATCTATACTAACCGACATTACACGTGTTATAAACTGATTGGTTACAAACAAAATTAGCCCAATGGCTAGTAGCAAAGAATGAAACTTGAAACAGAACTCCAGCTTCATCATCTTCAACTCCAACTCCAGTAGCTGCTTCACTTCTTAATCTCTGATTTTCCATTATTTTTTCTACTCCCTCCGTCCTCCATTTACTGACATTATTACTATATTGGGACGTCCTCCATTTACTGACATATTCCGTTTTTGGACGTAGACCCCACAATCACTTTAACACTTTAACACTTTATACATCTACTTTTTATTATTTTAACATTTTAATACTATTAAAATATTCAAATGGACCCACAATTATTCCACTTTAACACTTTAACACATTAATTTATTATTATACCATCAAAATGCAAAAAAATCAGTGCCCAGAAAACAATGTCACTAAATGGAGGACGGAGGGAGTATACAGTAAAACCTCTATAAATTAATAATCTAGGGATCATGAAATTTTATTAATTTAATATATCGATAAATTAATAATTTATTAATTAAAAGAGTGACTTTTTAAATTGAACAAATTTAGTATATGTGTATACAAAATAAATGAATTCATATATATTTCGTTGATTATATTCATTCATCAACCAATTCTCTGAAACTAATTACATATATTTATATATAATATCAATTCATTGTATACAATCAACTATCATATGTACGGACACATGCATCAAGTTATTGGAATTACTTGGATGTACATGTTTACATTAATTCATTGCACTTAAAAACTATTATAGCCAATTAAATATATTCATGGATGATGAATCAAACATATATATAAATCTTAGTATAAAAAGAAATAATTCATTAACACTCAATCATGTCTTTTCATCTAAATACATTGCAAAATCATCTGTGATTGATCTAACGTAGAGCATTATGTAAGATAAGAGAGACAATCTCATATATATGCACTCATAAATATTTAAAAGCGTAAGTTGATGAAAATTATCGTTTGAAAGTTAGTTAAGATACAAAGACCATGATATTTAAACTTTAAGAAAAATCAAGTGATAATATATTCATATTTTAGTAAATTACCATAGTATTTATAATTGTTATATTTATGAATTATTAATTTAGAGTTTTGTTGGGACCTAATATTTATAAAGGGATTTTCTGAAAAGTTATTATTTTATTATCTTATTGAATTTGATAATTTTTTACAAAGGCCCAAGTCGGGACCGAAAGATTTTATTATTTTAGAGAGGTTATTAGTTTATAGAGTATTAATTTATAGAGGTTTTACTGTATTTTGGATATATTCAAAAGTTCAAACAGTAGGGTTGCGTTCTCTTTGATGCGAAAGAAAATGAGAGAAAAGAGAAAATTACTCTATAAATTCCACCCCTTTTCTCACCTTTTCTCACCTTTTATAAATGAGGGGGAGATTTTACTCCTTAAATTGGAGATAATATTTTCAACACCAAATTGGAGAGATAATATTTTCTCTCCATTGTAGTGCAAATGAAGGGGAAAAAATAAAAAATGTGTGAAAAGGTGAGAAAAGGGATGAGATTTATAGGGTGAATTTCTCTTTTCTCTCCTTTTATTTCGCATCAAAGAGAACGCAACCTAGGTGTAAAATAAGCATTTCATCCCCAAATGCACTGACATCCCTAGTCCACACCTCCATCCGCCGGCTCGGTGTAATAGTGTTCTCCCGGTTCATAGTTTTTAGGCCCTTTCAAAGTTAACATAGAGTTTAATGTATTTTTTAAATTTTTTATAAACAATTAACTTGAAATTTAAAGGTCACGCCAAAAAAAAAAATTAATATATTATGGTCATATGTTAAAGTGATACTTAAATGGCACAATTAAAATTTTATGTGAGAAAGTGATACTTAAATGGCACAATTAAAGTTTTATGTGAGAATTTGCTGTCTAAAATAGAGAGGTTCAACAGATTGTCAACAGACAAAAAAGAATTATGACTTGAACTATAATTTCACGACTAGTTTTTGTAACTTGTACAAAAATATAAAACATTGAACGATTCTTTCCGGATCGTGATTAATGCCCCCATGTGAAATAGTATAATCCAAATGATTAAACTATAGCCTACTAATCAAATTTTATCTTTAGAAAACACAACAGGTTTGTACTATTAGTTGCTAAAAGTCAACAATTTTGTATTAATTAATTGATAAAATTTGAATTAGTTAACATGTTAACGTTACTAGCAAGTAGCAGGTGCAGGTTAGATAGAATATTGATTCTATCTGATTTCTACTTAACCCTTTCCCTCTGTGAGTAAGAAACTAAACACATCAGAGGTAAAAAAAAATGGCTTACAATCTTCAATCTCTCATCACCATCCTTGATCAACTCCTCGATCCTAATGTAACATTTTGGATTCTTGGCAAAAATAAACCAAGGCTTCAATCCCTCCTCAAAAAAACTGTTTTTCTGCAGCAGATTCTTGAAAAATCTTCACTCCCCAAACTAGAAACTTTGGAGGTCCAAATCCGAGACGCGGCGCACAAAGCAGAAGATATCATCGAGTCTCACATGGTTGATCGAATGCTTTCGGCGCCCCATGGCGTGAGCTTTACGATGCTGGCACCAGATGTGGAGCAGGTCACACAAGAATTTGATTACTTAACAGAGCAAGTGGTGAAACTCATGGAGGAGAAGAAGGTGACGTCGGGTGGCGGTTCGTGGAGAGGTACTTCTGTCTCGAGTTCGAAGAGCGTTGTGGTTGGAATCGATGCAGATCTGATGCAGCTCAAGGATCGGCTGACGGGAACGGAGAGCAAGCTGGAGATCGTGCCCATTGTTGGGATGGGCGGGATCGGTAAGACAACTCTAGCTCGAAAACTTTATCAAGATCCATCCATTGTTTCCCACTTTCAATATGCTCGTGCTTGGACCACAATTTCACAAGATTATAATATGAAAGCGATTCTCTTAAGCCTTCTTGGCTCCATAGTTGGAAATGAAATTGACCAGCATAAAGGAAAGGAAAGCGATGAGTTAAAAGATATTTTGTATCGTAGCTTGTTTGGTAGAAGGTATCTGATTGTATTAGATGATATATGGAGTACCAAATTCTGGGACGAACTGAGGAGGTATTTCCCGGACAACAACAACCGGAGTCGGATCGTGATAACCACCCGGGAATCGTACATGGGAAAATATGCAGACTCGAAGAGCAAGCAGCATCAGATGCAGTTGTTGAGCGAGTCCGTGAGCTGGAATCTACTTGAGCAGATCATCTTCGGAGGAGAGGATTGTCCTAGTGCACTACAAGAGGTGGGAGCAAAGATTGCGAGTGATTGCGGTGGGCTTCCTCTTGCCATCAATGTGATCGGAGGGCTCTTGTCTAAGGTCGAAAGATCGGAAGATGTTTGGGAGAATATTGGGGAGGATGTCAAAGCTGCAATTGCTGGATTAGACGAGCAGTTCTCCAGTATATTGTCCTTGAGTTATAATCACTTGCCTAACCACTTGAAACCGTGCTTCCTCTATATGGGAGCTTTCCCAGAGGATTACTACATTAAGGGGTCGAGACTTGTGCGTATGTGGGTGGCCGAAGGATTCGTGAAATCAAACGGAGATGACAAATCTCTGGAGGAGGTTGGGGAGGATTGGCTAAAGGCCCTCGTAGAGAGGAACTTATTCACGGTTGAGGATTACAAGTGCAATGGAAAACCAAAGGGGTACAACATGCACGATCTTTTGCGAGATCTATGTACGAGGAAAGCAAAAGAGGACAAGTTCATAAACGTTTGCAAGAATGAGACATGCACATTCTCCAACCCGAGACGTGTGATCGTCAACACATCAAGCGAAGATGAGGACGAATTCGAAGCCTCAGCAGAGTCCATGTCATTCGTTCGGTCTTTCATAGGCATTGGTCACATGTTCTATTTCGATGCCCTCTTCGAGTTGAAACTGCTCAGGGTGCTAGATGTCATTGGTATGAACTTCCATGAATTCCCCACAGGAGTACTGCAACTCGTCAACCTACGCTACTTAGCTCTCCACTTCAGTGGAGCGATACCTAGTGGGATATCGAGACTGTGGAATCTGCAGACCTTAATACTCAGGGTTTACCGGTGCGTCGTGCCACGTGAGATATGGGAGATGCCTGAGTTGAGATATCTGAGGATGGATGAAAATGTGTGGTTCGACTATCGGTACATGAGGAAGATAGTACAGGGGAAGATGCAGGGGATTTCCATGGTGACATTAACCCCTTCACTAATCGAGACAGACTTCTTCGAGAGCTTTCCCAATATCAGAAAGCTGGCAGTCTATGACGCCGTCAGAACCTCCTTCGCCTTCGATCTTAGCCATCTCCACAAACTTGAGACATTAACATGTAAGTCCGACCCGGAAGACGAAGACGGCTGCCCTTTTCTGCCGCGAGTCATATTTCCTGATAGCATCAGACAACTAACTCTGGATGGTTGTGAGATACTTCCTTCTGTCTTGAAAACTCTGTGCGCGCTGCCGAATCTACAGGTGCTCAAGATACAGGGATGCGCTTTCGAGAGCGAAGAGTGGGAGGCAGAGGACGGAGATGTGTTTGGATCACTCGAGTTCCTGAGTCTCGATGGACTGGATCTGGTGAGTTGGATAGCTGACGCGACCAACTTCCCCCGGCTCCGCCGCCTCGAGTTGTCTTCGTGTGATTCGTTGGAGGAAATCCCGAGCGGCATCGGAGAAATCGTGACCCTCCAACTAATCGAACTGGATAGTTGCAGCGCTTCCGCTGAGGCGTCAGCACAGCAGATTCTGGAGGTGCAGCGATCTGACTACGACAACTACGATCTCGAGCTTAGTATCATAGAGTAATAAGGTCGCCGCCACGTGCCGGAGCAACTCCTCCTCCGCCGACTGTGTTTTCTTCCTCTGTTGCATTGGATGGCAGTGTCCCATTTCGTTACTATTGTTTCTTTTAAAGTACTGATTGGTCATTTTGTGGCGTTTCAATTTATTTATTTTTTTTGTATCATTTCTTGTTGTGACCGAGAGAAATAAAATGAAATGTAAATTTATGTTTGATCGAATTTACTCTATCTCTATGTTATTTTAACTTTTGATGAACAAATGCCATATTCACTCTATGATATTTTTTCTTCATGAATTTTTCCTCATATTAAATTATTACACATTATACTAGTTATATTAATTCCTAGGTCTTTTTAATTAGCGTGAAGAGAGAAACAGCACATACTTTAAGAAAAATGTACGTAAATCGTTAAATGTTATGAAAAATAGATAGTAGTGGAATAGAGGTCCAACCACATGAATACTAAGATAGATATTTTAGGATATTAAAGGTAAATGGGTGTTTTTACTGAGAGAAACTTTCATTTTAGTCCATCACATAGGGGTGGGAAAACGGTTACAAATTTACGGTTATAACCGAACCGGGCCGGTAATCGATCGGTTAGCGGTTACATGTTTTTAGATTTTTCGGTTATCGACCGATAATCGATCGGTTATAACCGATAACCGATATTTAATTAAAGCTTATTAAAATTATTAATTTTATAATTTCTAAATTCCCTAATTTAATTCTAATTCTAAATTAGTTTACTTAAATTATGGTTTAAATTTTGTGATAATATATAGAAATGTCATTCCACAATAACAAAAACCAATATATGTCAACTTTATAAAAAGACACAAATTTTGTCAAAAGTAAATTTTTTTGGACCAAACTACCCTTCGTTCGCCGAAAATCAGTTTGTCGGCGGAAGTACAAGTTAAGTCCGTGCGCCGTCGCCGGAAGCTCAATTTCCTCTCACTTTGTCAGTGTTCTTTCTCTATCCCTGTCGCCGGAAGTCCAAATTTATCGCCAGAAGTTCATTTCGTCTTAAATTCTTCTTAATCGAGCTTCACATCGATTCAAGGTACTAATATGTCTAGAGCATTTTACTTCCATGAATAATTCCTCAATAGCTGTTGAATTGATGAAATACTTGTTTCAAACCCTGATGTACTTGAAGCTTCAAACCTGTATGTTCAGTATAGTTATTTGTTGGTACTGAAGTAACTATTAGTACCACCAGAATCATGTTGTGATATAAAACATGGTTCTATTAGTACCATTAGATATATGTACGCTAAATGTGTTCCATTATGCAGATGAGTCAGCGTTCGATGACCATTGTCCACGGAGGTGACTGGGCTGACAACGACGAGTATAACGGCGGCCGAACAGAGCTCATTCCTATGCGCGAGTTTGATATGAATTATAAAAATTTGTTAAGCAAGATTGAAATGCGTTTGAAGAAGCCGAAGGCTCGGTACTTGTATGAGATAGATGCATTGATTATCTCCCCAAAACTAACCAAAAGATTAGAATGAAGATCACTGATGATTACGAGTTGGCCTTTTTGATGGCATCAGACGTGGCTCCCGTGTTGTACATAACTACAACACCGGTTACTGCTGATTCTGAATTAATAAGTCTAGTGTTGCGGCAAAACCGGGTGGCTCCAACTCCAGTTCCAACTCCAACAAGAAAAAGAAATTCGTCGATGAGAAATTCAGACAGGTTCCATTACGATCATAACGATGAGGAGGATACCGGATTTCTCGATCGAGAGATTGAGCACGAGGATGAGGATGAGGATGAGCATGAAGAATTTGAAGATGTCGATGATGAGCACGAGGATGAGCATGAGACTGATTCTCATGATGAAACTGATGAGGTTGGGAGTAATCAACGTCAAAAACACTCTGCTTCACCCCTCCCGGACCTGAATCAGACTTTAAGAGAAAACACTTCTATTGTTCGACAATGGACTATTCCGGGTACCTCTTTCCATGCCTCAGTTCCCGTGGAAGATTTTGGAGGAGGTCGATATGAGATGATTGATAATTGCAGAATGAGCACACTTGAAAAGGATTCCATTTTCACCAATAAAGCCAGTTTGATAGCATCATGTGGTTTGTATCATCTTGTAAACCACTTTGGGTTTGTTACTAAGTGCTCCTCCAAAGAGTACTATCATGTTGTGTGCAAGCATAATGCAGATACGTGTTCATTCGTGTTAAGAGCGACAACTATGGGAAATGCTTGGATTATTGATGAATGGATGACTCACACATGCGAGAAAGATCTCAGATATCATGATGAGCCGACAGTATATTCTAAAGTTTTAGCTGAATACTTTGTTCCTAATTTGATGGTAAAAGGCGTTGTGCTTAGGCCGAGAGACATGATGGCGTAAGTACAAAGGTTATTCAGTGTGAAAATAAAATACTCCCTCGCTTTGTCAGCAAGGAATCAAGCCATGACTTTGACGTATGGTGAGTCAAGCAAGTCATTTCAGATGCTTCCCTCGTATTTATATATGTTAGAGCAGGCAAACCCTGGTTCCATCGTTGATTTGTTGACCGATGCTACTGATGGTACTTTTATGTACTGCTACATGGCTGTTGCTGCATGCATTACAACCTTCAAGGCTTGTCGTCCAGTTATTGTTGTTGATGGTACGCATTTAAAGGGAAAATACAAGGGTGTTATGTTCGTCGCTGCTACGAAGGATGCTAACGAACGGGTTGTACCCTTAGCATTTGGGTTGGGAGACAAGGAATCTGATGCATCATGGACCTGGTTTTTTCAATGGTTGCGCCGCACTTTTGGGTGCCCTGAAAACATGTTGATTGTTTCTGACCAACATCTCAGTATCAAGAATGCTTTAGATATTGTATACCCAGGGATACCTCACGCCCTATGTACATACCATTTACAAGGCAATATCAGAAGATGGGGGAGTCATGCGATTGAAATGTTCAAACAAGCTGCCAATGCATATAGGTCAAGTGACTTTGTGGCGCGCATGCAAAACCTAAAAGCCTTTTCACCCGGTGCACACGATAAGTTAATGGATGTTGATCATGTTAAGTGGGCTCGTTCCAAATGTCCTGTTCAACGATATCGATTCTCAACTTCTAATGTTGCCGAGTGCTTGAACAGTCGGCTTGTGTGGGCGAGGATGCTCCCCGTATGTACTCTATTCGAGTGTGTCTGCACTATGATCGGACATTGGTTTACCGAGCGTCGTGCTGAGGCCATAGCTAGAACTGAAGAGTTAACTGCATACGCAGAAGCTAGATTGAAGTGAGCGAATGAACTGGCTCGCAAAATGGTTGTTGAGGACATTTCTCCAACCAAGTACAAGGTATGAAATGGAAGAGCTCCCCAGCTCGGAGTGCCTGGAGGACAGGATCTGCGGCATCACCTCTAGCAGATCCGAGGTCACCCCCAAGGAGCACCCCCGCCACCACCACTACACTAAGTTGCGGCACCTCCGCCTCCCTACAAGGCCCCACCTCAACAGCACCTCGCGGGGGTGCAAAAATTTTCGATGCGTTTGGCAGAGTTGTCAGCCCTCTCTCGAAGGACATACTCAATACCCCCATGCCGTATGGGTACAAGGTGCCAAACATCAAGCCTTACAATGGGATAAGCAATCCCAGCACCTTCCTGAGTCAGTTCAAATACAACATGTTGAACCAGAATTTGGGAAGTGTCTACATATGCAAACTATTCCCCAAGCTGCTGATTGACAACGCTCGGGACTGGTTCGATAGCCTACCTGCCGGGTCCATTAGGTCGTACAACGAGCTAATGGACGCCTTCTCGCGGAGTTTTTCCCAGCGTGCCGAGGTAAGGCACACCCCGGTACATTTACTCACTGTGAAGCAGAACCGAGGTGAACCCCTCCAAGACATCATGACCCGGTTTGACAAAGAGTGCCTGCAAACCCAGGGCGCCAATGACCTCTTTGTCATCTCGGCGTTCCAGAACGCCATCACCTCGGATCTCCAGTACAAGGAGATATTGGCAAAGGAACCCCAAACTACCACAGAGTTGTGGGCAATCGCGGATAAATTCACGAAGATTGATGAGGCAACCAAGCGCAGAAGAGAAGGAGACCGAGGAGAGACCTCGGATAAGAAAAAGAAGGATGATGCTCCCCGGAAAAACGTGATGGAGCGCATTCAGCGCGGCCCACTAGAGTCCCGCCTTGGACCTCTGCAGAACCCAGCGTTGCCCCCGCGAAGTCAGTTTTCTCCCCAGCCTACCCAGCGATCTGCACCTCAGTTCACTCCACTGACGAAGCCGAGGATCGAGATCCTCGAGCTGCACGCTAACTTGTTCGAGCGACCTCGACCAATGAGGGATAATGGCAAGCCAAGGTCAAAGGATAAGTTATGCCAATTCCATGGGGACTACGGACACGAGACCGAGAATTGTGCTTCACTAAAAAGTGTTCGCAATAGAACAAAATCCTATCGTAGCACTAGCAAGTAAAACCCAATGTCGAATCTCGAAGGAAAACTTAGCAGGGCAATTAGTTATGTAGTAAAATCCTAAACTAAGAAAGCAAGTAAAGAATATTTTGGGGTTTTTATTTTAAATCCTAGACAAGAAAGTAAATCAAAGCAATAAATAAAAGCAAGTAAATAACTAATATAAGAACAAGAAATAAATCTAAGAATTAAACTAAAATAAAACGATTAAACTACCTAGGCAAGAAACGAAAAGAAACAATAAAGAAAACAACGAAGAAAGCATAAACTACTCTAGACATGATTAATGAAACCAGGAAATTAAAAGGCAAATAAATCTAACTATGAGAACTTTGAAAAACGAGAGAATTGAAAGCAAAGAAAAATGATTCTAAACTAGGAACTTGAAATCGAACAAACGAAATTAAACTAAGGAAATTAAACGAAGCAATTAAGAAATTGAATCTAGAACGAAAGCAAGCAATTAAAACAAATAAACGAAAGCAATAAAAGAACTTACGAAATTGAACGAAGAACGAAGAACTTGAATTAAACGAAGAAGTCTTGAATTAAATTGCAACGAAGGAAGAATTCAGATCCGAACAATAAAGAGCTAATCTAAAGTGTTTGAATGTAAAAACTAAAGCTAAAGGAAAGTAAAAGTTGATGCAAATTCGTCCCAAAGTACTATATAAGGAAACAAAATCCTGGACGCGGGCATCTGGACGAGCGTCCAGATTTGTTTAAGGACTTGGCCGATCGTCCAGATCAAGCACTGGAAATCCTTGCACACAAGCACTTGGCCGATCGTCCAGATTCCAAGCCAAGTTTGGCCGATCGGCCAGACTCGAAACTGGTCCCCACGATTCTTCCTTCACTTCATGCACTTTTCGTCCCGTTTTCCTCCAATTTCTCATCTTTTACTCCTACAATAACCAAAGCTCCAAACAAACGAATCATAGCAAAAGACACACAAAAGGACACAAAAACACAGTGAAAACGGACACGAAAACATAACGAAAAACCTAACATCTAAACACCAATCAAATTGCAAAAACCTGATGTACGACATCGAAAGTTTAGTTCGTAGTGGCCCGTTGAAGAAATACCAGGACCGAAGTGCAGGAGTCAACCAGTTTGATACCCCGCAAGGTCAAAAGAAGAAAAGGCAATAACGAGGTGCAGGCTGCAGCACCGAAGCCGAGAAGAAAACCAAGTATGAGGACGATGCTGACGAGGATGGAGACTACAAATATGACGGTGTCAATGCCACAGTTTCTGGACTTGCCAAAGGACAGACGAAGTCCTCCTTGAAGAGCGGAGCGCGGACACTCCCGAGCAGAGAGCCTGTTAACAAAAGGCTCAAGAAAGAAGAAGCGGTTACATTCTCCGAAGAGGACCCCGTCCCTCCTGTGGTCCCACACTCTGATGATATCGTCATTGAAGCTGTTGTAGCCAATAAGCTTATCAGGAGGATCCACATTGACACCGGAGTATCTGTAAACATCATGTTTAAATGGTGTTTCGATCAGATGGGGATTGATAAGTCCAAAGTCATGCCGACAGCTCGACCTCTCTGCAGCTTCGCGCAAGAGGAGACGCATCCGAAGAGCTCTACCGAGGTGACAGAGTTCTTCATAGTGGATACCAAATCTCCCTACAACATCATTCTAGGGCGGACCTGGCTGAACGCAGTGCGAGCAATTTGTTCCACATATCACCTCGCACTAAAAATCCCGACTAAGGGAGAGGTTGTCGTGATCCAAGGTGATCAGAAAACAACCAAAGAGTGTCTTCATGTGACACTAAAAGGGCAGGGGGCTTCACCCCAGCTGCCCCAAGCATAGCAATCACAGAACTCCGAAGAGCTGAAGAAGACGTCGTCTGCCGAGGTCAGCCCGGTGCAAGAAGTTATATTGTGTTGGGAATTGTTAAGGATCATATGTTAAGGGGGAACATAACGGGACACTTTAAAATTACAGTGTATATGTTTTGATTCGATCCCAAAATCCTCTATGTATCCTATTCCCAAGCGACCCTATTTTGATATAGATAGGTTAGAATTTTTCTAAGCCTATAATGTTAGGAAGGCTTGACTTTATGCTTTAGACGCTTAGGTTTTTAGACTGCTAGAAGTTCAAGTGAAGGCCACTCGCTTGAGTGTGTTTTCAAAGTGAAGCGAGTCTACCGAAGCGAAGCGTGCCGAAGAGTAGCGAAGCGAAGCGAGCGCTACAGTGAAAGTCAAAGCGAGTCAACACTTACTAAAGTGGACACTCAGGAAATCTATTTCCTAGCAAACACTACAGTATGACTTGAAGCGACTCACCCTAAAGCGGACGCTCCAGATTCAAAAGCAATGCGAGCCTATACCTAACAGAAAGCGACAACTCAATTCCCGCTCCAATTTATACTTCAAGTTCATACTTCAGTCAAGTGCAGATCGACGCATTAATTGCGTATCTCTATGTGGCGATAGAAGAATGGAGCAACGGAGTTAACCTCCAGGCCGACAAAGACGCCGCAATAGTACTGGGCGCTCCAGTTACTGTTAAAATTGGCTCTTAACCATTTTCGGCAAAGAGACAAATGGGCACGTTTGAAAAGCTGCTGGTCAAGGCGAGTACTGTCGAGAGAAGGAGGGACAAAGCCACCAACCATCAAACGGCTCTTGCCCATCCCTCCGCCTATAAATAGTGAAGGTCGAAGACGGAGAAGAGTAGAACACTACTTGAGAAATCAGCGCCTACTGCAAACAAGCACTCACAGCCTTCGAGCAAAATCTTCGAGTTCTTGTCTAAGTGTTCTCCGAGTTTCTGCAACATCGAAACTCGTCTCCGCAACCTTCACTCTCCATAGATCTAAGCCTACTTCATATGCGAGCTTAGAGAAGAACTCTACCCATCTTAGCATTCACTGTAAAGAGTTCTTCATTTAAAGTGTCATCAAAACCAAAACCCTAACCCTAGTTCTGTCTAGTTAGGTTTTGTGTTCGTAGAAAGGTTGTTGTGTTTAGATCCAAGACTCTACTTTCCTCAATAGTAGAAGTCTCGATCATAGAGTATAGATCCAAGCTAGCACAATCCTCGATTGTGTAAAGCTCGATCTCTGCTAGGTTTTGTGGAGAACCCGAAATCTCCCAGTTGTTGTGTCGGTTCTAAGCAAGTGAAGCTCGATCCAGTCTTGGTTTTTGAGGAACCCGTAATCCTCAAGATTCTTGAGTGAAGAGAATCAGTTGCTGCGAGCAACGAAGTGGACGTAGTTGTTTTATCACCGAACCACTATAATCCCCAGTGTCGTATCTCTTACTTAAGCTTTCAATTATTACTTGCTTTTTGATTATTCATACTGCACAAGCATCGTAAACAAACTTAAAACGAAGTTTTAAATACTTAGGAAAGAATAGCTCACTAAATTCCGCATTGCAAGTAAGTCTCACTCTTGATCAAACATCTGCTTAGGTCGAGAAGCAAGCTTCCACTGTAGATCTAGCTTGCGGCTAGGTCTTAAGTATTTGAAGCGAGCACTCTACTTGCCACTCTGGGTTAAAGGCAAAAGAAGTTGAAAAACTTCTTTCACACGTATTAACCCCCCCCCCCCCCCCCCCCCTCCCTCTATGTGTGAATCCTTTAACAAACTAGGACCAACAAGTGGTATAACAGCAGGGGTTCTTTTGAGCCACTGCTTTGCATACCTGAAGCGAGTCCCTTCTCGCTTCACGTTGTCTCACTGAACCGATCCGTTTTTTCCTAAGTGCATCAAAACCCTCACCCACGCATACTGCATCGCTACTAACAGTTCATCATGTCTTCATATAGTGCATTCAATCTTCCATAGTTCTCGATTGAAGGATACGAAACATGGAGTTTCCGTGTCGAAAACTTTCTATGCTCCATCCACTATAGGATGTGGGAAGTCATAGAAGAAGGGCCAATTGAGATCATGAAGACCATCTTTGTGAACGTTCCAGCCGCAGAAGGCAGAGAAGCCTTTGTCAGACAAGACCTTGTCGAAAAGGCGAAAGAGGATTACACGGCCAACGACTTCAAGATTGCCAACCTCGACCGTGTAGCACGCCATACAATTCAGAGCACTGTATCAAACGCTTATCTCCCCAGGATAAGGAAATGCACCACTGCAAATGAGATGTGGGAAACCCTAGCCCTAATCTCCCAAGGCACTGATAAAATCAAGGAGAATAAGCTTGCGGTGCTGATGAGAGAATTCAAGAGCTTAACGATGATGTCTGGAGAGACGATTGATGCCTTCGAGTTGTGCATCACCATCTCTCTTGGCAAGGAATTCACTGACAAAGAAGTTAACCTCAAGATTGTTCGAGCCCTCACACGGAAATGACAGACAATGAAGGAGTTGTACTTGGCAACGAAGGACTTATCAAAGCTCACACCGGAGATCCTTTTCTCCGAGCTTAAGGTTCACGAATTTGATCTCAATCGAATGAGCCTGGACGATGAGGACGAAGGTCCTACGTCATCAAAGGGAGTCACTTTCAAAGCTGCAGATGCTCCAAGCGACCAGTCGATTGCCAAGATGACAAGAGAGGAACTGGATGAGCACTACGCATTCTTGTCAAAGAATTTCAACAAGATGAACTCGCGAGTGGGAAAATACAAGAGATTCTACAAGCAATACAAAGGAAAGAGCACTCATGCTCGAGAAGGAAAGGGAAAGCGAGAAGAGACGATGAAGCCGATCTCAAGGGATATGATGGATGTGGAATGCTACCATTGCCACAAAATGGACCACTACAAATCTGACTGCCCAAAGCTGAGTGCCAAGGAACGTGAAGAATTGAAGGCCAGGAGGGAAGCTCCCCGACGAGCGTTAGTCGCAAGCGAGCCGCTAGACACTCCAAGCGAGGAAGTGCCAAGCGACTCAGACGCTTTCACAGATCCAAACACGAGCGAGGGAGAGGATCTGAGCTTCATGGCGCTCACCGATGAAGACACAGGAGAGGTATTCTACTATCCGCCTATCAATTCAATTACACTGTCACACGAAAACGAAGGGGAAGTTCATTCCTCGACATGGAGTGAGTTGCTTAACAAGCACCATAAATTGTTAAGCGACCACGAAATGTTAAAACAAGTTATGTCCGATAGCGAGAGAGAGAACCGAAAGCTAGCCACTGAACTTGATGAAGCAAGATTAATCTAAGGGCTATGACTAGTAATTTTGAAGACCTCTTCGCTAGACATAAAAGCTTGGAAGGAAGGTATGAAGCCCAATCCATTCTAGTTGCTAATCTAAACAAAGCCTCATTCGCTAGCAAACACTAGAAAGCTCACTTCTACCTTTTGCTAGAAAGGGAGGTCTTGGATATGAGGGTGGACCTTCCAAGCCTACTGTCTTTGTTGGTGCTTCTAACACAACACCATCAGTTTCTTTGGAAGTGCCCACTGCCTCCAGAGTAACCACTAACAAAGACAAGGGCAAGATTGAGACTCCAAAGAAGGGACCGATGAGGATGTCTATCTCCTCAAAAGAAGTTCCTAAGGGAAAGCCAATGACAACAGTCCCTAGCACTAAAAATGCTAAAGCTTACCATTCAAAAGGTAAAGGGAAAACTGTTGAGACTATAAGCTCTCAATCCCAGACACCAAAGACAAAGGACGTTCCCTTGAAAAGGAGAACTAATGTCTATGTGTCACGTGAGTCGGATTGGAGATGGTCCAACCGTTCTTACGTTGAGGGGGAAGTATTTGAAGCGCCCAAGAGAAAGCTTCAAACCCCAAAAGTTTCTCAAGCGAGTCAAAGTCAAAACCCTAAGTTGACCGCTCAGAAGAAACCAAGCGAGACGTTTGCCAAGACTAGAAATCCTAAGTCGGTCTCGAAGCCTATGGCTAATCCGAAGCGAGACGCTTCAGGATATAAGCAAAAAGGCAAGAGCATGGGTTGGTCTCAAGCGAGTCGCTCTCAAAACTTCCCTCCATGCATACACTGCTGCACATGTGAAACTGCATTTAAGCAGAAGTCACATTTTAGAAAGGCCAAGGAACCTAAAACACAAGCTAACATTCAAAGGAGAGTGAAGCAAGTGTGGGTACCTAAGAAAGCTAACCTGCAAGGACCCAAACTGATTTGGGTACCAAAATTGGATTAATTGCAGGTGAGCGCCGTGGATCCCATGCCCAGCAAAGGTCAAGCTACTTGGTACTTGGACAGTGGATGTTCAAGACATATGACGGGCATGAAGTCTCTACTCCAAGACTACACAGAGAAGAGGGGTCCACAAGTAACCTTTGGTGACAACTCACGAGGAAGCACCAAGGGATACGGCATACTGAGAATCGGGAAGCTGAGCATAGAAAATGTCTCCTACGTTGAAGGACTCAAACACAACTTGCTATCCATATCACAGTTCTGTGACAAAGGATACAATGTGGAGTTCATCTCCAACAAGTGTGTTGTGAGAAACAAGCTCACCTCCCAAGTTGCTCTTACTGGAGAAAGAAAGTGGAACGTGTATATTGCTCAATGGGAGAGCTGCAAGGAAGATACATGTTTGGTCACTAGAAGTGCAACTGATATTGGATGGCTATGGCACCGACGCTTAAGCCACCTCAATTTCAAGACAATTAATCGCTTAGCTCATAAAGGTTTGGTGAAGGGCATACAAAATGAAGTCTTCGTCAAAGACAATACTTGCTCACCATGCCAACGAGGAAAGCAGACGAAGAAGCACTTCGCAAGCTTAGAAGAAGCATCTTCCAAGCGAGTGCTGGAGCTACTACATATGGATCTGTTTGGACCAGTCACTCCAGTGAGCGTCAATGGAAGAAAATACACTCTAGTGGTAGTCGATGATTACTCTCGCTACACTTGGGTTGTATTTCTCTTCAGCAAGAAGGAGGCACTGTCCAAACTGCCTCAACTGCTCAAGCGCCTCACTGTGGAGAAGAATCAAGCGATCGCTACCATTCGCTCCGATAAAGGCACAAAATTTCTCAATTCCACAATTGAAGCTTACTGCACGGAGCATGGGATAGCACACCAAACATCTGCAGCTCGCACACCCCAACAAAACGGAGTTGCTGAACGAAGAAATCGAATCATCAAAGAAGTTGTTCGCACAATGATTGCATATTCGAAGCTTCCGATAAAGTATTGGGCTGAAGCGGCTAACACCGCATGCTACACTTAGAATCGGACGCTTCTCAACAAACGCTTCGACAAGACACCATATGAAATATGGACAGGGAGAATTTCTAACATTTCCTATTTCAATATATTTGGTTGTCGGGTCTTCATTCACAACAATGGGAAGTCACAATTGAAAGCCTTTGAAAGCAAAGCGGATGAAGGAATATTCTTAGGATATTCTACATCTAGCAAAGCTTACAGGGTATTCAATTGCGAAACCCTAATTGTGGAGGAATCACCCCATGTTGTATTTGATGAATCTTCTTTAAGTCTTCCACAGGAACAGGTTCAAGCGAATGACCAGACTTCAAGCGAGGAACCCATCAATCCATTGACATGGGATATGCTTGAAGATGATGAAGAAGTCAAAGAGTCAAATGATCAAGATGCTCAAAAGATGAAGCTGCCCCCAATTCAAAGGAAGAGACTGCAGGCCAAGCACCCGTTCCGGTCGCTTCAGAGGATGAAGCATGCGACCCGCTTGAAGTAGAAGCAGAAGCTGGAGGATCCAAGCGTGTGTTGCTAAAAGATCATTCACCAAGCCAAATCATTGGAGATCTATCCAAAGGCGTGGTGACCAGAAGTCAAGTGATTGGAAAGTGCTATGTTCAGTTGCTTTCTATCCAATATCGAGCCGGCAAGCGTGGAGGAAGCTCTAGCAGATTCAAATTGGGTGATCGCCATGCAGGAAGATCTGAATCAATTCATCAGAAACGACGTATGGTTTCTCTGGATCGTCCTAAATTTCAGCATGTGATTGGCACCAAGTGGGTGTTCAAGAACAAGCCGGACGAGGACCACAACATTGTGAGAAACAAAGCTCGACTCGTCGCCAAAGGCTACTGTCAAGAGGAAGGGATCGATTTCGATGAGACCTTCGCTCCAGTGGCCAGGCTCGAAGCCATTAGACTTTTTCTTGCCTATGCAGCGGCTAAGAAATTCAAAGTCTATCAAATGGACGTCAAGAGCGCGTTTCTCAATGGAGAGCTCAAAGAAGAAGTCTATGTGGAGCAACCACCTGGATTTGAGCAAGGAGATAAGGTGTATCGATTGAAGAAGGCCTTTATGGATTGAAGCAAGCGCCTAGAGCGTGGTATGATACACTATCTCAGTTCCTACTGGATAATGGTTTCCGCAAGGGAAAGATAGATCGGACTCTCTTCACCATCAATGATGGGGAAGACATGCTATGGGTCCAGATCTACGTCGACGACATCATATTTGGTTCGCCAAACCAGTCGCTTAGCGAGAAGTTTGGAGAGCTGATGAAGACCAAGTATGAAATGTCGATGATAGGCTTGATGAGTTGCTTCCTAGGTCTTCAAGTGAAGCAGCAAGATGATGGGATTTTCATCAATCAAGCGAAGTATACTCGAGATATGCTTGCCAAGTTTGGTGTTCAGCATGCTAAAGCTGTGAAGATTCCGATGAACACCAACTGGAAGATGGAGCCATACCTAGAAGGGAAGACTGTGGATGCTACAGACTACCGAGCTTTGATCGGATCCCTTCTCTATCTCACTGCAAGCAGGCCGGTTATTGCGTTTGCAGTTGGAGTATGTGCTCGCTTCCAAAGCAATCCCAAGCTTAGCCACTTTGAAGCTGCCAAGCGAATCCTTCGCTATGTCAAAGGCACTGTCAATATGGGCTTGTGGTATCCTGCTGAAGATAATCTGGAGCTTACACGATACTCAGATGCTGACTATGGAGGGTGCCGAATTGATAGGAAATCAACTTCGGGCACGTGTCAGTTCTTGGGAAGCAAGCTTGTCTCGTGGTTCTCGAAGAAGCAAACAAGCGTAGCTACTTCAACGACTGAAGCCGAGTATATGGCCGCTGGAAGCTGCTGTTCTCAAATCTTGTGGCTTCGTCAGCAGTTGAAGGATTATCGAGTTGAAGTGAATGAGATTCCAATCTTCTGCGACAACAATAGTGCCATTTGTATCTCGCAAAATCCAGTGCTTCACACCAAGTGCAAGCATGTGGAGATTCGACATCACTTCATTCGTGATCATGTCGAGAAGAAGGATATCAAGCTCGAGAAAATCCATATTGATCTCCAGCGAGCAGATATCCTCACCAAGCCTCTAGCTGAGTCTCGCTTCAACCAGCTATTCATGGAATTAGGGTTACTAGAGTGAAGAGTGCTAGTTCCAGGATGCACAAGGGAGTGGAAGCATGCCGACAAGAGACCCTCGCCTTGGATCTTCACCAATTCAAGTGAGTCGCTTCACATCTCACTCGCTTGAAGAAGGAGAAATAAGGTGGAGAAAGGTGGAGTGTTGGAAGACGTTTCCTACCAACTAACAGGATTGTTAAGTCTAAAGTTAATGGGGAACTATTGATTGCTCTTGGAGTGATCTACTTCCAAAGCGAGCAAGGAAAGCTGCTACCTAGCCTATGATTCCTAGCAAGTGGGTATAAACGTTTGCAAGTACCTTTTCTAGTAAAGGTTGTGGGGTCTTGTATCGGGCCTTCCCACTTAAAAACGGTGAAAGCTTAGGCAGGGCTGGCACCTAGACCTTGCGTCATCTTCCCATCTTTCCGCCGAAGAGGAGCATGTCTTCTCATCTCCTTCATCGTGAATAATCACTCATTGGTACTCACTCTTAATTGAGTTGAGCTGCCGGGTGCTTATTCATTCATCCCCCTCCCTGAATAATGTATCGCTCTAATTTTCCCTATTTTGGGTTAAGTGAGTCGAGTGATTATTCATTCTGTAGACTTTAAGTGGAGAGCTTGAAGGGTTCCCTTTACTTTCAAAGGTTGCATGACTGGTGACATGTCTTTGCATAAAAAATCGAGAATGGCTTGTCAAAGCTTCTCATTGTCTCCTGATCTTTTCCCATGCCTGTGAAAAGATCTTGTACTCATCTCCCATTCATCGTGAATAGCACTCAAGCGAGTCTCCCTCCGGGGTAAAGAAAGCTTAAGTGTATTATTCATTCCCCCCCTCATTCACTTCGATGGAGGACTCTCTAGTTCGTAGAGGAACATGGAAGAGATGAATGCCAAGAAGATCAAGCTCAAAAAGGTCTACATACGTGGTATCAATCTCCTACGAATTGAGATTGACTAGTAAGTGTTTCATTTTAAGTACACTAAGCAAAATGAAGCGTGGTTTAAAACCTTCACTCGCTATGTGGAAAATATAAATCAATCTGACACAAATACATAGAGGAAAGCACTCTTGTTTATCCTCGAAGTATGTAAGTCATAAACATTTTAAATTAAAGCAAAAAAAATTTCAATTCTTAAAACTATTCGCTACAAGATGGTCAAGCGAGTGCTTCGACACTCAAGCGAGCCATCGCAAGCGAGTGTGGAACAATCACGTCAAGCGAGTACTTCGCAAGCGAGTAAAAGCCAAGCGGCTACTCTCAAGTGAACGAGTACGAAGAAAGCCGTATGAGCTGTACACACTCGAGTGCATATTTCACCTTTTCACTTTGCATTTAATGCAGAAGAGGAATAGGGTCGAGAATTCGGGCGCGTGGTGTACACTTAAAATTTGAAGGGCCAAATTCGCGAGCAATCCAGCCGTTGAATCTCAACAGTTTTCAAATCTCAACCGCTAGATCAACGGCGCTCGAGCAAACGAATCACGGCAGGCCACGTGGAGTGCTGACTCACTTATACGGTTCACTTTTAACTGTGGTGACGCCGAAACTAACCGGACACGTCAGTCACGTCGCCGATTGTCGCCGCCCATGCAGAAATTTCAAGGAAATTACCGCGTCTCCCTTCGCCACGTTAGCCCAAACCCTAAAGCTATATATGGGCGTCGATGCAGAATTGTAGAAATTTACGACCCCCAAATTTGCCATTCTTGTGAAAATTTCTGCTATCTCTGCAATTTCACAAGTCTCAACCCTATATCTTTTTCTCTAATCTCTCTCAAATCTCAAAAATGGTGAAGAAGACTGCAAATCAGACCATGGAGTAGTTCATGGCCACCGTCGAGGAAAATATCAACGTCGAGCCCCATCTCGACGAAGCCATAGTAGAGAAGGACGGATTCTTTCGCAGGGCCGTGACCACGGCCGGACTGTGGAAATACGTCACCGCCAAACCTTCCGAGGTCCTCGCCCAGACCGTTGCTGAGTTTTTACAAAACTTAAGGGAAGGACAGACTATAACGGCAATTACAGATCCAGATGATGGAGAGTTGATGGAGGTGGATCTAGCCGACGTTGCAGAAGTTTTCAAGCTACCGAGAGAAGGAGTGGATGCTCTCTCGAAGTTGGAATTATCGGTGGAAGTCAAATTCTCAAGATTCGCCGCCGACAGAAAAGCAGAATGGAAAAGCAAGGGCACCAACATGAGGACCGATCTGGAGAAGCCCTACAATCTTATATGCGAACTGTACACCAAGACGGTGGTGTGCAATATCGGAACTCTTGGATAGATTTCTGACACAAAGCTGTTCGCCGTCAGCGCAATTGTGGACAGTCTGACCGGAACAAAATTCAACTGGTTTGACTGGTTCATCTCCAATGTACAAGAAGCTGCCAAAGACTTTGAGTACAAGGCCGGCAGCACCACTACCATCATGCGAAAAGGAAAGCTTAAGTTCTTCGGCAAGCTTTCCTACGCGCTAAAGGAAATGTTCCAAGGGCGGAAGTGGCCAGGAACTGTCGAGTACAAGAAGACAAGCGTCTTCAATGACTTGTCAAAATCTGGGAGAGTCATCGTCGATCGCGGAATCTTGCAGAAAACCGTGTGCCCTGCAGTTCCCATCGCCGAGAGGAGAGGAAAGAAGTCCAAGCGAGCCGCTTCACCCGTGAAGCGAGCGGCTCCCAAGAAAAGGAAGTTGAAGCGAGTCGCTTCAATAACCAAGCCAAGCAGTCGCTTGAGGAAGAGAGGAGCCGGTTAAAAGAATTCACCTCCAAGCTTGCCACTTTGGAGGGAGTATTAAAAACAGAAAGAGAGGAGAAAACCACCATGACGAGAAAGTACAGAGAAAACATCAACAAGGCTACAGGCTCAGTTGAAAAGTTGGAGAAGGAAATCGAGAAGAAGGAAGGAGAGCTCGTAAAGACTGGAAGCGAGCTCAACCGCACAACTCTAAAAGTTCACAGTCTCGAGATGGAAATCAAATTCTCAAGAGCAAGCTTGACGAAGCATCAAGCGAACTGGAGAGCCGACGAAGAGACGCGAGAGCCTTCGATCTAAAGCATGCCGAGCTGATCGCTACCCTAGCGAGAGCGAGCAAGGATGCTGACAATTTTGCGATGAAGATTGGCGCAGTTGCTCTGGTCAACACCAATCTGAGCATCAGAGAAAGAGGACTCGTTGCCCGTGAAGCAGAGCTCGCCGCTTCACAAACTCACCTCGATCTTCATTTGCCGGAAGAGAGAAGGAAAATGCGTGCTGAAATTGAAGCGGAGCTCCACGCTCGCTTCAAAGCGGTTGAGCCGCTTGAAAGAGTAATGGCGGAAGTTGCTCGAAAGGAAAAGTCGATAAAGGAGAGAGAAGAGCAGTGCAAGTATCTCCTTGAGAAGATTTCAATGCAGACGTCGGAGATCGTACTCGCTAAGGAACAGACTTTTGCCAAGCGAGCCGAGGGGATGCTGCACACAGTCTACAACGAAGTCTCTAGCCTCCGCCAGGCCATCATCGGAAAAGCTCTGATCCCCGTTCCCTCTAGCAGGATTGATGATGCCAAAAAGGGAGAAGGGAGAAGTGAAGGGAATGAGAGTGGAGAAAAGGGGGAAGGGAAGGTTGAAGGAGAGAAGGCAGAAGGAGAAAGAGAGCAGATCGAGAAGCCGCATGGGAAAGGAATTTCAGTATACCAAGAAAAGCCAAAGCCTCAATCGCGGAAGCTGCTAGCTTCATCCCTTGCAGCTCATGCTCGATCTGCAGCCCATGTCGAGCAACTAAATTGCTAAAGATACTGCTCTTGCTTTGTCTCTTCAAATGGAGCAAGCCATTGATTTGAGGGAGAAGTGAGTCACTGTCATTCCCTTAGTCCAGCCGCTCCAAACAATGCCATCACTGGCCGGCCCCTCATCATCATCTGCCCAAGCACCCGATCCCGCTCTCACTGCCCACTCTGCACCTACTGAAAATCCAATTCCACCACCCTCAGCAGAAAAGAAGAAGATGGCACCGCCACCGCCACCTCCAGCACCTAAAGAACAGCCGAAGCGAGCCGCTCCCACGGAGAAAGAGTTGGATCCCGCGGCCAAGCGCCAGAAGATTCAACAAACTTTAACTGCGGAAGCTTCTCGCATGGTGGAGAAGAAAAGGGAAGAGGAGGAAAGGAGGAAGAAATCCGAGAAGGAGGAGAGACTCAGGGCTGCCAGGATTCGTAAGGTTGAAGAGAGAGCCGCCAAGCTCTGGGATGAAGTTAGGCTGATACAATCTTGCCTAGTTCAAAGCGCCTACATCCCCTTCACCCCAGAAGAATCAGATGCCTGCGCCATCCAAGCAGACATTGATACGTGCCGAGTCACGATCAAAGATATGATCGACTCTCGCCGCTACTCTCCAGATGAGTTCGACATCATTCGCAAAACCGTTAACAAGAGAACTCCCCAATTCAACTCGGAGAAGAGCGAGAGGTTCAACAGGATGATGAAGGAGTTGTCGGGGAGGTCGGCTGAAGAGATTGAAGCGAGGAGAGCGAATCATCGTGATGCCTGCGAGATCGAAAAATTCATATCTGACGATCTGATGGATGAATGGATGGAGTGCAAGGAGAAATTCATCGAGGCCTACTACTTTTGGCAGGTAGTGCCTTTCCAGGAAGAATGCTCGAAGCTATATGGATTGAACAACTTCATGTGTATGTGCTATGAGGAGTTGCGCAGGAAGATCTTCACACAGGCAGAGCTCGCAGAGCCCAAGAAGAAGATCATCATTGTGCCTAAGAAGAAGCAGTTCCCTATGCCTCTAATGCCGAGATCTGATGTGCCAAACCGAAGGCTGATTGAAGCTGAAGTGGATGAGGCACTGGAGCTGGACAACTCTCATAGGGAAAGCAAAGAGAATATCAAGACAATGGAGATCAAAGTCCTTGCAGCCTACTCTTCTAAAGAACCATCTAAGGAGTCATAATCTGTTTGATCTGCTATCTTGCTTGATTCATCAATCTATCATTATTTTCTATCAAGCTTGTCTCACCTTACAAGCTTTGTGTGTGTTTATCCTTTTTGCTAACAACTCACGATAACCATAAAAGAACTTTAAAAAGAAGGGATAAGGCTGCAAAGGAAGCAGTTGCTTGAAGTTTTTATCGTGGTTAAAATAGTGGGTTTTGGCATCATCAAAAAAGGGGGAAATTGTTGGGAATTGTTAAGGATCATATGTTAAGGGGGAACATAACGGGACGCTTAAAAATTAAAGTGTATATGTTTTGATTCGATCCCAAAACCCTCTATGTATCCTATTCCCAAGCGACCCTATTTTGATATAGATAGGTTAGAAATTTTCTAAGTCTATAATGTCAGGAAGGCTTGACTTTATGCTTTAGACGCTTAGGTTTTTAGACTGCTAGAAGTTCAAGTGAAGGCCACTCGCTTGAGTGTGTTTTCAAAGTGAAGCGAGTCTACCGAAGCGAAGCGTGCCGAAGAGTAGCGAAGCGAAGCGAACGCTACAGTAGAATCAAAGCGATTCTGCTGAAGCGAAGCGAAGCGAGCGCTGCAGTGAAAGTCAAAGCGAGTCAACACTTACTAAAACGGATGCTCAAGAAATCTATTTCCTAGCAAACGCTACAGTATGACTTGAAGCGACTCACCCAAAAGCGGACGCTCCAGATTCAAAAGCAAAGCGAGCCTCTACCTAACAGAAAGCGACAGCTCAATTCCCGCTCCAATTTATACTTCAAGTTCAAACTTCAGTCAAGTGCAGATCGACGCATTAATTGCGTATCTCCACGTGGCGATAGAAGAATGGAGCAACGGAGTTGACCGCCAGGCCGACAAAGACGCCGCAACAGTACTGGGCACTCCAGTTACTGTTAAAATTGGCTCTTAGCCATTTTCGGCAAAGAGACAAATGGGCGCATCTGAAAAGCTGCTGGTCAAGGGGAGTACTGTCGAGAGAAGGAGGGACAAAGCCACCAACCATCAAACGGCTCTTGCCCATCCCTCCACCTATAAATAGTGAAGGTCGAAGACGGAGAAGAGTAGAACACTACTTGAGAAATCAGCGCCTACTGCAAACAAGCACTCACAGCCTTTGAGCAAAATCTTCGAGTTCTTGTCTAAGTGTTCTCCGAGTTTCTGCAACATCGAAACTCGTCTCCGCAACCTTCACTCTCCATAGATCTAAGCCTACTTCATATCCTAGCTTAGAGAAGAACTCTACCCATCTTTGCATTCACTGTAAAGAGTTCTTCATTTAGAGTGTCATCAAAACCCAAACCCTAACCCTAGTTCTGTCTAGTTAGGTTTTGTGTTCGTAGAAAGGTTGTTGTGTTTAGATCCAAGACTCTACTTTCCTCGATAGTAGAAGTCTCGATCATAGAGTATAGATCCAAGCTAGCACAATCCTCGATTGTGTAAAGCTCGATCTCTGCTAGGTTTTTGTGAAGAACCCGAAATCTCCCAGTTGTTGTGTCGGATCTAAGCAAGTGAAGCTCTATCCAGTCTTGGTTTTTGAGGAACCCGTAATCCTCAAGATTCTTGAGTGAAGAGAATCAGTTGCTGCGAGCAACGAAGTGGACGTAGGTGTTTTATCACCGAACCACTATAATCCCCGGTGTCGTATCTCTTACTTAAGCTTTCAATTATTTACTTGCTTTTTGATTATTCATACTGCACAAGCATCGTAAACAAACTTAAAACGAAGTTTTAAATACTTAGGAAAGAATAGCTCCCTAAATTTCGCATTGCAAGCAAGTCTCACTCTTGATCAAGCATCTGCTTAGGTCGAGAAGCAAGCTTCCACTGTAGATCTAGCTTGCGGCTAGGTCTTAAGTATTTGAAGCGAGCACTCTACTTGCCACTCTGAGTTAAAGGCAAAAGAAGTTGAAAAACTTCTTTCACACGTATTCACCCCCCCCCCCTCTACGTGTGAATCCTTTAACAAACCGGGACCAACAAGTGGTATCAGAGCAGGGGTTCTTTTGAGCCACTGCTTTGCATACCTGAAGCGAGTCCCTTCTCGCTTCACGTTGTCTCACTGAACCGATCCGGTTTTTCCTAAGTGCATCAAAACCCTCACCCACGCATACTACATAGCTACTAACAGTTCATCATGTCTACATATAGTGCATTCAATCTTCCACAGTTCTCGATTGAAGGATACGAAACATGAAGTTTTAAATACTTAGGAAAGAATAGCTCACTAAATTCCGCATTGCAAGTAAGTCTCACTCTTGATCAAGCATCTGCTTAGGTTGAGAAGCAAGCTTCCACTGTAGATCTAGCTTGCGGCTAGGTCTTAAGTATTTGAAGCCAGCACTCTACTTGCCACTCCGAGTTAAAGGCAAAAGAAGTTGAAAAACTTCTTTCACACGTATTCACCCCCCCCCCCCCCCCTCTACGTGTGAATCCTTTAACGAACCGAGACCAAAGTTGGTTTTGCCTAGCTGCCTCATCTTCGAGAGCAGGTTATTTCGCTCTTAAGGGAGTACATAGACGTCTTTGAATGGTCTCCGCTAGACATGACCGGAGTGTCACCTCAGTTGATCACGCACAAACTCAATATTAACCCCGAGGTCAAACCTATCAGACAGAAGCAGCGCTCTTTCACCGCAGAGCGAAATCAAGTTATTAAATCCGAGGTAACACAGCTACCGGACGTCGGCATCCTATTCGAGGTTACATACCCGACCTGGATAGCAAACCCGGTAATGGTCAAGAAAGCAGGAGGGGGTGGCGGATGTGTATTGACTACACCGACCTCAACAAACATTGCCTGAAAGACTGCTACCCACTCCCCGATATCGACAAGAAGGTAGACTCTCTAGTCGGCCACAAAGTATTTAGCTTTCTTGACATGTACAAGGGGTATCATCAAGTGCTGATGGATACTGAGGACGCAGCCAAGACTGCCTTCATCACGGACTTCGGTATCTTTGCTTACCGCAAAATGCCCTTCGGACTTAAAAATGTCGGGCTACTTTCCAAAGGATGGTGGATAAAATATTCAAAGAGCACATCGGCAAAGAAGTTTAAGTCTATGTAGATAACATAGTGGTGAATAGCAAGGAGGAAGGCACCACCGTTGCTGACCTCCAAACTGTAATATCACTACTCCGTGAAGTCAACCTGAAACTTAACCCCCAAAAGTGTACTTTCACTATGGCATCGGGAAAGTTTCTAGGTTGTTGGATTTCCCAAGAAGGATTGAAGGCTAATCCTTCCAAGGTTAAAAATAGTACTAGAGATGAGGGTCCCGAGGTCAATTAATGATGTACACAAGCTCACTGGGTGCCTTGCCGCTCTGAGTAGATTTCTCTCAAAAGCCGCGGAGAAGCAGCTGCCCTTCTTTAAGATTTTAAAGAAGGCACTTGAGCTCAACTGGAGTTCGGAACACCATCTGGCACTCAGTCAACTAAAGGAGTACCTCGGTAGCTTACCCACTTTGTTGGTACCAAAAGATAAGGAGGTGTTGTTCTTATATCTAGCCACCTTGGAGGAGGCCATCAGCACGGTACTCGTATGGGAGGAAGCCAGACGCCAGCTCCCGGTATACTTTATCAGTCGGTCACTCAAAGGATTCGAGGTACGAAATCAACCACTTGAGAAGCTTGCTCTAGCCCTAGTGAATGCAGCTCGCCACCTTCGCCCGTACTTCCATGCGCATTCCATCCAGGTCTGAACTGATTCTCCACTTTGGCAAGTGCTAACAAAGCCTGAAGCTTCGGGCCAAATAGCGAAATGAGTCATAGATCTTGGGGAACATGACATCACCTATGTTCCCCGGCAGGCCATCAAGGGACAAGCCCTAGCTGACTTTCAAGTCGAAACAACCATCCCCGAAGTCCCCATCTCCATGCCAAACCCGACACCGAGCTCACCTCATCCCGCCAAGTCGGAACCTTCCGACTGTTGACACATGTATGTCGATGGTGCTTCGGGGAAGTCAGAAAGTGGAGCTGGAGTCCTCCTCGTCAGCCCAGAAAAGAAGGAACTCACGTACTCACTTTGTTTCCAATTCACTACAACCAATAACGAGGTGGAATATGAAGCGCTGCTAGCTGGACTTCGGATAACTACGGATATGAAGGTCAATTCAATCAAAATATACAGCGATTCCCAAGTAATCGTGAATCACATGCTAGGGAAGTACGAAGCAAATGGAGAAAGGATGAAGAAGTATCTGGCTAAGGCTTAGGCTATGCAGAAGGCTTTCTCGTACTTTCGACATGAGTGCATACCCCGAGCTCAGAATTGCCGAGCTGATGTCCTCAGTAAGCTAGTTGCGGTCCCAGGTTCCTCATTTGTGGAAGACGTCCAACACCGGAGCATAGAGGAGGCCGATGTCAATGACATAACTGAGGAGGAACATCCCTCGTGGATGACACCCATACTCGACTACCTCGTAAAGGAGAAGTTACCCGAGGACAAGGCAGAGGCGAGAAAGATACTCGCAAAATCATTACGCTACACTGTCATGGATGGAGTCCTTTACAAGAAATCATATCTTCAGCCCTTGCTTCGGTGTGTCGGCCCCACCTCAGCAAACTACGTCATGCGTGAGGTGCATGAGGGATCGTGTGGAAGTCACATCGGACCTCGGGTATTGGCCAAAAAGATCATGCAATGGGGTTATTACTGGCCCACAATGCTCAAAGACTGCACCGAGCTTGTGCAGAGATGTGAGAAATGCTAGTTACATGCAAATGTAACAAGGGTGCCCCAAAGCGACCTGGTCACGATGCAAAGTCCTTGACCATTCGCGCAATGGGGGATAGATATTGTGGGACCCTTTGAGAAGGCACCTGGTCAGCTGCAGTTCCTTATAGTCGCCATAGACTATTTTACAAAGTGGGTAGAGGCGGAACCCTTAGCCAAGATCACCAGCAAAAATGCTCACAACTTCGTGTGGAAGAACATGGTATGCCGCTTCGAAATACCCCATGTTCTAATCTCCGATACTGGAACACAATTCACAGATAAGATCTTCAGGGACTGGTGTGACAAGCTGCAGATCCAACAACGTTTCACCTCGGTGGCTCATCCCCAAGCGAATGGTCAAGCAGAGGTGTCGAACAGAACGCTCGTCAAGGGCCTCAAGACCCGACTAGATCAAGCCAAAGGCAGATGGGTTGAACACCTACCCCACGTTCTATGGTCCTACTGGACAACGCCTCACTCCACCAACGGAGAAACCCTATACAGTCTAGCTTATGGGAGCGAGGCAGTCATCCCGGTAGAGATTGGGATGCCGAGTCCGCGCACGGCTCACTTCATCTCCGAGGAGAACGACGAGAATCGATGCGCGGACCTCGACTTGCTAGAAGAGAAAAGAGACCTCGCCTACATCAAAGAAGCCCGATACAAGTAACTCATGGAGCAATACTACAATCGTCGAGTTCGAGGTCAACAATTCTGCGTAGGCGACCTCGTCCTGCGAAACAACGAGGTCAGCAAAGCCTCTAAGCTCGGCAAGCTAGAGGCCACGTGGGAGGGTCCTTACCGAGTTGACGAAGTTTTAGGCAAAGGTGCCTACAGACTCACCAACTTGTCCGGGGAACCCATACCACGACCATGGAACGTTGTTCATTCGAAGAGGTATTATGCATAGCAGTGGAGTATCATATAGGATAGAGTCTAGTCTTGTTTTCTTGCCATCTTAGTAAGTTTGTGTTTGTCATTTCGAGTTTGTTTTCTAAAGCTTTTCGAAAGTTTTAATGAAAATTCGCAGTTCTTTTACTTTAATTGTGTGTTTACATTGTTCTGCATTACTCCACTTATATGCGCACTACCTCTAATTCTCTCACACTATCCTGACGAGGATACGTGTTAAACTCAAGATCGCATCTCGTACAACATATAACTAGGGAACCACCCCTCCCGACTGAGTCGGCAGAACAGGAACCCGATGCTCGGCCCATGTGCCACTTTGGAAGCCGATGCTAGGCCCTAGTGCCATTTCGGACCCTGATGCTCGACCCACGTGTCACTTTGGAAGCCGATGCTAGGCCCAAGAGCCACTTCGAACCCGATACTCGGCCCATGAGCCACTTCGGAAGCCGATGCTAGGCCTAAGCGCCACTTTGGACTACAATGGTTTATCTCACATGTTACCCATCAAATTAAAACCACGGGATACATTGAGATATTAAACACAGTTAAGTTTGTGAAAAATATTTTATTATTCCATGTAAATTCAACAATTTTTACCGGTCAAGACGAGGGACCACTCCCATCAGGTCTACGACTACAGTTAAAATATTTGGCCAAAGCACGGACCCTAGGGTTAAGTACATCATCTATATTTATGTTATCCTTCTTCTTCGCACCTCGACCTCCGCCGCGACTCCCACTGCGACCTCCTCCTCAGCTATGGCTGGGAGTATCTCTACTTCTTTGACTCCGAGGAGTCGGCCGAGGTGCAGTACGGTTCCTGTCACCACGGTTCGGAATGGGCTGCGGAGCCGAATTTGAGCGGGGAAGGATAGAAGCTCGGTTCGATCCCGGAGCAGATGAGAAGGTAAGGTCGGGCTTAAAGAACCGACTCGAGGGATATTTGTTGCAGCAGGTTGAACTTGGGGGTAGGCCTCCAGACATTCCTTGAGTACCGGTTGCCAATTCATGATAATGGGGAACAGATTAGTAAGGCGCCTCATCTCGGCAACATGGTCTTTCACCTCCCAGGAATCTAGACCTCGGAAATGTTGTTCCCTTGTAGCTCTCTTTGCTACTTGCAAGGCCTCGGTCTCCACCTCGGTAATAGTTTTGCCACCGAGCTCATGGACCACCCTTTCGTACTCGGCATGTTCAACAACTATCACCTCGGAATCGGCAAAATCCTCCTTCAATTGAAGGTACCGATCTTCGTTGCCATCAGCTTTGATTTGCAAAGCATTTACTTCGCATCAAATTCATTGCGGAGGTGTTCGGCGCGATTGTCAAGCCGCATGATTTCTCCTTCTTTAACATCGAGAAGGATTTTTAATCGTTTGATCTCATTAAGATAAAGGAGTCAAGTCGGTTTCGGTTTTGTTCTACAACAGCATAAAAAGAAAACACTCAGAGTTGTGCAGCTGAAATTTCTTTTCATTGATGGACAGTACAAAGTACATGGAGGGAATTACAATTACAAATACAAAAAGAAAGAGGGCAAAGGGATAAACAGACCTCGCCGAACAGGTCGACCTCGTTCACAATGGAACTCGGTTGTTGCACCTCGGCAGTCTTCTCCGCCTCGGTGTCCGCACCAATCTGCCCCGGGTGGCAGTCTCTCTCTCCTCCTCCTCTTCCTCCTCTTCTTCGTCCTCGGAGACGTCCGGGGAGAGAGGATGATCCTTCAACTCCTCCCGCAGTGGCCCGAGCCGGGCCTCGACGGTCCATATCACAGGCCCGCACCTCCTCGGCAGATAGTAGAGTGCGGCGCTGGGCCAGAGCCTCCACGACCGGGAAGCCGGAGGTCTTCTTCATGAGAGTCCGGAAGTAGATGCGGAGCATCTCACCATCTTCGATCACCTTGTGACCGTACTTCCCTTTCTCCAACTCCGGGAAGTCTGCGGCCACAAGGTCTAGCACCGCGGCGACAGCCCGGGTGCTCACCGGTTTTGTCAACTTGGCGACCAACGAGCTGAATTTCTTGCTGAGGAAAATCCTCTAAGCAAGACACCGGAGCACATCACCTTGCGCGCCGGCCAACTCCTCCTCCCGAGCTCGAGCGGCCACTGCTTCCGCCTCCAGTGCCGCCACTTTCTCCTTGGCGGCGGCAAGGTCGGCCTTTGCAGCACCGAGCTGCTCCCTCAACTTCTCCTCCCTCACCGCGGAAGCGGTCACCTCGGAGGAAAGTCGCGACCTGTCCTCGGCCAGGTCCTTCACTTTCCCAGTTGCCCGGGAGTATTTAGCCACGGAAGCTTGGAGGAGCTTCAGCATGGTATCCGACATGCCGGAAAACTCCTCCGCGGTGGATTCGACAGCCTACATAATGACAGTTAACATAGGTTCGGAGAACAAGAAGAACGGAGTACAAAAATATATTTACCTCAGGAAACGACGGTGTCGGAGCACGGACACCGATACACACGACCTCCATGTCGGAGGTCGCAGATGTCTCAACGACACCTCGGAATCCAGTGCCCTTCAAGTTTTTGAGGGATTGTTTGGGGGGAGAGAACGCGGCCTCTGGGATCTCGGTATGTGTCCTTTCCGTAGACACAAACCTTCTCTTGGCCCCCCTCGGCACTTGAAGCCGTCGCCTCAGCCAGTCTGTTTTTGGAGGCCGGGTTCTTGATCTTCTTCACCATATTCAATACAAAAAAGAGAAAGAAAAAGAAAGGAAAAAAAAAAAAAAGGAAAGTTAGTACCGAGGTGCGTAAAGATTACACAATAAAAGAAGAGGAAAGGAAACCTCACCCCTTCCCGGCTCCACCGCGGTGGAAGGATCATTGGGGCTCGGAACTGCTGCCTCGATCGATTCGATCTGGGTAAGCGTAATCGGCATTTCACCGAGACCGTTGAGAGCACCTGCCAGATAGGCAAAATGTTTCTTCTTCTTTAAGGGTTTTAGGGCACCCTCACGCCAAACCACCTCGGGGGCCCCCTCAAATAGGCAGTAGAAGAACCGCTTATACTAGTCCGCTATTTTAGAGGGGCCCTTAACCTTAAAACGGCTGCGGGAAGAAATGAAGTACCACCCCTCCCCCCCCCCCCCCCCCTCATCCTTAAAGCTATACATGGCGGCGAATGTCTCGGCAGAGAAAGGGAAGCCCAACCGAGTACACGCGGCCCCCAAACCAGTGATTTTCAGTATCCCGTTAGGGAAGAGTTGGGTGGGGGAGACACCAAAACGTCAAGAATCTCGGCATAGATGGCCGGAAAATGAATACGGAGACCAGCGATGAGATGGTCTAAGTAGACCGTTACAAAACCCTGAGTGGGGAAACAAGCCCTATCGCCCTCTCGGTGTTGAGCAAGAAGAACAGAGGGAGGGAAATTATATTTAAGGCTCAAATCGTACATAGACGATGTGGAAAGGGTGGAATCCAGGCCACCTACTTTTCCGATGGCCCGGCGGTTTTGAGGAAACTCTATAGTTTTGGGAAAGGGTGTGGGTGAATTGGAGGTTACACATTGAAGGGTATTATCCAACACAAACATAGGTTGGGATGAAAATGAGGAAGCAGAAGGAGAATCCATAACTTACTTGTAAAACGTAGAGGATTTGCAGACAAAGTGTTGAAGAAGACGATGAACAGTAGAGAGAAAAACAAGAGTTTTAGGGTTTTCAAATTTGCAGAGAAGAGTAAAAGATTATGCGTTCCAAATCATTGTACAAGAAGGGGAGTAAAAGCGTATTCAATACGCTTCTTCAATGCGACGGCGTTTTGAGTAACGGCCCATCCCATCCCTGCTTTATCAGAACACCAAACATCCGCATTTAATGCGACTGACACGCTTTACACGACTTCGGACGTACTCACCTCGTCTTTGCACCTCGGCAGCACGACCTCGACCAACACAGCAAATGACACTTCGGTTAGATGCACCATGGCCACACTCCAAAGTACCGACGTCAACCAAAGAGACATGCCGACCTCGGGTAGCTCCACCACAGCAAGACGACACCGCACACAATTCCAATATCACCCCCATCACCCCACGTCTTTTGGGGGGAGATGTGATTGGAAATGGCCCATCTCCCTAGGCCCAATAACACCACTCGGCAAAGGCCCAAGCACCACCTCGGCGCAGGCCCAACAAGGCATCTCGGCCCAGCCCAACACCAACTAGCCCAAGTATAGGCCCAGGGAGTTGAGCCCTAACTAACAGAACGTGGAGTGATGGAGGTAGAAACGGCCACCACCCACGATCTACACGATCCCACGTCCATCACTCCCATGATGGACGATAGAATTAGCTATAAATATTGAATCCAACGTATTGTAACGGACTCGTGCTACTTTGAATACAAGCTCTCTCTCGATTCTCCCGTGGACGTAGATATTCCGATCGAACCACGTTAATTCCTTGTGTTCATTACTTTTTTGTACTCTAAATCTCCAATCACTCTCAATCTTATACCGATCAACGAATTTAGGATTCATCACATATATTGCTAAATATATTTCATTCTTGTTTGATGATGTACAATTCTTACAGGGCACAACCCACACGATAAATTATCACAACATTTACGTGTTGTGTGGAATGAAGAAATAATTTAAACTTTAATTTTAAAAGAAATTGCTACAATAGCTTCTCACGTATAATTAATAGCTCAAAACTATTTTTTTAATTAACAAATCAGTAATGTAAACGATTGATAGGTTTTAGATAATTATAATGAATGTCCTCTATACTTGGTGTTTTTGTATTAGTAGAACAATTTTGAAGTTTTTTTAAATTTTTTTTTTTTTACACAACGAGGGTGGAGGGTTAGGTGGACCCTCAACCTGTATATATCATAAAAAAAATCATATGAATTCGAGATGAGAATCTACCAGGAAAGGCTAATTCTACACCTCGTACAACGAATCAAACTCCTAACAACATCCGACCCAAATAATGGGAGGGCGGCTAAAAGAGAAACAACGAAACAAAAAACCAAACGAGATACAACGAGGGATCCAAATGTGATGGACTCGCAAACTAACAATATGTAACATATCATATTATGCCCTTTTGTCTTTATTTCGATATGCAAATCTTTGTTTTCATCATACATAAACCCAATTTTTTTGCAACTATCACTGATGTAGTATTCACTACTAAAACAGTACTCCATGCCTCCAATTGTTTGCCAGGGGTTGGGATATGGTGAAAACCCAACTTTTGGTGAAATCGTGAAAACCATGCATTTTTGTGCATAGTATGATGCACTTTCATGCATAACATGTTGCATAAAAAAAATATAGGGATTATATGCGCTTTTTTAATAAAATAATATATATTTTTTCTGTGCAACATGTTATGCATGAAAGTGCATCATGCTATGCACAAAAATGCATGGTTTTCACGATTTCACCAAAAGTTGGGTTTTCACCATATCCGATACTACTTCTAACCTAACACGACGGCGGACGGACCCGCTGACGAAGAAGAAGAAGAAGAAGAAGAAGAAGAAGAAGGTGAGGGATTCATGATATACTCACTTGATGTTTATGGGTCGGAAACAGAACCGGATCGTCGGAGAAAGCAACAGCGGCGGAGAAGATGAACAGTGGAGAGCAAAGCTTACTTAATGCTTTTCGAAAAGGTGCAAAGTGAAATAAGGTGTGGGGGAAGCCACTTCTTAACCTACGGCGAAACAGTTCGGCTCCCCATGACCTATCACGTCCCCACTTTTTCGGGATCCCAATCGTCGACTTCGACCTCGCAGTTCAGCAGTTTCTTAGTTCGGTTACGCACCATGGCGAGTAACCCGAAAGGTCACCAGTCCGCACGTGAGCGAGTCGTCCCAACAATGCACTCGACTGATGTAGATACCCAGCCCGAAGTCACCACAAAACAATCACATCCACTACTACAAAAAAGCACATAGACAACGGTTAAAAAAACCGTTGTCTTTCTCATTTTCGAACCGTTGTCGTAGGCAGTGTTGTCGTAGATACGCGCTAATAGACAACGATATGTTAACCGTTGTTGTTGAGAATTACGACAACGGTGTTTTAACTGTTGTCGTAGAGGCGTTGTTGTTCAGAATTACCACAATGGTGTTTTAACTGTTGTCGTATATGTGAATTTTAATGTTGTTGTTTTATTTAATTATTATACCGATTTTCATATAAAAATAATTAAAACAAAAAAATTAAAGATAAAATAAAATCAAAATATATAAATTTTCAAATATTATAAATAAGAACTTCATAATAATACAGTTATTCACTGTAAGGTCTCTACATTCTAGTCATACTCAATTAAAAAAACAAAACCCTCAAAGGATTTCAAGTTTAAGAGATCCAAAAGTAGCCAAAATTAACACTAATATAATAGGAACAAGAACCCCGGGCCTCGACTTTCTTCTCTTAGTTCCTTTGGAGAATATCCTACAAAATCCAATAGCAATTATAAGGGAAAGCAAAAATAAAACTATTGAACAATAAACATTTAACGAATTACAATCAAAATCTCACAAACTTGTGCAACCACCTACATAAACTATAAACTAGTTAACATTGAGTGAATGAAGCAAGGCTCTTACCGTATAGCGTACCTGCTTGGGAAGATGGACCCGAAAAAAATACAAGAATCGATTTTCATCTACTTTTGCCTGCATGTCCCAACAAACAAGAGAAACCACTTAAAAATCAACATTCACTGACAGAGATCTGAGATGTAGTAAAGTAAATATACAAAAGATCATAATATAACACACCATTTACTAGAAACTCCAACTAAACTCATATGCAATTACACAAATAACAACAACCTACAACCAAAATGTCTCATGCATAATGGTATTTACTATCTCCATCTATTTTCTATATGCCGAGGGGAAGAAAAATGATGTAAATAAGCTCCAGAATACAAGAATCAAAGCAATACGAGCATACATGTAACATAGTAAGTCTTGTGTCAGTGCAGATTTTGTAAGGGCCGGGGTTGAGAGATATATCGATTTTGCCGCTGCATGCTTACTTACTAAAACTCCAATTCCTTCTTATCACTCCAATTTTCACAAGTTAAAAACACAATGTTACCTCCTTATGAAGAATCACATACTTATAGACCTAAGAAGTACAAATCAAGTCATGGGGAAGATTAAACATACCAAACAAGAAAAGTAGAAAAGGTCAAACTATGCATTCAAGCTACCAGAACTCGAAAATTCAATCAACTGATGATTCAGAAAAGCAAGTATTAAGTAAAGTCGAAAATGCAGAACAATCAAAGTGCTTGATCGAAAATCACACTAGAAAATTCGAAGCGACACCAAATAGAAACATATACCAGAAAATGTGACACTTTGTCCTTGTCGGAAACCTGCGAAGAAGAGAGAGAGAGGTTAGTTTCAGCAATAGAGTAGAGGAGTTTAAGAGAAACAGAGAGTTAGTGAAGACATAGATCTTCTCGATCTGGTTCGAGGTGACGGCGGCGGCGTTCGACGCCATAGATTGAAGAAGAGAGAAGAGAGGGTGAAAATTTGTTGCGAGGGGAAGAGAGAGACAGAGATGCAGAGATAGACAAAGAGGGAGAGAGACAGAGGGATAGAAGAAAGAAGGTGGGGACGGGGCCGGCGACGACACAACAATGCTCGCCGCCAGCGAGTGAGGAGCAGCAGAGAGAGGAATTGATAGAGAAAATCTGTATCATTGTTTATGTCTTCATCTTGAGTCTGGTGTCTATCCAAATCCACTCCTAACACAGAAAAATTGAGTGAGTTGCAAATTTCAGGTTCTTGATAGCAAGTTGAGCCAGATAGTAGCAATTGTGACCTTAAAATGAACCAGATTCAGATATAATTTGCAGCTGGACAAAACTGTCCAAGACAACAGAAAATTCCAATAAACATTGATTAACAGACATATCAGCTCTTTAATTCCAAGATTGATTTGATGGGTTTTCTAACTTTTGGATTGGATGACGGACAAAATCGTACAATTTCAAACATTCCACCCCAATCTATCACATAAATGAGGCCTTAACTTAAAATAAGCCCTCTCTACTCGCAAAGCTCATATGATTCAGGGCAGAAATTCTGCAAGATCTATTCAAATTATGTTTCAAGCTCTACCGAATCTCGTTGCACCCATGAAATGTCTGCCAGATTAATTCTGCAGATCTGACAACTAAATGGAAGTTTCACAGATCTTCTAATGCTGATCAACTTAAATACTTATAAGTTCAATCACAGAATTACAGAATCAACTTCATATTGACTAGCTATAGCTATTCACCAAGCTAGGTCTCTTAAATCCAAATGAAACTAAATTTACTTCCATGCACAAATTTTCCCACCACAGGGATATCATCATTTCAGTTCAAAGACCACCATTACTCAACATCAAAAGCTCATCACTACACACCGCACTTCATTTCACTATCCCTAAACAATTACTCAATCGCCGAATTGAACTAGAAAATCACACACAAAACTGAGAAATAAAACCAAATCCCTAAACCCCCAACAAAATGAAGTTCGATTAACCACATACCTTTACCCTGCAAGGCGAAGTAGAAGAAAGCCGAGATCAACAGAATGAGAGCGAGTATGAGAACGCAGAATCCAATGGAGATCTTATACGGCGGCGGCGCCTTCGATCGGCGGTGTTGGAACTGCCTGGAGCCGCCGCGGACACTGAGCGATATGTGATCCGGAACGACGCCGTTTCGCGGGCCATTGCCGCCGGATTGCCTGAACTGAGCCATCCGCGCATTATTGGACTACACAATGCGCGATGGCATGCCCAGCTCCGGCGAGGGGCACGATTGAAAATAAGGGGGGTTTATGGAGGGTATAACAGTGATTTTGAGACGGAGAATCGGAGGAGGAAGTTCGCCTCGCCGAGAGGGGTTGCTTTTGGACAGAGGCAGCGATGGAGGTGGAATTGATAGAGAGGCAACGAAAAATAGGGCTCCGATTTGAGAATTACAACCCAATTTGAAGCGGTTGCAGCTCCGGCAATGAAAATTTAGGGCTCCATCGAAAATCTCCCCTTAGAACTCTCAAAAAGCGGTTGCAGCTCCAGCAACGAAATCTAGGGTTTCGGACGACGAGAATGGGTGCACAGTAGTGGTATCTTGAAGGGACTAGTATCGCGGAGAGAGAGGGGGGAGGGAGGGGAAGAGTACCGTGATTGGGAGCTAGGGCATGAAAATTCCGGTGACGGCGAGCTCCGTCACGTCGGCGATGAGGCAGAGAGAAACCCACAGCTCTTGCTTCTTTGCGAATCTAACAAGTAACAACAGCTTAATTTTTCTAAGTGTCAATTCATATATGCAATTTTAATTTTAGAATTATTTTTTATTTTTAATTGAATTTTTTTGATAAATAACAACATTAGCATACAACAACGGTTAAAAGCAAACGTTGTTATAAATTACGACAACAATTTTATACATTGTTGTGAAATTTATATACTCCCTCCGTCCTCCATTTAGTGACGGAGGGAGTTTGGGCACGCGTTTTTTCGCATTTTATGGTATAATAATAAATTAATGTGTTAAAGTGTTAAAGTGGAATAATTGTGGGTCCATTTGAATTGTTTAATAGTATTAAAATATTAAAATAATAAAAAGTAGATGTATAAAGTGTTAAAGTGTTAAAGTGATTGTGGGGTCTACGTCCAAAAATGGAAATTGTCAGTAAATGGAGGACGTCCCAATATAGTATTAACGTCACTAAATGGAGGACGGAGGGAGTACAACAACTTTATACAACAACGGTTCATAAAACACTGTTGTCTATGAGCGTACTCCGTCGCTCAATAGACAACGGTTTTTAAAACGACAACACCTTTTAGGGATATAACAACAGGAATTACACGGAACCGTTGTCGTAGATGTGTTGTCTATGTGCGTTTTTGTAGTAGTGATCGGAACCCAGTCCCTCATCTTCCATGCTTTTTCGGGGGGGGGGGGGGGGGGGGGGGGGATGTGATGGGACACGGCCCAACTCGTTCGGCCCAAGAAGAGGCCCAACCAAAGTCAGGCTCACCAGTCATATTAGGCCCACGAGCTCGGTCCTTCAGTTCGGCCCAGAGGCCTCAACCCTAAGCCCATTCGGCACAGAAGATGAGGACGGATTTGGTGGGATAGTATCTCCAAAAAAAAAAATTGATTATGGGATATTATCAATATTACCAAGATAAGGAGAGATTCCATACATTAACCCATATAAATATACGTAACAGTAGTAGGGTTAGACACATTCTCTTGTACTCACTCATAGAAACCCTAATAAAAGCATACACCCTCTTTCTCTCGTGGACGTAGATCTGCAACGCAGATCGAACCACGTAAATCTCCTTCGCCTCTGTCTCTTTATCGTTTTCTTTATTACGTCTTGCTCGAAATCCATACTCGATCAGTGGAGTTTTCGTGTCTATTGGACTTGCATGCATACAACTTTTCATGAAGATTTGTGTCCATCGGTTAAGCATAAAATTATCATAAAAATTAATTTATATAAATTTACGATTCCCACCGTACTCTGCTTTTATGTAATATATAGATGAGTTTTTTAGTGATCTCATCCTTATATATAGTGAACATCGATTAAAAAAATGAATGTTCAGTAAGAAATAAGAAATGATATGAATTGTTGACTTTTTATGTATCTACAATCCAAATTAATCGATGCATTATAATTTAACTACGGATGCATTATATCGAGCAATATATCATACATAAAATTCCGTGGCAAGTTGCTAAAGACTTCGGCAGCATCGCCGATGTTAGTGGTTGCGGCATGGTTGCACATCCTATAGCTGAATGCATGAATAAGATAATCAGTAGTCACAGCCAACTTGCAATGTGTTGAGCAGTACTACTATTTTGAGGGAGAGAGAGAGAAAAGAGAATTGCTTACAATAATTGCCTAATTACGTAGTTCTTGCACCTTGAATGAAAGTAAAATCGTTGACCGCCTCTTTGGTCATGATTAATGCCCCCATGTGAAGTATACTGGAAATGATTAAAATATAGCCCACTACTCATTATTGTAAAACATAAACAAGATTTTTTTTACACCATTAATTGCTTTCTAATCAAGTTAACATGTTAGTTGCAGATTTAGTCATCTTTCTCGATTCTCATTTCTACAACTCTTTCCTTCTGATTCTAAGTGAGAATTGAAGTGAAAAAAAAAAAAAAAAAAAAGAAAAAGAAATGGCCTACAATCTTCAATCCCTCATCACCATCCTTGATCAACTTTTGAACCCTAAACAAACGTCTTGGATTCGTGGAAAACATAAGCCAAAGATCCAATCCCTCCTCAATAAAGCTGCTTTTCTGAAGCAGATTCTTGAGAAACTTCACTCCCCAAGTTAGAAACTTCCTTGGAGATCCAAATCCGAGAAACGGTGCATAAAGCAGAAGATATTATCGAGTCTCACATGGTTGACAGGATGCTTTCGGCGCGCGAAGGCGTGAGCTTTGCTTTGCTAGCACCGGATGTGGAGCAAGTGACACAAGAACTTGATTCTTTAACTGAGCAAGTGGTGAAGATCGTGGAGGAGAAGAAGGGGACGTCGAGTGGCGGTTCATGGACCGGTGATTTTGTCTCGAGTTCGAAGAGCGTTGTGGTTGGAATCGATGCAGATCTGATGCAGCTCAAGTATCGGCTGATCAGAAAGGATAGCAAGCTGGAGATCGTGCCCATTGTCGGGATGGGCGGGGATTGGTAAGACCACCCTATCTCGAAAACTTTATCATGATCCATCCATTGTTTCCCATTTTGAATATGCTCGTGCTTGGGCCACAATTTCACAAGATTACAATATGCAAGCAATCCTCTTAAGCCTTCTTGGCTCCATTATTGGAAAAGAAGTTGACCAACATAAAGAAAAGGGAGTTGATGAGCTAAAAGACATTTTGTACCGGAGCTTGTTCGGTAGAAGGTATTTGATTGTGTTAGATGATATATGGAGTACCAAATTTTGGGACGAAATGAGGAAGTACATTCCAGACAACAACAATTCGAGTCGGATTGTGATAACCACCAGAGAATCCGACATGGCGAAATCTATAGACTCGAAGAGCCAGCTTCATCAGGTGCAACTGCTGAGCAAGTCTGAGAGCTGGAATCTACTAGAGCAGATCGTGTTTGGAGGTAAGGGTTGTCCTAGCGAATTACGAGAGGTGGGAGAAAAGATCGTGAGTGATTGCGACGGGCTTCCTCTTGCCATCAATGTGATTGGAGGGCTCTTGTCTAAGGTCGAAAGATTGGAGGATGTTTGGGATAATATAGGGAAGGACATAGGAGCTGCAATTGGGGGATCAGATGAGCAGTTCTTCGGTATACTATCCTTGAGTTATAATCACTTGCCTAACCACTTGAAACCATGTTTCCTTTACATGGGAGCTTTCCCCCAAGGATTACCCTATTGAAGTGTCGAAACTGATGCGTCTGTGGGTGGCCGAAGGATTTCTGAAATCAAAAGGAGATGGCAAATCTCTGGAGGAGGTGGGAGAGGATTGGCTAAACGCTCTGGTAGAGAGGAACCTAGTATAGGTTAGCAGCCACGAGCCCGATGGAAAACCAAACGGGCACAACATGCACGATCTTTTGCGAGATCTATGTATGAGGAAAGGTAAAGAGGACAAGTTCATGCACTTCTCCAGGAATGAGACATGCACATTCTCTAACCCGAGGTGTGTGAGTATCAAGGCATCAAAGGGAAGGGAATGCATAGAATCCTCGGCAGAGTCCATGTCCCTTGCTCGGACTTTCATAGGCATGGGTCATATGTACTTTTTCCGTGACCAGCTCTTCGATTTAAAATTGCTCAGGGTATTGGATGTCTTGGATATGAGCTTCAATGAGTTCCCCACGGGTGTATTGCAACTTGTCAACCTACGCTACTTAGCTCTCAGCTTCCTTGAAGGATTACCTGTGGAATTTACAGACCTTAATAATCCGGCCATAAAAGAACGACGTGCCACGTGAGATATGGGAGATGCCTGAGTTGAGATATCTGAGTTTGAACAGATATGCATCGCTTAAGAACTATAAGTACGTGAGAAAGATAGTGCAGAGGAAGCTGCAGGGGGTTTCCGGAGTAATACTATCCAATTCACTAATCGAGACGGGCTTCTTCAAGAGCTTTCCTAATATCAGAGAGCTGGGAATCTTTGACGCCAGAACGTCCATCGTGTTGGATCTCAGCCATCTCCAAAAACTCGAAATGTTAACATGTATTTCCAACCCGAAAAAGGCATCCCCTTTTCTGCAGAGAGTAAGGTTTCCTCCTAGTATCAAACAGCTAACTCTGGATGGTTGTCTAATACTTCCTTTGGCCTTGAAAACACTGTGTGGACTGCCAAATCTACAAGTGCTCAAGATAGAAAAATGTTGTTTCGAGGGCGGAGAGTGGGAGGCAGAGGAAGGAGATAAAGTTTCAGTCACTCCTATACCTGAGTCTGGATGGATTACCGGATCTGGTGCGATGGAGAGCCGATGAGACCAATTTCCCTCGACTCTGCCACCTTAAGTTAGCTTCTAATCGTTATCTCGAAGAAATCCCAAGCGACATCGGGGAAATGGTGACCCTCTGTAAAAATGGTTGTAGAAGTAGAGTATATTTCACGAGAAAGCAAATTTACAGAGTAATGGAGATTTCATTCATTCACCTCAAGGAAAAACTGTTACATCCATTTATCTCTATATATATCTAACTAAGGAATGACTTGAAAGGAAAGTAAAGGGGAAAACTAATCTACACCGTACACGTCATACAAATCTAACGGTTACGAAATAAACTAGCAAACTAACAAAAGAACCAATAGCAAAATGCCAACTAGATAAAGCAAACTGCCAACTAGATAAAACTGCCACATCAGTAAACTACCAAGAATCAAGCCTTCTCCTTCTCTATACGTACACCATCTCCATGTACAACACCTTCACCTTCACCATTCTCAAGCTTTGATCCACCATTCTTACACCCCCCCCCCCCCCCCCCCCCCCCCCCCCCCCCGCAAGTTGAGAGTGGTGAACGTCTGCAAGACTCATCTTGGACAACAAAACTCGAAAACGAGCATGGGATAGGGATTTTGTAAATAGATCCGCAAGCTAGCGGGAAGAAGAGAGATGATGAGGGAGAATAAAACCTGCCAAATACTGATCACGCACAATGTGGCAATCCATTTCAAGATGTTTGGTGCGTTCATGGAAAACTGGGTTACGAGTGATGTGCAAAGCAGCAGAATTGTCGCAGTAAAGATTAATTGGAGTTGGAATTTGAACACCAAAATCCTGCAAAACATAGGAAATCCATTGTAGTTCTCTCACAGTAAAGCCCATGGCTCTGTACTCAGCCTCAACTGTAGATGAAGAGACAGTATTTTGCTTTTTGCATCGCCAAGAGATCAAAGAACTCCCCAAAAATATGCAATAAGCCTGTAAGAGACCTCCTCGAATCTGGGCAAGAACCCCAGTCCGCATCACAGAATGCTTGCAGTGAGAGTGTTCCAACAGATGGGAAGAAAAGACCCAATGAAGGACAGCCTTTTAGGTACTTTACTACATGCAGAGTAGCATCCATGTGAGACTTTGCAAGGGCACTCACAAACTGACTCAGTTGCTGGACAGCGTAGGTAATATCTGGCCGAGTTAAATTCAGATAAAGAAGCCTCCCTACTAGCTTTCTATAAGTTTCAGGCTCAGTGAGGCGAGAAACAGTGGTGTTGCAAAGATGAATACCTGGAGGGAGAGGTGTGGATACTGAAGTACAAGCAGATAAGCCTACTGTGTCCACAAGATCTAATATATACTTGCGCTGGTTCAAGGCCACACCAGAAGACCCTCTAGCAATTTCCATACCAATAAAGTAGTGTGCAACACCAATAAGATCTTTGATAGTAAAAGCTGTGTGAAGAACATTCTTCAAGTCACTAATAAGACTCTCTGATGGACTGCAAATGAGGACATCATCCACATAGACAAGGATGCATATGAAAGAATCTCCAGCTCCTCTATAGAACAAGCAGTGATCATGCATAGATTGAGTAAAGCCTTGACCAAAAAGTGACTTACAAAACTCTTGATTCCATTCTCTAGAAGCTTGTTTCAATCCATAGAGACTCTTTACTAGCTTACACACTTCACCAGGCTGTGCATCTGTGTATCCTTTAGGTGGCTCCATATGTATTTCATCATGGAGATAACCATGTAAAAATGCGTTATTGACATCCACCTGTTGAATGCACCAGTGTTGTAGTGAAGCTATAGCAAATAAAACTCTCACTGTCACAAATTTAGCTACGGGAGAGAAGACCTCTTGATAATCAATACCATATTCTTGGTCATAGCCTTTTGCCACTAGTCTTGCTTTGTATCTCTCTACTTCACCATTAGGCTTGAGTTTGAGCTTGTAAACCCACTTACTGCCAATAGCTCTTTTCCCTTGTGGTAAAGGTACTAAATTCCATGTCTGATTCTTCTTTAAAGCTTCCAATTCTGCTTGCATAGCATCAACCCATTGTGGCACTTTGCAAGCTTCTTTGTAGTTTTTGGGCTCATGTGTGGTAGTAATGTTGAAGAGAAACCCAATATAGGTCTCACTGATGGAGGGTGATATCAGAAATGGAAAAGTAGGAGGGGAAGAAGCACCTGCAGGAAATGGTGGTAACACATCAGTGTTTATATGTCCAATGAAATCCTGCATCCAGTCAGGTGCCTTTCTCACCCTGTTGCTCCTCCTATGAGGAGCAGGTAAGTCTACCACAGGAGGAGGAGAATGCTGAGACATTGGTACAACATTCTGCTCAACTCCCACAGTAGGAATCTCAACATCTTTAGTACTATCCTCCATCTGCATGTCCACAGCATCATGTTCTTGATCAATATCCATACCATGATTCAAAGCTGTAAGAGTAGTGTCTGTTGCAATTACTTGAGGACTAGCAAATGGAAACTCATCAACCACAAACTTCACATCTCTTGAAGTAAGTAATTTCTCAGTTTTTAAATCATATAACAAGTACCCTTTGTGTGATGCTACAAATCCAATAAACACACACTTATTACTCCTAGCATCAAACTTGTCTCTATGTGGAGCAAGGTTTACTGCAAAAGCTAAACACCCAAAAGGTTTCAGGATTGATAGATCAGCTTCTGTTCTAAACAAGAGCTCATGAGGTGTTTTCCAATCTAACACTTGGCTTGGGACTCTATTGAGTAACCAAGTTGCTGTCAAAATGGAATAAGGCCAGAATTTTAAAGGCAAAGAACTCTGAAACATCAATGCTCTTGCAGAGTTGAGTAACATCCTATGTCTCCTCTCTACCACTCCATTTTGTTGTGGAGTATAAGGACATGATCTCTGATGAAACATACCTAATTCTTCTAGCAATTCTCTCATCTGTTTATTGACAAATTCGGATCCATTATCTGTTCTCAACACCTTGATAGTCCTACCAAATTGAGTCTGTATAAGCTTAAAGTATTTCCTCAGTGTAAAATGAACTTGCTCTTTAGACCTTAACAGATAGGTCCAAATACATCTGTTATGATCCTCCACAATAGTCAATACATACCTTGCATTGTCTATGTTATCTTCCCCATATGGACCCCAAATATCTGCATGCACCATATCAAACAGAGCATCTGTTCTTCTATTCGAAATAGGAAACTCATTTCTACTTTGTTTGGCAAGCAAACAAACCTCACACTTTTCTATGTTTGCAACTGCTTCACTAGTGAACTGACCTTTGAACATTGATATATGCCTCATAGCAGTGATTGAGGCATGTCCTAAAAATATATGCCATGTTTCCAATGTCATATCCTTCGGGTTTGGATTATATACATGACAAAAATGGTTCTCCATTGCTATCTCCATCACATACAGATTGTTCACCATTTTCCCAATTCCTAAGACTGTTTTTGTCCCTTGCTTTTGGATAATGCATCTTTGTGGTAAGAACACACACTTAGCTTGTGAATCCTTAACCAAATGTGACACTGACAACAAATTATGGGTGAAATCAGGAATTAACATCACATCTTCAAGATATATATCCTTATTAATCCTCACACTACCTCCACAATAAACTTCTTTGGCAGTTCCATCAGGCAATCTAGCTAGCAGAGGTTTATCATATTTGTATGTAGATACCATCAAATCAACATCACAACAAACATGAGAACTTGCACCAGAATCAATTATCCACACATTCTTCTCCATGCTAGATAGAACACTGAATGCATATTGAGTATCAAAAGGATTCTGAGTTACCTCATCTTTGTGCAGTTCTTTATGCACCAAATTGATGTCTCCCCCAGTCATTTGGCCTTGCCCCTTCTGCATCAAATGCCCCATGTACTTTGCTATTTCCATCTGAATCACTTTCCCAATATCTGCAGCTCCATCATTCTGCATAGGCTTGCCACTGTCAGATCTGGATCTTACATCATCATCATCTTCAACATAATTGATCCTAGCATTCTTCCCTTCCGTAAGCTTCTTATACCAATCTGGATAGCCATGTAATTTGAAGCATTCCCCTACTTCATGCCCATTAGCTTGGCAATGTGAACATTTCAACTTTGCCCTGTCTTCTTTAGTCATCCTTCTCTGATTTGGAATATATCCTTTGTTTCCACTATAGTTCTGCCCTTGCCTCCCTACCTGCATCACCATTCTATCAGTACCTCCACCTGTTTCCTCCACAAGCTCCATCTGATCTTCCACTTGGACTATCATTCCATATGCTTGCTCTACTGAAGGAAGTGGCTCCAATAGCATGATCTGCCTTCTTGTCTGCTCAAAGATCTCATTCAATCCAACAAGGAACTGAACCAGCCTCTGATGTTCTTCTCTAATGATGTAAATATCCTCAGCATCACAAACACAGGTAATAGGAGGCAGCAGCAAATCCAATTCATTCCACAAATTTGTGAGATTACTATAGTATGTAAACACGTTTTGATTTCCTTGCTTAAACTGCATAATTTCCCTCTGCAATTTATATGTCTTAGGACCATTACTCCTACCAAATCGATGCATCAAAGCACTCCATAACTTTTCACTAGTCTCATAGTGAGAAAAAGCATTAACAACATCCTTAGACATAGAATTAATCATCCATTGAGCTACCATAGAGTCTGTTTTTATCCAATCATTGTAAAAATCCTTATTCTCATCTGGTTCTGGAAACGTACCATCAATGAAAGCGAGCTTGATGCGAGCTCCAAGTCCTCTCCGTATCGATCGCGACCATTGCAAAAAATTTGTTGCAGTTAAAGGAGCTGCAACGAGCTGCATTCCTGGATGATCGGAGGCCTGCAACTTCAAATACTCCTCCATTTTCTTCTGCGGAAGCTCCGGTGGTACTGGATCTGGATCTTCCGTGTCCGCCGTGACCGGATCTTTGTCGTTCCGATGTCCACCAGCACGCTGCGCAGCAGTAGAGCTTGAAGCTTCTCCACTAACAGCTTGCGTATAGCTTTTCCTTCGTCGAGCCATGAGATTGTAACCTAGGCTCTAGATACCATGTAAAAATGGTTGTAGAAGTAGAGTATATTTCACGAGAAAGCAAATTTACAGAGTAATGGAGATTTCATTCATTCACCTCAAGGAAAAATTGTTACATCCATTTATCTCTATATATATCTAACTAAGGAATGACTTGAAAGGAAAGTAAAGGGGAAAACTAATCTACACCGTACACGTCATACAAATCTAACGGTTACGATATAAACTAGCAAACTAACAAAAGAACCAATAGCAAAATGCCAACTAGATAAAGCAAACTGCCAACTAGATAAAACTGCCACATCAGTAAACTACCAAGAATCAAGCCTTCTCCTTCTCTATACGTACACCATCTCCATGTACAACACCTTCACCTTCACCATTCTCAAGCTTTGATCCACCATTCTTACACCCTCCAACTAATTGAACTGAGTTTGTGCAACGATTCCCTTGAGGCCTCAGCCAAACAGATTCAGGAGGTGCAATCTGACTACGGTAACTACGACCTCGAGCTTCGTATCAATTGAGTCCGTGCTTCAAGAAGGTACGTACGTACACTGCATTCTTTCTTGTAGAAACAATATTTCTTCCGTGGCGGAATTATTGTTAATTAACTCATGTTAATCCAATTTGGAACAACTTTTATTGGTGATATGAAGCAACTCTGTTGTGACGCACACTATATGACTAGAAATTTATCTCAGCGAGTCGGGCCAGAAACTGTCGATAAAAGTGGTCTCGTCATCCATCCTTCACCGGAAACTCCCAAGTCGGATGCCTGTGCGCCGACGTATGAGGCTGGATTGACGCTGCGTACTTTTCCATATGTTTTTATTCTTCCTGTGTTTCATTTGGCCTCATGAGTTCTATATATACTCGGTATTTAAAGTTCGAAGTTCGGTGTATTTGAAAGGGAGAAGACTAAAGCTGTTTTAGTTTACAATGCAGCTTAAGAAATCTGGTCCCTATTGGAGAATGTGGAGTTCGCTTCTGTGGTACTTTTTTTTTTACGACGTTTTATTGGGTGCATAATACTTATGTATTTGACAATATATACGTATATCATTAAATTTGCTGTTTTAAATTAACTAGTAAACGACACGTGCGATGCACGTGATCACTCAGCCTCTTACTTAATTCGATAAAACATTGTTTTAATTATTATGTTAATTTATATCGAAACATATAATGACTCGTTAAAGCTTAAAAAATAATGCATAAAAATAAAACGATGAATAAATAGTAAATGTAAAATAATTAAAGTAAAAAAAAAAAATAGTCATCTATGTTCCATATCGTTAAAAAAGAAATAAAAAAAAATCTATACTATAATATTTAGAAATAAGAATTTGTATCATTGTCAATCCTTCTCCTAACAAACTGACAAAAAATAAACATACTGACAAAGTGTTCATAAATAGTAATATCTCTGTATCTCGTTTCTCTATTCATTTGAGCACAATTATGCTTCTCCTGACATCAGTGGCGGAGGGAGAAAAATTGAATGGAGGGTGCTAAAATCAATCATTTTTAGATTTAAAGGGTAAAAAAATGGGAAAAAAAAATTCTAAAAAATTTTATAGGGTAAAAAACATCATTTTTAGGGGGGGGGTGCTTGAGCTCACTCCAGCTCCCCCTTGTCTCCGCCCCTGCCTGACATACTAACAAAGTGTTCATATATAGTAATATCTCTGCATCTTGTTTCTCTATTCATTTGAGCACAATTATGCTCTTGATTTTCTAATAAACATTTCAAACTTGTTAATATTTTATACTCTCTAAAAGTAATAATAGAAAAAGAGCAATATAATAATGAAGAATGTATATAATATTTGTACCTTTGGTTAGAACTTCTTTCTACACAACATTTTTGGTACACTCATTTCTTGATGTATCTCCTCGCTACGGCTTTAACAATAGTTAATTTAGTGGTAGACAATGAAGTTCTTCGAGAAAGAGCAACATATAATTGTCCATGAGAAAATATTGGAGCTGGTAAATACACCCCAACATTTTGTATAGTTTGTTCTTGAGTTTTAATTATAGTCATTGCAATACAAAGCCTGATTGAAAACTATTTTCTTTTGAATTGAAGAGGATATACTTCACTGTCAGCTAACAAAAGAGGTATTCTTGGTATAAGAACATGTTTTCCCACATGTTGCCCAGACATGATCTCTTCATTAATTATATTTTGCTTGAACTCTCTGCATACCATTCTTGTCTTGTTCCATTGCACAAATCATTTGATGGATCGAGATTCCTCAGAAGTATGATAGGAAAACTTCTTTTGAGAACCAACTTACGTAGAGGTATGACATTTGGAATCAAAGTGTTCAAAAAATCTATCTCATAGTGTTTGTTTGTTTCATTAACAACTTCATCAAAACTATTAAACATTTTTGCATCTCCAAGGAACATGAAAATTAGCATTTCATTTAGCTTATCCACATGCTCATTTTTAACTGTCAATATTGCACGATTTGTTAAGTATTTTGCAGAATGTACATTATTATATTTATTGGTATCTTAAAACGTGAATGTGTCATTCTTTCGCCAGATATTATTCTTGCAGCAACTTCTGATGTTGCAGTTATAAGTGCTATACATTTTCAAAGTGACATTAGCTAATAACGCACGGTATCAGAATGCTTTTCCGGTTTCCCCTGGTCCATCTATAAAAAATATTTCACCTTATCATTATTCTATGCAATCCAAAATCACAGAAAATGCAACTTGTTGTTCGGGGTTCAACTTTGATTTTGCTTGCCGATCTTCTTTAAGTATCTCTATTAACATTTCGTCTTGAATTTCTCCACAGTTCTCAATATTCATGTTACCAAGATTCATGAGAATATTTGGAAGATCATAAGCTCGTATATCTTTCTCCATCCTTTCTAAGTAAGTGCTCAAACTTTTCAAATCTTGAAAATTTGTAGATCAAGTGAAGTATTTGTTTCCTTCCTAAAATCTTCTGACAATGCATCATAGTACATATCCTATAGAATTCTAACATCTCATGGTGCACAATGTACTAATATTATTGCGAACAATCTTCATAATTCATTTCGCATTTAAAATGTCATTGCTTTTTAATCAAGCATTCAATGATACTTTGATATGCTTCTACCAATCCTTGTTTTTGTGCTACTTCTTTGAAACTCAAATATTTTGTACCATTGACTGTTTTTAAGTATTTAAGATGTTGGTTATTTAACATGATTCAAGAGTAATCTTTCATAATATATTTCTCTTTCAATTGGATTTGCCGAACTAATGCGTCCAATAACATTGTCCTTTTTCCTTTCTGTCCAACATTTGCCCCTTTTGTCCCAAACATAGTGCTCATGAAATTCTTTGTAAAGATACTTTATTGCTTTTTCACTTGTAGCACACGTAGAAATAAACTCAGCCAACATTGTTTTTGAAACGTGATCTGAATTTAAAAGTCTATCCAGATTTCCACTTCCATGGTATGCTATGAATTGATGATCAGGAAGATAAAATTGTAAGTTGAAAACGGCAGGGTATATATCATTCATCTCTAATTCGAATATTCACCATAATGTTTCTTGAGAAGATACCCTGCGTGCATCTTGAAACTGCTTTATCTCATCAACTTTATTGTTATCATCATTCTGGGTTATATTGATTGCCACTCTATCATGTCCCTTGTATATATACTTATACAAATATTTGACTGTCGTGATGCCAGAAAAAACCTCCACATTAATATGACAATTATATCTGGATAGTAGATAACCGACTTGAAAATGATTAGCATGTGGGCGTGTGGTGAACATCTTTTCTGAAATTCAATGACATGAACATGTGCAACAATATTTCGAATATCTCCTGTTTGAATAATTGATCTTACAAGCCTTGCAGTTTGCTCGCATAGTGCAACCAAATTATTACTATTTAGGTCAACATAATATAATTTGTTCATTAACTACAAGAATGTTACTACAACTTTGATTGGTGTTTATTTGTTAGGTTTTTCGTTGCGTTTTCGTGTTAGTTTTCATTATGTTTTTGTGTCTTTTAGTGTGTCTTTTGGCTATGATTGTTTGTTTGGAGTTTTGGTCATCGTAGGAGCAAAAGGTGAGAAATTGGAAGAAAACGGGACGAAAAGTGCACGAAGAGAAGGAAAGGCCGTGAGAGACCAGAACCTGATCTGGCCGATCGGCCAGATTTCCTTAGGAATCTGGACGATCGTCCAAATGCCTATGCAAGGGTTCAGCAGTCCCTGATTTGGACGACCGTCCAGAATTCCTTCACAATCTGGACGATCGGCCAAACATATTCAAAGAGGTTATGCAGTTCCTGATCTGGCCGACCGGCCAGATTTCCTTCAGCATCTGGACGATCGGCCAGATGTCGGCGTCCAGCTGTGTTTCCTTATTTAATTAGGTTTTCTTCCTAGTATATATATTAGTGCCTTGGACGAATTTTGTAACATCTTTTATCATTATTAGCTTTAGTTTCCAGCACCTAAACACTTTTATTAGCTTTCTATTGTTCGGATCCGGATTCGTTCTTCGTTTATTGCAATTTAATTCAAGACGTTTATTTAATTCAAGTTCTTCGTTCTTCGTCTCAATTTTCGTAAGTTCTTTTATTGCTTTCGTTTACTAGTTTTAATTGCTTACTTTAGTTTTAGATTCGTTTTCTTAATTGCTCCGTTTAAATTCCTTAGTTTAATTTCGTTCTTTCGATTTCAAGTTCAAAGTATAGATTCGTTTTTCTTGCTTTCAATTCTTTCGTTTTTCAAAGTTTTCAAGTTAGATTAATTCGCTTTTAATTTCCAGATTTCAATTCATCATGTCTAGATTTATTTATGCTTCTTTATTTGCTTTCGTTTCCTTCGTTGCTTCCTTTATTGCTTTCTTTTCGATTCTTGCCTAGGTAGATTAATCGTTTTACTTTAGTTTAATTCTTAGATTTATTTCTTGCTTTCTAGATTAGTTGATTTACTTGCTTTTATTTATTGCTTTGATTTATTTTATTTGCCTAGGATTCAAAACAAAAACCCCAAAATATTCTTTACTTGCTTTCTTAGGTTTAGTTTTACTACATAATTGATTGCCCTGTTAAGTTTTCCTTGAGATTCGATACTTAGGTTTTACTTGCTAGTGCTACGATAGATTTCGTCTATTGCGAACACTTTTTAGTGAAACAAATTTTGGCGCCGTTGCCGGGGACAACTATAGGCTATTTAATTGTGTAGTATTTTTATTTGTTTTATTTTTATTTGTGTTTATTTCGATTTCTTATCTCTCCCACTCGGTGCGTTTAACCCGTTTGTTGAGTGTTGTTTATGCATGGTCGCCGAAGTCTTCAAAGGAATTTAGCACCCTACGTCGACAACATCCATCAAAGGAAAGCGATCTTAGCCGCGAAGGAGAAAGAGGAGATCGATTCTCAAGACTTTGGTTTAGTCTTGTTGTTTGCAGAGCCCGGAGCCATGGCAACTAGAGTCATGGGCGATTTTGCTCGCCCCACATTCACAGCCACCACTTCGGCGATTGTCCTGACGGAAGCGTTCAGGAATCATGAGCTTAAACCTCACCACATGGCGTTGCTCCCATCCTACCGCGCGCTGCCCAACGAAGACGCTTTGACGTTCATCCGAGAGTTTTGCACGGTGGTTCAGACTTTTCCACTTTCAGGACTCACGGAGGACAATCTGAAGATGAAGTGCTTCCCGTACACCTTGAAGGATCGAGCAAAGTCGTGGTATTTGGGGCTCCCGGCCAACTCTCTCGCCACATGGAATGCGGTGTGCGAGAAGTTCATGCTCAAGTACTATCCCAACCGCAAGACTCAAGAGGTGCGGTCAAAGATTATGAATTTCTCCCAAGACAACGATGAGCCATTTCACGAAGCATGGGAGAGGTTCCAAGAGCTACTTCAACAATGCCCTCATCATCAAATGGCACCGGAGTTGCTTTGGCAATATTTCTACGACGCCCTCAACCAAACTTGCCAATTCATGGTGGATAGTTCGGCCGGAGGCAACATAGCGGTCAACACAGCTGAAGAGTTGAAGGATATATTCGAGACGCTCGCTACGAGTTCTCAACAAAAATCAGCTAGGCCAAGGAAAGTGGAGGCGAGTGCGGTTTCTATGAGCCCCGACTTGAAGAAGCAAATTGCCGACATGTATAGGGATCTCGAGAACTTGAAGATCAAGCAAAGTGCACCGGCCCCGAAGGAGGAAGAGAGGAAGCCCGACCAATGCGAGATTTGTGGAGAGCTTGGTCACATCAAGGAGGTGTGCCACAACATGGGGGAGTTTCCATACGAAGGAGGAGCCGAGGTCTACGCCGCTCAAGGATACCCACCTCAAGGGTACCAAGGGGGATACAATGGACGCTACCAAAATCCGAGGCCGACACAAGGGCTAGGTAACCCCCCTACCTATCCAAATAGGCGTCCTCCACCATATAACAACCCCTATCCTCCTCCACCAAATCCCTACTACCCTCAACCTCCTCCATATTATCCACCTCCTCAATACCCTCCAAATCCATATTATCCACCACCTCCATATTACCCCCCTCAATCTAATCCTACACCACCACCACCATACCCGAACGCTCGTCCTCAAGGACCTCCACAAAAGCCTCCCGCCGATGAGGATCGTTTCCATGCACTTGATGCAAACATAAAGCGGCTCGAGACGGCCATTGGCCAAATTTCGGGATCTATGCACTTGATGCAACAACCGGGGCGGATTCCGAGCCAAGGGATCCAACCACAACAAGCTAACGAGGTGCAATATCCCCCATATGTTCCTCCTTTTCCACCACATCAAGCCCAAGCTGTCTCGGTGTTGCGGAGCGGGAGGCACGTGGATAATGGAGTGACAATGCCACCTCAAGGACGCATGGGAGATAGATGGGGCCTGAGCCCCCGTTGGAATGGGCCGAAAACGCCGGCAGCACCTCCACATCAACACGTCCGTCCAGCAGCCAATCTGGACGGTCGGCCAGATGCTGGCCGATCGGCCAAACCGCAGGCGCCCGAGCCCTGTCCAGTAGCTGATCTGGACGGTCGTCCAGATTCTGGACGCTCGGCCAGAACTCCCAACTCGCCCAAGAACCCAGCAGCCAATCTGGACGATCGGCCAAGTCACCCCGACTCTGGCCGATCGGCCAAATCAGGTGAGCAGCACACGGAGTCCGACGAGCCCGAGAAGGAAGCCCCACCTCTACACAAGACTTCCAATCCTTATGTTCCTCCCATTCCTTATCCAAGTCGTGTGAAGAACAAGAAGCGTGATCAACAATTCGCCGATCTTTACAAGCTTCTTTCAAAGGTGGACGTGAACTTGCCTCTCCTTGATGTTATTCGCAACGTGCCACCGTTCGTGAGGTTCGTGAAGGAGTTGACATCGAGGAAGAAGCCGTTCGATGAGATGGAGACAATTGCGGTATCGGAGGTGGCAACATCAATTATGCAACACCCTCTTCCACCTAAGCAACGAGATCCAGGTTCTTTCGTTATCACTATCTCTTTAGGTAATGGTAAGGAAGCATGTGGTATGCTAGATTTAGGTGCCGGTATTAATCTTATGCCTTATTCTATCTTTAAGCAATTAGAGTTAGGAGAGATTAAACCCACTCGCATGAGCCTTCAATTGGCGGATAGATCTATTAGGTACCCTAGAGGTATTATTGAGGATATTCTTGTTCGCGTAGGGGGTTTGATAGTTCCCGTTGATTTCGTGGTTTTAGAGATAGGTGAGGTGCAAGAGAACGGTATTGAGCACACACTTTTGCTAGGTCGTCCTTTCATGGCTACTACTAATACCTTGATTGATGTGAAGAGTGGTGTGATTAAGATGTCCGTTTTAGGAGAGGATGTTTCGTTTTCTGTGCATAAGAGTCGGCCTATGTCATCGGTCAATTTAATTGATAATTGTTCTTTCATCGATAAGGTTGATGCCTTGGCCGAGTGCTCTTTTGTGCAGGATTTTGACACCGGGTGTGTTGGGGATCCGGAGATCAAATGGAGTGGGAGTGAATGGAGAGAGACATTGGGATCAAACTCCCGTTTCCCCCTCAAGATCCCGAGCCCGGCTCGAAGATTCCGGAGCCGTTGGAGTTGAAAGAGCTGCCATCGCATTTGAAGTATATATTTTTAGAGGGAGGCAATCAAAAACCCGTAATCATCTCTTCTTCATTGTCTCTTGCAGAGGAAGGAGCATTGGTGGGCATACTCAAGGAGAACAAGCTCGCTTTTGGATGGAGCTTGGCGGATATCCGAGTGTTGGTCCCGGTTTGTTAATGGGAAAATACGTAGAGGGGGGGTGAATACGTATTTTGAAGTTTTTCAACTTCAAATCCCTTAACTCAGAGTGACAAGTAAAGAGCTCACTTGAAACTTAAGACCTAGCTGAAGCTAGATCTACAGTACGTAGCTTGCCTGCTTGACCGAAGTGAACACTTGATCAAGAGGGAGTCTTTACTCGTATATGCGGAATTTGGTGAGCTAAAATCTTTTCCTAAGTAATTAAAATATCCAAATTAAGTTGTTTAGATGCAAGTGCAATGGATAAACAAATACAGTAAAGAGTTTAGGGTTAGAGAGATACGACACGAAGATTTATAGTGGTTCGGAGATAACGCTCCTACGTCCACTTTGTTGCACGACGGCAACCGTTCTTTTCACTCAAGAACTTGAAGGTTACGGGTCCTTCAAAAACCTGGTCGAGATCGGGCTTCACTCGCCTGGATCTGACGAACAACGCAGTGATTACGGGTTCACTACTAAGACCTAAACTGGACACGAAACTTCACTCGTTTCTGTCCGAACAACAGGGAGATTTCGGGCTCTCCTTACAGCCTAGCTTCGATCGAGCTTTACACAAACGATGTAAGTGTAAGCTTGGATCTCAACTCTATGATCGAGGCTTCTTCAATCGATGAAAGAAGGGCCTTGGATCTGGACAACCTAACGACAACACTCAAAACCTAACAGACGAAGTATAGGGTTTTTGGTTGACGACACACTATGAAGAACTCTTTACAGTGAATGCAAAGATTGGCTAGAGTTCTTCTTCTAAGCTTCGGATATATGAAGTGGGCTTAGAATCTATGTGTGAAGGTTGTGAAGACGAGTTCCGATGAACTGGAAACTCGGAGAACACTTGAAAACAAAGACTCGAAGATTGCTAGAAAGCTGGGGAGTGTTTGTTTGCTGTATGCGCTCGAATGCTCAAGTAGTGTTCTCTCTTTTCTTCGTCTTCATCCTTCACTATTTATAGGCGGAGGGTTGGCTGAGATCCGTTGCTTGGTCGGTGGCCTTGTCCCTCCTCCTCTCGACAGTACTTGCGCAGGCAGTAGCTTTTGCAGGTGCCCAGTTTGTCTCTTTGCCGAAAATGGCTAAGTTACAAACTTAACAGTAACTGGAGCGAGCCAGTACTGTTGCGGCGCCTTTGTCGGCCTGGCAGTCAACTCCTCTGCTCCTCTCCGCTTTCGACACGTGGAGATCTCGTAATTAATGCTACGATCTCCTGTTGACTGGAGTTCAAAATATGGGCGGGAGTTGTGCTGTCGCTTTCTGGTAGGTAGTGGCTTGCTTTGCTTTAAGTTGTAGCGTCCGCTCTGAAGTGAGTCGCTTCAGGATCATACTGTAGCGGGTCGCTTTCGAAACGAAGTTTTGTAGTGACCGCTTTAATAAGTGTTGACCCGCGTTGACTCTCTTCTGCTTTTCTTTGTAGCGTTCGCTTTGCTTCGCTTTGGTGGCTTCACTTTGACTCCACTGTAGCGCTCGCTTCGCTTCGCTGGTTTCGGCACGCTTCACTTTGGTTTGCTAGACTCGCTTCGCTTTGGAAGAACACACTCAAGCGAGTGGCCTTCACTTGAATTCCTGCAGTCTAAAGCTAAGCAAAATAAAGCCATCCTAACAGATTTAGGCTTAGAAAAATTCTAACCTATTAACTACATCAAAATGGGTCGCTTGGGAGCTGGACACTTGGGGTTTTGGGATCCAATCAAAAACAAATGGCTTCGTTTATCAAGTATCCCTCAGAGTTCCCCCTTAACAAATTGGTCCATAACAATTCCCAACAATTTCCTCCTTTTTGATGATGCCAAAACCCAAAGGCTAAGATTTAGAAAATTCCAGCCTATCTAACCGTGAAGGGAACTCCAAGCGACTGCTTCCTTTGCAGTTTCGTTTGTAATTTTTCTTTTAAGTTCCTTTCCCTTTTTTTTTCGGTTAAATTATTTGAGTTTGTAGCAAAAAGGTAAAGTCATTCACAAAGCGAGTAAATGACACGAGAAGAGACAGAAATAGAAATTTGGATATATGAACAAGAAGTTCACACAAAAATATGTAAGGAACTTGAAACTCAGAGGTTTCCTGCAGTTCCTTCCCTGTCATCCTTCTTTCCTTCTTTCGTCACTTCCCTTCTTCCTCCTTCTCTCTCTCTTCTTTATCTGCCTCCAAATCCTTTGCAATCATTTCTTCGGGTATGGTGTATGCACTGAAAACCCTTGCTTCCATCGAATCAACACTGTGGATGCTTGGTATCCTCCAAGTTTCTTCCAGTTGGAAGGCTTCATCCACCTCAGTGTCAATGATGCTGCGATTGAGGATACTGGTGCCAGGTAGGAATGGCATAATGAATTCCTTCTTGGCTGGTACCTTGATGATTAATGGTGTAGGCTCTCCAAGCTGTGCAAGAGCGAAGACTTCTTGCCTAAATTTCTCATCATAGACACTAAGAAAGTTGTTGAGCGCAGTGACCCTTGAGCATTCAGTCTGCAATGGCACTACCTCCCAATAGTAGTATGCTTTGATAAATTTCTCCTTGTAATGTAGCCATTGCTCGAGTAGTTCGTCAGGAATGAACTGCTCGATCTCACGGGCATCAGGGTGCTCATCTCTGCGCACAGCCAACTCCTCCTCCGACCGGCTGGACATCTGTGCTATGATCGTTTTGAACTTCTTTCCTGACTCGCCGCTCCAGGAAGGAAGCTTCTGGTTGAGTTGCTTGCGAATGTAATTGCGTTCTTCTCTGAGAGGGTAGCGGCCAGAGTCAATCATTTCTTTCGCAGTCTTGTGACATGTATCGATCATAACCTGACTTAGGCATGCATCGGATTCTTCTGGCGTGATTGGAACAAAGATACTTCTGACCAAGACGGACTGGATGACTTTCATTTCATTGAAGTGTTTCTCAATTCGTTCGTCAATGACTTGCAGTCGTTTTGTCCTTATCCTCTTTTCCTTTTCTGCCCTTGGAACAACTGCCTTCTCAACTTTTTGGCGCTTGGTCGCTGAATCATCTCTCTTAGTTTCTGGAGCAGTTCGCTTCACTGTTTGCTTTGATGATGGGGGAGATGAAGTGGGTGCTTCGTCTGAAGTGGGCGCTTGAGAGCTTGAAGTACCTGCAAGAGTTTTCAACTTAAACTGGCGCTCGATCTCCCAAGCCATAGTCTCGCTCGCCTCTGCTAGCTTCCGCATTTCCTCCTTTGTTAGCACAGTGACTGGAGGATGTCGAGCAATGGAAGAGGCAAGCACTTTATCTCCAAGTGGCTTGCGGGGTTCTTCAGGCTTTTTCAGCGGTTCCTCCTCAGTGAGCTTTTCTTTGCCTTTCTTTGCAGACTTCGCCTCTCTCTCCTCTTCTCCAGTACCACTACTCTCCTCCAACAATTTCTCTACTTCAACAGTTCCAATTACTCCACCTTGTGGCTCCAAGAGATTGGCATTTTTCAGTACCATCCCTTCCCCCTTTTTGGCATCATCAAAACCAGGGGTTGGGACGATTGTCTTTCCAGTAAGAGACTTGTGAAGTACCTCAATCTTGTCAAGTACAGCATGAAACATCTCTTCCGTTCGAGACGCGAAGACTTGCTTTTCCGACAATTCAGCATTCTTCAAGTCAAGAGCCTGTGCATTTCTCCTTAGACTTTCAAGCTCTCTCTTGTCAATGGCACTCTCTTCTTTGACTTCCTTCAATTGGGTTCGAAGTAAGTCAAGAGTCTTCTTGGTACTGAGGAGTTCGCTTTCTTTCATCACCAACTCTCCCTCCTTATTCTCCACTTTCTTTTTCAGCTCCTGCACCTCCTTTTCCAACGTCTCCTTCTCTTTACCAACTGTGACAAGTTTGGTATTCACCACTCTCAAGCGGCTCCTTTCTGCGTCACGCGAGTCCTTGAGATCATTCACTAGATTTACTTGTGCCTCCAGCACTTTCTCCTTCTCCTTCAACTCCATCTTCTTTTTGGTGATCTCATCTTGTAAACTTAAGATCTCTGCGTTCTTAACCTCCATCTCCTCTGCGTGATCCCTCATTAGTTTCTTCTCATGAATGGTTGGGGTGTGCTTAGGGACTTTAGCGTTCGGATAGGCACGCTTTACTTTTGCGTCTAGCGTATCCCAGAAGCTGGTTCCCGTGAGAAATGCATGAAAACCATCTTCACCGATGAAGTCCAGGAGCTTTCCTTCCATCTGTATGAGGTCTTCCTTTGAGAAGGCCTCTAGAAGCTTGAAGACTTTGTAGAACTCTGTGCCGCGGTAGGCGACATATGTCAAGAAATCGACCATCTTGGTGAAGAAGTCATTTGACATTGGCACTGAGGGATATCGAGTTCTGAGGGTTTCAGCTGCTTGCTCTCTGTCTCTCTTGTATCTTTTGAGAGCATTCATCTGTGTGGGGGTTTTGGAGATTTGGAACTGGGGAAGCATGGAAGTATGGGCGGTATCGGCTGTTCCCGCCGATGTTGAAGGGGATTGGAAGGGTGTAGCTTCAGTGGCGTCAGGGATATGGGTAGCTTTAGTAGGTGAGGATTGAGATTTGTTAACTTCAATGTCCTCAAGCGGCTTCTCCACCGCCTCGCTTTCTTGGACAGGTGAAGTGTCTTGCTTCAATCTCTTATTCCCTAGCTTTGCAGCCACTTGCTTCAAAGATGAAGCGGCTTGCTTTGCTTGGGAAGCTTCAGCTTGTGCTTTCACAACTTGCCTTGCTGCGGGCACTTCTACAACTAGAAGTCCCTGATCCATTGGGATTTTTGTTTTCTTCCACTTTTCATAGAAGATGGTGTGCTTGTTGTATATGATCGTGTCAGAATCCGGCCATATCATCTCTGGATACTTCATTTCCAGTGCGACAGACAGTCTTGAAAAGAATTTTAATTTTCCTTTCCGAAGGATCTCGTTTACAGTTCCTGGAACAAACGCGAAATTGTCAGCAGCTTCGTGGATTTGCTTGAGAAGCCACCCGTGCCAGTTAAACTTTGTTCCAGTGAGGCTGTCGATGATCATGGTGGTGCCGATCAGCTTCGTCTCTGACAGCGTGTCGAGGGAACCGACATAGCATGCAATGCTCTTCGTAAAGAGTTCGCAGATGAGATTGAACGGTTCCTTCAGACTTTTGCGAATGTTGGCCTCCTTGAAGTTCGGATCTGCTCTGGCGGTTGCAAATCGAACATACTGCACTTCGGCCGAAAGACCTAGATCTAGCAGAGAATCTCCTCCTTCTCTTGGTAGATCGAACACCTCGATGAGTTTACTCATATCAACCTCCACCGGCTTCCTGGTTCGTGGGTCAGTGAAGGAAGATGTATTTTGTTCCTTCTTCAGATTCAGCAGAATCTCTCCAATGGCTTTCGCCAGAATCTTCGTCGGTATCAAAGTTACAAACTTCCATAGACCGGCCGTGGTCACGGCTCTACGGAAGAAACCATTCTTCTCTATGACGATAGGGTCGAGGTGGGGCTTGACGTTGATGTGATCGCCAACTTTCGTCATGAACTTCTCCATCGTTTCTGTACACTTCTTCTTGCCCATGGTGAATTTGAAAGAAATTTGAAGAGAATTTTTACGATGAAATAGAAAGGGGTTGAGACTCGTGAGTTGCAGAAATTGCAGATCTAAGCACGAGAATGGAAGTTTTTGAAGGCTGTGAAAGGTTTGCAGTTCTGCCTCGTCCCAAATATATAGAGTTAAGTCTTGGCTGACGTGGCAGGGGTATTCTGGTAAAATTACTCCTAGGGTTTTGTGCGTGGGCGGCTACCTCCGGTGATGGAACTGACGTGTCCGGCGTCATCACTGGAAAAGTGAACCGCCAATTTCGCTTGACGTGGCCACGTGGCTGTTGATGATTCGTCTCTCCCAACAGTAGTCAATCCAGCGGTTGAGATTTCGAGACGGTTCAGATTCGACGGCTGGATTGAGTGCGATTTTTCCCGCTTTCCTCGGCTTTGACGTCCACGCGCCTGTCGTTTCTTCCTCTACGCGCCACTGCATTAAATGCTTGGCAGAAAGTGAAATAGGCACTCGAGTGCAGACAGCTCATACTCGCTTCGTGCCTACTCGCTTTGAGTTGGGCCGCTTGGCCTTTACTCACTTGAGAGGCACTCGCTTGAGTGACTGTTCCGCACTCGCTTGCGATGGCTAGCTTTGAGTGGCGAAGCACTCGCTTGGCCATCTGAAGTGACTGGAATAAATTTCTTGCTTAATTTAAAATGTTTCTGACTTACATACTTCGAGGATAAACAAGAGTGTTTTCCTCTTTGTATTTGTGTCAGATTCACTTCATATTTTCCACGTAGTGAGTGAAAGTTTCTAGCACGTTTCACCTCACTTAGTGTACTTAAATTTGAAACGCTTACCAGTCAATCTCACTTCGTAGGAGATTGATACCACAATTTGAAGACTTCATTAGGTTTGGACTTCATGTTGAACCCACTTGTTGGAATGTTCATCACTTGTTGTGTGTCCCATCTTCTTGGCGTTCGTCTTCATGGCATTCATCTTCCTCTACGAATTAGAGAGTCCTCCATCGAAGTGAATGAGAGAGAAAATGAATATAGTACACAAGCTTACTTCAACCCAGAGGGGAGCTTCACGTAAGTGTACATATTCACGACGAATGGGGGATGAGTACAAGTCCTTATCTCAGAGCAGAAATGGACAGGATGACAATGAGAATGCTCTGACAAGACAATCTCGTATTTTACGCAGAAGCATGTCACCAGCCCTGCAACCTTTTGTATAAAAAGGTAAACCTTCAAGCATCCTCCTACATGCTACAAAATGAACTTGCAGTCGACTCGCTTTGACCCAAGATTGGGCAAATTGAAGCGATGCAAAGTTCAAGGTGAGAGGGGAATGGATAGACATCCGGCAGCTCAACTCAGTGAAGAGTGAGTAAGAAATGGACATTTATCCACGATGAAGGAGATGAGAAGACTTGCTCCTCTTCGACGGAGAGATGGGAAGAGGACACAAGGTCTAGGTGCCAGCCCTGCCTAAGCTTTCACCATTTTTACGTGGGAAGGCCCGATACAAGACCCCACAACCGTTACTAGAAACGGCACTTGCGAGTGTTTATACCCACTCGCTAGGAATCCTAGGCTAGGTAGCAGCTTTCCTTGCTCGCTTTGGAAGTAGCTTGCTCCGAGAGCAAACAATAGTTCCCCCTTAACCAATGGCTTAACAATTCCTGTAAGCGGGTAGGGAACGTCTTCCAACACTCCACCTTGCTCCACCTTATTTCTCCTTCTTCAAGCGAGTGAGATTTTGAAGTGACTCGCTTGAGTTGGTGAAGATCCGAAGCGAGTGACGCTACGAAAAACTAGCGACCACTCCTTCGTGCATCCTGGATCTAGCATTCTTCACCAGGGTCTAACAACCCTAATTCCATGCATAGCTGATTGAAACGAGACTCAGCTAGAGGCTTGGTGAGGATATCTGCTCGCTGGAGATCGGTGTGAATTTTCTCGAGCTTGATATCCTTCTTCTCGACATGATCACGAATGAAGTGATGTCGGATTTCCACGTGCTTGCATCTGGTGTGTAGCACTGGATTCTGCGAGATGCATATAGCACTGTTGTTGTCGCAGAAGATCGGAATTTCATTCGCTTCAACATTGTAGTCCTTCAACTGCTGACGAAGCCATAGAATTTGAGAACAGCAGCTTCCTGCGGCCATATATTCGGCTTCAGTCGTTGAAGTGGCTACACTCGTCTGCTTCTTTGAGAACCATGAGATCAGCTTGCTTCCCAAGAACTGACACGTGCCCGAAGTTGATTTCCTATCAATTCGGCACCCTCCATAGTCAGCGTCTGAGTATCCAGTGAGCTCCAGATTGTCCTCCGTTGGATACCACAGCCCCATATTGATAGTGCCCTTCAAATATCGAAGAATTCTTTTGCAGCTTCAAGATGGCTGTGCTTGGGGTTGCTTTGGAAGCGAGCACAGACTCCAACTGCAAAAGCAATATCTGGCCTACTTGCAGTGAGATAGAGAAGTGACCCAATTAGGGCACGATAATCTGTAGGATTCACAGATTTTCCTTCTTCGTCTGGCTCCATCTTCCAGTTGGTATTCATTGGGATCTTCACAGCTTTAGCATGCTGAATACCAAACTAGGCAAGCATATCTAGTATACTTCGCTTGATTGATGAAGATACCATCATCCTGCTGCTTCACTTGAAGACCTAGAAAGCAGCTCATCAAGCCAATCATTGACATCTCATATTTGGTCTTCATTAGCTCTCCAAACTTCTCGCTAAGCGACTGGTTTGGTGACCCAAATATGATGTCATCTACGTAGATCTGAACCCATAGCATGTCTTCTCCATGGTTGATGGTGAATAGGGTTCGATCTATCTTTCCTTTGTGAAATCCATTTTCCACTAGGAATTGAGAAAGTGTATCGTACCAAGCTCTAGGGGCTTGCTTCAACCCATATAGAGCTTTCTTCAAGCGATACACTTTGTCTCCTTGCTCGAAACCCGGTGGCTGCTCCACATACACTTCTTCCTTCAATTCACCGTTCAGGAACGCGCTCTTCACATCCATTTGATAGACCTTAAACTTCTTGGTTGCTGCATAGGCTAGAAACAATCTGATAGCTTCAAGTCGTGCCACTGGAGCGAAAGTCTCGTCAAAGTCGATTCCTTCCTCTTGGCAGTAGCCTTTGGCAACGAGACGCGCCTTGTTCCTTACTACGTTGTGGTCCTCGTCCGTCTTGTTCTTGAACACCCATTTGGTGCCAATGACGTGCTGAAATTTGGGACGATCCACGAGGTACCATACGTCGTTTCTGGTGAACTGGTTCAGCTCTTCTTGCATGGCGATCACCCAATTTGAATCGGCTAAGGCTTCTTCTACGCATGTCGGCTCAATGTTTGAGAGAAAGCAACTGAACATGGCACTTTCTCCAAACACTTGACTTCTGGTCACTACACCCTTGGATGGATCTCCGATAATTTGACTTGGTGAGTGATCCTTGAGCCACGCGCGCTTGGATCCGCCAGCTTCATCTTCATCGTCTTCCTTGTCACTCGCTTCACCGTTTGAAGCGACTGGATTGGGTGCTTGGCCTGTACTCGCTTCAGGAGTCTTGGGGGCAGCTTCATCTTTTCCTTGGACCTTCTGCTCGCTTGAGCCTTTGATTTCTTCTTCATCCTCAAGTATGTCCCAAGTAAGAGTGTTGATGGGTTCCTCACTTGACTTTCCGTCTTTAGATTGATCCTGTTCCTGTGGATGACTTAAAGAAGATTCATCAAATACGACATGGGGTGATTCTTCCACGATTAGGGTTTTACAGTTGAATACCCTGTATGCTTTGCTTGATGTAGAATATCCTAAGAATATTCCTTCATCAGCTTTGCTTTCAAAGGCTTTCAACCGTGACTTCCCATTGTCAAGGATGAAGACCCTACAACCAAAAATATGGAAATAAGATATGTTAGGAATTCTCCCTGTCCATATTTCATATGGTGTTTTGTCGTGTCGTTTGCAGAGAAGTGTTCGATTCTGCTTGTAGCATGCTGTATTGGCAGCTTCAGCCCAATACTTCATTGGAAGTTTTGAGTCTGCAATCATTGTTCGAACAGCTTCCTTGATGATTCGATTTCTTCTTTCAGCAACTCCATTCTGCTGTGGTGTGCGTGCTGAGGAAGTCTGATGTGCTATGCCATGCTCCGTGCAGTAAGCTTGAATGGTAGAGTTCAAGAACTCTGTGCCTTTATCGGAGCGGATGGTCACGATAGCTTGATTCTTCTCCACAGCCAATCGCTTGAGCAGTTGTGGCAGCTTGGTCAGAGTCTCCTTCTTGCTGTAGAGAAATACGACCCAAGTGTAGCGAGAAAAGTCGTCGACTACAACTAGAGTGTACTTCCTACCATTTATACTAACTGGAGTGACTGGACCAAACAGATCCATGTGAAGCAGCTCGAGCACTCGCTTGGAAGAGGCTTCTTCAAGACTGGCGAAGTGCGTCTTTGTCTGCTTCCCTCGTTGGCATGGTGAGCATGGATGGTCTTTGATGAAGACTTCATTTGGTATGCCTTGCACCAAACCCTTACGAGCTAAGCGATTGATGGCTTTGAAGTTGAGATGGTTCAAGCGTCTGTGCCATAGCCATCCAATCTCTGTAGCACTCCTTGCTACTAAGCACGACTCCACTTTGCAGCTATCCCATTGTGCTATATAGACGTTCCTTTGTCTTATTCCAGTAAGCACGATCTGGGATATGAGCTTGCTCTTCACAATGCACTTGTTGGAAATGAATTCTACCTTGTATCCCTTGTCACAGAATTGTGAAATGGATAACAAGTTGTGCTTAAGTCCTTCCACGTAGGAGACTTCTTCAATTGTGAGTTTTCCAACTTTCAGTGCGCCGTACCCTTTGGTGCTTCCTCGAGAGTTATCACCAAAAGTAACGTGTGGACCCTTCTTCTCAATGTAGTCTTGAAGTAGAGCTTTCATGCCGGTCATGTGTCTCGAACATCCACTGTCCAAGTACCAGATTTGATGACCCTCACTTGGCATGGGATCCACGGCGCCCACCTGCAATTAGACAGATTTTGGTACCCAAATCAGTTTGGGTCCTTGCAGGTTAGTTCCCTTAGGTACCCACACTTGCTTCACTCTCTTTTGAGATGAGGCTTGTGTCTTGGGCTTCTCGACCTTCGAAAACTTGGTGTGCTGCTTTGAAGCAGCTTCACATGTGCAGCAGTGTGTGCAAGAGGGGTAGCGGCTCGCTCCAGTCCTACCTATGCTCTTCCCACTTTTCTTAAATCCTGAAGCGACTCGCTTCGGATTAGCTTTGGGTTTAGAGACTGACTTAGGGTTTCTAGTCTGTTGAAGCGGCTCGCTTGGTTTCCTCAAAGCGGTCCAACTAGGGTTTTGACCCCGACTCGCTTGAGTAACCTTGGAAGTTCGAAGCGGCCTCTTTGGTCCTTCGAGTTCTTCCCCCTCAATGTTAGTCCGGTTGGACCATCTCCAGTCCGGATAACGTGACACATAGACATTACTCCTTTTCTTGAAAGGGAGATCCTTTGTCTCTCGTGTCATGGCTTGAGGCTTAGAAGCTACAACTGGTTTCCCTTTACCTTTGGATTGGTAGTCTTTAGCATTGTGAGTGCTAGGGATAGTTGTATTTTGCTTACCCTTAGATTCAGTCCTTAAAGATATAGACATCTTCATTGGCTTCTTCTTAGGGCTCTCAGCCATTTTGCCTTTGTCTTTGTTGGTGGTCGCTTTGGATGCAGTGGGCATTTCCAAAGTGACTGATGGTGTCGTGTTTGAAGCACCAACAAAGACAGTTGGCCCGGAAGGTCCACCCTCATATCCAAGTCCTCCCTTTCTACCAAAAGGTAGAAGAGAACTTTCTAGTGCCTGTCTAGCATATGAAGTTTTGTTTAGGTTGGCGACTAGAGTGGATTGGGCTTCATACCTTCCCTCCAAGCTTTGGTGTCTAGCGAAGAGATCCTTGAACTTACTAGTCATAGCCCTTAAATTAAGTTTGACTTCGTCAAGCTCACGGGCTAGCTTTCGGTTCTCATTCTCGCTTTGAGACAGAGCTTGTTTTACCACTTCGTGGTCGCTTGACAATTTCTGGTGTTTGTCAAACAACTCACTCAATGTCGAGGAATTGGGTTCCTCTTGGTGCGAGTGTGCGAGTGTAATTGAACTAGATGGGGGATAGATGAATACCTCTCCAGTTTCTTCGTCGGTGAGCGTCGTGAGTCCAAGATCCTCTCCATCACTGGAGTTGGGATCAGTGAATGCGTCTGAGTCGCTTTGTGGATCTTCAGTTGAAGCGACCGGAACTTCACTTGCTACAAGCGCTCGCCTTGGAGCATCCCTCTTGGCTTTCAGTTCTTCTCGCTCTTTCGCACTCAGCTTTGGGCAATCGGATTTGTAGTGGCCCATCTTGTGGCAATGGTAACATTCCACTTCCATCATGTCTCTCGGGATCGGCTTTGTCGTCTTTTCTCTCTTCCCTTTTCCTTCTCGAGCATCAGTGCTCCTCCCTTTGTATTGCTTGTAGAATCTTTTGTATTTGCCCACTCGAGAATTCATTTTATTGAAGTTCTTGGATAAGAACGCAATGTGTTCTTCCAACTCTTCCCTCGTCATCTTGGCTAGCGACTGCTCGCTTGGCCCTTCGGCAGCTTTGAATGCTACTCCTTTTGACGTAGTGGGCGCTTCCTCCTCTTCGTCGAGGTTCATTCGATTCAGATCGAATTCATGAGCTTTCAGTTCGGAAAACAGAATCTCCGGTGTGAATTTTGATAGATCCTTGGATGCTAGATACAGCTCCTTCATAGTTTGCCACTTCCTTGTGAGAGCTCGGACAATCTTCAGGTTGACTTCCTTATCTGTGAGTTCCTTCCCAAGCGAGTTGAGAGTCGCAATTATGTTTGTAACTCTCAGCTCGAAGGTGTCGATGGACTCTCCTGGCTTCATTATCAGACTTTCAAACTCCCGCATCTGAACGGCGAGTTTGTTCTCCTTGATTTTGTCTGTCCCTTGAGAAATGAGGGCTAGAGTTTCCCACATTTCCTTTGCCGTTGCACATTTCCTTATTCGTGGTAGATAGGCGTCCGACACGGTGCTCTGCATCGTATGACGTGCAATCTTGTCGAGGTTGGCAACTTTGAAGTCATTTGGAGTATACTCATCCTTATCCTTCTCCACGTACTGTTGTCGAACGTGGGCTGGACGACCTTCAGCGGCTGGAACCTCCACAGATATTGCTTTCTTGATTTCGATTGGTCCGTCTTCAATGACTTCCCACATCCGGTCGTGGATGGAGCAAAGAAAGCTTTCGACTCGGAAACTCCATGTCTCGTATCCTTCGATCGAGAACTGTGGAAGATTTGATGCACTGTATGTAGACATAGCAAACTATCAGCAGTAAATGCAATATGCGTGGGTGAGGTTTTGATGCACTTAGGAAAATAGGATCCGGTTCAGTGAGACAACGTGAAGTGAGTGGGGACTCACTTCGGATATGCAAAGCAGAGGCTCGAAAGAACCGCTGCTCTGATACCACTTGTTGGTCCCGGTTTGTTAATGGGAAAATACGTAGAGGGGGGGGTGAATACGTATTTTGAAGTTTTTCAACTTCAAATCCCTTAACTCAGAGTGACAAGTAAAGAGCTCACTTGAAACTTAAGACCTAGCTGAAGCTAGATCTACAGTACGTAGCTTGCCTGCTTGACCGAAGTGAACACTTGATCAAGAGGGAGTCTTTACTCGTATATGCGGAATTTGGTGAGCTAAAATCTTTTCCTAAGTAATTAAAATATCCAAATTAAGTTGTTTAGATGCAAGTGCAATGGATAAACAAATACAGTAAAGAGTTTAGGGTTAGAGAGATACGACACGAAGATTTATAGTGGTTCGGAGATAACGCTCCTACGTCCACTTTGTTGCACGACGGCAACCGTTCTTTTCACTCAAGAACTTGAAGGTTACGGGTCCTTCAAAAACCTGGTCGAGATCGGGCTTCACTCGCCTGGATCTGACGAACAACGCAGTGATTACGGGTTCACTACTAAGACCTAAACTGGACACGAAACTTCACTCGTTTCTGTCCAAACAACAGGGAGATTTCAGGCTCTCCTTACAGCCTAGCTTCGATCGAGCTTTACACAAACGATGTAAGTGTAAGCTTGGATCTCAACTCTATGATCGAGGCTTCTTCAATCGATGAAAGAAGGGCCTTGGATCTGGACAACCTAACGACAACACTCAAAACCTAACAGACGAAGTATAGGGTTTTTGGTTGACGACACACTATGAAGAACTCTTTACAGTGAATGCAAAGATTGGCTAGAGTTCTTCTTCTAAGCTTCGGATATATGAAGTGGGCTTAGAATCTATGTGTGAAGGTTGTGAAGACGAGTTCCGATGAACTGGAAACTCGGAGAACACTTGAAAACAAAGACTCGAAGATTGCTAGAAAGCTGGGGAGTGTTTGTTTGCTGTATGCGCTCGAATGCTCAAGTAGTGTTCTCTCTTTTCTTCGTCTTCATCCTTCACTATTTATAGGCGGAGGGTTGGCTGAGATCCGTTGCTTGGTTGGTGGCCTTGTCCCTCCTCCTCTCGACAGTACTTGCGCAGGCAGTAGCTTTTGCAGGTGCCCAGTTTGTCTCTTTGCCGAAAATGGCTAAGTTACAAACTTAACAGTAACTGGAGCGAGCCAGTACTGTTGCGGCGCCTTTGTCGACCTGGCAGTCAACTCCTCTGCTCCTCTCCGCTTTTGACACGTGGAGATCTCGTAATTAATGCTACGATCTCCTGTTGACTGGAGTTCAAAATATGGGCGGGAGTTGTGCTGTCGCTTTCTGGTAGGTAGTGGCTTGCTTTGCTTTAAGTTGTAGCGTCCGCTCTGAAGTGAGTCGCTTCAGGATCATACTGTAGCGGGTCGCTTTCGAAACGAAGTTTCGTAGTGACCGCTTTAATAAGTGTTGACCCGCGTTGACTCGCTTCTGCTTTTCTTTGTAGCGTTCGCTTTGCTTCGCTTTGGTGGCTTCACTTTGACTCCACTGTAGCGCTCGCTTCGCTTCGCTGGTTTCGGCACGCTTCACTTTGGTTTGCTAGACTCGCTTCGCTTTGGAAGAACACACTCAAGCGAGTGGCCTTCACTTGAATTCCTGCAGTCTAAAGCTAAGCAAAATAAAGCCATCCTAACAGATTTAGGCTTAGAAAAATTCTAACCTATTAACTACATCAAAATGGGTCGCTTGGGAGCTGGACACTTGGGGTTTTGGGATCCAATAAAAAACAAATGGCTTCGTTTATCAAGTATCCCTCAGAGTTCCCCCTTAACAAATTGGTCCATAACAATTCCCAACACCGAGGAATTAGCCCGGCCACGTGCATGCATCGCATCAATCTCGAAGAAGGCGCTCGCCCCAAACGAGATGGACAAAGGAGGCTCAACCCAATGCTCATGGAGGTCGTGCGCAAGGAGATCTACAAGCTATTGGCGGAGGGTATTATCTATGCCATCGCCGATAGTGAGTGGGTTAGCCCGGTGCACGTCGTTCCAAAGAAGGGAGGTATTACGGTGTCAAAGAACGAGAAGGACGAGTTGGTCGCCTCGCGCCCGGTTACCGGTTGGAGGATGTGCATCGATTATCGGAAGCTTAATGCTTCCACCAAAAAGGACCACTTTCCTCTCCCTTTTATTGAACAAATGCTTGATAAGTTAGCTGGGCAAGAATTTTATTGTTTTCTAGATGGCTTGTCAGGTTACTACCAAATAGCGATAGCTCCGGAGGATCAAGCAAAGACGGCCTTCACTAGCCCTTTCGGGACCTACGCTTATAGGAGGATGCCATTTGGTCTCTGCAACGCACCGGGTACGTTCCAAAGATGCATGATGTCTATTTTTTTCAGAATTTATCGGTGATTTTGTAGAGATCTTTATGGATGATTTTTCTGTTTTTGGGTCGTCTTTCCATGATTGCTTGATGAAAATAGAGAGAGTCAGCCCTGGGATTTGACGGCGGACTTAAAAAGCCAAGGAGGATTCCCCGAATACCTGAAATAGAGATGTTAAGAGATGCATTGAGAGTGGTCTTACTTTGAGTTGGGAAAAGAGTCATTTTATGGTTAGAAGTGGAATTGTTCTAGGCCATGTAGTTTCGAGTAAGGGCGTAGAGGTCGACAAAGCGAAAGTGGAGGTGATTGAAAAATTGCCACCACCTAGTGATGTCAAAGGTATTAGGAGTTTCCTTGGTCATGCGGGCTTTTATAGACGATTTATTAAGGATTTTTCTAAAATTAGCCAACCTCTTTGTCGATTGCTTGCTCAAGATGTGCCTTTCCACTTTGATGATTCTTGTATGCATGCTTTTCTCACTTTAAAAGAAAAACTCATCTCTGCTCCCGTTGTAGTTGGTCCCGATTGGTCATTGCCTTTTGAAATTATGTGTGACGCTTCGAATAATGCCGTAGGGGCTGTTTTGGGTCAAAGAGTCGATAAGATGCTTCGTGTGATTTACTATGCTAGTTAACTCTTAATCCTGCTCAAGTGAATTACACCACCACCGAACAAGAGATGCTTGCTGTTGTTTTTGCCTTAGATAAATTTAGATCATACATCAGAGGGTCTAAGGTGATTATTTATAGTGATCATGGCGCTCTTAAACATCTTTTGACTAAAGCCCAAGCAAAACCTAGGTTAATTAGATGGGTCTTATTATTGCAAGAATTTGATATTGAAATTCGTGATAGGAAAGGTAGTGACAATCTTGTGGCCGACCATCTCTCTCGTCTCGATTCACCTCCCCCTTATGCTTCTCTTGATGATATTTGTGATTCCTTTCCCTTTGAGAATGTTAATGAAGTGAATGCTACTCCTTGGTTTGCCGATATTGCTAATTACTTGGCCGATATGGACACTAAACCCGTCCTTAACGCTCAAGAAGAGAAAAGGTTTCTTCGTTTGTGTAGGCAATACTATTGGGAGGATCCTCACTTGTTCAAGCTTGGGAAGGACGAGGTGATTCGAAGGTGCGTTCCCGACCACGAGCAAACCGAGGTGCTGCGACATTGTCACGAGGAGCCGAGTGGAGGACATTTTGGAGGCCAAAAGACTGCTCATAAGGTGCTACAATGTGGATTATATTGGCCTACCTTGTTCAAGGATGCTCAAGCCTTCTACCTTGCATGCGATCGTTGCCAACGCACAGGTTCTATAGGTCGCCGTAATGAGATGCCCCTTAATCCTATTTTAGTGGTTGAGATTTTTGATGTGTGGGGCATCGACTTTATGGGACCTTTTCCTAAATCCCATGGTTTTGAATACATTTTACTTGCGGTCGATTATGTGTCCAAGTGGGTTGAAGCCATCCCCACAAGGACGTGCGATTCTCACGTTGTCTTGAAGTTTGTGCAGGAAAATATTTTGTGTAGGTTTGGTTTCCCTCGTGTGATCATTAGTGATGGGGGAAAGCATTTTTGCAACAAATTGTTCGCCAAGCTCATGAAGAAGAACGCCATCACGCACAAGGTGGCGACTCCTTATCATCCACAAACCTCGGGACAAGCGGAGACGAGCAATCGACAAATCAAGGGGATTTTAGAGAAGACGGTAAAGCCATCGAGGAAGGATTGGGCCGACAAGTTCAACGACGCTCTTTGGGCATATCGTACGGCTTACAAAGGCGTGCTTGGGATGAGTCCCTATAGGCTCGTCTATGGTAAGTCATGCCATTTGCCCGTTGAGATCGAGTTCAAGGCATATTGGGCCCTCAAGCGCATCAATTTCGACCTCGACGATGCTCATGATCGGAGGATTTTGCAAATGGAGGAGCTCGACGAGCTAAGGAACGAAGCCTACGACAATGCCAAGATCTACAAGGACAAGGTGAAACGTCTACATGATAGACGCATAGCCTACAAGGAGTTCAAACCCGGAATGAAGGTACTTCTCTTTCACTCTCGACTTCGATTATTTCCGGGTAAGCTTAAGTCTAGGTGGGGAGGTCCATACACGGTGGTACAAGTCTTCCCTCATGGTGCGGTAGAGATTAAGAACGAGGATTCGGGATACATCTTCTCGGTCAACGGGCAACGATTGAAGCCGTACATCGAAGGGACGACACTTCCTCACACGGTGGAGACGATTCTCATCTCCGACCCCCCGCTCTCCTCTTGAGTATTTGGTACGTCAAGCTAATGACGATAAACGAGCGCTTGGTGGGAGGCAACCCACGTAAAAAAAAAAAAAAAAAAAATTAGATTTAGTATTTTTCATTGTATTTCTTGTTAATATTTGATTTTTCGTGTTAGTTTGAGTGTTTTTGCAGGAATTGGCGTCACGCACTCAGTTTCTCATTTGGACGATCGGCCAGATTCATTCAGAATTTTGGACGATCGTCCAGATCGTTGCAAATCAGTGGCCATCAGCATCTCATTTGGCCGATCGGCCAGATTCATTAGGAAATCTGGACGATCGGCCAGAATCCCGTGGGCCCACTCCTAGCCGATTTTTGGCCCATTCATTTGAGATTTAACCTACCTTTTTCCCTCTTATCTTCTTTCTTCTTCATACTATTTCCTCCCACAGCTCCCATCCAGCACACACACCAGCGCCACCAGCCGCACCACAGCAGCTACCAACACCGCCGCCAGCAGCTACCAACGCCGCCGTAGTCCGCCACCACTGCCGCCGTCGCGCTACCATGCCGCCGCCGTCAGCTACAAACCGTCGCCGTTAGCACCGACGCCGATGTCATCCGTTCCAGCCACCACCGCGCCACCGTCGCTCAGCCACCACCCAGTCGCCGGCGCGTCACCGCGCTCGGCCAGGTTCTCCGCGACCGGCCAGAAATTTTTGGACGACCGTCCAGAATTCAAGTAAAATCTGGCCGAGCGGCCAGATTAGAGGCTGCTCAATTTTTCGATTTCGTCGTTCGTTCTCCGTTCGTGTGCCACCCTTTGTCAACCACTTCACATCATCACCATGAATCGTACTCCCTACATTGTGAGTCTCGATCGCCACTCACCGGGTGACAATGAGCAAGAGTATGGGCGTCGCCAACGGGTTCCTTTTGAAACCGATAGGTACGCTACTACCAATCTCTACCTCCGTTTGAAAAATCTTGATATACGTCCTCCTAGGCATTATAATATGGATTTTTTGAGGCGTTTGTCTATTTTTCCGACTATTCGCGAATATGCTCTTCGATTAGGACTAATGCAATGTATGTCTAGACAATGGGAGGCGCATGATAGTTTGTGTCTAGAGATGTGTAGTAGTTTTCATTTATCTAGACGTGGTAATGAGGTTGTGATGGAATGCACTTTTCGTGGTGTCTTGTGGGAAGTTTCTAAGGAAACGATGAAATCGGTATTTGGTTTTCGTGCGAATCCTAATATCTCTGATTGTGTGCCTGCGGATTTTAATGTTAATGAGGCTTGGATGGAATTGACGGGTGTTAATAATTTTAGAACTTCGGGTGTGTCTAGTGCCTTTTTACGCGATGATGCTTTGATCATACTCCATCGCTTCATATCTAACATGGTCACCGGTAAAAAGGAGGCTAGTAAGGTAACGGGCATGGAGGTCTATTTGCTTTGGTGTGCTAGGTTCAATCGGAAGGTGTGTTTGGCCCCATTCATATGGACGCAGCTCTCACACGTGCAGTCGAAGAACGACGCCCATCCCACTCTTGGATACGTTGCGACGGCTCTAGCTCGTCACTTTGGAGTGGATATTTCGGAGGCTGAAGGGTTGGTGCAGAGCGTGGAGATGTCATCCACCGAGTTGATCAATGCCCACTTAATGAGGAGTCCAACCGAGTTCACTCGAGTCGAGGACCGAGCCTCTGTTCGTGCTTACTATGCTGACCCGCGTCGTATTCGAAGAGCCGGGCAAGAAGCCGAGCACCAAGAGGAGGAAGATGCTGAGCAACAAGAAGAGTCACAAGAGGAGGAAGAAGAAGAGGAAGAGGAAGAGGAAAACGAGGATGACGGGAACGGAGACGAGGAGGAGCAGCAGCATGTCCCGGATGATGATGAGCGAATTATTCACTACTACACTAGGAGAGATCGCGTCCGGGCTCGTCAAAATATGGAGGCCGAAGTCCCGCCCTATTGGGCCGACTTTCGAGCTGATTTTACACACTTTCAACAAGGTGTGTTTGATCGGTTCGATTCTTTGTCGACCCAAGTGTCGGGCTTGGATAGGCGGGTGTCGAACATCGAGAGCCATTTGATGAGGAACACCGACTTCTCCATTGGTTCCACCTCCGCTCCACCAAACCCGAATGACCCCCGTTATTGGTCTCCGCACGATCCCCGATGGAATGAATCACGGTTCGGAGGTCCATTCAATTGATCATAGCTTTGTTTTGTGTCTTTTTATTTTTGTTTTGAGTCTTTTGGTTTTTCTTTATTTTGTGCAATTTTATGCTTCGGTATTTTGTTTTGTGTTTGTTTTGTAGGTACTCACTTGGAACCTTCTTGGGATTTCGAGTGTGTTGGTTGTCTTCATGCGATAAGTTTTTCTATCCCTTTCCTTTGAATTTTCTCGCAATGGGGACATTGCTTGATTTTAAGTGTGGGGGGGGGGGGGGGGGGGGGGGGGGGGGTCTTTGAACTTTTGGCATGAAGTTTTTAATTTTGTTGAGTCTTAGGTGTTAATTGAGTCAAATGAGCATGTGATGATAGTATTGTGGACTTGGCCAATGATAGAGAATTGTTGATTTTTGAAAAATTCATGATCTTTATTATGCATGGAACTTTGGCGAAGCGACGCATTTTATTCGATGAATTTGATGTATGCTATGATGTCGGGAACTAGTTAGTTTGAACCCGTGAGATTTGAGCTATTTGTGCATATTTATGCATATTCTTTGATTGAGTGATCATGCATGCTTCGTTGTTTCTAGAACTTGCCTTGTTTCTCCATCAAGACCTTAGTATATTTATGAACTAGGAAATGATCTTAGGCCATCTTTCTTTAGCCACATGATTCCTATACACTAACCATGTTCATACTTCTTTGTTTACCCCTTTTGAGCCTTTATTAGCCGTTCTTTGTGAAACCGGATGATAGGAGGTTTGGATGATTATGGGTATCCTTAGTTGTAGTTGGTGATATGGAAGGAGAAAATTTGAAAATACTTGTTGTGGTGTAGAAGGAGAGAAAGAAAAGAAATTTTAGATGCTTGTTTAAGTGTAGTTAGCTATCCCTATAAGCTTAGGAAAAAAAAAAGATAAAAAAAGAGATAAAAAAAATAGAGCCTTTGTTCAAATTAGAAAGAACATGTATTAGTTGAGCTTTAGAAAAAAAAGAAAAGAAAAAAAAAATAAGCATAAGGGGATAGTTAGCTTAGATTTGTATAGTTTAGCATCTTTGAGTTTGTATTTGGTGTGTTGGAGGGTAGAAGATGGAGATTAAAATCCATACTTTGGTTGGAGTTGAAAAAGAGGTTGATGATTTAGAGCATTTTGAGTCACTTAGCCTATATATTCCCTACCTTAACCAATGTCCCTACATTACAAGCTTATATAAAGACCTTTTTGATCCTAATTTGTAAGTATTACATTAGGTGGAGATGTTGAGATTTAAGGCAAGCCTATGGTAAACATGTTGCATTGCATTGATGTTGAGTGAACCCTCTTGATGTGCATTATATTACATCTTTTCTTTGAGAGAGTTGAGTGTTCACTTTCATATACAAACTTTCACATGTTGGAGAGTGTTCTTTGATGGATTAGCATACTTTGAATTAGTTGAGTAGATTGTGTTGATTGATGCTAAGGTTGTGTGCATAGTTTTGATCATGAACATGAGAGTTGTTTTTGAAAATCTTTGAGGCCTATATAGTTCACAATACTTGAGTCTATTGTTTGTTTTGTTTTGCTTGAGGACAAGCAAAGGTCTAAGTGTGGGGGAGTTTGCTTGGTGTTTATTTGTAAGGTTTTTCGTTGCGTTTTTGTGTTAGTTTTCATTATGTTTTTGTGTCTTTTAGTGTGTCTTTTGGCTATGATTGTTTGTTTGGAGTTTTGGTCATCGTAGGAGCAAAAGGTGAGAAATTGGAAGAAAACGGGACGAAAAGTGCACGAAGAGAAGGAAAGGTCGTGAGAGACCAGAACCTGATCTGGCCGATCGGCTAGATTTCCTTAGGAATCTGGACGATCGTCCAAATGCCTATGCAAGGGTTCAGCAGTCCCTGATCTGGACGACCGTCCAGAATTCCTTCACAATCTGGACGATCGGCCAAACATATTCAAAGAGGTTATGCAGTTCCTGATCTGGCCGACCGGCCAGATTTCCTTCAGCATCTGGACGATCGGCCAGATGTCGGCGTCCGGCTGTGTTTCCTTATTTAATTAGGTTTTCTTCCTAGTATATATATTAGTGCCTTGGACGAATTTTGTAACATCTTTTATCATTATTAGCTTTAGTTTCCAGCACCTAAACACTTTTATTAGCTTTCTATTGTTCGGATCCGGATTCGTTCTTCGTTTATTGCAATTTAATTCAAGACGTTTATTTAATTCAAGTTCTTCGTTCTTCGTCTCAATTTTCGTAAGTTCTTTTATTGCTTTGTTTACTAGTTTTAATTGCTTACTTTCGTTTTAGATTCGTTTTCTTAATTGCTCCGTTTAAATTCCTTAGTTTAATTTCGTTCTTTCGATTTCAAGTTCAAAGTTTAGATTCGTTTTTCTTGCTTTCAATTCTTTCGTTTTTCAAAGTTTTCAAGTTAGATTAATTCGCTTTTAATTTCCAGATTTCAATTCATCATGTCTAGATTTATTTATGCTTCTTTCTTTGCTTTCGTTTCCTTCGTTGCTTCCTTTATTGCTTTCTTTTCGATTCTTGCCTAGGTAGATTAATCGTTTTACTTTAGTTTAATTCTTAGATTTATTTCTTGCTTTCTAGATTAGTTGATTTACTTGCTTTTATTTATTGCTTTGATTTATTTTATTTGCCTAGGATTCAAAACAAAAACCCCAAAATATTCTTTACTTGCTTTCTTAGGTTTAGTTTTACTACATAATTGATTGCCCTGTTAAGTTTTCCTTGAGATTCGATACTTAGGTTATACTTGCTAGTGCTACGATAGATTTCGTCTATTGCGAACACTTTTTAGTGAAACAAGCTTCATAATGATTGTCGATGGCATTCAAAATAAAGCATCGATTTGGTATGATTCGTGTAAAAAATGCACAACATCGTGTTCAAAGCATTTTTCGAAGATTCAATATGTAGAAAGTGCAATTCGAAAGTAATTGAAACAATACCAAGGTACTTTCACAAATGCAAATACATCAAAGTTGCAATAGGTACATATATTTAACTTGTATTTACATATATATGCATGTGAGGGATAATGCTAAATGTTAAGCAAGTCAATTACAATGCACTTAGATTCAAAAGTTATGATACAAACTACAAAATTATTGATTGATTCATAATCAACCGCTAATCGACACTTAAGTTTAAACCTCATTAATTGCTACTTACTCTAGTGTACAATATCTAACTACTCATAGTTAAGCCCAACTGAAGTGACCACATTACTCGACAAATACTAATAGTAAATATTGTCATAATTTGTAATACTAATATAAAATTTTAATCTTATTAAAGGTCATAACATCCATAGTAATGTTTTACTCTATGCCTCTCCCCCAAATGCGCATGAACTACAATGTCTCTTTCATATGAGGTGTTGTTTTAATCTATTTCAACTCATATTGATGCAACTTGATTCACAGTAGGCGAATTATACACCCGTCGATCCAAATTTACATTTTTAGAGATATGAAGTTTAATAGTATCCATGGAAGGTCGGTCCTTCAATCTTTGATAAAAATTGGCATATGAATTGGTTACCATAATTTTTATCAGCTTCTTTACTGTTACATCTAAAATATTTGAATTTTGTACCATGTTGATTCTATTTTAATCATCGTTCATTGTCTCAAAAAAGTATAACTGAAAAATCCTGTATTAAAATTATTTGGAATTAACCCTGAATGATCATGATAAACCATTCCATGTGCTTGAAATGTATAGACTCATTGTCTTGCAGATGCAAGTTCTCTATCCAATTTTAGACCAAACGATGTAAATGAAAATATAGAATTGTACGAACGAATATTTTTTCCTAAAATCAATTGCCTCTTGTGATTCCTACGTAAACAATTCGTACAATTCATTGAAGACTTCAACTGATGCAAGTACAATTTTTTCATTATCACAAGAGAAGGTCGAAGGTTCGTACTCTAATCTGGCAGCACTGCAATGAACATAATCGGAGATTTTTTTTTTCAATACATGAATTGTTGTACCTATGAGAAACAATATGAATTAAAGTTAATATTAATGTTTGTAATCGTGCTTGTGTGCATAACACGATTTAGAGAAAATAATTACCATTCTAATCTCGTGAATTAATATTTGAACTTTGTTTCTTTATTTCGGAATATTTCCTTTTCATGTGTAAAAGTCTTCTCTGTCGATACACATCTATAGCTATTATATTAAAAGATACAAGTAAGTTTACAACATGGTGACATAAATATTTTGTTTTACATTACTGAATTATTGCCTAAAAAATTACTGAATTATAAAAATAACTGAAGAAGAACTTGAAATTTAGAGATATTATGTTACTTCATCTGTAATGATTTTTGAAATAATTATATATACAATTGTCCATAGCAACTCGTGAATAAAAATGACAATAAGATAAATTAAATAAAGTCATAATATTTTTCAATACCCCTTTTGAAAACCATCATGTACAAAATACCCCTCCCAAAAAAAGCATGTACAAACTACCCCTTTATTTAATTTACAATTAATTTTTATTACAATATCGATTTTTCAATTTTTTTTTTTATTTCCACTAACTTCAATGTGATTGAAGTGACTAATGTGGCATATATGTTTTTCTCACTCAATGCGGATACAAATTATTGTACTGCATCTGAATTATTGTACAGTATTTGCCATCAATTTTGTTCAGTGATGAACAGTTCAAAAATGGTATCCATGCAAAATTATTCAATATATACCTGCACATCGATTTTCTGAATTCACAATCGAAAAAAATTGTTGGATTCGACTTCACCGGAAAAAAAAAAGCTCTACTTTCGTGGACGAGCAAATACAAGGAAAAGGCAATCAACATCCGATATTAAAAGGTATGTCACAAAGCATTAGAAAGGAAATAGTGTTAAAAAAATTTCGAGTGTGATACCGCCGGAGAAAGTTGGCCGGAAAATGCATCACGCCCGAAGCATATAACGCCGGCGTGATGCATTTTTCGGCCAACTTTCTCCGGCGGTATCTAGGCCAATTTTTTTTTTTTTTTTTGTTACATGTTTGATACTATATGTTTTCATATCATCAAGTTTTTGAGAGCTATGAATGAATGATATGTTATACATATATATTTTTTTAGTTTTTTATGTATATGAAGAGTATTTTTAATTTTTTTTTTTTGCAATGTATGTGCTTAAATCAAATAACAATATAGCATAATGTGGAGCAAAAAAAATGAAGATTAATACCTCATTTCACGCCGGAGACATCACGCCGGAATGCTCATACCGCCGGCGTTATGTGCATTCCGGCGTGATGTCTCCGGCGTGAAATGAGGTATCATGTAGAATGAATTATTCTGTTTCATTTCGTATACTAAATTGTTTCATTTAACAATTTGTTTGTAATGTATGAATTATTTACCGAGAATTATTGTTTTTTTTATGTATATTAAGAGTTCTTTTTATATTTGTATGTGGTATGTAAGTAAATTAAACCAAACTATAGCATATTAAGAAGAAATGAAATGAAATAAGAAAAAATGTTGATTTCACGCCGGAGTTATGTGGCCGGAATAATCATACCGCCGGTGGGTGAACACGCCGGTGTTATGGGTTTTTCCGGCCAACTTTTCCGGCGCGATTTTTTCCAGTACCCTTATTTTATTATTCTCTATTGCTTTTTACATGATTTGTTCTCATACATTGATTAAATTGCTCCGTATGATTAATTTGCATTCATTTTATATTGTAGATGGATGTAAAAATCAAAGCGTATTACGGAGATGAATGGGATGGAAGAAGGTACAAGAATGGGTACGAGGTCGATTTTGTGTGGACCGAAAGTGATCTCACATTTTATGGGTTGAGATTTATGGTAGCTCGGAATTGTTACCTAGTCGGTAGTGATTTCGATATGTTCTATTTTACGATATCCGAGAGCACAGGACGTACGAGGAAATCGAAGTTGCAGTCGAACGAGCAAGTGGTTGAGCTATGCACTAAACACCTCAGCCCAGAAGTGTACGTGATTATCAAAAACGGAGGGTCGTCTTCACATGTCGGTGGTTCGTCTTCACACGTCGGTGCTTCTTCTTCGTATATCCCACAATTCGACCCGTCGTACCAGGAACCGTCTTCGTTCGAATTCGGCAGCACATATGGCAACACGGATGATTTAAATTCACAGCTCGATGATATCGTAGAGAACATCAATTCCGCACGTTGGGATGATGAACAGGTGTATCAAGTCCACAACCTCGGAGGCAGTTCGTCTCATCATGCCGCAAACGCTCGTGGCGATCAAATACCCGACCAAAATTATACATCAGGAAGGGGTGAGCAGGAGGATCCGAACGAAGATGATGTCTTGCGCGACGACGATGATGATGAGGATGAATATGAGCCGTCGCTTGACGTCTCCACCGAGGACAGCGATCAGTCGAACGCGTGGGGTGAAGGAAGGCAAATTCCTAGGGCCCTAATGGCCGAGTGGACTGCCTGGATAACTGAAGAAGGCGGGTTCAACAGACTGTTGGCTATGATGTTTCCAGACCTGCACGGTAGGAGCCAACCGCCTCTGGATACTGATACGGAGCACATGAGAAATTGGTTAGTGCCGGTGGCCCCACTTCAGCCTCTGGAATCTGCGGCGTTCAACGAGGAGGACCGGCATATCGTCGATCTGCGGCGTGGTGCATATTTCAAAAGCAAGAAGGATCTGTATACCGCCGTCGGTTTGTGGCAGATGGAGAGCAATAAAAATTTCTACCCCAGGTGGTCGGATACGATTAGGCTGGTGTTCAGATGCACGTCGGACAAACATTGCCTCTTCAACATTCGTGCCATAAGCAAGGGCGATAATTGGGTCATTTCAGTGTTTGAACCCGAACACACATGCGGGCCCAATACTGGGACGGTCGAAAGAAAGAAGGTCCGATCTAAAGTCATCGCGGCATACTTTGCGAAGAGGATCCTACGCGACTCCGCGATAATGAAGCCTAAGATCGTTGAGCACGAGCTGCTCACGTCGTTCGGCATTAAGGCGAGTTACGACGTCTGCTTGAGGGCGAGGAATCAGGCCGTAGAGATTATCTACGGGAAACACAAAGAGTCATTCCAAGATCTGCCCTCCTACCTCCATGCTCTCGAGACATCCAACGCCGGCACAGTCACCGATCTCGACATAGACGAGGAGTCCCAATTTCTAGGGGTGTTCGTTGCCCTCGCTGCTTCTATAGCGGCGTTCAAATACGGGTATATAAGGCCGGTTATATCCATCGACGCCACGCACTTGAAGGGCAAGAACAGCGGCGTCATGTTCGTAGCTGTGGCGAAGGATGCGAACGAGCAACTATTTCCCTTGGCATACGGCGTGGGGCCTAAAGAGAATCACTACTGTTGGACTTGGTTCATGAGGGGTCTGAGGAGGGCTTACGGGAACTTGACTGACATGCTGATTGTCTCTGATCAGCACGTTTCGATTGAGTATGCCGTAGCTCAAGTGTTTTCGGAGGCGCACCATGGGTTGTGTTACTACCACCTGAGTCAGCACATGACATACGGCGTGGTTATCGGTGCTATGTTCCAACAAGCTGCGTACACGTACAATCAGAGAGAATTCCACAGCATCATGGCATCGATGCTTAACACCAACCCCGATGCATACAATAAGGCTATGGAGAACGGACCCACTAGGTGGGCTCGCAGCATGTGCCTCGTTCGTCGATTCAGTACCCTCACGTCGAACGCCGCAGAGTCTTTCAACAATTCCCTCCTCTGGGCACGTCGACTGCCTATAGTTGCTTGCCTCGATGCTGCGAAGCTTGTTATCGAGAAGTGGTTCGATGAGAGAAGACTCAAGTGTCGCAACGACACACATCCCGTCTGTGAAGAGGCGCGGCGAAAGATCGGAGTCCAGATAGAACATTCGCAAAGGTACAAGGTCAAACGGGTCAGCCTCGACGTGCCCCATTTCAGAGTGCAGACACTAGATCACGTATACCACGTGGACTTGAAGAACATGTTGTGCGACTGCAACAGATGGCAATTCGATTGCATACCGTGTGCACACTCGATCGCAGCAATGACGTAAGTTATAATATTTGAACTCAATTATTAAATATTTCGTGTAAGGATTGACATTTATTTATTTCAACAGGGAAAATGGACAGGCTGTAGATCAGTACATTTCGCACTACTACAGGAGGGACAACTATGTCAAGATTTACAACCGGCAAATATTTCCAGTTCCCAAAAAGGAAGAGTGGAAGGTGCCGAGTGCGTGGGACGGTGTACAAATTCTACCCAATCCGTATGAACGGCAACCAGGGAGACCACGGGAACGTAGACGGAGGGGGGCACAAGAAAGGACAATCAGGCGTGCCCCTCGGAGATGTCGTCAATGCGGCGAACAACATGGTGCAAGACAACCCTGTGTTAACCAGTACGATTGAGTAGCACCTATCAGTGGATTGTTTAATTCAAAACTCGTGTATCAAATGTTTATTCAATGTTTTTGTGCTTCGTTTTAGTCATTAAGTGATATTAACAAAATTATTTATCATAATAACAAAAAACACACCATGATTGATTCATTCCGGAAGTTCACGCCGGAGTAATAACGCCGGAAAAGCCATCACGCCGGCGTTATGTTCCCCCGGCGGTATTGTAGCTCCGACGTGAAGTCTCCGGCGTGAAATTTTTCATTTCATTCCTTTTATATATATTTTTTCATTTTTCTTTTATACTTAGAAATATAATGTACATGACTTAAACGATTATTCATTTCAGATTTAAAATTTTCACCACGATTGAACGAAATTCGAAACGCGCACTCGAATAGTAAAAATTAGCAAAGATTAAAATCAACGTCAATTAGAAGTCTTGTGAACTAAATTTAATGATCCTCATAACCAAATATTCTTGTTGCATACAACCTCTTATATTTGCAACAGTTATAACTTGCGGCCTGTATGGAGGGACTCCCGCTGATTAGACGCTCCACGTTCAAGCAAGTAACCACTCCACTGCATCTTGAATGCTCACTCCTAATTAGGCTCTCTTTTTTCCAAAAGACCATTTTAAAGCTCATCTCTTCAACTTCGGGTTTAGGGATCCCGTAGACGTTGTTCTCATAATAACCGCCGGCCATTAACCAATAGGGCATAAGAACAAGCAACGGACCTAAATCCCTGCTCACAATGAGTTTTTCAGCGCCGTCCAAGTCCCAGTACAGTGGATCCATCACATTAACTTGCTTGGCCTTCAACCACACATGAACCGAAATAAACCGGTCTCCTTGAACAACCCACGGCAAAATAACCTAAACAGGTACGAACGAGACATAAATTAATATAGGAACAAAAAACCATAGTAATGAAAATAATTGTTTCGTACGTACCGTTTCTGCTCTCCACCAGTTCGTTGTTTCGTATGTCGGGTTTATGTTACGAGGCAGATTGCATAAGTATTGCGATGGATTCCAGTTTTCCACTATCCAATCGTGCTTTAGAAGTGGTGTGTTCTTCGTCCGCCTCAAAACATCCCCGTGCATAATGCGTTCATATGAAGCCCTCAGATCCACCTAAAAACACGAGTAATTGGGATGCAGAAGTAACACTTTAATATCTTAAAACAGATCCTATATAAATGTAAAACGTAGTATGAATCGAGAGACAAGTAATTATTAATTTCACGCCGGAATCGGCATAACGCCGGCGTGATCAGTTCCCGGCGTGATCCGTTTCTCCGGCATGATTCTCCGGCGTGAAATTTGTCCCGACGATTTATAAACTACTTAGAATCAACTATAAAATTTCAGGCCATAATTCATATGATATACACTCTAAATTGGGTTTGTACGAACATACCATTACGTGCGTGTTGAGTATCATGAGATGGCCATCCACGTATTTTGGATAAACTCGTGTCCCTTCGTGGAGTTGTTTACGAAGAGTCATCAGGGCCAATCCATTTGCTAGTACATGAATAAAAATTGATTAACCATATATAAGACACGTAACCGTATAGTACAATATATCAAGCATATTTCAAAAAACACGTACCACAGCGTCCCAAGGTACCCCGTCATTCACCATCGCCTTGAGGACTCCGATAGTAACTGGTGCAATTTGATCAGGTACATGCTTGAACTTGATGGCGTAGTGTACGTTCTCGTACCAATAGTTGAACTTAGAGCAGGTTTCTGACTTGGGCCATGCTGGTTCAGAAGTCGGTATATAGTCAGACACAGCCTTCAGGACGACTGATCGCTGCTATTTTACCACCCTAAAATAGTGTAGTAAAGGGAAGCAGGAGTCGTATCCTCAGGGACCGATATCCGAACGTATAGGAGTTACCTCTACTAAAGCTTCTCAGCGATGTCTAGGCATGCAAAACTTTAAGAATTGAGTTAGCTATCTAAAACAGAAATTAAATCAAATAAAATAAATAAATACAAAAATAAATAATAAACGAAAAAATAAAGAAACTAACAAATAAAGAAAAGCATTGATCCTAGGGTAGTAGATCTAATCAAGCATACATAAATAACCAATAAATCTATTTAACCAATTTAATCCAACCTAGATGCGATACACGAAAATAACATAACACTCCGACTAAGGTAATGTAGATTGTCACCTAATAAGATCCTAATCTCCTCTCGGATTCATAGACATCAAATCAAGTGCAAAATAGAACAAGTATCAATAATACAATCAACTAGGTTCAATTATGACACTAAATCAACTATATACGAACATATGATAATTCCACCTCGACTAAGATAATCAAACTATCATACCATGTATTCATGAGATCTATTATGCAATTATCCTATCAAGGCATAAACACATAATTAAGCATACATAATTAATGGCCAGTTAACCATGCATGAGAATAAGCACCATGAAACATGCACCTAGATGGAAGGCTAAAATAAATCTAAAAAGTATTCATGTAGATTCAATTAAACATACAAACCCTAGAATCAATCTAGGAAAATTAGCAAGACATAATTAAAAGAAAGGTAGAAGGAAGATTAAACATAATTAAAAGCATAAGTAAAAGAGGAAGGGATAGAAAAACTCTTGAATCTTGAATCTTCAATCTTCAATTGTCTTCCAAGAAATACATGAATTAAATCTAAACCTAAAATATGAAAGTGTAAAGAAAAACTAATCTAAAGTATGTGAGAACTAATGTTGGCTACTTACAATGATAGGTTTAGAGGTATTTATAGGGTAGAAGTTTACATCCAATACCTAATTGTACAAGGAAACCAAGAAAAAGTCAAAAATTGCCTTTTAGGAAAAATCCCGGCTGGAAAACAAGAGCCACCTCTCGACACCTCTCTCGATCGAGAGGGTGGTCGAGAGGGTCGAGAGAGTTCTGCGCAACTTTCTTGTTTCGGCCATATCTTCCTCATCCGAACTCCGAATTGACCTCCGTTTTCGCCTACGTGCTCCTATCGAACTCCTCTTCAATGCTATGCTTTCACTTTTCCAGAATAACTCTTCCAAAAAATCATGAGAAGTCAGAACTTGGGATCAATACTTCATCTCTTCCTTGGTTTCATCGTCTCTTGTCTTGTCTTGGGTTTTCTCGACTAAAAAGCCCTAAAAACACTCAAAACAACCCAAAAGCGTAATCTAGCTCGTAATAACATAAATAATACAAAACATGAGCTAAACTATCAAAATAAGACAAGAAAACGATAATATAACACTTAGATAATAGGGTAAAAATACACACTATCAAAATCCCCCAAACATAAACATTGTTCGTCCCGAACAATAAACTAAACCTAAAATAAAGAATAGACAAATCAAGCAAACACAACATACAAGTATAATGAACTCTAAGGGCCTCATAGATCTTCAAAGAAATATCAATCAATATCATATGAGAAACCTCAAAGTTTCGACTCTACGAAAGTACAACAAAATCAAATCATGCTTCAAAAGGGAAACTCACTCAAGACATGTGAAGATATAAGTATATAAGTGAACTCTCAACTCACAATGAAAGAATTAAAAGTGTATAGGCTCACTCATAATCAATACAATGCAAAAGACTTACCATAAGCTTGCCCTTTATCTCAACATCTCCACCACTTGATTGTATGTAGGAACTAAGATCAACTAGGTCTTTTTCAAGGTTGTAATGTAGGCACATTGGTTTAAGGTAGGGAAAATATAGGCTAAGTGACTTGGACGTCTTCAAGTACCAACCTTTTAGCAACTCCAAACTAGTATGGAATTTACTCCATCTTCTACTCATCAACTCAAACTCAAATATCAACCTCTTATCTCTTCTCAACCTTCTTCTATTCAACTCCCAAAATACTAAAAATTCTATCCATCCCTTTATGCTCTTTTTTTTTTTTTTCTTTTCTTTTCTTTCTTATCTTTTCTTTTGAACTAGGACTCATATAATTTTTTTTTTCTTTTTTTTTTCTTTTCCAAACTGTTTTTCTAAGTCCTTTATTCCTTTTTTTTTTTTTTTTTTTCCTAGAGCTTATAGGGATCTAAAATTCCTTTCTTTCAAAGGAGCTTACTAAAAAGACAACTCTCCAAACATAATCCCTAACAAAACAACTCCCAAGATACCCATAATTCCTCCTTTACCTCCTTTCATCCGGTTAAGAAATAAATGGTTATAAAGGCTCAAAAGTGGCTAGCAAAGGAATATATGTAAAGGATAGTGTTTAGGAAAGATGTAGCTAACAAAAGATGGCCTAAAATCACTTCTAAATTCCTACAAACATATGTAGTCTTGATGGAGAACAAAGGCAAGTTCTAGAAGTACAAATACATGTATGATACTCTCATGAAAGAAAATAGGCATAAATATGCACCAAAGGCTCAAATCCTCACGGGTTATAACAAAACGTTTCCAAAAATCAAAGCGTAATCCAATTTTATCACACACATGCATAGTCTCCACCAAGGTTCCAAACATAATATCAATCAATAATTCAAAGAAAATCATGCTATCATTGGCAAATTCATATACTCATAAATTATGCTTGACTCAATCATCTAAACTCCTAAAGACTCTACTAATACCCAAAATTAAACTAATATCCAAGAACGCATGCAAACGAGTTAACAAAGCCACACTTCCCCCTCCCCCAAACTTATTTCGAATCATGATGAAGGAATAAGTTTCAAGAAGAAGAAGTGGTTAAGTTAACGAGCGTACCTTTCACCGAAGCTAGCTTACTATCGATCTTCTCCTCTTAGTCGAAACCTCGTCGAGAAAACCTACAACTCACAAGCTTCGAAAATTCTTGGATAAAAAATCTTAATAAAAGATAAGACTCAAAGAAAAACAAAAACAAAAACAAATAAAACAAAAACTGAAAATTAAAGATAGAGTTGGGTTACCTCCCAACAAGTGCTACGTTTTACGTCTTTAGCCTGACGATACCTCTTATCAAGGTGGATAATAATGAAAGCTATTTTTTTCCCCATCTTCGAGTTTCCTTCTTTTTGCTCCTAAAACCGAAATCTTGAGCTCTTCTTTGTGTACTCGAAATATGATGTAACGACCCGCATTTTCGTTACTCTATATTAGTAGTTAACTTCGTGAACTAGATAAATAGTTTAAACCTTAATGGCTTAGAAAATTCTATTCTCGACGAAGGTAGAATTTTCGTAAGAAAAACTCGTTACATTAGTCGTCTCCAATTAGAAGGAACATCCCTATAATTGGTGGATTAAAGAATATGATCACTTTAATGATAAATCCATTGAGTAGTAACCTCAATTAGAAATCAAATAGCAATTTGATTAATCATTTCTATATTAAGAAATGATATTGTTAGAATTACAATAATGTCGACTTTACGTTTCATAATTGATTTGTACAATTAGATATCAATCAAGAACGTAAGTTATAGCCCAAACTAAATAATTTAATATATGGGCCAAGCCCATCGGTTCTCGATCGAACCGTTCGATAATGATCGTTATATTATGGACCAAGTCCATCGGTTCATAATCGACGTTAGATAATAATCGAATCAAACATTCGATTAATACTTTTAATAAACCGAAAACAATAATTAATAAAAATAAAAGAAATAAAGACTAAATGATCATAATAATACATTTACACCAATAATGATAAAATTGTTATTAAACAAATGACTATACAATCAAAAACACCAAAAACCAGAAATCAAAAGAAAAGAAAAAGAAAAGAAAAGGGAGTAGAGAAGCGGCAGAAGGACAGCAGATTAGCAGACCTCCTTTTCCAGAATTTCTGCTTCCTTCCTCACCCCTACACTCTTGAGCCACCAAATATGTCCTTCTTTAACCACTCCCCTCAACCTGCAAAAGAAAAGAGATGGAAAGTATCAACCTGCAAAAGAAAGGAGTAGAAGGTATCAGAAGAAGTACACAACTCTTACAATCAACAACAGTATTTCCTTACACTCTTGAGCCACAACAATCGGTACTTCCTATACAAACTTTTCCTCAACCTAAAACTGCAGAGGATTGGCAGAAGAATTCAGTAGGAATGGATGGAGGAAAGCAGATTTTCCTCCAACCCTTACCATCATTATGACATTGCTACAGTCCACACAAGAATAGCCCTATAAAATACCTCCACACCCCAATCCATTCAGTTCCTTTCCCTTTCATCCACTGCCCCACTAAACATGCCATAGAGAGAGAACGAGAGAGAAGCAGCAGCAGAGGATAGAAGAAGAGAAGGAAAGAGTGTGGTGAGCTAGCAACAACAGCACTTCAACACTGAGTAAGTAGCAAAAACTTAAAACATCTTTAAGCATGATTTAAGTTTCAACAATAAGCAAGAGTATGAATAGGCGCGGAACGTCGTGGGGAGTAGCCTTGAATCGCTGAAGATCGTCCCTAATCACGCTTCGAAAGGTGGGCTTTCATTCAAATAAAATGATAATTCTATAAAATCTAAGTTAGTTATTTTCAAGTTTGTCATGCCATAAATGATTTGATTTTTGTATGATACCTATCTGTGCAATTACTTAATCGAATTCGGGTCTTAGTAAGATAGCTATCTTACTTCGACTAGTGTACACAATGTGACCGCGTGTCATCTTCGGGTTGGCCGGTCAAGGTATCGTGAGAGTGGCCACTCTCTCGATACCATAGGAACAGATATGGTAGATTACTAAAGAACTTAGCCCTGCAGGCAACTTTTAGATCACAAAGACTTTTGTAAGTATAGGATCATTTCAACAAAACCCCTATATCTTACTAATAATGGCTTGACAATTATATGTGTATGTTTTGGCATGTGTCCACTGAGTACGTTGTACTCAGCCCTGCATATATTTCTAAATGTGCAGGTTGAACGAGGTGAAATGGGGAGCCGGCTTAAGCTTTTGTCGTAATTGAAGCCTATTTATGTAATAGTTAGTTCAAGACTCTCGGTAATGCATGTCTTCATACATGCATTCCAGTATGATTTCCGTTGTGTAACTTTCGGCCTTATTTTATTCCTAAGTCAAGACTGAATCATGTAATCGAATTCGAATCTATTGTCTCCTATTTTCCTTGAAGGCCTTGTGCCATATGACATTCGATGAATTATGTCTAGATGAATCCTTCAATTCCGCATTATTGTTTCACCCCTCTTTCTATCCCGCTTCTTTAATCCCATCCCTAGTCATGATTTCCCGGCTTAACTATCCTTAGCAAAGTCCGGTCGTGACATATGAGATCACCACTTTCCATGTCGAAATGAACTCCACTCATTGCTAAGAACGGACGTCCCAAAATCAGAGGTTGCTTGACGTCCTCTTCCATCTCCACGATCACGAAGTCAGATGGAAAGTCAAACCCTCGAACTCGAACACGAACATCTTCAACTGCTCCTCTAGTGTGTATGGACTCTTCATCGGGCATGGAATCGAACAAATATTGAAGGGAAAAGTCATCGCAGAAGAAATTGCACGTTTCGATCGAAAGAGGGACCTCTCGAACCCCCTCTCGATCGATAGGGGTGTCGAGAGGAACATTCTGACTTTTCTGGGCAGCCTCTCGACCAGCCTCTCGATCGAGAGAAGTGTCGAGAGTGTCATCTTGAAGCTCCTCGTCGTAAACCTCTCGATCCTCCTCTCGATCGATAGAGGTATCGAGAGGTGGATTCTGCCTTCCAGTAGCTACCTCTCGATCCCCCTCTCGATCGAGAGAGGTGTCGAGAGGTACTCGCATCGGCACTTGAATCCTCGTCTCCTCAAACGTTTCGTTTTGCACCTCAATAGCATGGCATTGGTGCACTTTTGAATTCGCCTCGCCCTTGTTTGGAGGTTGAGCTCGGTGTTGTTGCTCGAATTGGGCCTTCGCCAATTGTCCTACTTGCGCCTCCAAAGTCTTGATATGAGTGCTCATACCTATGACCGTGTTTCCGAGAGTAGTGACGTTATGCTCCAAGGCTTCGAACTTCGACTCCACCTTGGATATAAAGCTCTCCATCATCTTTTCTATAGGAGTCTTTTCCAAGGGGAGTTGTTGAGGATAGCTTCGATTGTTGTTGTTGTAGCCTCTGCTTGTCCTCAAGCAAAACAAAATAAACAATAGACTCAAGTATTGTGAACTATATAGGCCTCAAAACTTTTCGAAAACAAACTCTCATGATCATGATCAAAACTATGCACACAACCTTAGCATCAATCAACACAATCTACTCAACTAATTCAAAATATGCTAATCCATCAAAGAACACTCTCCAACATGTGAGATTTTATATATGAAAGTGAACACTCAACTCTCTCAAAGAAAAGATGTATAAGATAATGCACATCATAGGGTTCACTCAATATCAATGCAATGCAACATGTTTACCATAGGCTTGCCTTCAATCTCAACATCTCCACCTAATGTAATACTTACAAATTAGGATCAAAAAGGTCTTTATATAAGCTTGTAATGTAGGGACATTGGTTAAGGTAGGGAAAGTATAGGCTAAGTGACTCAAATAAATCTAAATCAACAACGTACCTCTTTTCAACTCCAACCAAAGTATGGATTTTTACTCCATCTTCTACAATCCAACATACCAAATACAAACTCAAAGATGCTAAAATATTAACTATATAAAGCAAAGCTAACTATCCCCTTATGCTTATATTCTTATTCTCTCTTTCTTTTCCCTCTTTTTTTTTCTTTTTTTTTTTCTAGAGCTCCACTAATAAACGTTCTTTCTAATGTTGAAAAAAAAGGCTCTATTTTTTTTTCATCTTTATTCTTTTTTTTTTTCCTTTCCTTTTCTCTTCTTTTTTTTTTCTTAGCTCATAGGGATAGCTAACTACATAAATCAAGCATCTAAAACTCCTTTCTCCTCCTTCTTCACCACAACCAAATTTTTCTATTCAACTCCTTCCATATCACCAACAACAAATACTAAGGATACCCATAACCATCCAAACCTCCTATCATCCGGTTTTACAAAGAACGGCTAATAAAGGCTCAAAAGGGGTAAACAAAGGTTTATGAACAAGGTTAGTGTATAGGGATCATGTGGCTAAAGAAAGATGGCCTAAGATCATCTCCTAGTTCGTAAATATACTAAGGTCTTGATGGAGAAACAAGGCAAGTTCTAGAAACAACGAAGCATGCATGATCACTCAATCAAAGAATAGGCATAAATATGCACAAATAGCTCAATTCTCACGGGTTCAAACTAACTAGTTCCCGACATCATAGCATACTTCAAATTCAATGAATAAAATGCGTCGCTTCGCCAAGGTTCCATGCATAATAAAGATCATGAATTTTTCTCCAAAAATCAACAAAAATTTTCTATCATCGGCCAAATCCACAATACTATCATCACATGCTCATTTGACTCAATTAACTCCTAAGACTCAACAAAATTAAACACATCATGCCAAAGTTTCAAAGACCCCCCCTCCCCCACACTTAAAATCAAGCAATGACCTCATTGCGAGAAAATAAAAAGGAAGGGATAGAAGGAACTTATCGCACAATGTCGACCAACACACTTGAAATCCCGAGAAATTCCAAGTAGTACACCTACAAAACAAACACAAAACACAATACCAAAGCGTAAAATCGAACAAAATATAGAAAAAGCAATAAAAGACTCAAACAACAAGAAAAAGGCACACAAATAAGCTATGAATCGAATGGACCTCGGAATCGTGGATCATTCCATCGGGAATCGTGCGGAGACCAATAGCGGGGATCATTCGGGTTCGGTGGAGGGCTGCAACGGAACGAGTCGGCAAAGGAGAAGAGTCCACAAATCTGGCCGATCGTCCTACGGAATCTGGCCGATCGGCCAAATGAGATACTGATGCTGACTTGATTTCACCGATCTGGCCGATCGTCCAGAATTCCTAAGGAATCTGGCCGATCGTCCAAATGAGGGACTGAGTGCCCGACGCCAATTCCTGCAAAAACACACTAACTAACACGAAAAATCAAATATTAAAAAGAAATACTATGAAAAATAAGAATCTAACTAATTTTTTTTATACGTGGGTTGCCTCCCACCAAGCGCTTGTTTAACGTCATTAGCTTGACGAAGGATACGATCAACCCAAGCCCGTAGCGCCAAGTGACGTCTTGATGCTCCTTGCGACACACTCACACTCCCTCCTCGAACAATCTCTACGATCCAAAACGCGGTCATCATCAACTCTTGACTCCCCCACACTAAGCTCGAACTTCTCCTCAAACATCTTCGAGCTAAACTCTGCAAGAAAAGATGTTCCACAAATGGTGAGGTTAGAAAGAAAAGAATTAATGATCACTTCCTCATTCAATTCATGTATCGAGCTGTCCTCTTCATCATCCTCCTCCAAATTCCGTAGAAATTCTTCGATTATGTCCTCTTCTTCATTCGGTGCAAGTGTCGATCTTTCCTCTTTCACCTCATCAACCTCCTCCAAAATTTGTAGAAATTCCTCAATAATGTCCTCTCGCAACTAAAGAATTTGTCATCTTCAATGGACTCTTCATCTTCAATGAATTCTTCAAAGGCTGCTTCCTTGTTAAAAATCTCACAAATATTTTCCTCAACACAAGGGTTAGCAAGCTTAACATAAGAGCATAAATGAAAAGATGAAGTAGGAATAGAAGATGAGTTCCCAAATACCGAAAATGTTACTGAACCTCCTTCACCGGCCATGCTCAATGTGCCGGTACCTACGTCAATTCGAGCTCGAGTAGTGGCCATGAATGGTCGTCCCAATAAAAGTAGATGTCCGGTTGCACTCTTAGCTCCTTTGCCTTCGTGAAGCACAACAAAGTCGGTGACGACTCGGATTCCACCAACTAAGACAGTGACATCTTCCACAACTCCCAAAGGACTGCTCACGGTGCCGTCTGCTAACTCAATGCGCATGTCGGTAGCTTGAAGGACTCTTGAGTTCATCTTCTCGAAAATAGAATACGGCATCAAGTTCACCGCAGCTCCTAAGTCCATCAATCCCGAGACGGTCTCTCCGCTATCCAAAATGATGCTCAAATCGAAACCTCCCGGATCCCCTCGTTTAGGAAATGACTTGATAGGCTCGACATCCTTCTTCTCCTTCTTCACGATACTCCGAATAGGTGGAACATATTGGTTGAGCATTTGCTTCTTGTTCTTCACTCTACTCGGGAATGGAATAGGGGGGACGTACGGATCGGGTGTCTTGTGGAGAACGGGAGCATCCTTCTTATCATCCTTGGAATCCTCGCTACTGTCGCCGGATTTGGCCGAGCGGCCAGATTCTGGCCGACCGTCTAGATCACCTCCTGGACGGGTTTGGCCGAGGGTTGTTGCCGGCGTTCTCGGGCCGTTCCATCGAGCGCTTGGGCCCCGTCGATCTCCCATGGGCCCTTGAGGGGGCATCGGAACTCCATTGCGTTGTAACACCGTGATTGCATGAGCTCGGTGAGGTGGAACGGGAGGAACATATGGAGGATATGGGGCTTGCACCTCGTTGGCTTGTTGTGGTTGAATCCCTTGGCTCGAAATTCGCCCCGGTTGTTGCATGAGGTGCATGGAACTAGAAATTTGGCCAATGGCCAACTCGAGCCTCTTTAAGTTCGCATCAAGTGCATGGAGACGATCCTCATCGACGGGAGGCTTTTGTGGAGGTCCTTGAGGACGAGAATTTGGATATGATGGTGGTGGTGTAGGAGTAGGTTGAGGGGGGTAGTATGGAGGTGGTGGATAGTAGGGATTTGGAGGATATTGAGGAGGAGGATAATATGGTGGAGGTTGAGAGTAGTAGGGATTTTGAGGAGGGTAAGGGGTTATTATATGGAGAGGGGCAACGATATTGAAAATTCGGGTTCGTACCTTGCCCTAGGGGTGGTGGCATGTACCCTTGGGCAGCATATACATCGGCTCCTCCTTCATAAGTGGGTGCTCCCATGTTATGGCAAACCTCCGTGATGTGTCCCAACTCTCCACAAATCTCGCATTTATCCGGCTTCCTCTCTTCCTCCTTCGGGGCCGGTGCACTTTGCTGCATCTTCAAGTTTTCGAGATCCCTTAACATGTCGGCCATCTGCTTCTTCAAATCGGGGCTCATCGAAATTGCACTCGCCTCCACTTTCCTCGGTCTAGCTGATTTTTGTTGAGAACTCGCAGCGAGCGTCTCGAAAATATCCTTCAACTCGTCAGCTGTCTTGACCGCGATGTTGCCTCCGGTCGAACTATCCACCATGAACTGACAAGTCTGGTTGAGGGCGTCGTAAAAATATTGCCAAAGCAACTCCGATGCCATTTGATGATGAGGGCATTGTTGAAGTAGCTCTTGGAACCTATCCCATGCTTCGTGAAATGGCTCATCGTTGTCTTGGGAGAAATTCATAATCTTTGACCGCACCTCTTGAGTCTTGCGGTTGGGATAGTACTTGAGCATGAACTTTTCACACACCGCATTCCATGTGGTGAGAGAGTTGGCCGGGAGCGCCAAATACCATGACTTTGCTCGATCCTTGAGGGTGTACGGGAAGCACTTCATCTTCAAGTTGTCCTCCGTGAGTCCCGAGAGTGGGAATGATTGCACCACCGTGCAATACTCTCGAATGAACGTCAATGCATCCTCGTTGGGCAGCCCGTGGTAGTATGGGAGCAACGCCATGTGGTGAGGTTTAAGCTCATGATTCCTAACCGCTTCCGTCAGGACAATCGCAGAAGTGGTGGCTGTGAATGTGGGCCGAGCAAAATCGCCCATAACGACTCTAGCTGCCATGGCTTCAGGCTCTGCAAATAACAAGACCAAAGAGAAGTCTTGTGAATCAATCTCCTCCTTCTCCTTCGCGGCTAAAATCGCTTTCCTTTGATGGATGTTGTCGAAGTAGGGCGCTAAATTCCTTTGAAGACTTCGGCGACCATGCATAAACAACACTCAACAAACGGGTTAAACGCTCCGAGTGGGAAAAATAAGAAATCGAAATAACACGAATAAAAATAAAGCAAATAAAAATACTACACAATCAAAAGCCTAAAGTTTTCCCCGGCAACGGCGCCAAAATTTGTTTCACTAAAAAGTGTTCGCAATAGACGAAATCTATCGTAGCACTAGCAAGTAAAACCTAAGTATCGAATCTCAAGGAAAACTTAACAGGGCAAATAATCGTGTAGCAAAAATCCTAATCTAGCCTAAAACTAAGAAAGCAAGTAAAAGGAATTGTTGGGTTTTTATTTTAAATCCTAGGCAAGAAAATAAATAAAAGCAATAAATTAAAGCAAGTAAATAATCTAATCTAGAACTTGAGAAATAAATCTAAGAATTAAACTAAGAAAGCGATTAATCTACCTAGGCAAGAATCGAAAGGAAAGCAATAAAGAAAGCAATAAAGAAAGCATAAACTAATCTAGACATGATGAATAAAATCTGGAAATTAAAAGGCTAATTAATCTAACTATGAAAGCTTTGAAAAACGAGAGAATTGAAATCGAAGGAAAAAACGAATCTAAACTTTAAACTAGAAATCGAAAGAACGAAATTAAACTAAGCAAATTAAAAGAAGCAATTACGAAAACGAATCTAAAACTAAAGCAAAGCAATTAAAGCAAATAAACGAAAGCAATAAAAGAACTTACGAGAATTAAACGAAGACGAAGAACGCGAATTAAATAAAGAAGTCTTGAATTAAACGAACTACGAATCCGGATCCGAACAAAGTAAAGCTAATCTTGAGAATTTTAGTGCTGAAAAATAAAGCTAACTAATGCTAAAAACTGATAAAGGATGTCCAAGATGTTACAAAATTCGTCCAAGGCACTAATATATATACTAGGAAGAAAACCTAGTTAAATAAGGAAACACAGCTGGACGCCGACATCTGGACGATCGTCCAGATGTTGAATGAAATCTGGACGGTCGTCCAGATCAGAAACTGCTAAACACGCACATAAGTACTTGGCCGGTCGTCCAGATTGTGAAGGAAATCTGGACGGTCGTCCAGATCAGGTACTGGCACGTTCGCGCGCGACTCTCTTGTTTCGGCCGTATCTTCCTTATTCGAACTCCGAATTGACCTCCGTTTTCGCCTATGTTCTCCTATCGAACCCCTCTTCGATATAATGCTTTCATTACATCCAAAATGAATCTTCAATAAAATCATGAGAGATTAGAACTCGAGGTCAATTGCTCAACAACCTTTCTTCTCGTTTTCTTCTCGTTTCCGCCCTTTTCATCCTACAAGTACCAAAAACTCCAAACAAACGAATCATAGCCAAAAGACACACTAAAAGACACGAAACACAATGAAAACGAACACGAAAACACAACGAAAAACCTAACAACTAAACACCAATCAGCCTCCGTATCCCCCTTGTTGGTCATAGCCTTGTTGCATATAAGTGACTTCGCCTCGAGATATATAGTCCTCCATCATAGAGATAGGTTGCTGCTCCAAGGGAAATTCTTGAGGATAGATTCGATAGAACCGATCGTAGAGAGTCATCTTTGGTTGTGGATCTCACATGGTGGATGGTGGTGATTGATCAATCTCAACTTCGTCTCGATCCTTCTTTATTACCTTAAAAGAAAAGACAAGACCAAGAAAATGTTAGATCAATCAAATAAAAACAGAAAAATAAATGCCTAAATCACCTATTAATCCTATTTCAAAATATCTATGTGAAATCTTATCAATCCCCGGCAACGGCGCCAAAATTGATCGCTGCTATTTTACCACCCTAAAATAGTGTAGTAAAGGGAAGCAGGAGTCGTATCCTCAGGGACCGATATCCGAACGTATAGGAGTTACCTCTACTAAAGCTTCTCAGCGATGTCTAGGCATGCAAAACTTTAAGAATTGAGTTAGCTATCTAAAACAGAAATTAAATCAAATAAAATAAATAAATACAAAAATAAATAATAAACGAAAAAATAAAGAAACTAACAAATAAAGAAAAGCATTGATCCTAGGGTAGTAGATCTAATCAAACATGCATAAATAACCAATAAATCTATTTAACCAATTTAATCCAACCTAGATGCGATACACGAAAATTACCTAACACTCCGACTAAGGTAATGTAGATTGTCACCTAATAAGATCCTAATCTCCTCTCGGATTCATAGACATCAAATCAAGTGCAAAATAGAACAAGTATCAATAATACAATCAACTTGGTTCAATTATGACACCTAAATCAACTATATACGAACATATGATAATTCCACCTCGACTAAGATAATCAAACTATCATACCATGTATTCATGAGATCTATTATGCAATTATCCTATCAAGGCATAAACACATAATTAAGCATACATAATTAATGGCCAGTTAACCATGCATGAGAATAAGCACCATGAAACATGCACCAAGATTGGAAGGCTAAAATAAATCTAAAAAGTATTCATGTAGATTCAATTAAACATACAAACCCTAGAATCAATCTAGGAAAATTAGCAAGACATAATTAAAAGAAAGGTAGAAGGAAGATTAAACATAATTAAAAGCATAAGTAAAAGAGGAAGGGATAGAAAAACTCTTGAATCTTGAATCTTCAATCTTCAATTGTCTTCCAAGAAATACATGAATTAAATCTAAACCTAAAATATGAAAGTGTAAAGAAAAATTAATCTAAAGTATGTGAGAACTAATGTTGGCTACTTACAATGATAGGTTTAGAGGTATTTATAGGGTAGAAGTTTACATCCAATACCTAATTGTACAAGGAAACCAAGAAAAAGTCAAAAATTGCCTTTTAGGAAAAATCCCGGCTGGAAAACAGGAGCCACCTCTCGACACCTCTCTCGATCGAGAGGGTGGTCGAGAGGGTCGAGAGAGTTCTGCGCAATTTTCTTGTTTCGGCCATATCTTCCTCATCCGAACTACGAATTGACCTCCGTTTTCGCCTACGTGCTCCTATCGAACTCCTCTTCAATGCTATGCTTTCACTTTTCCAGAATAACTCTTCCAAAAAATCATGAGAAGTCAGAACTTGGGATCAATATTTCATCTCTTCCTTGGCTTCATCGTCTCTTGTCTTGTCTTGGGTTTTCTCGACTAAAAAGCCCTAAAAACACTCAAAACAACCCAAAAGCGTAATCTAGCTCGTAATAACATAAATAATACAAAACATGAGCTAAACTATCAAAATAAGACAAGAAAACGATAATATAACACTTAGATAATAGGGTAAAAATACACACTATCAACGACGTCCCCAAAACCTGATGACTATTTCACAAAAAGTTATCAGATTTCTACGCCACATAACAATAAATAAAAGCATTGGCGAATACAATACCTGACCACGTTCAATCCGCGAAGTCGATGAACGAGCTGGATCACGAACAGTAACATTTGGCGCCGTCGAAGTAGTATAGTCGGAGCTAGAGATGTTTTCTGGAAGTGAAAATCGCCCCGGCTGAAAGTCTTGGTACGTGGAGTATTGTGTGTACTGCGTGAAGGGAGGGATGTACGTCGACGACTGCAAAATAATGTTGAATACACATTTAACGGCAAATGTCGAAACAAACTCGTAATATTAAATACACGTTGTTCAAAATTAGGCACACGAACATCGAAATAAAATTAATAGACTATGGAATAAGGTAAAAAACAATAAGATAGAACATACGGACGAAATACCGCCGGAGAAATATGGCCGGAGAGTACATCACGTCGGCAGTGCATACCGCCGGCGTTATGTACTTTCCGGCCATATTTCTCAGACGGTAAAAAAAAATATGCATACCCAATTCAATTTATAATCTAATGGTACAGAAATGGAAACACAAAAAACAGTTTATATCTCAAACTTATTTCCCAAACGATTTTACCTGTCCCGTAAAAGCATCCCATGCGGCCTCGAGCGAAGACGAAGCCTCCGGTAACGACCCGAGCGTAGTGTAGGGCTCAGAGGGTCCACTGTCTGTGTACAGCGGGAGGGTCGTGTCCCGACGGTCACCGACTTCGGCCGTCACGTACTCTATCCCGGAGCTCCTAGAACCTCCTGCTCCGGTAGTCGCAGCACCTGAAGGGCGTGCTGAAGAAGGCCGAGCCGATGAGACAATCGGAGGACGACCACCACGAGTGGATCCACGCCCGCCTCGACTTGGTTGGGAGACCGAACGTGGAATGCTTGAAGACTTGCAGCTGATCAAGGCCTTCACCTCCTCGAAGTACGACTTCACCTTGTCCATGAAGCCTTTAAGCTTCGTGTCGATCTCCCAATTCTGCTCGGCTATCTCCTCCCTCATGATCGCCCTTACCTCATCGGGCGTCGCGTATTGGGGGACATCGTGACCCCTGCTGCCGCTAGAGGATGCCTCCCTCGGACGTTTTCCGGGATCGCGCCTGCTCCCAGATCCCCGGCCCGATGTGTGCTCGGCCTGGTCCTCACCCATGTATGCCCGGCTCTGGGTGCTCCTCCTCGGACGTCCTTCCGACGTATCAAGTATGTCGTCGGGGTCGTGCAACGGTCGCCGTGGGCGTGCCTCCGGTGGAAACTGGGCGGTGTCTCCGGTCGCGTGGACCGGCACATAGAACGGTACGTCCGCCGGATTCGGGACCAGGGACGACATAAAGTACTCAAGCTGCTCCTCCCACGGGGTCGGCTGGATGTTACCGATCGTATAACGAGGATCGTCGACGACTGCGAAGAACTGTTCGGCGCTCATCTTAGCCCGCGGGCTCACGCGGAATTTCCACCTCAAACACCTCGGGTAGACGTCCTCGTCCTCAAGTGTCCCAACGCAGTCAGCCATGCCTCCGATCACTTCGTATCCCCACACTATCAAGGCCCAAGCCGGCCCGTAAAAGTGGTAGGTAGGATTGTCTAAGGCGTGCTGGACGTAATACCTAAGGGTGATGTAACTGTATGCACCCCAAGGAAACCGTTTGAACTCCGCCGGATTATCTGCCAGATGCCACAACCAGGGGAACGGGGCGGATTTTATATCGTGCCCCAGGACGAAGGTATTGGCAATCAACACATTTGCCAGTCCGAGCAGGGTATCATGATCGTCCTGAAAGTATTCAGGGTCTGTTTTGATCAGAGACAACAATTGCCCCCCCCCCCCCCCCCCCCCCCCCAAGCGCCTTCCTTTGCGACAAATCCTGTTGTGGAGTTTGGACTTCTTCGGAATCGTATGGTCATTCGGATCCCACGAGCTTTCGCCAAAACGCAGCCCTGTCACTAGAGCAAAGTCCGGGGGAGTAAACTCGATGCAACCCCCTTTTATGGCAAAAAACATGCCTCCATCAATAGTAATAGCTCGACAGACGATGCTGTGAACTGAAAGGCCATACGTATTCCCCGGGCGCCACTCCAAAAAATGCTCGAAAGGGCCTTCTTCCTTGAATCGTGCGACTAGTGGTTCATCCCCTGCCGCTAGTAAAGCTGTCTCCACATCCTCGAGTATATTAGTTCTGTGGTACAGATTCACGGTGCAGCGTTGGTTGAAATAGTTCGGACGACGTAGGCCGGCGGCATTCGCGACACTCGGGACAAGAGCCTGTTTAACGAAAACATAAAACGTTTAGTAATGAGAATTGTAGTATTAGTTTTTAAAAATATTCGGACTCAAAATATAGAAGAAAATTATATTATTAAAATTCGGGTGAAAATCACGCCGGAGAAACCCTGCTGGAAAACCGATACCGCCAGCGTTATATCAAGCCGGCGGTATCCGTTTTCCAACAGGGTTTCTCCGGCGTGATTTTCACTATTGTGTTTAAATTTATTTTATTTTCTTAATTATATTATAATACTCCCTCCGTCCTCCATTTAGTGACGTTAATACTATATTGGGACGTCCTCCATTTACTGACAATTTCCATTTTTGGACGTAGACCCCACAATCACTTTAACACTTTAACACTTTATACATCTACTTTTTATTATTTTAACATTTTAATACTATTAAACAATTCAAATGGACCCACAATTATTCCACTTTAACACTTTAACACATTAATTTATTATTATACCATAAAATGCGAAAAAACGCGTGCCCAAACTCCCTCCGTCACTAAATGGAGGACGGAGGGAGTATGATTTTTAGTATGCAAATTTGTTTATATTTATGTTGATACAATTATATATGTATATGTTTGCAAATAGTTTTTTAAAAAAATTGTAGTATTAGTTTTTAAAAATTATCGGACTCAAAATATAGAAGGAAATAATATTTAAAAAATTCGGGTGAAAATCACGCCGGAGAAACCCTGCCGGAAAACGGATAACGCCGATATCACACAACACTATTTACAAGCATCTCTCTATCATAAATAACACAAAACCAACTCTAAATCGTTTGCTACCATCAAAGTTCGGCTCGGGTTAGTGTAGCATCTTGCCACACCTCGTGCTGTAATTGGGGAGTTCCGCGTATAGACCCATACATGATTTACGTATCTCCTCTGTGGCAGCAAATTGACATATTTTCCATTATCTTTCGGACATCACTGCCAGGGTTTCGTATCCGTTAATCATCATCTTATGTGACCTACCCTGCAACTCATATCGAGATTTCTTCACAATGCGGTACTGTTTTATAAGGAAATATAAATGGTATGATTTCGCTAATTTCGTATCAAGTAAATAAACGCAGGTATGATTTCACCATTTTCATAAAAATAAAAGAAATTTTTTAGAACCATAACACACACAACAACTTGAGCAACAACTATAAATGCTTGAAAATAAAAAAAAAAAAAAAAAAAAAACGGCCACAATTTCATACTACTAAATAATTGGGCATAAACCACCTTCAAACATGAATCCTAAGTCAAACCAAAAACCCTAAATTCTTGAGCACAAATAAATACTAAATCGGTATGATTTCTCCATTTCCGTACTAATAGAACACAAATTTTCAGACCATAACACACATAGCAACTATAAATACTTGAAAACCAAAACAAAAAACAAAAACAAAAAACCAGTCATAATTTCATACTAAATAATTGAGCATAAACCACCTTCAAACATGAATCCTAAATCAAACCACAAACCTTAAATGCTTGAGCACAAATAAACACTAAATCGGTATGATTTCACCATTTTCGTACTAATATAACACAAATTTTCAGACCATAACACACACAACAACTTGAACAACAACTATAAAGGGTTGAAAACCAAAAACAAAAACAAAAAATCAGCCACAATTTCATAATAAAGAATTAGACATAAACCTTCTTAAAACATAAACCCTAAATCAATTTCGAACCACAATTAAACATGTATTTTGTCATGGTTACCTCCATATTTGTGAAGGGGTACGTGTCCTATGGGTTCGCCGTCCTCTTCGTTGCCTCTTTCCGGTACGGTATTCGTCGGGGCCGTCGTGGTGGTGGAATACTTTTCTATTCGGCGCCTCTTAAAAGTACCCTTCGCCATGGATTCGTGCGCCTCGGAAGGAGCTCTCGGGGCCTCCTGGTACGTCGGAAGGGGAAGGTGGAAGGACGGTTATCCGTTTTCCGGCAGGGTTTCTCCGGCGTGATTTTCACCCGAATTTTTTAAATATTATTTCCTTCTATATTTTGAGTCTGATAATTTTTTAAAACTAATACTACAATTTTTTTAAAAAACTATTTGCAAACATATACATATATAATTGTATCAACATAAATATAAACAAATTTGCATACTAAAAATCATATTATAACATAATTAAGAAAATAAAATAAATTTAAACACAATAGTGAAAATCACGCCGGAGAAACCCTGTCGGAAAACGGATACCGCTGGCTTGATATAACGCCGGCGGTATCGGTTTTCCGGCAGGTTTCTCCGGCGTGATTTTCACCCGAATTTTAATAATATAATTTCCTTCTATATTTTGAGTCCGAATATTTTTAAAAAACTAATACTACAATTTTTTTAAAAAACTATTTGCAAACATATACATATATAATTGTATCAACATAAATATAAACAAATTTGCATACTAAAAATCATATTATAACATAATTAAGAAAATAAAAATCATATAAACATATTTGGGCCTATCACGCCGGAGAATGTCGCCGGAAAACACATAACGCCGGCGAAAAATAATGCTGGCGTTATGACGTTTTCCGGCGACATTCTCCGGCGTTTTTTTCGAGCATATATATATATATATATATATATATATATATTTTTCCCTACTCATTTATGTATACATATATTTTTTTAAACATACGATTATATTTTTTTCCTAAATAATTTTTAAGATCATATATACTACATTATAAGATGCACAAAGATTGGAATTAGGGCATATATAACAATAAAAATTACAATTACAATTCATAATAATGGGGAAAACATACCATTTTTGTTAGTTAAGGAATTCGGTGTTCGAGGGGTGTTCGTCTCCGGCTTCGTCTCCGGTGTGAATACTATTGTTTCCGGCCAAGCTCCGGTCTACAAACCCTTCAAATAACATATTACGAATTAATTAGCAAATAAATCTCATAATTATTGAATAATTCGAATTTAAATTTGAATTCGAATTAGATTAGAAAATTTTCGAATTAAATTTGAATCTAACATATAATATAAACTTGTAAATTTAAAATACAAAACTCAACAAAAAAAACTAAAACTATAATCATAATATATAGTCTAACCATGAAGAATAATCATAGATAAACAAGATTAAAAGAGTACCTCTTGTTCTTGAAAAATGTAAGTAGATGGGAAAATATATATCTTCTATCTTCTCTTACGAACTGTTATTGTGATTTGCGTAAGTAAGTTTTTAAAATTAGTGCGTAGGTGAAATGAGTAAATAAATAAATAAATAAATAAATAAAAATATTAGTATAAAATAGTGATTTAATAATAAATGTACCAAATAAGAATAAGAATTTAGAAAATTATAAATGACTTCCATGTACATTAAATCTAATTACTATCTGAAATCTGTTAAAATTACTAAACACATAAATGTGCAAATTTGAAATCAGAATACTTTCCTATTTTCGTTTGTAATTTAGGGATAAATTCTATTTTCGTTTGTTCTACTGATATAGGGATATTACCTTAAGTAGCAAAATTTTAACCCAATAAAATCTTCACACTACTTTATCCATCACTATCACTCTCGCCTTAATTCCCGTTGAAAAAAAAAAAGTTATCCCCATAGGAGTGGGACAGAGGGAGTAGTCTTATTAATAGTAAAAAAATTTATCTTAAAATACTATATGTTCTTTATATAGTTATAAGAAAACAACGTAATAAATGTGTCTTGCGTAGAGAGTATAGTTGTTATAAGTTACATAATAGAATTCGTGAATTTGTCATTTATGTCATTTTTATGTAAGTGAATTCGCGTATTGGGTTTGTCAATCCGTGAATTCATGAACTGTCTTAATTTTTTGAATAAATTCACGACTTCAAAATTACGGCGGCGTGATGTATTTTCCGGCGACATGTCTCCGGCGTGAACTTGGCCAAAAAATCCTTTTTTTTTTTTTTTTTTACGTAGACTAATGTACTTATTGAGTATTACCTAGTTGTTTTCGACCGTCGACGGGATTCGAAGACTTCTCCGGTGTCGGGACGGCTTGCCGGCGCGGTGGATGGTTGCCGGAAAGAGAGAGAGATGGGAGAGAGTAGATAGAGACTTGAGAGAGATGGGAGAGAGATGGGAGAGATGCCGGAAAAAAAATTCCGGCCGGTGGGACGTGGAGAGAGAGAGGGCCGAGAGAGAGAGAGAGCTGAGAGAGAGATAGGAGTAGTAATTGTGGGCGTGTTGTGTTGGGTGTGTGGGTGGGGTGCCGGCAGCACCCTTTAATAGGGGGGTGGGGGCACAAATTGTAGTGGAAGGATGAAAACTTTTTCCTTTTTTTTGTCCGATTGTTGTTTTTAAGGGAATCTTCCCTTACCCCAATGCAAGTCAAAAATAATACTAACACAAACTCCCATTTTTTTTTTATTGATTTAAATTTATTTGAATAAGTGGGACCCACCTCTATTAAATAATAGAAAGGGTATTTTGTACATACTTTTTGAATAAGGGGTAGTTTGTACATGTATGTTTTCAAAAGGGGTATTAGAAATTTGTACCCTTAAATAATCCATAATAAACATATCTAATAGAGACCAATTTAGAAACGTGTTAAACGCTTAAATAGAATGATTATACTCACTTGTTCACTAATCTAAATGTCGAATGAATTCGTATGATCAAATTAAATTTTATTGAATTCTTAACTTCACTCCAATGATATCACTCTCTCATGAGATCATTAATCATTGCTATAAGGAGGAAGTTGTGATACAACAACATCAATAATAATAATAATAATAATAATAATAATAATAATAATAATAATAATAATAATAATAATAATAAATAATAATAATAATAATAATAATAATAATAATAATAATAATAATAATAATAGTAATAATAATAGTAATAATAATAATAATAATAATAATAATAATAATAATAATAATAATAATAATAATAATAATAATAATATGTTTTAAAATAAAAGGAGGGGGAGGGGTATACTTGGTAATACATATTTTGTAAGAATACACACTTTTATAATAGTAATAATAGATTGAGTGATTGATTTGTAATTTAATTTTGTTTCAAGTTCATCCATTTCAATACTTACATAAAGGATGCATGCCATTGCTAGGAAGAAGAAGAAGATAGCATACTGATTATTTGGTAAGTTGGGATTCAGAATTTCTTAATTAGACACAAGTTCGAATTCATGATCGATATAAATTAAAGATAACTATCTTGATTCTTTATCACTCATTCTCTTATCTAGTCTAGGCTACCAAACAAGCCCTTATAATTAAACTTTATTATTTGAATTTAGTAATATACGTTATCATTTTAATTATAAAATTATGTCAATAACTGAATCCTCCAAGCTGTTAACTCTCGAGAAGAAAAGGGGAATTCCCTTACAAGTGACTTATTTTTCATAATTAACTTAAACACTCAATAAAAGTAATCTTTATTGTTTATATTTCCTTAACTTGATTCCATTCTTTTTTCATCCAACTTGAACCAAACAAAATCACAAAGCAAATTTATACCATTTTCATTGAAATTTTGAAGGATCGTCAAAACCTGCAATCACACATAACCGAAAAGTTGTACCATTTTCATTGAAACATTTGCTTACAATCTGAAACTATAATTCCATAATTAATTTTGCAACTTGAATAAAAATATAAACGTCCATTTAGGACCATGACTAGTGCCCCATGTGAAATAGTAATGCAAAAGATTTAAATATAGCCAACTACTTAATCTATACTTATATAAAAAGAGCCTTGTTTTACAAAATGTAGATTGCCTATTATACCCTTATATTATTAAATTAAGGTTAATGGAGTAATATAATATTGTAATAAGATTATTTAGCCTTTTTCCTTATTTAGTTAAGTCTTTATATGGAGTACTTAAATTAGTTAATACGAGAATTAATATAAAATAAGTGTATGCACATATTTTTTCCCTTATTTAATTAAGTCCTTATATGGAGTACTTAAATTAGTTAATATGAGAATTAATATAAAATAAGTGTATGTACATATTTCTTCCCTTAATTATATCGAAAACAATTGCATAAGGAGACCCAATAAATTAATTTTTTACTCCTTCATCCCACTCATAAATGGATAATTTTTTCCGGCACCGGAATTAAGACGAGAGTGATAGTGGTTGATAAAGTAGAGTGAATGGATTTTAGTGGGTTAAAGTTTTGTTGTTTAAGATAATATCCTTATATGAGTGGGACGGGCGAAAATAGAACTTATCCCTTTATGAATGGGAAGGATGGAGTATTAAACTGGTAAAATTAATATGATACGTGAATTTTATATTAGTATATATTTGATACGTAAATAACGAAAAGAAAAAATTCTTTAAAAAAGATATTTTTAAACTCATCATAGAGATGCTGGAAAACGCTTGTCACAAATGCTTAAAAGAAAGGGTTCGGAAATCGTGAGTCGGAGAGAGTAAATGTTTTGATAAGTCGTCCATCTTATATGGTAAATTATGATCATATTAAGTTGGTGATTGGAGTAATTATATAAACAATCAATAAAATTATTTAGTGCAAATTTGGAAATATAAGGTGGCTTGGAGTATTTCTTGGAGTTTGAGATGGGAGCTTGGTGTACTAACATCTAATCTAACGACTAACATTTGCCCGATCAAAAAATAAATAAAAAAGTAAACAAAAAAAATAATAATAATAAAATTATTTAGTTTTTTCCTAATTTAAAATTTTTATATTTTGCATTTTTATCTTATAAGTTTGTGTTCATTCATTAGTAATTAATTTGATCCATAAAATGTAAACATCGATTTCTCTTCGCTTCTGACATCTTCTCTTGATATTAAATTTCCGGTCTATCAACAAATTAAATTCAAAGCTTTTAAAGTTTAAATTATGTGAGTATATTAATTATTGATTTCGATCATCCTTTTATTTTATTATTATTTTTTTCTCTATCTGAATTCAAAGTTTTGTTGTTTATATTTTCAAATCATCGTTCGATAATATATACATGAACTGTATTTGCTTATTAATGTCATGTTACTTCACATATTATAGGGATCATGACTTACAGTATAAATGTTTAATTGAATAACAAACACCGACATTTAATTTTAATTTTTTTTGTATGCATGTCTTATTTTAGAAGAGTTGTCTTCAAGATCCAAATAAATTAACAATATAAGATGCATGTTAACAGTGCAAGAGATCTTATCAAATTATTGAGAAAATAAAACATGTGTGTAGCCAATTGTTGAAACAATACTAACATACGCTAAAAGTCTAAATTCAAATATTGCTCATACTCCCGTCCTTAGTTATTAGTCTCATTTTGGATGGACACAAGAATTAAGGAAGGAGGAGAAAATATGTGGTTGTAATCAATTCTAAGGAGAGAGATTTAATTATAGCCAATTATTTTCTTTTAGTGCAAGCAGCTATTCCTTTAAAGGGGCTCGGATGGAAAGAGGGGGCCTTTGCTTTATCTGCTACGACTCTTGAAGCACCTTCACCTTCAATCCAAATTAAAAAATGAGACTAATAAGTGGGACAAACGAAAATTACAAATGTAACTAATATGCATATACTAGAAGTCGAATACGAGGCACGCATGTGTTACTCCGGTCATTTAAAACAATATAAGTGGATCGTTCAGTCAATGAATACATTACAATAATCAGTGAGGTGATATTCTTTTTATTAAAAAGCATTAAGACTTACAAACTACTTTTTTTTAATATAATTGCAAACTAACTATATTTTTCTCAACGTAAAAATAATTAATTCTTCACATTATAGAGATCTCAACACATAAGCATTGAATATAAAACATTTTATAACTAACCACTTGCTTCAAAAATTAATGGCATGGGGAATTCAAATATAATAGTCACTTAAATCAAAAGGATGGATATGATGAAAAGAATTAATCAATTGTTGCATCTGAGTGTTCAATTCCGTGAAAGAAGTAATGACAAAAATCAAGTGACAAGCCTAACTAGCTAGGGAGTGGAGAAAATGATTATGTTTTACTACTTACTGAAGTTGAAGTGCAAAATAAGAAATAATTTTGTTTTGAAGAATTACATAGAAGAAGATTGACGAATGCATTCAAATTTCAATTGTTGACGATCATTCGTTCGTCAAGGAATGTAAAAGATGAACAAACATTATCCAATTATGAATATCTAATGAGGAAAGATTAAAAAAAAAAATTGAATATGAATTTATGTACATATAAATGATTTAGAAAATTATCTTATTCTCAAATATACAATTTAATAATTTGCTAAGAATACTCATTCTCTTTTATCAAATTTTATTGAACATTAAGAATAATATATTGGTCTGACTCCACCAACCCATAGTTATGCATGTATCCACTACTAATTTCTTTCTTTTATTAAAGAAATTAATGATATACCAAATTACCAAGGCAAGGACAATTTCATAAATGGATTGAGTACCAGATTTTTTGATAATATTGTTTAATTTAAACTCTTTAAATAATTATTCTTTTAAGTAAAAAAAAAAAACATAATAATCAGATAATCAGAAAATAGGTAAAATAAGAAGTTACACGTGCAACGCACGTTCTCAATACTAGTTTTTATCATAAAAGAGTGCAAGTCATTCTTTATTTTTGAAATTTCGAGAACCCCTTTCCCTCTCTCTCTCTCTTTCTAAGAGAGAATTGAAGATATTCAGGAAACAAAAAAATGGCTTACAATCTTCAACCCCTCATCACTATCCTTCACCAAATCCTGGATCCTAAGGAAACATATTGGATTCTTGGAAAAAGTAAACCTCACCTCCATTCCCTCCTCAAAAGAGCTACTTTTTTGCAGCAGATTCTTGCAAAATCTTCACTCCCCAAACTACAAACTTCTTTGGAGATCCAAATCCGAGACGCGGCGCACAAAGCAGAAGACATCATTGAGTCTAACATGGTTGATCGAATGCTTTCAGCTCCCGAAGGCGTGAGCTTTGCTTTGCTGGCACCGGATGTGGAGCAAGTGACACACGAACTTGATTCTTTAACTGAGCAAGTGGTGAAGATTGTGGAGGAGAAGAAGGGGACGTCGAGTGGCAGTTCGTGGACCGATGCTTCTTCTGTCTCGAGTACAAAGAGCGTTGTGGTTGGAATCGATGCAGATCTGGTGCAGCTCAGGGATCGGCTGACCGGAGCGGAGAGCAAGCTAGAGATCGTGCCCATTGTCGGGATGGGCGGGATTGGTAAGACAACTCTAGCTCGAAAACTTTATCAAGATCCATCCATTGTTTCCCATTTTGAATATGCTCGTGCTTGGGCCACAATTTCACAAGATTACAATATGCATGCTATTCTCTTAAGCCTTCTTGGTTCCATAATTGGTAAAGAACTTGAGAAACATAAAGAAAAGGGAGTTGATGAGCTAAAAGACATTTTGTACCGGAGCTTGTTTGGTAGAAGGTATCTGATTGTGTTAGATGATATATGGAGTACCAAATTCTGGGACGAAATGAGGAGGTACTTCCCGGAAAACAACAACTGGAGTCGGATTGTGATAACAACTAGGCAATCTGACGTCGCAAAATCTGTAGAGTCGAAGAGCAAACAGCATCAGGTGCAGCTGTTGAGCAAGTCAGATAGCTGGAATCTACTTAAGCAGGTCGTGTTCGGAGGTGATGATTGTTCTAGTGTGTTAAAAGAGGTGGGAGCAAAGATCGCGAGTGATTGTGGTGGGCTTCCTCTAGCTATCAATGTAATTGGAGGGCTCTTGTCAAAGGTTGAACGGTCAGAAGATGTTTGGGATAATATTGGGAAGGACATAGGAGCTGCAATTGCGGAATCAGGGGAGCAATTTTCCGGCATACTATCCTTAAGTTATAATCACTTGCCCAGTCACTTGAAACCGTGTTTCCTGTATATGGTAGTTTTCTCTAAGTACCACATGAAGGGGTCAAGAGTGGTGCGTATGTGGGTGGCTGAAGGGTTTTTGAAATCAAACGGAGATGACATATCTCTTGAGGAAGTTGGAGAGGATTGGCTAAAGGCCCTTGTAGAGAGGAACCTACTCTCGGTTAGGGATCACAAATGCAATGGAAAACCAAAAAGTTACAACATGCACGATCTTTTGAGAGACTTATGTATGAGAAAAGCCGAAGAGGAGAAGTTCCTACACTTTTACAGGAATGATAAATCCCCATTATCCAACCCTCGACGGGTGAGTGTCGACACGTCAGGTGGAAGGAAATTGTTTCAAGCCCCGAAAGAGTGGAGATCACTTGCTCGATCTTTCATAGGCGTTGGAAGTCTCCCTTTCCGTTCCATCTTCAAGTTAAAACTACTCAGGGTGTTGGATGTCATAAATATGGAGTTTGGAGAGTTCCCCAAAGGAGTATTACAACTTGTCAACCTACGTTACTTAGCTCTCTACTTCATTGAAGCTATACCTAGTGGGATATCGAAACTGCGTAAGTTGCAGACCTTGATACTCAAGGTGTACCAGCCGTGTGAAGTGCCACGTGAGGTATGGGAGATGTCCGAGTTGAGATATCTGAGCTTGAATCAAGAGGTGTTGCTCGACTATGAGTACACGAAAGAGATAGTACAGAGGAAGCTGCAGGGGATTTCCATGGTGACATTAACCCCTTCACTAATCGAGACAGACTTCTTCGAGAGCTTTCCCAATATCAAAAATCTTGGAGTCTACGATGCCGTCAGAACCTCCTTCGCCTTCGATCTTAGCCATCTCCACAAACTCGAGACGTTAACATGTAAGTCCTACCCGGAAGACGAAGACGGCTCCCCTTTTCTGCCGGGAGTCATATTTCCTGACAGCATCAGACAACTAACTCTGGATGGTTGTGAGATACTTCCTCCGGTCTTGAAAACTCTGTGCGCGCTGCCGAATCTACAGGTGCTCAAGATACAGAGCTGTGCTTTCGAGGGGGAAGAGTGGGAGGCAGAGGAAGGAGATGAGTTCCGATCACTCGTGTACCTGAGTCTCGATTACTTAAATCTGGTGCGTTGGACAGCCGATGAGACAAATTTCCCTCGACTCCGCCACCTCAAGTTAAACTACTGTCATGCGTTGGAGGAAGTCCCCGGCGGCATCGGAGAAATCGTGACCCTCCAACTAATCGAACTGGATAGTTGCAGCGCTTCCGCTGAGGTCTCAGCACAGCAGATTCTGGAGGTGCAGCGATCTGACTACGTGATAGAGGATGGGGCGATTTTCCTCTATCAAACGAACGAAAGGAATAAAAATACAACGGCAGACGTGAGAACTTTGCTCGTCGTTCACGCCACAAAGAATACGATAAGATAAATCGCGGGCTCTCCCCGTCGATCACGTCAGCAGATACGAAAAGAATAAAATACGGCAGAAAGGAAAAGTAAAAGACGGCAAAATAAAAGTAGGATTTCTGTATTATATTTCTTGATGATGAAAATAAGATACAACTCTCCTATTTATACTAAATAACTAGGGTTGATTCGACCTACGATTCGGGAAAGAATCAACAAGAAAACTCGAAAAGAAACGACCCAAATAATTAAAACGGGCTAAGCCCAACAAATAATTAATTAACAAAACTCGTATCACTACGACAACTACGGCATCGAGCTTCGTATCGAATCAAGGCAATGAATGAAGGACTCCAGATTTTCTAAGGGATGTAGGAGCGAGGGAGGGGAGGGGCGCTCAATTGTTGAATATGGCGAGAGGTGTGAATGAGATTCATTTCAATATTTACAAACAATAAACAAAACCATGACTTTACTGGTTCAGAATTCTGTGAGTTCGTGATTTGCTATCTTTTCTGTTTTTGAATTTAATAACATGATTTCGATATTTTTGAAATAACATACACATGTAGTAACAACAACAATAATAATACAATACGAATACGATATGTATCTTATAAAAATAGGTTGTATTTTGTACATACCCAATTTTTATTTTTATTTTAAAAAATGTTGTTACCAATAATAAGTCCACATTAAAAAGATAAGGTAAATACACCTAGCTACTATTAGGGAGCTTTTAACATTTAAATTTACAAATGACACTATCATACTAATATAATTCGATTCTGCGTTCTCGATTTCCAACAAATTGCCTCAACTCTTAGAGCCTCTTGTGTGGGTTGTACTTTGGTCAATTAAACTTGGGTTGTAAGTAAAAGAGCTCACCGGTTGTACGTAATCAACTTAAATGAGCCACTTTGAGCAAGCCCATTTTACAGCATGGGCTTATTCCAATTTTGACCTTAATGTATTTCGGCCTCAAAAGTAAATAAATGTGTGCATATTTCATTTTTGAAACGAATCATATATAATAGTTATACTCCCCTATCCCAACGGATTATACCAATTTTTTTTTAATATTACATCAAAGTTTACAACTATATATATACAACTCATATACATGAGAAATCTGACACCACACCCGATAGTGGGATTATATTACAATTTATAGCTCAATATCTACTCATGTATTGTGGGATTATACCAAATTTTATTCAAAATAAATTTGTTAAAATGACAAAAGTGACATAATTACATATTTTATATTCCTAGTGTTGGGAACCCCTTGCAGTTTGATTTTGATGATGTTTATCGAAACCACACTTAGGCATATTTTACTTGTTTAGGGTTAAGGCAGATAGATCGACCTGCTACCTGTTAGTGCAGGTCAATGCTCTCTACTGTTCATATGCAAGTTCGATCCACCCTGTAAGAGGAAGGTCGTGTATCGGCCTGCCTCATTAGGATCGAGCTGGCCTTATCCGCCTGTCTATCGACCTCCCCTATCAAGCTTCCAGCCTGCACTGCCTTAGAAGATTTCAAGAGCTGGATTATCAATCAAGGTCGATGCTCCGCCTTCATGGAGCGTCACGACCTGATCCTTGCCACGTCGTGTGCCAGCAAGGACGAATATTCCCAACGGCTAGAAGTGAGTCAGCTTCCAACGGCTAGTGCCACGTCAGCCTGACTCCAACGGCTAGTTTTTCAAAACTGCCTATAAATACTTCAAGCCATATCGGTTTCAAGCACGGGAAACACAAGCTATCAATGCCATATCTCTGCCCAAATCTCTCTCAAAGTTCATATCCATTCAAGTGTTCGAAATCCGATTAGTTTCCCAAACACTTGACAAAGAGAGGTTTCCGATTCCGATAAACACCACAACGACGAAGCGTTCACTGCTGCTTGTCGTTGGTCCAACAACTTCTTCTCCGACTAGATCGAAGTTAGAAAGTTTGTTTGTGTTCTTCGCCATTGTAGAGTTTAGTCAAGCTCTGTAATTAGCGAAAGGTTGTTTGTACGTTTCAGTACGAAGGTTGTAAGGGTCACGACCCATAACTCGTGTCTAGATATTTTCAGGTTAGATTGTATCTAGAACTGATACTCAGTCAGTATAAATAAGAGAGAGGTTGAATCCAAAGGTAAAGGGATTCTCAGGTCGAGTCGACCTGACGTGAACGTAGGAGGGTTTCTCCGAACCACGATATATCGCGGTGTCTCTCTCTCTCTCTCTCTCTCTTTATTTATCGCCCTTATATTTTCTTATCAAACTGACGAGCATCAACCTGCATATTCACGCATCAACCTGCTATCTGTCTTCAGCCTTAAGATTTTTCAAAGAGTAAATCAACCTCCACCAACTTCCGCATTAACAACAGTTTGATAAATCAAGCTTGATACCATACGAGCTTGATAGATCAAACTGCCTCTGATAGGTTCGACCTTGACAATCGACCTGATTTTCAAAAGTCAAAAACTGTTGGTTATTGGTGTATTCCCCCCCCCCCCCCATACACCAATTACTCTTTCCCGGGACCAACAAGTGGTATCAGAGCAGTGGTTCTTTTGACCGCTGCTTTGCATACTAAAAGTTCTTTATCAAACTTTTGGTCATTTTGAACCGATCCGTTAGAAAAATCTTTTTCATTCACGCATATTATATTATTTTGCAATGGAAGCTTCTCTTCTCAGGGTATGTGAAGACTTTTCCATTCAAGGCTATGAAGACTGGAGTTTCCGAATCAAGATGTGTCTCAAGGCACATCACGTCCTCATGTGGGATATCATCGAGAATGGACCCTCCCCCATTTATGCAGCGAAGATTATTGTTGATGGAACAGCCCCCGGGGAGGCTATGATTGGTGTGTAAATGTTAGTATTTTCGTAGTGTTTTCGAGTCCGTTTTCGTTATGTTTTTGTGTCATTTCGTTTGTCTTTTGCTATGATTTGGTTGTTTTGGAGTCTTTGGTATTGTAGGATAAAAAGGACGGAAATGAGAAGAAATTGAGAAGAAAGAAGCATTATATCGAAGAGGGGTTCGATAGGAGCGTGTAGGCGAAAACGGAGGTCGATTTGGAGTTCGGACGAGGAAGATACGACCAAAACAAGAAAGGCGCGCAATCGTCCAGCGTTGGACGACCGTCCAGTGTACGGTGGACGAGCGTCCAGAGTAGAAAAGAAGCGCAGAGCGAGTGCGACGTTGGACGAGCGTCCAACGTACGTTGGACGACCGTCCAACGCTCCGGCCAGCTGTTATTTCCTTGTATAATTAGGTTTTCATACCTATTATATATACTATCCCTTGTGCACGAATTCTACACCCTTTTACATTAGTTTTAGTTTAGTTTTCAGCATTCAAATACTCTAGATTAGTTTTACTTTGTTCGGATCCGAATTCCTCGTTTAGTTCATTTAATTCAAGTTCTTCGTTCTTCGTTTTTCGTCTTAACTTCGTAAGTTCTTTTATTGCTTTCGTTTATTTGCTTTAATTACTTGCTTTAGTTTTAGATTCGTTTTCTTAATTGCTTCGTTTAAGTTCCTTAGTTTAGTTCCGTTCTTTCAATTTTCAAGTTCTAGTTTAGTTTCGTTTTCCTTCGATTTCAATTCTCTCGTTTTTAAAGCTTTCGTAGTTAAATTTATTTGTCTTTAAATTTCCAGATTTTATTTTATTATGTCTAAGGTAGTTTATGCTTTCTTTATTGCTTTCTTTTCGATTATTGCCTAGGTAGATTTATTGCTTTCTTTTAGTTTAATTCTTAGATTTATTTCTTGAGTTCTAGATTAGATTTATTTGCTTTGATTTAATTGCTTTGATTTATTTTATTTGCCTAGGATTTAAAACTAAAACCCCAAAATCTTCTTTACTTGCTTTCTTAGTTTTAGGCTAGATTAGGTTTTACTACATAATTAATTGCCCTGTTAAGTTTTCCTTGAGATTCGATACTTTGGTTTTACTTGCTAGTGCTACGATAGGATTTCGTTCTATTGCGAACACTTTTTGGTGAAACAAATTTTGGCGCCGTTGCCGGGGAAAACTTTAGGCTTTTGATTGTGTAGTATTTTTATTTGTTTTATTTTTATTTGTGTTTCTTCGATTTTCTTGTTTCTTCCACTCGGTGCGTTTAACCCTTTTGTTGAGTGTTGTTTATGCATGGTCGCCGAAGTCTTCAAAGGAATTTAGCGCCCTACTTCGACAACATCCATCAAAGGAAAGCGATCTTAGCCGCGAAGGAGAAGGAGGAGATTGATTCACAAGACTTTTCTTTGGTCTTGTTATTTGCAGAGCCCGAAGCCATGGCAGCTAGAGTCGTTATGGGCGATTTTGCTCGCCCCACATTCACAGCCACCACTTCGGCGATTGTCCTGACGGAAGCGGTCAGGAATCATGAGCTTAAACCTCATCACATGGCGTTGCTCCCATCCTACCTAGGGCTGCCCAACGAGGATGCTTTGACGTTCATCCGAGAGTTTTGCACGGTGGTGCAAACTTTCCCACTCTCGGGACTCACGGAGGATAACTTGAAGATGAAGTGCTTCCCGTACACCCTCAAGGATCGAGCAAAGTCATGGTATTTAGCGCTCCCGGCCAACTCTCTCACCACATGGAATGCGGTGTGTGAGAAATTCATGCTCAAGTACTACCCGAACCGCAAGACTCAAGAGGTGCGGTCGAAGATTATGAATTTCTCCCAAGACAACGATGAGCCGTTTCACGAAGCATGGGAGAGGTTCCAAGAGCTACTTCAACAATGCCCCCATCATCAAATGGCATCGGTGTTGCTTTGGCAATATTTCTACGACGCCCTCAACCAAACTTGTCAATTCATGGTGGATAGTTCGGCCGGAGGCAACATAGCGGTCAAGACAGCTGACGAGTTGAAGGATATTTTCGAGACGCTCGCTGCGAGTTCTCAACAAAAATCAGCTAGACCGAGGAAAGTGGAGGCGAGTGCAATTTCGATGAGCCCCGATTTGAAGAAGCAAATGGCCGACATGTTGAGGGATCTCGAAAACTTAAAGATGAAGCAAAGTGCATCGGCCCCAAAGGAGGAAGAGAGGAAGCCCGATCAATGCGAGATTTGTGGAGAGTTGGGACACATCAAGGAGGTTTGCCACAACATGGGAGCATTCACTCATGAAGGAGGAGCCGATGTCTTTGCTGCCCAAGGTTACATGCCACAAGGACCACCACCTCAAGGGCAAGGTACGAACCCGAATTTTCAATATCGTCGCCCTCCACCATATAACAACCCATATCCTCCTCCACCAAATCCCTACTACCCTTCTCCACCATATTATCCACCTTCTCAATACCCTCCACATCCCTATTATCCACCACCTCCATACTACCCTCCTCAACCTACTCCTACACCACCACCTCATTACCAAAATTCTCATCCCCAAGGACCTCCACAAAAGCCTCCCGTCAATGAGGATCGTCTCCTGCACTTGATGCAAACATAAAGAGGCTCGAGACGGCAATTGGCCAAATTTCCAGTTCCATGCACTTGATGCAACAATCGGGGCGAATTCCGAGCCAAGGGATTCAACCACAACAAGCCAACGAGGTGCAATATCCTCCATATGTTCCTCCCATTCCGCCTCACCAAGCTCATGCAATCACGGTGTTACAACGCAATGGTGTCACAAGGTCGCCCCAAGGGTGTTCAAGTGATAGGAGGAGCCCGAGCGAGCAGTGGAGCAACGACAAAAATGACGCAGCACAGCACTCTGGACGGGCGTCCAGAGTCTCTGGACGACCGTCCAACGTTGGACGATCACCCACAGTCACGCCAGCCCCTGGACGAGCGCCAGAAATTGTCCCAGCGAAGCCCGCGCTGGACGGGCGTCCAACGTACGTTGGACGACCGTCCAACGCTGAAAAGGAGCCAAACGCGAAGCCTACCTTGGGCGAGCGTCCAGCCAACATTGGACGACCGTCCAACGCCCAGAACGCACGCACGGAGCCCGAGGAAGCTGAGAAAGAGTCCCGACTTTTCCACAAGACGTCCAACCCTTATGTTCCCCCTATTCCTTTTCCAAGTCGTGTGAAGAACAAGACGCTCAACCCGTATGTTCCACCTATTCGGAGTGTCGTGAAGAAGGAGAAGAAGGATATCGAGCCTATCAACTCGTTTCCAAAAAGAGGAGATCCGGGAGGTTTCGACTTGAGCATTGTTTTGGATAGTGGAGAGACCGTCTCGGGATTGATGGATTTAGGAGCTGCGGTAAATTTAATGCCGCATTCTATTTTCGAGAAGATTAACTCAAGAGTCCTTCAACCTACTGACATGCGCATTGAGCTAGCAGACGGCACCGTGAGAAATCCATTGGGAGTTGTGGAAGATGTTACTGTCCTCGTTGGTGGACTTCGAGTCGTTACCGACTTTGTTGTGCTTCACGAGGGCCAAGGAGCGAAGAGCGCAACCGGTCATCTACTCTTGTTGGGACGACCGTTTATGGCCACCACTCGAGCTCGGATTGATGTAGGTACCGGTACATTGAGCATGGCCGGCGAAGGAGGTTCGGTAACGTTTTCGGTTTTTGGAAATTCACATTCTATTCCTAGTTCCTCTCTTCATTCTTGCTCTTTTGTTAAGCTTGCTAACCCTCTTGTTGAGGTAAATGGTTGTGAGATTTCTGACAGGGTAGCAACTCTTGAAGAATTCCTTGACGAAGAAGAGGATGACGAGTTCTTTAGTTGTGTGGATGAAGATGAGGACATTATCGAGGAATTTCTACAGAATTTGGAGGAGGTTGATGAGGTGGAAGAGGAAAGATCGACACTTGCGCCGAATGAAGAAGAGGACATAATCGAAGAATTTCTACGGAATTTGGAGGAGGTCGATGAAGTGGAAGAGAAAAGCTCGACGCATGCATCGAATGAGGAAGTGATCATTAACTCTTTTCTTTCTAACCTCACCATTTGTGAAACATCTTTCCTTGTAGAGTTTAACTCGAAGATGCTTGAGGAGAAGTTCGAGCTAAGTGTGGGGGAGTCGAGAGTTGATGATGACCACACTTTGGATCGTCGAGATTGTTCGAGAAGGGAGTATGAGTGTATCGCAAGGAGCATCAAGACGTCGCTTGGTGCTACGGGCTTAGGTTGATTGTATCCTTCGTCTAGCTAATGACGTTAAACAAGCGCTTGGTGGGAGGCAACCCACGTAAAAAAATATAAAAATTAGAACTTTATTTTTCGTAATTTTTCTTGTTTTAGTTTAAATTTTAATTTTTCGTTTTAGTTAGGTGTTTTTGCAGGAATTGGCGTCGAGGATCCAGCCTCTCATTTGGCCGATCGGCCAGATTCCTTTGGAAATCTGGACGATCGTCCAAATCCGTGTAACCAAGATCACCCAGTTTCTCATTTGGCCGATCGGCCAGATTCCTTAGGAAATCTGGACGATCGTCCAAAACCGTGGGCCAGGCAGTTTTTGATTTTCGATTGGCTCTACCTCAGCTCAAACCGAACCCGAATGATCCCCGATTTTGGTCTCCTCACGATCCTCGTTGGCAAGATCCCCGGTTCCGAAGTCCTTTCAATTAATCGTAGCCTTAAATTGTGTCTTTTTCGTTTTGGTTTGAATATTTTATTTTGATTTCTTTATTTTGTTCGATTTTACGCTTTGGTATTGTGTTTTGTGTTTGTTTTGTAGGTACTACTTGGAATTTCTCGGGATTTCAAGTGTGTTGGTCGACATTGTGCGATAAGTTACTTCTATCCCTTCCTTTTTATTTTCTCGCAATGAGGTCATTGCTTGATTTTAAGTGTGGGGAGGGGGGGGGGGGGGTCTTTGAAACTTTGGCATGATGTGTTTAATTTTGTTGAGTCTTAGGAGTTTATTGAGTCAAATAAGCATGTGATGATAGTATTGTGGATTGGCCGATGATAGAAAAAATTTGTTGATTTTTGGAGAAAAATTCATGATCTTTATTATGCATGGAACCTTGGCGAAGCGACGCATTTTATTCATTGAATTTGAAGTATGCTATGATGTCGGGAACTAGTTAGTTTGAACCCGTGAGATTTGAGCTATTTGTGCATATTTATGCCTATTCTTTGATTGAGTGATCGTGCATGCTTCATTGTTTCTAGAACTTGCCTTGTTTCTCCATCAAGACCTTAGTATATTTACGAACTAGGAGATGATCTTAGGCCATCTTTCTTTAGCCACATGATCCCTATACACTAACCTTGTTCGTAATCCTTTGTTTACCCCTTTTGAGCCTTTATTAGCCGTTCTTTGTGAAACCGGATGATAGGAGGTTTGGATGATTATGGGTATCCTTAGTTGTAGTTGGTGATATGGAAGGAGATAATTGGAAAATATTTGTTGTGGTGTAGAAGGAGAGAAAGAGAAGAAATTCTAGATGCTTGTTTAAGAGTAGTTAGCTATCCCTATGAGCTTAAAAAAAAGAAAAGAAAAAAAAAAGAGATAAGAAAAAAAAAATAGAGCCTTTGTTCAAATTAGAAAGAACATGTATTAGTTGAGCTCTAGAGAAAAAAAAAAAAAAGAAAGAAAGAAAAAAAGAAAAGAAAAGAAAAAGAAAAAAAAAAAAAAAAAAAAAAAGCATAAGGGGATAGTTAGCTTTGATTTGTATAGTTGATATTTTAGCATCTTTGAGTTTATATTTGGTGTGTTGGAGGGTAGAAGATGGAGATTAAAATCCATACTTTGGTTGGAGTTGAAAAAGAGGTTGATGATTTAGAGCATTTTGAGTCACTTAGCCTATATATTCCCTACCTTAACCAATGTCCCTACATTACAAGCTTATATAAAGACCTTTTTGATCCTAGTTTGTAAGTATTACATTAGGTGGAGATGTTGAGATTGAAGGCAAGCCTATGGTAAACATGTTGCATTGCATTGATGTTGAGTGAACCCTCTTGATGTGCATTATATTACATCTTTTCCTTGAGAGAGTTGAGTGTTCACTTTCATATACAAAATTTCACATGTTGGAGAGTGTTCTTTGATGGATTAGCATACTTTGAATATGTTGAGTAGATTGTGTTGATTGATGCTAAGGTTGTGTGCATAGTTTTGATCATGAACATGAGAGTTGTTTTTGAAAAGCTTTGAGGCCAATATAGTTCACGATACTTGAGTCTATTGTTTGTTTTGTTTTACTTGAGGACAAGCAAAGGTCTAAGTGTGGGGGAGTTTGATTGGTGTGTAAATGTTAGTATTTTCGTAGTGTTTTCGAGTCCGTTTTCGTTATGTTTTTGTGTCATTTCGTTTGTCTTTTGCTATGATTTGGTTGTTTTGGAGTCTTTGGTATTGTAGGATAAAAAGGACGGAAATGAGAAGAAATTGAGAAGAAAGAAGCATTATATCGAAGAGGGGTTCGATAGGAGTGTGTAGGCGAAAACGGAGGTCGATTTGGAGTTTGGACGAGGAAGATACGACCGAAACAAGAAAGGCGCGCAATCGTCCAGCGTTGGACGACCGTCCAGTGTACGGTGGACGAGCGTCCAGAGTAGAAAAGAAGCGCAGAGCGAGTGCGACGTTGGACGAGCGTCCAACGTACGTTGGACGACCGTCCAACGCTCCGGCCAGCTGTTATTTCCTTGTATAATTAGGTTTCCATACCTATTATATATACTATCCCTTGTGCACGAATTCTACACCCTTTTACATTAGTTTTAGTTTAGTTTTCAGCATTCAAATACTCTAGATTAGTTTTACTTTGTTCGGATCCGAATTCCTCGTTTAGTTCGTTTAATTCAAGTTCTTCGTTCTTCGTTTTTCGTCTTAACTTCGTAAGTTCTTTTATTGCTTTCGTTTATTTGCTTTAATTACTTGCTTTAGTTTTAGATTCGTTTTCTTAATTGCTTCGTTTAAGTTCCTTAGTTTAGTTCCGTTCTTTCAATTTTCAAGTTCTAGTTTAGTTTCGTTTTCCTTCGATTTCAATTCTCTCGTTTTTAAAGCTTTCGTAGTTAAATTTATTTGTCTTTAAATTTCCAGATTTTATTTTATTATGTCTAAGGTAGTTTATGCTTTCTTTATTGCTTTCTTTTCGATTATTGCCTAGGTAGATTTATTGCTTTCTTTTAGTTTAATTCTTAGATTTATTTCTTGAGTTCTAGATTAGATTTATTTGCTTTGATTTAATTGCTTTGATTTATTTTATTTGCCTAGGATTTAAAACTAAAACCCCAAAATCTTCTTTACTTGCTTTCTTAGTTTTAGGCTAGATTAGGTTTTACTACATAATTAATTGCCCTGTTAAGTTTTCCTTGAGATTCGATACTTTGGTTTTACTTGCTAGTGCTACGATAGGATTTCGTTCTATTGCGAACACTTTTTGGTGAAACAGGCTACATACGAGAAAGTCCTCAAAAACCCTCGCGACTACACAACCGAGGAAAGGAAGGAGGCCGGCCTCGATGATTACGCAAAGGGACTCATCTCCAGCACCGTGAAGGGCGTCTACCTGGCCAAGATCCGAAATCTTGAAACGGCCAAAGAAATGTGGGACACCCTCCGGTCCATCAGCCTTGGCTCAGAGGAAATGAAGGAGAACAAGCTGTCTATGGCGTGCAGCAAGTTCGATGACTTCAAAATGGTTTCGGGTGAAACCATAGAAGCGATGAAAATTCGCTTCACCGAGATTATTCTCGAGGTCGCTGCAATCAACCCGTACAAATATACGCAGCGCGAGAAGAATCTTAAAGTGATACGTGCCCTTCCCGCAAATTGGCACGTATACGCCGCCATGCATCCAGCCCGTTCGGACTTCAATTCTCTCACCACCGAAGATCTTTTCGACATTCTTGTCGGAAATGAATACGAGATGATCCGCATCCATGGATCAACACAGCCTTCCACCAGCAAGAAGGCTGATGAAAAGAACAATAAGGAGGTAGCTTTCAAGGCCGACTCAGCCTCAGCTGCTACCCCAAGTCCGATTGACGAATCCATCGTCAAGAAGTTCGAGAAGATGACTCTCAACTATGCTCTAGCTGCTAGGAGAAATGAAAAGCTCCTAGGGAAGGTTGTCAAATACAAAAAGTTCTATCGTGACAACAAGCGAAACTTCTCAAACCGCAACCACGACCGCCCTGACAAAAAGGGAGAAGGTAAACCCTCAACCTTCAATTCTTCTAACACACCCGAGGGTGGTTGTTTCAATTGTGGCAGGCCAGGTCACTACAAGACCAACTGTCCAGATCTTACCAAGGCAGAGAGAGACGAGCTCCGTGCAAAGCGCGATAAGAAGCTTAAAGATCAACGAGCTGCCATGATCGCCGAAGAAACAAAGGAAGCTCACCTCTCTGACAGTTCGTCAAGTGATGACGAAGGTTACATCGCTTTCGACGAAAGTGATGATGAAGAATGTTTCGTTGGAGAGCACCAACAAAACGAGGGATCTTCAAAGGTAGATCCTCAACCCATTTCACTTTCTTTTTCTGACGATGATTGTGCAGAAGAAGGTGATGAAGACCTATCCGAGGCTGTGTCTTGGGAAGAAATCAAGAAACAGCTCGATGACTATGCCGACCTCGTGGATACACTCAAAGAGGTCGTTGAAGATAATGCTGAGCTTATGGACAAAAATGAAAAATACAAGCTAGCATTAGAAGAAAGATTTTCTCCCTACGATGAAGAAAAGGAAAGGGAGATCGAAACTCTAAAGTCAAAGGTTGAAGAATTGACTTTACGGGTCAAGGAGTTCGATACCAGGGAGCTCGAGAAGGACGAGTCCCTCAAGACCAAAGATGTCGAAATACACAGCCTTACCTCAAAATTGGCTGACTTGGTAATTCGACACGAACTCTTCGTGAAAAAGGAAGAAAAACTTCAACTCACTTTGAGTCAGTTGAAGAAAAGTGGAAAGAAGCTGGAAGAAGTTCAATCCATGCAACGCAATCCGCGCGATCACTCTGGCATTGAATTTAATGGAAAATCCAAGGAAAGCAAGGATAAGGATTGCAAGATCACGTTCGTGAAGGCGCAGTCGTAGTCAAAGAATGTTCGGAAAGCTCATCAAACTCTTCCAGACAAGATGGTCCAGCTGAAGAATCCAGTTCGACAGCCCCAAGCCACCCTTGTAAAGCAACACAAGAAGGAACAGCCTGTTCCTCAAAAGAAAGAAAGTCGACCTGCCCAGCATCGTCGACCTGCCCCCTCTCATCAAAAGCAGGCTGTCCATCCAGGGCGATACCAAGGCCAGTACTATCAAAGGCCGTATCACCCTCAGTTTTTCTATCCTGCTCAACAAGGTTGTCACTGCCACTATCCTCAACGGTCTAACTATCAAGACTGGCAGTATCAATCTGGCTTTCATGATGAGCATCTATCAGCCTCGCCGTTCTCGCTCAAAGAAATCCAAGGCTCCCAAGCCCAAGACCGCCACTGCCTCGTCCTCAGCCTCGGATAGAAGCAGATCGGCAAAACAAATTTGGGTCCCAAAGGCCGTTCCCGCAACCGATGTAGCACCCAATCTCAAGTGGGTTGCTAAGTTTAACTAATTGCAGGTCGGGAAGGCTCAAAGAAGGAGCCAAGCAGCTCGTGGAGCTGTATGGATCATTGATAGTGGATGCTCAAAGCACATGACGTGTGACAAAACACTACTATATCAAGAACGAGACGAGCCACTTGTAACCTTTGGAGGAAGTTCTAAGGGACTTACGAGAGGCCAGGGCGATCTAAAAGTTGGTAAAACAACTATTTCTAACGTCTCTTATGTTGAAGGTCTTAATCATAACCTATTCTCTGTGTCGCAATTCTGCTCGAGTGGTAAACGAGTAGAATTCACCGCTAACAAATGTCTCGTGAAAAATGAGGAAGGAGAAACACTTCTTACCGGAATTTTGCAGGATAGTCTCTATATTGTTCAATGGACAGATTGGATAGAGACCTGCCTGGTCACAAAGTCTGATTCCGAGACAAGCTGGCTATGGCACAAGAGGTTGAGTCACTTGAACTTCAAGGCCATCAACAAGCTCGCACGCAACAAGCTGGTGAACGACCTGCCAGATCAAGTCTTCGATCGTGATCACATCTGCAGAGCCTGTCAAGCTGGAAAGCAAACAAGATCATCCTTTCCAAGTGTGACGGCTCAAGCTTCAAATCGAATTCTTGAGCTTCTCCATCTCGACCTTTTCGGTCCAGTCACTCCCTTGAGTATAAACGGTAGAAAATACGCCCTCGTTGTTATAGATGATTATTCTAGATTTACGTGGGTTATTTTCATGTACAAAAAGAAGGAGACCTTTTAGAAGCTACCTGCGTTGCTGAGCAAACTGTGCAATCAAAACGAGAAATCCATTATCTCCATTCGATCTGATCGAGGCACCGAATTTATCAATGCAATGATCGAGGAATATTGCACAAAGAGTGGGATTCATCATCAAACCTCAGCAGCTCGTACACCTCAACAAAATGGCGTAGTGGAACGCCGTAACAGGTCGCTGAAGGAAGCAGCTCGTACCATGTTGGATGAAACCAACCTTCCAAAGAAGTTTTGGGCAGAGGCCGTTAACACAGCCTGCTATACCCAAAACAGGTCGATCATCACGACCCGACATGGAAAGACTCCATACGAGCTGTGGAATAACAAGCTCCCCAGGTTAAAGTATTTTAAAGCTTTTGGGTGCTTGTGTTACATTCATAACAATGGGAAATCTCAATTAAAGACTTTTGATAGCAAGGCCGATCCAGGAGTATTTTTAGGATACTCAGAGATTAGCAAAGCTTATAGAGTCTTTAATAAGAAAACCCTAGTTGTGGAGGTAACACCTCATGTTGTGTTTGATGAATCTACTTGTCTGTACAGAGAATCAAGTACAGGTACAGAACAGCCCGCTGCTAACAGGCCGTCTAACTCCCCCATTGACGACCTGCTAGTATGGACTCCAAATGATTTGGAGGAGGATCAATCTGATCCTAGGGTCACACAGCAAAGGGGAAGTGATGCAAATGATACTTCGAGCTGTAATACATCAGCCGGACATAACCAGGCTGATCCCCCTCCCTCAGTCCCCAAGACTGATGCTGTTCATGACCTTACATCCCAAATCGAGCAGCTCGATAACACTATGGAGCAGCTCAACATCCAGGCCGAACAGCAGCCCGATCAACATCCCGAGCAACAGCGCGTGTCCACTGATCAACCTTCAACTCACCCGGAGTTTGATGAACCCATTAATGAGCCCGAACCAATCATTTCAAATGAAGAAAGATCACGACGCAGACGATGGATCGATGATCATCCGAAAGAGCTCATTGTTGGGAACCCAAACCAAGGAGTACGAACGAGAAGGACGATTGGTGAAAGCGCACTACTATGCTGCTATCTCTCTCGAATTGAACCCAAAGATGCCATTGAAGCTCTTCAAGATGCTGACTCGATTCAAGCCATGCAAGAAGAACTCAATGAATTCAAAAGAAATGAAGTATGGTCTCTAGTTGATCGTCCTTATCATCAGGGAGTCATTGGAGTCAAATGGGTTTACAAGAACAAGAGAGATGGATCTGGAGAAGTTGTCAGGAATAAAGCCCGATTGGTAGCAAAGGGTTACTGTCAACAAGAAGAAATCGATTATGATGAGACGTTTGCCCCCGTTGCAAGATTAGAAGCTATAAGGCTATTTCTAGCTTATGCCGCTCATCAACGATTCAAAGTCTACCAGATGGATGTTAAAAGTGCGTTCCTCAATGGCGTTCTCGAAGAGGAAGTCTATGTGGAACAACCTCCTGGATTCGAGGAGGGTGATTCAAGCAAAGTCTACAAACTGCACAAGGCCGTCTACGGTCTTAAGCAAGCTCCTCGAGCGTGGTATGAGACGCTGTCATCCTTCCTCATCGAATCAGGATTCAAGCGTGGTTCAGTCGACAAGACACTATTCACTATCAAAGTGAATGAACATATCCTTTTAGTACAAATTTATGTTGATGATATTATTTTTGGATCTAAATCTCCCATTTTGTGCGAAAAATTTGGTAACCTCATGACCGAAAAATATAAAATGTCTATGATGGGGGAAATGAATTTCTTTCTAGGGTTGCAGGTCAAGTAGTCCGATGAAGGAATCTTCATTAGCCAAACAAAGTACGCACATGAGCTGGTTGACAAGTTTGGTGTCAAAGACAGCAAGCCTGTCAAAATACCGATGCTCTCTGGTGGGAAGATCGACCCGGATCCAGAAGGAAAACCTGCCAACATAACACAGTACAGGGGTATAATTGGTTCATTATTTTATCTAACTGCTAGTCGACCTGACATCACTTTTGCAGTTGGAGTGTGTGCTCGATTTCAAGCTAATCCGAAGGAATCTCACTTGGAAGCAGCAAAGAAAATTCTTCGATACATCAAAGGAACCACAAATTTAGGTCTTTGGTATCCTTGTGATGATAATTTGTAGCTTACAGGTTATTCAGATTCTGATCATGCAGGGTGCAAGCTCGATAGGAAATCTACCTCGGGTACTTGCCATTTTCTCGGAAACAAGCTGATATCATGGTTTTCAAAGAAGCAAACTTCAGTAGCCACCTCCACCACAGAGGCCGAGTACATGGCCGCAGGAAGTTGTTGTGCACAAAGATTATGAAGTTGAAGTCAGTGAAGTGCCAATATTCTGCGACAGCTCGAGTGCCATCGCCATTACTCAAAACCGAGTTCTTCATTCAAGATGCAAGCACGTGGATATTCGACATCACTTTATTCGTGATCACGTGGAAAAGAAGAATGTGGTTATTGAGAAGATACACACTGATATTCAACGAGCTGATATTCTAACCAAACCCCTAGCCGAAGAAAGATTCAAAATGCTATGTGGAAAGCTAGGGTTATTGAATGTTGAGTCATCAGGCCGATCGTAAGCCTACTGTTGGTCCCGGTTTGCTATAGGAAAAATACGTAGAGGGGGGGGGGGGGGGTGAATACGTATTTTGAAGTTTTTCAACATCAATTCCTTAACTCAGAGTATAAAGTAAAGTGCTCTTTGGAAATACTAAGACCTAGCCGAGGGCTAGATCCAAAGCAATCACGAATCTCTTGACCTAAGCTTAGAGCTTGATCAAGAGTGAGACTTTACTCTTTGTGCGGAATTTGGCGAGCTATAATCTTTCCTAAGTAATTGAAAATCCAAGTTAAGTTTGTTTATATGCACGTGCAATGAATAATCGAATACTGTAAAGAGATTAAGGTAAGAGAGATACGACACGGAGATTTATAGTGGTTCGGAGATAACGCTCCTACGTCCACTTTGTTGCACGACGGCAACTGTTCTTTTCGCTCAAGAACTTGAAGGTTACGGGTCCTTCAAAAACCTGGTCGAGATCGGGCTTCACTCGCCTAGATCACACGACAGACGTAGTGATTGCGGGTTCACTACACAAACCTAACTAAGACTGGAAGCTTCACTCGCTTCAGTCAGACAGACAGGGAGATTACGGGCTCTCCTTACAGCCTAGTTTCGATCGAGCTTTACACAAACGATGTAAGTGTAAGCTTGGATCTCAACTCTACGATCGAGGCTTCTTCAATCGATGAAAGAAGGGCCTTGGATCTGGACAACCTAACAACGACACACAAAAACCTAACAGACAGAGTTTAGGGTTTTTGGTTGACGAAACACACTATGAAGAGCTCTTTACAATAAGTGCAAAGATGGCTAGAGCTCTTCTTCTAAGCTTGGATATGGAATGGGCTTAGACTCTAAGGGGGTGTTTGATAGGCAAGATAAAGCTAGATAAGATAATTAATCTTACCTTAATCTTACCTTAACTGGCGTTTGGTATCCCATATAGACTATATCGGGGGCCCGATATAAAGAGAAGGGCCCAATGCTATTCTACTGTTTCCTTATGATAACTTAACTGGCCTCCACCCCTCCGATAAGTAATCTTAACAAAACAGTAGCCCATTTATATCCCTATTTTCCCCTTCTGCCCTCATTTCTTTATGTCAAAATTCTTCACTGCGCGAGTTATTTCCTTTTCTTTCTTACCGGACGATGACTCATCGTCGACAAGGATTGAAGTAATAGGAGGTGATTTTTGTTTCTTATTCTCTCTCTTGTTGGACGACGGGATCTGAAGCATTAGGGTGTGAAGGGCCGGCGGCTTGGTGCCGACGAGTCGGCGACGGTAAATTTTTGTCAGCTATATCAATTCAAAGAGAGGGCCCAAAGAAGGAGGGGATGGATGAGCCTCAAACCTTTTAGTCGGATGACCCTTGAATTTCCGGCATAAGAGAATGAAATAAAGGAAGGTGGATGGTGGCCAAACCGCCATTTTCGCTAACCCACGCCACGATGGAGGTGGTCACTCTGGGTACATGAAAATTAGCTAATTTGTTCTATGGTGAATTGATTATTAATTTGGTTTTATTCTACAAAAATTGGAGAGTGGCTATGAAAGAAGGGAATAATTGAGGTACCCACTTTGAAAAATTTACAGAAGTGAGAGAAATGGTCCTTCAACCACTTTGTAGCTTTCCCCATTTCTCCATTTACAGAAGTGAGAGAAATTGGAGTCGAATATTTTTTCAGAGAGAGAGAGAGGGACACTAGTGTAAATATTAGAATTTTACAAGGATATTTTTGTCTTTACAGCTTTAATCTAGGGTTGGAATCTTGCCTACCAAACGCTAGATTAGTTATCCGACTTTTTTTATCTCGTCTACCAAATAACGTGTAGGATTAATAATCTTACTACTATTCACATTATTAATCCTAAGTTTATTTATCTTTACTTATCTCATCTTATCTACCAAACACCCCCTAAGTGTGAAGGTTGTGAAGACGAGTTCCGATGGACTGGAAACTCGGAGAACACTGGAAAACAAAGACTCGAAGATTGCTATGAAAGCTGGGGAGTGTTTGTTTGCAGTAGGCGCTCGAATGCTCAAGTAGTGTTCTACTCTTCTTCGTCTTCATCCTTCACTATTTATAGGCGGAGGGTTGACTGAGATCCGTTGCTTGGTTGGTGGCCTTGTCCCTCCTCCTCTCGACAGTACTTGCGCAGGCTGGCACCTTTTCAGACGTCCAGTTTTGGCATTTTGCCAAAAATGGCTAACTTACAAGGTTAACAGTAACTGGAGCGAGCCAGTACTGTTACGGCGCCTTTGTCGGCCTGGCAGTCAACTCCTCTGCTCCTCTCTTGAGTCGACACGTGGAGATCTCGTAATAAATGTGAAGATCTCCAGTTGACTGGAGTTCAAATTCGGAGCGGGAATTTGTGCTGTCGCTTTCTGGTAGGTAGTGGCTCGCTTCGCTTTGAAGTTGTAGCGGTCGCTCTGAAGTGAGTCGCTATACGGTCATATTTGTAGTGAGTCACTTGAGAAATAGATTTCTCGTGACGCTACTTAATTAAGTGTTGACTCGCGTTGACTCGCTTCGGCTTTTCTTTGTAGCGCACGCTTCGCTTCGCTTTAGTGGGTTCACTTGATTCCACTGTAGCGCTCGCTTCGCTTTGAACTGGCAGACTCACTTTGAATCTACTGTAGCGATCGCTTCGCTTCGCTATTCTTCGGCATGCTTCACTTCGATTTGCTTGACCCGCTTCGCTTTGGAAAACACACTCAAGTGAGTGGCCTTCACTTGAACTTTTGAAGCCTAATCTAAGCAAAATAAAAGAGCCATCCTAACAGAGTAGGCTTAGAAAAATTCTAACCTATTATCTACATCAAACTGGGTAGCTTGGGAACAGAACGCTTTGGGGTTTTGGGATCAAATCAAAACATTAAGATTTCCCTTATAGGTTCCCCCTTAACATATTTGTTCTTAACAATTCCCAACACCTACAGGCCGTCATTTTCTCAAACAGCCTGCCACTCCTTCAAAAGTTTGTTCGGAACCAATTGGGACCAACAAGCAGGCCGTCTCTATGTAAACAGGCCGATATTAAGGGGGAACAGGCCGTTACCATCTGAACAGGCCGTTACCATCTGAACAGGCCCTTACCATCTGAACAGGCCGTTACCATTTCTCCAGCAGGCCGATTCAAATGACAGACCGAATCAAATGACAGGCCGTGTCCACCAACAGGCCGTCGTCTATTAAAAAAGATCGACCTGTGTTCCTCAAATTGAGGGGAAACATTTTTAAGTGATCCATCATTTGAGGGGGAACAAAGGCCGTTATCTGTCTCCAGGGCGTATACTTCGCCAGGCCGATATCTAAAGTCCAGGCAGTTTCACCTCTCCAGGCCGATATCACAAGGCCAGTCCGTTCTCCGTCACAAGGACGATATCATCAGACCGATATCAACCTGAATGCAACTGCATTTATGAAGGGAAAATCAAAAGGGCAGTATCACCCTTTTGTCCTATGACTTCCTTAATACGCATTGATTTCTTCATTTATTAATGTTATTTATTTCTCAATGTGTTTCATTATTTAAGGGTCTGATAATTTGCAGAAAATGAGGAAAAAGGGAGTAATGATTACCATTTTTGTAAAACATCCAGTCAAGTGTCAAATATTGACACATTGACCGAGGCTGCATTTAATTCCCTGCCGTCTCTCTGAAAAAGTGCAAGTTATCGCACGTTCTCAATATCTCACGCGCGAATGTGTAACGTTTCACATTTCACGCGCACCCATCGTGTGGATGAGAATTAAAGAGAGATTTTCACCTTTTCAAATTCGAACAATCACAACCGTTCGAAAATTCTATATATATGGCATGCAGTTTTCTCTCAAACTTTACTTACTCACATCATCTTCTTCGAAAAACCTAATTTTTCTCTCTGCAAAAATTCAACCGCCGCCGTCGTGTTTATTTTTCAACTGCTGGTTCTCACTCGTTGCACAAAGATTTCACCGTGGTTTGTGCTATTTCTCTGCTTTTAATCTCATTTTTAAGTATCTGTTACTTATCTATCTATCTCGTTGCAGAAAACCAGCATCCATGGCACAAACATCAACCTCCGGTAGAAAGGAAATACAGTGGGTTGAAATCGAAGACTTCTTGAAGGCTCGCATCAAATTCGAGCCCTACATGGTGCGCGATAACTTCGGTTTTCGTGATCTTGACTCCATGTTTGCCTTGGTGGAGAAATGCTTTCCATTCCACCAAATCATCTCCACCCGGCCGGCGAAAAGTCTCCCCAAGATTGTATCTGCCTTCTTCTACAACTGGAACGAGGGTGATTCTGTGTCTTCCCACACAGTCTCCCTCGTAACCCAGAACGTCATGCACACCATCAATGTTCTTGACGCCGTTAAGTCCGCCTTCGGTATTGGGGATGGAGGGACGATGCAGCTCTCCGAAATCTCTCGGGATCAACTGCAGCAGGTTGCAGACCGAGTATTGATTGAGCAAAGGCAGTACGTGGCGACATCCTTCAAGAGGAACGAGCTGCGTCCCAAATACCGCCTCCTAATGGACTTCGTGCAGAAGTGCTTTCTAGGGCACATCGGGAATTACGACCAGGTCACCCCTTTCAAGTTTCAGATCTTGACGGCCGTAATCCTCGACCTGCCCATTAGTTGGGCCAAGTTAATGGTCTCCCTGCTCTGGGATGAGGCCAGGCTGATTGTGTGCAAATCAGAGGGAGAGGCCGTGGTGAAGGTATCTCTCCACAATAATAAACCGCTTCGCCTTGGGACGAAGGCCACCTGCATTATCATTTCCTTCTTCAAAAATAGGAAATGGTCCAATGAGCCGGCCTTCCCCCCTCTGTTTATTCCGAAAGATCTCCACCAGCTGGAGATGGCGATTGGGGTGGCGATGCAGATTTATTACAACTCCCCAGACAATGTCAGGGTGCACCTCGCCAAGTGCGGCGAATCCAAGGTCGGTTGGAGGATTCCACCTCGACCTGCTCAAAAGAAGAGGAAGGCCAATGTCGACCTGGTCCCCTCTCGCCCTGCCAAGAAGACTCTTCCTGTGAAGACTCCTCCACGGAGGACGCAGTCGGCCTCCGGTGATCCGCCCAGGCCGCTTCACAGGATTCTCCCCATAACCGAGGAATCTGCACCTCGCAGGGAGCCCTCGCCCTCCTCATCGCCCTCCCCATCAGCCGAACGGACTCTATCTCCAGTCCGTTCCGCCGCCGAGCCATCCGCCTCGAAGCAACGCCCTGCATCTTCTCCGCAGGTCGTTGTTCCCTCTCCAGTGAGATCCCCCCCAGTCCATCGTGCTGGATCCGTAGAGATCCAGGATCTCACTGCTGAAGACTCTCTGTCTTCCCCCATTCGGGACGTGCCCGTGGAGGAGGACGTCGTGCTGCCAATCCAGCCATTCTCTGAGCAGCCGATGTCTGCTACTCACTCCCAGGTCGCTACCATGAAGGCCGAGGCTAGGCTGAAGGTCATCGACCTGATGCCAGGGATAGCCCAACTTCCAAAGTCCCTCGACCTCGTCACTCGCCTCCAGTTCTATCTGGATTGTAAGTCGAGTTATTATTTTGTCTTCGAGGCCTTGCTGCAGGTCGTTACTCTCAACGACCTGAAGGTCGAGGAGTTGGCGCTGGAAGCGGAGTTTGGGTTCTTCAATGTGGGGGATGCGGCCTCAAACATTCGATCTCTTGTGCTGCGCCGCATGAAGGTCGAGGCCAAAATTCTGGGCATCGACCTTCGCCCCCTCTACATCAACTCTCGTGCTCTCTACAATTCCGCCGCAGAAGCTGGAGACGAGTTTAAGTTGATTCAAACTCCGGAGCAATCGCCATCCAGGAATGAGGGTGGTGATCAGCTTCTTGAAGCTGCTGCTCCGACTTCTCAAATTTCAAAGGCTGATGTGGAGGTGGTGCTCGATACAATCTCTGCCAAGCTCGAGTCCATCATCACCAGCCTTCCCGAGCAGATCAAGCAGGCCATTGCTGAGGCCCGGGTCGATATTGTCAAAGATGCCAAGATCCAGGCCGATGAAGCTGCCAGGGAGCGCGTCACGGACTTTGCCGTGAGATTATTGAAGGAATATACTGACAAGCTCCTGCCTGGCCAGCTCGAGGAACTCAATATGGCGTCCCGCGACCAGATCGGGGAAGTGTTGGAAGATTTGGCCAAGGTCGATGAGCGAGTATCCAATCTGACTTCTTCAGTCTCCAACTCGGCATCGACCTCCAACGAGCAAATCAACGCCATTCACGGCACCATCTCCTCCCTCCTCAATGGTCAACAGGAGTTGAAGGATGCCGTGACCAAGCTGCAGGAGGAGGATGCGACTCTTCTTTCCCTCATCAAAGCCCTTTCTGATGATGTCGAAAAGGGGGAAGAAGAAAGAGCCGCCGCCGCCGCGAAGAAGAAGAAGCCTCACAAATCCAAAATTCCTTCAACTTCCGTGGCTCCTCCTCCGCCTCCTCAAAAGAAGCCTTCCTCCCAGGCTGTCTCCTCCCAGGCCGTTGCCTCCAAGGCCGTTGCCTCCCAGGCCAATCCAATTTCTCTTCTTGGTGCTGCCGAGGCCGCTGCAGCCAAAGCCCGTCTGGCCAAGCATTCTGAACTTATTTCTGCCATGATTCTGGCCGGGGCGTCGCAGGAGCAGTCTGTTGATCCGGAGGAGCAAAAGCGCTTCATTGCCAAGCGCCGGGCTGATGAAGCAAGGAAGAAAAGGGAGATGGACTGGATCAGCCAGTCCGCCCTCGTTTTGAATGCTGGAGTCCAGCAGCAGGTCGTTGAATGGCTCGACGAATCGCAGAACAACCTGCTGCGGGAGCTCAACAGCTGCTTCATCCTGCTGCACTATTGGATCAAGGACCCCTCACTTCCTGCCGATGCCGATGACGCCTATGCAGCCTACATGCTCAAATTCCCTTACCAAGACTTCATTGGTGAGCTAAGGAAAAAGGCTGCAGAGGTCGGTGTGATGATAAGGGCCCCTGCTCAGCAATATTTTGCGCCCTTACTCCTAGGTGATTCGGGATACTTGGATTATTCCCGAATCGACCAATACATCGCACAGACTGCCATCGGCCTGGGCGTAAATGTTTCAAATTCCGATCCCGACTTCCGCCGAATCAGGGATGGAATTTATGCAAGTATGCAGTCAAAGTCGAGGGAGCAGGTCCAGGAGGAAAGAATTGCAGCCCGTGCCAAGATCCAGCAGATGTAGTTAGATGATTTTGTAATTTTTTGTTATTCATTTATGCTCTCAGCCTGTTGTAAATTCTCTATGTACTTTGCTATCGAGCTTAATGAAGCAAAAATCATCTTTCGTCCTGACGACAATATCTCTTTGTCCAGGCAAACTGCCTTTACTGCTTTATTTATTTATGTCATTATCTACCTTCTTATAATTCCTTATCAACCTTCATGATTAAAAATTATCAAGCTCTGATACCATCTTTCAGTGTTTAATCTCTTAGGAATTATTTGTAAGGTGTTTGGTTTTGACATCATCAAAAAGGGGGAAATTGTTGGGAACCCCTTACAGTTTGATTTTGATGATGTTTATCGAAACCACACTTAGGCATATTTTACTTGTTTAGGGTTAAGGCAGATAGATCGACCTGCTACCTGTTAGTGCAAGTCGATGCTCTCTACTGTTCATATGCAAGTTCGATCCACCCTGTAAGAGGAAGGTCGTGTATCGGCCTGCCTCATTAAGATCGAGCTGGCCTTATCCGCCTGTCTATCGACCTCCCCTATCAAGCTTCCAGCCTGCACTGCCTTAGAAGATTTCAAGAGCTGGATTATCAATCAAGGTCGATGCTCCGCCTTCATGGAGCGTCACGAACTGATCCTTGCCACGTCGTGTGCCAGCAAGGACGAATATTCCCAACGGCTAGAAGTAAGTCAGCTTCCAACGGCTAGTGCCACGTCATCCTGACTCCAACGGCTAGTTTTTCAAAACTGCCTATAAATACTTCAAGCCATATCGGTTTCAAGCACGGGAAACACAAGCTATCAACGCCATATCTCTGCCCAAATCTCTCTCAAAGTTCATATCCATTCAAGTGTTCGAAATCCGATTAGTTTCCCAAACACTTGACAAAGAGAGGTTTCCGATTCCGATAAACACCACAACGACGAAGCGTTCACTGCTGCTTGTCGTTGGTCCAACAACTTCTTCTCCGACTAGTTCGAAGTTAGAAAGTTTGTTTGTGTTCTTCGCCATTGTAGAGTTTAGTCAAGCTCTGTAATTAGGGAAAGGTTGTTTGTACGTTTCAGTACGAAGGTTGTAAGGGTCACGACCCATAACTCGTGTCTAGATATTTTCAGGTTAGATTGTATCTAGAACTGATACTCAGTCAGTATAAATAAGAGAGAGGTTGAATCCAAAGGTAGAGGGATTCTCAGGTCGAGTCGACCTGACGTGGACGTAGGAGGGTTTCTCCGAACCACGATATATCGCGGTGTCTCTCTCTCTCTCTCTTTATTTATCGCCCTTATATTTTCGTATCAAACTGACGAGCATCAACCTGCATATTCACGCATCAACCTGCTATCTGTCTTCAGCCTTAAGATTTTTCAAAGAGTAAATCAACCTCCACCAACTTCCGCATTAACAACAGTTTGATAAATCAAGCTTGATACCATACGAGCTTGATAGATCAAACTGCCTCTGATAGGTTCGACCTTGACAATCGACCTTTAGATCGACCTGATTTTCAAAAGTCAAAAACTGTTGGTTATTGGTGTATTCCCCCCCCCCCCCCCCATACACCAATTACTCTTTCCCGGGACCAACACCTAGCATGATACATATTTATAAATTCGTCACCGAACAACCTTTCATTCAATTACTAAACTATCATTATCAAATAATTATGAGTACCACGTGAAATATATGACTTGTGATGTAGAGTCGAAATTATATTTTAGGCACACGTGTTTCGGAGTTAATTCTAATTGGTTTAGGGTTAGGGTTTACTGCTACTCCCTCCATTTTTTTTCAGATGGCATGTTTGCTATTTTGTGACGTTTTTTTTTCAGATGACCTATTTCCTTTTAAACCCCAACAAACACCACTTTTATCTTTAACTTTACATTTATCTTTAACTCACACCACATATTAACTTTTTAATTATATTTCTTAAATATCGTGTCGAAAAGAAACAGGTCATCTGTAAAAAAACGGAGGGAGTATTATTAATTATTATAATTAGTTGTCTACTCTTTCTATTATGGATCTAAAAAATAGTGAGAAAATCCTGGCTTGCATCACCCTAGACATACGTGAGAACTGGGTGAACAAATCTTGTATTCTTTTGTCTTTCATAATTGTGTGTGCGCGCTTTTCCTAACACGACTTAGTTTATATTCACTGTAAACTACTCGCTCCGTCTCACTTTATTTGGCTTCATTTCCTAATCGTGACCTCCCATTTCAATTGACATGTTTCATAAATGGAAAGAATTAACCCTTATTTTTCAATATGGACCCCTTACTTTACACTTTTAACACTGTCAATAAAATTTCGTGTTGAAATAAAACAAGTCAATTAAAATGGGACAAAGAGTGTGCAAAAACGGACGCAACTTCATGCACATTTGATGGACGTAAGGAGTATCTATGTTCCCCATTGAGAAGTAAACTTATATTTTACCATCACTTGGCTGTTAAATAAATGGAATTAACTCCATGAGAGTAATATGTTAACCAAAATCAAAAGTGAAAAGATTGAAAAGTGAGATGAGAGGGGGGAGGCCGTGCAATAGTGCACGCTTGGGGGTGGGGCCCAAGGGGAAGCAAAGGTAGGGTTGTACATTACACAATTGCATATGCAATGTGTGTTTGGATTTGCAGTCACTCTAAATTGGCTATACATTTTCTGACAATCCCATTCCCCCCCCCCCCCCCCCCCTTGCGTTATCATACACTTCCATATATTATCCTTTCCATCACCTTTCATTTCCATTTTCCATTTTCCTTTTCCTTTTTTTCTTTTCTATGGAAAAAAAAAGTTTCATTTACTTCGAAAATATCCTACTAGTACTCCACTTAATCATCCAAAATTTGTCCCACTTATGACATAAAAGAAAACAACCGTGTTGCCGCAAGAGATGGCGATCTACGTCATCCAGTCCTTCGTTTCTGATACTCATTTCAATTTACGATATGTATGTAAGATTTGATGAGGCATGGGGATTAAGAAAAAAAATGTTTAAATAGTTGGCATTAGATATATGATAATGTTGATGAAACTGGATAAATGATAAAATTATTGGGAAAAATGGTAAAGTGCATGGTATATTCTAGCAGAAGAAATGTTATGCTACATACCTCGTGAACACCGCTCTCGTTTCTTCGACATTAACATTAATTTATTTCATTTTATACATTTGGTTTAGTTCTAATACCTTAAATATTGTTATTCACATTGTTAATTTTATAAATTTCATAAAAATCGAAGCTCGGTTTGTTCTTTTTGTTCTTTTATTAGTATTTATAGATAAAATGGACAATTGAGCTTCGATTTTTATAAAATTTATAAAATTTACGATGTGAATAGCAATATTTAGGGTATTAGAACTAAACCAAATGTATAAAACGAAATAAATTAATGTTAATGTCGAAGAAACGAGAGCAGTGTTCACGAAGTATGTAGCATAACATTTCTCATCCTAGCATATCCGTAATTTTGTAAATGAATTTATTAAACGCAAGTATTTTGAATTTAAAAGGTGTAAGAGAATTATTTCCTTCGGAAAAAATAACAAATGCAGTAGCATGTGATAAACATCCTAAAAATAAAATTTTGATAACGTGTAGACCCCAATACTAATCAATACTCCCTGTGTCTCTGTTTAATGATTTAAAAAAAAAAAATTATTTTATACCTTATATACGAATATAAAAGGCTCATTGATGAACCTTCGATTCGCGGCCCAATTAAAGTGAGAGTTTGTATGTGATTTGTGCGCGGAAGTAAAGGGAGATACGAGATTTATGTGGTTCGATCGATATGATCTACGTCCACGGGGAGGAAGAGAGTATGTTTTGTATTCAAAATAGTGTAACCGTGTACAATACAATCAATTCTCCTATTTATAGATGAAGTGAATGGCGGTTGTGAAGGTGAGAATGTGGAGGTGTGGGCAGTTTCCTGGCTCCGGTTTCTTCTCCATCAACCCACGTTCTGATCTTTAGGGCTCAACTCCCTGGGCCTGTTGGGCTTGTGCCGATCTGGACCTACTGGGCTTGTGCCGATCTGGGCCTGTTGGGCTTTGGGCCTAGGGAGATGGGCCATTTCCTATCACATCCCCCCCCCCCCCCAAAAAAAAAAAAAAAAACGTGGGGTGATGGAGGTGATGCTTTGTGTCTTTTGTTTGAGGGTTCCCGTGGTAGAAGCGACGTACCCCCTCGTAAAGTTGTAGTTCGGGAGATCCGAACTGAGCTTGGCATACCCCCTCGAAAACTTGGAGTTCGGAGGATCCGAACTGAGCTTGGCGTACCCCCTCGAAAACTTGGAGTTCGGGGAATCCGAACTGAGCTTGGCGTACCCCCTCGAAAACTTGGAGTTCGGGGGATCCGAACTGAGCTTGCGATCTTTGTTTGAATATTGTAGTTCGGCATTGCCGAACTCATCTCCCACCAAAACCATATAAAGTTGTCAGGTGCATTAAATGCGACTGTTGGGGTACCGATAAAGCAGGGATTGGACGGGCGATTCGCGAAACGCCGTTGCATTAACTAGCGTATTCAATACGCATTAACTCTTCCCCCCCTTTAATGTTGATGATTGGGAAAAATTAATCACTCACTCCCTTCAAATTGTGAAGAGCGAAACCCTAACTTCCGAATTCTCTCCACTGTTCCATCTTCATCAACCTCAAATTTCTGCAAATCTCCAGTACATCAAAAGTAAGTATGTCTACCTTGTTTTCCTTGTCTAGCTGTGATTCATCTGTGCCATCTACATCGGCGGCGGAAGACGTCGCCGTTGTTTCTTCATCTGATTCTCCGTCAATCTCGGCGGCGGTGGAAGAAACCGTCGCCGCTTCTTCTTCCTCCTCCCTTCCTATCCATTTTCCCGACCACATGCGTGCTTGCGTGCGGTCGGACCGTGAAGATCCTTATGGGGTAGAAGTAGAATTTCCAGAAAACCCCCATATTGCTTTTGGTAAAGTGGGGACTTACGATTCTTCTGTCTCCACTTCAACTCTCTACAGCCTTGCTGTAGAATTCGAATTTCCTCCTTCTGCCCTTCTTCTTCAACCGCGGGAGGGTGACCGAGCTTGTTGGCCCCCTCGCGGTTTCGTAACAATATATGTAGATCAGATTAAGGGTGGCTTGCGGGTCCCCTTTCCTGCCATTTATGGCGATGTGTACCATACCTTCAATCTTTCCCCCTCCCAGATCTCGCCGAACAGCATAACCCAAATCACGGGGTTCGGCATTGCCTGTGAGCGTCTAGGCATTCCCTATTCGGTCACAAATTTGGGGTCCATGTTTTCTTTCAAGGACCGGAAACAGGGATGGTATTACAGTTCCACCCGATCTCGGTACAAATTTTCTGTGGCCGTCCCTTCTAAAATTCAGGACTGGCAGAAGAAATTTTTCTTCTGTCAGTTCGATGGTGTCACTGAGTTCGGGTGGCACACTGGGGGGGTGAAACTGCTGCCGAGGCGGAAACAATTTGCCGCAGTCGCGGCACGATTTGCCGGGCTCGGGAAAATGCCAATGACTTTGGCCGAGCTCGAGTCGGTCGTACCGAGCCCCGATGAACCTTCCACTTCGGTGGATCCGGGGAGGGGTGAGGTTCCCTTTTTTTTTTTTTTTTTTTTTTTTTTTTTTTTTTTTTTTTTTTTTGAACTTGTTACTGACGTTGTTCGTTGTTCTCTGTAGTGAACATGGTGAAGGGAGGAAAGAAGGTGCCCGCCCAGAGGAAGAGGAAGGGTGAGGCCACTAGTTCGCCTGCTGATTCCAAGAAGCGGGCGACTGAGTCTTCAGAGAGGACCCGGTCAAAGATTCCTACTCCCCGATCTCACGGGGTGTCCCCTTTTGCCGCCGAGGAGACCGATGTGGGGGCGACTGGGAAGTTTTTGATGGGCTCGGCCTCGTCCGAGCCCGATGTGGCTATTACCGGTGTCCGAACTCCGACCCCCGTCGTACCCGGCCATAAGTTTCATCCCTCCAAAATTGTTGTAGCCTTCTCTTTATTTTGCTAACATTTGATTTGACGCAGGGGGTGGACACCGCTCTGGAGGATTTTGACCACGTTTATCGCGTGGTGAAGAGTCTTCTTAAGGGCTCGGTGAAGATCAACGACCGAGCTTCCGAGAAGATCAAGGACTTGGCTAGTGATAAAGCCAAGTTAGCCAAGGAATTGACCTCGTCTTCAGCTCGGGAAGACGAGCTGAAGAAGGAGCTCGCCCCGCTAAGTCCGAGCTCGCTGCTGCCAAGGAGAAAGCAGCGAAAAGCGAGGAAGAGTTGGCAGCGGCCAGATCTCGGGAACAGGAGCTCGCCGCCGACCAGGGCGAGTTCATACAGGCCCTCGTTGAAAGGGTCGTGTACAGCAAAGGCTTCAGGGCCTTGGTCTCTGCGCTGACCGGGCCGGCCAAAAAGCGGGCCGTGGCCAAGGTGTTGAGGCGTGCGGCTGCCGACTTCCCCACTCTTGATAAGGGGAAGTACGGCTATAGGCCCATTGATGATGACGAGATGCTGTGGATTTACTTCCGCCAGATTTTGAAGAAAGCCTCCCCCTTTCCGCTCGTCGGATACTTGGCCGAGCAGCGGACTCCCTTGACGGCCGCCGAGGTGCGGGACTGCCAGTTCGACCGGGACGTCGAGTTTGAGGACTTGTGCGGTCCTTACCGCGACGAGCTGGCAGTGCGGCCGCTCTCTTCCCGACGTGTCTTCCGAGAGCGAGGAGGAGGAGGAGGAGGAGGAGGAGGAGGAGGAGGAGGAGGAGGACGACGTGGAAACTGGCCACGTCGAAGGTGATGCCGGGGTGAAGGAGGCTGCCGAAACGCGCGGACCGAACACCGAGGCTGAACCTACTGGCGGGGTCAGTTGATCCCCCTCTTGTAATAATTTTTTTTTTTTATCCGAATTGTAATTGTACTTCTCAACTGTCAATGAAATCTTTTGTTCGGCTTTTGCTTATCTCTGTCACTTTCATTTCTGTAGAATAAATCATATCTTGACGTAACTTCATACTTGAACGAAATCAAGCGATTTAAAATTCTTCTTGATATCAAAGATGGCGAGATCGAGCGGCTTGATAAACTTGCCGAACACCTTCGGAATGAATTTGATGCCAAGTACAATGCACTGCAGATCAAAGCGGATGCCAATGAAGCTCGGTATCTTCAACTTAAAGAGGATTATGCCAATGCTGAGAAGATCGAAGCCGAGCACACCGAATATGAGAGAGTTATTCATGAGATCGGTGGGAAGACGATCTCCGAAGTTGAGGCCGATGCTCTTGCGGCTGTTCGCGGTGTGGTGCGCGAATGTAAAGATAGAGGTTCGGGCTCGTGGAAAGTTGCTGACTACATATCCGAGCTCCGATATCTCACAAACTTGTTCCCGCTAGTCCTAACTCGTCATCCGATCATGAAGAAGTGGCTTGATCGGTACCCACAGGTGCAGCCTGCCAAACAGAATGCCAGCCGATTTCGGGCACTGAGCCCGACTGTGCCATCTCGCTTGGTCAAAGATCGGCTGGACATGTTATTACCGGTGCAAAACCGCAGGCCTATCCCGAATCGCGGTGATGGGAATTACCGGGCTCCCTTGGTCATTCCGAGGGGTCGGAGTTCTGCGCGTGGCGCCACAAATCGGAGTGGAGGAAGCTCCAACCGTGGTGGTGGCGGCCGCAGCTCGGGGCAAAGCTCTCGGAAGAAGGAAGATGTAAATATAGACTTTTTGCTCAATCCGCCAACTTCCGGCTGGGCTAGTTATTTTAATTGTAGCAAGAGGCCAGATGAGGGCGGTCCTTCGAGTGCATAAACTGTAAACCTGCAAAATAATGAGTAGCTTTTTGGACACTTTGTCCTGTTAATATTTTTTTTTATTACTTTTTGGCTGATAGCCTATGTCCGAATTAGCATTTATGCTTTTATTCGTCATCCGAACTGACACATAGGTCGAGGTTCAGGTCTTCCGAAGTGGCTCGGGGACGCACTTCGGCTTCCGACGTTACACTTGGGTCTTCCCCCGGCCTTAGGATGGCAATTGCCTATTATCCATGGCCGAGGTGACACTTGGGTATTAATCGGGTTCCTGTTCTGCCGACCAGGTCGGTAGGGGTGGTCCCCTGTTCGTACGATTTTGTTTTTAGTTGTAACACTTGTCCTCGTCAGGATAGTGTGTAATATTGAGGTAATGCGCATATAAGTGGAGTAATGCAAAAATGACATGAACACAATAGAATAGAAACTAAGACTTTCATAACTTGAGAAACAATTTGGAAAACAGGACCGAATTTGAACAAATGACCGAACTGAACAAGAAAACTGAACTGAACAAAAGACCGACTGACATGACTCTACCCTACATGATGCTCCACATCTATGCATAATACCTCTTCAGATGGATTACATTCCATGGTCGCTGTATGGGCTCCCCGGACATAGTGGAAAGCCTGTAGGCACCTTTACCAAGGACCTCGTCCACTCGGTATGGGCCCTCCCATGTGGCTTCCAGCTTGCCGAGCTTGCAAGCCTTGCTGACCTCATTGTTTCGTAGGAATAGATCTCCTACACAATATTGCCGGTACCGAACTCGCCGATTATAATATCGGGCTATGAGTTGTTTGTACTGGGCTTCCTTGATGTAGGCTGCATCCCGCTTTTCTTCTAACAGATCGAGATCCGCACGTCGGCCCTCGTCATTCACCTCGGCGACGAAGTGAGTCGTGCGCGGACTGGGCAGCCCGATTTCGACCGGGATGACAGCTTCTGTTCCGTATGCTAGGCTGTACGGTGTCTCGCCGTTCGCTGTTCGCAGAGTAGTTCTGTAGGATCATAAAACATTTGGAAGGTTCTCCACCCATAGCCCTTTGGCTTTCTCCAATAGGGTCTTGAGGCCTTTGACGATTGTCCGATTCGTCACCTCGGCTTGACCATTTGCCTGGGGGTGGGCTACCAATGTGAAGTGCTGCTGAATTCGCAGTTCGTCACACCACTCCCTAAAAATTCTGTCCGTGAACTGGGTCCCGTTATCGGATACTAGAACATGGGGTATGCCAAATCGGCACACTATGTTCTTCCATACAAAATTACGGGTATTCTTACTCGTGATCGCAGCTAGGGGCTCCGGTTCCACCCACTTCGTAAAGTAATCGATTGCAACTATGAGATGTCTCAACTGACCTGGTGCTTTATCGAACGGGCCTACTATATCTATTGCCCATTGTGCGAATGGCCAGGGGCTTTGCATCGTTGCCAGTTCGGTCTGAGGCAGCCTCGGCACGTTGGCATGCAATTGGCACTTTTCACATCTTTGCACCAGCTCGGTGCAGTCTTTAAACATAGTGGGCCAGAAGTATCCCCACCTTATGATTTTCTTTGCGAGAGCCCGAGATCCGATGTGACTTCCGCAGGCCCCCTCATGCACTTCTCTCATGATATAATCTGCTGAGTTCGGTCCGACGCACTTGAGTAAGGGCTGGAGGTACGATTTCTTGTAGAGGATATTGTCTAGAACAGCATATCTCAATGACTTCGACAATATCCTTCTGGCCTCCGTCTTGTCTTCGGGTAACTCCCCCTTCATCAAATAAGCTAGGATGGGCGTCATCCACGTCGGCTGTGGCTCATCGTCCAAATAGTTGACCTCGGCCTCATCTATGCTCCTATGCTGGACGTCCTCCGCTGGCGAAGTACCAGGGGTCACTGCCAATTTGCTGAGAACGTCAGCTCGGGAATTCTGAGTTCGGGGGATGCGTTCGAGCTGGAAATATGCGAAGGCTTCTCGCATGCCTAGTGCTTTAGCTAGATACTTCTTCATCCTTTCTCCCTTCGCTTCGTACTTCCCTAGCATGTGATTTACCACCACTTGTGAGTCACTATGTACTTTGACGGCTGTGACCCTCAAATCTGCGGCTATTCGGAGTCCGGCCAATAGCGCCTCATACTCTACTTCATTGTTGGTAGTCGCGAACTGGAAACGAAGTGAATAGGTGAACTCTTTCTTCTCCGGGCTGATAAGGAGGATTCCTGCTCCGCTTCCCGTTTTTCCCGAAGCCCCGTCCACGTACATGTGCCAACAGTCTGGTGGTTCTGCCTCATTCGTGCGAACTGGCTCTGGTACCGAGGTCGGGCCTTCAGCCATTGAGGTTTCCACCAAGAAGTCTGCTAATGCTTTCCCTTTGATGGCCTGGCGAGGAGCGTAAGTAATATCATGCTCTCCCAATTCTATAGCCCACTTCGCAATTCGCCCTGATGCTTCGGGTTTCGTCAGTATTTGCTAAGTGGTGAGTCTGTTCGGACCTGAACAGGATGCGCGTGAAAGTACGGACGTAAACGCCGAGCAGCGTTGACCAGTGCCAAAGCGAGCTTTTCTAATGGCTGATACCGCACTTCGGGCCCTTTGAGTGACCGGCTTATGAAGTATACGGGCAACTGGCGTCCTGCTTCTTCTCTTACGAGAACCGCGCTGATGGCCTCTTCCGAGGTCGCTAGATACAGGAACAGTATCTCTCCTTCTTTTGGGACTGACAGTGTTGGCAATTTGCTGAGATAGTCCTTCAACTGGTTAAGCGCGAGATGGTGCTCCGAGCTCCAATTTAACTCGGGTGCCTTTTTCAAGATTTTGAAAAAGGGCAACTGCTTCTCTGCGGCTTTGGAAAGAAACCTGCTCAGTGCGGCGAGGCACCCAGTAAGCCTATGCACATCGTTGATCGATCTCGGATCCTTCATCTCTAGCACAACCTTTACTTTTGACAGATTTGCCCTTAGTCCTTCTTGGGAGATCCAACAGCCTAAAAACTTTCCCGAGGTCACAGCGAAGGTGCATTTTTTAGGGTTAAGCTTTAGGTTGACCTCGCGAAGGAGGGAGAGCACAGTTCGGAGATCGGCGATACTGGTACTCTCCTCCTTACTCTTCACCACTATGTCATCGACATAGACTTCCACTTCTTTCCCAATGTGGTTCTTGAATATTCTGTCTACCATCCTCTGGTAGGTAGCTCCTGCATTCTTCAGTCCGAATGGCATTTTGCGGTAGGCAAAGATGCCGAAGTCCGTGATGAATGCTGTCTTTTCTGCGTCCTCGGCATCCATTAGGACTTGGTGGTATCCCTTGTATAAATCAAGGAAGCTGAAAATCTTGTGACCGACCAGGGAGTCCACCTTTTTATCGATGTCGGGAAGAGGGTAGCAATCTTTGGGGCAGTACTTGTTGAGATCGGTGTAATCGATGCACATGCGCCATCCTCCCCCAGCCTTCTTGACCATCACCGAATTTGCTATCCAAGTCGGGTAGGTAACTTCAAACAGGATCCCAGCATCAAGCAATTGAGTCACCTCGGTTTTTATGACTTGATTTCGCTCAGCGGCGAAAGAGCGCTGCTTTTGTTTTATCGGTCTGACCTCGGGGTCGATCTTGAGCCGATGTGTGATGAGTTCGGGCAATACTCCTGTCATGTCTAATGGGGACCACGCAAAGACGTCTCTATACTCCTTTAGAAGCCGAATAACCTGTTCGCGAAGATGGGGGTGTTCGTTCAACCCAAGTTTGACGACCTTAGTGGGGTCGTCGTCGTATAGAACCACCTCTCTCTCTTCGGCAGGCGACGTCCTCTTCGTTTCCTCGGTGTTCGGTAATTGCTATGCTTGGGGCAATTGGGGTGGTGCCCCTTGCCCTTTGAGTGCTACATGCAAACACTCCCTTGCTACTTTCTGATCGCCTCGGATCACAGCTATCCCCCCTTTAGTCGGGATTTTGATGGCTAAGTGATATGTAGAGCAGATCGCCTTGACCGCATTCATCCAAGTCTGGCCTAAGATTATGTTATAGGGGGACTTGGCTTCCACCACGAGGAACTAGGTCACATCGGTGGAACTTCTCGGCCCTTCCCTATAGTAACTGGGAGTTCGATTGTTCCTAACGGATAGGTTTCTTCCTGCGCGAAGCTCCGTAGAGGTCGTGTGGTCGGCACAATCTTCGACTTATCCAACTCCATGTTGTCGAAGCAGTGTTTGAACATAATGTTCACCGATGCCCCGATGTCTATGTGTATTCTCTTGATAAGCTTATTGGCGACCACAGCCTCAACGACGATGGCATCGGAGTGCGGCACCATGGGAGGTACTGGGTCCTCGGCAGAGAATGTTATGGCCTCCTCTTTCTTGAGCCTCTTACTTGCCGGTTCTCTGCTCGGGAGGTTCCGTGCTCCGTTCTTGAGGGACGACTTTGTTTGTCCTTTGGCGAGTGCGGAGATCGTCGCCACGACCCCGTCGTATTGATAATCTCCGTCCTCATCGGCATCGTCTTCGCTGTGCTTAGCCTTCTTCTCGGCCTCCGAACTGCAACTTCCTCCCTTGTACTATCTTTTCTTCTTTTGACTTCGGAGGACATCTACTTGATTGACCCCCGCACTTCGGTCTTGATATTTCTTGAGTTGGCCACTGCAGACTAGGCTCTTAATGTCCTGAGCTAGGTTCCTGCAGTTCTCCGTCTCGTGCCCGTAGTCTTCGTGGAATTGGCAATATTTGTTCTTTGACCTCGGCTTGCCATCTTCTCGCATCGGCCTAGGTCTCTCGAACAGGTTAGCATACAACTCGAGGATTTCGGTCCTCGGCTTGTTCAACGGAGTGAACTGTGGAGTGGACCGTGGTGCGGACTGGGACATCGGCTGGCCCCGTTGCTGTGGTGGATTCTGCCGAGGTCCGAGACGAGACTCAATCGGACCCTGCTGAATTCGCTCCATCACCCCTTTACGAGGTGCGTCCTCTTTCTTTTTTGAGGTTTCACTTCGGTCCCCCTCCCTTCGACGTCTGGCTGCCTCATCTATCTTGGCGAACTTGTCTACTATAGCCCATAGTTTGGTAGTAGTCTTTGGTTCCTTCGCCAGAATCTCCCTGTAGAGCTGGTCCGAACTGATGGCGTTTTGGAACGCCGAGATGACGAGGAGATCATTAGTGCAGCGGGTCGATAAGCATTCCTTGTCGAAACGGGTCATGAAAACTTGCAGTGCTTCACCTCGGCCCTGCTTCAAAGTTAGCAGATGCGCCGGGATATGTCTTACTTCGACACGCCGGGAGAAGCTCCTAGCGAACACATTCATCAGATCGGCATACGATCTGATCGACCTAGGTGGCAGACTGTCGAACCACTCTCGAGCATTATCGATCAACAGCTCGGGGAATAGTTTGCATATGTGAACACTCCCTAGATTCTGGTTCAGCATGTTGTACTTGAATTGGCTAAGGAAGTTGCTTGGATTTCCTATTCCATTGTACGGCTTGATTTTTGGCACCGTGTACCCAACGGGCATAGGTGCGTTGAGAATTTCCTCGGCAAGCGGACTGATGATCCTCCCGAACGCATCAAAGATCTGCGCTCCCCCGGCCATGTGTGTTTGTGGGGGTGCACCATGGGGCGGTGCAGTTGCGTAGTTCGGCTGGACCACATGGGAGTTCGGCTGGGGAAATATCTGGGTCTGCCCTCGAACTTGTTGGAGATAGTGTCGCAAGTCTTGTCCTCCGGGTCTCTGCGGGATCCCCTGGCCGAACTGAGGGACTCCCTGTCCGAACTGAGGGATTCCCTGTGCACCGGCGTACTGGTTGAGGAACTCGCGCCCCGATGCCGTGGTGAGGTAGTTTTTCAGCAACTCCTCGATCCCAGGAAGTGGAGGAGGAGGCGGGGCTGCTGAGTTCGGCTGTATGACCGGGGAGAGATGAGCGGCTAAGCTCGGTCGGATGACTGGAGACTGGCGTAGTACTGCCTCCGGACCGAACAGCTCGCGCTCCCGATTTGCTGTGAGGTCCTACACATGGCCTTCTGGTGTCTGATGAGCTTGCGGCCCTAGGCGCGAGCTCACGGGAGCTCGGTGCGATTGGACTGGTTGTGCTTGCGAGGATGGGGGTGCCATCATGTTATCTGCAGCGCTCTGTTGACCGGAGTTTGGGACCTCCGGGATCTCTCCAGTTCCGGTTCGTTCATTAACAGGGACGTCATTGGGTTGTCCCGCGCCTACCGCTGAGGCTGGTTCCTCGGGTTGTCGTCGGCGGCTCCTTCGGCGGCGGGGGGTTCCTAGCAGCAACTGGTTCCCGTGCGGCATGGCTGGTGATTTTGAGCATTAAGAATCGAAAATTCGAACACGAATCAGATTCCCACAGACGGCGCCAGTGATGAACCTTCGATTCGCGGCCCAATTAAAGTGAGAGTTTGTATGTGATTTGTGCGTGGAAGTAAAGGGAGATACGAGATTTACGTGGTTCGATTGATATGATCTACGTCCACGGGGAGGAAGAAAGTATGCTTTGTATTCAAAATAGTGTAACCGTGTACAATACAATCAATTCTCCTATTTATAGATGAAGTGAATGGCGGTTGTGAAGGTGAGAATGTGGAGGTGTGGGCAGTTTTCTGGCTCCGGTTTCTTCTCCATCAACCCACGTTCTTGATCTTTGGGGCTCAACTCCCTGGGTCTGTTGGGCTTGTGCCGATCTGGACCTACTGGGCTTGTGCCGATCTGGGCCTGTTTGGCTTTGGGCCAAGGGAGATGGGCCATTTCCTATCACTCATAATATTTATTTTTACCACTTTTAAAACCCACCATGTGAAAAATATCCCCCCCCCCCCCCCCCCCCAAAAAAAAAAAAAAACATGCACAAACTACCCCTTTTATTATTTTACAATTAATTTTATTCTATATTTCGATTTTTCCTTTATTTTTTAAAAGACACTCACTCCTAGGTGAATGATAGATAGAGATGTGACAATTTCAATTTGTCCTTTATTTTTATTTTTTTTCACTCATGCACGACAAAATGTCATGCATTATTACTGAATTTGCATTCAATTTTGTTCAGTGATGAACAGTTAAAGCATGATATCCTATGTAAAATTATTCAATATATAGCTGCACATTGAAGCTCAATTCATATTCGAAGAAATTTCTTGAATTCGATTCCTCCCAAAAAAATTGAAATAGTTTCGTGAAGGAGAAAATACAAGGAAAAGACAACGAACATCCGATATTAAAATGTTTGTCACTAAACATTAGAAAGGAAATAGTATTACAAGTTTACCGGACTTTTTCACGCCAGGAAAACTTGGCCGGAAAATGAATCACGCCGGCAACATATAACGCCGGCGTGATTTATTTTCCGGCGAATTTTTCCAACGTTAAAAGTTCCAAATTTTTTGATTTTTTTTTTCGTTTCATGTTTGATACTACATGATTTCATTTCATGATGTATTTGAGACCTGTGAATGAATTATATATAATGATTTTTTTTTAATGTATATTAAGAGTTTTTATTTTTTTATTTTTGCAATGTATGTGTAAATCAAACGAAACTATAGCATAATATGAAGGGAAAAAATAAAGTAAGATTACTGTCATATCCTCACGCCGGCGTGATTTGCTTTCCGGCGAAACATCTCCGGCGTGAAATATGGTATAATGTAGAATAAATTTTGTTGTTTCATTTTGTATACTACATAGTTTCATGTAATGATTTATTTGATACCTATGAATTAATTATAGAGAATTAATGTTTTTTGATGTATATTAAGAGTTCATTTATATTTGTACGATGTATGTGAGAAAATTAAACCAAATTATAGCATGATATGAAGCAAAAAAATGAACTATGAAAAACAGGTCATTTCACGCCGGAGGTGAATGGCCGGAAAGTTAATAACGCCGGCCGTTAATCACGCCGGCGTGTTCGATTTTCCGGCCAACTTTTCCGACGTGAAATTGGCCAGTACCCTTAGTTTATTATTTTGTGTTGTTTTTTACATTATATGTTTTCATAAATTTAATAAATTTCGCCGTATGATTAAGCTGAGTTCATTTTATATCGTAGATGGATTACGTAAACATCAAAGTTTATTACGGAGGTCAATGGAATGGAAGAAGGTACGAGGATGGCAACGAGGTCGAATTTCTGTGCCCTGAAAGTGATTTCACATATTATGGGTTGAGATATACGGTAGCTCGGAATTGCAACCTGCTCGGAATTGATTTCGATATGTTCTATTTTTCGATATCCGAGAGCACTGGACGTACTAGAAAATCGAAATTGCAGTCGGACGAGCAAGTGTTTGAGTTATGCACTAAGCACCTAAGCCCAGAAGTGTACGTGATTATAAAAAAAATGGAGGCTCGTCTTCACATGTTGGTGCTTCGTCTTCACATGTTGGTGCTTATTCTTCTTATATCCATCAATTCGACCCGTCGTACCAGGAACCGTCTTCGTTCGAATTTGGCAACACATTTGGCAACACGGAGGATTTCCGTTCTCAGCTTGGTGATATCGTAGAGAACATCAATTCCACAGATTGGGATGAACAGGTGTATCAAGTCCACAACCTCGAAGGCAGTTCGTCCCATCGTGCCGCAAATGTTCGTGACGATCAAATACCGGACCTGAATTATACATCAGAAATGGATGAGCAGGAGGATCGGAACGAAGATGATCTCTTGCACGATGACGATGACGATGACGATGACGATGAATATGAGTCGTCTTGCGATGTCTCCACCGAGGACAGCGATCAGTCTAACGTGTGAGGTGAAGGTAGGCAAATTTCTAAGGCCCTAATGGCCGAGTGAACCGCCTGGATAGCTGAAGAAGGCGGGTTCAACAGACTGTTGGCAATGATGTTTCCAGACCTGCACGGTAGGAGCCAACCACCTCTGGATACTGATACGGAGCACATGAGGAATTTTTTAGTGCCGGTGGTCCCACTCCAGCCTACAAAATCTACAGTGTTCAACGAGGAAGACCGGCATATCGTTGATCTGTGGTATGGTGCATATTTCAAAAGCAAGGAGGATCTGTATACTGCCGTCGGTATGTGGCAGATGGAGAGTCGAAAAAATTTCTACGCCAAGTGGTCAGATAAGAAGAGGCTGGTCTTTAGATGCATGGCGGACGAAGATTGCACGTTCAACGTTCGTGCCATAAGCTCCGGCGGTAAATGGGCCATTTCAGTGTTTAAACTCGAACACTCATGCGGGCCCACCGGTATGCAAACGGTCGAAGTAAAGAAGATATATTCTAAAGTTATCGCGGCGTACTTTGCGAAGAGGATCCTACGCGACTCCGTGATAATGAAGCCTAGGATCATTCAGAACGAGTTGCTCTCGTCGTTCGGCATTAAGGCGAGCTACGACGTCTGCTTGAGGGGGAGGAATCAGGCCGTGGAGATTATCTACGGGAAACATAAAGAGTCGTTCCAAGATCTGTCCGCCTACCTCCATGCTCTTGAGACTTCAAACGCCGGCACAGTCACCGATCTCGACATAGACGAGGAGTGCCAATTTCGACAGGTGTTCGTTGCCCTCGCTGCGTCTATAGCAGCGTACAAATACGGGTATATAAGACCGGTTATATCCGTCGACGCCACGCACCTGAAGGGCAAGAACAGCGGTGTCATGTTCGTAGCTGTACCGAAGGATGCGAACGAGCAACTATTTCCCTTGGCATACGGCGTAGGGCCTATAGAGAATCACGATTCATGGACTTGGTTCGTGAGAGGTCTGAGGAGGGCTTACGCATTACAAGAAATTTGTTAATAGATAACAGTGCATACATAACGGATTTTTTACGCTTTTTTGGAAAGGGAGTGTGTGTGAGTTGTTTATTTCAAGGTCAAGAGGAAGAAACTTATAATATCGACCGTTATGTATGAGCGCATTTTTTTCATAGATAACAGTTTAGAAAATTTTGCGTTATGTATTTGCGTGTAGCTCTGAGCAATGATAACACTTGATACGAAATCATAATAAATAATGTTATTATACCTAACACTTTTATAATGGGTGTTATTTATGTATGGTGTTATTTTTCTTTTAATAACACTTAGAAAATTCGTTAACAACTACTGTTATTAAAACATTGAAAAAATAAAATAAATTCCTTAAAACTTTGAATTCTTCAGTTTCAGATCCAGAAATCCCTCTTTCGACTCTCCGCGATTTCGATGAAAAATCTCCCCCTCCTCTCAACTGTCCGTCGACCTCAGCCAAATCTGTGTTCTCAAATTCCGACCAGAGGGGATCAAATTCTCTGTTCATCGAGGCCGCCGACGCACCTCAGCAGCCCGCCGTCATCGGTTATCCCAATAGTTAAACAACAACCCTAATTGCAGCTCTTAGATTTGGATTTCAAAGATCTGTCCACCCACATCGAGCTTGTCGCTTGTCGCTGTTCAAGGTCTACTTCTCTCTCTCTCTCACCGCCATCTCTCACAGCAATTCCGTTTGCCGCTGCTATTGCAACAAAGCTTCGGCAATCAAAAGAAGTTTACTCCCTACCTCTTACCATACCCTGTATGCTTATGATTTTGTAGTTTAGAGACATTCAATTTCTATGATTTGTGCTCTTTTAATATCCATATTTAGGCTGGATTATTAAGTTTGGCTGGATTTTTAAGTTTTAGGTTTCTGCTGAATGCTTGGAGTCCAAATTGCTTTCAAAATTTCCATGAATGTGGTTTATATTTCTTTGAATTGGATATTATGTTCGATGTGAATTTTTATACATTTGCAGATAGAATAAATATTCTGAAATTACAAATCTTTTGAATCATACCAGGTTATTGATAGATCAGCGGGGCTTCCAAATGATGGCATGAGAGCGGTCTATAGTCTCTAATTGTAGCTAAGTACACGAGGTTAGTTCGCATAGCATTAAGAACAGGGCATCACAATGGTGAATATGGCACTGTAGCTCAGTATGTACTGTCCTAAGCTTGTTACATTGTCTTGAACTAGAGTTACTGAGAAATCGGTCAGTCGATGAATTGGCTTTCAACTAATCTCTTTCCTTGCCTACGGGATGTGCATATGAAGAACTCTTATCTAAGTAGTATATATGCTTTCTAGTTCAAGTAGCAATTCTTGCCTCTTGTTTTTTACATGAAAGCATTGATCCTACATAATTCTGCATATTGTTGGGATCAGCTGTAGTTGATTCTGTGTATTGCAGATTTTAGCTGTAAAAACTATCATTAAGTGTTTAGGAACACATGCTTATGGTTACTGCTACTTCTAAGTACTTTAACTATTTTATAAGTTTCCTTTTCTTAGAAAGGATATCATATACTATTCTTCAATTCACTATGTTTAGTAACCTAGTGTTATCTTTCAAGTATCTTCTTTGTGAGGAATTTGTCAAAGAAAAGTGTATGTTTTATGACAATTTTGCAGGTATTTGCAAATTATCTTTATCTGAAGTTTCATTATAACCATACTTTGGAAAGTTGTGATTAATAAATTACATATTGAGTTAGAGTGCATATCTTCTTTTCACAATACAAAAACTATTCATGAATCAACAAAATAACTCGTCCAAATAATTAACTATATTGAGTCACTTCATTTGTTGAATTTTCAGGTCCCTTCACAATAATTGGTGATTGCTTGATTTTTATGATGCAATTGGTATTATACTCATGATTCATATTGTACATCAGAATCAGATCAGGTAACTTGATGTGGTAAGGTATATTATATTTTGTTAATGAGTGAGTCAATAATTATTATATAGGCATATTATTATATTTAGTTTGATTTATGATGAGGATATGTTCATGTTTGTTTATAGGAGTTCAAGAAAAATGGTGTAGTACATCATTGAGCATTCAACTTGTGGATTATTGAGCATTCAAGGCGGTTTTACCATCAGCCACATGGTGAACTTTTATGATTATAAAACTAGAATACTTTTTGGTTATTTTTTACCAAGAAGGTTTGTGTTAGTAGTTGCACTTGTAATGATTATACATAGAACACGATAGTCTTTGGATAATAGTGTATAAAGAATATTTGATTTTCATATGTATAAATTTGTGATTTTATTAAATTTTATTCCTATATCTAAGAAAAATAAATAGAAAATCGAAAAAAGAAAAAAAATGAAGATCGAAAAAAAAATAAAATAAATAACATATTTATTATTTTTAATAACGGTAAAAAAATCATTATGCATAAGGATAGTACATTACAGAAAAATAGCGTTATGTATTATGTTATAACCGTTATCTAATTCAAATAGATAACGGTCGTAAACCGTCATGTATGAGCGTGGACTATAGATAACATCAGTATATATAACACTTGTTTTCGTACATAGATATTGGCATTTCGCCGTTATCTATGAGCGTTTTTCTTGTAGTGACGGGAACTTGACTGACGTGCTGATTGTCTCTGATCAGCACGTTTCGATCGCGTATGCAATAGCTCAAGTTTTTTTGGAGGCGCACCATGGGTTGTGTTACTACCACCTGAGTCAGCACATGATATACGGTTTGGTTATCGGTGCCATGTTCCAAAAAGCTGCGTACACGTACGATCGGGACGAATTCCACAGCATCATGGCCGAGATGCTTAACACCAATCCCGCTGCGTACCAGAAGGCTATGGAGAATGGACCTGCTAGGTGGGCTCGAAGCATGTGCCCTGTTCGCCGATTCAGTACCCTAACCTCGAACGCCGCAAAGTCTTTCAACAATTCCCTCCTTTGGGCACGTCGACTGCCTATAGCTGCTTGCCTCGATGTTGCGAAGCTCGTTATCGAACGATGGCTTGATGAGAGAAGACTTAAGTGTCGCAACGACACCCACCCCGTGTGTGAAGAGGCGAGGCGAAGAATCGGAGTCCAGTTGGAACGATCGCATAGGTACAAGGTCTCACGGATCAGCCTCGACGTGCCGCATTTCAAAGTGCAGACACTAGATCACGTATACCACGTGGACTTGCAACAGATGTTGTGTGACTGCAACAAATGGCAATTCGATTGCATACCGTGTGCACACTCGATCGCAGCAATGTCGTAAGTGAAACATGTTCTCTTACAACCGTTTATTTAATAATTCGTGTACGACTGACATTTTTTCCATTTCAACAGGGAAAATGGTTAGGCGGTAGATCAATACATTGCGCACTACTACAGACTGGATACGTATGCCAAAATTTACGACCGTCAAATATTTCCAGTTCCCAAAAAGGAAGATTGGACGGTGCCGAGGGCCTACACCGGTATAGAGATTCTACCCAACCCGTATGTCTGTCAGCCAGGGAGACCAACGGAACATAGACGTAGGGGGAGACGAGAAACATCAATCCGGCGTGCCCCTCGGAGAAGTCGTTAATGTGGCGAACAACACGGTGCAAGGCAACCCTGTGCAAACCAAGTCTATTGAGTAACTCCTATAAGTGTATTGTTTAATTTTGTTTTCATTAAAACTCGTTTATTCAATGTTTATTCAATGTTTTATGTGTCGTTTTAATCGTTAAGTGATATTAACAAAATTATATAACAAAATTATAAAAAAACAACAAAATGATTGAGAATTCGGAAATCACGCCGGACAAAACCCGCCGGAATACAAATCACGCCGGCGTTATTTTATCTCCAGCGGGTTTTGTCCGGCGTGAATTTTTCTATTATATTTCTTTTATTTTTCTTTTCGTATATTCATTTAAAAATTTTCAAGAAATTAAGGTAAATGCGTTACATGATTATTCATTTCAATTCTAAACATTTATGATTATTCATTTCATTTCTAAACGTGCAATCGAATTCTAAAAATTAGCAAAGATTCAAATTCACGTCAATTCAACATCATATGAACTTTTAAACATCCGCATAGCTAAAAATTCTACAGGCATACAACTTCTTATACTTGCAACATTTGTTGGTTGCGGTCTCTACGGCTGGACTCCCGCTGAATGCACGCTCGATGTTCAAGCACGTAACCATGGCACTGCATCGACTATGCTCACTCCCAATTAGCAAATCTTTTTTCCTAAAGCTTAGCTGAAACCTCGCCTCATCAGGTACTGGTTGCCGGCACTGCACCTAAATCCTTCTTCACTTGTAACTTCCCGGCATTGTCCAAGTCGGCGTACAATGGATCCAGCACCACAATATGTGTGTTTGGTATATTAAGGAGAACCGCAATATAATGATTTTGAACCTCCCATGGCAAAAGAACCTAAACAAAATAGAACGAGACATAAAAGATTATACAAACAAACAATTATGCAAATTATTGTTTCATTCATACCACTTGTGTGCGCCACTAGTTCGTTGTTTCGTATGTCGGTTCCCGGTTCTGAAGCAAATTGGATAAGTACGCCATCAGTGCCCAATTTTCCTTTATCCAATTGAACCTCACCGTATTATTGCCACCGAGCGACCTCAAAACATCCTCATCCATCATGCGTTCATAGACCCCCTTCAGATCCACCTTAAATCTCATTTACATACACGATTAAAACATGATAATATTAATCTCGTGCATAAAGGAATCCTGGGAATCAATTTCACGCCGCATAAACACGCCGGGAACGAATTCCACGCCGGGAGTGAATCACGCCGGCGTGATTTACTTCACCGGCATGTTTATCCGGCGTGAAATTGATCCCCGGGTTTCCTTTCTGACGTGTATTAAATATTTAAAATTGCATGCCAAAATAAATATGAATGACACTCTAAATTGGGTCTATATGAACATACCATAACTTGCGTATTGCATATCATCAGTATACCACCCGCAAATTGCGGGAGAACTCGATAACCGTCTCGTAGTTGTTTAGGCAGAGTCATGAGACAAATCAAGCATCTGTAACAAAATTAAAATTTTATGAGCATATATAAAGTACGTAACCATACAATACAAAATTTTATATAAAACACGTACCATTGGGTCCCATGGTACCCCTTCATTGATCATCGACATTAAGTCTCCGGCAGTCACCGTCTCGATTTGATCAGGTACATGCACCAACTTATAGGTGTAGCGAACCATTGAGAGCCAATTGTTGAACTGTTGGGAATTGTTAAGGACCAACTTGTTAAGGGGGAACTACATGGGACATTTTACCAATGAAGTAATTTGTTTTGATTAGATCCCAAAACCCCAAGTGTCCTGTTCCCAAGCGACCTATTTTGGTGAAGAAAATATGTTAGAATTTTTCTAAGCCTACTCTGTTAGGATGGCTTGTTATTCTTATTAGATTTTTAGACTGCAGGAATTCCAAGTGAAGGCCACTCACTTGAGTGTGTTTTCCAAGCGAAGCAAGTCTACCGAAACCAAAGTGAAGCGAGCGCTACAGTGGAATCGAAGCGAGTCCACCAACGCATAGCGAAGCGAGCGCTACAAAGGAAAGCCGAAGCGAGTCAACGATGGTCAACATTTATTAAAGCGGTCACTTCGGAACCCCACTTCCCAAGCGACTCACTACAAATTGATTATGAAGCGACTCACTTCAAAGCGGCCACTACGACTTCAAAGCGAAGCGAGCCACTACCTACCAGAAAGCGACAGCACAATTCCCGCTCCGAATTTGAACTCCAGTCAACTAGAGATCTCCGCATTTATTACGAGATCTCCACGTGTCGAACGCGGAGAGGAGCAGAGGAGTTGACTGCCAGGCCGACAGGGCGCCGCTACAGTACTGGCTCGCTCCAGTTACTGTTAAGTTTGTATCTTAGCCATTTTCGGCAAAGAGACAAACTGCGCACCTGCAAAAGAGTCTGTCTGCGCAAAGTACTGTCGAGAGGAGGAGAGACAAGGTCACCAACCAAGCAACGGATCTTGCCATCTCTCCGCCTATAAATAGTGAAGGATGAAGACGAAGAGAAGTAGAACACTACTTGAGCATTCGAGCGCATACAGCAAACAAACACTCCCAAGCCTTTGAGCAATCTTCGAGTTTTTGTTTCCAAGTGTTCTCCGAGTTTCCAGTTCATTGGAACTCGTCTTCACAACCTTCACACTTAGAGTCTAAGCCCCACTTCAAATATCCAAGCTTAGAAGGAGAGCTCTAGCCCACTTTGCATCTACTGTAAAGAGCTCTTCATAGTGTGTTCTACAAGCAAAAACCCAAACCTCTATCTGTTAGGTTTTTGAGTGTTGTCGTTAGGTTGTCTCGATCCAAGACTCTTCTTTCATCGATTGAAGAAGTCTCGATCATAGAGTTTAGATCCAAGCTTGCACCTACATCGTTTGTGTGAAGCTCGATCGAAGCTAGGCTGTAAGGAGAGCCCGTAATCTCCCTGTCTGTGTTTTGACTGAAGCAAGTGAAGCTTCCAGTCTTGTCTAGGTTTGTGTAGTGAACCCGTAATCACTACGTCTGTCGTTAGATCCAGGCAAGTGAAGCTCGATCTCGACCAAGGTTTTTGAAGGACCCGTAACCTTCAAGTTCTTGAGTGAAGAGAACAGTTGCCGTCGTGCAACAAAGTGGACGTAGGAGCTTTATCTCCGAACCACTATAAATCTCTGTGTCGTATCTCTCTAAACCCTAATCTCTTTACTATATTTGATTATCCATTGCACGAGCATTTAAACAAACGAACTTGAATTTTTAATTACTTAGGAAAGATTTAGCTCACCAAATATTCCGCATACACGAGTAAAGACTCCCTCTTGATCAAGTGCTCACTTCGGTCAAGCAGGCAAGCTACATACTGTAGATCTAGCTTCAGCTAGGTTTTAAGTATCAAGTGAGCTCTTTACTTGTTACTCTGAGTTAAGGGATTTGAAGCTGAAAAACTTCAAAATACGTATTCACCCCCCCCCCCCCCCTCTACGTATTTTTCCTATTAACAAACCGGGACCAACAAGTGGTATCAGAGCGGCGGTTCTTTCGAGCCTCTGCTTTGCATATCCGAAGCGAGTCCCCACTCGCTTCACGTTGTCTCACTGAACCGGATCCTATTTTCCTAAGTGCATCAAAACCTCACCCACGCATATTGCATATACTGCTGATAGTTTGCTATGTCTACATACAGCGCTTCAAATCTCCCACAGTTCTCGATCGAAGGATACGAGACATGGAGTTTCCGAGTCGAGAGCTTCCTATGCTCCATCCACGACCGGATGTGGGAAGTCATAGAGGATGGACCAATCGAAATCAAAAAGGCCATATCTGTAAACGTCCCAGCTGCTGAAGGACGCGAAGCCCATGTCAGACAAGAGTACGTCGAGAAGGACAAAGATGAATACAATCCCAACGACTTCAAGATCGCCAACCTTGATAAAATCGCACGTCACACGATGCAGAGCACCGTGTCTGATGCCTATCTACCACGGATAAGGATGTGCGCAACGGCAAAAGAAATGTGGGAAACCCTAGCCCTCATTTCTCAAGGCACAGACAAAATCAAGGAGAACAAGCTCGCCGTTCAGATGCGGGAGTTTGAAAGTCTGATAATGAAGCCAGGAGAGACCATCGACGCCTTCGAGCTGAGGGTTACAAACATCATTGCAACTCTCAACTCGCTTGGGAAGGAACTCACAGATAAGGAAGTCAACCTGAAAATTGTCCGAGCTCTCACAAGGAAGTGGCAGACTATGAAGGAGCTGTACCTAGCTACCAAGGATCTATCAAAGCTCACACCGGAGATTCTGTTCTCCGAACTCAAAGCTCATGAATTTGATCTGAATCGAATGAATCTCGATGAAGAGGATGAAGCTCCCACGACGTCAAAGGGTGTAGCCTTCAAAGCTGCCGAAGGGCCAAGCGAGCAGTCGCTAGCCAAGATGACGAGGGAAGAATTGGAAGAACACATTGCGTTCTTATCCAAGAACTTCAACAAAATGAATTCTCGAGTAGGCAAATACAAAAGATTCTACAAACAGTACAAAGGGAGGAGCACTGATGCTCGAGAAGGAAAAGGGAAGAGAGAAGAGACAACCAAGCCGATCCCGCGAGACATGATGGATGTGGAGTGCTACCACTGCCACAAGATGGGCCACTACAAATCCGATTGCCCAAAGCTGAGTGCGAAGGAGCGAGAGGAACTGAAAGCAAAGAGGGATGCTCCAAGGCGAGCGCTCTTAGCGAGTGAAGTGCCGGTCGCTTCAACTGAAGATCCAGCAAGCGACTCCGATGCATTCACAGATCCCAACACCAGTGAGGGTGAAGATCTTGGATTCATGGCGCTCACCGACGAGGAAACAGGAGAGGTATTCATCTATCCCTCACCTAGTTCAATTACACTCGCACACACTCACCAAGAGGAATCAAATTCCACGACATGGAGTGAGTTGCTTGACAAGCACATCAAATTGTCAAGTGACCACAAAGTGCTGCAACAAGCTTTGTCTCAAAGCGAGAAGGAGAATCGAAAGCTAGCCACTGAGCTTGACCAAGTCAAACATAACTTAAGGGCTATGTCTAGTAAGTTCGAGGATCTCTTCGCTAGACATCAAACTTGGAAGGAAGGTATGAAACCCAGTCCGCTCTAGTTGCCAACTTGAACAAAGCTTCATATGCTAGGCAGGCGCTAGAGAACTCACTTCTACCTTTTGGTAGAAAGGGAGGACTCGGATATGAGGGTGGACCTTCCAAGCCGACTGTCTTTGTTGGTGCTTCTCACACAACACCATCAGTCACTTTGGAAATGCCCACTGCATCCAAAGCGACCACTAACAAAGACAAAGGCAAACTGGCTGAGAATCCTAAGAAGAAGCCAATGAAGATGTCTATATCTTCAAGGGCCGAAACTATGGGCAAGCAAAGATCAACTGTTCCTAGCACTTACAATGCTAAATCTTACCAATCCAAAGGTAAAGGGAAAACAGTTGTAGCTTCTAAACCTCAAGCCAAGACACGAGAGACAAAGGATCTCCCTTTCAAGAAATGGAGTAATGTCTATGTGTCACGTTACCCGGACTGGAGATGGTCCAACCGGACTAACGTTGAGGGGGAAGAATTCGAAGCACCAAAGGGGCCGCTTCGAACTCCCAAGGTTACTCAAGCGAGTCGGGGTCAAAACCCTAGTTGGACCGCTTCGAGAAAACCAAGTGAGCCGCTTCGACAGTCTAGAAATCCTAAGTCAGTCTCTAAACCCACAGCTAATCCGAAGCGAGTCGCTTCAGGATACAAGCAAAGAGGGAAGAGCATAGGTAGGACTGAAGCGAGCCGCTACCCCTCTTGCACACACTGTTGCACGTGTGAAGCTGCTTTAAGGCAGAAGTCACAGTTTTTGAAGGTCGAGAAACCCAAAGCACAAGCTTCCCTTCAAAAGAAAGTGAAGCAAGTGTGGGTACCTAAGGGAACTAACCTGCAAGGACCCAAACTGATTTGGGTACCAAAATCTGTCTAATTGCAGGTGAGCGCCGTGGATCCCATGCCAAGTGAAGGTCAACAAATCTGGTACTTGGACAGTGGATGTTCAAGACACATGACCGGCATGAGAGCTCTACTTCACGACTACATAGAGAAGAAGGGTCCACATGTCACCTTTGGTGATAATTCCTGAGGAAGCACCAAAGGGTACGGCGCACTGAGAGTCGGAAAGCTCACAATTGAAGAAGTCTCCTACGTGGAAGGACTCAAGCACAACTTGCTATCCATTTCACAATTTTGTGATAAAGGATACAAGGTGGAATTCATTTCCAACAAGTGCATAGTGAAGAGCAAGCTCACATCCCAGATTGTGCTCACTGGAGTTAGACAAAGGAATGTCTATATCGCACAATGGGACAGCTGCAAAGAGGAGACGTGCTTAGTAGCAAGGAGTACTACAGAGATAGGATGGCTATGGCACCGACGCTTGAACCATCTCAACTTCAAAGCAATCAATCGCTTAGCTCGAAAGGGTTTGGTGCAAGGCATACCAAATGAAGTCTTCATCAAAAACCATCCATGCTCACCATGCCAACGAGGGAAGCAGACGAAGAAGCACTTCGCCAGTCTCGAAGAAGCTTCATCAAAGCGAGTGCTCGAGCTGCTTCATATGGATCTGTTTGGTCCAGTCACTCCAGTTAGTGTAAATGGAAGGAAGTACACTCTAGTTGTAGTCGACGACTTCTCTCGCTACACTTGGGTTGTATTCCTCTTCAGCAAGAAGGAAACACTGACCAAACTGCCACAACTGCTCAAGCGATTGGCTGTGGAAAAGAATCAAGCTATTGTAACCATTCGCTCCGACAAAGGCACAGAGTCTTGAATTCTACCATTGAAGCGTACCGTACGGAGCATGGCATAGCACATCAGACCTCTTCAGCACGCACACCACAGCAGAATGGAGTTGCTGAAAGAAGAAATCGAATCATCAAAGAAGCCGTTCGAACCATGATTGCAGACTCGAAGCTTCCAATGAAGTATTGGGCTGAAGCTGCCAATACAGCATGCTACACGCAGAATCGAACGCTTCTCTGCAAACGGCACGACAAAACACCATATGAAATATGGACAGGGAGAATTCCTAACATATCTTATTTCCATATTTTTGGTTGTAGGGTCTTCATTCACAACAATGGGAAGTCGCAGTTGAAAGCTTTTGAAAGCAAAGCTGATGAAGGAGTATTCTTGGGATACTCTACATCTAGCAAAGCCTACAGAGTATTCAACTGTAAAACCCTAATTGTGGAGGAATCACCCCATGTCGTATTTGATGAATCTTCTTTAAGTCTTCCACAGGAACAAGCTCAAGCGAATGAAAAGAATCAAAGCAAGGAACCCGCAAATCAACTCACTTGGGATGTGCTCGATGAAGATGATGAGATCAAAGACTCAAGCGAGCGGAATCCCAAAGGAGAAGTCGAAGCTGCCCCCAAGATTCCTGAAGCAAGTGCAGGCCAAGCACCCAATCCAGTCGCTTCAGATAATGAAGCGAGCGACAAAGAAGAAGATGAAGATGAAGCTGGCGGATCAAAACGTGCGTGGCTTAAAGATCACTCACCAAGTCAAATCATTGGAGATCCATCCAAGGGTGTAGTGACCAGAAGTCAAGTGTTTGGATAAAGTGCCATGTTCAGTTGCTTTCTCTCAAGCATTGAGCCATCAAGCGTGGAGGAAGCCCTAGCCGACTCTAACTGGGTGATCGCCATGCAAGAAGAGCTGAATCAGTTCACCAGGAACAACGTATGGTACCTCGTGGATCGTCCCAAATTCCAGCACGTTATTGGCACCAAATGGGTGTTCAAGAACAAGACTGACGAGGACCACAACGTAGTGAGGAACAAGGCGCGACTCGTTGCCAAAGGCTACTGCCAAGAGGAAGGAATCGACTTTGACGAGACCTTCGCTCCTGTGGCACGGCTTGAAGCTATCAGATTGTTTCTAGCCTATGCAGCAGCAAAGAAGTTCAAGGTCTATCAAATGGACGTGAAGAGCGCGTTTCTCAACGGGGAGCTCAAGGAAGAGGTGTATGTGGAGCAACCACCGGGTTTCGAGCAAGGAGATAAAGTGTATCGATTAAAGAAAGCCCTATACAGGTTGAAGCAAGCTCCCAGAGCTTGGTATGATACACTGTCTCAATTCCTAGTGGAAAATGGATTCCACAAAGGAAAAATAGATCGAACCCTATTCACCATCAATCATGGAGATGATATGCTATGGGTTCAGATCTACGTGGATGACATCATATTTGGATCACCAAACCAGTCGCTTAGCGAGAAGTTTGGAGAGCTTATGAAGACCAAGTATGAGATGTCAATGATTGGCTTGATGAGATGCTTTCTAGGTCTTCAAGTGAAGCAGCAGGATGATGGTATCTTCATCAATCAAGCGAAGTACACAAGAGATATGCTTGCCAAGTTTGGTGTTCAGCATGCCAAAGCTGTGAAGATTCCGATGAACACGAACTGAAATATGGAGCCAGACATAGATGGGAAGTATGTGGATGCTACAGACTACCGAGCCTTGATCGGATCCCTTCTATATCTCACTGCAAGTAGGCCAGATATAGCATTTGCAGTTGGAGTCTGTGCTCGCTTCCAAAGCAACCCCAAGCACAGCCACCTTGAAGCTGCTAAGAGAATTCTTCGATATCTGAAGGGCACTGTCAATATGGGGCTGTGGTATCCAACGGAGGACAATTTGGAGCTCAATGGATATTCAGACGCTGACTATGGAGGGTGCCGAATTGATAGGAAGTCAACTTCGGGCACTTGTCAGTTCTTGGGAAGCAAGCTGATCTCATGGTTTTTGAAGAAGCAGACGAGTGTAGCTACTTCAACGACTGAAGCCGAATATATGGCCGCTGGAAGCTGCTGTTCTCAAATTCTATGGCTTCGTCAGCAGTTGAAGGACTACAATGTTGAAGCAAATGAAATTCCTATATTTTGCGACAACAACAGTGCGATCTGCATCTCTCAAAATCCAGTGCTTCACACCAGATGCAAGCACGTGGAAATCCGACATCACTTCATTCGTGATCATGTCGAGAAAAAGGATATCAAGCTCGAGAAAATTCATACCGATCTCCAGCGAGCAGATATCCTCACCAAGCCTCTAGCTGAGTCACGTTTCAATCAGCTATGCATGGAATTAGGGTTATTAGACCCTGGTGAAGAGTGCTAGATCCAGGATGCATGAAGGAGTGGTCGCTTGTTCTTTTTAGCGTCACTCGCTTCGGATCTTCACCAACTCAAGCGAGTCACCTCAAAATTCCACTCACTTGAAGAAATTGAAGTTAGGTGGAGAAAGGTGGAGTATTGGAAGAAGTTCCCTACCAACTTATAGGTATTGTTAAGTATTTGGTTAAGGGGGAACTAGTGCTTACTCTCGGAGCAAGCTACTTCCAAAGCGAGCAAAGAATGCTGCTATCTTGAATCTTGCATCGCTTCATTCTACCCTTCCTTGGGTCAAGCAAGTCGATTGCAAGTTCATTATGTAGTTAGTAGGAGGAAGCTTGAAGGTTTACCTTTTTCTACAAAAGGTTGCAGGGCTGGTGACATGCTTCTGCGTAAAATACGAGATTGTCTTGTCAGAGCATTCTCATTGTCATCCTGTCCATTTCTGCTCTGAGATAAGGACTTGTACTCATCCCCCATTCGTCGTGAATATGTACACTTACGTGAAGCTCCCCTCAGGGTTGTAGTAAGCTTGTGTACCATATTCATTTCCTCCCCCATTCACTTCGATGGAGGACTCTCTAATTCGTAGAGGAAGATGAATACCATGAAGATGAATGCCAAGAAGATGAAGTACTCTACAGGTGGTATCAACAAGCTTCAAAGCGAATGCATTCACCAACACGTGGATTCAACAACTTGAAGTCCAAAACAAATGATGTCTTCAATAAGTGGTATCAATCTCCTACGAAGTGAGATTGACTGGTAAGCGTTTCAATTTTAAGTACACTAAGTGAGCTGAAGCGTGCTAGAAACCTTCACTCACTATGTGGAAAATATGAAATGAATCTGACACAAATACAAAGAGGAAAACACTCTTGTTTATCCTCGAAGTATGTAAGTCAGAAACATTTTAAATTAAGCAAAGAAATCTTATTCCAGTCACTACACATGACGAAGCGAGTGCCACGTCACTCAAGCAAGTCATCGCAAGCGAGTGCGGAGCAGTCACGCCAAGCGAGTAGAAGCCAAACGGTTACTCTCGTAGCGAGCGGATACGAAGCGAGGCTTATGAGCTGTCAGCACTCGAGTGCAAAATTTCACTTTTTACTTTAGCATTTAATGCAGCGGCGCGTAGAAAGAGGAATGACAGGCGCGTGGACGTCAAGCCAAGAAAAGCGGGAAAATCGCACTCAATCCAGCCGTCGAATCTGAACCGTTTTTAAATCTCAACCGCTGGATTGACGCCTATTGGAGAGACGAATCAAAGGCTGCCACGCGGTAACGCCAAGTCAGTTTGACGGTTCATTTTTCCTGTGATGACGCCGGACACATCAGATCCATCACCGAGAGTCCGCCGCCTCCGCACAGGATCTTCGAAGATATTACTGTCTTGCCCCTGCCTCGACAGCCGAACCCTAGTTCTATATATATGTAACTCTGAAGGCCTGCAGAAATATTTACAAGTCTCAAAAACTGCCATTTTCGTGAAATCTCTGCACATCTGCAACTTCACGAGTCTAAAACCCCTCAAAATTTAAAACTTTTCTCAAATCCTTCTACACATATACCATGGGCAAGAAGGAGAAGACCGAAAGGATGGAGGATTTTCTGAAATCCCTCAATGATAACATCAATGTGGAACCACATCTTGATGAAGATGTGGTGACTGAAAACGGATTCTTCCGCAGGGCTGTGACCACGGCCGGCCTGTGGAAGTTCGTAACGGCGAAGCCACAGCAGATTCTGGCCAAAGTCGTTGCCGAGATTCTCTTGAATCTCAAGGAAGGAGAAGAATCGTCAACTTTCACTCATCCACAGAGAGGAACAGCGGTGGAGATCGAGCTAAGCAGAATAGCCGGTGTGTTCGAACTGCCGATGGTCGGACCGGTGTCACTGTCAGAACTGGGTATGTCTACCCAAGTGGAATACGCTCGTTTTGCCAAACGAAGAGGAGTAAAGTTTGGAAATCCAAAATTGAGTAACATCAGGAACGACTTGAAGGGTCCGTTCAACCTGATCTGCGAACTGTACACGAAGTCTGTACTGTGTGGAGTTGGTTCGCTGAGCCAACTGTCAGACACCAAGATCTACGCCACTTCCATCATTATTGATAGCTTGACAGGGACAAGCTTCAACTGGCACCGCTGGTTCATCAACCAGATTCACGAAGTTGCGGCAGACTTCAAGTACGAACAGGGAAGTACCAGCGAGATCGTTCGAAAGGGAAAGCTGAAGTTTTTCTCCAGAATTTCTTACGCTCTGGAGACGCTGTTCGAGAACATGCGGTGGTCAGGCAAGAGGGAGACGGCATCGTACAAGAAAAACACTCTCTACTTTGATTCATGGAAAGCTGAGAAGCTCCCGATGGACCGGGACTGCGTCAATGTAATAGTCCTTCCTTCCGCTCCAGTCGCTGAATCCTGTAGCGAGGCGGAGGAAGAAGTTCGAGCTCCTTCATCATCGAAGCGAATTTCAAGGAAAGCGAGGTCAAAGCGACCTCAGAGATTGAGAAGCGTTACCACAATAATTGAAACGAGCGAGGCTGAGGAGCAGCCGCTCGTGAAGATAGCTGAAGAAGAACAACCCCCACCGGAAAAAGAGCCACCCCAACCTTCACCATCCAAAGTCCAAACACCTCCTACCCAAATCCAAATCCAACCAACCACCACCATTCCAACCACTCAAATTCCTACCTCACCCCAGGAATCATCTTCATCCTTCCAGATTCCAAATATTCCATTCCTAGGCACGGACCTCACTGATGCCTACAAACTTTTCTCCGCCCCACTCAATCCTCAACCAGAGACCAACCAACCCGAAGCTACTGAAGCTTCCACTCCCAACTCACAATCCTCATCAGCCGAAAGCGCTGATACCGCCCAAATAGCCAAGACAGCCGAAACCATCCCCTTTACCATCCCTGGAACTCCCCAATCTCCGACCGAGGAAGAGAAGATCCTAGAACGCTATGTTAAGGATCGAGAGCAAGCGGCCGAAATCATCCTTGATCGCTAGCCCTCCTTGAAGATGTCAGACGACTTCTTCACAAACGCTGTAGACTTCCTCACGTACATCACGTACAGAGGAACAGAGTACTACAAAATCTTCAATTTGCGCAGAGCGATGAAGGAGGAAGTGATTGAAGCCAAGGAGATAGAGGCCCTCACGTTTGTCGGAGTTGATGGATTCCACACCTTCATCAACGAGGTCAACTACTGGGATGTGCTTGACGTACGGGTGAAGAAGGAGTACCCTGATGCGCCCATCCCAGAACGTGAGCCTTCACAGCATGAACTCCAGTTGATCAAGGAGCATGAAGCTGAGGTGGAAGTGAAGGAGGTGGTGATCTCTAATCTGCAGAGTGAGATCACCAAGAAGGATGCGGAGCTTGTCTCGAAGGTGTTGGAGGTCAATAATCTGCGTGCAGATTTTGACAAAAAGAAAGCTGAGTTGGAGAAAGTTGTTGAGGAGAAGGAGAGACTAGTGGAGGAGAAGGAAAGCTTGCTGGAGAAGAAGGAGAAGCAAGCGGAAGAGTCAGCAAAGGACGCTCACGAGTCCAAGCAATTGCTTGAGGCTGAGCGTAGCAGGCTGAAGGAAATAAATGCCAAGCTTGTGGCATTGGAGAGTGAAAAGAAGGATCTAAGGAGGAAGTTGGAGAGAGAGAGGAAAGAGTTGGAGAAGAAGAAGGAAGAGGAAATCAAGCTCGGAAGTGAGCGGACAAGGGAGAAGCTGAAACTCCATGGCCTAGAAAAGGAGGTCCAAGTGCTAAACAGCAAGCATGACGAAGCAAATGCTGAGTTGAAGAGCCGGAGGAAAGCAGGTCTCGATGTAGCCCTCAAGCAGGCTCAACTTGCTAACGACATCGAGAAGGCACAGAAGTTGGCAGGAGATTTTTTAGTCAGAATGGCCAGCGCTGCTCAAGTCTACGTAATGCTGAAACAAAGAGAGAGTGCTGTTACAACTGAAAAAGCAGAGCTTGCTGCTTCCAAAGACTTCTGGTATTTCAACTTGCAAGAAGAACGAAAAAGGATGAAGGATTAGATTGAAGCGGAGCTGGACGCTCGCTTCAGACCTTTAGAGCCGTTGGAGAATTTGATGCGGTCGGTGATAGAAAGGGAGAAGCAATGCAGCTATCTTCTCGACGAAATCTCCATGAAGACGGCAGAGCTCGTTCTTTGCAAGGAAAATGTGTTTGCAGCACGGTCAGAAAAGTTGCTACACGACGTGCTGAACAAATTGACAGTCATCCACCAATCCATCAGCGGAACGGTGATTTCAACGACCCCTGGCAGTCTTGATGATGCCAAAAAGGGGGAAAGTATGCAAAGATTAACCATTCAATCTGGAGAAGTTGGAGGATCAAGTAGTGGAGGAAGAGCGATTGAAGCCAGTGGCTTGATCGCAGGGGGAACTGGAGATGTTGGAGACAGTGCTGTTGATGAAGAAGTTGATGAAGCTAGAGCTGAGCTAGCAAGGATTAAGGGCAAATGAAAGGCAACAGAGGAACCCCGCTTGCCGCTGGCCGGAAAACTTCTAGGTTCCTGTTCGAACGTAAAGTGAAGAAGAAGAACAGAGAATGATATATTTTTCATACAAAGTTGCTGCCCTGTTCACGTACATTTTATATGAAACCAAAGAAAGCTAAAGTCGGGAAATAGAAAAACACGACTTAAGCTAAACAACTAAACCCTAGAATCTACGCCAGACACGTGGCGAAAGATCCAACGGCTAGAATTTAAAGCTGACCAACGGTAAAAGAAAACAGGGTTCGAATCCTAAGAAACGCAAAAATAAACACGGACAGCAGCAACACTTCTTCCACTTCATAATCAGCTTCAACCACCTTCATCTTCATTCATAATAATCATCAAATCTCAACACCCCCCCTCAAGATGGAGCTGATGGAGATCAATCAGCCCCATCTTGGACAGAAGAGTGTGAAATCGAGGGCCAGGCAATGACTTCGTGAAGAAGTCTGCAAGTTGATTAGCAGAACTTACAGCAGTAGGAGTAAGAAAACCTGCCAAAAACTTCTCTCTCACCACATGACAATCTATGTCAATGTGTTTGGTTCTTTCATGGAACACAGGGTTTTGAGTGATTTGGATGGCTGATTTGTTGTCACAATGTAGAGGAATTGGAAGGGAAGAGGCGAGTTGAAACTCCTTCAAGAGACCATGAATCCAAACTAGCTCGCGAGTAGTGGTTGCCAATGCCCTGTATTCAGCTTCAGCAGAAGATGATGCCACAGTAGCTTGTTTCTTGCATTTCCAAGAAACCAAGCTAGGACCCACAAAGATGCAATATCCAGTGAGGGATCTGCGAGAATCATTGCAAGTTCCCCAATCTGCATCTGAGAAACCTTGCAAAGAGAAATCTGAGGAAGTAGGATAGAAAACTCCCAGAGAAGGGGTTCCCTTCAAATATTCAATACATGCACACCTGCATTCCAGTGCTCCTTTGTTGGAGAGGCCATGAATTGGCTGAGTTGTTGGGTAGCATGGGATATATCAGGCCTTGTTAAGTTGAGGTAGAGTAGCTGTCCTACCAGTTTCCTATATTCCTCAGGATGTTTAAGAAGTTCATCAGTTCCTTGATTTAATGATAGACCAACAGGAAAAGGAGTTACTGCAGGCTTGCAGCACAACATACCATTAGATGATAATATGTCTAGCACATATTTTCTCTGACATAGAGAAGTACCAGCTTCACCTCTCATAATTTCCATACCAAGGAAAAACTTGGCTGGGCCAAGATCTTTGATGGTGAAAGCATCATTCAATGAAGACTTCAAGCCTGTAATGAGATCAATAGAAGGGCTGGACACAATGACATCATCCACATACACTAAGAGGCAGATAAAAGTATCTTGAGAACCTCTAGTGAACAGACATGGATCATGGGGTGATGCTGTGAAACCCAGGGATCCCATAAACTTAGAGAATTCTGCATTCCACTCACGAGAAGCCTGCTTAAGGCCATACAAACTTTTCACAAGCTTGCAGACTTTTCCTTTATCAACCCCGTGCAGACCTTGTGGTGGTTGCATGTAAATTTCATCCCTAAGATGGCCATGGAGAAAAGCGTTGTTAACATCCAACTGATGAAGAGGCCAACCTAGAGATGTAATAACTGCAATAAAGACTTTCACTGTCACCAAATTTGCCACAGGAGAGAAAACCTCATGATAGTCAATTCCTGACTCTTGTGTATAACCTTTGGCAACCAACCTTGCCTTATACCTTTCCACACTGCCATCTGCCTTAACTTTTGTTTTGAAAATCCATTTGCAACCTATTGGTTTCTTACCAGAAGGAAGATCCGTTATTACCCAAGTTTCATTCCTCTTCAATGCATCAAGTTCTTGGTTGATAGCAACAACCCACTCTGGGTGTTGAATTGCTTCTCTAAAAGACTTGGGCTCAGACAACATAGTCAGATTAAATAGATAGGCAATGTGAGGCTTAGTAATGGCAGTGTTGATTATGTAGGGAAAAGTTGGAGGGGCAACTCCAGTACTGATTGTAATAGGATTGGTAGTAGACACCTTACCTACATAATCTTGCATCCAAACTGGGGGTTTCACAATTCTGCTGCTTCTTCTCAATAACTGAACTTCAGATTGTGGGGATTCTGTAGAGGAATCATCCACTGCTACATCTTCAATAGAAGGAGAAGGTTGTGGACTAACAGATTCTGTAGAATTATCATCAAAATCCAAATTAGAAATCCCTGGATGCTCCATGGGAGGTTCTGTTAGATCCACAGTAGGTTCCAAGAAAGGGAACTTATTAGTAACAAAGTGAACATCCCTCGAGATGAACACCTTGTTAGTATCTAACTCACATAAAACGTATCCTTTGTGGGAGGACTCATACCCAATAAAAACACATTTTAGGCTTCTGGAGGTAAATTTACCTTTAGAGGGACAGAGATTTGCTGCATAAGCAAGGCATCCAAAAGGCTTTGCTATGCCATAGGCTGGTGCTTTCTTGAAAAGAACTTCATGGGGCGTTTTCCACTTCAACACCTCTGTTGGCACTCTGTTTATCACCCAAGTTGCAGTGAGTATGGAGAAAGGCCAAAATCTCATAGGAAGACCACTGTGAAACATCATTGCTCTAGCAGAATTAAGCAGCATCCTGTGTCTACGCTCCACTATTCCATTCTGCTGTTGAGTGTACACACATGATTTTTGATGAAGAATCCCAAGAGAAGAAAGAAGAGTGTAGACTCTTGAGTTAATGAATTCAGATCCATTATCAGATCTAAAGACCTTAACTCTTTCATTGAAATGATTCCTGACCATAGCCAAGAAAGACTCCAAGATAGAACATACTTGATCTTTAGATTGCATCACATATGTCCATATGTTCCTACTGTGATCCTCCACCAGAGTTAACACATATTTAGCATTACACAAATTTTCATCACCATATGGCCCCCAAACATCCCATGTATTATCTCAAATAAGGAATCAGATCTTCTGTGCAAAGTAGGGAATGGATTCCTGGTTTGTTTAGCCTTTAGACATACTTCACAGTTTTCAAGTACCTCTAACGCTGCCCTATGAAATGGTGTACCTGCAATTTTCATGTGTTGCATGGCTGTAATAGAGGGATGTCCTAAATAAACATGCCACTGCTCCACAGTTAAAACATCTGGATTGTAGAAGCTCAAATAATGTTTCTCTGTGGCTGTACTCAGAATCCACAACCCAGTCAGTTTGATCCATGCTAGGCAAGATGGAAAAAGCAAAATGAGCATCAAAGGGAGCAACCTTCTTGTTGGGATCTTGCACAAAAATTGCTTCAGCTTTGTTGGTACTGCTTCCTCCAGATTGTTGTTGGAAGAATTGACCCATGCACTTCATCATTTCTGTGTGTATTAGCTTAGAAATGTCTGATGGTTGTTCCTTTTGTGTTACAGCTCCTCCATTTCCTTCATGTTCACCACCTCCTTCCACATAATTAATTCTTTGCTGACCCTTTGCTTCTTTCAGTTTCTTAAACCATTCAGGCACTCCATGTAGTTTGAAGCACTCATCCTTAGTGTGGCCCATTTCTTGACAATAACTGCATTTCTGCCTTCTTTTCTCTTCTTTGCTCATCCTTTTCTTATAAGGCTCTGTATATTGTTTCTGAAACTGTGATTTCTGCTCAGTAGGCTGTGTGTGAGCACCATAATTCTGCTTATTGATGTTCATTGCCATGACTCCTTTTCCATCTGTTGGAGAATCACTCAACTGTTTCTGATCCTCCACTTGAACCACCATGGCATATGCTTGATCCAGTGTAGGCCATGGCTTCTGCAAAAGAATCTGAGTTTTGGTATGCTCATACATATCATTCAAACCTGCCAAGAATGCTACCAGTCGCATCTGCTCCTGCCTTTGGATATTAGCATCTTTGGCCTTACATACACAATCAAAGGGAGGCAAAAGCATGTCCATCTCATCCCAAAGAGCATTCAATTGATTGAAGTACATAAATACACTGAGATTCCCCTGCCTAAAAGAGTAGATATCTCTATGTAACTTCAATATTTTAGGACCATTCTTAGTACCAAATCTATGAGTCAAGGCAGACCAGAGTTTAAAGCAACCATCAATGTTGGAAAAAGCATCAACAAATTCCTAAGATATGCAATTAGTTATCCATGTTGACACCATATAATCAACCTTCAACCAACGCTTGTAATATATAGAATCCGAACTTGGTTCAGAAAATGTACCATCAATAAACTCCATCTTACTTCGCGCAGCAAGAGCTCTCTTCACAGATTTACTCCAATGAAGAAAGTTTGATCCTGTTAGTTGAGCTGAAACAATCTGCATCCCGGAATGATTCGTGGCTGGAATGAACAAAATCTCCTCGATTTGGCGAACTCGCAAGCCGGATTCTGGATCAACTTTGTTAGCTTCCTTTTCTTCTTTAGATCTACGCTTCATTTCTTCCTCATCATCAGAGATGTGAACATCTTCCTGTTCCTCCTTCCCCATAGATTACAGTAGTATAATAAAGACGAGAACTTGCTTAAACGTACGATCAGAACCTGGCTCTTGGTACCATGTTCGAACGTAAAGTGAAGAAGAAGAACAGAGAATGATATATTTTTCATACAAAGCTGCTGCCCTGTTCACGTACATTTTATATGAAACCAAAGAAAGCTAAAGTCGGGAAATAGAAAAACACGACTTAAGCTAAACAACTAAACCCTAGAATCTACGCCAGACACGTGGCGAAAGATCCAACGGCTAGAATTTAAAGCTGACCAACGGTAAAAGAAAACAGGGTTCGAATCCTAAGAAATGCAAAAATAAACACGAACAGCAGCAACACTTCTTCCACTTCATAATCAGCTTCAACCACCTTCATCTTCATTCATAATAATCATCAAATCTCAACAGTTCCTCAATCGCCGCTCACCCCGTTGTCCCCGGTGTTCCTTTAACTAAGGAACGACAGATTGCTGAGGATGAGGCCCTCGCTCGCTCTATGGAGAAAGATTTCGAGCTTCAAAGAGCAGCTACTCATGCAGGCGCATCCTCTCAAGCGGCTATTCCTGCTTCTGCAACCATCTCTTCACAGGCACTCACTTCGGCCTTGGCCGGAATTGTTCCTGCTAATGAAGCTGCCACTGCTGCTACTCAAATGCCACCACCGCCACCTCCTGCTCAAAAAGTATCCTTGAAGCGGTCGATGCCTGAATCCAGAGAAGATGACCCTGCTGCCAAACGTAAAAAAATGAAGCAAGTGGTCAAAGAGAAGGCTAGTCGCTTCGAGAAGAGGCAAAAGAAGAAAGAGGAGAAGAAGAAAAGGAAGGAGAAGGATGAGGAAGTGAAGGAGAAGAGGCTGAGGAAACTGGATGAACGGATCGAGTCTCTCTGGAATGAAGAAAGGCTCATCCAATCCGCGATCACGCGTAGTGCCTGGACTCCTCACACGCCTGAAGAATCTGAGGCCGTCCAACTCCAAGCTTGGATGGAAACTGGCAAGGTTACACTGAAAGAAATGATCGATTCAGGTCGATATCCACCCGAAGAGCATGATTTCATTCAGAAACGAGTGAATGATATGAGTCCGAAGTGGAGCAGTGACGCCAGTGCTCAATTCAACTCCATCATGAAAGAAATGAAGAGCAGAACGGAGGAGGAATTGGCAATTCGGAGAGACCATCATCCCAATTCGAGGCAAATCGAGGACTTCATCCCAAGAGACCTCCTCAACACTTGGTTAATTCTGAAAGACAAATTCATCAAAGCATACTACTGGTGGCAGGTAGTGCCTCACCAAGACAAGTGCTCGAGGATGGAAGCTCTCAACAACTTTCTGCGTCATTACAACGAGAGGTTGCAGCGAAAGATTTTTACTCTGGCAGAGCAAGCAAAGCCCCTACCTCTTATTGTCAAAGTGCCAGTAGTAAAAGAATTTCCCATGCCCCTTCTACAAGATATTCCCAACAGAAAGGTGATTGACGCAGAAGTGGATGAAGCTCTTAGATTGGAGCGAAAGTGGAGAGAAAATCTATTCAATATCAGGACAATGGAGCCGAATGTCATGTCGGCTTACTTCATGAAAGAAGAGGAGAAAGAGGAAAAGAAGGAGGAGAAGAAGGAGGAGGAGAGAGAGAAGATGGAGGAACCATGATGAAACTGCAGGAAACCTTTGAGTTTCAAGTTTCATATCTATTTTGATGAACTGCTTGTTCATATATCCAAATTTCAAATTCTGTCATATTGTGTCATTTACTTGCTTTGTGAATGACTTTATTCTTTTGCTACAAACTCAACAAATTTAACCGAAAAAAAGGGGGAAAGGAACTTAAAAGAAAAATTCAAACGAAGCCTGCAAAGAAAGCAGTCGCTTGAAGTTCTTTCCACTGTTAGATAGACTAGATTTCAATAATCTTAAGTCCTTGGGTTTTGGCATCATCAAAAAGGGGGAAATTGTTGGGAATTGTTAAGGACCAACTTGTTAAGGGGGAACTACATGGGACATTTTACCAATGAAGTAATTTGTTTTGATTAGATCCCAAAACCCCAAGTGTCCTGTTCCCAAGCGACCTATTTTGGTGAAGAAAATAGGTTAGAATTTTTCTAAGCCTACTCTGTTAGGATGGCTTGTATTCTTATTAGATTTTTAGACTGCAGGAATTCCAAGTGAAGGCCACTCACTTAAGTTTGTTTTCCAAGCGAAGCAAGTCTACCGAAACCAAAGTGAAGCGAGCGCTACAGTGGAATCGAAGCGAGTCCACCAACGCAAAGCGAAGCGAGCGCTACAAAGGAAAGCCGAAGCGAGTCAACGATGGTCAACATTTATTAAAGCGGTCACTTCGGAACCCCACTTCCCAAGCGACTCACTACAAATTGATCATGAAGCGACTCACTTCAAAGCGGCCACTACGACTTCAAAGCGAAGCGAGCCACTACCTACCAGAAAGCGACAGCACAATTCCCGCTCTGAATTTGAACTCCAGTCAACTGGAGATCTCCGCATTTATTACGAGATCTCCACGTTTCAAACGCGGAGAGGAGCAGAGGAGTTGACTGCCAGGCCGACAGGGCGCCGCTACAGTACTGTCTCGCTCCAGTTACTGTTAAGTTTGTAACTTAGCCATTTTCGGCAAAGAGACAAACTGCGCACCTGCAAAAGAGTCTGCCTGCGCAAAGTACTGTCGAGAGGAGGAGAGACAAGGTCACCAACCAAGCAACGGATCTCGCCATCTCTCCGCCTATAAATAGTGAAGGATGAAGTCGAAGAGAAGTAGAACACTACTTGAGCATTCGAGCGCATACAGCAAACAAACACCCCCAAGCCTTTGAGCAATCTTCGAGTTTTTGTTTCCAAGTGTTCTCCGAGTTTCCAGTTCATTGGAACTCGTCTTCACAACCTTCACACTTAGAGTCTAAGCCCCACTTCAAATATCCAAGCTTAGAAGGAGAGCTCTAGCCCACTTTGCATCTACTGTAAAGAGCTCTTCATAGTGTGTTCTACAAGCAAAAACCCAAACCTCTGTCTGTTAGGTTTTTGAGTGTTGTCGTTAGGTTGTCTCGATCCAAGACTCTTCTTTCATCGATTGAAGAAGTCTCGATCATAGAGTTTAGATCCAAGCTTGCACCTACATCGTTTGTGTGAAGCTCGATCGAAGCTAGGCTGTAAGGAGAGCCCGTAATCTCCCTGTCTGTGTTTTGACTGAAGCAAGTGAAGCTTCCAGTCTTGTCTAGGTTTGTGTAGTGAACCCGTAATCACTACGTCTGTCGTTAGATCCAGGCAACTGAAGCCCGATCTCGACCAAGGTTTTTGAAGGACCCGTAACCTTCAAGTTCTTGAGTGAAGAGAACAGTTGTCGTCGTGCAACAAAGTGGACGTAGGAGCTTTATCTCCGAACCACTATAAATCTCTATGTCGTATCTCTCTAAACCCTAATCTCTTTACTATATTTGATTATCCATTGCACGAGCATTTAAACAAACGAACTTGAATTTTTAATTACTTAGGAAAGATTTAGCTCACCAAATATTCCGCATACACGAGTAAAGACTCCCTCTTGATCAAGTGCTCACTTCGGTCAAGCAGGCAAGCTACATACTGTAGATCTAGCTTCAGCTAGGTTTTAAGTATCAAGTGAGCTCTTTACTTGTTACTCTGAGTTAAGGGATTTGAAGTTGAAAAACTTCAAAATACGTATTCACCCCCCCTCTACGTATTTTTCCTATTAACAAACCGGGACCAACATGAACGTAGTTTGGACGTGTGAGGGGGGCCATGCTGGTTCAGACGTCGGTGCTTATGCATTCACCGCTTTCGGGACGACTTCCGATGTACCTGATGACTATTTCACAAAAAATTATCAAAGTTTTCGATACAGACCGATAAATAAAGCCTCAGTGGTTATAATACCTAACCACGTTCAAACTGTGAACTCAATGCACGAGCTGGAGCACGGATGGTAACATTTGGCGTCGTCGATGTATAATAATCGGCGCTAGAGATGTTTTTCGGAAGTAAAAATCGGCCCGGCTGATAATCTTGGTATGTGGACGGAGGCGTGTACTGCAACCCGAACTCAGGGATTAATGTAGACTACAAAATAATGACAAATATATCATAAGAGAATAATTTAAGTCATCATATCCGAATTCACGCCGGACTTACACCGTCGGAATACAAATCACGCCGGCGTGGAGTCATGCCGGCGTGTTTGGTTTTCCGACGGTGTATGTCCGGCGTGAACTCCGAGAAACATCAATTTTAAATTAATAGATTAGATAATAAGATTTCAACAATAAAATTAAAAAGTACAGTGAATTTCACGCCAGAGACTTATTGCCGGAAACGAAATCACGCCGGCGTGATTTCATACCGGCGTGATAGCTTCTCCGGCGGTAAAAACACCAAAGTTTCCAATTTATTTTTTTAGTCTAATGGTACAGAAATGATAACACAAAGAAACTGTTTCTTTCACAAATTCGGAACAACATCATTCCCGATCAGAAAATACCTATCCCGTAAATGCATTCCATGCACTGTCAGCAAACGTCGCCTGGTAAGACCCGAGCGTAGTGGAGGGCTCCGAGGGTGCAATGTCTGTGTACAACGGGAGGGTCGTGTCCCGACGGTCCCCAACAGCTGTTGTCACGTACTGTAACCCGGAGCTGCTAGAACCTCCTGCTCCGGTAGTCGCAGCGCCCGAAGGGCGTGCTGAAGAAGCCCGTCCCGAAGAGACAATAGGAGGACGACCACCACGACGAGGTTGTGAGACCGAACGTGAAATACTCGTAGACTTGCAGCTGGACATGGCCTTCACCTCCTCGAAGTATGATTTCACCTTGTTCATGAAGCCGTCAAGCTTCCTGTCAATCTCTGCATTCTGCTCTGCTATCTCCTCTGTCACGACCCTCCTTACATCCTCGGGCGTCGCGTATCGAGGGATATCGTGACCCCTGCTGCCGTTAGAAGATGCCTCCCTCGGACGTTTCCCGGGATCGCGTCTGCTCCCAGATCTCCGGGCCGAGGTCTGCTGGTCTTGGTCCTCACCCATGTATGCCTAGCTCTGGGTGCTCCTCCTCGGACGTCCTCCAGATGTATCAAGTATGTCCTCCGGGTCGTGCAACGGTCGCTGTGGACGTGCCTCGGGCGAAAACTGAGTAGGATCGTCAGTCACGGCTACCGGCACGTAGAAAGCTACGTCCAAGGGATTCGGGACCAGGGACGACCAAAAATACTCGAACTCATACTCGAACTGGGTCGGCTGGATATTACGGAGCGAATACCGAGGATCGTCGACTATTAGGAAGAACTGCTCATCATTCAAGTCACCCCTCGAGCTCTTGCCGAACGTCCATCTCAGAAACCTCGGGTATACGTCCTCGTCTTCAAGTTCTCCAACAACAGCACTTATACCTCCAATCACTTCATATCCCCAGACTATCAAGGCCCAGGCCGACCCGTAAAAGCTGTAGGTAGAGGCGTCTTGGGCGTTCTCGACGTAATACCTAAGGGTGATGTAGCTGTATGCACCCCAAGGAAAGCGGTTGAACTCCTCCGGATCATCGGCCAGATGTCACAACCAGGCGAAAGGGGCGGATTTGATATCGTGCCCGAGAATGAAGGTATTGGCAATCAACACATTTGCCAGTGATAGGAGAGTATCATGATTGTCCTGAAAGCGGCTGAGCTCCGTCCTCATCAGAGTCAACAATTCCCTCCCCTTATTCAAAACTTTGCGACACACCCTACGGTGGAGTCGGGACTTCTTCACATTCAAATGCTTATTGGGATCGAAGGAGCTCTCGCCAAAACGCAATCATGTCACTAGGGAATAGTCCTGGACAGTAAATTCTATGCAACCCCCTTTTATAGTGAAAAGCATGTCTCCATCTATCTTAACAGCTTGACAGAGGATACTGTGCAGTGTTTGTGCATACGACTGCCCTGGGCGCCACTCCAAAAAATTCCCGAAAGGGCCTTGCTTGAATCGTTGGATCAGTGGTTCCCACCCTACCGTCTGTAAAGTTGTCTCGACATCCTTCAGTAACCCGGGTCTATGGTAGAGGTTCAACGTAGCTTTTTTGTTAAAATTTACCGGTCGACGTAGCTCAACGGCGTTCGCGATAAGAGTCTGATTAAAAAAAATAATAAGTATTTAATAAGAATCGACTCCAAATGCGCATACGAAAACAAATAAAAAATCAATAGGCACAGAAAGATTAAATTTTATAAATACTACTTTCGGTCCAATTTCACGCCGGAGTTACCTTGCCGGAAGCGTGATACGTTTTCCGGCAAGGTAACTCCGGCGTGAAATGCATAAACAAGTTCGAATTAATTTTTTAAAACCAAAATTATATGCAAAGTGTATTTTACAAATAATATTGAATTATTCCTACCAACAAAAATATACGAAATGTATTTAACATTCTTAGTAAACCATATCTATACCTATACTAAAAAGAGCCTTATATTACAAAATAATATATTGCCTATAATGTCCTTTAAAATTACTTAAAATCAAGGATAAGTAAGTAATTAAGTATAATCATAATTAAGGTATAAAAAATATAATTGAATTTACATTTATTATAATTAAAATAAACTTAATCTATTCCATATAAAAAGTATCTTATTATAAGTCCATCATCAATTTGTTTTACATTTTTATTTAAAAAAATGTTAAATGCATTTTCGTTTATTGTTCTAAAACGTACTACATTATAACAACGAAAAATAAAATTTAAAATGATAGATCCATTCTTTATTGCAGTTACACAGATTATATAATTTAATTTGGAATAACTTAAAACTTATTATACATTATTAACATGATATTATATATTTTAGTTCATTATTATTTATTGTTATTATTTTAGGCTCCACCTTCTTTGACATAAAAGGAAGTATAAAAGTTTTTGTACCACAATTTTGATATATTTAATTTTGACAATTTTTTTCCTTTTAAATTGGAGTTAATCTTTTAATTTAATTTATTTTATGGTTTTTGTCTTTGTTTTCTATTGAATTGCTATTGCTTTTACTGACATGTTTATTATTTGAATCATTAGGATGAACATAAATTTTATTATTATTATTATTATTATTATTATTATTATTATTATTATTATTATTATTATTATTATTATTATTATTATTATTATTATTATTATTATTATTATTATTATGTTATTGTTGTGAATAATTGAATTGATGACCTAAAACATTCAAAATATTTAATCGCATGATAAAATTTTATTACAAACCAAAGTATTAAAAAAATTACGTTGTCATTAAATGCTAAGGTGATTGATTTTTTTATTTATTTTTAGTTAGCGTATTTTCCTTTTATCATTGATAAAGAGTTCAATGGAATAAAACTGAGTTTGTTACACTAAGTTATTTGATCTTTATAGTTGAGAAGAATGAAGTATGATTTAAAGTAGAGATGTATATAATTTTAGTATGTAGACTTTGTAGTCCAATATGAGTATATGTAAAATTTAAATTCTCACTTTGAAATTCAGTAAATTATAATCATGTTATTGTTATGTGCAAGTTATTTGATAAGATTTTTTTAGTTTATGCAATATTATTAAAATTAGATTAGTTATTTTTAATATTATCAAAATAACATTAATATATGACGAGAATATTATTCCGACATTCACAATCTATAGACGCTATTTTTTTTTACCTTAAGACTTCATCACAAAATATTAAACTCTGCGCTCGAAATTTTGAAGTACTATTTAGTTAATGAATTAATTGTTTCTTTAGATGTGAGTCATGTGACTGCCTAAACCTTCTACAATTGATTACTTTTCCTTTTGGAAATCTTGGAGAATATAATCACAATAATGATGAGAGACATAAATATCAAAAAGCTTGTGGAGTGTAATTTATAGTTAACACATTTCTTGAGATCTTAATTTTTAGAAGGTTTACTTTAATTTTCTTTTGTTAATTATTCCGCGCATAGAAAAAATGAATATGCTAAATTATGTTTGATGAACATATATTATATTTAATAATAATGTTTTGTTATATTTTTCAGGACATTCTTCTATGATAGTATTATTTATGACTGCTAACAAATTAAGAAGTCAAGAATAATAAAATATTTTAATTAAAAATAGCACATTTAGACGTTTTCTTTTTTTTATTAGTGTTAGCACATTTGTTAAGGGAATTCTTTAGTACAATCATGTTTTATGAACTCATGTTAGGATAAATTAACGATCTTAAACTATATGTAATTTGAGTGAGGGGTGTAATTAATTAAAGAAAGATGGTTGCTTAAGCATAAATATAATTTTTTTAATGTTTCATACAATAAAGGTTGAGAATATAAATTGTTTAACCAATACAAGTATATGGTAAGATTTGATGCAAATACATCCCTAGAGTTAAAAAAAAAATTTAAGAAAAAAATTTGTGCAAATACCTCCCAGAAGCTAAAACTCTAATGTTTTATGACGTATTCATAAAGGAAATAGTTTAAAAAAATTCATAACGCAACGTGTTCTTTAATTTATTATTAATTGTACAAAAAAATTATGACAATGTTCGATTTTGAGGTATTAGTTTAATGATGTTTACTAATATATGCCAATGAAATAAATTAGGGATAAGGTGCATAAATGCCCTTGAACTTTATATGGAGGAGCAAAAATACCCTTAATGTATGTTTTGGTGCAAAAATGCTCTTACTCTTCAGATGGAGGAGCAAAATTGCCCTCAATATATGTTTTGATGCAAAAAATATTCAAATTCACTATTAAATGTTGCAAATATATCATATTAACATATAAAAATATTAACAGCCGTCATTTATACACTCTATATGCACAAAATAAAAATTCATGAGTGAAATGTTTAATTTCATATTAGCGAGATCTCTTACTTATCTTTTATACTTTCAACAATAGGTTATGTTACTTGTGAATTTACATAATTTTCATAAAAAAACTACAGCACTTTGTTCGTTACCGTTTATCAAATGTTATTGTTATTTTGACTTCCAATTCGCCTAGACATAGAGAACATTCTAACCATGTACATTTATCGCATCCAAAGTACAAAACTAGCACTACGACAAATCAAATCTTTGAATGACTGATTCAAGTTTCTTCCTTTTCGATTCATTGTAATTTCCCGCCATTTTTTACAAGATTCTTATTCTTACATATGTGTCTGCTTCTACAAATCAAAATTATTGGCAATCGTGGATTGTATTGAGTTTGGATTAGTGCATTTCAATCGTGTTGACCAATATGAATCCATACCAAGATTGAAATTGAACACACTGTATTCTTGATGTTTAGATTTTTGGTATAGGCAAAATTAAAAAATTATAACTTGATGGAATTACAAAGTTAATGAATGAAAAATAAAATAAAAATGTGTAGTGTTGGAGCCTCGATCCATCATGTCTAGTTGTCATTAAGAAATGAACAATATTATTTTTCTTGTAAGAGAATATATATATTATTATTATTTTTCGAGAGAAAAAATCGGAAGAGTGAGAAATGAAAAAATCATAAAGTGGTGATGTTAATTTCTAACAAGATAATGGTGTATTTGCACCATTTAATAGTGAAGTTGGACATTTTTTTGCATCAAAACATACATTGAGGGCAATTTCGCTCTTTCATGTGAAGCTTAAGGGCATTTTTGCACCAAAACATACTTTAAGGGTATTTTTGCTCCTCCATATAAAGTTCAAGGGTATTTTTGCACCTTATCCCAAATAAATTAATAGCGAGCATAAAATTTCACATTATTTTCCTTTATTGGTTCTTCTTTAGAAAATTTAAAAGTAAAGATCAACTAATTAAAACAACGTTAATTGGGTTAGGATTTAGTAGCTGGATGACGTCCTCCATCTTGAGTTCGGTGTATCAACCGTGTACAAAATAATATTTATTAGTTTTATAATGTTTTTTATAAAAATAAAAAAAATTCATAGTATAATACAAAGTAAATTACAGTATATATTTATGACAATTTTAAATAAAATTATACCTAAGTTTTGATTTATCATATATATATAATTTGCATCATAAACTCAAATTCAAAGCTAAAAATAAATATAAATTCCAAATAGGTGAGTGCATCATATACAATAATTGTAAAAGTTTACCAAAATGTTTAAAGAAAATACATAAATTGATATTTGGTACGATAATTATTAAATTAAAATAAATTGATATTTGGGTACATGGTAATTGTAGAAACTTCGGAACAGAGGAGCTCATGTGGTTAATCAGACTAATTTTTTAACTCTGGGGAGGTATTTGTACAATTTTTTTTTTTTTAGAAAAAACTTTATGGAGGTAATTACATAAAATCTTACCACATGAGATTGCATATTTCATAAGGGTGTCTACCATATATAGGGTTGTATATGCTACTATACCCTTTTATTTTTAGTGGTTAAGTTATGCTACCTCTGTTCCTCTTATCATGACACTTTGCTGTTCAATCTGTGTACAAAATGTCATGATAAAATGGACGTAGAGAGTATATTTTGTGGGATGAAAGAAGTAACGCGGACATGATGAATCAAAGTAATAACAAGCATTAGTAATAAATTTACTAAATAATTATATTTGTCGGGACATGTGTCAATATTGATTAGCTCAAAATAAATTACTCAAATTAAAATAGGGGTAAAACGTGCAACACACGTTACATTTACTAGTCATAATTGTTGGGAACCCTTTGCAGTTAATTTTGATGATGTTTTCTCAAAACCACACTTAGGCTTATTCTACATTTTATAGAGTTAAGGTTGATAGAGTTAACAGTCTAAGGCCGTTCTAGTCTAAGGCTATTCTAGAAAGGCTGTTCTAGACAGGCTGTTCTAGTCTAAGGCCGTTCTAGGAAGGCTGTTCTAGGAAGGCTGTTCTAGACAGGCCGTTCTAGTCTAAGGCTGTCTAAGGCTGTTCATACAGGCCGTTATACAGGCCGTCATACAGGCCGTCATACAGGCCGTTCTGCCATGTAAAGGCAGAGGCTGTTATTCCAACAGCCTTACCTATAGAAGAATAGTCTGTCATTATCAACCTGCTCTCTAGGTACTCCAGCCTGTTCTCAAGTTCAAGACATCAAGGTGCTGGAAGATACCTCAGGCCGATGACCTACCTCCATGGGTCAACCTGCCACCTAAGCTGCCACGTCAGATGCCAGCTAGGACCAAGCCCAACGGGAAGTGATGAGTCAGCACCAACGGCTAGTTGCCACGTCAGCTGCCAAGTCAGCGCAGACTCCAACGGCTAGTTTTCAAACTATGCCTATATAAAGACTTCCCACTTCAATGGAACAGCACGGGAAATTCATTATTCAAAAGCTAAAGTGCTGTAGAAATTCTCTCTCAAGTTCTATCCATTCAACACTCGAAAAACCTAGATATTTCCCATGTGTTGGAAAAGAGAATTTCTTCATTGAAGAACACCGCAAGCTTGAAGCGTTTACCTGCCGCATCAAGCTCGCACTCCAAACAACCCCCTCCCCCATCAGTTAGATAGGTTGAGGTCGTTGTAAAGCTAGTTGTATTTGTTAGTTGCAAAGTGTATGAAACTGATACTCAGTCAGTATAAATAAGAGAGGTGTATGAAACTGATACTCAGTCAGTATAAATAAGAGAGAAGGTGGATCCCAAAAGAAAAGGGATTCTCAGGTCGAGTCGACCTGACGTGGACGTAGGAGGGTTTCTCCGAACCACGCTAAATCGCGGTGTCTCTCTCTCTCTCTCTCTCTCTCTCTCTCTCCTCTCTCTCTCTCTCTCTCTCTCTTTATTTATCGCCCTTATATTTTATTATCAAACTGACGAGCATCAACCTGCATATCACTCATCAACATGCAACTGTTCACCCAGCCTTAAGATTTTTCAAAGAGTAAATCAACCTCCACCAACTTCCGCATAAGCACAGTTTGATAAATCAAGCTTGTTCCCAAACGAGCTTGATAGATCAACCTGTCTCTGATAAAGATCGACCTTGACAATCGACCTTTAGATCGACCTGATTTTCAAAAGTCATAAACGGTTGGTTATTGGTGTATTCCTCCCCCCCCCCCCCCCCCCCCCCCCCCCCCCTCCCCCTCCATACACCAATTACTCTTTCCCGGGACCAACAAGTGGTATCAGAGCAGTGGTTCTTTTGACCGCTGCTTTGCATACTAAAAGTTTTTATCATACTTTTGGTCATTTTGAACCGATCCTTTTGAAAAATCTTTTCATACACGCATATCATATTATTTTGCAATGGAAGCTTCTCTTCTCAGTTTATGTGAAGACTTCTCAGTCCAAGGATATGAAGATTGGAGCTTCCGGATAAGGATGTGTCTTCAAGCGCATCACATTCTAATGTGGGATGTGATCGAGAATGGTCCAACACGAATCCATGAAGCCACTCCCGAAATCGAAGGGACTGATCCAGGAAAAGTCACTTATGTCAAAAAGCTCAAAAGTCCCCGTGATTTTACAACGGAGGAAAGAATAGAGGCAAGTCTTGATAGCTATGCTATGGGTCTCATTTCTAGCACTGTTAATGGCGTCTACCTTGCCAAAATTCGCAATCTTGACACTACAAAAGAAATGTGGGATACCCTTAAGGCTATCAGCCTAAGTTCCGAAGAAGAAGCAACAAAAGCTCATTTCTCCGACAGCTCGTCGAGTGATGATGAAGAAGAGTGCTTCTTCGGAGAACTCCCTCCCGCCGACGAACAACCTCAGGTAGTTGCTCAATTCCTTCCATTTTCTTTATCTGACAATGAAAGTGCAGATGAGGAAGATAAAGACCTATCCAAGGCCGTGTCCCTGGAAGAGGTCAAGAAGCAACTGAAGGAATATGCCGAACTCGCTGAGTTATTCAAGGAGGTCGTTGAAGATAATGTCGAGCTAATGGATGAAAATGAAAAACTCAAGCTGGCATTAGAAGAAAGAGTATCTCCCTACAATAATGAAAAGGAAAGGGAGATAGAAACCCTAAAGTCAAAGGTTGAAAAGTTGACTTTAAGGGAGAAGGAGCTTGAAGAACAAGCTCAGGCATCTGCCTCACGGGAACAAGCTCTGCCTGACAAGGTTGTCAAGCTGAAGAACCCAGCTCGTCAGCCTCAGGCCATTCTCATAAAGCAGCATATGAAGAAGAACCTTTTTGAAAAGAAATAGCCTGTTCCTAAGAAGGAGGCACGACCTGTCCAAAAGAGGCAGCAGCGTCGACCTGCCTCAAAACCTCAAGATCAGGCTGCTCAACAAAGGAAGAATCAAGGCCGATATGATCCACGGCCTTACCAACCTCAGGTCTTCTATCAGCCTGCTTTTCAAGGCTGTTACTGCTATCAACCTCAGCAATCTTATTTTCAAAGAAGGCAGTATCAACCTTATCAACCTGGATATTATGAAGAGCCGTTCTATCAACCTCAACATCCTCGCTCTCATAAGAAGGCTCCCAAGCCCAAGACCGCCACTGCCTCGTCCTCAGCCTCGAATAAAAGCAGACCGGCGAAACAAGTTTGGGTTCCAAAGGCCGTTCCCGCAACCGACGTAGCACCCAATCTCAAATGGGTTGCTAGGTTTAATTAATTCGGGAAGGCTCAGAAGGAGCCAAATAGCTCGTGGAGCTGTGTGGATCATTGATAGTGGATGCTCCAAGCACATGTTGTGTAACAAGATGCTACTATCAAATTATGTAGAACGAGTCGGACCTCAAGTAACATACGAAGGCAACTCTAAAGGCCGTACTCAAGATCAAGGCGACTTAAATGTTGGTAAAACCCCTATTCATAATGTCTCTTATGTTGAAGGTCTTAATCATAATTTATTTTCTGTGTCACAATTCTGCTCGAATGGTAAACGAGTAGAATTTACCGCTAACAAATGTCTTGTGAGAAATGAGGAAGGAGAAATACTCCTTACCGGAATAGTGCAGGACAAACTTTACAGTCAAATTGACTGATAAAAGGGAGACCTGCCTGGGCATGAAAACTGACTCCGAGACAAGCTGGCTATGGCACAAGAGGTTAAGCCATTCGAATTCCAAGGCCATCAACAAATCAGCATGTCGCTTAACCTTTTGCTCACCTCGAGTTCGATGAACCAATCAATGAACCCGAGCCAATTCTCTCAAGAAGAAATATCTCGACGGAGATGATGGGACGATAATCATCTGTAGGAGTTCATTGTTGGGAACCCGAACCAAGGAGTGCGCACTCGAAGGGCGATTGGTATAAGTGCGTTGCTTAGCTGCCCTTGTATTGACCCCAAGGTCGATATGCAGTCAAAAGGTTGATATCAACCTTGATGATCAGCATTTGAATCAACCTTGTATAAAGTAAAAAAAAAGGGGGAACATAGGCCGTTACTCAATCAACAGGCCGTTACTCAATCATCAATCAACAGGCCGCTAATCATTCAACAACTCGTTCTCAGAACGATCCTACAGAGTGATCTATCAGACTGATGTGAGCCATCCAAATCCGATACTATCGATCTTAGATCGACCTGTGTTCCTCAAACACTTGAACAAATGATCCATCAATTGAGGGGGAACAAAGGCCGATATCTACTTCTACCAGGTCGATATCACAAAATCCAGGCCGTTTCATAACAAGGCCGATGCATTCCAAAGGCCGTCGCATGGTAAGCCCGAAGCAAGGCCGACACAGATCAAGGCCGATCCTTGACCAAGGCCGATGCAAGTCAAGGTCGTGATCAGCCTTGACACTATCAACCTTGATGCTATCAACCTCTAGTTCACAAAGGGGGAATCAAAGGGATTGTATCACCCTTTTTGTTTTCTTTAACTTCTTCAATATGCTAATAATTCTTCAATTATTAATACTTATTGCTCCAAGTATTGCATATATTAATGCCTACCTTTTGTAGGAAATAAGAACAAAAATGGGTAATCAAGAAGCCATGAAGGCTGATATAATGATCTTGAAGAAAGAGGTCTCGTCTCTTCGGTCCTTAGTTCAAACCCTTTCTGATGATGCCAAAGGACAGAAGAAGAAATCTCCGAGACCAACCTGCCTTATTATGTTGATTCCTTATACTGTTTTAACTGTGTAGTTAGAACAAGCTTGTAATATTCTTTATCTTTCTAGGAATCTCATTTGTGAAGTATTGGTTTTGACATCATCAAAAAGGGGGAAATTGTTGGGAACCCTTTGCAGTTAATTTTGATTATGTTTTCTCAAAACCACACTTAGGCTTATTCTACATTTTATAGAGTTAAGGTTGATAGAGTTAACAGTCTAAGGCCGTTCTAGTCTAAGGCTGTTCTAGAAAGGCTGTTCTAGACAGGCCGTTCTAGTCTAAGGCCGTTCTAGGAAGGCTGTTCTAGGAAGGCTGTTCTAGACAGGCCGTTCTAGTCTAAGGCTGTCTAAGGCTGTTCATACAGGCCTTTATACAGACCATCATACAGGCCGTTATACAGGCCGTTATACAGGCCGTTCTGCCATGTAAAGGCAGAGGCTGTTATTCCAACAGCCTTACCTATAGAAGAATAGCCTGTCATTATCAACCTGCTCTCTACGTACTCCAGCCTGTTCTCAAGTTCAAGACATCAAGCTGCTGGAAGATACCTCAGGCCGATGACCTACCTCCATGGGTCAACCTGCCACCTAAGCTGCCACGTCAGATGCCAGCTAGGACCAAGCCCAACGGGAAGTGATGAGTCAGCACCAACGGCTAGTTGCCACGTCAGCTGCCAAGTCAGCGCAGACTCCAACGGCTAGTTTTCAAACTATGCCTATATAAAGACTTCCCACTTCAATGGAACAGCACGGGAAATTCATTATTCAAAAGCTAAAGTGCTGTAGAAATTCTCTCTCAAGTTCTATCCATTCAACACTCGAAAAACCTAGATATTTCCCATGTGTTGGAAAAGAGAATTTCTCCATTGAAGAACACCGCAAGCTTGAAGCGTTTACTGCCGCATCAAGCTCGCACTCCAAACAACCCCCTCCCCCATCAGTTAGATAGGTTGAGGTCGTTGTAAAGCTAGTTGTATTTGCTAGTTGCAAAGTGTATGAAACTGATACTCAATCAGTATAAATAAGAGGTGTATGAAACTGATACTCAGTCAGTATAAATAAGAGAGAAGGTGGATCCAAAAGAAAAGGGATTCTCAGGTCGAGTCGACCTGACGTGGACGTAGGAGGGTTTCTCCGAACCACGCTAAATCGCGGTGTCTCTCTCTCTCTCTCTCTCTCTTTATTTATCGCCCTTATATTTTATTATCAAACTGACGAGCATCAACCTGCATATCACGAATCAACATGCAACTGTTCACCAGCCTTAAGATTTTTCAAAGAGTAAATCAACCTCCACCAACTTCCGCATAAGCACAGTTTGATAAATCAAGCTTGTTCCCAAACGAGCTTGATAGATCAATCTGTCTCTGATAAAGATCGACCTTGACAATCGACCTTTAGATCGACCTGATTTTCAAAAGTCATAAACGGTTGGTTATTGGTGTATTCCCCCCCCCCCCCTCCCCCCCCATACACCAATTACTCTTTCCCGGGACCAACAATAATTAAACATCTCCCTAATCACAAAAAATTACTAACAATAACATACTAAGGATAAGAAAAATAATTTGAAATAAAAGCATTAATTAACGCCTGAGAAGCCTTGACGAAAAACGTATCACACCGGCGTGATATGGTTTTCGGCATGACTTCTCCGGCGTGTTTTACACACGTATTTTACCATTAATTTTTCCTACTAAATTATGTGTCCGAATATATTTAACAACTATTATTAAATTTTTGTAAAAACTATTTTTCAAACATATACAAATATCATAGTAATGACATAAATAAAAACAACATAGCATAGTTAAAATCATAGTGGTAAAAAAAAAAAAAAACTGAACATTTATCATCGTTTCACGCCGGACACCCCCTGCCGGATTTCACTTCACGCCGGCAGAGGTTCTCGCCGGCGTGATGAGTGTCTCCGGCTGTTTTGTCCGGCGTGAAAAATAGAAAATTAATTATGTGAATTTAACATACGATGTATTTTAGTCAGTGGATTAGTTGTATGATCCGTACTCAACGACTTCTTCTACGGCTTCGTCTCTGGCCTCGTTCCCGTCTACAAACCCTTCAAATAATATTTTTCAACTTAATTAGCACTCAAATATACATAATATTTAACGAATTAATTAGCACCCAAATCTCATAATTGAAAAATTCGAATTTAAATTTGAATTAATAAATCTTTGAAAATCTCATTATTTTACACAAATCTTCGAATCTAATATCGTGCATATCCCTACTTCAAACATAATTTTAAACAAATCTTTAATTCAAAAAATCGAGTTTAAATTGAATGATATTTAAAAAAAAAATTGGTATGTTACACTCGAAATAACATAATTAAGCATTTTTTTCTTAAAAATTTAAATAACATACATAAAAACTTTTTTAAAAAAAAAATCGGAATTTTTGGCCAATTTCACGCCGGAGATAGTTTGCGGGAATTTATATCACGCCGGCGGGATTTTTTTAACTTCGAATAATGTACTTATTTGATATTACCTAATTGTTTTCGACCGTCGACGGGATACGAAGTCTTCTCCGGTGTCGGGGCGGCTTGCCGACGTGGTGGATGCTTGCCGGAGAGGCCGTGGGGGTTGAGAGAGAGAGAGAAATCTGATGGGGCGCGACGGGGAATTGCCGGAGGAGCAATTCCGGCGGGGATGGATGGGAGAGACTAGAGAGAGAGAGAGAAGAAAGAAGCAGCTTGGGGAAAGGGTGCCAGAAAGGGGGGGGGGGGGGGGGGGGAGGGGTATTTTGTACATCAAAATTTTAATAGGGGTAGTTTGTGCATATAGGGTTTTAAAAGTGGTATTAAAAATTTCCTCCCTATAAAAGGGGTCACTTAAGAAGAGACATGGTAATAGTAATTAACCATTTATACCCATAGGTTGCGTTCTCTTTGATGCGAAAGAAAAGGAGAGAAAAGAGAAATTAACCCTATAAATCTCACCTATTTTCTCACCTTTTCTCACATTTTGTATTTTTTCATCTTCATTTTGCACTATAATGGAGAAAAAATATTATCTCTCCAATTTGATGTTGTAAATATTATCTCCAATTTAAGGAGTAAAATCCCCCTTCATTTATAAAAGGTGAGAAAATGTGAGAAAATGAGTGAAATTTATAGAATAATTTTCTCTTTTCTTTTCTTTCGCATCAAAGAGAACGCAACCATAGTGAAAAATAAATGTGCTTTTTAAAAAAATTGAAATTTAAAACTGAAAAAGAAAAGAGAACAGTAAATAAGTTCAAAAGGGACACTTGTCTATGACTCTATGCTGTTGCACAACCTGATGAACAAGACTACCCAATTCCTACATCCATCTTCTTCTTCTTATAATAATAATAATAATAATAATAATAATAATAATAATAATAATAATAATAATAATAATAATAATAATAATACTCCCTCCGTCCTCCATTTAGTGACGGAGGGAGTTTGGGCACGCGTTTTTTCGCATTTTATGGTATAATAATAAATTAATGTGTTAAAGTGTTAAAGTGGAATAATTGTGGGTCCATTTGAATTGTTTAATAGTATTAAAATGTTAAAATAATAAAAAGTAGATGTATAAAGTGTTAAAGTGTTAAAGTGATTGTGGGGTCTACGTCCTAAAACGGAATATGTCAGTAAATGGAGGACGTCCCAATATAGTATTAACGTCACTAAATGGAGGACGGAGGGAGTAATAATAATAATGACTCCATTGTTTATGAATTATAAAAAGAAAAAACAAAAGGAAAATATTTAGAATTTAAATAAAAAGTTTTATATAGAGTGGGTTTGCAAGATGAGGAAAATGTTTATCTACCCGCCGTGGACATATTAAGAATGTTCACCGCTAACTTGACATTGTTACGTCTAAGAATTTTTTTATTACGATTTATTTCTTTAGGGTTTAATTTTTTTTAGTGGAGATTATTTTTATGATATTAAGAATGTTAATAGTAGGTGGCTAGGGGAGCATTCCTTTGCAAGTTGATACCACTGAGTTTCTTGAATTTTTCTTTTATCCCCTTTATTTACCAAGGTGTTTTCTAATTATCTAAGAGTAATGTATTAGTACTATATGTATGGACATGGTAGCATGCATTTTCATGATTTTAATCTTGTTGTTGCATCGTAGTAGGATAGTAAGATATAAAGTTGAAACAAGATAATATTATTTTAAAAAAAATGGAATAATGTCTCACAAGACAAGACAATGAAATTGAATAAGTCCCAAAATTTGGGTTGTCCCTACTCTAGTAGTAATTGTATACTGTAGTACACCCTCCGTCCCCTAATAAGTGTCCCGAGCCGTCAAAATGCAATAACCAAGGAATTGTATAAATTTACCATATTAACCCCTAATCATTACATTGAAAGTTGAAAAAGTGAAAAAAGTGTAATGATAATAGGGGTAAAATTGGTAGTTTAGCCAAAATTTTACATTGAAATATGTGATAGGACACTTATTAGGGGACAAAAATTTTGGCGGCTCGGGACACTTATCATTACAAGCTCATTGGAATCTTCAACATCATGAGTACCAAATTACGTGGATATATTACACCATAATCTCTCTATGGTAAATTAGTTCCTCGGTTTTATATTTTATTCCCTCCGTCCTACTGGAAAATGGATTTTTTTCTCGGAACGGGAATTAAAATGGAAAGTAATAATAGTGTGTTAAAGTAAAAGGTAGCGTGTTAAAGTGATAGTGTCTGAATTTCATTGAAATGAAATTTTCTATTTTGGAAAAGGTCCCTATAACAGTAGAACATTCCAAAAAGAAAAAATGTTCATTTATCAATGGACAGTAAAAATATCATTTACTAACTTATCCTATCAATTGTCTAGTAATTTCAATTTAAGAAATGGATGAAGTTATTTTATTTTTTTGAATCAACTTGTAAATCTTCAATATATTGAGAAAGAAATTAATTTGCAACCTGTCAAAATGTTGTAAATATAAGTTCTTGGTTTTGAAATTCTAGCGTTTGCAACAATGTTTTAAAAAATCAAATCTGCAGTCTAACCGGCATGACCTGCGGGTCATGGTTTGATTGATTGAACCGGTCAAACTATGATTGAACTGTTTGATAAATAAAGCAATAAAAATTATTGTTAAATTGGCACATATGACACTTTAAAAAAATGTCATAATAAACTATCTAAAAATGGAAATAACTAACGTTAAATTTTGCATAAATACTAACATGACATTTTTTTTGAAATAATTAACATGAAATTTAAAGGTCTCGCGTCACGGATGACTTGAACTCAAGACCTTTGGCGCCGAAACAAAACTCCTTACCGCTAGGCTAACACACGCAGACTCTAATTAATATGACATTTTGGTGGTAAAACGTGTCACAATAAAATATTTAACGTTACATTATATGACATTTCAAAAGTGACATTATAAATCAATTGTAGCAATAATTATTTTATTGTGATACTTTTTAGAGTACGTCCTTGTATGTTAATTTTCTAATGTATTGACAACTGCTTTAGGTTGTGCTTATAAGCTCCAAGAGTGAGTTATAGGAGCGTATAAGCTCCTTAAAACTTAAAAAGTAAGTTTATTCATCCAAACTTATTTTTATACTATCTCGTAAGCTCTTTGAACATTTTATAAGCTCTTTTAAATAAGCTTAATTAGTCAAACACCCCTTAATCTTTCACATGTGAATACTACTTTCAAATAAGCCCTTTGCCTTGAAATTAACTAATTTTGAACAAGATACTGACTCGGCAAAGCTTTAGAAAAGGTGGAGGGGTTTCTCAAATGGATGATCACATGTGCCCCTTTGTATAGTTCACTATGAAAATGTCTGGCTTTGTTCTTCTCTATTGCAAGTTTGTGTAGACGAAAGTGTTAATTAGTTGCTATATACTATAAAAATTAATGTGTTTAAAGACGGAATTCCGTCGTTATTGGGTAAAGACGACGGAATCACGACGTCAGACATCCGTCTGTGTAGAGAACGTCGCTATTCACTTTGAAAACTTTTACGGATTTATACTATGCGATAGTTATGGAACTTTCGAAATACGTTATCGTTCAAGAAGTCATCTGAGTTGTATCAACGATTTGATGGAGTTGTTATAGTTGGGTTCTAGCTTTGGATTTTAAATCTTCTTCCAAGCAACGTGTGTTATAGCTTATACATAAGGAGATTGAATTCGTAATCTTTATCTTTATCTTGAATTGTTGTAGTTTTGTTTATGTTGCTGTTTCCAAACTTTATAGCTATTTTTATTTACATTTCCCATATATATGCGTTTCTAATTAACTTTTACTTTTTAACGTACATGTCAAGTTATATTGCTAGCAAGCTACACTCCCTCCGTCCCTTCTAAGACGTTACCTTTCATTTTGTCAATTTCTGACACGTTTTTCCACGCTTCTTGATGAAGTGTTTTAAAATAGATTTTTGAAGAATTTTAAAACACATCATCAAGAAGCGTGGAAAAACGTGCCAGAAATTGACAAAATGAAAGGTAACGTCTTAGAAGGGACGGAGGGAATACATGGTACATATACACACAATAAGAGGGATGATATATATATACCAGTAACCAATGTGATCGCATGACGATTGACGACATAATATAATCTAGTAGAAAGACGCTCCTCCTAACTAAGAGGTCAGGTGTTGGAGTCACCTTAATTGCATGTTTGCATGAGAGTTGTGTTTACCTTTAATAATAATAATAATAATAATAATAATAATAATAATAATAATAATAATAATAATCCGCCCCAGCATTTTGAGATCATATGTAGCTGGAAACCAATTCGATTTTATATTATTCCTTTTATTGATTTTATATATTTTCCCTAAAGTTCACTCACATCACACAATCACCATTCACAACTCACAACAACTAGACATTGAAATTACGAGAGGAGAACAGAATAACATGGATATTGAGGCACAAAAATACAAACATATAGAATTTGCAAAAAAAAAAAGAAAAATTATCTACTACATTATATAATAATTAAAATTAATTAAAATTATCTACATGTGATGGGGTGTCTAATTTCCTTTTATTTAATTTTTTTTTCAAAAAATATACATATAGTTCTTGAAATGAAAATGAATAAATTTCACTTAAATGATTAATGTAAATAATAAATATATAAATTAATGTAGGAGTATTATACAGTATATATAGTACCCCACCTGCGCACTCACTTATTTGTAAGTATTATACCTAGAACGTGAAGGGTAACCCTACCTTTCTCTCCACGCTCTGCTAAAGCTGCATTTTTTTTATACCCACATTGTTTGCTGAATTATATAGAGTGGTCCTGCCTTCATTTCTCTCTTTCTCTTTCTCTCTCAAAAATATCAAATATTTATAAATAAATAAAAAGATACACTAGCTAGAGTTTTCATAACAATATATGTTATGTAAGTAATAACTTATAACCATACCAATTAATGTGTTCCCATCACTTGTTTGTTTTTATAAATACCATCGTTTTCCTGCTTTTGTTCGCCACGATCCATTGTTTCTTCTCCCCTCTCTCTCTCTCTCTCTCTCTCTCTCTCTCTCTCTCGTTAGTTCTGCACACAGAAATGGAGGATTAGGTGCAGAGATTTCTTGAAATCCTTCAAGAAATTCAAGCAAAACTGTGAGATTAATTACGAGGGTTTTGGTCTCTCTCTCTCTCTCTCTCTCTCTCTCTCTCTCTCTCGATTATGGGAATTAATCCATGTCATGCTTTTCCACAGCTTTCTTGAACTTCTTATACTACTTGTGATAATCAAAAATTGTTACCTTGAGAAGTTCAAGAAAGCTGTGGGAAGACATGGCAAAAACTCTGGATTTTGTTGAAGAATGGTGAATTGCACACCATAGCTAGCGCAGCCCTACCATGGTAATTCTTATTTTGCTTTCTTAAATGCATTGCATCACTTCTTCTAAAAATAAATAAATAAATACTGATGCATTTTCTGTTGTGGTTTTGTATTTTAATTTCCTGCATACTTTACTCAGATTTTTGTTATCTGCTACTGGTTGGAGAAATGTAACAGTAAGAATTAAACTACTGTTAAAAAAATTAAAAAAAAAAAAAGAGTGATGCTATTCGGCCATAATGTGGCCGGACATAATTTAACTTGTTTTATTTTTTATAATATCAAATAATTTATATATTTATGCCAAACTTTTTTAGATTATAAAATACTCAAAAAGTGATACTCCGTATGTTTTACGTATTTTTTAAAATTAATCCTTTAATTATTTGATAATTTTTACTATTTAAAGTATTTTTTTACCTTTTTTTACCTAAAAAATGAAAAAATATGTAATTTTTGGGGAAAAAATATTTTTAAATTAAAATATGAAATTAATAAATTATTGTTATCACTTACAATTTTTAAAATTACAAAAAATATGAAAAATATTGTTGTGTGGCCGGCCACATTATAGCCAAATAGCATTATTGAAAAAAAAAAAAAAAAACTAAATACTCCTGTTATGGTAAAACATGTGTGTTTTGCAATTTATCGTTGTTGCTTTTGTTTTTACCCAACAAAAATGTGCTTATATACTTTGTTAGTAAGATATTTGTGTTGACTTTTCCTTTCTTGTTTTCCATGTAGACTCAATTTTATGGTCCAAGTCTAACATCATTGTCATGAGCTAATTTTTCATGATCTACAAATTCATTTATGGCGTAATTGAGTTTTAGTTTGATGGCTTCAGATCTAAAGCTTCTTTTGATAGTATAATTGTGCATATGTTTAAAGTTGTGTGTGTCTGTACATCTGTGTGAGAGCGCAGTGGTATACATTGTTCGATATGTTCAACAGACTTGAGTCGTTTCATTTATTTTATACTTTTCCTCAATTTCGTTGGGACGGGGGAGTACGTAATTAAATTTGCATAATTAATTTGAAGTATATATAACTTAATCCCGTCGATCATTGTGCAATAAACATGTATTGTTTTTATCAAATTGAAGTTGTAAGAAAGTATTATGAATTCACGAAAAAATAATTAACTTGCTAACATTATTTGTATTTTCTTGTTACTTATCTTATCACATCTGTACTATTAATTAACTGTAAAACTCACTTTTATTATTTATTGGGGAATAAAATCATAGTATTCTTATTCATATTCACGAATATGCAGAAATTCATACAGTGATTTGGAGTTAAAGGAATTGTACGTAGCAGTTAAATTTAATTTGGGGCGGGCTAGTTAGCTAGGGACCGACAGCTAGGATTGGTTGATTTCTGTACTTTGTGATTTGTATATATTCACAAATCTTTCTGCTCTCTGTCTCTCTCTCTCTAGATTAAGAAACCCCATCATAATCATGTACTGTATGATTAAATATTTGATTATCAAAACATGATTTATCATACACACTAAATTAAAATCTTTCTTTAAATTTAAAAAAAAATAAAAGGAGGAAAAACCTTTCTATATATATACATACATATAATCTTTAACACGTGTGCAAGGTGAGCGGTACAAGCATGGATGCTGTACGTACAAGGTGGTGGTGGTGGATCGAGAACACCCGTGCGCTAGGTAGCAGTGCAGTAAAATATTAGTACTAGAATTACTGCATGCATGAATCAAGCAAATATGTGGGTGAAGAATGTCATTTCACCACTTTCATTTTGGTTTCTTTCACCAAAATAGCCACTTATAATTCTTTCCTCTCTACCCACCCATCATCAAATACAAAACACACAATATGCAGAGAGAGAGAGAGAGAGAGAGTATGCATACATGCCCGTTTAACACGGATCTCAAGCTAGGTCGTACTGAAAGAAAAATCAGAGAGCTATACTTTTTTCCATAGCTAGCTTTCTGCATCCCACTTTGGTGCTGTACATACATTTTCTTCTGATCATACTTTGATGAATTATTGTATGCATGCATGTCTTCATGCTCCTAAATCATCCTAATAAAAGCAACTTTGTGTTTATCATCTATCTTTTTCACTAATTAAAGCTTATATGAATCTTTCTCTTTTTTACCCGGAGCATCAACTACGAACATGTTTGAACGTTGAAAGAATCTCGAGGTGTGTTGTGGGTTTGGCCTAGCAATAGGGGATTAAGTTTCCGGGCCAAAGGTCCTGAGTTCGAGTTCTCTTTGGTGCGGCCTAAAAAAAATTATCTCGAGTTTCATTTAAATTCCAGCATTTAAATATGTTTTTTTCCTTATTTTTGAATTTCTTTCAGACGATGTGATATAACATAATACTAATTGAAACAATATTTTATCAAATTAATTAAAAGGATGTGTGATCACGTGCATCACGTGTTATTTACAAGTATATTATAAATTTATGGTTTCAATATTAATGTATAACATAATAGATTATAAACAATTGCAAAAATCAAACAAAATAATACAAAAGTAGACAAACGACCATAGGTGCCCATAAAAGTGCTCATAGCTAGTTTAGGGTGCGGCATATGATCATTACTCAAGTTAACATTTTAATTTGTTGCATATATGTTGGACATCATTCTTGATATTCTTTATAATTTCTACAGCCATTTCCCTCGGTTTTTCAGTGAGAACAGAAGAGATCAGTAAAAGAAAAAAAAAAAAAAAAAAGGTCAGTTGATTTGTAGTCATAACGCAAAAATATATTGTATTTAAACAATTTGTTGGGTCTCAATCCATAGTCGGACAAAATGAGATTATTTATCCCTACTTTCATGTATCAACTGTGTATCAAATATCAAAGTCTATTGATTTTATGCATTTTATTTTCAACAATTTCAACGTATTATAAGTTGTGATAATTTTATAATTATTTTCTAGAGTTCACCCATCCATTTAACGGTTTATTTTAAGCATATAAATTCTATTTTATTTGGTAAAATAGGTTTTATAAATTGGAAGTTAGGATTGTTGTCACGCCAAAACTGAACTTGAACTTGTACATTCTCTTAGCCAATTCGACAACAGCATAGATCGATGAATCTAAGTGTTGATACATCAACTAACTCTAAAGTATATACTCCTTCCGTCATACTTCACTTGGTTTGTTTCATTTCGACACGAAATTTTATGTGCAGTGTTAAAAATGAAAAATAAGGTTCCACATTGAAAAGTAAGATAATTCTTTTTATTTTAAAAAACAAGCCAACAGAAGTGAAACGTCCCGATTAGAAAAAGAAGGCAAGTGAAGTGGAACAAAGGGACTGCTATAGTATTTTTTAAAAAAAATGGTTATTACTAGATAAAGCTCTCCAAATAAAAGTAAAACAAGAGGAAAAATAAATAGATAAAATAAAATAATTTTTAGAATAATTGAAAAGGGAAAATGGAAATGGTTTGCGAGGCCCGGCCCATTTCGAAAGGGGCCCATTTAGAAAGCACGGTAGTTAATTGAGCTCAATAGTGTATATATATAGAGAAATTATATGCTAGTCACCTTATGGTGGACACTTTTATGGGCACCTTTGTCATTTTTTCATTTCGACATTATTTCGTTCGAGTTTTTCAATTGTAATATTCTAATGCGTTATAAATTAATATTGAAATCATTAAATCAACAAAAAGTATAAATATCAAGGTTCGAGTTGTTCGTTTTTTCTTCTAAGTTCAAAAAATGAATAATAAAATAAATCGAGCTATGATAATTATACCTTTTGTTGATCTAATGATTTCTATATTAATTTATAAGGTATTAGAATATATTACAATTGAAAAAATCGAACAAAATAATGTCGAACACCAAGGTGCACACGAAGGTGACTAGCATAAGGTGACTAGCATAAGGTGACTAGCATATCACTTCTCTCTCTATATATATAGCGGTTTATCAATCACCAGAAATTAGAAAACAAACAAACAGACGCATTCATCCATTCATTCATACTCATAGCTAACCAGTAACCGCTCTGATTCAAGAAAATGGAGAAGAACAAGATGGAACCGTCGACGTCAGAAACTCCTCCGATCGAAGGCGGCGGAGCGAAGGAGGAGGAGCAAGAATCACCGGAGCCTTTGCCGCATTTTCTTTTCTTGTTCGAGAAGAAGATCGACGGCGCTGCCGATCTTAAGCAGCTGGCGATCGAAATCTGCAGCGACATCTTGAAGATGGCCCTCCAGAATAATCGGACTGTGTGGTTGTAGCCACCGATCCCTTGGGAACAGGCAGCTATGATAAACATGGATTTCTACGTATTAATATTCATTTGAGTTTGTTATATGTGGAGAAAATCATGTTTTGAAAGGCATTCTTGATGGAGTTTCGTATTCTTGTGAATTATGATACTTTTTTGTAATTTGACTGAATTTGTAGAGAAATGTAAGAGATATTACAAAAATTGGCTAATGCAGGCTTGACGTTCATCTTGTTAGGAGTTCATAGCAAAAAGCGGATCTAAAATTGGAGTTAAAACGAGAGAGACCGAACGAAAAAAAAAAAAAACGTTGCGCACAGGCACTCGAGGACGCGCGGCCGCGCCTCATTGGGCCATAGCCGCGCCCAGGAGGCCTATTTCCGCGTTGAAGCGACGTGGCAGCGCCCTCCACACCTCCAGTCGCGTCTCTGCTCACGCCATTGACGACACGGCAGCGTGGCTGCTGCTGTACCATCGCGCCTTCTTCTGCCGCCAGCCGCGCCTTCCAAATTTGTCAAGAGCGTATCACACGCGATTTATAGAGATTGATTTGTAACGCCCACATTAAGAGAGGATCGAGAGAAGGGATAAGAGTCAAGAACGTATCACACGCGATCTATAGAGATTGATTTGTAACGCCCACATTAAGAGAGGATCGAGAGAAGGGATAAGAAGCGGAGGCCGGAGAACAACGGGGGATATCTCATATTTTCAGAATTGAAAGCTACGTTGGAGGAGAGATTGGGAGAAGGAGATCGAGAGATTCAAGTCGGCTATATTCAGAGCCCTAGTTCTCTCTACGGTTTTCGTTTGTTTTCGATTATATTTCCTTCGAATCTTGGGATTATTGTCCTCAACATGATTGACTAAATTTCTATTGTTCTAGAGCTAGGGAGTACATGAATACTGTGGATTCAATTTAGTTTTTATCAATCGATTACAACCTTCTATTGCTTCGTATGTTCTTGTATAAATTGTTTGCTTATTTGATTAGCTACCAAATTTGCATGATTTATTGTGTTGATTCGATAGGCGAAATATGAGAATTGACACTCGAATTGGGAACATAAGACATACACTTCAATAAAGTCGGAAGATCTTGAGATTTGTGTGAGAGCTTTTAACCCTTTGAGCCTTTAGGAGTTTCGTGTATTAGACATCAGTTGGGCACAACGATTATTGCATGAAATCTACGGTTTAGGCACTACGGAAGTAGGTTCAAACTTATTGTGTGGTTGTTCTAGCAATAGTCGAGTCTTCTATGTGATTGATTGATTTTGATTAAATTGAGTTTGCATATTCATCGAAACCGAAGCTCTAGAATAATTCTTCTCTTATTTGATTCTCTTGTAACTTGTTATTTATTTTATTAATGTTTCTTTCAATTAGTTTAGAAAACAAAACTCAACGATCTATTTGTCTTGATAGAGGATAGGAAACCAGACTAGTACTCATTAGGTTAATCAATCTCCATGGAATACGACCTTGCTTCCCTAACTACAATTACACCCGTACACTTGCGGTAGTAAAAATATTAGTGAACAAGTTTTTGGCACCGTAGCCGGGGATTGATTTTCTTTCTAGTGATACTGGTTAGATTTCTTTGAGACTAATTTAGACATTTATTTTTCAGTATTTTATTTTCATATTTGGTTCGTTTGAGCTGTCTAATTCTTTTCTCTTTCCGTTGGTGTATAGGTGGTGAATGCGCACAAGCCACAAGGTCTTCAGGCATCACTTTAGATCCTGTAGATCCGGAGATAGAAGCTACCTGTCGTAGGAACAACGCAAAGAGAAACAAGAGAAAAATGGCAACTCAGGAGGAGTTCAATCAACTCAGGGAGCAGTTAAGGATTTTGAGGGAAGCTCAGGAATGAGCAAACATTCAACCATCTCCTATTCAGGATTAGTTTCAGAATGTCATAGCTCATGGAGGAATTCCGGACCAGCCATCGATGCCAACAATTCGAGTTGAAGACGGGCTTGATATCCATGGTCCAACAGAATCAGTATGGGGGAGGTCCTTTGGAGGACCTGATGGAGTTCAAGGTTCGATGAATCAAGATCCTGTTCGTGTTCCCGAAGGGCCGGTGACGAGAGCTCGAGCTAAGAAGTTCAAGGAAGGCTTGCAAGGATTGATCCAAGAAGTTTGGGCTCAAGAATTGATGAAGAAGCCCATTGGAGAAGGCGAACCGGACAGCCCGCGAGTCATTAACTTTATCGAGTGCGTTCGGGCTGAAGAATGAAGACTTTTATTTAATTTTCGTGTGTTTTGGGTCAGGCCACGTTTTTGGGCCTTAAAAGACTTGTTTTTGGGTTTTTATCATGTTGGTTAATGGGTTGGGCCATGCCAATGACTTTGGGTCAGTTATTTCCTAGTTAGATTAGGTTTAGATGGTTTTATTTGCCTCTCTATATAAGGGGGCCTTTGTGGACGAAAATTAGACAGCTTTTGATTAATATTATTGTGAGTTTATTCTCTCTTGAGAGTTCTTCGAATTCCTCTTGATTATTCCAAGACGAATTCATTATCCGGCGAATCAGCGAGTAAATCAATCCTCGTTGTGTGTCATTCATCGTCCCCGTGTGGCTTGGCGACCGTTTCTTTGGGTTATAGAGACTTCGGTTTATCTATAGTACTTAGGAGGGTTTAGTCCATTGACGTATTGGGATTTCCATTCGTTAGTTAGTTTCGTTTCTTCCGCGTGCGTCTACCATTCGGTCATCAAGGATCGTATCATTTGGCACCAGAGCCAGGCTTACGTCATCCAGGTTCTATCATCCTTTTCGTCTTGAATTTCGTATCTTTGTTGCTTTCTGTTCGTGTCTTTTTTCGTGTCGTCTCTTCGTGTCTTGTTCTGTTCTTCATTCGTTCGAGTCGTGCTGTGTCAAAAAAAAAAAAAAAAAAATCATATCTGGTCATAGAGTCGTCTTTGTAGCTTTTCGTTTCGTGTCAAGTATTCAGATTCGTTTGGAGACTCATTCAGATTTGTTTCTTTGGTAATTAAGGAGTAGAAGATTTCTTTCCTTATAAGATTAGGAAACTTATTCATATATATATCCCATACCTTATATATAACACGTCTTAGGGTGTGTATTCTACCTGTTGTCGTGACATACTAGGGGCAAAAATTTTCGATTAGTTTCGTTTTAAAAAAAAAAAAAAAAAGTTTTGAGAAAAAAAAAAAAAAAAAAAAAAAAAAAAAGATATATTCGAAGCCCTAGTGTGTCATTGTGCTTTCTGGGTTGGTCCTAGCGTGTTTCTTCATTGGGATATCAGTTGTGTATTCGTTTCTGTGAATTTTCGTCCTTTTCTCGTCTTTTTCGTCGGCCAGCACTAAAACGGCCATAACTTTTGCATACGAACTCCGATTTTGCTCCATAATACCTTTCGGAAAGCTCTCGAAAAGTTCTATACGGTGGTTTCGACTCTGTCGGAATCGGTTCGTTATTTTTGCCAAAAAAGGTCGTTTAAAGGGTCAAATCGTCCGCCGAAGTTTTCGGTAAATTTTTCGTGTCTTCCAATTTAGGGTTTCTTAGTTCAGTCATCTTGTCTTCCTACTTTCAGTACTCCTGGTTCGTTAATAGTGATTTCTGTGGTAGATTAAGGGGATTTGAGCCTCTTGAGAGAGATTCGAGTGGAAAAAGGCAGGAGAGGTGAGATTATTAGAGGGTAAAAGCCATTACTATTGAGCGATACACGAGTACTGAGTGCGAACCGTATTGAGGGATACACGAGTGATTGTGAGGTGGTGAGGATTCTGTTTTTACTAACTTTCGTTTGTTTCTTTTGATTAAAAAAAAAAAAAATTGCAGGTATGGCCGAAGAAGAGACGTTGGATCCCAAGATGAAGTTCATGTTTGAGGCATTGAAATCCGAGTTGGGAAAGGTTATGGAATCCAAACTGGACGGAGTTTATGATAGGCTTGGTGAAGTAGAGTCAGCTTCCAAACAGCTTCAGCAACATCGAAATGGAAGAGGATTTCGAGGTGGCCGAGGTCGTCCAAACAATCGAGACTATGGGCCGTTTGAGGAGGAGTTTGATGCCGAAGGAGAAGAGGAATGGGAGGAACCAAGGAACAGGCTTGATAATAATTTGGGCAACATCAAGCTGAATATTCCTTCATTCCAAGGGAGGAATGATCCAGATCCGTACATTGAGTGGGAGAGGAAGCTTGACCTCATGTTCGACTGTCACAATTACTCCGAGCTGAAGAAGGTGAAGTTGGCAGCGGTAGAGTTCTCCGATTACGCTCTAGTTTGGTGGGATCAATTGGAGAAGAGTATGAGAAGGAATGGGGAGCCTCCAGTTCAGACTTGGAACGAGATGAAGGGAATCATGAGGAAACGATTTATTCCAGCTCACTACTATAGAGAACTGCACAACAAGCTCCAAAGCTTGAGACAGGGATCTAAGAGCGTGGATGAGTACTACAAGGAGATGGAGGTAGCCATGATTCGAGCTAATGTTGTGGAGGACAGTGAGGCGACGATGGCGAGGTTTTTGGCTGGTCTGAATTGGGAGATTCGGAATGGAGTGGAGCTGCAGCATTATGTTGAGATCGAGGACATGGTACACATGGCTGTGAAGATAGAGAATCAGCTCAAGAGGAGGGGCAACAATGGCTACAATAAGCAGAATCAGTCCAATTGGAAGCAATCTCAGCCTGCTGCTAGTGGTTCCTTTTCGAGAGGGAGTCAATGGAAGAAGGAGGAGTCGCCGAAAGATGAGAGGAAACCGTTCGTGAAGGCGCGATCAGATTTGACGAGCTCTAACAACCAAGGCAAACCAGCAGTGCCTGAGGGTCGTAATCGTGATCGTAAGTGCTTCAAGTGTCAAGGATTCGGACATATCATGAGTGACTGTCCAAATAGGAGAGTGATGATCATGAGAGATGATGGAGAGGTCATGACTGATGATGAAGTTGACCCGGAGATGCCTGGTTTGGAGGAGTCTGAGGACGAAGAAGAAGAGATTCAGCCACCTGTAGGACGCATTTGTGTGGCCAGAAGAGCATTAAGCGTCCAGAATCATGTCGACGAATTGGTGCAACGCGAAAACATCTTTCACACGAGATGTCAGGTGAAGGATCAGCTGTGCAGCGTGATTATTGACGGAGGGAGCTGCACCAACGTTGCTAGCGTGGCCATGGTTCAAAAATTAGGGCTTCCAGTTTCGCCACACCCCAAACCATACCGGCTGCAATGGTTGAGCGATGCTGGCGTGGTGAAGGTTAATAAGCAAGTGAGAGTACCGTTTTGTATTGGGAAGTATGAGGATGAGGTTTTGTGTGATGTAGTTCCGATGCAAGCGAGTCACATCTTGTTGGTGAGACCGTGGCAGTTTGATCGACGAGTGACACATGATGGCTTCACCAACAAATATTCGTTCGAGTATAGGCAGAAGAAGGTGTCGCTTGTTCCTCTTACTCCCAAACAAGTGTATGAGGATCAAGTGTTGCTGCAAAAGGAGGCTGAGCGGATGAAGTTGGAGGAGCAGAAGGTGGAGAATAAGGAGAAGGGAGATAAGGAGAAGGGTGTAGTACACAAATCGTGCTTTGCGAAGGCGAGCGATCTGAAGTTGGCGGTGCAGGAGGAGAGGGCCTTGATCGTACTTCTGTACAAGGGGAACTTTCTATCTACTAACGATCCCGATTCTCTACCCCTTCTATCTCTTCTGTTTTGCAGGAATTTGATGATGTCTTTCCCGAGGATACACCAGCTGGCTTACCACCAATTAGGGGGATAGAACATCAAATTGATTTTGTGCCTGGAGCAACACTTCCAAATAGGCCAGCCTATCGCACCAATCCCGAGGAGACGAAGGAGTTGGAGAGGCAGATTGGAGAGTTGTTGGCGAAAGGGCACGTGAGGGAGAGTTTGAGTCCTTGTGCAGTTCCGGTGTTACTCGTACCCAAGAAGGACTCAACGATGAGGATGTGTTGCGATTGTTGAGCCATAAACAACATCACGGTAAAGTATCGACATCCTATCCCTCGTTTAGATGATATGCTTGATGAATTGCATGGCTCTTGTGTGTTTTCAAAAATTGATTTGCGTAGTGGATATCATCAGATTAGGATTAAGGAAGGGGATGAATGGAAAACTGCTTTTAAAACTAAACTTGGTTTGTATGAGTGGCTGGTTATGCCTTTTGGTTTGACTAATGCACCTAGTACATTTATGCGTCTTATGAACCATGTTTTACGAGCTTTTATTGGCAGATTTGTAGTTGTCTACTTTGATGATATCCTAGTGTATAGCAAGAGTCATGATGAGCATGTTGATCATTTGAGGTCTGTTTTAGATGTACTTAGGAAGGAGAGGCTGTTTGCTAACTTAAAGAAGTGCATCTTTTGTACGGACAAGCTTGTGTTTCTTGGATTTGTTGTTAGTGCACAGGGTGTACAGGTTGACGATGAGAAAATACGAGCTATTCAAGAGTGGCCGAGTCCAAAGAGCATTGGAGAAGTTAGGAGTTTCCACGGACTTGCTAGCTTTTATAGGAGATTCGTGCCTCATTTCAGTAGTGTTGCAGCACCATTGACGGCAATCATCAAGAAGAATGTGGAGTTTAATTGGGGAGAAGATCAAGAGAAGGCGTTTCAGCTTTTGAAGTACAAATTGACACACGCCCCGGTATTATCTCTTCCTAACTTTTGTAAGTCTTTTGAGATTGAATGTGATGCTTCTGGTGTTGGAATTGGTGCAGTTTTGATGCAAGAAGGCCGGCCGGTGGCGTACTTCAGCGAGAAGCTAAACGGAGCAACGTTGTGCTATCCAACGTACGATAAGGAGCTGTATGCATTGGTGTGGGCTTTGAAAACGTGGCAGCACTACTTGTGGACCAAGGAATTCATCATTCACACCGATCATGAGTCTTTGAAGCACTTGAAGGGGCAGCACAAGTTGAACAAGAGGCATGCTAGGTGGATGGAGTTCATAGAGACGTTTCCTTACGTCATCAAGTACAAGCAAGGTAAAGAGAATGTAGTGGCTGATGCACTTTCACGGAGGTATGTCTTGATCTCTACTTTAGATGCTAAGTTGCTTGGTTTCGAGTGTTTGAAGAGTTTATATGTGGAAGATGCTGATTTTGGTGAGATTTATCGAGCATGTGAAAAATCTGGTTTTGAAGAGTACTTTAGGCATGATGATTATTTGTTTAAGAAAAATAGGTTATGTGTTCCTAAGTGTTCTCTTCGTGAATTGTTATTGCTTGAATCTCATGGTGGGGGTTTGATGGGACATTTCGGTGTTGCTAAGACTTTAGCTGTTTTGCATGAACACTTCTTTTGGCCTCATATGAATAGAGATGTTGAGCGAATTTGTGGTAGGTGTGTGACTTGTAAGCAAGCTAAGTCTAGAGTTAGTTCCCATGGTTTGTATACGCCATTGCCTATTCCTACTGCTCCTTGGATTGATATTTCTATGGATTTCGTGTTAGGGTTGCCTAGGAGGAAGCGTGGTAGTGATTCTGTTTTTGTGGTGGTGGATAGATTTTCTAAGATGGCGCATTTTATTCCATGTCATAAATCTGATAATGCATCGCATGTTGCTGATTTGTTCTTTCGAGAGATTGTTAGATTGCATGGTATGCCTAGGACTATTGTTTCGGATAGGGATGCGAAGTTCTTGAGTTACTTTTGGAAGACTTTGTGGGGTAAGTTAGGTACTAAACTTTTGTTTTCTACTACTTGTCATGCACAGACTGATGGTCAAACTGAAGTAGTCAATAGGACTTTGTCTACATTGCTTAGGGCTATAATTAAGAAGAACATTAAGTCTTGGGAGGAGTGTTTGCCACATGTTGAGTTTGCATATAATCGTTCTGTTCATTCTGCTACTAAGTTTTCGCCTTTTGAGATTGTCTATGGGTTTAATCCTTTAACTCCTTTAGATTTATCTCCATTGCCTGAACATGAGCATACTAACCTTGATGGCCAGAAAAAGGCTGATTTTGTGAAACAGATTCATGAGAAGGCGAGGTTGAATATTGAGAGACGAACGGAGCAGTACGCCAAGCAAGCCAACAAGGGGAGGCGTCAAGTGGTGTTTGAGCCCGGAGATTGGGTATGGCTGCATATGCGCAAGGAGAGGTTTCCGTTGCAAAGGCGTTCGAAGTTGCTACCTCGAGGCGATGGACCTTTTCAAGTGTTGGAGCGCATCAATGATAATGCCTACAAATTGGACTTACCCGGTGAGTATAATGTTAGTGCTACATTCAATGTGGCTGATTTGAGTCCTTTTGATGTAGGTGATGCCTTGGATTTGAGGACAAATCCTCTTCAAGAGGAGGGAAATGATGGAGTTCAAGGTTCGATGAATCAAGATCCTGTTCGCGTTCCCGAAGGGCCGGTGACGAGAGCTCAAGCTAAGAAGTTCAAGGAAGGCTTGCAAGGATTGATCCAAGAAGTTTGGGCTCAAGAATTGATGAAGAAGCCCATTGGAGAAGGCGAACCGGACAGCCCGCGAGTCATTAACTTTATCGAGTGCGTTCGGGCTGAAGAAAGAAGACTTTTATTTAATTTTCGTGTGTTTTGGGTCAGGCCACGTTTTTGGGCCTTAAAAGACTTGTTTTTGGGTTTTTATCATGTTGGTTAATGGGTTGGGCCATGCCAATGACTTTGGGTCAGCTATTTCCTAGTTAGATTAGGTTTAGATGGTTTTATTTGCCTCTCTATATAAGGGGGCCTTTGTGGACGAAAATTAGACAGCTTTTGATTAATATTATTGTGAGTTTATTCTCTCTTGAGAGTTCTTCGAATTCCTCTTGATTATTCCAAGACGAATTCATTATCCGGCGAATCAGCGAGTAAATCAATCCTCGTTGTGTGTCATTCATCGTCCCCGTGTGGCTTGGCGACCGTTTCTTTGGGTTATAGAGACTTCGGTTTATCTATAGTACTTAGGAGGGTTTAGTCCATTGACGTATTGGGATTTCCATTCGTTAGTTAGTTTCGTTTCTTCCGCGTGCGTCTACCATTCGGTCATCAAGGATCGTATCAGGACCCAAACGCTCATCTCAGTCAATTTTTGGACCTCTGTGCCACTGTTAAGATTAATGGAGCACCCGAAGATGCTATCAAAATTCGCCTCTTCCCATTCTCTTTGAGAGACAAGGCGAAACAGTGGTTCCAATCTATTGAGTTGGGAGGAGACGTTACTTGGGAGGATCTAGCTCACAAATTCTTATTCAAGTTCCAACCTCCGGGCCTCATGTTCAAGTTGAAGATGGAGATCACCAACTTCCAACAATATGAAGGAGAGAGTCTCTACGAAGCTTGGGAGAGATTCAAGGACAAAATCAGAAAGTGTCCAAACCATGGCTTCGATCTGGCTACCCGCATTATGATTTTCTATAATGCTTGCAGTGGAGAACTACGAAGGCTCGTGGACACTGCTGCTGGAGGAGCGTTGTTATGCAAAGGGGGACATGAGGCCATTGATATAATTGAGAACATGACATCCACAAGCTACCAGTGGCCAACATATAGGAATAGTTTGAGGAAAGTAGCTACAGCCGAGAGCAAGGATCCTCTTCTTGCAATCACAAATCAGATAGCGGCCTTGTCTAGCAAGTTCGAGACTATGATGCAAGCCCGAAATAATCCAAAAGCGGAGGGGATTCAATTGGAAGAAGCAACTTGGGTCAACAATCAAGGTTTCCATCAAAACCAAGGAGGTTATCAAGGAGGCCGTTTGAATCAAGGTGCATACCAAGGCTATCAAGCAATCCCTTCTCACCCGAAATCTTGCATATGGGAATCCAAACAACGCCCTTCAACCACCGCCCGGATTTTCCACATCTAATGGTATGATCAATGAGCCGAAAAGGCCGAATTCAGAAGATGTACTCATGAAATACATCTCAAGCTCTGATACAAGAATGTCTGCTTTGGAGACGAAGTGAAGATGATAGAGAAGCAAGTAAGCCAAATTGCGAACTCTTTGAGCAACCAACATAATCCGGGGCAATTTCCAAGCAACACGGTGGTGAATCCGAAGGAGCAATGCAAAGCCATCATATTGAGGAGTGGCACCACATATGAGGGACCAAAGATGCCAAATCACGAGCCCGAAAGTGTAAAGATTCAAGAGGAAAAAGAAGAGCTCATATCGGCCATGAGGAGAAGAAGGAAGGAAAAATGCCTCAATCCCGACCACCACCTCTGCATGTTCCGATGCCGTTTCCTCAAAGGCATCAGAAGAAGATGGGGGATGAGCAATTTTCCAGATTTTTGGACATCTTTCGGAAGGTCCAAATCAACATTCCGATGGTAGAAGCTCTACAACAAATGCCCAAGTATGCCAAGTTCCTCAAAGATGTGATTTCAAAGAAGAAGAAGTGGGGAGACTTTGAGACAGTGAACTTGAATGAGGAGTGTAGTGTTATCTTACAACGGAAGTTGCTCGCCAAGTCCAAAGATCCGGGTAGTTTCACAATTGCTTGTGAGATTGGGGGGATGAAATTCGGAAGAGCGCTATGTGATTTCGGTGCAAGTGTCAATCTCATGCTTCTTTCAGTTTTTAGGAGGCTAAAAATTGGATAGGTGAAGCCTACCACCATAGCTCTTCAAATGGCGGATCGTTCGGGTGGTGTATCCTCAAGGCATAGTTGAAGATGTTCTTGTCAAGGTTAGTGATTTCATTTTTCCCGCTGATTTTGTTGTTTTCGATATGGAGGAAGATCGAACTATGCCCTTGATTCTTGGGAGACCATTTTTGGCACGGGTCAAGCACTCATTGATGTTGCAAGAGGAGAGCTTACCTTGAGAGTAAATGATGAGAGTTGCACTTTCTCCATCTACAAGCCTTCGAAGTATTTTGAGGAAGAAGAAGTTAAGTCGGTAGAGGAGTGCAAAGTGCTTGTTGTGTTTGATTCTTATACGGTAAAAAGTTATATGGAGTCGCCCAAAATTCCTACCGAGGCTTGCATTTCTACTTCATTCTCTTCCTCAAAATTTTGTTTGTATTTATGCTCTAATTATTTTGATGATTGTACTTTAGAAAGTGTGCAAAAAATTTTAGATCAAGAGGCACACCTTTTCGAGAAAGTGAATGAAGAGAATGGAGCTACCTCGGCGTGTGGAATTCCGGGTTAGTACGAAATACTCTTCCACCCTCTTCTTCTTTCAAACTTATTATTTTTCTTAGTAAAAACAATAAGTTCGGGGGGATGGCGACCTGTGGAAAAGTATTTCGATTTTTATTGCTTTTTAGGTATTTAATTTGAGTCTTGTTTAGTGTCTAGTATTAAGTAGTAGAGTCTTTTCGTGTGTTTTTGTTTTAATTTAATTGATGATAAACATGATTAATAGTTGTGATGATGAGGCTTATGATGATTTCTTAGAATTGGGCATATTGAAAAAATTTCACTTGTGATTATTTCTTTATTTGATTAGCATGATTGATTAATCTAGACTTTTTGGCCTCTAAGAAGCTTGGATCAAATATTAGCCTTTGTTGTGAGTTTTGAGCCTTGACTATCACATAATTATAGTCTTATTTTGTTTCTTGAGTGTGATTGTTCAAGCACTATCACATAATTATAGTCTTATTTTGTTTCTTGAGTGTGATTGTTCAAGCATGCATTTTGGTCTCTAGAACTTACTTTTGTATCTTCCTTGAGATTGCAATAGTGTGCTTAATGATTTAGAGATGATCTAAGGCCATCTTTCTTAGCCACATTATTTCCCCTTTTCTTGTCCAAATGATACATAATCCTAGTTTAACCCCATGTGTAGGATTTTGTTGGTTTGTATTGAGAAGAATTGAAAAAATAAGAGAGAAGATGGAAATGAAAGGACCCTTTTGCTCACGTAAGTTCTAGTATGTGTAAAGAAAAAAAATTGAGACAAAGTCTCAAGAAGAGGGGGAAAAAAGGGAAAAAAAGGGGGAAAAAAATGGGGAAAAAAAAATGAAAGTTGTAGAATAAAGAGCATAATTGAGTAGAGAGGTGCACTAAGATGGTTGGGTGATGAGGATGGTTTAGAATGGATGACTGGTTGGGAATTTTAGCTTCGTTAGCTATTGGTTTGAGTGTTTGTGGAGAATAAGATTCATTATTTTGGGCCTACATTACAACCTTAATCAAAGTCCTTTTTGATCTTTATTATAAGCACACATTGAGCTAGGGGTGTCAACGGGTGGGTAAAACCCGGACCCGGACCCGTTAAAACAGCTATAGACCCGGACCCGGACCCGGTCCGTTAACAGTTGGACTCGGACCCGACCCGGACCCGGAAACTTAAATACTACCCGGACCCGGACCCGACCCATTATTGGACCCGGACCCGGACCCGGACCCGGATAAATTAACGCTAGAGAGAGAAAGCGCTAGGCGAGACTCAAAATTCATGCCGTCAAAATTTTGAGAACCCACTTTCAAAAAAAAAATAAAAATTGAGAACCCTAATCTCCCAATTTGGGGGAAACTTAATCTCGGCGAAGTCCGGGAGCTGTACGAGGGGTTGCTGAAGAAGCCGCCGGAGGGCGAGAAGGTGGCGATTCAGAGGGCGGTGGGGCTCAAGATTGAGCAATTGAAAGCCGAGCTCCAACAATTGATCGAGTAGTAGCGTGAGTTATCCGATTGCTTTTCCCCCTTTTTTTTAAAACTAATTTTGCTTGGATTATCACTTGTATTGGCGATATGAAACTGTGTCATTGAGCAATTAGATGATGATGATGATTCTCTCTCTAAACATGAAAATTTACTTGTTGCATAATCAAACCAATATAGATAGATACAGTGCGTGCTTTTACATTCAAATTAGATGATGATGATTCTCGTTTCTTGATTTTATGTTAAGTATATATATATATATATATATATATATATATATATATATATATATATATATATATATATATAGATTCTTTATTGATTTCGTTTCTTGATATTATGTTAAATTTCCTTCATAGCCGTTTACTGCCCTTCCATCATCAACAAAACAATCTGTTTAATACTCTAGATAGATTTCATCGTGTTCGTTATACATTTAATTAGGCTCTCTATTTTCTCAAAAAGTTCGATATGTTGCTTTTTATGCTCAAAAATCTCACTAACCCGAGAGCTGCAGTAAACTAAAACAGTCATCTATCATTATGTCTTGCTGCCAATTTTTTGTTTTCATATTATAGAAACTGAAAACGTAATCATGCTACAAGTTGGACAATTTGTCAATCATGTCTTCTCAACAAGTGGAATTTGAGGAACATTTGGAGGAACATGTAGAAGTTTCGAGAGAGAATCTGACTATGGGCTCATCACAGAAATCTAGAAGGTCGAAAAGGAAAAAGTCAGAGGTATGGAATCACTTTACAAAAATCCAAATTAGTGAGAATGTGTACAAGGATGTTCATTGCAATCACTGTGGTAAAAACTGAGTTGGGATAACAATTTGGGGACTTCTCACTTAAACAAGCATCTTAATAGTCCTTGTCCAAACTTTTGTCTCAATGATTCTTCTTCAAGTACTTATCGAAGCCCTAGGAGTGAGTATAAGTTTGATCCTGGGAAAAGCAGAAGAGATTTGGCTATGGCATGCATCAAACACAATTATCCATTCAATATTGCTAATCATGATTATTTTGAGAAGTTCTTAAATGGTTTGAACCCTGACTTTAGGCTGCCCTCTAGAAATACCATTAGGGCCGATGTGATTGAAATATTTGAAGAAGAAAAGATAAGAATCTACAGCTTGTTAGATAATCGTAAATGTAAAGTGTCTTTGACTGCAGACATGTGGACTTCAGATCACTCTAACAAAGCTTATTGCTCTTTGACTGCTCACTACATTGATGATTCTTGGGAATTGCAAAAAAAGATTTTGGCATTTAAGTTGCTTGAGTATCCACATGATGGGGAGAAATTGTTTCATTTTATGAAAGATAGGATCTTAGAGTGGAACTTAGATCGAAAGTTGAGCTCGATTGTTGTAGATAATGCCACTGCTAATACATCGATGATTGATAAGCTTAAGAGTTGGCTTGTATCTGATGATTTGATTCCTTTTTCTGGAGCTTTGCTACATGTGCGTTGTAGTGCTCATATTTTGAATTTGATTGTACAAGATGGGCTTCGCCAAATTAGACAATTGTTGGATGATATTCGAAATACTGTTAAATATTTGGGAAGAACTCCATCTGCAATGCAGAAATTTGAGAAAGTCAAACAGCAGTGTAAACTTCAAGGTAAAAGAGCAGTGGCTGATGATGTTCCAACAAGATGGAACTCAACCTTTGAGTTGCTTGATACAGCATTACCCTTGAGGGAAGCATTTGCTCGACTAGCACTTATTGATCGTCACTATGTCTACAATCCTTCTGTTGAGGAATGGGATACTGCAGTTGTCAATGTTGAGTGCCTTAGGACGTTTTACGAAGCTACCAACTTGTTTAGTGGTAGTAAGTATCCGACTTGCAATGTGTTTTTCCCAACAGTTTGTACTATACATTTGAAGTTACTTGAATGGGAAAAGAGTGAGCACACTACAAGAAAACTGAGCTTTTGCGACAATGAATTTGTGTCGTAAAGTCTTGTTTTAGTGTCGCAAAAGACAATTTGCGTCACTTTGTGCGTCATAATAAATTATGTCGCAAAAGGTTATATAGTTTTTTTAAGACACTTTTTTTGAATTGTTTGAATTGTGACGCAACAAGAACGACACATTTTGCTTCACTTGATTATGTGTCGCATGAAATTCTCGACACTTAACACGTCATTTGTTTAGTGTCGCATATTTATTAGCGACACAAAACGTGACATTATTAAAAACGACGAATATAATTTGCGACATTTCAAATAGAATGACGTAATTTTTCCCGTCGCAGTTGACGTCATATTTAAATGTTGTATAATATTACGACATATGACATATGTCTCAAAAAATTACTTATGTCGTAATATACCCAACATCTTCTGCATCAGTTTATTTTGGTTGTCGTAAAATTTGCATCACTTATGCGACATTATTTCAAATGACACATCCTTATTTGTGACACTATACAAAAAATATATCGTATTTTTTCGCGACACATTTAAACTTTGTCGCCCAAAAAAAAATAAATAAATAACTAATGTTGTATAATACTCCATATACATCAAATTTTGCATTACTTTACTATTATGTCATAAATTTTGCTTCACTTGTGCGACAGTAATTGAAATGACACGCTCTAATATCAGACACTAAATTCATAATGCATTAATGATACATTTATTAAAATACAAAAAAAATCACAGTACATGATTTTCCAAACAGAGTCAAAAGATAAAAATGTTCTATCAATATCTATAAATGTTTTAAGAGAACCTAATACGCGAATATATTTTTTTTTCGCAGCATAAAATCCTATTCATGCTTCTTTGTCACCTGCAAACAATTCTTCGTTACTTCGATACCTGCAGTCACTTCTTCGAATTCTCTGACACTGCTACTACAAGAGAAAAAAGACATAAAAGCATGTCAAAGCATTTAAAAGCATCAAATAAATAATAAAGAGCAGAGTTAAGAAAGAAACAGATTGAAACACACAACACAACATCCTCATTTTAAGAATTAAGTTAATTACATTTGCAAATTAAGACCTAGAGATGAACGAATTTTAAAAGAATTTAAATGGCTTTCAACCTTATCAGATAGTACATGATCTGTAGCCATACCTGTTGTAGTAAAACCAACGCATTTTAAGGCTCCCCTTTAACTGCGCAAAAAACCTCAAGAAGCAGAATATACAGTAGATGGAAAATATGTCTAATTTCATGTGGTACACCATTAAGTAACCCAGTACTCAGAGAAGATGCAGTACCCTATTTCCACTAGAATATATTGAAAGCTTGGAGTCTCTTTTGCCCACTGAACATCACTCATACACACAAACTGTATGCAAAAACAGTGTGCCTTAATTAGATCATTATGCTGAAAGACCAACGTGGATTCAGATGACGGTGGTGCGATTATGCTATGGCGGTCAATTGAATTTCTGGAGAAGAAGGAGAGGAGTAAGGACGATTAACTGCTGCTAACTCTTAGAGGGTTTATAATTTTTTTCATTTTTAATTTGGGAATTGCAAGTTAAAAAAAAAAAAAGTCTAATAATTTGGTGGGAATGTTACCGCCCATGATTTGGGAATTTCAATTTTTTTAAAATTTTTTTTAACTTTACTTTATTTTATTAAAAAATTAATTTCATTTAATTATTTAATTATTTAATACTAAAAACACAACCAAAAAACACCTAACATCTAGTATTGTCACAATTGCAATGATATTGCAACGCCTGGCTTCTCATGTCACTACAGAGTTAAAAAATTAAATACTGAATAATTTTTAAAAAAAATATTATGTCTTGATAGGGGCAGTATTTCCAGATACATTAGTTTGTGTCATCAAAGGGGTGTGGTTATAGCGACACAATATTTTAATGAAGCATATATACGACACGAAATCCAACACTATTCTAAATGTGGAGTAAAATTATGACATTCAGTTAATATGTCGTAAGTAAATTGTTGTAAATACGAGACACAAATCTAAGTGACGCATTGTTATCACAAAATAGCGACATAATATTTTAATGACGTCTATGTACGACAAAAATTGCAACACAATTCTAAATGTGAAGTAAAATTATGACATTCAATTAATGTGTCGCAAATAAAGTGTTGTAAATACAAAACACAAAACTAAGTGACGCATTGTTGTCGCAAAATAGTGACACAATATTTTAATGACGCACATATACGACACAAAATGCAACATTGTTCTAAATGTGAAGTAAAATTATGACATTCAATTAATATGTCGCAAATAAATTGTTGTAAATATGAGACATAAAATTAAGTGTAGCATTGTTGTCGCAAAATAGTAACAAAATATTTGTATGACGCACATTTGAGGCATATATACGATACTAATATTATAAGTGTCACAATTTTATGACACTTATCAGTAATATCGCATATACATATGTCGCAAAAGCCCTGTTTTCTTGTAGTGGCATGAATGTCTTAGAGCAATGTGTGCTCCCATGAAAGAAAAGTTCGATAAATATTGGGATGAGTGCAGTTTGGTATTGGCCATTGGTGCATTTGATCCTAGATTCAAGATGCATGTTGTGAAGTATTTTTACAATCTGATCTATGGTAAGGATGGTGCAGTTTCACACATAGATAGGGTTCAGAATATGCTAGATCAGCTGTATACTTCTTATGGTGATAGTGCAGCTAGTGCTTCATCATGTGTAGGGGTTGCATCTCGTAGTTTGGTTGGGGTTCAAAGTGGGTTTTTGCGTGATTTAATACATGGTATGACGAATCTAATTCTTCATCACTTCAGCAGTCAGAGTTAGAAACATACCTGAATGAACCTAAAATCCCTCAAGATGATAAGTTCAATGTTTTAAACTGGTGGAGTATTAATGATACACGATTGCCTATTTTCAAAAAATAGCACGTGACATACTAGCCGTTCCAGCTACCACAGTTGCCTCAGTGTCAGCATTTAGTGTTTGTGGGCGTATCATAGATGAGACCCGTTCTAAGTTGAGCTCGGATGTTGTTGAAGCATTGGTTGTTGCCAATGATTGGATTCCATCGCTTAAAGAGAATGGTACGTACTTATTTAAAAATATATCATCTTGCATTGTTATTATGGTTTGTTCTTATATGCGTTGTTTTATGTATTTGTAGTTCATCGAAGATTATCTTCACTCCCTCGTGATGAAGTTTTGGGCACCATTAGTGAAGGAGATGAAAATGAAGTGTGACACGGTAATTAACATTATATTCTAATTTATTTGCATCAGTGTAATTGGCATGTTTATACTTTCTTTTTTTGCAGTTGAGGAGACCTAAGAAGAATATGAAGTAGAAGTTCAACATATTATCTACATATTTTTCTTATTGTATTCTTTGAATGAGTTGTATTGGATTATTCTTATCTTGGTTGGATGTTGCGATTGGAACAAAATATGCAATTTAGGGTGACCAATTTAATTTTGATGTTGGTGTTTAAATATCTTTTTCTTTTTTTTGTATGCTTAAGAAATCATAATATTGATAAATAATCATATTATAATGTTATAATTATAGTCTTAAAAAATAGTGAAAAAGATTGGGTCCAGATCCGTCGGGTCCAAAAAATTGAGATCCATGTCCAGATCCAACAGATCCACGGATCTGGACCCGGATCCATAGCATTCATGCCTAAATTAAATTTTTGAAAAAAATATTACAATAAAAAATTTGCAATATCCATATCCAATTTTTCGAATCGGATCCACCGGATCTGGATCGGGTCCTAGATCCGTTGTCATACCTAGTGACGTGCAAATTGAAACTTTAATCTATGTTAATATGTAAAAATATACAAAATTGATAAGTTGAAAAAAATACCAAATGGTTGAATTAAAAAAAATAATAATAAGGGTGGGTCGGACCCGGACCCGGAAATAGCGGGTCGGGTCGGGTCAGGTCGGGTCTACTACTGTTGCGGGTCTGACCGGGTTGGACCCGGACCCGTAAGTTAATTTACAAGCGGGTTTTGAGCGGGTCCGGACCGTGTCCGGGTTTTACCCACCCGCTGACACCCCTACATTGAGCAATGGAGAGGTTAAGATGAATTGCAAGCTTATGGTAGACATTGTGTATGTTTTGAATTGAGTGAAATTTTGTCCATCTATATACACTTGAGAGTTGAGAGCTTCACTCACATATATTCCTATATTGTGAGGATCCTAAGTTTCAAGAGGCTAGATTGTTAAAACTTGATCATGACATGCTAATTGATGAGTGAGATGATTTGCTTGTGATCATTTTTATTTTAAAAAAAGACATCTGAAGCCAAGATTCATTGTCACTTCGCAAATCCATGTTTATTGTTAATTTGTTCTTTTGTTTTGCTTTGTGTTTGAGGAAAAACACTTGCTTAAGTTTGGGAGATTGATAAACATAGATTTTCTACGTATTAATATTCATTTGAGTTTGTTATATGTGGAGAAAATCATGTTTTGAAAGGTATTCTTGATGGAGTTTCGTATTCTTGTGAATTATGATATTTGTTCGTACTTTGACAGAATTTGCAGAGAAATGGAAGAGATATTACAGAAATTGGCTAATGCAGGCTTGACGTTCATCTTGTTAAGAGTTCATATCAAAAGCGGATCTAAAATCGGAGTTAAAACAAGAGAGAACGAACGAAAACACAAAACGTTGCGCACAGGCACGAGAGGACGCGCGGCCGCGCCTCATTGGGCCATAGCCGCGCCCAGGAGGCCTATTTTCGCGTTGAAGCGACGCGGCAACGCCCTCCACACCTCCAGCCGCGTCTCTGCTCACGCCATTGACGACGCAGCAGCGTGGCTGCTGCTGTACCACCGCGCCTTCTTCCGCCGCCAGCCGCACCTTCCAAATTTGTCAAGAGCGTATCACATGCGATCTATCGAGATTGATTTGTAACGCCCACATTAAGAGAGGATCGAGATAAGGTATAAGAAGCGGAGGCCGGAGAACAACAGGGGATATCTCATATTTTCAGAATTGAAAGCTACGTTGGAGGAGAGATTGGGAGAAGGAGATCGAGAGTTCAAGTCGGCGATATTCGGAGCCCTAGTTCTCTTTACGGTTTTCGTTTGTTTTTGATTATGTTTCCTTCGAATCTTGGGATTATAGTCCTCAACATGATTGGCTAAATTTCTATTGTTCTAGAGCTAGGGAGTACATGAATATTGTGGATTCAATTTAGTTTTTATCAATCGATTACGACCTTTTATTGCTTCGTATGTTCTTATGTTGATTCGATAGGCGGAAGATGAGAATTGACACTCGAATTGGGAACATAAGACATACACTTCAATAAAGTCGGAAGATCTTGAGATTTGTGTGAGAGCTTTTAGCCCTTTGAGCCTTTAGGAGTTTCATGTATTGAACATCAGTTGGGCACAACGATTCTTGCATGAAATCTACGGTTTAGGCACTATGGAAGTAGGTTTAAGCTTATTGTGTGGTTGTTCTAGCAATAGTCGAGTCTTCTATGTGATTGATTGATTTTGATTAAATTGAGTTTGCATATTCATCGAAATAGAAGCTCTAGAATAATTCTTCTCTTATTTGATGCTCTTGTAACTTGTTATTTATTTTATTAATGTTCCTTTCAATTAGTTTAGAAAACAAAACTCAACGATCTATTTGTCTAGATAGAGGATAGGAAATCAGACTAGTACTCATTAGGTTAACCAATCTCCGTGGAATATGACCTTGCTTCCCTAACTACAATTACACCCGTACACTTGCGGTAGTAAAAATATTAGTGAACAAGCTACGTGCCGAGTTTCGCGCAGCACGGTGGTCGAGAAGGATGCTACACCATCCGCCACCCATGGAAGAAGATCGTGGATGAAAACGGAGTTAAGGAAGGAGATTTAGTAACAGGACTCGGCTCAATCCTCCCCGACGGCCATATCTACATGCAGCTCAATCTCTTGAAGAAGGATGTTGTCATCAAACGACGTCGTTGGAGGATTGGTTCGCGGAAGCGTTTATGTTATTCTAGAAGAAGCTGGAGAGTGGAGATGTTCATCAAGTCTTGAACTCTTAATTAGTGATCCGTAGTTGCAAGGATGTGGTGAAGGAGGCTATTGATAGGGGTGAGCACAATTCACCAAAACCCGAAAACCGAACCGAACCTGAGCCGAAATAAAATTTCGGTTCGGGTTATTCTGGTTTTTTTTTAGTGAATTTCGGTTTTCGGGTTTCGGATCGGGTATTTTTTTTACCACCCGAAAATCCGAAACCCGAATTGTATTTATTAATATTTTATATATTTATATATTTAAATAAAACCTAATCACCTAAATATCTAAAAATAGGTTTTCAATTTTAAGAAACTCCCCAGCCGCAAACCTACAATTCAATTCTCAGTCTCTTCCTCGCAAGTACGCAAGAATCGCAACGATTTCTTTCCTCCCTCGCCCATTCACGTTTCTTCTCAGTTTTCCGTCGGTTGTTCTTAAAGTTTTGGCCGGCTCTCAGCTTCTTATCATCACAGGGAGCCGACGCACCTCTCTATTGCTCTTCTCCTCTCCACAAGACAGAAAGTTAAATCCCCTAATCTTAATATAATCTATCTTAGTTTTTGTTAATAGTATATGAATTGGCTTTTTCTACTTCTCACTCACACACTTTCTCAAGAAATGTATTTTTATTTTGTATTTGCTTCTTACTGAGTTGGTTTTCTTCCCTAATTTTAGATATATCATTGAGATGTATATATATAGTTGAATGTAGAAGGATTTTCATTATTTGCTTTGATATAGAATGATATTTTTATATTTGCAGATTTGCTTCATAATCCCATCATAGATTAATCAGCTGACAGTTGTAATGTAAGTGTAGATTTATGTATACTCACCTTTTAAATTCATCAATTTTTAAGTTGTATTATTGTGTTATTATTAATCCTCACATCAACAACTGTAATTGTTTTTTTAGATGTCTACACAAGAAACTGTTGGGGTTGGAGATACACGTGATGGAGTTGGAGATACACCTGACTCACCGGGCGATTCTGTTCCCACCTCTTCTCAACCTAAGAAGCGAAAAACAATGGAGAAAAGGTCAGAAGTGTGGGCACATTTCAAAGCTTTTACAGACTCGATAATACTATTAAAGCTAAGTGTGTGCATTGTGGTAAGGTTTTGTGTGGTAATACGAAAAATGGAACCACTTCACTAAAAGGTCACATGGCAATATGCACGAAAAATGCCTGCAAGTTCAGATCTTAAGCAATCACAACTGATTTTCCCTTCGCCACAAAATCCTAACCTCACCACTTGGAATTTTGACCAAGACGAAATTAGGGATGCCTTAGCTTATATGATTATTGTTGATGAGTTGCCCTTTAAGCATGTTGATAAGGAAGGATTTCGGTACTTTGTTTCTAAGTGTTGTCCTAGATTTAGTATCCCATCAAGATGGACAGTCTCGCGTGATATATATAAGTTGTACAATATTGAAAAAGGATAAGCTTATGGGATTGCTAAAATCCACCAACCAAAGAGTGTGTCTCACCACAGACACATGGACTTCTATTCAAAGAGTGAATTACATGTGTTTGACTGCCCATTACATTGATATTAATTGGAAGTTGCATAAAAAAAATTATCAATATTTGTCCAATTAATTCTCATAAGGGTAGAGACATTGGCTGGGAAATTGAATCATGCTTGCATAAGTGGGAAAATGAGAAAGTCTTCATTGTCACAGTTGATAATGCCTCTTCGAATGTTGTTGCACTAAATTATTTGAAAGAAAAAATAGGGCAACGAGGGGATAACATCAGAAATTGTAATTACATGCACATGAAGTGTATTGCTCATATATTCAATTTAGTTGTGCAAGATGGCCTAAAAGAGATCAGACCTTCTGTGGAAAGAATTAGAATTGTTGTACGGTTTGTTAGACATTCACCTGCTAGGTTGAAGAGGTTTAAGGAGTGTTGTGAGCATGAGAAAATATCAAGAGTTTGCTGTGTTTAGATGTTCCCACTAGATGGAACTCTACATACTTGATGTTAGACGCTGCAATAACATTTGAGAAAGCTTTTTCCAGATTTTATGTGCTAGACCCAGCATATAGAATTGATCTTGAATGTGATGGTGAAGGGGTGCCTGATAAGGTTGATTGGATTAGTGCTAAGAGGATGTTGACTTTTTTGAAAATATTTTATGAGATAACATGTGTTGTTTCTGGATGCTTATATGTCACCTCCAACATGTTTCTTCATGAGATTTATAAGGTGAAATGTTCTGTTAAAAGCCTACATAGATGGTAGAGATAAGGACTTAAGCAAAATGGCTCTAAAGATGAAAGCAAATTTTGATAAGTATTGGGGTAATCCAATGGAGATGAACAAGTTGATATTCATTGTTGTCATTGTTGATCCTCGGGACAAGATGAAATGGGTGAAACTTGCTTTGTCGGACATGTATGGAGCTGAAATGGGTTCTCGAATGGAAAAGGTGTTGGAGGAAGAATTGGTGATCATGTGTGGTGAATATAAGCAACCAATCATTGAAAGTAGCTAGTCAGAGTAGTGGTGAACATCGAGTGGTCGTAGTGACTGGCGTTGATGATGAAGATCCAACACAAAAAGCATTGAAGGCTTTGGGAAGTATGTATGAAAGCTTTCACCATAGGGATGTCAACGATGTTGATAAGTTTCTTAAAGAAGACACTGAGAGCAATGGCTCAAAATTTGACATTCTAGCATGGTGGAAAGTGAATGAATCCAGATTTCCTGTCCTCACTCAGTTGGCTCGTGATGTTTTAGCAGTACCCATCTCAACTGTAGCTTTAGAGTCGGCCTTTAGCACCGGAGGTCGAGTACTTGATCCATTTCGGAGTTCATTGTCTCCTCGAATTGTTGAGATTCTCATTTATGGTCAAGATTGGCTTCACAAGTCCTCTACTCCTGTTAATGTCGAAGAACTCCAGGAAGATGTCAAAAAAATCGAAGAAGGTATTCAAAACGTTATCTTAGTTGTTTTGTGTGATTGGTTTATAATTTAGCATATTGTACAATTTTAATTATTTATACTTAATGGCTGATATATTCTCTGTCTTTTGTAGGTTTGAGAAAAATGGGTTTAAAAGACTCTACATATTAACCAATCTCCATTATCTGTTTGAAGGCTTGAAACCTATTAGCAATGGCATCTGCTATGTATGGATTAATTATTATAACTCTTCAATATTTTAGTGGCTCTTTTTGTACTTATTCTATAATCTAGCCTGTTATGGTAAATCATTGGATGATTATTGTAACCTTTTAATGTTTTTGTACTATTAGTAAATTAGTTTAATTATTATGGACTGATTTTTTTGGCAATTTATTAAGGAGTGGTATGGAAATTTTTTGTGTTATTGCTTATTGTTTTCAATAATTCGGTGAAAAACCGAAAACCGAAAAACCGAAATTAAAATTTCGATTTTCCGGGTTCAGTTTTTTAGAAGTTTGGTTCGGGTTCGGATTTTTTTTTCAAAACCTGAATTTTTTTCGGTTTTTCTAATTTTACGAAAAACCCGAACCGAAACCCGAATGCTCACCCCTAGCTATTGATGAGTGGCTTAAGGATGAGGTATTAATGGCTTTTCTTTCGGTTACCGCCCTTGATCCAATTGGGGAAACGTACACTCTGAAGCTGTCGAGGTTTGAAAGTACTACACAAGGATGGGGGTGTACAGTTCATGATGGATGGGAGAATGTGGTTTTTAACAATGGATTGGGGATTGGGGATAGGGTTTGGTGCTGGGGGAAGTTCATTCCAGAAGGTTCGATTGATATGAAGATCGATGTCGACAGACACTTGGAATAGAGGATGAGTTCAACGTCCTAGTGAGAAAGAATATGCAGTGATCACCGGTGAGAAGATAATAGTGCATGGTTTGTTTGTTTTTCCTTTTTTTTCTCTCTCTTCTTTTTGTTGGGGGGGGGGGGGGGGGGGGGGGGGGTGGATGGGTCGAGATTCGATTCGTATTCATGTTAGGTGTTGGGTGATGTGTGAGATTCTGGGCAGTGAACTTTTATCATGAGTATATGAGGTTTCTTGTGTCTCAGTTTGAGTAGTGCAATCATTGCTTGTGTGCATGTGAGTTGTAGTCAAGAACAAATAGGGGTGGGAATTCGGTTCACATTTTCCGAAAATCGGTTATCGGTTCGGTTATCGGTTACATGTTTTCAAGATTTTCGGTTATCGGTTATAACCGATCGGTATTTAATTAAATCATTTTAAAATTATTAATTTTATAATTTTTAAATTTCCTAATTTAATTATAATTCTAAAATTTTAATTTCCTAATTTCTAATCCATTTGTCCAGGCTCGCTCGCATCGCATTTCCTAATTACAGTCTTCAATGATTAGCACATTTATATTCGTATTTTTTTAATTAGTGTATGTTGAGTGAGTAGAAAGATGTATTGGATATATCTTCAATATTTAAGAGACAAAATTCCTTTCTCTAAACTACAATCTACAATTTTAATTTTTAAGAAATTGTAGCACAAGAACCGATTTTGCCTATCGTAAGTATTAAATACCGCAAAAAATATAAATTATATAGAATATTTAAAAATTAAATGAAAATCGGTTATTTTCGGTTAACCGCTAACCGAACCGCAAAAAAGAGTTCGGTTAGCGGTTAACCGAACTTGAGTTCGGTTCGGTTATCGGTTAGGGTTTTAGGTGGTTTTTCGGTTCGGTTAACCGAACTTGTCGGTTCGGTTAACCGAACCGACCCGAATTCCCACCCCTAACAAAGGAAATTTTGAATGGAAATGAAAATGAGGAGTTGCATGCATCAACTATCAAATTGTGTACAATATATGTCTTATGTATTTCTGAGCCTTTTAATTACTTCTATTATATGTTTCAACGAACGTGGGACGTTTCTAAAATGCAAACTAAAACACTGCACATATAATTTAAAGTGTACGTGAGTGGATGTACTATCGATCGGCTTGTTTGAGACTGCACTCTGCTATCAAAATTTGAATCGTTGGGTAAATTTAATTTTATATAATCCAAACTCTTTGTTTTGATTGTAACTTTTCCAATGTGAAATATTTTGATTAATGTAATTCATCTAAGGTGTAAATGAATAATTAAATGTGCATGAATGATATACAACACATAAAGTAGTTATTAGCTTGCACATGAATTAAGTAAATAATACACTCTCCGTCTTAACAAAACGTAGTGTAGTACTATTTCATGAAAAAAATAATAGCCCCAACTGATTTTGTTTTCTTCTTTTTTCCCTTTTCTTGGTTAAACATATTTTATTTTCTCATGAAAATAATAGACAAATTTGAAAATCTATATAATATTATAATTTATAAAAAGTGTCTTGTTTATAAATTTTTATTTGTATATTTTATCCTTACCATTAGAATAAATCTTAAGAATATTAATATTATCATTAGAACATTAATCCGAATATTTTAATTTATATTAACAAAGATAAATTTTGCACATGTCATTTGAATAAATTCTTAAAACATTAATATTGTCATTCATATATTTATTTATATTAATAAATATTAATATTTATAATAAACCAATTACATTAAAAAAAAAACATTATATATACAAATGAGATTATAAATGCATCGCACGTAATCTCCGCTAGTAAGAGGAAAAAATGAAGAATTTCAAAGAAGAAATTGACAAATGCATTCAAATTCCAAGTGAGGTCGATCAACCATCGGCCAAGCTTTCATACAAAAAATGCAAACGAAGAACAAATGTTGCCTGATTAAGAAAGATCAAACATGAAAAGAAAAATTAGTGTGAATATGGAATTATCATTTTTTTTATAATATGGAATTTCATAATTTGTTAATTATGGAGTACTATTTTTTTTTTTTTTTTTGATTGAATTTCATCTGACATGGAGAACAAGCTATTAGTATATTTCTCCTGCCCAATGGATAATACATGTTTCAACTTCAAACTTTTACCGGCAAATTCAAAGATTTCTTGAAAATTTTAAATTCTCTGGACTATTAAATTGGATATCATGCTAATATCTCTTATTGCCTTCGTCTTTTGGGTTGTTTCATTTATTTTCAGCATTTTTCTAAGTGTTTTCGAGAATTTTAATGATGAGTTTTAAAAGTCTTTTAAACATTTTCCCTTGTATGAGATGTTAAAACATTTGTAGTATCCCGTAAATGAAAAAAATCATAAAAATATATTTTGAAACTCACAATCAAAAATCTCGAAAACATTTACAACAAATATCGAAAATAAATGCAACAACTCCCAAAGGACGGAGAAATTAAAATTTACTGATACGAAAGTGTGAACGCTACCACTTTCGCAATCTAAGTTCGTTTGATCGGGGCATTTATATGAAAGCAAACAAATATTTTTGCCGTCACTTTTGCAATTGTAAAGAGTTTTGGGGATCAATTCGGAATATTCTTTTTCTCTAATTTCTCCACTTCTCTCCACTTCTCACCGATTCACAAATCCCCTCGAACATTCCTCAGAATTAATCCTTGCAACAGTGTTTCCGCCATGGATATGTACGGCTTCGATACCTCGCTCTTCGAATTCGGCTTCAGCGACCTCTCTCTCATCGATTCGATTTCCAACTCCCATCCCATGATCACCGATAGAAGATTCAGTGAGAGAGAAGAAGAAGAGAATTTACTCAAACTCTCGAGTTCAATTTTGGAAAATCTCAAGAGAGATAGCAGTCCGCCTAGGCACAGGCACGACGGCACTTCGCCGCTGCCGCTTGGGATGGACTGGAGCCCTCCCCCTCGCAGTTGGGTAATTTCTGTTATCTATGGTGCTGAATTTTTATCAGGAATGTGAAATTTTGTTTGTTGCTGGAGCTACTCGCATGTTGGTTAGCTTGTGATGTTTGAGAAATGATTGAATTGTCACACCAATTTGAATTGTTATCGTGTTCTGCTTTTGAGTTTATATGGTGTGTCTTGCTTTTGGAGTGAATTCATCCTTTTGGTGTTCTTTTGAAATGTGACGGTGACTCTCCTACAGCACACGCGCACACATTCACGCTCAGAAAAGTACATGGTAATTGTAAGGCGGTGGTAAGAAAATTTAGTGTTAGTATTTATCTCTTTGTTGTGATATTTGTTGTGATGTTGGCTTTTCTTTATCCTATGTTATTGTTTCACTCGACATTCAATTTTAATGTGGTAAAAATTCTAAAGACCGTGTTTGGAAGCATAAGGTGTATTGCGCTCTGTCGTTCAAGTTATGACCGTGTTGGCTTCTTCCTTGGAACATGCATTAGTATTGCATTATCATCCTGCAGTTTGGCTCTTTCGATTTTATACAGATAATTTCATGCATTTATATTTTTCTGAAGTTTTGATATTAATTTCATGTTCAAGTTGAAGGAGAGTGTATAAGGAAAAGAGATACTTAATTACTTATGTGACTTCCCCACAATTCAAATTCATAGTCTTGCAATGCATGTTGAAACTTTACATGCTCTGATCTTGAAGTAGTATGCTCTTTTGGTTATTATTATCAAGTATAATATAACAAATAAATTATCATTGTAACAAAATAAGACAATCAAACATATGTTATACAGTTATAGAATAGTTATTACTCGTTGTGCAGTTATTTTCTGCTGCTCATGGGCTACTCCAAATCATAGTCATATGGTTCTTTACTAGATCCCCAGTAAATCTTCAGACAAAAAATTTTAGTATGTCCAAGACTTGTTCAAGGATTCAATCATCTGTTAATACTCTTCTATGACCATCTTAATATTCAGTTTGAATGGTACTCTTAAGAATTAAAGTTTGATAGATAACAACAGAAGCAGTTAATATAAGATACTCACTTTATATTATTTTCTTGTGCTATTCAGCTATGTGAGTAAGCAGTCTTTGTATCTTAATATGCAGTAACTATAGCATATGTTTAAAGCCCTTTGGACATTTCATATATGAACGTAAATGAAATGACGAACCACTTATTCTTCTCTTTCAATACTAATTCAGTGCGTAGCATATCATTTGCTTTTTGGACATGGATATTGGTGTCTCAATGTAGTTTCTATTTATTTTAGGTTTATGTCATTTCTTAGAGTTGGAATCTTGCATGAATATTCACGGGATTTCAGTAAAATATAATGTGCTGAAGGACTAGTGTGAGCTAAAATATATGATGTCCGACTTATGATGTGATCTGCCAATAATGCACTTTGAGTAATTGAGTTTCAGATTACTGAAAATAATTATTCTGTTATTGATCTACTAGAAGAAGTGAAGGACTATGTTGTCCTGAAGACATGGTTGATTACATTTTCTGTGTGATTTGAAGGTTTGAAGATTTAACCAAATTAAGGTTTCTGATGTTCTTTTCCTCTAGAACCGAGAAATGTCCATTTACCTGATTCTTCATCATAATTAATTTGTTCCCTGTAATGCTCTTATATTTGTAAATTGTGATACACGTAAAATTGCTTTCTGTGGTTGCATGTTATTCTGGTCATGCTCTTAAGAATTATGAACCTCTTTTCTTGATGTAGGATGGGGTGAGCACAATCTGGCCCCATGATTTCCGCACAGGATGGAGTTACTGTGTCACAATTCCTTCATGGAGCATCTTAGCTGAGTCAAGAGTGTCCGAATCTGTGGTGGTAAAGATATTTATGTGGCTTATTATATGTGTTGTAGTCCTTTCCCATAATATAAAGCTACTCTTCAATGTTTCGTAATAATTGGAATGTGTAGGTGTTCAAATTATATGGCATTCCCCCCCTTTCATTGTTACACGAACTCAGACTGTTTCAATTACTTAAAAGGTCTTAAATGAGTTTCTTGTTTTTCCACTTTGCTCCCATTATTGTCCATCTTTCCATCTTTTATTCATCTTACTAGACTTAATCTCCACTCTCCTGCTTCGAATTTCGAACTCCAACACCCCAAAAGACTATATATGACAACAGGAGATGTTGCTAGACTATGTTGAGTAGGACTATAATTATATTCGCATTTAGTATTTTTGCACATTTTGGCAAAACTAAGATAGATCTTGGATGGATAGACGCCACAACTTTTTCTATGCCTAGAGGATCATGCACATTTTAGAAGCTGGGAAATTTCTATCTGTTTTAACATTCCAACATGACAGTTTTACAGGGTTCAAGTTGGTTTGCAGTCACCTGAAGGAGTTAGCACAATGAGTGTAGTGTTGAGAAGATATAGTGACTTTTTGAAGCTGTCATCTGATGTGAGTTCAAGATTTTTGTGGGGCAATCAACTAAAACCTCATAATTAGACTATAAAATTCATTTTATATTTGATATTGTTTATTGTCTTTTCCAGCTGAAGCAGTCCTTCCGCAACAAAAGGTTACCCCCTGCTCCTCCAAGGGGGCTTCTGAGAATGAAAAACAGAACACTTTTAGAGGAAGTACGTTAATTCTATATTATGTTTCTTTCTGCTCATATGCGATTCATTAACTTATCAGATAGTGATAAAAAATTTCTTAGCCCCTTCTTTTTAACTATGAAAATGTCTGAAATTATGCTGATTGGCGTTGAGGGGGCTTGATGTACAAACCTGCAAAGATTCATATTAGAGGAGGCACCCTTATCCTCATTTTACTTCTTTGAACCTGAGCTTTCAGTGACATAGATTATTCAAGTTAATCCGTGTTTATATAGAGTCTAGTACTTTCTTAGCATTACACAAACATGGTGTAAACATTTTAAGATATTATAATGCATATTCTTGTAGAATATTCTGCAATCACAGATAAGCAAAATTGTCAGATGAACTATTCTCGGTGATTGGCTGTTGTACAGTATCTTTTATGGACAAGTATTTAAAGTGAAATCAGCAGTAGGCGCAGTTTTATTGAACCCTACGTCTTGTTATTAGTATCCTCTTTGGGATCTCCATATGATGGTTACATCAGCTATATTTGTAATGGGGTAAAATTCACACAAAGACAAAACTGAAACAATGTGACTGGTAGAGGAATTGAGTGCATACCATACTAAATAAAAAGAAAGTTAATGGTCAATTAGTTAAGCTCATCCCCCTAATTCTAAGATCTTGGATTTTCGAAGTATGATGGTCGTTTACTATCACATTCCCCTTTCGCCATAAATGAAGGGTTCTTTTTCAAAATCATTTAACAAATTATCATGTTACACATCAGGTGATCCAGTTTCTTTTGCATTGTTTTTTTTTTATGGAAGGACTTTCTTGTACATGGTTGTTTCTAGCTGCAGCTAGTAATGTCAAACTCATGTTCTGTATTCAGCAGCAGATCAAGCATTGGATTAAGCACTTAGCAAAAATTATTGCTTCTTGAACCTGGAGATTTCTACTTTTCTAGGCATACTTTGATAGAGAATCTATATAGCTCAAGATTATCATCACTTGATCATGTGCTAGTGAAAAGTATTTCATATTTAATTGAGTTGTCGACTTGTCGGATCCTGGAAAATGGTCCGTACTGGACAACTCGAATGTGATCTAGTGCATTTAGTTTCGTAACTGCAGTTAATGTTGTATCTGACACAACATTACTGGTAAAATTATTTTATCACTTTGATTTATTACGATTATCAATAACATTCTAAGTTAGCAAGGTTCATCACAGCGTAGGTGCTACTTGGAAGATTGGATGGCAAAGGTGCTCTCAGATATTGATGTCTCAAGAAGTGTTCCTGTAGCATGCTTTCTTGAATTAGAAGCAGCTGCAAGGTCGTGTATGTATCTCCCTGCTGATTATAGAAATTCTTTATAAGCTTTTTCTGTATCTAGCAATATGCATATATTCTTTCTTTTTGGTTACTGGATGTACCTATAAAAACTTCATGTCGAAGCTTATTTGCCTATATTAACCTTTCAGCATTCCGGGAGACGATCCATGATGATGTACATATGAGTTCCAAAAGCAGCAGCTCATCAGATCCACTTTCAAGCCAGAGTGACATTTCTGTGGCTTCTGGCACTTCAGCATGGGTATCAAGCTGTAGCAATGGTTCTACTAGTGAGACGTCTGAAATTCAATCGGATTTGCATGTGAAGTATAACTACTCTGAATCTGATAAGAGAAACCTAATCCTTGAAAACAATTCTGCGAGCCTTGCCGAAGCAACCGTAAATGAAGCCTTTTCTCAAAATAATGATGTTACCCTCTCCAAAAACTTCAGTGAAGGAAAGGAAGAAAAACATGTGCAGAAGCCTATTAATGGAAAAAGTAACTCAGACCAAGAGAACTTCACAATAGTTAGCCAACCTAGTGGTCCGTGCAGGGAGATCCCCGAGAAATGTACACAAAATGAAAATTGTACTTCAAGGGACGCTGATCAAAACAAGGGTATGCCATCTAAATGCTCTGAAAGTGTTGAAACTTCAGAGGGCGAAGACGCTCTTGACATCTCAGATTTGCAAACTTTACCTGATACAAAGGTGGTTCTTCCATTAAAGGAGCAGCAGAAGATGAGCAGACTTCTAAATAACATGCAACAACGTCTGATCACATCAAAAGCTGATATAGAAGATCTTATAGCCAGATCAAATCAAGAGCTTGCTTTAAGACAGTATCTTACCACTAAGGTATGTTCAGTATTCCATCTTTCTTTCCTATTCCTCTATTTAAATACTCTTGGTTCACATGAAATGCTGCATATAGCTCGGCAATGATATCCATCTAGAAAAGTGACTTGAATTTGCTTGTGTCAGTGCTAGCCTACTGTATCTCTTCTTCTTTCTTATTCCTTTTTTTTGGTTGGTAAATGAAGTGGTATTTATGCAATTTTCATTTTGAAAGAAAACGGATAACTTAATGCGCCATTTTCTAACCTGTCTCTATCCTGGCATTTCATGTAATGATCACCTCATTTTCAAAATCACCATGCTTAGATATTTGAACTCTTAAGTTTGCATGATTCCTTGTTTGTTACCATTAGCTAGAAACATTCCAACAGCACGTTGTAAAGTTATATCAGAATCGTGAAGTTCAAGTAACTGAAGATAAGCTATTATAATTAATCATCTTCGTCTGTTACAGGTTAAAGATTTGGAAACTGAACTTGAATCTTCAAAGCAGATTGGCAAAGAAAATCTCGAGCAGGCACTTTCAGTTGAGAGGGAAAGATTTACCCAATTACAGTGGGATATGCAGGAAAAAAGAAGAGAGTGTATGGAGACAGATTTCAGATTGAAAGCAGAGCAGGTTTGCCCTTTCTTCTTATGTGCAACTTGTTCCAAACTCCAATTTTGGGAGAGTTGATAGTAATGGTGTAATATCAGGATGAGAAGGCTCAGATTGAAGAGGCAAAAGCTTCAATCATTAAAGAGAATGAAGCATTGCGGCTAGAGTTGGATTCTGCTAGACAGGAACTTAGAAATGTACAGAAATTACATGAAGAGGCAGACCTGAAATCAAAATCAGATGCTAAACGTCTCGTGAGGGAGGTTAAATCACTTCGAAGTTCTCAATCGGAATTAAAACAAGAGCTCGACAGAGTATCAAAAGAAAGTGTGGAATTCAAGGTAATATTTTACTCCCTCTATTGGATAGATAGAGTCCTATTTTCCTGATTGGGTTGTCCCATAGATAGTGTTATGTTTCCTTTTTTGGAAAAAGTTTACTCTTCAAAAAGTGTGGACCCTATCATTTTTTCTTATTTTACACCTCTCGTTAATTATTGTGCCCAAAGGAAACAAGACATTATCTATAGGATGGATGGAGTATTAGTTATACTACTGTTTTTTCTTTTTTTGTATTTATGCTTAAAAAATAGCAAAACTTTAATAAAGCCCTAAAAGAATTAGTGGATATCTAGATCAAATATGTTGTAGTAAGAACTCAAGACAGTCTCCCCCTGAATCAATGTTCTCGGATGCATATATTGACTTTCTCCAGAAACAAATTGCATATGTGACTGCTTCCGTCTTCTGTAACCTTGGTCTCATTAAATCTACCCTTGTTATAAAAATAATGGATCGTGCTGATGTTCTTGTCTATAGACAAGACTGGATGAGGAAAGGAGGAAAATGGATTGTATTGATGCTGCCAACAGAAAGTTGCTGCATGAATGTGAAATTCTCCGTAGTCGGCTTGAAGAATGCAGTGCTAATTTCCTGGTCGAGCAAGAACACAAGTTAAAGATGGAGTCTCCACCTGATGCTCTTGATATACTAGCAACTTCTGAGAATCGTATTGGTCTTCTTCTAGCGGAGGTAATCTCCTGACCAACTGCACTCTATTCATATGAGTAGTTTGCCATTTTAGAAATGAATTGGTAATTTTAACTTAAGATCCCGTTATGCATAAGGGAGCAAAATTCCCTGCTTTCAACATGTTTCACTTACTCGTAAGAGCTATATAATTTTGTTGGCAATCTATTTTGATATAGTACAATATGTAATGAAAACCAAAGTATACATGTTCTCATATTGTTGCTCAAACTTCCGTTGTCATTGTTTCGCATTGCTCCATTTGACGGCTAGAATGCATTTTATTTATGATAACATTTATTAATGGTTTGTCGAAAAACAGGCACAACTCCTTGCACAAGAAGTTGCCACTACAGTGGTAAGCCGAAGTGATGGAAGTTACAATTTGATGAATTCAGGGGATGAATTGAGGAAGATGCTGACACACGTTCTCATCGACAATGCCATTCTTAGGAAACAAGCAAATTCAATTATCCGTTGTGCTTTAGATACGAGTGATACGTCCCCCAGCAGCACTCAAACAACGAACAAAGAAGATGCTCCGTCAAAAATAACTGCGGTCAGCAAGTTTTTCGAAATATGATGAGATTATCTCCGGTTTTGAGTATAATCTGTGTAAATGAATATCTCGATAGAGAGAGATTGCATGTCTGTAAGGTAAAATCAATGCTTAATGTAAATCGTGAATATAATACTTTTAGACCTTGAATCTGTGAGTCTTACTTAGTGGAATGTATTGTGTACTACTCCCTCTGTTCCATATTTGTGGACGTGTTTCTTTTCGATGTGGGGATTAAGGAACTTTTGTTCAAGGAGTTATTCGGTATGGGAATTTAAGAGCTTTTAATAAAGTAACCAAGAATTACTACTATAAAAGAAAAAGTGTCAAAAAATGTGTGATGCTAGGAATACGCGTCAAAAATTTTGGGAAGGAGGGAGTATACGAACTAGAATAATACTCCATTTGTTTTGCACGTCTATGCCTTTATATTCAAAATGAATGTGTTAAAAAAATTAACAGTGACATAATTAGGCAGGACTGAGGAATATATTATATCAAGTGAGACTTAAACTTTATCAAGTAAAACAATATACTCCATAAAGTGAGACTAAATTTTATCTTAATATTTACTTTTTAGTATATCGAAATGTATGTCGAAAGATTCTAAACTCATATACAGTGGATATAGAAAGTAGAGCTCAACCTCTTACATGAACAACTATTTATTGAAATCACAATCTGTACAAAGACTCTTAGAGCCAAGAAACCAAAACAAAATTAACAAATGAGACCCTACATTTTCCCAGCACCACCAAACATACCCATCATATCTTTCACAGAACCATTCTTCATCATCTGCTCCACCATTTTGCTCAAGTCTCGCGTCAGCGCGCCCATGCCTCCGTTCTTCGGGATCGCGCTCATGCCTCCTTTCTTTGGGATCTTGAGCCCCTTCATCAGGCTCAATGCCTTGGCCCACTTCTTGTACGCTTCCAGCATTTTCTCTACATCGCTAATGGGCTGACCGCACCCCCTTGCTATCCGTGTGATATGGGACTCGTTCAAGAGATTCGTCGGTGTGGGGCTATCTAGCTCTGTAATAAATGTTTTTTACGTTAATACAATATATCGAGTCATTCATGATACATGAACAATTAAAAGTTTGTAGTAGCAAGCAGGATAAGAGGATACTACTATATGTTACAAATACTTGCCTTGGTTAGTCATCTAGTCCATCATTGTCATATATCGTTTCATAGCCATCGGGTCCATCATTTTCGTGTCTCGTTTCACATTTGCCTGACCTTCACGGCCCTTGAGCATCAATGCTTGCCTGAACTCTGCAACTCTGCAGGAAGCATGGAGAATACCTTCAAACAAGAAAATGTGGCCTTAGTAAGTACGAAATAACAAAGTTTATCCAATATATGAAGAAGCATTGAGAATGAAAAGAAAACATAACACAACTAAAAACAGTAGATTATCTTTGGATGACAAAACATATCAGAATATCTAAGTTCACCGTTATAGGTAACATAATTATGTATTCGTCTCGTATCCATACCACGCGAGGAGCATTCATTTAAGAGTAACACATCCATATGCACGATATCGTGTAATCACAACATTGACAGCAACAAAATTAGAGCACAAGATTATAAGTCAATTGAAGTCACCTGATCCATAGGCATTTCAAGCATAGTCTGACATAGCTCGTACATGGTTCTCAAAGTAAATTCGTCTCATGAAACCTTTCGTTGAAGATCAGTCAGTCGATCCTTTGGGGCAACTTCCATGAGCCTGGACATGTCGCCCTTACCTATAGAAATCAACATATCAGCTTGCCTCATTTTAAATATAAACGAAAGAAAGCACGGACCGTATCTATAGCTAGTAAGGAATCTTAACCTAAAAGACGGTTGACAAACCGTTTGGCATCAAATTTTTTGAACTCATTCATATGTTCACCCGTTCTGATAAAGATGACCGAACTCTTCGTTGCTGCAACTCTGTAAATGTAGCAAAGGATCAATATACTCCAACAATATAAGCATATAACATCATCATCCCATCAAATATTCATGATTATCACATATGACGTTTCTATTGCATCCCAGTAAATTGAAAAGTCGAATCCTTCGTTCTACACTAACGCGCTGAGAGCACCGCCTCCCTTGGCATGCCCATCCATCTTCGTGACAATCACAGCTCCAACCGGAACACTTTCTTTGAACGCTTGAGCCTGATCGAATGCAGCTTGACCGATGCTGCTGTCCATGACGTATACAACAAGATCTGGTTTCTACATTACCCAAAAAACACGAGTCATCATTACTGAACTCCTAAATCCAAATACAAGATCAGGAAATAACAATAAACACATATGGTTGCTTCAGAAAGTTGACGCATCTCTTCAAAAAGCTTTGCTTCTTGCTTGTGACGCCCGCTTGTATCAACGATTATGAGATCATAATTCTCCTTCTTAAACCTCTCGACTCCTTCGACTGCAATCCGTACCGGATCAGACTCCGTATAACTGTCACATAACAAACATAACAAGGGTGACAAAGGCTTTAATTTCGAAGAAAAGGGATATGTAACCATTCATAGTACATAATAATAAGAACAAAAATATATAAAAAAACATACCTTCCATGAAAGGGAATTTTAGCTTTAGTTGCATTCTGCTTCAACTGGTCAAAAGCACCAGCTCTGAATGTATCAGCACAAACCAAAGCTGGTTTATAGCCTTTCCTCCGGTGGTGGAACGCGTATTTCGTACAGGTGGTCGTTTTCCCGGATCCTGGAATCAGAATCAAGCCGGAAAATGTTAATGCATGTAAAGCAATATATAAACTACATGAAAGACTATCCTACCATGGGATAGACATGCTCTAGTTTCATGATAGCAGCATAACTTGAAGACCGACAAATATCACAACGCTCGTTTTCCCTTTCTTCGGAGCAAAACGAGGGCATCCCGGGATCCAATATCTTGCATAGCTCATCAGAAACTGCTTGCAGAAAGAAAATGTCACGTCAAAATGCAAAAACACAAAATCATAGCCACTCTTGAGCTTATTTATGTACACTATATATTTTGTTGGCAGTATGAGTAATCTAACCAATCGTATTAGTTTTGCTCACTTTCAAGGAAATTATTTGTGGGGTTTTTATTTGTTAAAAATCTTCCGAGCATAGAGAAACTAATATATAACCAATTCATACTTCACCATCCTATGCCGTAGTATTTGTTTGCGAAAATTTTTCGACACGAATTTTAATATTTACGGTGAGTATATGCTAAGAGGTATATACTAGGTCTTATTTTTGTAGTGTTAATATTAAAATTTATTTTAGTTAACTTTTGAATATAGAATAAAATAATAAAAATAAAGTTCACCTTAAATAAATAAAAATTGGTTGTATACAAATATTACGAGACAGCTACGCCACCTAAAAATACGACCGAGGGACTATTTTGTAAGTTCCTAAATCATCGGAGTCGAGTCGTGTATTGCTTTCCCACCTCAGTGAAAACTTTCCCAAATCCACCCAAAACATGTTTGAAAACGTTAAAATTATTTAAAATGACTAACGGTTAATAGATTAATAAAAGAATACTTTTATTTAAAAAGTTTGATTAAACTTATTATTGAAAATTTGAATATAAAATTTCTTCCTCTCCCCGTGCCATTAGGGCTTGGTAAAAAATTTCCTAGACTCGAAAAACTATTTTGGCCTCCACTAATTAAACCTTCCCACCGAACATAAGAAATCAATTCATCAAAAAATTTAAATAAAATTAACAAAATAATCGCCCAAGAGGCTAAGTTTTTCTTTCTCTACTCGCAATAAGCTTAGTTTTCCTTTTTAATAATCTCCGGCAAAATGAACTCTTTCCGCAATTTTCATGCCCAAAAGGAAACGTATTATTTTACGAGACCGGAACATGACATTATGTCTAGTCTCTTACCTGATCGACAATTTTGCGCTTATCGTGGCCAGCAGCTGAATTACCCAGATACACGTTCCTCACATTCTTCTGCAAATCTGATACGAGCATCGTATCTACGGAAGCTCGGGAGGATGGAAGTCGTGATATTCTTGCGCCCGAGGTAGTGTCGTACGACACGAACGTCGAGAGGGAAGAACCGCGGGATGAGGGAGGACGTGGCCGATCCACGAGACGGGATCGGCCTCCCCGGAGATACGAGGAATTTATTCCTCATCGTTAGTTATTTTATCCGTTAGTTATTTTATGCTATTTTATTTTATGTTATTGGGTTTGGCCCGTCGTTATTTTTATTTTGGGTCGAACGAATCTATAAGCTCCTTTTCGGGTTTTCTTGTTGGTTCTTTCCCGGATCGTAGGTCGAACCAACCCTAGGGTCTTTAGTTATAATAGAGGATAGTTTGTATTATCAATTATCGATCAATACAAACCCTATTTTTATTTCCTTCGCTTTCTGCTTTGTTGCGTTCTTGGCGCGTACTTTGGGAATCTGTCCCGCGTCCGTCTTCTTCGTCTCGTTAGGGCCAAAACCCTAACAACTGGTGCTTTCATCGTTGAACCATGGTTAATCCGCCGTTTAACCAGATCGTTAGTTCGGAGGCAGCATCCACAGGCATGGGGACCCCGCCGGTATTCCCACGTCCGACACCTCCATCCATGCTGCCGGCGACGATGGAGAACATCATGGGGATGCTGTGCGAGTTGAAATCTCGACTCGATGAGCGCGACTCCACGGCTAGCGCGTCACAACCGCCGCGCAGACCGGATCCGAACCCGCCCTACAGCGCGCCCTCGGCTTGGCGGCCCACGGCGTGGGCTCCGGGCGGCCCTCTCACGTCGCGTGCGGGGCCAACGCACATGGCCCCATCTTCGATCGCCTTCGCTCCGCCAGTCACGGCGGCTACGTCCGGCTTCGACGATCGCGGACAATTAGGGTTTCGCAACCCGCCTCTCACGGCGTCCGGGCCTTCTCACTCGCAGCCCTCCTCAGCGTGGGATATGGCGCCGCCGTGCTCTGTATGGGACCAACAGCAGTTCTCCCATCACACATCGCCCCCGTCACACGACCCGTCCCGCCTAATTAAGATGGATCCGCCCATCTTCGATGGCACGGAGGCACCGGGATGGATTACGAGGGTGGAATATTATTTTGATCACATTCGACTACAGGAGGAACAGAAATTGTACTACGTTGTGATGTTATTCGCTCCGCCGGCCACCGATTGGATTTTTTCTTATCGAGCGAATAATCCGTGGGTCACATGGTCGCAATTTCTAGATGATGTGCGCCGTCGTTTCGACCCACATTACTTTGTTAATTACACGGAGCTGCTGGCGAAATTGACGCAAACCGGGTCCGTTGCCGAGTACAACAAGGAATTTGAGAGATTGATGAACCATATTAAGGGAGTGTCCGAAGCTACGTTGTTATCTATGTATTTGGGAGGCCTCCGTAACCCCCTCAAGAGCCATGTTCGGTTTCAACATCCGGTATCCGTGGCGGCGGCGATGTCGATTGCCATGGAGTTCGACACGGCCGGGGAGAAGAGTGCGAGCACTCCCGCACGTCGACCTTGGCAGAACCGGGACTCTCGGCCGACTACGGGATCGGATACTCCTTCCCAACCTCAGGGCGCGAGCACCACGAAACAACGGGACTACTCTAAGCTTCCAGTGGTTCGCTTAACGGTGGCGGAACGCGCGGAGAAGACCCGCCTTGGCCTGTGTTGGTATTGTTCGGAGAAGTGGTCGAGGGAGCATGTTTGCAAAGGCCGATTTTTGGCCTATATGGGCTCGGATGGGGAGGAAGACGAGGTTGTTGAGCCTTCGGCAGCCGCACCATCTACCGAGGACGTTATTTCAGCCGACTTATCCCATCTTTATAACATGGATGGCCGTGCTCGACCGACAGCGTTGGAATTTCAGGGCTTCTTGGATAATGAAAAGGTGCTGATTTTGGTGGATTCGGGAAGTTCTCACAACTTCTTGCATCCGAAGGTGGCGGAGAAGACGCAATTGGAATTGGAGGAAATCACACCATTCCGGGTGTACGTGGGCAACGAGCAATCTCTCACTTGCTCAAATAGGGCGACGAGGACGGAGATTCGCATTCAAGGTCATGTTGTGGTTCTAGATCTCCATATTCTTCCCATCCATGGCCCCGATCTCATACTAGGGTTACCATGGCTCAGTTCATTACAGCGGGTGACTAGTGATTACGGGGCCGGTACGTTGGAATTTCAGCTTCGGGGGAAGCCGGTGTGTTTGAAGGTGACGCCACGCTCGGCCCGGCAAATATCGGCGCACAAATTGGCCACTCTCATGCTACATCAAGAGGGTGTGGATTGTTTTGAGGTCGTGGCTGTCCATGATTCCGCCAAGGCCGACACCGGCGACCTAGACATGCCCGAAGACATTCCTCCGCCGGTTCGGGAGGTGCTTTCGACTTATGCGTCGGTTTTCTCGCTTCCGACGGGGCTCCTCCCTCTCGAGCCTATGATCATCGGATTCATTTGTTTTCGGGCACCAAACCGGTCAATGTTCGCCCCTACCGCTACCCCTATTATCAGAAAAGTGAGATCGAGCGGCAGATGCGTGAGATGTTAGAGGGCGGCATTATTCGACGGAGCTGTAGTGCGTTCTCTTCACCTGTGCTGCTCATACGGAAGAAAGATGGTTCTTTTAGGTTCTGTATTGATTATAGAGCTCTGGACAATGTCACAGTGGCCGATCATTTTCCTATCCCGACGGCGGACGAGTTGGGCAATGCGAGGGTTTTCACAAAGCTCGATTTAAGGTCCGGCTATCATCAGATTCGAATGAATGAGGCAGATGTTTACAAGACGGCTTTTCGGACGCATGACGGCCATTTCGAGTTCCTGGTGATGCCCTTTGGATTGACTAATGCTCCGTCTACTTTCCAGGCTGCGATGAATGATATTTTCCGGCCTTTGCTTCGTCGTTTCGTCATTGTATTTTTTGATGATATCCTCATATACAACAAGTCCGTTCTGGAGCACGCTGACCATCTCCGAGAGGTTTTCGCGGTCTTGAAGGAGCATAATTTCTTCATCAAGATGTCAAAATGCACGTTTTGTTGTACGACGGTCGAGTACTTGGGCCATATTGTCTCGGACGGCTATTTGAAACCGGATACTTCGAAGATCAAGGCCATGGTGGCTTGGCCGACTCCGACGACGGTTAAGAAGCTTCGGGGTTTTCTTGGCTTGACGGGGTATTACCGGAAATTCATTGCGCACTATTCGATCTTAGCGGCGCCGCTAACGGAGTTATTGAAAAAGGACGCGTTTGTTTGGTCCCCGGCGGCCGAGATGAGCTTCAAAGCCCTCAAGGCAGCCATGGTGTCAGCCCCCATCTTGCGGCTTCCCGATTTCAGCAAACCCTTTTGTGTGGAAACCGACGCTTCGGATTCCGGGGTGGGCGCGGTTTTGTTGCAGGAGGAGCACCCCATCGCTTTTTTCAGTAAAAAATTGGGACCTCGTCCTCGTGTGGCATCTACATATCATAAGGAGTTGTACGCGATAGTCGAGGCCGTTCAAAAATGGAGGCAGTATTTGTTGGGACGTGAGTTTGTTATCCGTTCTGATCAGAAGAGCCATAAGGAGTTGCTTCAGCAGGTGATTCAGACGCCAGACCAACAGTTATATGTACGGAAGCTTATGGGGTATAAATTTCGTATTGAGTACAAGTCCGGGGCAACGAATCGGGTCGCGGATGCCTTGTCCCGCCATGATGAAGTTGAGGAGGTAGAGGCCGATGGTGGTGAGGAATTAGAGGCTGATTGTGGGGTGTTGTTTTCGACGATGGCGCACCCGATGCCGGAGATCATGGACATCATTCGGAAAGACACCGAGACTTTGCCGGATTTGGTGGAATTGCGAGCGAAGATTCGCGAGGGCTCGGCTGCATCTCATTACCGAGAGGGGGATGGAGTGATTTTGCATGGCACGCGCATTGTTATTGGAGCCCAATCCCATGCAAAGTTTGCTCTAATTTATGAATATCATTCCACGCCCTCGGCGGGACATCCGGGGGTCGAGCGGACTTTTCGAAGATTATCTACCTCTTTCGTTTGGGACGGGATGCGCAAGGATGTGAAGAATTTCGTAGCTGCATGCTTCGAATGTCAGACGACTAAGTATTCGACACAGAAACCGGCCGGATTATTACAGCCTCTCCCGATTCCCGAGCAAGTTTGGGAGGAGTTGACGATGGATTTTATCACGGGTCTTCCTCCGTCGAGGGGGTTCGCCGCTATAATGGTGGTGGTGGATAGGCTTTCGAAATACGCCCATTTTGCTCCTCTTCCGGCGAAGTTTGATGCGTGGAGAGTTGCTAACGTGTTTGTGGAAACGGTGGTTAAGCACCACGGTTTTCCCAAGTCCATCGTTTCCGACCGTGACTCAGTGTTTCTCAACGAGGTGTGGGAGAATTTGCTGAAGTTGAGTGGGACGAAGCTCAAATTCTCGACGGCCTATCACCCGGAAACAGATGGGCAAACCGAAGTTCGTAACAGGGGCTTGGAACAGTATCTTCGCGCGTTCGTTGCGGACCGGCCTACGAAATGGACTAGTTTTCTTCCTTGGGCAGAACTAGCCCTTAACTGTTTCCATCATGAGGGGTTAGGAACGTCCCCGTTTCGGGCTCTTTATGGCCGAGAGCCTCCTCCCCTTGTGGCGGCTACTCCGGCGGCAACATGCCCGGCCGAGGTGGCGGGGTTGATTCGGCAACGCGGAGAGCTCATTGTTTGGTTGCGAAAGAACCTTGAGAAGGCTCAACAGCGCATGCGTTCGTCGGCAAATAAGCATCGAAGGGAGGTGGAGTTTAAGGTGGGCGATCGAGTGTTACTGAAATTACAACTTTACCGCCAACACTCGGTGGCTAAGCCGTTGTCTCAGAAATTGTCTCGGCGTTACTATGGCCCTTTTCCTATTGTCGAGCGAATCGGGGAGGTTGCTTACCGTTTGGCGCTGCCTGAGAGTAGCAAGATTCATAACGTTTTTCACGTTAGCCTCCTTAGGCCGTTTGTGGAGGGTATGACGTCGGCTCCGGCGGAGTTTCCGGTTTTGTTTGCTCGCGGCCGTGTCTTGGCTCACCCAACGAAGATTGTGGATCAACGCCGAGTATGGAGGAATGGAGAAGCAACAGAGGAGGCTTTGGTTCGATGGGATGATGACGACGGCGCAAATCCGACTTGGGAGGCGGTGGCCTTGCTTACTAAGAAGTTCCCGTCTTTGTTCCTTGAGGACAAGGACCGATTTAACGGGGGGGGGGGGGGGAAGAGTTGATACGAGCATCGTATCTACGGAAGCTCGGGAGGATGGAAGTCGTGATATTCTTGCGCCCGAGGTAGTGTTGTACGACACGAACGTCGAGAGGGAAGAACCGCGGGATGAGGGAGGACGTGGCCGATCCACGAGACGGGCTCGGCCTCCCCGGAGATACGAGGACTTTATTCCTCATCGTTAGTTATTTTATGCTATTTAATTTTATGTCATTGGGTTTGGCCCGTCGTTATTTTTATTTTGGGTCGAGCGAATCTATAAGCTCCTTTTCGGGTTTTCTTGTTGGTTCTTTCCCGGATCGTAGGTCGAACCAACCCTAGGGTCTTTAGTTATAAATAGAGGATAGTTTGTATTATCAATTATCGATCAATACAAACCCTATTTTTATTTCCTTCGCTTTCTGCTTTGTTGCGTTCTTGGCGCGTACTTCGGGAATCTGTCCCGCGTCCGTCTTCTTCGTCTCGTTAGGGCCAAAACCCTAACAAAATCACATCGGATCGGATAAGCGCCTGCTCGATCTCGTTCAGTTATCGAATACTGTCGCCTTGTATATCCCTGCAATAGCGCGCGAGATTCCTCCTCCTAACTCAGCCAGCACCATCTTCCCCGCCGCTGATATCTGATTGCGATCGATTAGGGTTTTCGTCGGAAAATTTCCCTCTGGTATGTATTTATAGTCGTATTATGATACTCCCTCCGTCCTCCATTTAGTGACGCTGTTACTATATTGGGACGTCCTCCATTTACTGACATATTCCGTTTTAGGACGTAGACCCCACAATCACTTTAACACTTTAACACTTTATACATCTACTTTTTATTATTTTAACATTTTAATACTATTAAACAATTCAAATGGACCCACAATTATTCCACTTTAACACTTTAATATATTAATTTATTATTATACCATAAAATGCGAAAAAACTCGTGCCCATACTCCCTCCGTCACTAAATGGAGGACGGAGGGAGTACATTACAATCTATATTTCTTCTATATATATCAATTCTGCGGCTCGGATTCTAAACAATCTCTCTAGATTTTGCTATTTCTCCTTTTAAACTTCCAGAAACTTCCAGAAACTATATTTTTGGTTCTAGAAATATTTTAATGCAGAACGAAAATCCTACCTTGCAATCGAAGATGTTATACAAACGTAATAACATGATCCAAGTAGTATAGACTAGATGAGTTAAGGTGTATTTTCGCATAATTTAAGATAAGGCAAATTAATATTTACGAGTATCAAATTGATGACATTTACGTAATATCCATGCTAACTAGTTTATACTATGTAATTCATAACTTTCATTAATTTTGAGAACAGTTCAAAATTCGTTGACACGAATATTTTCTCTAAAGTATCAACGATAAATTTATAGATTGCATCACGGGAGGTCGAACCTTTTGTCTCCGTAAAGTTAGCCACATACTGCTAGGCAGGGGCGGAACTAGGTGGGGGCTAGCGTAGGCTGAAGCCCCCACGGTTGTCGCCGAAATCTCTATGTTTTAGTGTAATTTTTGTCGATTTTTTTTTTATTCGTATTACGTTTAGTGTATATTTTGTTGAATTTTATAGATTAGCCCCCACAGTAATTTAGTTCTGGTTCCGCCACTGCTGCTAGGTCAAGACACGCACGCGACAAGAAAGAAATTTGATGAAGCAATTAGCTAGAGAGTGCGAGAAGAGTCTGACCTTGAAACGAAGGAGTTTGATGAATCTTGAGCTATTACTATTGGATCTTAAACGGGTCCAAAATAATTGTAGCAATTTTCAAATCTAATACTTTCTCCGTTCCATTTAAATCATCACATTTCATTTCAGTATGTGATTTAAGACGCAACATTAAAAGTGAAAATTAAGGGTTCACCTTTAATAAAAATAAGGATTAATTCTTTTCATTTTGCTAAGAAATAGAACAATTCGTGTGGTACAGTTCAATAATAAAAGTAAGAAAATTTGACTGCTACGAGGGAGTATTATCAAAATGAATTCGGAATTCCATATTTCAAGGGTTAATTGCCATTTTTTTTTGGTTGGAATATTCCACTTTTAATAAAAATACTTTAAATTATTGAAAACACTCAAATTAAATTCTAAACTATTAATTTGTTATCAAAGTTAACCCCAATTCAAATTTTCAGCAACGGAATGTCCACGTGTGCTACATCGGAATTGACGTGAATTTTCTTAACCAATTTTTAGTTTAAAAATAACTTCCACCTATTACATTTTTTCTTTGGGAATCCGAATGGATTCCTATGTTCCACGTAGATATTTTGTTACCAAAAAAATAACATTAAGAGCATATTTACTAATAAAATTGATAATTTGAGATTTAACCCAATACTTTCAACAATTTTGAATATTTTTTTTCATAAAAGAGGAATAGTTAAAGAATTTTTTTGATAATTAACCCATATTTGAAGTAACGGGATGTATCTTGAGTATAACATAATAGATGTGATTAATAATACTTCCTCCCTCCGTCACCTTTGTACTTTGGTCTTTTTTGACAAAACATTTCAATAATGCCTAAAAATAAATGTTAGATAAATTTTAGGTCTAACTTAATATAGATCACCATACATTGCATAGATTATTAGAAACATATATTATACATAACTTTTGAAAAAAAACTTCACCGTAATATCAGCTTTTCAGCACATTGAAATGCTAACACAAAGATGGAGACGGGGGAGTATTTCATAGTAGTATCTTATACATAGCGTACAGCCCCATATGCCTGCAATTGGTATTTACCAAGAAAACAAGCAATGACAAAACGATTACTGCAATCCCAACTTTTTAAGAAGATAATCAGAAAATTGATATAGGCAAATAGATGGCCCCAACCCATTTATATCTTTATATAAGTATCAAGGTTTTATACATAAACTTAGTATCGAACATTTCGCCTCACACCCTATAGAAAACCTAGGCAGCACAGTTGGTGCCCACACACATAACAAACTCACTAACACCTTTTCATTAGAATACATCCGGATTGAAACGCCCAGGATAGGAGTTGTTCAGTTGAGCATGTTGCAATCGTAATGTCAAGGCATAGTTGTTCGCCTGTAAGGGAGCAAGTTAAATAAATACAAGATTGATCAGTTAAGGATAAGGCATTTTCCTTGGCATAAATTTGACTTATATCCACACAGAATTTGCCCAACACAAAATAAAGTGAAGTTTAGTGCAGTAACCTCTAGAGTTCGCAACTGCTCCTGGTACTGTGCTAATAATTGCTTTACATGCTGCACTTCCTCGTTCTTCTCATCGTTTTCCTTTTGGCGCTCATGCTGGATTGCTACAGCACGTTTGAGAATCATATTATCCCGGAGGAGAACTTCAATCTGTTCCTTCAGCATAACATTTTCCTATAAGAACCCAAAAATAGTTGTTACCAGAGTGAAGTAATATGATATTTCAATTCATGTCTGATGGGCACCATCAAGAAAATTTAGCTGATAATTAATGAAGCCATCAACATGCATGTGAAAAATTGCAATTGAGATAATCAGACCTCAGCTAACATATTTTATAATTTACATAATCGATTCAGACATGGAACCTCACCTTATGAAAACTTTGAGCCACTTCAACACCGGCCCGTGAGCTGATAGATTTCTCCAAACTCTCCAATATTCTAGCTGCTCGGAATCTAGCATCATCAATGCTAGTAGCACTACTCATCTCCCTCACAAACAAATCCACCCATTCTGCACCCTCTGAGGGCTGGTTGTTTTGGGGTTGAGGCTCCTGCAAAGGAACTGAATCCACACCACTCTGTGCTGCAACTGCCAGTATGAATCCATCAATGTTACCACATTTCTAAGAAATAAAGTAAAGTATAAATTATAAATAGCATACTTAGCTAGAATGCTCCTGAACAAAAATTTAAGATCAACAAAAACTTAGAAGACTCAAAATTTTGGCATACACCAGAATATGTCCAGATGCTGTAGAAATTGACATTCTGTAGGAACAATGTTTACAAAGTTATAGGTCAAGCAATGGAAAATATAACAATTTCAACATGCCAGGCCCTGAGACTCTGAAACATTTGTACCTTCACACATGAAGTTGAAGAAACTTGCAAAATATAACGGACAGTTTAACTAAATATATTGTACAGTCCCCAGGTTAGTCAGCATTTTGACTATATTTTCTGTCTACCAAAACAATATGTTTGGACATCACTTAGGTCAACTAGACATCATCTCCGTTACAGAAGCAGAAAGGTTTTTTTTTTTTTCCTTTGACGAGGAGTCATTTTGCAAAGACCTGTACACATGCAGAATGTATACATGCTGTGAATCACCAGAAGCTGCAAATATTGCGATATCAACAATGAGTTTTGGGGGCCTAGGCAAACCAAAAGAGCATCATCTGAGTTTGCTTTGACTTTTAATAATAATGTCGTTTTATATGATGTTATAACATGCTAAAATTTCTTCACTTTGAATTCTTGCATATATATACATTAAAAAGTGAAGAAATAGAAGATACTCATTATACACATTCTTTTTATTACTATACAACCAATATTTCAGGTTTATAAAAGATAGCCTAGGAACAAACACGAATTGAGACCGGAACTTGGAGCTGTCCAGGCTTAGAAGGCTCAGCACTAGAAGAGATATAGTGAATTCACATGCAATCAGCTGTCATTACAAATTGAATAAATTATCCGTCGGCTAATTCCTCACACGATGGGGTTTTACACACAACTGTGTATCGTTGGGAGCCCTTTATAAGGTGGGTTTGGTATCTTATAGACTTATTAACTCGAGCCGATCCCAGGTATGAACAAATAAATGCATCTTATTTGAGTTAGTAAATAAATGGTACAAGAAAATAAATGCAATATCGCTAGAGAGAGAGAGAGAGAGACCTAATGAGTTGCAAAAAACAACTGTTTTCAAAATGGTTAGATTTAAGGCAGGCATCAGATTCTCATGTGTACTAAAAGCCAAGCATGTAAATCTGGAATCTACGCACCAATCCACGTGTCCTAACATTGTTTAAATTCAAGGCGAACACATACCTTTTCCCATGGTTGCATTTTCTTCAGCACTATTGCCAATCTTGCCATTCAAATGTCCACGAGAAAACTCGTCAAGTTTCTTAATAGCCAAATCCAAGTCGTTGACCGACTCTTCCAAAGCTTTCTCTAATAGCTAATAGCAAGTATGAAACTATATAAGGCCACACTTCTCCACGAGTTCAATGAGATGAAGATGCAACAATAATACCAAATACTTGCTAATAAGGTAAAGAAGAATTACTTCATATTCTACAAAAGGCATAGTAACAGAGATTACAAGTTATTAGTGTGCATTAACTCACAGCTAAAATTGCAGATACCGATCCAATATGCAAGGCAGCTAATCTGACGCAGGCTTATTAGTTTATCGACAAATAACCCTAACCAAATTACAATGTGAATCAATGGTGCCAATACCATTCACAAAGACAGAATCATAAATTGGAATTCGAATTCAAGAATTGGATTACTAGCCAAACAAATCCAGAAGATCCCGTTCTTGCATCAGTATATCGATTAAAACAAACCAAGCAGACATTTATTTCTATAACCAAAAACCTAACTTAAAAATTCAACCATTTCCATCATCAACCCCTAAAAATCCAGATCCGCCGATGACTAATTCTCAATCAATCCTAACACCAGCATAACAATCTCCACGTAGAGAGTAAAAAATTCACCTGAACGTCCAATTCAGGAAACAAATCCTTGAGCTGATCAACGGCGCTCTTCGTTTCAGCCGGCGGCGAGTACGTAAACCGAACCGGCGACGTCGACGAAGAACACCGGAACCTCTTGTAAGAAGGAGGCGATGAGGACGCCGGAGACGACGCCGCGGCGTCCATCTCCTCGAAGAAAGGTCTCTTGCCACACACAATCGCGGACATTTTTATTGAATTAAGAAAAAAAAGAAGAATAATAAAATTACAAATCGGATTGTTCGATTCTTCCTGGAATTCAAATCGGAAAAGTGATTGAATCAGGAATTAGGGTTAGGGTTTATGAGGGCGAATCGGCGCCGGAGAGATTCGAAGCTTTTGCTTCAGGGTAGAGATGTACTTTTCTTCTTACAAGGCTCCACGGCGGCGGTGGAGGGCTTTTATAGATGGCGCAAATTTTAACGTTACTTTTTTTCTTTTCTTTCTTTTTTTGCCTTCCAAAATACCAGAATGGGTATTTTCTTGTTAAACATTTTTCGAATGTGTGCTTCTACGATTTTCCTAAAAAAGAAAATTAATAAATGTGTGTTTTCTAATAGTATAACTATAATTCTTTTGTTTATTTGCGATTATAAGGAAATATGTTTTGTTAAGTTATCGTATTCAAATTCAAGTGTGAATTGTAATTAAAAATGTGTTCGGTCTGAAAATTATACTCCCTCCGTCCTCCATTTAGTGACATTGTTTTCTGGGCACAGGTTTTTTTGCATTTTTATGGTATAATAATAAAAAGTAGATGTATAAAGTGTTAAAGTGATTGTGGGGTCTACGTCCTAAAACAGAATATGTCAGTAAATGGAGGACGTCCCAATATAGTAATAATGTTACTAAATGGAGGACGGAGGGAGTATAAAATTTATAAAGCGAGTGTGTCATTTTCATTTTAACACGTGACTCTACACACTCACGTATAATTAATACCCCTCTTTATTCAATAATTTTTTAAAAAATATATTAACAATTTAACTTTTTTTTAGTAAGCCTCAACCTTATTTGAAAATATTAGTCAATTATCCACTTTTTTTTTTTTTTTTTAATAAAACTCTTACTACCAAGAGCGTAGTAGCGTACTATACTTTTGATGACATTTAATGGATAAAAGGAATATGTTTTAAATCAAAGAGTATAGTTTATTTGTTATACCTTACTCTTGATGGATGATGAATCCAAGAGTATAATTTATTTGTTACTATCTTAAGTGGGTATTGGCTATACTATTATCACACAATTATATTTTCAATGTAATTTTCATACCATTTTTCTATGTCATGGGTATCCGTGTTTGCTATTTTTGGTGTGTAATAGGTAAACTACCGTCTTTATGCGTAGTAGTTTGCAAATTACACAAATGAAGTAAATTATACTTAAGAGGATAAGTGTGAGAGCCTCATATCTAGAAAGATAGTGGAATTTGAACCGTGACCATTTAAATTGCTCACTGCGCACTTTACCATTGGACACCTTGAGAGACACGTAATTTTTATCCGTAAGATGATGAGAGATCCCGATTCTATCCTCATTTACCTCCCCAGGCCATTGTCCAATAACAAGAGAATGATCATTTTTAGGACATGATATATTGTTTTCATTCATCATTCCATGGTTGCTACAAAATTGTAATTGGAAAGTACTATATTTAGAAGTCAATAATTCTATGAATATGATATTAGTCATTCCTTCGACAACCCTCAGTATTAGCTATCCTTAATCATCAAGAATGAAGTTTATTTTGATCAATGATTATTGAAAAAAAAAATATTGTTACTTATACTCATTATACTTTGTCGAGAACCTATGCGGGTTGGGTTGAGTCAAGTTGGACCAAGACCCGTTGGGGCCTACTAGGCCAAATGAAGAAATTCGACCTAAACGATTTTCAAATTGTGTGTGTGTGTGTGAGAGTGCGCCAAAATATCAGGCCAAACATATTTGTTTTGAGCTCAAGGTACTTTTCATCAAATGAGTTGAAACAATATTAGACAGTCTCACGATTAGGTTTTTAATTGTTATGAGTTGTACCAGTTCAATTGTGCACAACTCAATCCCATTATAGGTTGACACACGCTCCCACACAATTGCTCAGAGGGGCGGGTTAATGGGTTTTCTAGAAATAAGTTCCATCAAGGCCTATTTTCATATCTTAATTCAGACTATACCTAAGTCTACGAAAAAAGCTCAAATGTTCTCTTATTGGGATTTTATTTAAGTGTTAATTGTTAGAAATACCCAAAAATATAAGATGTAGTAGTTTTATACCCACCATATAAGAAACATAGTTTTAATACCCATTTACCCATAATGCCCCTTATCCTTGTCTTTTGCAACCCCAAAAGTGCTTCGGACAAGAATTTCTTTGTTTGAAGTATTTATCCATGAAATAATTAGTAAAAATGGGATGACAATCTCGTTTTTCGCCAATTATGATCCTACGCTTCTAAAATGGTATCAGAGCCCTAGGTTTATTTGGGAATTATATTTATTTATTGCATAATTGATTATTAACTAACGGAGGAGACACCAAGTTAAATGGAACCAGACAATTGTCTGAGTTGCGAGAGTTACAGAGTATACCTCAATTTATTGAGGGATCAGAAGGAGTTCGAACTTACTCAATTAAGAGTAAGACAAGGAATTCTCGAAGACGCCATTCGAGAAGATGCCACTCCCGACCGAATCCAGATCTGTGAAGAGGTCGTGAAAATGTACGTGGATCGCCTTTGGGTAAATCAATATCTGGAGGGAGTCCTAAGACGAGCCATGAGTTTATATTACCAAACTCATACCAGATGACGGAGTCAACCGGAGGAGTTGGCCCTAATTTCCAAGAGATTGAGCCTGATTCGGCAAAAATCTCTATGGATTTAAGGGAGATCCAGAAGACGGTGCAAAACTACGGCAACAGCCAGTACGGAGTACCGCAAAAGGTGGAAAAGATATCTTCTCAACAGGATGAAATTCTAAACATCCTGAAAGATATCCAACAACGAGTGGAGAAATTGGAACAATCCCGTTCCAGTTCCTTCAAGAGGAATTTTGTCTTTAAAGGCCAGTCAAGCAGTCCACAGAATGTATTGCCCATTCCCCAGACTGAGCTGCCCATTAAAGAATCCAACAAGAAGGATCCAGGGTGGGAACTCATAAACAAACTGATTCAAGATAGAAATGGCAAATCTTGAAAGAATTGGTTTGGAGGACCTACAGGCGTTAGCAGAATCATTTGTTGACCTCAAAGTGGTGGATCTAAAGGTGAACGAAGTACCGGAGTCAAAACCTGGAGTCCAAGCAGGACCTTCGTTCCATGAGCATCTTGAAGATGTGAGTTACGAAGCTCACAAAATCAATACGCGAAACGCAAGGTGGAAGCCCTCCAAGATGCAGGAAACACCTGTAGGGAAGGAAACGATGGAACCAATCCATCCATACGGAATTCATCTCAATCTCGACGATGTTGACTTCAACGAAAGAGAGGAAGCCATCGAGGAATGGAAGAGTTCCATGATTGTTGCAGCAGCCACTCTTGATATGAGTCAAGATAGCTTTGCAAAAACTCTCGAGTTAAGCCTCATGGGAGTTGCCAAGATCGCTTGGGAAGGGATGAGCCAAGAAATAAGAGATGCGTGCTTAAAAGGAGACTATCAAAAAATGGCTCCTTCTATGGCAGAATGGCTAAAACTCCATTTTTTGGGGGAAGGCTACTTCAAGGGGGTACGATGAGGAGAAAAGAAATAAATACTTGATGGCGTTCTACAATCTGAGACTCGTGGTCTTGGAACAGAAGACGCTCAACAAGTTTTTAAAGCTCTTCACCTTATATCAACGTCAATCCAGGATTGATGAAGAGAAGGCCAAGGAAATTTTCTTCCTAAAATTTCCAAACCCATGGAGAGAAATGCTCATTTGTGGATATACCCCAGGTATCCATGATAGTGTTGCCAAGAGGATGTCTTATGTGCATGCCAAGTTGATGGAATGGTGTCAACAAGAAGCAGCACAAAAGAACATGAAGAAGTTGAGAAGGATCAACAAAACAACCACTCTCAACTGTGAAAGTTGTGACCTACCAACGGTCATTGGAGAAGAACCTTCAGAAAGGCGAAGGTACAAGAAGAATTGGTTCCAGCCTTATTCAAAAGAAGGAAAATCCAGGAGAAAATCTTGGAAACCAAGAACTATGTGTTCCAAACAAAAGGCCGGATCATACAAGTATGGACAGAGAAGCGGTCCATCCAGAAGCAGATTTCAACCTAGAAAACCCGACCAGTCTCGGGGGAAATTTGCAGCCAAGAAAACCTTCAGAAAAGCCCATGCCAGGGCAAATGAAAGTTTTAAGGATTGCAACTGCTGGACGTGCGGTGCACTTGGGCATATTTCAACCAATTGCCCAGAAAACAGGAGGATGAATAGATTCGAGTCAACACCTGACATTGAAGACGCGATCTATTTCAAGGACCTGGTACAAGTTTACCAGTTTGAGGATATACCCTCTGATGAGAGTATATATGAAGCCGAAGAAAACTTCAACAGCGAAGATTCCGATGGATCCACCGATTCAGAATCCAGCTGAAGAAGAAATTCATCATCAGGAATGTGAAGAAGAACCGGATATTCTAGCCGGATGATTATCTCACAAAGCCAGATTGATAAAATCATGAAGAAAAACCTGAGTATACAAAGATAACAGGGTTTTTCAGCCGGAAACATAGACCAAGTTCTAAGGAATTTCAGTCTAAAGAGTCGGAAGCACCATATTGTCTATGGAATCACAAGACGAGAAATGGCGCTACCAATCGAGCTCACGGGGAATCAAGTAGAGATGCAATTGATTCCAGCAAGTGATATCCGGGAAGATCTATCAAAGATGAAACCGGAGATTGCGGAAAAGATGAATTGGATCCACATCGGAGCAATTCAACTCGTGCTCAAATCAGCATTATTCGCAGGAGTCGATTCACCAATCGATATTGCAATTTACGACAAGCGAGTACGAAACCTTCAGGATTCTATGATGGGAACCATTGCAGGAAATCTATGTGTTGGACAAGTGGTGGGGATTATCTATCCAAAGATTGCTTACAATCTTAACGACACCAACTTCAGCAAAGCCCTGACGTTGTATCAGGACTTCAAAAGAAAAGATTTGTTGGAAGAAGGGAATAGACCTTATTCCATCACATATCAGGTATCCTATGCGCTTTCCAACTCCCATCATACGGAGTTATTTTTGGGAAAGCAATTTATCAAGATACCAGATATCTTCAAGAAGGTGACAACGACGATTTGTCCCGATAGAGTTGAAATTCCACGACTTAGAGAAGTGGATATTCAAATTCAAGACAGGGTAGTTATAAGACATGATCAAAGTTTTAGACTACACTATGGGAGATTATCATTCCAGGGAGACAGGATTACTTCTCAACCTCTGGGAAGAAGCCTGAGTCTAATGCAACATACTCAACCAGGGTTGTTAGGCTCCAACAAGACGGTTATTACTATCAAATGTCCGGAAGGATGGAGAGGAGTAACAACCAGGTTTGATACTACAAGATGGGAAAATAATTTTCCCTGTAATATCTTGTATTATCTGGAACAACCAGAGATCCATCACTACAAAGCCATGATCGAGATGGGTGGATTGAAGGTTGAAATCAAAGGCCGAGCAGGAAGGGAAGAAAATATTCTCATCCTCGGTTTAGATTTTCTCGAGAAATACAAGCCCTGGAGAAGCAGGGAATGAGGAATGGAGATCACGATCAATGAGAGAAAACTATTGATCGAATGACAAGTCCATTCTCGATCTACATTCCTATTGGAGTGTTGTGTGAGAAATATAAGGCAGAATATTTTGCTGCTTATATTGATTCAGGTGCAGGAATATGCACAGCAAGACGTGAAATCTTCCCAGCAGAAATAGAGGAAGAACTACCACGGATTGCAGGACGAGATTTTTCCAAGAGGGTCCTGATTCTATCAAAAGGAATCAAGGCCGTGGAAATCTTGATTGGAGGAGCAGGACAGACGCCTTGGTATAAGGTTAAAACCCCTCCAATTTATTTTCATGATACCGGTGCAGATATCTTGCTCGGTAACAATTTTCTGCAGATGTTCAAAAGATATATGCAGGATAATGAGAGGCAGAGATTAGTGTTCACAACGCAGTGTGATCACAAAATCATTGTTCACAGAATGAAAGGAGCATTTAATCGACAAATGCCAATCAATTTTCGCAGCAAGCATGGTGATGAAGGACTACTTCGGAACCCAAAAATGCAGGACCAGAGAAAATTCAACGAAGCATTGTTGGATTATAGGATCAAAGGGAAACTTAGCAAAAACGATGAAGAAAATGTTGCTAAGATCCAGATCTTGAAGGTATCTTTAATTTGTAAAGATATTGAAATTGATACACAGGTATCATTGGAAGATGTCAAAAGGAAAATTGTACGTTGTTACAATGAGAATCCTTTGGCATGGTGGGAAAAGAATCAACTCAGAGCAACCTTGACGGTCAAACCTAACAAGGTTCACGAGTTTGTTCGATACAGGCCGATCTTGATGAATATCAAAGATCAAGAGGACATGAAAGGCATAATCAAGGAGCACCTTGACATGAAGCTGATCGAACCAGGAAACTCACCATACAGTAGCCCAGGCTTCTTGGTAAGGAATCATGGTGAGATTAAAAGAAATAAACCTCGACTTGTTATTAATTACAAAGGTATTAATGACATTTTGGAATTCGATGGTTATTTCATACCAAGTAGAGAACACCTTATTAACTGCATAAGAAATGCAAAGGTTTTCTCAAAGTTTGATTGCAAGTCAGGTTTCTATCAGATTCGCATGGAAGAAGGGAGTAAGAAGTTTACAGCCTTTTCTACTCCACAAGGACATTACGTTTGGAACGTGATGCCAATGGGGCTAGCTAATGCACCCAGATATTTCAGAGGAAGATGGATAATTTATTTAAAGATTATTCATCATTTATGTTCGTTTATATTGATGACATTCTTATAACGTCAAAAGATATGAATGAGCACAATAAACATCTTGAAATCTTTGCAGATGTTTGTTACAGAGAAGGGCTAGTGCTGTCTGAGAAAAGGGCAGTTATAGCAACCCGGAAAATGGAATTTCTGGGAATCGAGATAGATGAGACGGGGATTATTTTGCAGGATCATGTTGTGCAAAAGGTGAAAGATTTCCCGGAAGATCTCAAGGAAAAGAAGCAACTTCAAAGCTTCTTAGGAGTTGTTAATTTTGCAGGAGCATTTATTAAGAATCTTGCAAAATACAGGAAGGTCTTTAGTCCACTTCTAAAGAAAGATGTTCCATTCATCTGGACTGAAGAACACAAAGAAGGAATGAGAGTATTGAAAGGAGTATGTGGAAACCTCCCCAAACTTTCAATGCCACAGGACGAAGATGATTTAGTCCTGTATACCGACGCAAGTGATCATTGGTGGGCAGCAGTCCTTACAAAGATCACACCAAATGGAGAAGAACCATGCAGATACTGCAGCGGGTTGTTCGCAGCAAATGAGGCCATTAGATGACACATTAACGAGAAGGAATTCTTTGCAGTCTGAAAGGCGTTTAAAAAATGGCCTTTATTTTTATTAGCAAAGAAATTTACTTTGAAAGTCGATAACACGCAGGTTAAGGCTTTCTTGAAAATCAAGATAGAATCTAAACCTGAAAAGGCTAGATTACTAAGATGGCAAGCTGAATGTCAATATTTTGTTTTTGACATTGTTATTGTGAAATCTCATGAGAATGTTCTTGCAGATTTCTTGACAAGAGATGGAGCCAACTGAGTGTAGCTCCATCATGATTTCCCAGAAGCATCTCCGAGAAAACCTTGAGATGTTATCAAAGGAATGGGACGAGTGTGTCTTGAGGGCTGAACAAGCCAGAAAGATACAAGCTGTCGACAAGACGAAAGTCACCGACAGAATACGAGCTTGTAGGCTAGCACAAAACCAGTGCTGGAATACAGTACAAGCGCCACTCCTTCGGGCGTCCTCTAAGGAAAAAGAAGTGATTCGGTTGCCGGCCCCTATAACAGCAGCAGAGGATTCAAATACCTCTAGCACGAGTCCTAAGTTGGTAGCATCGATAGATCTACCGGCCCAAGGAAAAGATGAGATTCGGGTGTCCAAACCTGAATTATCATGTCAACCCAGCACCTCTGGGGTTAAAGAGGGAGAGATCAATCTTAGGCCGTTGACTGGCAAATCTAAGGTTGATACTAACCAGGTTATTCAAGTTTCTTCTTTTTGGCAGGCATATCAAGATAGCTGGGAGAAGCTTCTTACGAGAAGGGGAATTAATCCAAGCTATTGTATTATCGATGGCTCTGGAAAATATCCCAGGGTGTGGATGAAGCCAGGAGCAAATCCACATGACGTCAAGCAATGGTATGACTTTGGAGCTCTTGCTTCGGTTATGACCATATCACCAGCATTCACAGAAATTAAGAATCTACCCAAATGGATTCAAGAAGTTGTGTATGATTCGTGGGCTAACAATGATCAACTTAGCCGCGGTGATGTTTTGGAGTTATACTTTATAAGTGCGACTCCTGAACCAGCAGGAAAAGGGAATCATGAAGTCTTCCATTACATAAGGCTAAGGAGACCCAACGAAAGAGCCTTAAATGCAGTTAAGGCACTGGACGGAGATGTTCCACTTGTCTCCACCATCTCCGAGGATGAAATCTCAACTCGAGAGGTTGGGGTTTGTGGGTCTGTCTCACAGAGATGGACAAAGTCAAGTACCAGTTCAAATTCTTCCAGAACTCGATAAATGGATCTTTTCTGTTAAATGCCATGACAGGAAAAACCACAAGACTTGCAGAGGAAGCTTTCGAAAGGAAAAGAACTCTGCTATGGGAAAACAAGCTGGTGGTGAGCAAAGAGACTCATCGCAAATATTGCAACATGGCTCATTTTGGCCATTGGGATGAACGCATTTGTTCGTCATGCCCAAACCAGAAAGAGCTTGAGTTCGGGAAAGGATTCATGCCAAGAGCAGGACGAGCCCGAGCTATCGACAAGAGGGAGTCACAGGCAGTTTCAGCCAAGAGAATGCCAAGGGCCCCGGGGAAATATTTTCCCAACAAGAAATAATAGAGTCATGTGACTCTACACCAGAGGAACCCCACCCAAAAAGAAGACGACAATGGTGGGTGGACGGATAAAGACATTTCACCAAAAAATTCGGTGCAATTTAAAGATGGAGGTCCCAGACTCCATTCATCAAGACGCATTATCATCACATTCGGTGGAGATAATGACAGGCCAACCCTCACCGGATGCATTATTGAAACTTTCGGTGGAGATAATGACAGGCCGACCCTCACCACTACCGAAATTTTCGGTAAAGGAGAAAAATGCCAATGTATTTGGCATCCGAGGCAATAATGCAGGATTACAACCCACGATTCTGCATCTATATAAAGAAGAGAAGGAAGGAGGAGAAGATCATCGAACATTTTCTTTAACTTCTTCAAAATAAACCTTGTAATAGTTTTAGTTTTCTTCGTGCATGAGTGTTTCTATTTCCGCTACCATAGGTAGCTAAGCAAGTTTGTCTCCTCCCAAAAGGAGATAATCTTATGTAATAAATAGTTTATAATTCCCTAAATAAAAATTTGAGCTTTTGCTCATCACCTGTCGCCAAATTTTAATTTTTGTGTACCAACAAAATACTCTACGCCCCGGGTAGGAAACGAACGAGGGCTGTGCTGTTTGCTGTTGAAGGAATCCGTGGCTGGAACCATCCGGTGCTCCGCGTGGTTGGAATGCGTTTGCCGTAAAACCCAGACGGGTAGGACCCGACAGTAATTCGGTCAAAAGGTATGAAGTTGGTTTCACAGAAATTTTAATTTTACGGAAGAGTGATGAGCCTGATAAATATTTTACATGGTTAGGAGTGGAAATATACAAAAGCAAAGAAATATTCATTGTATAAAGGGTATTAATGACTTTTCATTGCAAAATGGGTATAGAAGTTATACTTCTTATAGTGTGGCTGTGGGTATAGAAGTACTAGTTTTTATAAAAGTGAGTATTTTTAAAATTGGCCTTTTATTTAAAGCTTGGCCGAATCCGATATACTACTATAGTAGGCATAGGCCGAGCTGAGCCTACAAACTTAATGAGCTTGAGTTAGTCTAATCTTTTATATTATAGTACTCCCTCCGTCCTCTATTTGTTGACGTTAATACTATATTGGGACGTCCTCCATTTGTTGACAATTTCCATTTTTGGACGTAGACCCCACAATCACTTTAACACTTTAACACTTTATACATCTACTTTTTATTATTTTATCATTTTAATACTATTAAACAATTCAAATGGACCCACAATTATTCCACTTTAACACTTTAACACATTAATTTATTATTATACCATAAAATGCGAAAAAACCCGTGCCCATATTCCCTCCGTCAACAAATAGAGGACGGAGGGAGTAATATAATTCAAATTAAAAAATATCATTCAATTGCTTATGAATATCAGCCATAAGACTTGAAGAACTTGGTTTTATTACATTCATTTCATTTCTATTAAAACTCTTATGTGTCAGACATCACCTTCATATATCGATACAAATACCATGCACTTCCTTTGACTGACAATTGCAATTAGTAAAGAATTAGTACTCGTTCACGCGCGATGCGTGACACCGTGAGTTACAAATATTTAATAAGAGTAACGAAACGGAATGTAAACATACACACACTAAGAGCAGACAAATATAATGTTAGTGCACTACAACAACACAATATGTTATACATTTCAGAACACTTCCTTATATACAACATTTGTCGTCCCGCCTGATGCGTCAACGTGTTACGAAATCAAAAAAACTAAACCCTACAAAAAAAATGAATCCTAAAAAAAATTGAACCCTAAAAAAAGAGACTATTTTGCAAATGTGAATTAAAAAAAAAAAAAAAGTAAAGTCATGTCTTGATTTAAGTGAAACTGTAAATTATAGCTTGTTTATGAAATTTACATATATGAAAAATTAGGTTTTTCATTATTTTAAGTGACTTATTTATATATATACTTATTTATACACAATCTACAATTCAATTCAATTTTTCAATCTATACACTTTATCAACAATCCAACTCAATTCAACCTTCAAATCAAATAAGAAAATAAAAGTAAATTATAAATATTTGTTAAAATAAGAAATTACAATTGTTTGAAATACAAAATAAAAATATCAAATAATAGAAAATGAGATGAGAAGATTTTTTTTTTTTTTTGTGATTCAAAGTATAGCAATATTGATGTTTATTTGTAGAGAATTGAAAATCATAATTTATGGTATAATTTTTTATTTTTTTTAAATAAATATTTATCTACATTATTTTGAAAATAAGATTTATTTTGATGTAATTATTTCCACTAATAAATATTTGCCAAGTGGCAAAGAGGAAAGAGAAGAGGGGAAAAAGAGAAGAGGAGATGATGGGTGATTTTTTTGTGTTCACACTGATGCCTACTTTTTAGGTTTAGATCCCTGAAATTGTAATTTATAACAAAATTACCCCCGAAATCAATGCCAAATCAATAACTGCTATTTTTGTAATCTTTTTATATATATATATATAGATTATGAAGGGAAAAAAAGCATAATATAGCAATAGGAAAACACAAATATGTACGTACCTATGTGATCAGTGTTCTAAAAAACGCTAGGCGCTAGTCGGGCGGCGGAGGGCCGACTAGCGCCTAGCCGCCTAGGCGGATTCGTATTTTATATTTATTTATTATTATTATTTTCCCAATATTCTCAATTAAAAATATTAAAATTTTCTTTATCCAAATTACATATTATCTAATTTCATCTCAACAATGCAAATATACAATTGCAAACTAATATGGTTTAAAATTCATAAATCAATAGTCATTCAATTAAAATTCATAGTCGAAACTTTACCACAAATTTAAACATAAAATCGATAAATTCTATTATACATATAATTTAATCTTCAATATCTTCATTCTTATAATTTGTAATGCACACGATGGAGAAAGAAGAGTTGATTTTAAATTTTTAAATATAATTGTATATTTGCAATGCACCCTAATTTTTTTCCCAGCCCGCCTAGCTGATCGCACTATTTTCTACCACACAAAATAGGTATAGTATAAAACAAGTACGAGTATCGTATCCACAGGGACTGATATGTCGAAACCACACACAGTACCTTTACTCTAGAACTAAACTGATGTCTAAGCAATTAAAAATTTAGAAATGTGGTATTTATAATCTAGACAAATAAATAAATGACTCAATTAAACAAATAACTAAATAAACAAATAATAAAGCAATTAATCAAATAAGGCAAATAACAAATAAGGATAAAATATTGATTCTAGGGAAGCCTACCTAATCAAATATATGCAAGTAATCAATGAACACAATTAACCACTTTAATCCAATCTAGATGTGATACACAACAATAACCTAACACTCCGGCTAAGGCATTATAGATCGTCCCCTAATAAGATCCTAATCTCCTCTCGGTCTCATAGAAATCAAATCAAGTGCAAAATAGAACAAGTATCAATTATACAATCAACTAAGTTCAGCTACGACACCTATATCAACTATATGTAAACATATGATAATCTAACTTCGGCTAAGACAATTAAATCATCATACCATGTATTCATGAGATCAATTATGCAATTATCCGGCTAGGGCATAAAAACATAACTATGCACACACAATTAATGACCAGTTAATCATGCATGAGAATAAGCACCATGAAACATGCATCTAGATAAGAAGGCTAATTGTAATCAAAGAAAACATTCACATAAATTCAATTAGGCATTCAATCCCTAAAATCAACTAAAAATTTAGCTAGACATGATTAAAGCAAACATAAACAAAATATAATGAAAGAACATAATTAAAAAGTAAAGTAAGAAAAACTTGGAATTGAATCTTGAACACGCGAAAAACTTCGAATCTTGAATCTTGAATAAAACTTGAATAAACTCCAATTTTGAACAATAATAAAAGCTGGAAATTTAAAGAAGTCTATGAAAAACTAAGAAAACTAAAGAGAATTAATGAGAGTTAGGGTTCACAATGCTAAATCTAGGGTATTTATAGAGTAGAAATTTACAAAGGAAACATAAGTGTAATAGGACTCGATAAAAAGTCGAAAAGCCAGTGAATTTGACAAATCCCGTGTCTCGGCTCGACTGGACGGCGCGCCCACGCGCTTGACCGCCTGCGCGGTCGCACGGCCGGTCGCGCATGAAGGAAAATGTGCTCGATCGAGCATAGCCAACAGGAGGTTTGACTCGACCCTAGGCGCGGTCGCGCGGCTGGTCGAGCCACCCTCTCGAACTTCGTTCTTCGTCTTTTCGACACTTCGGTTTCGTGGCTTTCTCGATCCTCGTTTCAACTTGGGTTATTTCCACACGAATAATGCCTGAAATTACGATAAAATACCCAAAGCGTAATATAGTTCGAAAAGGCGTAAAACGATACAAAACACGAACTAAATCACGAAACGAGACCTAAAAACGACTCCTAAACACTTATAAAAACATGTAAATTTCTAATCTATCAAAAGCCCCCAAACTTAAACATTGTTCGTCCCGAACAATAAGGAAAAACGAAATAAAGCAATCAACATAAGCATTGTGAACTATATAGCCTCATAGATTTTCAAGAATAAGTCCTAAGATCAAATTTATGCAAACAACCTCAAAACTCCACAACACAATTCATACCACAAATCATAAGTCATGAATATCAATTGGAAAATCCTCTCAAACATGTGAAAATAGAATATAAGTGATCTCTCACCACTCTCAAAGAATAAGATGTGAAGTATAATGCACATCAAGGGATCACTCAATTATCAATGCAATGCAATGAACTTACCATAGGCTTGCCCTTTTTATCACATCTCCACCTAATGTAATGCATATTCACTAAGATCAATTAGGGCTTTAATAAAGCTTGTAATGTAGGGACATTGGTTAAGGTAGGGAAATTATAGGCTAAGTGACTCAAAAATGACTTCAAATCATTCACCCATTTTCAACTCCAACTAAAGTATGAATTTTTCAATCCATCTTCTACCATACTCAACACCAACTACATAATCAATCAAGATGTTAAATATATACAACTCAAAACAATATCAACTATCCCCTTATGCTTTTATTCTCTTTTTCTTCTCTTTCTCTCTCTCTCTTTTTTTCCCCCTTTTTTCTTTTTTCTCTAGAGCTCAACAACTAATAATCTTTCCAATGAAAATCAAAAGCTCTAAATTTTTTTTTTCCCTAAGCTTATAGGGATAGCTAATAACTTAAGCAAAGCATCTAAATTTTTTTTTCTTTTCTTTTCTCCATCCACATCTCATCAAATATTCTCTAATCTTCACGACACCATATAACTAACCACCAAAAGAAACCCATATCCATCCAAACCTCCTATCATCCGGTTTTAGAAAAGAAAGGCTTATGAAGGCTCAAATTGGGTAAACAAAGATTAAGATCAAAGGTTAGTGCATACGGAAAATGTGGTTAAAGAAAGATTGCCTAAAATCCTTTCTAAGATCATACACAAACTACGGTCTTAATGGAGAACAAAGGCAAGTTCTAGAAATACAAAGCATGCATGATCAATCAACAAATAAATTGACATCAATATGTCCAAAGGCTCAAATCCTCACCAAGGTAACAACATGATTCTCAATATCCAAACATAACATAGAATTCATCACATAAATGCGTCGCTTCGCCAAGGTTCCATGCATAAATCCAATCAAAATTTTTATCATCGGCCAATCCACAACACTCATACATCATGCTTGACTCGATCAACTAACTCCTAAGACTCAAAGTAATAAAAGACTCAACATACCCTAAAATAAAACAACTACAAAAGCAATAAAAATACACCCAAAAGATTGTTAACTTTAGTTACTCTTCCCCCTCCCCCAAACTTATTTTGAAATCAAAGATTAAGGAATAAGTTTGCAAAAAGAAGAAGGAACTAAGTTAACAAACTTACCTCATTGAAATGGTGGAGGGAAGGGAGGGTTGTCGGGGTTGTTGGGGTCGTACCGTTGATGGTGAGGTGGGTAGTGAGGATAGAAGTAGTGCATCTCATGCACCATTCAATTGTAGCTTTCCAAGTAGGCTCTTTCTTCCTCTTGTCTCTTCCTCTCCGCCTCACGATATCGTTGCTCATTCTCAAAATGGGTGTCGATTGTGTCAAAACGGCCTCCAATGTAGGTACGAAGATCGCCAACCTCCGTCCTCAATGTTTGGATTTCTTCTCGGACTCCTCAGACTTGAGACTCAACAAACTCTCTACCATCCCAATGGTGGTTGTCCATTGCCTCCATCGTCTCCGTGTGTCAATCATGCATGGTGGAAAACTCCAGAGCTCTCAATGCTCATCCTCCTCTTTCTCGAATCGTGGTGGTCGTCGGCCCGGCTCCGTTATCATTCTCAAGTGCTTCCCCGAGCTCAAACTCCAATTCCCTCGTGCTTTATTTCCCTCCGCAAGTACACTCGTCAAGTGTGGGCAAGGAAGACGAAGGATCATTTGTGCATTTTTCTCGTGGAGCTTCCAAATGTAACCCTCCTCATGGGACAACATTCCTTGCCTTCTTTGAAGTGTCTCTCGGTCTAGGAGGATATCTCGGGAAACCGGATCCTTGGGTAGTGGCACTCGGAATTTATGGCACATTGGTGTAATCCACGCCCCACACCCGATCTTTTGACTCCCGTGGAGAAGGGCTTGACTTTCGAAGTGCTCGGACAACCATAGGGCAGCGTCTTGGTTGATCTCATTGATGCAAGACCAAAAGAGATGCATATCAACGGTTCCGAATGTCCCGGAATCACCTCTCCCAACAATAGTGCTCGTAATGAGCCGGTGCAAGTATCGAAATGCCGGGTTTCGAACCGATGACGCCTTCGATCTCCTAGGATCATATTACACCATCCTCTCCTTCTCCAAGTACACAATCGCCTTCCATGGCTCGTCCATGTCGGGTGTGTGATCCCCGCTAAAGTGTCCTTCGTTGTCTCCTCCAATTAGTTCATTGAGCTCTTCCATAGTGAGGGAGAGTTGGATGTTTCCCAACTGAAAACGGAGCATGGATGGGGTTTTTCCGGACCTAAGCACCTCCACGGTCAAAAGAAACTCCACCGTCGGCTCGTGGTACGTCAAAAAGTTGGCTTGGAAAACCTTGGTAAATCCACCGTTCCCCATCAAAGTAACCACATCATCAGCTATGCCCATCCCGGCAATCGTCTCGTGGTTAAGGAACCTACAATGCTTGTGCTTCAAACCCACCAAATGCGACCACCTCCGTTTTGCCTCTGGTGTCTTAAGAGTGACACCATACGCCTTCGGCTCTTGCTTCCTTTTGTTTCCCCTTTCCTTTGGTGGAGGTAGAGGACGATGCTACGCTCTTTCCCTTATCACGGCCCATTATAGTACCTACAAAACAAGATACTACTTTAAATACAATTCAAACCAATCATCAATCCATCCCCCTAACTTATTCAATTCAATTCTCCCCTATTATACACCCAATTTAAGCATCAACAACACCAACATATACACACTTTCAACCCTCAAATTACTCAACTTCTCATCTTACCCATCAAATTAAAATAAGCTCCTATCCAAATTCATACTCAAATCATTCAAATTCAAGAACAAATAAGCATAGAAAAGCTCAATTCATGCTCTATTCATGCAATTCTATCAAAATTCAACAAAAATCTCAATAGCCCATACAAAATTGAACATAAATATCATCAAAGGAATCATCATAGAACACAATTAACAACATAAATCCATTAACACAAGTATTCTATAATATTCCTCAAGTTTCTCCTCACAATCCCAACTTGCAATTGAACCATAGAAATTCGAAATTAATCGGTCAATATACTCCCAATTGCATAGAGAATGAAAATAAATGAGAATTGGAGGAAGATAATTCTTACCTTGAATGGATTTGAAGAGAAAATTGAGAGAGAACTTGTGCTCTTGGAGAGAAAGTAGGAGTTGTGTGTGCTAGTATGTGTTCTTGTGTGTGTGTATGTGTTAAAATAGGAGAACTTACCTCAATTATGGAAGGGATAATCGGACTTTTTAAGTCGGGCTCGACCGGCCCAAAAACCGGCTCGATCGCGCCATGGGTCGCGCGCAGCTACTGGATCTCAAGCTCAAATGGCTCGACCGGCGGCTCGGTCGCGCGCCCGGTCGAGCGTAACCTGGGAGCAAATCGTGTTTCAGCTCGACCGGCGGCTCGGTCACGAGCCCGGTCGAGCGAAACCTACTGGATTGCTGACTTGAGTTGCTCGACACATGGCTCGATCGAGCGCTGGGTCAAGCGGGCCTGGGCGAATTTCACGTTTTGGCTCGACCGGCGGCTCGGTCGCGCGCCCGGTCGAGCAGAACCTTCTGCACGGGTTTGTCGATTTGGCTCGACCACGTGCTCGACCAGTCCGGTCGAGCCGTGGGTCGAGCCGGCCTGTTTTCGCTCAAAATTCTCGCAACACGTTAGCATTACTCGATTTTACAACTCAAACCTAATATATGCAGTTGTTCTACTAAGGGGTACGACTCAAAAATACGAAAAACTAATCTACGACACTAAAATACTAAAATTGAAATAAATTGAAAAACGGGATACGAATATTGGGTTACCTCCCAACAAGTGCTATGTTTAACGTCTTTAGCCCGACAGTACCTCGATTTAGCTCGGGTCCTCAAGATTAACCACCTTCTTCGTGGGGAATAGGGGTATTGGCTTGAAATAATGCTTGAGACGATGACCATTGACCACGAACTTTTCGCCGTCGTTCTTCAACACTTCGAAAGCTCCATTCTTCAAATCCTTGTAAATAACGAACGGCCCTGACCACTTGCTTTGCAATTTTCCTGGGAACAAACGAAGTCGAGAATTAAATACAAGAACATCGTCACCAATTTCGAACTTACGCTTTTTTATACTCAAGTCGTGGAATCTTGCGGCTCGTTCTTTGTAAATCCTTGAATTCTCGAACGCTTCGTTCCTCCATTCATCAAGCTCTAACAAGTCGTCGCACCTTTGACACATAGCTTCCTTGAACTCGAAGTTGATCCTTCTCGTCGCTCAATAAGCTTTGTGCTCCAACTCCATTGGTAAATGGCAAGATTTGCCAAATAGCAATTGATATGGAGACCTTCCAATTGGCGTCTTGAAGGCCGTTCTATAGGCCCAAAGTGCGTTGCCCAAGTACTTCGCCCACTCATTCTTGTTGGTGACGATCTTCTCCAAGATTTGCTTGATCTCTCTATTAGCTAGCTCGGCTTGACCGTTGGCTTGAGGGTGGTAGGGCATTGTTACCTTGTGCTTGACTCCATATTTCGCAAGAAGCGATCCTAACCAACGATTGTTGAAGTGGCTCCCCCCATCGCTAAGCAAAGCTCTCGGAGTTCCATACCGAGACAAGATATTCCGTTGCAGAAATTTGATCACCACCTTCGAACCGTTGGTTGTCGTGGGAATGGCTTCGACCCACCTAGAAACGTACTCCACCGCAAGTAGGATGTAAGAGAAACCTTGAGACTTGGGAAAGGGACCCATGAAGTCGATCCCCCAAACATCGAAGAGTTCCACCTCCATGATAGTATGTTGCGGCATCTCGTCCCTCTTCGTGATGTTCCCCATCCTTTGGCATCGGTCACATGTCTTGATATAGGAATGGCAATCCTTGTAGATCGAAGGCCAATAGAAACCGCTATGAAAAATCTTGAGAGCGGTGCGATTTGCTGCAAAGTGTCCCCCATTCAGAGCGCTATGACAATCCTCGATGATCTTCTTCCACTCCGTTTGTCGAACACATCGCCTTATGATTCCATCGGCACACCTCCGGTACAAGTATGGGTCCTCCCAATAGTAGAATTTGCAATCATGGAGGAATTTCTTCTTTTGATGAGATGAGAGATCCTTGGGCACATGATGAATAACCAAATAGTTGACAATGTCGGCGAACCAAGGAGTGTAGTCGTCGATCTCAAAAATCTGCTCATCGGGGAAGCTTTCTTTGATGGCGATTCTTGAATCCTCCCCTTCCACGGGCTGCTCCAATCTCGAAAGATGATCGGCTACAACATTCTCACACCCCTTCCTATCCTTGATCTCCATGTCGAACTCTTGAAGAAGCAAAATCCAGCGAACTAACCTTGGCTTTGAGTCCTTCTTGTTGAATATATAGTGAATGGCGGCATGGTCGGTGTGCACAATCGTGTGAGATCCCACCAAATAAGGTCTAAACTTGTCGAACGCATAGACCACAGCAAGTAACTCTTTCTCCGTGGTGGTGTAGTTTCTTTGGGCCGAGTCCAACGTCTTGCTAGCATAGTAGATCACTCAGAAAAGCTTCTCCCTTTTCTGCCCCAAAACCGCTCCTATCGCCCAATCGCTTGCATCACACACGAGCTCGAATGGGGCACTCCAATCCGGTGACACCAAGACGGGAGTAGAGATAAGCGCCTTCTTCAACGTCTCGAAGGCTTCCAAACAATCCTTGTCAAACACGAACTTGACGTCTTTCTCGAGCAATCCACACAATGACTTTGTGATCTTTGAAAAGTCCTTGATGAATCTCTTATAGAAGCCGGCATGTCCCAAGAAACTTCTCACCGATTTGACATTGGTTGGTGGTGGCAACTTCTCGATAGCTACGACTTTAGCTCGATCCACCTCCAATCCTTGTGAAGATACCTTGTGGCCTAGAACGACTCCTTCTTGCACCATGAAGTGGCACTTCTCCCAATTGAGAACGGGGTTCGTCTCTTCCCACCTTTGAAGCACCGTGGCAAGATTCTCCAAGCATTGATCAAAAGAAGAACCAAAAACTGAAAAGTCGTCCATGAATACCTCCATTATATTCTCGATCAATCCATGGAAAATGGCCATCATGCACCTTTGAAAAGTAGCCGGTGCGTTGCACAACCCGAATGGCATCCTCCTATAGGCAAAGACTCCATATGGACAAGTGAACACCGTCTTGTGTTGGTCCTCCGGAGCTATGACAATTTGATTGTAGCCGGAGTATCCATCAAGAAAGCAATAATACTCATGTCCGGCCAATCGATCGAGCATTTGATCTACGAACGGGAGGGGAAAGTGATCCTTCCTAGTTGCTGCGTTGAGAAGGCGATAATCAATGCAAACTCGCCATCCCGTGATAAGCCTAGTTGCTATTAGTTCCCCCTTCTCATTGTTGATAACTGTCATGCCTCCTTTCTTTGACACCACTTGAGTAGGGCTCACCCACTCACTATCTGAAATAGCATAGATCATGCCGGCATCGAGCAACTTCATCACCTCCTTCCTCACAACTTCTTGCATAGCCGGATTCAATCGCCTTTGGGGTTGGACTCTTGGGCGATGATCATCTTCGAGCAATATCCTATGCATACAAATGGAAGGACTAATACCTTTGATGTCGGCAATCGTCCATCCAATCGCAGATTTGTGCTTCCTAAGGACCCTCAATAGCTTGTCCGTATTCGTCTCCGTGAGTTGAGAAGACACGATCACCAGGTACGTCTCTTCTTCTCCTAAGAACTTGTACTTGAGGTGCTTGGGTAGTGGCTTTAATTCCACCTTAGGGGTTGCATCCTTGTTCTCTTCCTCTTCCTCGAGAACTCCATCATCCACTTTCTTATTGATGTCGAGGTAGGGAACTTCCTTGTGGTGCGGTGATGGTTGGTTCGCCTCCAATTGATTGAGATACTCAAGAATCTCGTCACAAGCTTCATCCAACTCCGAGTAAGCATATAGAGAATTTGAGATGCAATGATTAAGTGCCTCCTCCGAAGTGGGTGGTATGCACTTGAACAAGAACGTCCTCGACTATTCATCATGGATAAGAAATCGAACGATCCGCCATGAGTAGAGAGATGGTGGTTGGCTTCATCCTCCCAATCTTGAGCCGGTTGAAAATAGAGAGGGGCATCAAATTGATGCTAGCACCAAGATCACATAGGACGTTTTGGAAAACTTGATCTCCAATCTTGCATGCTAGTGTGAACCTCCTGGGATCCTTTTGCTTCAAAGGTAGTTTCTTTTGGATCACCGCGCTACACTCCTCCGTGAGGTTGATCGTCTCGAACTTCCCCCACTTCTTCTTTCCCGATACCGCATCCTTGATAAACTTCATGTGGTTGGGCATGTCTCAAAGAGCATCGAAAAGCGGGATGTTGATGTTGACCTTTTGTAGTATCTCCAAGAACCTCTGATACTTCTCATCTTGCTTGGTGTTCGTCAATCGTTGCGGAAACAGAGCTTTGGGGGTCGAATCCTTCGTCGAGGCTAGAACGGGGTTGGCGCGACCGGAGGCTCGGTTGCACTTGTGGTCGTGCGGCTCGGGACGAGGATTACGGACATTGGCTCGACCAGCGGCTCGGTCGCGCGCCTGGTCGAGCAGACCTACTGGGTGAGCTGCGCGACCGGTGGCTCGATCGAGCCCTTGGTCGAATGTGACCTGGACTATTTTTCCCCTTCGACTCGACCGGATGCGCGGTCGAGCCCCTCTCCTTCCGTGCCTTCGTCCTTCGTCTCGTCCGTTTCCGACTCCGAATTGTTTCCCTCTCCCAAATCTTCGACTTTACCTTCAACTTCATCTTCCAAGGATGGATTTGTGTAACGAGTGCCACTCCTAAGCTCAATAGCATGAACTTGGTGATTCTTCGGGTTTTGCTCGGTATTGCTTGGGAATTGGCCGGGCTTATGGACTCCTCCTTGAGCGTTGGCTATTTGACTCACTTGTGTCTCCAACATTTGCATTTGCTTGGTCAAGGCATTGATGCTACTCCCCAAATTGCTGCTCAAAGTAGTTTGAGTAAGCTCCAATGTCCTCAACTTTGCATCTTGTTGCGTCATCCTCATCTCCGACTGAGCCATATATTGTCGAATCAAATCATCGGTAGACATCTCCTTCTTTGGCTCTTGGATGACTCCATTTTCAACATGGAAGCCGGGAGGTGGTTGCAAAGCATTGTTCGGATTGGCATAAGAGAAGTTCGGATGGTTACGGTTGTTGGGAACATAAGGCTTCTTGTAACCTCCTTGGTAGTTCGAACCTCCTTGGCCTCCTTGTCCTCCTTGCCACTTGTTTCCTTGATTTGGTTGCCACTTGCCACCTTGTTGCACAAAATTGGCATCTTCCTCTTCGGTTGGGTTTGTTTGTTCATCAGTAATCGCATCGCACCGAAGCACCCCTTTCTTGATGGTATCCAACTCCTTCGCTGTTTTCGTGTACTTCTCCATCAAGTCCTCGTAAGCCTCGATTCGAATGTTGGCAACTCTCCTTCTTCCAACAAGTCGGTCAGTAGCCTCTTCATAACTCGAATTAACGGTAAGCTCAATAATCTCCATGGCCACATCATACTCATTGTTCAAAAATCCTCCTTTGGAAGCATAGTCGAGCTCCTTCCTATACAACTTGTTCAAACCACGATAGAAGCATGTGATTTGATCCTCCTTGCTAATTCCATGATTTGCGCATGCTCACAATAGCTTCTTGAACCTTCCCCACGCCTCGTAGAAGTACTCATCCTCGTATTGTTGAAATTGATTGATCTCGTTGATGAGCTTCTGAGCCCTCGAAGGTGGAAAAAAATTGTTGAGAAATCTCGTGCACATCTCGGTCCAAGTCCTAATCTCCGTCTTGTCCAATCCATCAAGCCACTCCCTCACATCGTCCTTGAGAGACCACACGAACAAACTGAGCTTGAGGTAGTCCGATGAAACTCCATTGGCCTTGTATGTAGCACATATGTCCAAAAACTGCTTCAAGTGAGCATTTGGATCCTCCGTTGGTGAGCCTCCGTATTGGTTAGCTTGCACCATATTGATAAGGGACGTCTTGATTTCGTAGTTGTTGGCGTCCGTGGTCCCCCATCCTCCTTGCTGAAATTGGTCAACGACCGGCTTGAACCGATCGTTCAAAGTCCTCCTCACTTCGCGATCCCCCATCGAATCTTGGCTCCTTGGTGAATCGGGTGGTGACGAGGGTGGTGTATCAATCTTGCTTGCCTCCTTCTCTCGCTTCTTCGCCCTAAGTGAGTGCTCTGATACGATCCTTGACGACCGATAACACACAAGACGCAAGCGGAAGACTTGAAATTGATAGAAAAGATGGAATATCCCAATATACCTAAAGTCTAACCCCACAAATGATATAGAATCGGCCTAAAACCCCTATACCCCAAGTGGTGATCGCCTTAGTCACACGGAGACGATGAATGACACACAAACGAGGGTGATGAACTCGATTGATTCGCCGGATAAAGAATTTCTTGGTCACACCATAAGAAATTCGATCATAAATCTCATAAGAGAAATAAACTGAAGTATTATTGATGAATAAAAGTGTTATTTTCGTCACCTATGAATGAGCCTTATTTATAGGCTTCAAAAAGTCCTAATTCCACAAGGAAACTACTTAAAAACTTATCCTAAAATATATCAAACCAAATCCTAGTCTAAAAAGGAATAAAATCCTTAAAATAATGCTGAAAATTAACCTACCAACTATAGTACTCATAAAAAACGAAAATTAATAAAAATAAACTACTAAATAAACTTATAAATAATATCTTCCATCTTTATCCCATATCATCTATAATTCTGGGCCTCCGGGCTTCGAACCATGACTTACGGGCTCCATCATTCCCCTCCTCTTGAAGAGGATTTGTCCTCAAATCCTGACCGTCTCCTACGTCAAAAGGAAAAAAAATTTGTTTCTTGATCTCTTCACATTTCTCCAACTCATTCACTCCTTCGAACTCAATTTGATGTCCACTTCCTTTAATTGAAAATACGCCATGAAATGTATCTTTGGAAGAAACATCATCGAATGCCTGCACAAATGAATAAGTAGAAGAGAATACACAATCAAGATCATTAGTGGACGAAACATTCCCCTTGTTCCACTTTGCCTCCATGGACTTCTCCTCATTCACTATCAAATCCAAAACACTACTCTGATCAAGTAGAGACTCATGCATCAACCCATTCTCGTTTGTCTCTACTTTCTCTTCCTTGGACTTCACCATCTCCACCTCCTTTGACAGTTGCATTTGATCATCCTCATCCACTTGCGTTGGAGTAAGAGAAACAAACGACTCTTCATCCTCGATATGAATGACGTTCTCTTGTTGCTCTCCATCATACTTTTCATTCTGCACATCAAGATCACTATCATTGAATAAAGTAAGCGGCCCAGAAGGCGCCTCGATTTCTTCCACCTCTTCATTCACTTCTTCATCTTTGAACACAACTCCACCATCTTCTCGAAGTAGCACCACTCTTTTATTTGGACATTCAATAGTATAGTGTCCAAAACCTTGACACTTGTGGCACCTCCGATCACGATGACGAACCATTGGATTGTCTTGAGGTGTTGAACTCGACAAATCTGATCTTGGCTTCACAAATGGACGTATGTACCTCTTCTTCTGTTGTTCTTCTTCTCGCTCTCCAAAAAATCTTTTTGAGTATAAATCATGAGCAGCTCTTGGTTGCCTCCAATCGATCTGATTCTCACTATAGTAATGAGAAGGCGCAAAACGTTTCCTCATCACTGCCTTCATCTCCTCGCCCCATTGTTTCACCATCGCCTCTATCTTGAATTTTGTTTGTTGATCAATCTCCTCATACGACATATCAGCAGAGTAGTGAAACTTTTAGATCTTGTCGAGACGTTTCCAAAAAGGTATTATGGAGAAAAATCGAAGTTCGTATGTGGATTCTATGACCGTTTTAAGGCTAGCCAACGAAAAAGAGTTTTTTTTTTTTTTTTTTCTTTTTTTTTTTTCTTTTTTTTTACAACGAATAGATAAGACACACAAAACGAATCTAGAAAACTAAGACACGAACGAAAGAATGATAAGGAATGAATAACCTAGAAACGAATCTATGAAGACAAACGAATCTGATTTTTTTTTTTTTTGACACTGACACGAAAAAATTAAAGCAACAAACGAATCTGGAATAGACGAAAACAAAAATAAAGATACGAAGAACCTGGACGATGAACTCTGGCTCTGGTGCCAAATGATACGATCCTTGACGACCGATAACACACAAGACGCAAGCGGAAGACTTGAAATTGATAGAAAAGATGGAATATCCCAATATACCTAAAGTCTAACCCCACAAATGATATAGAATCGGCCTAAACCCCCTATACCCCAAGTGGTGATCGCCTTAGTCACACGGAGACGATGAATGACACACAAACGAGGGTGATGAACTCGATTGATTCGCCGGATAAAGAATTTCTTGGTCACACCATAAGAAATTCGATCATAAATCTCATAAGAGAAATAAACTGAAGTATTATTGATGAATAAAAGTGTTATTTTCGTCACCTATGAATGAGCCTTATTTATAGGCTTCAAAAAGTCCTAATTCCACAAGGAAACTACTTAAAAACTTATCCTAAAAGATATCAAACCAAATTCTAGTCTAAAAAGGAATAAAATCCTTAAAATAATGCTGAAAATTAACCTACCAACTATAGTACTCATAAAAAACGAAAATTAATAAAAATAAACTACTAAATAAACTTATAAATAATATCTTCCATCTTTATCCCATATCATCTATAATTCTGGGCCTCCGGGCTTCGAACCATGACTTACGGGCTCCATCACGCTCGATCTCCAAATCTATCGGAATAAGGTCTATTCCTTTAGATCTTGTGGTCATGCACTACCTAAAATCAAAGAGAAGAGAAAGAAAAAGTTAGATTAATAAACCAAAAACAGAAAATAAAAGCGCCTAAATCACCTATTAATTATATTTCAAATATGCATATGAAATCTAATCAATCCCCGGCAACGGCGCCATAATTTGATCACACTATTTTCTACCACACAAAATAGGTATATATAGAACAAGTACGAGTATCGTATCCACAGGGACTAATATATCGAAACCACACACAGTACCTTTACTCTAGAACTAAACTGATGTCTAAGTAATTAAAAATTTAGAGATCTGGTATTTATAATCTAGACAAATAAATAAAAGACTCAATTAAACAAATAAGGAAATAAACAAATAATAAAGCAATTAATCAAATAAGGCAAATAACAAATAATGATAAAATATTGATTCTAGGGAAGTCTACCTAATCAAATATATGCAAGTAATCAATGAACACAATTAACCACTTTAATCCAATCTAGATGTGATACACAACAATAACCTAACACTCCGGCTAAGGCATTATAGATCGTCCCCTAATAAGATCCTAATCTCCTCTCGGTCTCATAGAAATCAAATCAAGTGCAAAATAGAACAAGTATCAATTATACAATCAACTAAGTTCAGCTACGACATCTATATCAACTATATGTAAACATATGATAATCTAACTTCGGCTAAGACAATTAAATCATCATACCATTATTCATGAGATCAATTATGCAATTATCCGGCTAGGGCATAAAAACATAACTATGCACACACAATTAATGACCAGTTAATCATGCATGAGAATAAGCACCATGAAACATGCATCTAGATAAGAAGGCTAATTGTAATCAAAGAAAACATTCACATAAATTCAATTAGGCATTCAATCCCTAAAATCAACTAAAAATTTAGCTAGACATGATTAAAGCAAACATAAACAAAATATAATGAAAGAACATAATTAAAAAGTAAAGTAAGAAAAACTTGGAATTGAATCTTGAACACGCGAAGAACTTCGAATTTTGAATCTTGAATAAAATTTGAATAAACTCCAATGTTGAACAATAATAAAAGCTGGAAATTTTAAAAAGTCTATAAAAAACTAAGAAAACTAAAGAGAACTAATGAGAGTTAGGGTTCACAATGTTAAATCTAGGATATTTATAGAGTAGAAATTTACAAAGGAAACATAAGTGTAATAGGACTCGATAAAAAGTCGAAAAGCCCGCGAATTTGACGAATCCCGTGTCTCGGCTCGACTGGACGGCGCGCCCAAGCGCTCGACCGCCTGCGCGGTCGCGCGGCCGGTCGCGCATGAAGGAAAATGTGCTCGATCGAGCATAGCCAACAGGAGGTTTGACTCGACCCTAGGCGCGATCGCGCGGCTAGTCAAGCCACCCTCTCGAACTTCGTTCTTCGGCTTTTTGACACTTCTTTTATTGGCTTTCTCGATCCTCGTTTCAACTTGGGTTATTTCCACACGAATAATGCCTGAAAATACGATAAAATACCCAAAGCGTAATATAGTTCGAAAAGGCGTAAAACGATACAAAACACGAACTAAATCAGGAAACGAGACCTAAAAACGACTCCTAAACACTTATAAAAACATGTAAATTTCTAATCTATCACTAGCCCATCCAATCTGCCTAGCCCGCCTAGCCCGACTTGGGCGCCTAGGCGGCCGCCTAGGGCGTTTTTTAGAACACTGCCTGTGATAATTTTACATAGAGAGGAGGTGTCTAGTAAAAAATAATAATAAACAAAGTTAATGGGGCAAATTGAAAAGAAGAAAGTTTAAAAGGGCTTTCTTCACCTAATTGAAAGCACCTCTATTTTCTTTGTATCATTGTAGAGGTTAAAAAGGTTAGATAGTGTTTGCAATAATTACACCCATTGAAACTTCAAAGTGTGCTATATTTCATTATTTAAACGAAAAAGTGTTGCACTTAAAACATTTTTCAAATATATTTTCTATTTCTAGAGGATACATTTTATATTCAAATGACAAGTACAAATAATAAAATAAGTTGCTTAAAAAAGAGAGAGAGAGAGTAGTACTTCAGTGATTGTACTACGAAAGGCTTGAATTCAAGCCTCGTAGTTTTAATCCTTGTTGTCCCTAATCCAACTTGAGTTTCAAGCCTCGTAGTTTTAATCCTTGTTGTCCCTAATCCAACTTGAGCTCACTCTATTTTCCACTCTCTTTAATTTTGATATTAGTGTGATTATTATCCGTTTATAACCAGGTGACTTAGCGCACCTGGCCACCGGGCTCCTCTCTTGAATGAGTGGACCTGGGTTCGATCCCCTATGGGAGCGAATTGTGGAGAGATAAGGTGGACTTTGAGATTTTCTAAGAGTTTGGGAACTTGGCGGTACTAACATCTAATCTAACAACTAACTTTGTCCGATCAAAAAAAAAAAAATATCCGTTTATAATGTCCTTTAGATTAATATAGGTTTTCAAAATGAAATATCTCATTTCTTCTTATTTAAACGGCCACAAGAACCAAGGAATGAATGAATGTTTGGTTGTAAATAATTTTAAGTAGATAGAATTATTTGAAGCCAATTATTCTTTGTCATTTTAGGAAATGAGGCTGATAAGTGGAATAGACGAAAATGACAAATGAAAGAGACAGAGGTAGTATTATATACTCCCTCCGTCCCGCCAAAGACGTTAAATTTATTTTTGTCAATTTCTGGCACGTTTTTCCACGCTTCTTGATGAAGTGTTTTAAAATAGATTTTTGAAGAATTTTTTCTTTTGCGGGATAATACAACTATCATAGTATCCCGTAAAAGAAAAAAATCTTCAAAAATCTATTTTAAAACGCATCATCAAGAAGCGTGGAAAAATGTGCCAGAAATTGACAAAAAGAAATGTAACGTCTTTTGCGGGACGGAGGTAGTAATATAATCAGTGTTCTAAAAGACGCCGCCTAGGTCCGCCTAGGCGGCGCCTAGGCGCTAGTCAGTACCTCGCCGCCCGACTAATAAGTAATCCGCCTAGGCTCTATGCGATACCCAACGAACCTCTCTTGTAGCTTAATCAATAGTCTTTATGTGTTAATTAATCTATGTTTAGGCAAACTATGCTATTCTATGTATGATTTCGGATTTATAATTATGAAACTAACATATCAATTGTCATAGTATGTGTATTTATTATAAATTTGACAACAATATTGTAAGAATAGTTAAATAAGCATTATAGTTCGAATCCGCCTAGGCGGCGCCTAGGCTCCCGCCTAGCGTCTAGGCGCTAGTCACCCCTCCACTACCCGACTAGCGCCTAGCGCTTTTTAGAACATTGAATATAATACTGCCTTTGTCTTATTTAATTATCCACTACAAAATCTGCACAATCACCAATGAAGCAAGAGATATAGGGGTTTATATTATACTGTACTAGTTATGAGAGTATAAATTTTCTATTTTGGGTAAGTGGACAACTAGGATGGGACAGATGGAGTATTATTTACTATTCCGTGTGTCCACTTTATCATGATATTTTATTGTTCAATTTGTATCTATTTTATTGAACAAAATGCCACAATAAAATGGAGGAAGAGTATATTTTACTCCCTTTTTTTCACTACCAACTACTTTTGCCAACTTTCTCACTATTTAATATTTTCTTCGTATCACTTCAATCTCATGTTTCATTTTAATACGAGATTTTAGACGCAATGCTAAAAGAGAAAAATAAAAATCTATATCAAAAAGCAAATGTCAATTCTTTCCATTTTAAGAACATGACAATTTATGTAAAACGACCCGATTAGGAAAGCAAGACAATTATAGTAGGATAAAGGAAGTATACCTTAAAATAGTTACTCTATCCTTCCATGATCCTTTTAAACCATGTTGATTTTTTTAGGTGGTTTTGGAACTTTGTAATGATAAATATTCAAATGCATTTTGGAGTATATAAATTTTTTAGTGATACTACAACACTCGGTACTCATTAAAAAACTATACTTACTTCAGAAATGTATTTTAAAATTAATTACGAAGTTCCAAAACAACCTAAAAAGTCAACAAGATCGGGTTATTTAATATACTTTTACCACTTCAGTTTTCAAACATACTCATTTAGCAACATAAACAGTCCATTATATACAAAAATCAGTATAAAATATAAATATAAAAAGTGAGAACAAAAAATGGATTGAACAAAAGGCTGGATTCTAATACTGGTGCATAAATTGGAAAGGGCAGTTTGGACACAAATAAGAGGGAAAAAGAAACTACTGCATTTTATTCACCAAACTCATACATGGAATGGAAACATACAATGGCTACTCATGGAGAACCAAAATACTCCTACCAAAAAAAGGTTAAAACAAAAAAATAAAGCCATAAAGGAGTTGTTGAGATTGTTGATAGCTGACCGGAGCTTGAATAAGACCTCCGGTCGTGTGCAGAGCAGCTGTAATGACTATTATCCCGACCCACAGATCTTTGCTCGTCTCCTAAGAACCTCGTTTCTTGTTAAAAGTCGCCTCCATTGCAGCCTCTCATCTCTATACCACCACAAATGTGTAAGCAAACAATGATAGCATTATGCAGCAGTTTTTAATTTGTTTCACAATGCGTCATAATCTTATATCCACTCTGCTCGTAACCACAATGGGATTGAAGGAATGTTCGAACTACGAAGCATAATTCACAAGGTTGTTTACCAGGAATTGGATTTCTATTGACGAGGTTCCACCAAGACGTATAATGGCTTGCCATTCAGCACTCGCCGTTCCTGTACAAGATGAAATCCTTATTGTTCAGAATGATATGTCGAATAATGTGTTTCGATAAACTAGAGAAGAACCTGCTCGATGTTAAAACGGTAAAATAGGATTTAACATATATTTATTTTTTGCTCATAAGAAGAATTCAGTAGAATTTGTAAAGTTTAAGGTATCCTCATTTTCTAAGTATTGAAGAAGTATTAATACTCATTTCAGCTGTCAAGAAAACGCTCAAATCTTCACATTTGAACGAGAATCTAAGCCGAGAATGGGGGGGTCCCTTTGTCGGATTCACTTAATTTAGTCCTCAAAAGTCCAATGATCGGTGGTTTGTTACAAGATATCTGAGGGGGGGAAAACTCGAAGATAGGTAGTGTTGACGAATAAATGTTTCTTAAGAGATTTCGGCTCTGATCTGAGAAGGAATTTCTCAATCTAAGATTAGTTACTTTTCTTTCTCTACAACACCACATAGCACCTAAGAAGCAGGGTACATATGAGAGGTTTGATGGAAAATATATCTTTCTACGAATATATAATCGATAGATTCAGAAAAATCTACCCATTTTTGCTAGTTAAAAACAGCAGTCGAGAAATAAATTTTTGCCATAGCCAACATGAACAATATAATTTCAACAATGCAGCTGGAAATATGAAAAGATAAAATCCATATGAAATGAAATGGAAATCTTGATTACCTTAAGGTCCGGTAACCCAATCACGCATGCACACTCCACGACTTCAGCACCGTTGCGTTCTAGTTGCATTAACCATGCAGTAAGTTTCAAGCAATTTACATGGAGAATTGCAGTGGATAAACAGAAACAAAAATCTGGGTCCTCACCAAGTAGCCTTATGGCTGCAGAGAGCGTTCCCCCCGTGGCCACTAAATCATCGATGACTAGTGCCTTTTCGCCTAACTCAACAGCACCAACGTGCATTTCCAAACAATCTTTCCCATATTCGAGCTCGTAAGATTCAGCAATAACTTCACCTACAGCAAGCATAGATCCCTATAAGCCATATGCCAAACTGAATGGTTAAAAGCCAAGTTGAATACTCCTATATAAGGTAAATCCTCACTCTACTCGATTCGGTTAACAGATGCAGAACGAATACAAGCATTAACGCAAGACAAACCAACAATGTAGGTCATCATATACCAGCATTCGAATAGCTTACAGCCCATTTTTCAGCTTGAGACTTCAACTAGAGACCGGTGAAACAAACGAAATTCTCGGATTTCATTAGGGATATCAAAGCTGTGATCTTAAACTAGATTCATTATGAATTTTTCCAAAAAGATTTCACTCTGTAGCTAGAAATTTACCAGGAAGCTTTCCCGGTTTTCGTAGAGGAACGAATTTGGCACCAATTCCTAATGCAATAGAAGGAGCAAACATAAAGCCTCTTGCTTCAACTCCTACAACAAAAGAATTCAGCCATTAACAACCCTTTTCAATCCAGTTAGAGAAAAAAGTTACAGTGACAGGTACAACTTTTGAATCCAAACGTACAACACACTGAAATTCACCTTTCCACCAAAAGTTTCAAATGCAATCAAGCTCAGAAAAAGTGCAACATCTTCTTAAAGAAGGTGAAAAAAGTTTTCACTTTAGAGCATATCCAACCACCCCATTAACAAGTAAAACATGAAATTAAATAATCAAAATTACACAAAATTTAAAAAAAATTACCAGCAACAACAGAGATATCCATGTCTCTGTATCTGTCAACAAAAATATCAACAGTGTGCTTGAACACCTTGTGATTTGATACAAGGGTTGTGATGTCTTGAAACATAATCCCTGCAAAACATATTAGAGAGAGAAAAGAACACATAAAAATACTATTTAAAAAAACCCAAGAAAATTAGGGGGAAAAAATAAAAAGACAAGAAAACACAGCATGTTACATACATAGGGCAAAACCAAACAACAAAAATTTCATCTTAGTACAGTCCCACTTGGGAAAGACATGCATCCAAACATTAAAACACAAATAAAAACAACAATTTCAAGAAACACAAGAAAAGGGCAAAGGAAATAAAAGAAAAGAAACCTGGTTTAGGGAAGTTGGGTACAACAGTAATGGCTTCAGAAATGGCTTTCAATCTTGGGTCACCCCTTAAACCATTCTCAGCTGCAAACATCTTTCCTCTCAGAAACCCTTCTTCCTCTTTTCCAATTAGAATTCTTTTAAAAAAAAATTAAAATAAAAAATCTTGGACTGATTCCAGTGTATATTCTTCTTCCTCTCAAGTGTAAATAAGGTGAGGGGAGAGAGAGAGAGAGAGAGAGAGAGAGAGGGAGAGGTGGGGAGTGAGGAAATCTAGTGTATTAAAGACTGTATCTTTGGGTTGGTGGACAAAAGCTCCACTGAGGAAGATCCAATTGCTCAGTGGTGTTATAATTTATACACCAACTTTTTAATGAAAAAAGGGAAGAAAATTGGAAAATGAGAAATGGGAAAATGAGAAAATGAAAAAAATGAAAAAATGAGAAATTCTCTGTATTTTGACAGAAAAAGGCTGGTATCCGATGCCCTTGATGGGTACTTACTTGAATGCATTTTGTCTGGTTTTCAGGTACGTTAATGTAATCACTTAGGTTAGACACTAGGCAGTGAGGTCTTGTCACACAGTAAAATGTGAAAATCCTCTTAATCTAAACATTACAATTACAGTACATAATTGCATTTTTTGTTTTTTAATTGTCGGTTTGATTGGTTAGTACTTCCTCCGTTCCCCCGAAGCGCAAACTTTATAGGATGGTACTATATGGTTTTTAATTTTTGTAGTAAATGTGTTAATAATGGAGTTTTGGTCATCTTGTATACTTTATTCGTTCTACTTAATTAGTCAAATTTTTATTTAACATAATAATCAAGAAAAACAAAGATATAGTGGGTTTAAAAGATGTTTTATGTGTTTATTTATTTCCTTTTTAGGAAAATGAATTAATAAATGGATAGACGAAAATGGAAATGTGCACTAATAGAACGGGACAAGAAGAGTATTATGTTTATTTTTAATAGTAGAATTTATAAACATATTTTTTTGAGAGAATGTTACATAGACAATGTGTCCTCTTTTGGAAGTGGCTTGCGTATATAAAACTCGTATTCCCTTTTTTGAAATTTTGAGTAATGCTTGATTGTTCACCTAAGCACGTGTAATATATTCGCAAATAATGTAACAATAATATTGATAAATAAAATAATTTAACTATTTACCATAATCTATTAAAAGAAATTAAATCCTAATAAAATTTTTTCAAATGTGACACTATTACTCCCTCCGTTTTATTTTGAAATAATCACGTTTTCATTTTGAATTTTTGAGGCGTTTTATTTGAAATGACCAGTTTTCTATTTTGGCCCAACAACCCCATGTGCACACCTCATTAACCCCTTAATACATTACCTTTATACACTAATCTCATTTTAAGTATTTGGACCACTACTATTATACAATAAACCTCAATTTTTTTAATACGCGTGCCCAAAAGAAAGTGGTCATTTCAGAAAAAAAAAAAAAAAAAAAAAAAAAAAAAAAAAAAAAAAAAAAAAGGGGTTAATTATCACTTATAGCCCAACATTTGCAACTGTAGTTACTTTATAGTCTGACCTTAAAATATACAAATATGGCATGAACTTTGTTCATTTTTTACACTTATGGCCTGACCTTTTAAAAAAATACAAAATAAATTTTGTTCCTTTTCTACACTTATGGCCCGAGAAATATTTTCAGGTAATTAAAGGTTGATTAGCTCGTTGGAATCCTGCGTAAATAATATGCTTGTCACGTAAATAAAAAAAATAAATTTCTTCAAAGAAAAATAATTCATGTTATAGAATAAGTGAAAATGCACAAAATAAATTGTATTACCCTATGTCTCATGCTAATGGTCCATGTTTCCTTATTGAAATGTCTCATTAATTGTCAATTTTCTTAAAGTGGAAAATTTTACTCTCACAACTGATACAATATAAACTCCACTACCTCATATGGCATTGGTTACTTTGTTATTTCCCTTGTGGACAATTAAATAGGACGGAGGGAGTAAAACGTAGGGTCAAGTTTAAAAATACCCACTTTTTTAAGAAAGGGACCTTCTATATCCACATTATAAGAAGTACAACTTCTATACTCATTTTCAATTGAAATGTCTTAAATACCCTTACTATTTGGGCCCACTTGTCTAATAAAACCAAAAATCAACTAAATATATAAATAAAACGTGGGGCCCACCAGAAAATTCAATTCAATTTTTGTTGTACACGATCTCACTCTCAATTCACGATTGAATTTTCGTGGATTGAAAAATTTTCAATCCATATCTGACTTGGAAATAAATAAAAAAAAAAATCAGAAACCAAAATTAAATTAAAAATGGAGCTCACGAAAAACACATACACGATTGATTCAAAATAGGAGATTGGCGTGTAATTTTGTAAAATCTTAAATTGCATTTATTAACTTCCAACAACCAAATCTCCCAAATTGATTCAAAATAGAGGTTGTTAGCACAACATTTATTGAAAAATCAGAAAAAGTGAGAAAACTAGCAATAACATAGACCTAATTAATTTCATCACAACACTAAATTTTAGAAATATCGTTGAGAGAGAAAATTTGTAGGCATTCTCGATTTTCTGGAAATTTTGGAATCGATTCAAGACGTTTTTTCGAGACAAATACCAAGGTAATATTCGATTTTCTCTATTTATTATTTATAATATGCGAAAAAAATAGGAAATTTTTTTTGTTCTTAAGTACACGGTTGAAAGGTTAATTCAACCGTGTACACACGGTAGAAACACAATATTTGTCGTGTAAAGTCAACAAAGTCAACGGTTGAAAGTCAAAATTGTTGACTTTACACGACATTTTGGTACATTTGGCCGTGTATGCACGGTTAAATCAACACTTTAACCGTGTAATTAAGAACAAATTTTTCAGATTATTATTTTTTTTTTTTTTTTTTTTTTGTACAGATGGAGATGGGTGATCAGAGAATTCTTATCCGTCATAGCGGTCGTTGGGAGGGAATATCGTACGTAGGAGGAGACTCTTTTCTCGTCACTTATCCCATTTCGAGTTTGAGCTATGAAAACGTATTGCGAGACGTTCAACTTTACTTGGGTGATGAATCGGAGTACTTGCTATTCCACTTGACGAAACTCAACGAGCGGGAGACGGTGAAGGCCGTTTTAAAGAACACCGGGGATTTGCTTAGAATGTGCATCGCGAGAAGGGAGATGTCGACGATCTACGTCATTAGTAGAGCAAATCGGGCAGCCCATACTACCCAACGATCGACGATTTTTCAGAACTATAGCGTCGAAGAGGAGCCGATCCCGAGATCGAATGCATTTGAAGCCGAAGTACGCGACGAAGAAAAGCCGGAGTCGGAAGAAGAGTCTCTGGAGTCCGAGGGCGAGGAAGCAAGGAATGTGGAGGAACGATCCCAATTACTTGAGAGCCTAACGGCTGAATTCGGAGCATGGATCCGCGAGCCCGGCCATATTGATAGGGTTATCGGGCTTCGTAGCATGCACTCACAAAACCTAAGAGCCCCGCGACGACGAAGCTCGTGCTCGCGCTAACGAGGAGGCGGTTCGACATTGGTTGATACCGCACGTCGATCTAGACACCGCGCTCCCTTTAGGATGGATCGATCCCGACTTGGCACCGGCCTTGGATCAGTTGCGAAAGCACGGATTCTTCAAGAAGAAGGATGACTTGCATATAGCCGTCGGATTGCTACACATGGATCTCCGGAAGGAGTATTGTATCCCTCGTTCCGACAAAGGCCGTGTGGGTTTTAGGTGCACTTCGGGGAAGGATTGCGAGTTCAAGTTGAATGCAACGCAGAAAGGCGGGATTTGGGTGATCAAGAAGTACAAGGCCGATCACACTTGTCTAGTTAATTTAAATTCGAACAACAAACGACAGGTGCCGACCATGGTATTAGGAGCATTCTACGCTCGTCGATTGATCACCGAGGGCGCAGTGTTGAAGCCAAAGGAGATGGTGGAAGAGCTACGGAGTGAGTACGGTATTCAGATTGACTACCCGTTCGCTCTCCGTGCGAGGAACGTCGCTATAGAGATGACGTACGGTGCCTTCGACGAGTCTTATCAGAGGCTCCCTTCTTACCTCTACCTTTTGAAGGAGATGAATCCGGGCACCGAGTACGACATCCACACCTCCCACGTCACCGACCGTCTGACCTACTTCTACCTCGCCTTTGGTCCGTCCATCGAGGCGTGGAGAAATGGTTTGCTACGCCCCGTGATCGTAGTAGACGGGGCGCACTTGAAGGGGAAGAACAAGGGGACGCTCTTTGTGGCGGTGACGAAAGACGGGAACGAGCAAGTGTTCCCCCTTGCCATTGGATTCGGTCCCAAGGAGAATGACGAATCTTGGACGTGGTTCTTGTCCAAAGTCCGAGAGAGTTTCGGGGCGCCCTCGGACTTGTTGATCGTATCCGATCAGCATGTGAGCATCGCAAATGCGATCTACTCCGTCTTTCCGCATGCTGCTCACGGTCTCTGCTTCGTTCACCTCCAGAGGAATTTCGTTAGGTACGGGAGGCATGCGGGGGCTATATTCGAGTCTGCAGCCTATGCCTATCGAGATTCCCAATTCGATGAATATTGGGGGAATCTGAGGGACCTAAGCAGGGAGGGAGGCGGGATCTACAGGCGGTTGAGCGACATTGGCCTCCCGAGGTGGGCGAGGTGCAAGTGTCTCGTCCGACGTACGAGCTTCATGACGTCGAATCCCGCCGAGAACATGAATGCTCGGTTGTTGTGGGCTCGGAGACTCCCGATATGTGCCATGATCGAGGTGTATCGGATAGTCGTCGAGAAGTGGTTCGACTAACATCGGACTAGTGCCCTAGCTCGGCAACATGAACTCACGGAGAAGGCATATACGAAGATGTTGGCATCGTCGGAATGGGGCCGTCGCTACTCCGTTAGAGGAACGCCTACACCCACCCTTTGGAGAGTCGAAGGTGAAAAACAGACTTACCTCGTCGACCTCCAAAACTCGACTTGCGAATGCCGTGAGTTTGAGTTAGACGGCATCCCTTGTCGACACGCTTGTGCGGCGATAAGGTACGCCTAGTGATTCCAATTATTTTAGTTTCATGCTTGTGTTATTTCAATCGGATCTCTAAGCGTTTTTGAATGTTGTTACAGGCATTCCGGTGGGCGGGCAACTGACTACGTGATCCATTATTTCAGGCAATCCACGTTAGTTGCTACGTATTATCAAATTGTGTTTGATTTGAGCATTTGGTGAAAATTTGAGGTTTTTTGTGTTAAAAAATGAATACCTTCGGCCAAGTACACGACAATATACTTGATTTAAACGTGTATACACGGTTTAATTATCCTATTAATCGTGTAAAGTCAACAAAAAAAGTCAAAATTTAAAATGACTATACACGGTCAAATGTAAATTTGGATCGTGTATACACGGTTGAAAATCAAATTCAACCGTGTAAGGTCAACAAAGTCAAAATTAAATAAAAGTCAATGCCCTCTACACGAATGTTGACTCTACACGATTTAAAATGAATAATAGCGTGTACCCTTGTCGTGAGAAGTCAAAATTAAGCCTAAAAAGTCAAAATTAAGCCAAAATTTGCGAAATTCTCGTATTTGATATGATTTTCTCGTGTATCTCGAGTGTATTAAGTTTTGTAAACGTGTAATAACGCAAGTTATGTCATAATTAAGCCAAAAATCAATTGAAACAAAGGATGAAGTATGTAAGTATGAAGTATAGAGTGAGTGTCACTTATATAGTCTAACTACTAAGGTTACGTTTGATCTATAACTAACTTACGAACGTAATGTTCTTACAAACGTGTAATTCACGTAACGTGCTCGAATCATAAAATTGCACAATGTATGAAAGTAACAGTGGTTCCAACTCAAATAAGGCCCACGAATTGAAAAAAAAAAAAAAAAAAAAAAAACGAGGGGGTTCTTAGGTACACGGCTAGGGTACACGATCAGGGTTCTTGAGTACACGGCTGAATTGCTAATTCAACCGTGTAGTATGCCGAAGGGTTTGTGGAAAGTTGGCCAAAATAGGTTACTCCCCACCTATTTTTCAATTATTTGATACATTTTAACAAATTCAAGTTAATGAAAACAAATTTACATAAACCACTAACAAAACATTAACCATTACTATAACAATACGAATTCATCAAACAATTTAAAACTTAAAAAAATTCAAATTAAAATCATTCACGGTGTAATTAACAAAAAATAAATAAGATTCAAATTCATTACAACAAAACACTACGAGGACTTTGACAATTTGAAAATCCTCTGTGCTATCTTGGCTCGGGCTTGGACCAATACCTCTGTCGTGTCGCCCCTGTACTCCCTCATTCTCCCAAGTATCCTGTCCAAATACATGCACGAGTAGACACCACAACTCACCTCGTCGATTTGGCAAAATTGTTGCGGGATGCCCATGAATGCGAGTGTCATGAATTGCGTGCCGTAGTTATGAAGTCCCGGGTTCACCCTCGTGTAATACTCGGGCTTCTTCGCCAAAATCCTTGTGAAGAGTCGGGTCAATGGCAATAGTTGGACGATGCGTTGCTTTTTTAGAGGTGGGTCTATGTTGTTCTCGTACTTCCAATACAACGAGTCGTACACCTCAACCCTCTACATTGGAACGTTAATCCGGCACACGACCCAGTGGTCGGAGGAGACATGACAAACAACGACAAACTAACCCCAAAAAATAAAATAAAAACAATTAATTAAGTACAATTGAAATTAAATTAATAAACAATTAATTAAGCACCATTGAAATACGAGTTAAGTTACTTACGTAATGGCCGGTTTTCCAAGGGCGGTACGTGTTATGCCCGTCCATAGCGGCGAGGAATTCCTGTGGAACCTTCCACTTCATGTACTTCAGCGTAAGGTTTGTCAAACCCATTGTAGTATCATGGGGCTTGTGAAATTTCTTGTACTGCGCCAAAAGTTTTACCTAAAAGTAGAAATTAAACATTTAGGAATAAATAACAACAAAAAAAAAAATCTATAATTGAAATAACTTACGTAAAACTCCAGAGGCAAAAGTATGGTGTTCTCGTACGTAACTCCGTTGGCCAGTTGACGCCCGAGTCGGAGTCTATTAGCCCAGTACACAGTGTAGAGGTCAATCACCTGTAAAAATTTCAAATTCACCGAATTAGTAGGCTGATTTGAACAAAATCACTATGAGAAACTAAAAATTATATTAGAAATCTACTAAAATTACCGCGGCATCGAAGTCTTTGGTGATGTCCTCGATCCTGCCGAAGAGCTCTCGGGTCAGGTGGAATTCTGTCCCGTACACGGTCACGTAGGGAGATCCTGAGGCTTTCCACCTCTCATACTTGGAGGTATGTGGCTGCTCCACTATGTACGGTGATCGGACAGATGCTGAGGGGCGTATCTCCCTCGAAGACGCCCGAGTCTGACCTCCCGGAGCGGGGTGAGTAGAAGTACTGGGCACTCGGGATACCTCGTCCTCAGAGGAACCCCGCATTTGCTCTAATTCATCAGCAAAGGCACTCAACCGTCCTTCTGACTCTTCCAGATCGACCACGTCTACGGAGTGCGGCCTGTCAAGCTGTCCCTCAGAGTGTCTCGAAGACTCGGGACGGTCTGAGACTTGAGTAGCCGAGCCGCGGCCCGCAGAGTGCCTCCCCTCAGAGCGCATCGGAGACTCACCATGGCCTACGAGGCCATAATCCTCTGCCGGCTCGACTGGGACATCCCTGAGCCCCGCAAACGACTGCTCACCGACACGGGACTGTCCCTCGCCCCCTGAGGAAGAACGGCTCCGGCTCGGACTCGTCGATATGAACTTCTTCAGCTCCCCGGCAAGAGCTCTGGCAAGGCGACCCAAAAATCCGGTCCCTGAGCGATCCTGCTCCCATCGGGACACCAGACGGTCCCCGAATCGGTCCAAGAAGTCGTCACCGAGGGGACCGCGCTCGCACGGATCTCCGTGTGCGCAACAAAGTCAAAATTGTTGACCTTACACGACTGTATTGCAATTTCAACCGTGTGTTACACGGCTGAAATTGCAATACAGTCGTGTAAGGTCAACAATTTTGACTTTACACGACTGTATTGTAATTTCAGCCGTGTAACACACGGTTGAAATTGCAATACAATCGTGTAAGGTCAACAATTTTGACTTTAAAGTCAACATTGTTGACTTACACGACTGAATTGGATTTTAAAAAGGTTGACTTTGACTTTTAAAGCAAATTTACAGAAATCGAACGTGAAATAAATTAAACAAGGTAAAAAATTACTAAATCAATTACCTCGGGATTATCGAAGAATCCCCTGAAGTTGCACGAAGAGGAGGACGTGGCCCATCTTCTGAGGCGGGGGGTCAGTGTCGGACAATCCCGAACCCCGCATGCTTGCCCCATTCGGGGGATCGCCTCGTAGGCCCAAATGTTCAGGGCCCAGACCGGCCCGTACAGGTGATAGGCGGGTCGCACGCCCGTTATGAGGGCGGGGTCCCTCTTCATCACGTGCAGCTGGTAGAGCATGATCTGGAACGACCACGCTCCCCACGGAAATGCCCTCCACTGCTCCTCGAACTCCACCAGGTGCCATGCCCAGTCCTCGATCGTCGGGTTGTCGTGGCCGAGTAGCATAAGGTAGTACATGAGGAGGTTGGCCGCCTTCAGATACTGGTCGGCGTCTCCCAGTACACTCGTGTCGTCGTTGAAGTCCGCCTTCAACTTATTTATCTTAGGGGATTTGCCCCTGTACTTCGTGTAGAGGAGGCTCCTTTGGGGAGGGTCGTGACGGCCTTTAGGGTTGAAAGGCGACTCCCCGAAAGCCAGGCCCGTCACGAGGGCGTACTCTTGGGCACGGAACCGTATCACCTGCCCACATACGTGGAACCACCTCTCCATCTCGGGGATCGACTCATCCTCGAGCTCTCGGGCTAGAAGCTCGTGGAGGGCGTTGTTCGCGCTCCCGCTCCTCCGAATCTCGAGGAGGTATCCGAACGGGCCTTCCGTAAATCTATCGAGCAAGCGTTGGCCGCCTACTCGACGCAACACGCGGGGAATCGACCGAACCACGTCGTCCCGTATGTAGAGGTTTATTTGCCCTCTAAACCCTTGCATTCGGCCCCGCATCCATTGAAACCTAGGCTGCAAATCGAGAAGAAACAAAACGAATCAAAAAAAAAATTTTGAAAATTTCATGCATTTTATTCGGCCAAGTACACGACTGAAATGCAATTTCAGTCGTGTACTACACGGTTGAAATTGAATTCCAACCGTGTAGTACACGACTGAATTCAGCAAAAAAACGTTTAAAGTCAAAGACAAAATTCAATTTTAATCAATTAAAGTCAATATACACGAGAAATTACACAATTTGGTCGTGTTGCACACGATCAAAAGTCAAAATTGATTTTGACCGTGTAAAGTCAACGATTTCAAAAGTCAAAATCGTTGACTTTACACGGTTGATTTCTTATTTCAACCCTGTATACACGGTTTAATATCCTATTTGACCGTGTAGTTAAGAACTCTATCTATAAAATCCAGAAAAAAAAAAAAATTGCAAATTAATCCATAACATGCTTCATGCTTATTGCCATTCATTCGAAACCATAACATGCTTCATGCATTAACGGCCCTAATGAAATCGAAATAAACGGACATACCGGCGGAGGGGGATCGGGGAACACGCGGGGCGCAAGGGGCTCCTCCGGCGGCTGCTGCTGCCGGCGACGGGAGGCGGGCCGTGGGCGGCGTTGGGCTGCTCTCCTCGATGTTTCGGGTTCATCGTGGTCGGAATGTGTGGAACTCATGTCGGTGACGGCGCCGGCGACGGGAACGGTAAAAATTTTCCGAGATGGGGGGAGGGTTAATTTCGATTACACGACTGTGAAATTTCTGCTGTAATTTTCGTGAGGGAGGGAGAGGTCGAGGTCGATGGAGAGGGAGAGGGGAGGGTGGGGTAGTTAGGAATATTCAATTTTGGATTTATGTCGTGTGGGGCCCACGACATAAATTCAGATTTTGTTTTTTTGTATAACACTTTTGTTTTATTAAAAAAGTTGGAGGGTATTTTTGACATTTCAAGGCAAAATGGGGATAGAAGTTATACTTCTTATAATGTGGGTATAGAAGTATTAGTTTTTATAAAAGTGGGTATTTTTAACTATTATCTCTAAAACGTATGCTTTTCTAAGTTTGTCAATAATTTAAATTTTAACACTTCCAATATATTCACAATTAATTCGTCAATTCCATGATTTACTATTTTTAAAAAATATTATTTTGTAAAAATATGTTAAGAGTATATATTTAAAACTTTTTAGAAATATTCATCAATAATACGTTACATTATTTGTAAAAATATTAAAAATGTATCCGGTAGTTAGAAGAGTAATCCTATGTACAGGCATGATTTACTGCATTTAATTTTTTGTTACTCAAGTTAGTGAATTAATCTTCACGGCTAATCAATCATTATGAGGTGGAAATAAACAAGATTGAGACGAATAAAATTTCGCCGGCTCTCCAAAATCATTAGTGACGCTGGCATGACATCATTATTGAAAAGGTAATGCTATATTTTTTTTTTTTTTTTTTTTTTTTTAATATGATGAGTCTTTAGTTGAAGTCATGAATTTGAATCACAGTATGTTTTTCTATATTCATTTATTCTGTACAGAAAAATTGTAATACAAACTTTGCGTTTCATTTAACTTTCAATTTTTTTTTTTACTAAAATAGATGAACTTTATCTAATATTCCCTTCGTCTCAAAGATCCTTTTTCTTTTGGCAATATCTTTATACTAGTTTCGTCTCATAAATTTAGGCATGAAAATTAATGGATCGTAATCTTTTCTCAACTATTTATATTATGAGTATTATATCATTTATAATTGTGAAAAGATTACATATTCCCTTAATTTTCGTGCCCAAAATTATGGGATGAAGGTAGTATAAGAATATTGTCAAAAGAAACATGACGCTATCTTTGGGTCGAATGGAGTATTATGTTTTGGGGAGGGGGGATCCTAAAGACAAAAAGGATTGTCTTCTATGCCTCCTCCCCTTCATCATATGACATGTGTCATTTATGTAGTTCTCAAAATATTCAAAAACTACTTCCATATTTGTATATAGTAAAAGTGGTATATGAATAAAGTGTGGGTGGCTTGGTCCCATCCCCCCACTCCACGCCACCCCCCCCACCCCCACCCCAATTCTCTCACCCACCCCACTACCACCTTATGGCCCACATTAAAAATAAATTAAAAAAATAAAAAAAATTAAAAAGAAAGAAAGAAAGAAGGTTCTTTCTTATATAGCTAAATACTCGTTTCATTTTGTTTAACTTCCGTTATTTAGCATGAATACGGAGTAATTACGAAAACATTCAATTGTCTACAATGGACACTCTTATTGCGACAATTATAAGCTTTTTTTTTTGTTTTTTTTTAGTTAGGTTAGTATATTTAAATATTTTATTTATTAATAGTATGTCGTTACATCCGCTGAGTAGGTCATTCCTCTATGCAATTAATTTATTGAAACGTGATGAAGTATTTAAATATAAAACGTGATGAAATATTTAAATACAATTTATATTTGGCTGAATTAGACCCGTTTATTTTTATACTAGTAATAATTAGTCATTTAAACAAAATTTTCCTAATTCATGTGTCGACATCCCAATTTGTTGACATGTTTCCTTTTATAGTATGATTAATTAGTTAAATAAAAACTCGATAATTCTCATATCGAAAAGAAATACGCGGAGTAAAATAGGACATATGGAGTATTAATAATGATAAATTGGCAATAGTATGTACTTATTTATGTTATACTCCCTCCGTCCCACTTCACTAATCCACTTCCTTTTTGGCGCGAGATTTTATGTGCAGTGTTAAAGTAAAAAAGTAAGGGATTCACATCAAAAAATAAGGGTTAAGGAAAGTGGACTAGTGGTATGAGACGGACCAAAATAGTATACTGGACTAGTGAAGTGGGACGGAGGGAGTACCTAATAAGTTATTATGGCTAGGGTGAGCACTGAAAACTGATAAAAGAACAACTCACTTAATTGAAGCGAAAGCCAAACTGAAATGTAGTTAACCAAATCAGTCGTACGGTTTTAATGTAAACGATATGGAATAAGATTTTGTTTTTTGCTTACAAAAATCGATGGCTAACTAAACGGAACTATTATTATATACACTAAATTATTGAAATCATACGAACTACTCCTTACGTCCCTATATACATATATATAGTAAATTAAGGTTGTAAACGAATAGAATCGAGTCGAATATCACGGTACTCGAATCGAATTTGTTAAACTATAAGCGAACTCGAGTTCGATTTCGAATAGCATACGGATATGAAATCCGATTTGAATTTTTATTTGTGAGTTTGTGAATAGTTTAACGAATTCGAATCGAATACTAATATTTATTTCGATCCTCTTTATTTGTTTTCATTCTATTCTAGGTAAACGACATTTTGTTTAATATTTAATTAAAAAATGAACCGTATTTAAAATTCTTTGATTAGATTCAACTGCATTTTGAAATTAATTAACCTCACAAGTTTATGAAGAAATTTGATGAACGTTGCGTGAAGTATTCACTTGATTTTTTAGCACAAAAATGAAAATGGAAACCATAATAAAATGAAATAAGTTTAGTTACCTACAAAAGTGTGTTAATCAAGTGGTACGGGTTAAGATATGAGGCCAAATGTGTCGAATTCGAGTCCTCCGTGATCTTTTTTAATTATTAAAAATTAATAAATAAAATTATCCGGCGAAAATGCCACCGAGTCTAAATTAAGTTAACAATTTTAATTAAATCGATAGTGATTAGAATACAAAACTGCAAGATTAAAATATAAATAAACATCAAACATATCTCTTATATATTATATATATAATCGATATAGTATTCTAATATACTTATTCAATAATCACATCAGTGAGGGCAATACACATTGTCAATTATCAAAATGCATTAGTGAATGGTACTATTTACATTACTTTGCGTGTTTTAATGCTCAAGACACCGGTTATTTAGTATCATAATAAAAGTAGGACATGGATAAGTGTTCTGCTATGATCCATGGGGGAAAAAAGATAGTGTCGAATTGAATTATAATTGAATATCTCAATAAGATGTGATATTCCTTTTTAATTTGTTTCCTTTTCGAAATGGCAAGTAACCCGTTTCCTACATAATTGATCATGAAACGTGATGTTTCTCGAGTATTTATATTCGAATATAAATTTTAATAAATAATTTTTTCATTAATATAAATATTTTATATATGATCTAGGATTAAATTGAATTGATTAAATCCTCAATAGTCCTAGCAGATGTCGCATTTAACCACTCTTCATTGCTCAAATTTTTGATACATCTAGAAACATCACTTATATTGCAACTATTCAAAACTATACGAGCTCCACGTCTTTATCAATAATAACAAAAATTTGTCATAAAATAAAATAATGGGAGTAGAAAATTAAATATAAATAATCTTTTAGAATTGTTGTACTCATTTGAAATCACTTGAAAGTACTCGTTTGTAATTTGATATAATTGAAATTGTTTGGAGAAGAATAATTAATATCCGTTGGGGTGATATCTTCTTTTATACTGGTACTTTGATGAGGAAGTTTTATAAATAATCAACGTGGGATAGTTGAAAACACATTTAATTAATTAATTAATTAATTAATTAATTAATTAATTAATTAGTTAATTAATTAATTATTTAATTAATTAGTTAATTAATTAATTAATTATTAGACCATATGAATGACAATTTTGGTGAAAATTCTACATAATGCCAACTCCGTAAATAAATTAGAGTAATATATTTAACGTGCTATATTTATGTTGCATATTAGTGTTATATATATATATATATATATAGTAACTTCTCAACTAAGAAATATTCTTTTGAATAAGTATATGTAATTTACACATATTGAGACTTTTAATTGATGGTTGGATAACTATATTTGATACATGAGACGAGATATGTTATATTTAATAGCTTTGATAATAATTTTAGAGATTGATAATTGAGTATTATACATATACTTAATTGTATATTTTATAGGTTTTTATTATGCTATCTATTTACTAGGGTACGATTATGATAATGATGTTTTTTTAAGTTTTAATTTTTGAAAAATGAAAAATGTACCGCTAAATTGTTTAATCACATTTCGATCTAGTTGTCAATTAAATTTTGTGAGTCGTTTTGTTTTTAAGTTTTCTACACTCACCATACTAATAAGCATATACTCTTATCATTCTTGATAGTTTTCCGATAAAAATTTTAATGAATAAAATATTTAAATATACTAACCTATCTAAAAAAATAAATCTTATACTGTCAGTTGTCACAATAAGAGTGTCCACTGCAGACAGTTGGGGGTTTTTATAATTATATACGCTAAATAACGGAAGTCAAATAAAGTAGAACGAAATTATACATGATGTTAAATTAACAAAGAATTATCTTTACGTGGGCCATAAGAGTGGGAGGTGGTAGTGGTTGGGGGTGGGTGATTGGGGGGGGGGGGGGGGGGGGGGTGTGGGGGGTGGCGTAGGGAGGTTGGGAGGTGGTAATGGTATTACTGTACATTAGTGGCTAATTTTGGTAGTTTTGGAATTGCCACTTGTCTATTGATAAAGTGAGGGAGGCATGGAAGACAATTTCCATTGGAGTTAGGATCGCCTCCCGCTATGTTTTGTATGTAATTTTAAAATTTGCTGTAAAATACATGAATTTTGCCCATATTAAAATTTTCCACCTATTTAGATTCAGCGAAATCGGAACCGAGCCAGCAATCTACGTAACATTTAGAAATAATAGGCTAAATAATCAAATTACGTGGCGATCCATGTGGTTTTGTAAAGAATGAAACGACTTTGCTCACTATAGATGAAATGAAGTTTTGTAAAGAATGAAACGACTTTGTTCACTATAGATGAAATGAATTTTAAGAAAACTAATTGAAAAGAGGGCTCAGGTCATTCTATCGTTCTCGATCCTTACACATCTAAAACATCTTCAGCTTTCGGACAACACAAAAGTGTTGTTCTAAATTCTTATGTGTAATGAGATGTATCCATTTTCACAAGAAGGTTGCATCCACACACGATTTCGTAATCGCGTGCATTGAATGATTTTCTTGAAGCATCACTAACCCAAAAGAAGAAGAAGAAGAAGAAGACGACGACGACGACGTGGTTAATTCGAACATATATAATGATAATACAATCAATTTTCACGGGAAACGGTGTTTATCTGATTACATAGCTTGGTCATTGGTGTTTAAAATCTAGAAATTTAAACCTTTTAATTAAGAAAATTTGGTTTCCTGCCATTTTTAAGACTCAAAATTATTAGAGTTTTATTTCAAAATTGAGCTATTTTCAAAATTGATAAAACATGAACGATGGATTTAATGAAACATAAATGCAAAATCTTTTGCCAGTAGAAAATTTCCGACTTTCAATAATTAAACATACTCCCTCTGTTCGCTAATAAGTGTTCTAAGGGCATGTACAATGGAGGGGTTCTTGTCTATGTGGCAAAAACAAGAACCCACATCTTAATTAGCACCCCCATTGGAGATCCCCTAAATAAGAACCCGGGTTCTTTTATAAGATACTGGTTCTTAAGAAAAAGTGGTGCCAACATTCCTTTTTATTTTTTCTCTCTCTTTTATTTTTTTCAAATAAAATAATTAGTGGGACCCTTTAATTATGATAAGAACATTTATTAAGAACCTTACCATTGTGATTTTTTAATACGAATGAGATCTTGTCTATGTGGCACCCTTAAAAGCCTCATTTGGGGTTCTAGCATTGTGCATGCCCTAAGGGACTAAAATTTTTGTCCCCTAATAAGAATCATATTACATATTTCAATGTAAAATTTTGGTTAAACTACCAATTTTACTTCTGTTATCATTATATATTTTTTACTTTTCAATTAATAATCTAATAATATAATGATTAGGGGTTAATATGGTAAAATTATACACTTTCTTAGTTATTGCATTTTGACGGATCGGGATACTTATTAGGGACGGAGGAAGTAGCAGTAGTAATTAAATTTAAAACGAACGACGGACACAAAAATAGAAATAATTAGGAATTAGGAATTGGGGGTAAATTGGGTATTGTATATGCTACCCCCTTGGGGTAGTGCCTCCCCTCACATAAGTAGAATAATATATATCAATATTTAATACATATGTGAGGGGTTGAGGCATTGTCCCAGGAGTAGGGTATAGGTTACCGGTAAATTGTAGAGTGATGAGTTGTGAATTTGGCAGTTTGCAGGGAGAATCAAAGTGGCAGGTTGGGTCCCACTAATCTGCTGACGTGTCGAGTCTTATCAGGTGACCTCACCGTCGTAGTGGGCCCCACTCTCTGGATGTGTGGTCATCATCCTTGTCAGATTTTCTTTGCTTTTTTTTATTTATTCAATGTTTTCGGTTCGGGCCTCACGCCCCACCTCACCCGGTGCGGTAGGGGTGATCATGCCTCCGTTCGACTATTGAATCGAATTAGTAACATGAGGAACGATTCCCTATTCATCGTAAGTATTTTAAATGTGTCAACCGATAATGTATCATACTCCCTCCGTCCCTTTGGAGTTGTTACACTTCTTTTTAGCATTTGTCTCAAGCGTTTTCGAGAATTTTAATGATAAGTTTTAAAATAGTTTTTTAAAGATTTTTTCCTTTTATGAGATAGTAAAACACTTGTAGTATCTCGTAAATTTAAAATTTTCACAAAAAGATATTTTGAAACTTACCATCAAGACGCTCGAAAATGCTTGAGACAAATGCTGAAAAGAAATGTAACAACTCCAAAAGGACGGAGGGAGTATTATAAATAAGTAAAATATCTAAGGGGCCGGCTAGTATGCAGGAATGGAAAGGGAATGGAATCAGTAAACCCATGTTCATTACTAATGCTATAGCTGGTATATTTTATTAACAGAATCGTCATTCCATTGGGAATCATTAATCCCTTATTAATGGGATTAATCATTCCATCACAGTCCCATGGTATTAGCCATTCCAAATTACGGGGATTACAATTATTACTGGATTATTAGGGAAATAATTCAAATTTAACACAATTTAACCTAATAAAATAACAAAACTCATTAACAAAAAAATCGATCAACTTTGTACAACCCCTGCGGCGCTGGAGAAAAGGAAAAAAGTTGTTTCTACGTCTTCTAGGTTAAATCCTTTTTCATCGCAACTTCAGTGTTAAGGTTAGTTCTCCTAATCTTTAAACTTATCTTCTCCTTTATGTGTTAATTGTAAATTTTTTGGAGTACGATCTTTATGCTCTTTGATTGGGTTAAAATTAGTTTAAGGTTGTATTGCATTGCCTAATTATATTGAACGAATTTAGAGTTAATTTCCTGCATCGCTATTAATTTAGTAATTCCATTCCGTTCCATACCAGTCATATGAATTTTATTCAGTAATTCATTCCACTCACATCTTTATTCCATTATTGAGTGTATTCCTTTCCCACATATACTCATTCCAGCATACCAGCCGACCCCTAAATATATATTCTAAACCTTTTAAAAATAAACTCTAGCCCTATCACATCAAAGATTGATACATTAAAAGTGTCTACAGTGGGTAAGAAAGCGTTTCTCTTAGTAACATTGGGACAAAAGAAATATATAGAATTACCTTTGTGAAACGAATCGAATTATATAACAACAAAATACAACTAAGAGAAACGCTTTCTTACCCACTGTATTTTGATTAACAACTACAAAATATAACTAAACTACATAATTTAGTCTTGCTCCCTTCTCCAAGATAAAAATTGTCTTACATAATTTATCTTGGGTCAATCTTATCGAATCTTATATACTAACATATACTCCCTCCATCTCTGATGAATTGAGATTGTTTCATTTCGACATGTAATTTTAGATTCAGTGTAAAAAGTGAAACATAAGTGCTCTACATTAAAAATAACGGTTAATTATTAATATTTTAAGAAACAAATCAATTGAAGTGAAAGACACACTAACTGAAAAAGAAAGTTTAGTGAAGTGTAACGAACGAAGTACAAATTTTCGTTTGGTCATGGTACATACCAAAACCCATATAAAATGACAAGTTCATCACCTAACTAATTCATCTCATAGTATGTATAGGATATTAGGATGGATTATTTGGTTTTGAGGTAGCATTTATTAATTAGAAATCGAACCAAACAGAAGAACTGCACATTTCCCAAAATATCCAAACTAAATTTACATTTTGATTCGATTTGATTTGATTTTTCGAATTTTATACATGCTTATGCTTATATTGTTATACAACCAGAGTAGTCTTCCTCTCTCTATTGTGAACACGCTTAATATGTCAGTGGATTACGTGGCAATGATATTAATAAATAAAATTATTCAAATATATACCTTGAATCCTTGATCCATTAAATAAATCTAAATCTTAGTAAAAAAAAATTGTAAACGTGACACTGTCACATCAACATTGAACATATTAAATATGTCAACCGTGGATATGAGGATTATCTTTATGTATACAATATATACTATGTAGACTTTGTTTCCTTTTTGTTTTATTATTTGGAAATAAAAATAAAAATACCATAACTAAATGCTTTAATTTTTTTCATATGGCCTACATGCATCCGTCACACACAATCTCTCTCTCTCTCATGCTTGTTTTTTCACGTGATTCGAAATTTCGAACTTAGATAGATTTCCTAACTAACAATAGCGTCACCATTCATTAAATAACATATGGAACATGCATCCAACAAAAATACGGAAGACTCACGAGTGCTACGCAACAATCTTTAACTCTGCCTAGACATACAATGCTCGTACTTATTTTTATAATTTTTTTTTTGAAAAATTATAATGCGTATAAAAATTTTGCGTATGAAGGACTCGGACTTAAAGCAATAACCTTATATCCCTTAACTACATGTAGTGGTGAAGCCAGGAATTTAAAATGGGTTGGGCTCGATTGACTGGTGGCACAAACGAGATGAAATTTATTCATATTTCTCGCATTTAGCATGTGCTAAGGATGAAAATTTCCGACGAAAATCAAAATTTTAAGAACCCAATAAAATAAAATAAATTAAGTGGGGTAGGTTGTAGCCCAGTCACCTCCATGTGGTTCCGCCACCGGCTACAAGCACACTCTATTCTTATCTCTCACCTTGTATCTTAGTTTCATATGATCCACATCCTATATATACCAGAATGTGCAAAATTTTGCTCCTTCATATCGCTCTCCATTTATTTCCTTTGAACTAACTTAATTATTACACTTACGGGGTGTTTGACTAAGTTTATAAGTTACGTTTGATTGCTTTTAAGTTGTTTGACTGTGTATAAACACTTTGAAAGTTTTTGGAGGAAGCTTATTCACGCATCTTATTAGAAGTATAAATACTTGTAAACTCTCGTTATGATAATTCAAGTCGATTAAAGTTTAGTTTTATAACCTTGTTATTTTATATCAGATTTTACGTGATCGTGAAATTTAAGTTCTGTTAAGATTTTATCGTAGATTATCATTTCAATTTTGCAGCACCATCGTTTCTCACATGCTCATGCCTATTCATAAGTCATAAACTCACTAGCATTTTAATTTTTTGATTGTAAATTGATGTTTTGTTTTGTTTTTTAGTCCAGTAGAGGGACGAAGAAACCAAGACCCAACAAACACATATCATAACGTGTTTTAATTCGTGTATTGTTTTTCTTTTTTGATGACGTGTTTCATGCTTATAGGTAATATAATTGGAGAAATGATTTGTACAAATCACATCACATTCAAATCACCAAAAACATATAAACAAGATCATATGCTAAATTAAAATTAAAGTGTAACTATAACACCACGAGTCTTAAATTTCGCAAGACTACGCGTGCCGATGGACTAAAATAATTGAATTCTACCTCATCGATCTAAATATAGTGAAATATTTAATTATTCAATGCATGTGTGCAGATTTTGTATTGTCTAAAGGTGTGACGTTCTCTATTGTACTTGTAGATGTTTAACACGTGATAGAATCAATAATTTATGATTTATGAAAAATATATATACCATAATCATTTGAAATTTCTAAACCTTTAAACTTTTCATATAATTTATAAATACAATAGGCAATAGCACATCTCATTAGTTAATGCATACATACCATCAGTGGCGGAGCCACTTTAACCCAACGGTGGGCTCAAGCCCACTCCAACCATTTTTTTTTTATTATTATTTTTTTAATTTTAGTTTTTGTGTTTTTCGATTTTTTTCAAATTTCGTTCTCATCAATCCATGTCAATTGTGAAAAAATAAGTAATTCTCGTTTCGAATATACCACTAGCTAACCCAGCCCCCACTATAAAAATTTCTGGTTTCGCCACTGTGTACAATATTTTATTTTTTTATAAAATATGTAGTATTAGATGAAGACTAAAGTTGCGTTCTCTTTGATGCGGAAGAAAATGAGAGAAAAGAGAAAATCACCTTATAAATTTCACCATTTTTCTCACCTTTTCTCACCTATTCTATTTCCCCCCCTTCATTTGCACTACAATGGAGATAAAATATTATCTCTCCAATTTGGTATTATAAATATTTTCTCCAATTTAAAGAGTAAAATCCCCTCTCATTGATAAAAGGTGAGAAAAGGGGTGTAATCTATAAGGTAATTTTCTCTTTTCTCTCATTTTTTTTTCGTATCAAAGAGAACACAACCTAACATCGAAATCTTGAATTTGATGTAAAAGTTATAAAATCTAGCTAATGGATGCTGTAATTCAAATTATATTCATTAAGAAAGGAGTATATAAATAAATTACAGCGTACGAGTATGCAAAAAAGACCTAAAATTGTATAAAATTATGTTTAAATCAATATATATTCATGACACTATTATGCTCTTCTTTTATATACAAATATTCGCTTAAACATAACACACTTATAATTCTTTATTATTATACTCAAATCAACTACAATTACAAATCAAACTAAGATCAATGATTCAAATATATTTATATACGTCACGACATAACTTAATTCTATATAAAACTGAATTGTGTTTATATATAGTACTCTCTCCGTTTCTTCTGAAATGACCGCATTTCCACTTTGAGGCGTTTTATTCTAAGGATCAGTTTTCTATTTTGGTCCAACAATCCTATGTGCATCCGCATTAACCCCTTAATACACCACCTTTATACACTAAACCTCAATTTTCTTTATACAACAAACCTCAATATTCTTATACGCGTGCCCAAAAGAAAGTGGCCGTTTCAGAAGAAACGGATGGAGTAATTTATTTACGAATATTTCAATGTGTGTGTTCAAATTGGTGTATAATTTTTATTTTTATTTTATCTTTAAAATTTTAGATAGTTCGAAATAGTCTTGATTGAGATCAGTACCCATTCTTATCCGTCGACACTATTTATATTAAGAATAATAAAGAATTGGAAAGTAGTGGTGTATTATCCCAACAGATCTCTTCAACCAATTCTTTGATTAAGATCAATAATATCCTCAAGATTCTCAACCATGCTTTATCATATCAAATCTTGTGCAATATTCCCTCATTATTTATTCATGTACTTTTCAATTGCCCCACTTTACTATACTTATCATTTACTAATGTTTCACTTTTGTTTTGTTTGCTCACTTATTAATAATTCATAGGGCACTTTTACCAACTTAAATAGTTAATACCTCATCTTTAAAAAAAATTATGCTGATAGAGATGAGTATTAGTTAAATGATTGAGTTTTAACGTTTTCTAAGGTAAGATTCTATTGTGAAGACCTTTTTGATCCTATCCATTTTTCTTGGATAGATTGAAAATTAGGAACGAGCATGCACACGAAGCATGCAAGTCAAAAAAGGAGGGAAGAAGTCCGAAAATTCGTTAAATTTGATATTCTTTCCGTCACGTTAAATCAGATCTTATCTTTTATTTATAGTTATTTATGAAAAAAAGTAGTATAAAGTAGATTAAAAGAATGAAATCTAATTATTATTAAAAATATGATTATTGGAAGAAAAAATGGAACAATTGACGAGATAAAAGAAAAACGGATCAAATAAAATGGGATAAAATAATATCGAAGTTAATAATTTACGGATAATGTAACTGGACTTAATCGCATGCTGCAGCTGCTTATATTTGTTCTTGCATTACTTATTTGAGAGGGGAAATATGCAAAATTTAAGTGCTGCAAAATTGTTTGAAGTAAACTTTGTAACAAGTTGATTACTATTATAAAATCCAAGTTCACTTTTTAATCGTTTATGAAAGGCATGATGAAATATGAAGTCACTAGTTCATGTAGTCCACAGGGTTTTGGTACGTGCAACAATTTGTTCCGAATTTTTGTGGGGAAAAATACAAACATTTAAAATAAATTTATCTTAATTTATGAGCATGGAAATTTAAGATACTAATTTCCAATTCGTAATAAACACTCGAGCTTTAACGTAGTTTATGGTAACAAATTAACCTTAAATTAATCGAGGCATAATCCAAAATATAAGCACACTATATGTAACAATAAACGCTCCCTACCCATTGTGGACAATTATAATGTGTCCACCATTAATGTGACAATGTTAGAGTTTATTGTTTTAGATAGGTAAACATATATATTTTAATTTTTTTATTCGTTAATAGTATATCGCACAATCTGTGAACATATTAAAAATGCTCACAATAGGTAGAACAACGTTTCTTCTGCATACAGGGGTTTAGTTCTTCAATTAAATATGAGTTTGTTGAATAATTAATTATTGCCTCGAAACTACTTTAAATTTGAAAAAAAAAAATCCATATAATACTCCTCCTATCACATTTTATTGGTATAAAAAATTTACTTTCTTAACATCCGTGTCCGACCTCAAAAACCAAGTTTATCTACAGGTTGAGTATTATAAAAGCCATTTTAGAATAAACCGTTGATTATTAAAGGGGGAGAATGGATAAGAAGAGGGGACGCCGCATAGGCAAGATCGAGCTTGACTTTTTAGAGATCTACAACCGCAATGTACTCAAATAGAAATACATGTATGGAGTATTGCTTAAGACCGACCGAATAATGTGTGTTTATTAAAATATGCGGTATAAAATATAAAAATACACATTGTTTTATAGAATCGAAAGGAGTATTGCTTACGTTCGATCGAATAATGTGCACTTATTAAAATATACAATATAAAAGTATGAAAATACTTTGTTCCATGAGATCGGAAGGAGTACTACTTACTTAATTAGTACGCATACATTTATCTTATCACCCGATTTATGAATGCGTCTAATCTTTTGTCAAAGCTGATATTGATGTGTCGCAAAAAGATTATTTAAATAAATTTCCTAGTTTATTCTTGAGTCGAAATTAATGATCCACGATAGTGTACCGTTTTAGAAAAGACCATTTTATTAAAGATTTTAAGAATTTCCAATTACATGTATTTCACAAAATAAACTTAAACATACAAACATTTAATTTAATTTAAATAATAGTCAAAAATATCTAAGCCATGGGAATATGTAATTGTTTGCGTGTGATTGTTTAGCCAGAAATTAAATTACATCCGATCTATAATTTACTATTCCCACCGTCTATGAGTTCTTGACATTAATAGTACTATATTGGAACGTTTACCATTTCTTGATTTTTTTTTTTTTTTGGGACGTAAACACTACAATACGCTCATTATTTTAACACTTTAATACTACTAAAAATATCATATATGTCTAAATTATTTCACTATAACACTTAAACACATTAAATTATTTCAAAACAAATTATTTCTATATTTCATTAAAATAAACAACAACGGATAGGATTACATTTTATTAGAGTCAAATATCCAATTAATCAAGTTAGAAAACCTCGTAAGTAGATCTCTTTCACAAATCAAAACTAGGGTCCACAATTTCTAAAATAAAAAAACCATAGTAGTAACAGAAAAATCTAATCCATAATAAATTAAGATACTCATATCGCATACTACACCTAGTCCCCATCGAAAATTTTGTTACGATTGATGACGTGAAATGATAATATATGTACATATCTACAAAACTATTATAGGCAAGTTAAATATTACAAAAAAATAAATAAAAATTAAGCTCTACTTAAAAACCATATACTTCTTCTGTCTCATTTAGGTAGTAATATTTTCTTTTTGACACGAGATTTTATGCCAAATATTAAAAGTGAAAAGTAAGTGATTCACATTGTAAAATGAATGGTTAATTCTTTGCATTTTAGAAAATATAACTAGATAAATGAGAAAACCCAATAATATAACAATCAAGACTAATGAAATAAGACCGTAGGAATAATATAAACGGGGAACTTACATCACGGTTGGACATTACGATTGGCAACTTGATATGATAAATTGATAATACTTGATTTGTTGTTGGTTGGTGTTCAATCAATAATATTTTCATTTAGATGTTACTCTTTTCGACTAATTTTAATTGTTCTATTTTTTTTTACACAAGATTTTATATGTAGTACCGTTAAAAGTGAAAAGTAAAGTGTTTGCATTAAAATGTAATGATTAATTCTTTTAATTTAAAAAAATAAGACAGTTCATGTAGAACAACATGATTAGGAAATCAAGACTAGTGAAGTGAAACATAGGGATTAGTTTTTTAAGTAGCTAGCTAGGGTTTATTATTTTTTTCTTCATGGTTATTTTAAGGTATACATAAATACGATAGTTTTTATAAATTTATTTATTATACGATCGATACATCAGCCACAAACACATTACGTATGCACATAGTATGTAGATAAAGTTCAAAACGTAAACCTAACTTAAAAATTATCTACGTGACACTATCATATTAACAACGAACATACTATATGAAACACCTACCAAAGTGTATTTTGAGAAACTAAAATTTGTACACTAGAAAACAACGAATTTACATATATTTGGAAAGGTGGGCTAGGTTTAGACGATGGGTAGCAAATAGACAGCAAAATATATAAATTTCGTTAGATCCATAATAAAAGGGACCCTCAAAGCACAAGGTACAACCCTATTTAAGCGCACGCGTGATGGAAATTGTGAAGCATCATCACCTCATTATTTAGCTCAAGAAGAGAGGCCCCTCCATTTCCAATCCCACCTTTGCTTTTTTCTTCACCCTCTATTCTCTTCATACATTAATAATCACCATCTCTCTCTCTCTCTTCAAATACAAAATCATACAATTATTTAGATAACGAACATTTTTCTTTTCAATTATATTGATGGCGCATAAAATGAATGGGAAAACCACATGACACTGACTATAATAGGATTAATGAATATTGACCTAAAATTTGTAGGGCTTCGATTTAAATCATCTGAAATTGACAATATCTGATTAAAAATACCCACTTTCATAAAATTCTACTCCGTTTATTTCTTCTCATTTAGCTTATTTCACTATTTTACACTGCACATATATTTAATAGACGAGCTAAATAAAAGAAACGGTTGAAGATCAAATTTACCCGATATTACGGGGAACTCTACAAAGTACTCTTTGTCTCACGCTGCATCCCACTTTATGCATATTTTTTTAATATACGATTTCACGTAAATATAGTGTCCATATATAAATTAAGGTAGGTGTTTTTATACTTAAATACCTTCATTGATATGTAATTTTCACGTGTAGTTTACTATCGTAGGGAATTATATTGTTCGATCTAAATTACCCTCAATTACTTGTGAAAAACAACAAACATGTAAGAGAGTTGTCTTCATTCAAGAGTGTTTTTATCCCTTCACTGTAAAAGTTTGTAGTTATGATCGCGTTTGTATGAAAATGAATATTTTTAATTAGGCATTATCGAATTTGAATATTTTTCATGAATGCCATAGAAGAATCACTCAAGACACATTTTGTTATAGGCGATAACGTAAGACTCTAAAAGGCATGACTGTAATAAAATAATTATATGTGACGCCATCTTGAGATTAAATACTGAACCTAATGCATCCAAAACCTAACAACATATTTTTAGATAAGTATAACTTAGCTAGACCAATCGGAATCCCAACAAGCATTTCAATAAAATAAACGATAAACAACACGTCCCGTAGGAGAGAGAACAAAACAGTGCAACACTTACATCTTAAGCCCCATAAACCTACTTTCAAAAAGCATTGATCAATGTACAATAAGTCTATAATCACTTGCCTACAAAGGAATTTCCTTTAGGAAGTCAACAAAGATTCATCAAAGATTGTATAAACTTGGTATTAGATTAAAGAGTTGTATATATCACATTTTGTTCATACTCAAAAAAGAGAGGAAATTTAATTTGTGGTGGCCTTTAGCTAAGAATTGGGTGTCACATCCTTTTACAACTTAACATAAGCACCGTAGAATGAGTTGTAAGGAAAGATCTACTCAAAGATTTGAGGATTTAGATGTGAATATTGGATGATGATGATGCATTTTCAACCTTTTTAATTTCATCATCATCTCATCTTTATTTCATCATGGCCCACAATGATTGGTTGGTGAGTCCCAAACCTAGGATAAAAGGACCCCTATTAATCCTACTACATATAGGTAATTGAGGTAACCATGTGGTGAAATAGTTATAGAAAAGGATACATTTTTTTTTATTACTTTTCTTTCTCACTACTACATATGCAATGCATGTTATAAGAGGTCATATCCTTTTTATAAAAAGTCATATACTACCTCTATCTCTCCAGGCGCCTCTCCCAGTGCCTCAATTGGTGAGTTTGACGCATATATTCAAGTAACGCGTCAAATTTAATGAGACAAGAAGTGTACTATATTATTCACATCGTTTATAAAAGGTATTGTACTTTTTTGCTAATTTCGATTGTTAATAAGTAATACGTTATTTGTATTTTAATTTCATAACCTCACATACTCTTGTAATCTTATACTCTCATTCTTTCCTTATTTATAAGAAAACAACACTTTATAATTTAGCTTTTTATCTAATGGGCCCTAACCCTTATTAAAAAAAAAATTATCAACTATCTAACTATTTTTTTCCATCAAAATCGGGGCTATAAAGACAATCGTACCCTCATGGATAGATATAAATATTATGTTCGATTTCAACTTATGTCACTTTAATAGGGTAACCTCGACACTGAGTCGAGCGTTGAAGGTTTGTTCACTAGAGATAAAACAGTGTGAAGGTTAACATATACGATCCATTTTAGGGTGGATATAGTAAGAGCACAATAACACTCAGCGCAACATCGAAATTTCCTTTTAATATACTATACACATATAAGAAAATATGAATTCACTTATGATCTAGACTCCATTGTTTGAAAAAGTCACCTTTTCTTGGTACCAAGGAAATTATGAATGGGAAGAATTTATATGAGCATAATATTTCCCTTTACGCCTAAAGCTAACATGTACTGTATACTAGTAGTAGTATTACACTTTCTTTGATCAAGTACTGTATTTCTTTGAGGGGAATTTTTCTTATGTCTTATCATTTTAATCACCAATTTCAGCAGGAAAAAAAATTTAAAAAAAAAAAAATCAAAAGAACATACAGCCCCTTAATAAGTCCCCTAACTAATAATATTGGTCAAATAATGCATTTCATCAGATATTAAAAAAAGAAAAGACAGAGCATTTCAATCCAATAGTGATCAAGAATCACAAAACCATCACTAAACATTATCAATTCTACATGCTCAATAGCTCTTTGAGAGAGAGAGAGAGAGAGAGAGAGAGAGTTTTGAATTCCCAACTCAAGACTCAGAATTCTTGAGTGGTGGCAGAGTGCCACGTGGCTTAAATTTGGAAGAGACCTCATGAATCACATCTTGAATCCCCATAAATGCCACTAGAAACTCTGCTGCATCGCTCTGGCTCACCACCTTCTTCACTATCAACTCCAACGCCTTTATCCTATAATTAATATAATTAATAGTAATAAAACACAATAGTAGTATTTAAAACTAATTAATTAAACATAAAAATTAATTATTAATTAAACCTCAGATTCTGGGCCTTGACGATGACGCGGTGGACCTTCCTCATCTCGGAGCGGACTTGGGCCAGAGGCGGGCCGCTGGACTGAATATGGGCCGGGCCGAAGGGGAGGTGGAGGACGCAGTTGGACTGGGCCTCCGTCATCTCCTCGTCGATGACTGCCTCCTCGTTGCGCATGTCATTGATGAGGAGGGAGAGGGCCCGCTCCACCGAGATCGGGTCCCACACGCCGAGGGAGCGGGCGACGGAGCGGAGGAGGTCGAGGATGGTGGAGGGGCGCCAGTCCCCGAGCCACGACACGGCTGCGAGCTCCTGGGGCTGGGCCCACCGGGGCATGAGGAGGTCGGCCACCTCGGAGGCCTTTGTTGGGCCGGAGCCACGGCCGTAGTGGGCCTTGAATCGGCCCAATTGCTCGTCGATCAGCTTCTGTATGGCCCACCTCGCCTTGAGCTGCTTCTTCAGCTTCGCCGCTCCCGCCCTCTGCTCTTGCCTCCACGCCCCGTACTTCTCGCTCGACGCCTCTTCGACTGTCTCACACACATAGAGAGAGAGAGAGAGAGAGAGAGAGAGAGAGAGAGAGAGAGGATTAATTTAATGCGTGAAAATAACAGCATTCTGTCGAGGAAATAACAGAAAATTCGACCAATCTGGATTGCAAAGAATCAAATTCCAGAAGGGAATTGAAGAAATTAAGCATTCGATGAACAGATTTTCAAGAATTGATGTTGAAAGAAGAGGGGAACGTGAGAAATTATCGTAGTTTTAGGGGAAGTTTATTCACGCATGCACTAGAAACTGTTTATGCATTTTCAAGAATCGATCGTTAAAGGGAACTGAAAATTACCAGATACCACTTTCAGAATCCTAGAGAGAGAGAGAGAGAGAGAGGGAGTACATGTTTTCTTGAAATCTCTACGGTGGAGGGAGATGCAGGAGAGTTGTCGAGTGAGGGAATCATCATCTCTGAAGGATCTGGGTTCTTGATCATCTTCATCGTCTTCAAGAAAGTTTCTCCTGCGCAAAAACAAATAAGAATTCATTTTTCTCTCTCTCTCTCTCATATCTTCTCAGAACACCAGAATATAGAAAGAATAAAAAGTGCAGGAATCCCAGAAAGCTTACAGCAGTGGTTGAGACGCAGCTCTCCTCATTTTTCCCTCGAGTTCTTCACCCAATCACCAAATTCAAACAAATGAAACTAATCAATCTTCAAACCTCGAGTCCCCTTTTTATATATGTAATCTAACGCATGGCGCCTCATATTCTTTTTTTCTTCCAATTTTTTATATTTCTAAAATAATATACATACATATAATTCAAGGGAAACTGTATTAAGGTTCAAAGTTGATAGTTCATCAACGATACTATTTCACCTCAAAGCATCCATCTAAGTACAGTTACACTGTACAATATATATACAGAATACATAGCAAACCTGTACAGAGCGACGGAGAAATATAAATCATCGAGAATTCGCGATAGGCGTGCCTTCTTTAAAGATAATATTAGCAACTTTTGGCGGGAGCCATGCTGGGTTTCCACTACTCTGCCCCTCCTGGTTGCTGCCTTCGATCTTCTTCCGGTTCCTTCGACGTTTTTTCAGTCCTCCGACTACGTTTTTACCCACAAATGTACCGACCTTTTTAGCTGTGAGTAGACCAAATGCGATGGTTAGAGGTCTGACTGCCCAGTGAAGATCTTCAGCTAGTTCGTACTTCTCCAGTATACTAGGACACGACTCGAAAGAGATGCCCTCCACTTCAGCTGGATTAGCCAAGAAAGAAGTGTTGTGTTCTTCTCCAAGAACGAATCTTCCTGGGAATTTAACCTCCAAGCACCCGTTTGGAAGAACGTGGGAGATCTTTCCACTGGCAAAGGACGCTCCCCTTTTATGAGGCCACTCAAATTGAGGATTTGTGATATCACCCTTCAACCTCACAAACTGCCCCACGTGAAACGGCTCCACCACTGTTAATTCGGAGTAATGTCCACTCCAAAGGGTTTCCAGCCCCAAAAACCCGGCAGAAGCAGTTCCATCACGATGAATGTGGTGCAAGATTCCAAGAGATGAATGGTGTTCGTTTTCTTTAATCAGTTGTACCCAATCTCCTGATGCAAAACCAAAGTTGACCCTCTCGAGAGTTGAAGCATTCAACCTAAGGTGATTGTTCATATTAGGGATTTGGACCAGTACGAATGCATCCCTTTCACCATCCTTCTCAAGTCCAACAACGACTCCTTCCTTAACAACCAGACTGACAGGCTTGCATGTATTTAAATTCTTTCTTGAACGAACTGTATCACCAATCTGAAGGCGATCTTTCGAGAGGAACCATGTGCTGCAGCCACTGCAATGAGGCTTATCAGCATTCAGATTGCTCCCTTGGTTACTCCATGATCCATCACTGTAAACAGCTTTCCCCGAACTGCAAGGCCAAATTTCAGGTTTGAGACTAAAGATACAGAAAACCATGCGGAAACAGTCATTTGAGAGAGAGAGAGAGAGAGAGACCTTTCAAGTGCTTGTAAAATGTCTGAAATAAGTGGTCGGTTGCGAAAATCATTCTCAAAACAGCCCTTCAAGACATCTTCTACTGCAGGAGGAAGACCACAGGGAACCTGGGGCTTCTCTTTCCGTATAACAACTGTGTGGTGGATCTCCTCTGGGGATTTTCCGAGCCACGGTGGAGTACCAGTCAGCATTTCAATAATGCTACAGGCAAATCCCCATGAATCGGTCTCATAGGAAATTGGACCTCTCACTCCTGGTTGCCACTGTTCAGGTGCCATGTAATTTGGGGTCCCGAGTCTGACAGCTAATTGAGGATCACGCCAAGGAATCCCACGAAGTAAGTAAGAGATCCCAAAATCTCCAAGGACAACGTGATCACGTTCGTCAAGAAGGAAATTATTTGGCTTAAGGTTCAGAATTAGGAGACCTATCCGGTGAAGTTGTTGAATTTCTTTGGCCAATTCAATACCATACCTGAGACAGTTTGTCGTAAGTATGACTCTGAAGATTTTGAGCTTTCTATCAGCACGAGGGGATAACACAATGTCAGTTACCTGAGAACATCGGCCAGTGGAAGCTTTCCTCCATTCGTCTGTGCCATCTGGTCACCTAATGACCCCTCGTAAGATTTCAAAGCTATGCAGATCTGTCAAAATAGAGAAAATTGAATCTAAATGAGGAATAAGAACGGAATAAGATCTCTTATCGGCATACAACGTAATAACTCAGGAAGAAGCTTAACCTTTCCGGATATGATTGAGATACCATGCAACCAACAGACACCTTGCAGTTTATTGGACTTTGATTGTCTCCATACTTCTTCAAACTTACGAAGAAACTCATTTTCGTGCCCCTCCTTTATCGAATGTAACATCTTAACCGCAACTTCATGATACTGATCGTAATCTGTTCCTGATTGATGATGTGTGGCTACCCAAACATCACCAAACAGTCCATGACCGATCCTATACTTGAGCTTCAAAGATGCAGGGTCAATATATGAGTTGGGCAGTGCAGGTGTGGCGTCAACAGTTCTTAATTGATCAGGGTCTCCATCGTAAAGCTCAAAATCGAAATGGACTACTGGTGAGATCTGTTCAGCCATTCCCCTTCACTACAACAAGAACGAAAGGCTCGTACATATTAGCAACTTGAATATACTGTGAAATTAATGGTTTCTTGCTTAGAAAAACAAGGCAAAAAATTTGCATAACTGGAAAAACAGTGAAATATATCGAACATTTTTTGCAGTCTCAACTACTAGGATGAGGTTTTTGCATATCATAACACCAAATTCAACACATTTTCCCCAACTTTTCGATGAAATTAAACTCTTCCTTTTGAACACTGTGCAACAAGATAAAGATCAGAGAATGAAGAGAAGTATACAGCAAAGCTTAAACTATAAATTGCAATCAATTCCAGTATATGTATCACACACAAAAAAAAAAAAATCTAATCATATTTTAATTTTCAACAGCTGAATCGAACTGATCCAGATCTAGGATTCTACCATAAGTAAAAAGAGAGTTAAACAACAAAACTTTCTCCCTCACCATTCTGTGAAGAAATCGAGAGAATAAAAAGGGGATAATAAGTTCAGATCATCAAATTCCTACATACTGCAGCATGAGTATGAAATCATTTTGCAAAATTTTCCCAATCTAACGTTTCATCACGATATGTAGCTGAGATTAACTGAACTGAGCCCCTAATTTCGATCAAGCTAACAATTAATCAACAAAATAAGAATATGCAACTTCCGAGTACAAGAGATGAGGGGGAAAATATAAAATTCAATAATATTTCAAACCGATTCGTCCAAAAAAAAAAAAAAACTGAAAAAAAATATGTACACTGAAGATGAACAATTTTACATTGAGGAATTAAGGATCCAGACTAGTCATACCTTTCGGCGATGAAGAGATGAATTGCTAGAGAGTAACAGAGCAGAGTAGAAAGCTTGGGTTTTCCTTAATAAAAGGAAAAAAAATTTAACGCAGACGCACAGAGGAAGAGGAGGAGGTGGAGAAGAAGAAGAAGAAGGAAAGGTCGCAGTCAGGGAAGCGTGACCCTCACGTGAACTCGGGCAAATCGATCCATTTCATAGTGCAGAATACTCCATCACCGTTATTTAATTCAACCATCTCTGAAGCTTGCTTCCCCTTTTTACTTTTTCCACTTTGTCTTCGCTTTTCCTATCGATAGCGCCGTAGCGGGATAATTGACTGTCTTTTTGAGAGAGAACAAACAACCAACTTCTATATAAAAAATGATGTCCTACGCACTTCATGTAGAGTTTAATTTTTTTTAGTTGAGTTTGAGGTTTTTTCTTTTGTTTATTTTCAAATTATTATATTTTTAATAGTTTTCAAATGTATCATTTGTGGAGGAGTTTATAAGCATGAAACTATCACTCATAATACATTAGTTTTATTTTTATTTTCGCCTGTCTCATTTATTAGTCCCATTTTTTAGAACGGTAAAGATTGTAGTCGAAAATAAACATTTTATGGATTCCAATTATAACTTAACTTTTACGTTTGCTTGAATAATTAGGCCCTAACCCTAAAATCATTGACAATATCCTAATTATATACAGATTCCTAGATAAATAGGCACATTATTATGAATCATATTCAGAAACATCATTTTCAACCAATTTCATTTGGCCCATTCAAGTATGTTATACCTCGTATATTAATTCAATCAACGGGCCAAATAAAATGAGACGAAGAGCAAGGGATAGATATTATGTCCAAAAATATGCAATAGTGTTTTTGTTCCTCCAATGGGAAAAATTAGTGCCTTTTCCTTCACTACTATGACTTTTGGAGGGAAAAGAAGCAAGCAAAACTGAAATCAGATCTAAAAACATCAAGTTTTAGATGCAAAAAATCAATAACAGGACATCATTTTGAACTGATCCTACTCCTACCTACCTAGCTGGATTTCCATGCTTCATTGCTTATGAAATCCTAATTCAAAATGAGATGATCAATGGAATATTTTCATTCCGGAATTCGAACAAACTTCCTTTTCGAGCGTTAAAACCTTGAACATGACAGCAACCCCTTGAGAGAAGAGGTTAATCTGAATCTCGGTTCTCGAAGGGCCAACTGGAAGTACCTCGCGTCTTCACTTTCATCTTCTTTATTTTGATGATTAGTCCTGAGAAGAGAAAAAACATGTGTTTCTTATCATATTCTCATCTGTCATCACAAGATTGAGTACAGATTCAGTTGCATGCACACGAGGGGTGACAGCCTCGTCTCCTTTCCAACTACTACTACACATGTATTCTACTTAAAAAATGCAATGTTATTTGACTATATATGCTATGAGTCTAGTGCATGAAAAGCAACAAGGGTGCAGAAGCGACTAAAGATCAAGTTTTCAGTAAGAGTTGTGTTTTCGACAAGCATAGCTCAAAGCAGGTTTAAGAATGCTAGCATACTATTAAGTCGTTAAAGGCTTGAAATTGTAAGAAAATATTCTTGAATTCAATCAGCAACTTATGAAGATGAGAGAAAATGCCCTGAAGCTATGAGCACTTACGTTGAACCCTGTTTGAACTTGATACTCGGATCCTTAGACTGCTTTGGCGTTGGTGAAAGGTCTATTCTCAAATGCTGGATGAAGCGTAGCTGCAAGATTGCATGTAATGATCTTTCGTAATCAATTATATCAAATATGGCATAATAGCATTAGTTATGAGATAAGCTTCTTTTTCTTGCTTTCTCACAAAGAACTTCTATTTGCAAAAAATAAAGTATACATAAATAAATGTCAAGTTCAAGAGTGGTGTTAATGCAGTTTTTAGATTTGGATAAACGAGAAGATATACATGGCATGAAAACAGCATCGAAACAAAAAATGATGCGAAGCATTCACAATCACAATCACAATCACAATGACCGATGGAATAACACCAACAAAGGGAGGTCGGATACTGTATGTTCCCATTTCTTGATGCAATCACCTAAAGACACGAAGAATATAAAAGCTAAAAATCTACCTTTCAACGAAGTCCTAGCACTTAATATACACCTTGAGACAGAAATGTCAAGATAATGGATTTTCACGCACAGGACGGCAGTTCTATCCCAGTTCATACTATTAAGTTAAAACGGATAAAGAACACCAACAACAAAAGCACTCAACATCCCATTATTTCAAAACAGTCGTATGTTATATACTGGCGAAAGTCTTTTTCTTTCACTATGACAGCAGCCACCTTCAGTTTCACTACATATATCTATAACAGACAGGGATAACAATCAATTTATAAAAGCAAACATCTGGCTCGACCAGAAAGAAGACATGCTGGAGTAACCTTTACAAATGATATATCTCTTCTGAAACGTAACTATATGACTTGCTAAAGAACAAAATACTCTCACAGACAACATACTCGAAATCCACCAGAATGTACCTGATCCCCATCTTTGATCCCGTATTTCTGAATGCAAGCTACATCATGGATTAGCTTTTGGCCTTCATAGCATAAACAAAAGTGGCTCCATACAAGAGCCCTGCCACGGAAAGCGTTCAATCAATCAGCCAATGTGTACATTTCCTGAGCAAATCGATGAATCTTTCAACAATACAAGAAGAATGGCTTAAACTTTATATTTCATCAGCATTTCTGCAGTACAAAGAGCTGAAATTCCTGATACCGTTTCACTTACGAGTTCTAAAACATTGACACAACAAGATATATTTCCAATTTAGCCCTATTTCACAATTTTTTTGAGGCGGCAAAATCTTCAATTTCATCAAGCAACAATGATTGAGAATAATACACAAGAAAATGAAAAGGGATTGACGAGCCCTTCACATTTTAACGTACAAGCAATCACATTTCATCATCTACTAACACATAAAATTGATGATTCAACAAGATTCCACAAAATGCACAGCATAATACAACCAAAAATCTCAAAGAAAAAGAAACCAAATTTTTTCGCACCATAATCTTGCTCTATCATCTTGGGGAAACAGATTGAATTCCTCCTCCACTGCAAATTTCAACCCGGCCACCGTAGTATTCCTCGCCACGTGAATACCTGCAAAAACGGAATTTGTTAACTAAAATCAAAACCCTAAAAGGAAAAGGGAATTTCAAGAAAAAGGGTGATTTAAAATTCAATAGTTACTGAAAGAGGAGCCGTCTAATTTAAGAACATGGAGTTTGAGAAGGTGCTGCTGCGGAAGCTTTCGGTAGGTGATGGTGGTTCTGTTGTAGCGAGAGAAAGGGATGAGAAGCTTGGTGGGTCGGTTTCTGGTGCTCGTCTTGGGGAAAACCTTCACCATCAAATCCAATTTCAGAAGAAAATCCTGTACTGTTTCATAAATCAAGAAGAAGGGAGATGAAGAAGAAGGGTTTGTTTTGTTGTGAAATGCAAATAGTTGTTTAAAAAAGGTGACCGTTGTGTTTAAGTACAGAGGGCTGTGGCTTTCTTGAAGTGGAGGGAATGTTTGGCTGGGAATTTTATTTAATTTTTTATGTATCTAAATGCATTTAATCTGGATATAATCTGACACATGCATTTAGTAATTCTAGTAATTAGTAGTATAGTTGATAATTGAGGTTTAAATCATGTGAATAATGGCATTGAGGAAAATATTGTAATGATAATGATAATGGCAATCAGTATTTATTTCATCTTATATGAGTTTTGTCTAATTTAATATCATGTCTCGTTGTAGGCGACACGTTTTTATTACGCCACACTCATATATGCTCCTTCCTTTTTTTTTAAGTGTTCTATTTGTCATCTTTGTTCATTGTTTTAAAGTGTTCCGTTCCAAAATTTGATAGTAAAATAACTAAAAGTTTACCATTAATCCTTTTAGTTAATCTTCTGTATAAATTCATGTTTAGAAAATGAGAATAATAAATGAGGTTAAAATGTAAATTTACATAATTTCTTAATGTATGTAATTTTTGATTGGGGACACTCATAAAGAAAATGAAGGAAATATTCAACAAATATGTCATCTTGAATGAGACAGGAGGAGTACATTTAGGAGTGTCGATGGATGAATAAAATTGGACCAGATAAATTCAAAAGGCTACAATTCTAGTTTCAAATCCACTATTTTGATAATGTAGACAAAGATAAAACATATTCAGATTAGCAATAATAGACAGTGGTTGATAATGTTGAAGCAAAAAGAAAGTGTAGCAAAAATGAAATATTACCATGAATCCATATTAAACAAAGAAAGGGTCTAGAAAAAGCGAGTTAGTATTAATTGAAACACATTATGTAACTATAGTTTATAATTTGTAAAACTATTTGTAAAACTAGAAGCATTTTGAATACCAAATATATTCCCTCTCCACTGAAAGACAACAGAAATACTGAATTTTAAATATTTTCGATGTTTTATTAGCATCATAGATAAGTATAAAAATAAACACAAACACATACTTCCAAATCGACTGCATACCTAATTCTTCTTGCCAAACACTTCATCATCAATCACACTAATTAATTACTTCTATCCATCTCACTTCAATTGTCTTTGCTTTCCTAGTCGGATCGCCATACTGAATTGTTTTGTTTTTTTAAATAGAAAGAATTAATCCTTACTTTTCATCGTGAACCCGTTGCTTTTAATTTTTCATTTTTAAAATTACGTCTAAAATTTCATGCCAAATAAAAAAGGACGATTGAAGTGGAACGGAAGGAGCGCCTGTTATAGATATAATAAAACAAAGAATATAATCAACCCTTGTATTAAGAAAAAACAAGAAAATGCAGCACAAGACTAAATTTCAACATCATTCAATAAACTCTAAACAAAAGCACATCAAACTCCACAACCAATTCGATTCTTTCCATCTTACAAGCTTCTGTTTCATGCTCAAAAATCAAGAAAGAAAGAAAGAAAGAAGAAACAATAATTTGTACAATAATCAAACATTTTCAATTTCTTGTTTGGGCTCCTTCTCATCTGAGACAAACTCAGAGCTGTCTTCTCCAACAGGAGGGCACTTGAACATTTCATCACTTTCTAAAGCAGCAAACTTTTCTTTATCCCCTTTCAGCAGTTCCACCACCTCCAGCATCGTCGGCCTCTTCTCGGGACGGTTATGAGCACAGATCAGTCCGATGAATACGACTCTCTTCATCTCCTCTTCGTTGTACTTCCCGTCGAGCCTCACATCAGCAAGTTCTCCGAACTTCCGTTCAATTGCCAGAGGCAGAGCCCAGTCTGTGATCGGGCGTTTCATCGTGGAACTGAGCTTCTCTAGTGGCTTCTTGCCACTAGCAAGCTCGAGTAGGAGAATGCCAAAGCTGTAGACATCACAGCTCTCGGACGCCTTACCTAGCATTGCATACTCTGGCGCAAGGTAGCCGAGAGTGCCCTTGACCCGTGTAGTCACGTGCGTTGCCCCGTCGGGGATGAATTTTGCGAATCCAAAATCCGCAACTTGAGCTTTGAAATCAGAATCGAGTAGAACGTTGCTTGCTTTGATGTCTCTGTGAATTATGTGTGGTGTTGCATAGTGGTGCAGATAGCTGAGATTGAATAGGCGTTAGCAAAGAAGGAAAAAGATATCGGTACCCAATATTTCATCATTTTCTCAATAATATCACGGCACCTGAATTCTAGCATTGAAAAATCTTAGTGGTGCTAGAATTCATTCAAGCCTCATGACATTATTGAGAAAATATGATGAAATTATGTGAATACCAATTTGTCGATAAGAATGTGCAACATTAATAGGAGAAACATGGTATTTTCCCTTGGTTGAGTACTTACGCAATGCCTTCAGCAGAACCGAGAGCAATGAGCATGCGCCTTGGCCAGTCGAGATGACATTCAGCCGAGTGTTGGCCGTGAAGATGAGAGAGTAAGCTTAGATTGGTCATGTAGTCATAGACAATAAGGCGTTCTTGCCCCTCTGCACAATAGCCACGTAAAGTGAGCAAATTCTTGTGGCGTACACGGGCAAGTATCTCGACTTCGACAGAAAACTCAACCTCTGCCTTGTTACTCCAGGACTTTAGCCTTTTCACAGCAATCTGTTCAAAGTAGATGAAATTTAAAATCAAACATCAAAATCATAATAGAAGGGTTGCTTCCAGCTTAGCATGATTCATGAAGATAACATGTACAGAGAACAGAAATTTGAAAAGCAAGATAATTCAGCTCAGCCAGGAACAAAAAGCAAGCTCCTATTTTTCAAATTTAAGACACTAATTCGGTAATTGTTTCTAATTCCTTTGGAATTTGGACAGCATAGTAATTTGATGAAGTCTAATACTTAAACAATCAAGAGAATTGCTCAAAGTAGTTAACTATTAAGAATTCTCAAAGAACAGAAAGCGACATTATCAGCAAAATGTGATGAATGCCAGTTTTACATTAAAACATATGGGCCCAAAGAGTACTTCGGAGGTAAAGCATTTGAGAAGCTATTGAGTAATCACAAGAGTTTTCACACTCACCGTATGGATTACATCAGGTTTACTTTGTTAATAATATCAGCAACTATACTTGGTAATAATTAAAGGCAAACACTAGGCTAGATGTATTGAACACGTTAAGCACGAAAATGATTTCAACAGGGACCTTTATAGATCTGATTTCATCAACATGACTATTAGACTCATTTACTCTTGTGAAGGTTTTGCTTGATTTTTCCAAACGCATTGCTCATTTCTTACATACATTCCCCAAAAAATCATAGCACACCACATGAATACAAGGCAAAGAAAGTTTGAATAAATTGGACTGAGTCACTAACAAGCGTAGAAGAGCTACAACAGATATGAGTAACATGAAAGCAAGAATGGCATGGATTAGCCACGTCAATCAATCTAGGTATCATGTCCAGAGGAAAAATAGAAATTTATAAATAAAAAAAAAACGAACGAGAGAAAAGAAAAGAAAAGGCAAGCATTACTGAAATAAAATTCATTCCACGGATAAAGAAAAACCCAAGAATAGCCAAAATGTTAGCAAATGGCATATTTTGATGAGCATTAGTTGTACAAACTTAGAACACCATTAACACATATTAAGAGGTATCACTTCATCATCAAACAAAATCAGTAGTTACTATACTTTCCTACAGCAGTGGATTACTGGACAGTGCAAATTAAGAAACACAACCAATCCAGTACCGGACGATGAAAAACCTAAGAAACTCGAAGAACACGATGAAAGGCAAAATCGACTTACTTGAGATCCATCCCAGAGCTGACCCCAATAAACACTGCCAAATCCACCTTCTCCAAGCTTGTTATCATAGTTGAAATTATTTGTAGCCAACTGCAATTCCTTCAGAGAGAAAATCCTCCATGTTGTCTCCTTCTTCCCTTGATTCTTCCTGTACCAAATCACAAAAGTTAAATGTTACGCAGCTACATTCGAATCCAGGAGAACTCCTTTAACTTCCTTATCCACAAAGAGGAAATAGCAGCACCAGAAAATGAACACTAATTAATCAATTCGAAGGGCTTCGTTTCAATAAAACTAAACCAGAACAACAAATGAGGTTCGTACAAAAGAGGAACCACCAATTTTCAAATTCAAATAACCAAAAAAAGAGCAAAAGGAATAAGGCATACCGATCCGAACCATTAATACAGCAAAACGTTGAGAAAAAACCCATGAATCTTCCCCAAAACCCACTACAATAGAAAGCCCCTTTCTTTCTGCAAATTTTCACCGGGACTTATTCAAGCTAAGTAGCGCCGCCATCGAACCCCATCCTCTCTTTAAAAACCCATCACCTAAACAAAAGCTCGAGCTTCGAAGACGAATTCGGCTAGAAAATGGGAGAATTAATTGATTTTGCAGTCCGATCCTCGCGATGGAAGCAGATTACTTCGGTGGTTTGAAATAAATCAAATAATTGCAGCAGAGATCAGTCGATCGAGCAAAGCTAGTTGGAAAGAATCCGAATATAGAAAAATGGGGGGTTGGTTTAAATGGGAAAATCGTTTTGAAGGTGATTGGGTCTTCGGGTTAGCTAAAGTAGTGCGCGTGGGTCTCTCTCTCACTCTCTCTCTCTCTCTGTGTAATGTATGTGTAGGAGAGAGAGATGTCTTTCTCTAGTTTCTCAACTTTGTTTGAATGTTTGTTGTACGTTTCCTCTTCTTCCAGAATTCAAATTCTCAAAGCTCGTTGTACTTTCTACTTTTTTCCCATTTATTTTAATTTTAATATATTTGTAACGGAAAACAGTGTGGTTTTCAAGAAAATAAAATACTACTAGAATAAAAGGATAAATTCGATTAAATTATTCTATTTTTATTATTAATAACACATAATTATTTCTCCAATTTTTGACTGAACGTAGAAAGTGATGAGCATAATTAAATCAACTTTGAAATAAAAAGTTGAATTTTATAATTTGCATTTTCCTTCAATTACGCTCAATGAAATTGGATATTTTCTTCAAGTTTGGGTATTCAATGGTTAGGGTTTAATTACTTTAATGGTTAGGGTTTAATTACTCTAGCACGGAAAAGGAGGAAATAGGAAGTAAGGTAGGAAAGTTTTTGGTTACGATAGAGATATTAAGATTTAAGACCCTATGCCTAAAGCTTAAGCCTAACGCACGATTGATTTGGATATATAAGGTTTACTCGAAAGTCAATGAACGGGAGGAGATGATACAAACGTTTGTAATATAAACGTTCGACCATGATACTTTAAGAATTATTAAATATTAAGTAAAAATATGATGCAAATTAATTGGACGGTCGGGATCAGTTATTTATAATACACGTTTGTATCATCTTCATTTCCGAAGGAGGATTATACTACCTAGTTAGTCCCTACATAAGTGTCTCAAACCTTTAGAATAAAAGTTATGATAATTGAATACTATTCTATCTGTCTCTTCCTAAATGACTCATTTTATTATTATAGGTTGAGTGTGAGCTGAGCAGTGCTAATGGATGTACGGATGTGCGTTATATGATTACGACTGTGTAATGTGGCTAGGTGCACACATGTGCAATATATGATCATGAGCCGATCCCAGACATTATTGTCTATTTGAATTCGACCGGGATATATATTATGCAATATACGACTTGGACTAAGGCCTAGTCGCCGTGTGTGTTTGGGGCTCAATAGGAATTTGATACGAGCCCCGTACCTAGCCACGTGTCGTGTATTTGAGCAATGAATAACTACGACCAAACCTAATGGTTGTCGTGTATTTGTGCTCGTGTGAGAGTTTATGCAATGCACTGCCTTACCCTAATCATGATTGTGTAATGGAGTATACTCCCCCGTCTCTTTTTAAGTGACACCTTACATATAAATATAAAAGAGTTCACTTACAAAGAGACAGAGGGAATACATGTGTTTGGAAGCGACAATAGCTAGCCCCTGCTTGTAGAGACAAATTGGTATGGTAAAAGTGACAAAAATACACTTGCACTTTCTTTTATGTATGAATAGTTTAAAATATATTTTTGTGTAATTGTAATAGTCATTTTTTATATTGCCTCTATCTAAAATTGAAAAATAACAAACTCATCTCATAAACAAACATTCTTCAAAAATATACATTAAATTTACAATGTATCTTTTCTTTTTTTTTACCCACAATAAAGTAGTATTGTACATTTTATTTATAATGTTTACTTTGATACTAAAAATTTGCATAAAACTTCACATGCCCCATAATGTTTACTTTGATACTAAAAATTTGCATAAAACTTCACATGTCCCCTGTAAATACTCTTAATGTGCTTACTGTTGTTATGTCAGTGATAAAATTTTCTTATTTTATATAGATTATGGTATATATTTAATATTTTATTTATTAATTTTATTTTTCAGAGAAAAGGTATTTTATTAGTCAACGAAAACAGGATACGAGCAATACCACTCAAAATAGTATATCACGTCACTCGTGAATATATTAAGAATGTTAACCGTAGGTAGGAGAAAATTCCTCTATAAAATTGAGTAAAGTAACCTATAAACACAACTCTTAACTTTTTTTTATGAGATAATAGTTAAAAATACCCATTTTTATAAGAAGTGGTACTTTTATACCCACTTTTTAAGAAGTATAACTTCTATACTCATTTTCTATTGAAATGTCAAATATACCCTCCAACTTATCAAATAAAACAAAATTGTTATTCAAAAAAACAACATTGGTATTTATGAAGTGGACCCACCCCTAATAAATCCAAAATTGAAGATTCATCTACCCCACCCTCCCCTCTCTCTCTGTCACACGATTCCTCTTCACAATTTTACACGACCCCTTCGAAAATTACCCCCAATCGGAAAAAAAATTACTATTGTCGTCGCCGTCGCCGATATGTCGAACCAAGACGAAGCAGGGACCTCCAACCAAGCCCCTCCACGCCGACGGGGCGCCTCCCGTCGTCGGCAGCAAGAGCCGCCGCAGCAGCAGTCGGCGGAGGAGGAGCAGCCGGCGGCGCCCCGGGTTTACCCCGACCCCCCACCGCCCGTATGTCCTTTTCTTTATTTCTTTACGTTCAATGTAAAGAAGGATGAAGCATGTTATGGTTTCGAGCACTTTGTTTAATAAGCATGGAGCATGTTATGGTTTGAATCGAATTTTATTTGTGAAAATTTTAAAATTTTAATTGTTATTGTTCATAGGTACACGACTGAAATCGAATTTTAGTCGTGTAGTACACGACTGAAATTCGATTTCAGTCGTGTACTCTGCCGTGTGCAAAGCAAGAATTTTTCATTTTTTTTTTATTCGTTTTGTTTCTTCTCGATTTGCAGCCTAGGTTTCAATGGATGAGGGGCCGAATGCAAGGGTTTAGAGGGCAAATAAACCTCTACATACGGGACGACGTAATTCGGTCAATTCCTCGCGTGTTGCGTCGCGTAGGCGGCCAACGCTTGCTCGATAGATTTACTGAAGGCCCGTTTCGATACCTCCTCAAAATTCGGAGGAGCGGGAGTTCGAACAACGCCCTCCACGAGCTTCTAGCCCGAGAGCTCGAGGATGAGTCGATTCCCGAGATGGAGAGGTGGTTCCACGTAGGTGGGCAGGACATACGCTTCCGTGCCCAAGAGTACGCCATCGTGACGGGCCTGGCTTTCGTGGAGTCGGCATTCAACCCTAATGGCCGGCACGACCCTCCCAATAGGAGCCTCCTCCACACGAAGTACGGGGGGCAAATCCCCTAGGATAAATCAGTTGAAGCAGGACTTCAACGATGATAAGACTGTACTGGGCACAGAGAACCAGTATCTGAGGGCGGCCAACCTGCTCATGTACTATCTCATGTTGGCCGGCCACGACAACCCGACGATCCAAGACTGGGCATGGTACCTAGTGGAGTTCGAGGAATCGTGGAATACATTTCCTTGGGGAGCGTGGTCGTACCAGATCCTCCACTACCAGCTGAGTGTGATGAAGAAGGACCCCGGCCTCATAACGAACTTGCGGGGTGCCTATCACCTGTACGGGCCGGTCTGGGCCCTGAACATTTGGGCCTACGAGGCGATCCCCCGCATGGGGTAAGCATGCGGTCGACGGGATCGTCCGACACTGTCCCCCCGCCTCAGGAGATGGGCCACGTCCACATCTTCGTGCGACTTCAGACATTTCCTCGACGATCCTCAGGTAATTGATTTAGTATGTTTTTGTCTTGTTTAAATTATTTCACGTTCAATTTCTGTATATTTGCTTTAAAAGTCAAAGTCAACCTTTTTTAAATCCAATTCAGTCGTGTAAGTGAACAATTTTGAGTTTAAAAGTCAAAATTGTTGACTTACACGACAAAATTGTAATTCGATCGTGTAAATCACGTACAAATTTACAATTATTTTGTGTAAGTCAATAATTTTGACTTTAAAAGTCAAAATTGTTGACCTTACACGACTGAAATTGTAATGTGTACGTGATGTACACGATCGAATTACAATTTTGTCGTGTAAGTCAACGATTTTGACTTTAAAAGTCAAAATTGTTGACCTTACACGACTGAATTGGATTTAAAAAAGGTTGACTTTGAATTTTAAAGCAAATTTACAGAAATTGAACGTGAAATAATTTAAACAAGACAAAAACATACTAAATCAATTACCTGAGGATCGTCGAGAAAATGTCTGAAGTCGCACGAAGACGTGGACGTGGCCCATTTCCTGAGGCGGGGGGACAGTGTCGGACGATCTCGTCGACCGCATGCTTGCCCCATGCGGGGGATCGCCTCGTAGGCCCAAATGTTCAGGGCCCAGACCGGCGATGGCCCCATTCCGACGATGCCGACATCTTCGTATAGGCCTTCTCTGTGAGTTCATGTTGGCGAGCTAGGGCACTAGTCCGATGTTCGTCGAACCACTTCTCGACGACTATCCGATACACCTCGATCATGGCACAAATCGGGAGTCTCAGAGCCCACAACAACCGAGCATTCATGGTCTCGGCGGGATTCGAAGTCTTGAAGCTCGTACGTCGGACGGGACACTTGCACCTCGCCCACCTCGGCAGGCCAATGTCGCTCAACCTCCTGTAGATCCCGCCTCCCTCCCTGCTTAGGTCCCTCAGATTCCCCCAATATTCATCGAATTGGGAATCTCGATAGGCATAGGCTGCAGACTTGAATATAGCCCCCGCATGCCTTCCGTACCTAACGAAATTCCTCTGGAGGTGAACGAAGCTGAGGCCGTGAGTAGCATGGGGAAAGACGGAGTCGATCGCATTTTTTATGCTCACGTGTTGATTGGATACGATCAACAAATTCGAGGGCGCCCCAAAACTCTCTCGCACTTTGGCCAAGAACCACGTCCAAGATTCGTCGTTCTCTATGGGACCGAATCCAATGGCAAGGGGGAACACTTGCTCATTCCCGTCTTTCGTCACCGCCACAAAGAGCGTCCCCTTATGCTTCCCCTTCAAGTGCGCCCCGTCTACTACGATCACGGGGCGTAGCAAACCATTTCCGAATGCCTCGATGGACGGACCAAAGGCGAGGTAGAAGTAGGTCAGACGGTCGGTGACGTGGGAGGTGTGGATGTCGTACTCGGTGCCCGGATTCATCTCCTCCAAAAAGTAGAGGTAAGAAGGGAGCCTCTGATAAGACTCGTCGAAGGCACCGTACGTCATCTCTATAGCGACGTTCCTCGCACGGAGAGCGAACGGGTAGTCAATCTGAATGCCGTACTCACTCCGTAGCTGGTCCACCATCTCCTTTGGCTTCAACACTGGGCCCTCGGTGATCAATCGACGAGCGTAGAATGCTCCTAATACCATGGCCGGCACCTGTCGTTTGTTGTTCGAATTTAAATCAATTAGGCACGTGTGATCGGCCTCGTACTTGTTGATCACCCAAATCCCGCCTTTCTGTGTGGCATTCAACTTAAACTCGCAATCCTTCCCCGAAGTGCACCTAAAACCCACACGGCCTTTGTCGGAACGAGGGATACAATACTCCTTCCAGAGATCCATGTGCAGCAATCCGACGGCTATATGCAAGTCATCCTTCTTCTTGAAGTATCCGTCCTTTCGCAACTGACCCAAGGCCGGTGCCAAGTCGGGATCGATCCATCCTAAAGGGAGCGCGGTGTCTAGATCGACGTGCGGTATCAACCAATGTCGAACCGTCTCCTCGTTAGCGCGAGCACGAGCTTCGTCGTCACGGGGCTCTTGGTTTTGTGAGTGCATGCTACGAAGCCCGATAACCCTATCAACGTGGCCGGGCTCGCGGATCCATGCTCCGAATTCAGCCGTTAGGCTCTCAAATAATTGGGATCGTTCCTCCACATTCCTTGCTTCCTCGCCCTCGGACTCGAGAGACTCTTCTTCCGACTCCGGCTCTTCTTCGTTGCCTACTTCGGCTTCAAATGCATTAGAACTCGGCAACGGCTCCTCTTCGACGTGTTGGTTCTGAAAAATCGTCGATCTTTGGCTAGTATGGGCTGCCCGATTTGCTCTACTAATGACGTAGATCGTCGACATCTCCCTTCTCGCGATGCACATTCTAAGCAACTCCCCGGTGCTCTTTAAAACGGCCTTCACCGTCTCCCGCTCGTTGAGGTTTGTCAAATGGAATAGCAAGTACTCCGATTCGTCACCCAAGTAAAATTGAATGCCTCGTACTACGTTTTCATAGCTCAAACTCGATATGGGATAAGTGACGAGAAAAGAGTCTCCTCCTACGTACGATATTCCCTCCCAACGACCGCTATGACGGATAAGAATTCTCTGATCACCCATCTCCATCTGTACAAAATATATATATATATATATATATATATATATATATATTAAAAATCTGAAAAACTTTTGTTCTTCATTACACGGTTAAAGTGTTGATTCAACCGTGTATACACGGCCAAATGTACCAAAATGTCGTGTAAAGTCAACAATTTTGACTTTCAACCGTTGACTTTGTTGACTTTACACGACAAATTGTGTGTTTCTACCGTGTATACACGGTTGAATTAACCTTTCAACCGTGTACTTAAGAACAAAAAAATTTCCTATTTTTTTTTTGCATATTATAAATAATAAATAGAGAAAATCGAATATTACCTTGGTATTTGTCTCGAAAAAACGTCTTGAATCGATTCCAAATTTCCCAAAAATTAGAGAATGCCTACAAATATTCTCTCTCAACAATTTTTTCAAATTTAGTGTTGTGATGAAATGAATTATGTCTATGCTATTGCTATTATTTTCTCACTTTTTTTGATTTTTCAATTAATGTTATGCTAACAACCTCTACTTTTAATCAATTTCACAGATTTGGTTGTTGAAAATTAATAAATGCAATTTTCTATTTTTAAAAAGAATTACACGCCAATTTCTCTCAAATTAGCTGATGTCGTGTATGTCGTGAATGAGAAAGAAAATTATTGGTTGAAAGATAATTTATTATTATTATTATTTTTTTATTCCAAGTCAGTTTTTTTCGAGAAATCAATACACGAATTTACTCAATACACGAATTGAAGGAGAAATCAATACACGAATTGAGGAGAATTCTGAAAATTGAAAATTTGGTGGGACCCACGTGTTAGTTTTGACTTAGCATATTTTTATTGGTATTTTTGTTTTATTAGATAAGTGGGACCCAATAGTAAGGGTATTTATGTCTTTTCATTACAAAATGGGTATAGAAGTTATACTTCTTATATGATGGGTATAGAAGTTATGTTTGTTATAAAAGTGGGTATTTTTAAAGTTGGCCCTTTTTTTTTATTATTATTATTAGGTTGTGTTTTCTTTGATGTGAAAGAAAATGAGAGAAAACAGAAAATCACCCTATAAATTCCACCATTTTTTTCACTTTTTCTCACCTTTTCTATTTTTTCCCCTTCATTTGCACTACAATGGAGAGAAAATGTTATCTCTCTAATTTCGTGTTGTAAATATTTTATCCAATTTAAGGAGTAAAATCTCCCCCTCATTGAGAAAATGTGAGAAAAGGTGAGAAAATGGGTGGAATTTATAAGGTATTTTTCTCTTTTTTCTCCTTTTCTTTCACATCAAAGAGAACGCAATCTTAAAGAAATTATCTTTTAAAAATATGAGCCCGACTGTTAAAACCGAATTTTTGGAATGAAGAAAATGCTTCATCCGTTTTATTTATAAGTGTCTTTTTTATTAAATTATGTATATCAATAAATTATGTAAATTTACATTTTAATTTTATTTAGTATTCTTTTTCTTTGAAAATCAATTTATGTTCCTTGTTATTAGTCTCATTTTTCATTTTTATATGTCCAACTTATTAGTCTCATTTTCTAAATGACAAAGAATACTTGAACACAATTCACTCTCCTTCCACAGAATTAATTACAGTCACATATCCCCTTTCTTCATTAATTCATGTGCCGAAACAAATATGACTAATAAGGAAGGACGAAGAGAGTATAACATTAATTACAAGGAACAAACGGTAATTTTTTTTTGTCTATTTACCATAAAATTTGGAGATAAGGCACCTAAAAACCAACAATAAAACGATAAGTGGAACGCTAAAAAAACGGAGGGGGTATTTTAGGGCTGTCAATTTCAACACGACACGATAATCCGACACGAACACGTATGAAATTAACGACCGTTTGGGTTAAGGCTTATTAGGTTCGTGTCATTAACGGGTTGACCCAATAAGAACCTGAAAATTTATTGTCGGGTTCAGGTAACCTGTTAATTTAAATATTAATTAAGTTATTATTTTATTAATGTATTATTTTGTCATTTTCTAATTAGGGTTATTCCAATTTCCACTTACTCGCCCCCTTTCTGACTTCTTTTTAGTTTATTTATGAACTAGTTTGTATAAAACATTTATAATTTAAGTATGTTAAATTAGGTCATTACATGTTATGATATATCGGGTTCCTATCGTGTTTGTGTCGACACGAATTTAATTGTATTCGTGTCTGGCTCTGGTTTGAGCTTAACAGGTCGTGTTCGTGTTCAGGTTGGGAAAATTCTTAACTCGTCGTGTTCAGATTTAGGCTTAACATGTCGGATCGTTATCAGGTCGTATGATAACAACCCGACACGCACGAATTGACCGCCGGTATTTAGCTTCCAAGTTTTTTGAGTGCACAAAAAGTAAGGCAGTCTACATTTCAATTGTAAACGTAGATAATTTAATTTGTGTAATCAACATAAATGAATCTATCCATTAATTGTAGATCGTAATTTTTTTCCGTACATTCATATAGTAATTTGTGACTGAACATCGTATCATGAACCTACGAATATTCCGCTAATAAGGGGTGTTAAATGAAGACAAATATCATTAATTATTAATTCAAACAATTTTGTAATGATTAGGCAACCGAAAGGATATGAGACAAATAATATATAGTATTTCTATATAGATAGTACTCCATAATTATTACTCTCAACAAATCCCTACCATACATATCGACATTGATTCTAATTCATAGAAGCAATCTTTTTAAATGCTTTGGCATAATTTTGTTGGGCTCCGATCCCATTTGTCGATCAATTAGGAAACTGCACATAATGCTAGAAAACGTATAATCGAACCCATCAATTTGAGTATTTATTTATTTGTCGATGACCACCGAAGTTTCCTGAGGTCCGTTCTTGCCGGCTCAAGTATTTCTTGATTTATGATTGAAGTGATGATCCATAATCATAACAGAAAAGTCGTCTAAATAATTCTAGAGTTAAAAAAACATTCAAATTGTATGTCATTCATCTTCGCTCGACGAGCAATGTGATTGTGTTTTACAATTAAATACATTTTTATGTGATTATTATTATTATTACTAGTGTCACACCCGTGCGACGCACGGGGTAAGCTATACTAAATATGTTGTTAAATTTTTTTTAATATACTTCTTTTTTTGTAATCGGCATGTATACATTATTATTTTTGTGTTTTAAATATTTAGATTTTATATGATTTTTTCAGAGTATTTTTTAATGTTTATTGAAATTTGTAATACTTAAATTAAATTAATGTATTTTATAATGTATGACAAACATAATAAAGTTTTAAATTTGTAATACGAAATCGAATAACATAAGTCAGAAAATATGAAAATTTTCATTACAAATTTATAGAATTATGAAAAACTTCCTTATACGCGAAATTCATAGTACATGGACTACTTTTATTATCTTTGGTGCCTATCAGTATTTTTAAATCACTCCGTCCACGAACTCGTGAGAAGTTGACCATGTGAGGACCGATTTCTTAAGAAAAAGTCTCACATGTGATAGTGATTGTCCTTGACTCTTGTTGATCGTCATGACATACGAAACAATTATATGAAATTGTCTTCGTTGAAACTTGAATGGAAGACGTAGAGTAGAAGGAGTTAATGACATTATAGGAATCTATACCTTCTGACCAATATTATTTCCTGCCAATATATCATATAGCCTCTAGAACATAGTTTAGTAAGAATCAAACGTGTGTCATTGCAAAATCCAAGAGAATGTTCAATATTCTTTAACAACATAATCGGAGTACCGGCCTTTAAATTCAACACATGGTTAGACAATCCTAAACACTTCAAATAATTTAAATATTCGGGCATGTGTACATCAATAATAACATCAAGAATTCCATCCGAGCTGCATATTTGGTGTGAGCTTAAATATTCTCTGTTTCCGGACTTATTCAATGAAATCATGTAAACGATATATTGACTCAACTACATCAAACGTTGGTGCAAGTATTGCAATCTCATCAAGGTAAGATAAATATTCTGGATAATCTATAGATGAAGGGTATGTACTTTTGGCAATTGTTTCAACCGGATATGTTGAATATTTCAAACGAATGTCATCCGGTATGATAATATCTACATGACTGTCATTTGAGTCTCCAAGAACACCGTCGCCTATAGTTGAAACCCAATTAGAAAACTTAATTCTAAAAGAGTCCATGTTTATCCAACCTCATATTTGTTTGTTAGCCTCAAGATTGAACATCTTTCTAAATGTATGAAACATTGGTACTTGCATTGACTATTTCTTATTTGCTTCCAGCGGTTATGACGGGCAAAGTTTGTCTGAAATCGTCTCCAAACACTATTGTTTTTACCTACAGATGGTAAACCAGAAGCCTTAGATTTTTTGAATAGCATGATGTCTCTTAAAGTTCTATCAACAACTTCAAAACGATGTTTATGCATCATCGGTGCTTCATCCCCAATTATAAGCTTACATCTAATGTGTAGTTCGGCAAGCGGGCTTCCTTGTTTGATACTACTCATTGTATCTTCACTTAGTTGGACTGGAATAGCAAAACGGGCGTACGCAATCCTCCCACCGGGTAACAACAAATATTTTATACCACTTGATGCTACATTAAATACGATATCTTCTTTTGATTCAATATTCGGACTATTTTAATTAATCATTTGTGAGATATTTGTATTGAGAATGTGTATATTAAAGTTATCATTTACTTGAAAATGTATGTTTTGAATTTATATTTCAATATTACTCAATTTTTCGTAAATTATCAAAACTTGTACTCTTAATTGCATTTTAATACTATTATAAAGACTAATTAGTGGTTTGTTTGTATTCGATAAATAAAATAACCATAATATGTAATTATAATTTTCACATCTTCATTTTACATCTATATAATATATAATTGATAAAACAAATAAAGATAAATATTACTATCTTATCTATTAAAAGGAAAATTCTTATTTGGCCATAATGTGGCCGGCCACACAACAATATTTTTCATATTTTTTATAATTTTAAAAATTGTAAATGATAACAATAATTTATTAATTTCATATTTTAATTTAAAAATATTTTTCCCAAAAAAATACATATTTTTTTCATTTTTTTAGGTAAAAAAGGTAAAAAAATACTTTAAAATAGTAAAAATTATCAAATAATTAAAGGATTAATTTTAAAAAATACGTAAAAAATACGGAGTATCACTTTTTGAGTATTTTATAATCTAAAAAAGTTTGGCATAAATATATAAATTATTTGATATTATAAAAAATAAAACAAGTTAAATTATGGCCGGCCACATTATGGCCGAATAGCATCACTCAAAATAATAATATAATTCACCACTAATTATATTAATATAATAATAGAATGTGAGGGGTGAGTTTAGTACACCCACACCCATTTAAGAATAAACCCTACTCTCTTACTACCTCCATCTCACGAAAGTAGTCCACATTTCCTCTTTGGTCCGTCTCATATATTAGTCCACTTTCTAAAAATAATAAAGAATACTTGGCTATAATTAACCCTCTTTCCTCAGAATTAATTACAACCGCATATTTTCTTCTTTATTGTTCTTTATTGGTTCTTGTGCCAATTCAAAAGTGGACTACTTTCATGAGATGAAGGTAGTATTAAAGATATACCTAATTAAATATAAAAAAGGTCGTAGGAGCAAAATTGTTCTATGTTGCCATATTTTTATCCGTTTTACCATATTTTTATGGATAGTCTATGTACTTCCTTCGTCTCTTTCTAAGTGACTGAGGTGATAAGACATGAGAGACGGAGATAATACAATAACACCAATACCCTCTTTCTATCTTAGGATAATGATAGCAATAAAATTTTATCTATTCCATAATTAATTATAATTAATCAAATAAAAAAAGTGATTTCGTCCATTATTAATATGAATCAAATAAAATATAAGGGATGGCTGGTATGCAGGAATGATGCAGGAATGGAATGGTCATTCCTACCATCCTTCCTTATCCCATAGCTGGTATATTTTTTTGCATCGGAATGATGATTCCCTCGGTAATCACTAATCCCTTAAATACAGGATTAACCATTCCACCAATTTTCATGGTATTAGCTATTCCTCATTATGAGGAATGGCATTATTCTCTATTTTTAATTAAAAAAACAATTTTTATTATTATTTGGACAAATAAAATCACGTCAAAATAAAATCAATTAACACCTCTTAATTTGAAATATATTGTCTTCTTCGATCGTTACTTTTCTTCTGCTAATTTTGAGTTTCATTCTTTTCTTTTAATTATGGGTTAGTTTTAATTATTTTTTAAATTTACATCTAAAACAAATTCTTAATCTAAAACAAGTTCTTACGGATTAAAATTTCAATTGACAAATTTAAATTTATCTTTTAATTATGGCCTTTCCAATCCAATCTTTTGGTTTGTGTACCGAATTTTGATTTGTGCGTGAGTTTTTTATTTTTTTTTTAACCCAGAATCTGACGAATAATGTTTTTTTCATTAATTAATACAAAATAAATTATAAAATTGTTTTTATTAACTCAGAATCTGATGAATAATGTTTTTTTCATTAATTAAAACAAAATTAATTATAAAATTACCATTCCATTCATTCCGCATACCAGCCATAAGAATTTTATTACTTGATTCATTCTTTTCCCATGTTTATTCCATTACCAAGTCCATTCCATTCCTAATCAATTTCATTCATTGATACCAGCCATCCCCTTAGTCTATGACCGTAAATTATTCATATAGTCATCCTACGTAAAACTATGCACAACAAAATATTCCAAAAATCTAATTGAAAATTACTACGATTTTTATTTTTATGATCTCCCAAAATACAAATTATGTAGTGTCTTTCTTATTCGAATCATATTTATGAAATGAATTTAGTTTGTCTTTCTCATTTATTAATTATATAAGTGTGTACATATATATTACTTATTTCCATTATTTTGAAAATGATTATAATATGAAGGTTTATAATGTTCTGACACATTTTAATTTCTCAAAACAAAAATCTATATTTATATATGTTGGAACTTAAAAAATCCATATATATTATTCCATAATTTATTTAATTAATTTTTAATAACTTGGTTTATTCCATAAATAAGAGATGTAATAAATGATGAAATTGATGGTATCAGTTATGGATCTTAAATTATTCATTTCCATATGTTGAATAAGGGTGTATCAGTGAAGAACATAATACATACAGAGCATCAAAAATTAAGAAATATATTTTAAAAATAGGAGATAAGATATGAAATAGAGTCTCACGTAACACTGAATATCCATACTTTTTTTTTGTATAGAATGAAAGGAAGAAAGGAAGAAAAAAAGAAAATGGATGAATGTTGATCGCAAAAAAATCGCCCTTTTTTATAATTATAGAGCTATTAATAAAATGAAAAACTAAATCCATACACTAATACACAATTTAAACACACTTAAATAAATTAAATTACGATACTCTATACACTAATGGTGGAATCGATAAACTTCTGCAGCGCCACCATCGACAACCCTTTCTCTCGCACTGCTTTCATTTCGGTGTGGAAAAACAGGGAGTGCAAAAATTAATGTCCTCACTATCTCTCCCAACATCAAATCCTGTAAATAAAAACATGCAAGCAAAATTGTAGAGTAAGAAGTAGAGCACATATATTTCTTGAGAAAATTAATAAGAGCATGTCTATATATAAGAGGAATTTGAGAATTAATCATGACTGTTAATTGAGAAGAATTTAATCTAAAAAGCGTTTCGAACATATCACATACCACTAATTTTGGGATTACTTGAAATCGTATGTGTAATGCAGATATGGTAAGAATATGAAGTGGTATAAAGTTTCCATTTACAAAAGAATAAAAAGGAAACTTTTTCTATGAAATTAAGAATGCAATTAACTCTAATTAATATTGGCATGTATAATACATTTAACGTATAGAAATACACACACATTTTAATTTTAATTATAATATTGTAGTAATTTTATGCATCAATTATTATGTGATTAATTAAAAAAACTTGTAAATACATGAATTACTATCTATAGAATAGAGATTTTACTAAAAATGACAGCCTATAGGCCGTAGCTGCTATTATTATATAGACAGATTATTATTATTATTATTATTATTATTATTATTATTATTATTATTATTATTATTATTATTATTATTATTATTATTATTATTATTATTATTATTATTATTATTATTATTCAATGTGTGGAGTTGACATTAAGTGGAGCTCTCACAATAAGATAAATATGATGTATAGTCATAGAAAGCTAATTTTTAAACAAATTTATGTTCGACTAATTAAGAGGGTGTTTGGCTAAGCTTATAAGCTAGCTTATAAGATGTTTGACTATTTATAAGCTGTTTGACTGTTTATAAGACCATCTCCAACCCAGTACTCTATTTTACAATATGCTATACTTCAAAATGAAGTATCCCGTACTCTATTTTAAAAATCTATTCCAACCACGTACTCTATATATTTAATTTATTATTCTTTTATATTTAATTTTAATAACGTAACAATATTGATAAAAATTAAATGAATAATACTATGATTTATTAACATATATTGAAAATTAAATAATAACTAAATAAAAAAAATTATGGCTTCTTGAACTATTAAATTGTAAATTCATTCCTTTTAAGCAAAATATTAATTATATTAATCATCATAACATACATTATATGGCTAGTGCAATTTATGTAATGTTAATTTTTTCTAGAAATGCTTTAAATGTGATTTTTATAAATAGGAGTAAATGAAATAAAATGAAATAATATGATATACGAATTAGTATAATTATTTACAATGAAAAGTATAATTAAATAATTCAATATCTACAATTTTTTTTTAATAGTGAAAATAGAGTATGAAGTATTGAATAGTAAAACTTCATATATAGAGTTTTACTGTTCAATACTTCATACTCTAACTGCAAAATAGAGTACGGTTGGAATGACCTCCGTACTCCAAAATGAAGTAATACTTCAAAATGAAGTGTAGGTTGGAGATGCTCTAAGCACTCTAAATGTGTTTGGCAAAATAAGCTCCTTAAGAGCTTACAAAAATAAGCAAAAAGTGCTTATAAGCACTCCAAAAAATAAGCTCCTCCACCCCAACTTATTTTTTTTAAATTTTGCTTATTTACCACTATAATTCTATTTTATTCTTATATTTATATTACAATACACTTCTATTTGATGTTACAACATTATGATTTCAAAAAAATTATTTTTTAATTTTCAGATTTTATTTTTTTATTATCTCCTCAAGCTTATAAGCTCTTTTATCCAAACACTTCAACAACTTATAAACTCTTACCCTCATACATCTTATAAGCTCTTAAACATCTTATAAGCACTTAAAGCTTATAAGCATTTTGAAATAAGCATAACGGGCCCTAATTCTGCATATTTTAGTGGAATAGTAAATGAGTTTTAAAATACTTAATGTTCCATCAACCAATCCATATTTTCCAAAATTTAATAAATTAACATAACTCACAACTTTTATATATTCTACGACTGTCTATGTAATATAATACTATACTAATAATTAATTTATAGTTAAAATATTGCATTGTATAAATTAAAGTAATAATTTTAATTTCAAAAAGAACAATTAAATTGTAGACAAAACTATTTTAAAAAATGAAAAAAAATAATAATAATTTGCAATACATATCATCAATACATTTTAATATAGTTTAAACATTGCATTATATAAATAAAAATAATAATTTCAATTTTGAAAGAACAATTAAGTTATAGACAAAACATTTATTAAAAAATGAAAATAAATTAATAATTTGCAATACTATCATCTATACATTTGTTTTTAAAAAAAAAGTTAAAATTATAAATAATAAAAAATAAAAGTTATACTATTTATAGAATTGAAGACTTACTAAAAATGGCAGCCCGGTGCTGCTATTAGTATATAGATTAGGACCAAATTGAAGAATTATTGAAAAAAGTTTTCAAGGATTTGCAAAATTCTTGGGCCATTTTCGAAAAAAGAAAGAAAGTGGAGTAAACTACTCCATTTTACATTAATCAACTCTACGAAAGGAATGCTATAGTATATGGTATTAATTGTACATTGCCTCATATAGGAGCATTATTTTTGAGGTTAGCCCAACCCAATGGATGAGGCCTCCTTTCTACTTTAGTAGGGCCTTATCGGTTTTCCTTTTTCTTTTCCGAGGTGCCTCTTTAATTTTTTCAGTTCACGGGTATATATGCGAGTATTTTTACAAATATATTCGTGAGTACCGTTAATGACTGTTTATACTTTATACCAATACCTATGAATTAAATGGATAATAAAGTTTGTAATGTAAACTTATCCACGAGTATCATCCCCTCAAACTAAAATCTATTAATTAAGTTCGGAACTTATCCACGAGTATCATATACCCCTCAAACGAACATCTATTAAGTTCGACATCTATGGGATAATAAGTTATCTTTTAAGTTTGTCTATGGGATACTAAGTTATCTATTAAGTTCGACATCTATGGGATAATAAGTTTGTTCCGCGAACTTATCCACGAGTATTATCGAGAAATTTAAAGGGCACACCACAAAAGACTAGAACTCATAACCTTTAGCCTCAAAACTTAACCACCTACCGTTTGGCCAACACACGCACACAATTATCGTCCTTGCTTATTTCTTATATTTGTCTCATAATTTAAATTTAGTCATGTTATTTATATTTTTCGATAGACACTTACTTAACAAAAGGGACTACTTTTTTGTTTAATAGTATTAAGATGACGACCTTTTATTTTTTTAATATTTTTTGGAAAAGGACATTTTATTTTTAATTAACACTTAAGAAAAAGAGTGATGCTATTCGGCCATAATGTGGCCGACCATAATTTAACTTGTTTTATTTTTTATAATATCAAATAATTTATATATTTATGCCAAACTTTTTTAGATTATAAAATACTCAAAAAGTGATACTCCGTATTTTTTACGTATTTTTTAAAATTAATCCTTTAATTATTTGATAATTTTACTATTTAAAGTATTTTTTTTACCTTTTTTTACCTAAAAAATGAAAAAAATATGTAATTTTTGGGGAAAAAATATTTTTAAATTAAAATATGAAATTAATAAATTATTGTTATCATTTACAATTTTTAAAATTACAAAAAATATGAAAAATATTGTTGTGTGGCCGGCCACATTATGGCCAAATAGCATTATTGTAAGAAAAAAATTAAAAACAAAAACAAAATGGCAAAATTTCAACATTATCTAATTGAAAGAATCGGAAATGGACAGTTTCATTATAAGACGATTGCAATTAATCAAATAGCCCAACGGCTACCTCCGTCCTTTAGTGGGAAAGTATTTGAATATAAACCTTATAATTAAGAACCTTATTAAATTATATTATCATTTTAAAATATGCAAACAACAACCAATCCAAATATAAATATGGTAATACAGCAAACTTAAAAATTCTAATTGGAATCTAAATTCACAACAAATAAAATACAATGAGAAATTCCCACTTCTTGTAGGTGTGACGGTGTCTAATTTCAAAATCTAGAGTAAAGTAGTGGTATTATTTTACTATTTTATCAAAATATTAATGCTGATAATAAATTCGCCATACAAAAAAATAGGGACAAGTAGGATAATACCCACTTTCATTTAGTGAAATAAAAAACTAGCCACTTGGATAAAAAAAAAAAAAAATATACCCACTTTTTGAATAAAAATACATTACTACCCTTAATGAATCCTTAACACAAACAAATCTCCTTTCTCCCACACCCCCAAACACACACGCACCCCTCACACACCCCCACACACAATAACACGCATGCACCCCCCACCCTCAGCCCCACACCACACCCCACCCCACCCCCACCCCACCCCACCCCACCCCCACCCCACCCCACATATAAATATTAAACATTTTAAAATAAAAATAAAATTTTTAATAATTATATATCTTAATTTTAGATTTATCGAACATAATCTAATCAACAAAAATTAAATTATATTTGAAAAATAATTATAAACCCTAAGCGGAATTAGTGAACCCGAAATTAATTATAAAATTAAATTAAAATCATTACAATTGTAAACAAATATAATAAAAATGCAATTTTTTTTAGTTAGAATTCATGAATTTACGAGTTCAATTCGTGAATTCGTGATTTAAGACTTTAATGTGAGTGAATTCACGAATTGAATTTGAGATTTCGTGATTTCAGGCATTTTTTTGAGCAAATTCACAACCACAATTTCATGAATTCGTGAATTCAGGCATATTTTTTAGTGAATTCACGACTTCAAATTTATGAATTCTTGAATTCAGGCATATTTTTGAGTGAATTCACGACCTCATTTTATGTGAGTGAATTCACGACCTCAACTTGTGAATTCGTGAATTCAGGCTTTTTTTTAGTGAATTCACGACCTCAAATTCGTGAATTAGGAAAGGGCGGGGGTATTATGGTAAGAATGGGTATTTTTTTATCTTTTTTATCTAAATGGCTATTATTTATCTTTGTTATTTTCATGTGGGTATTTTAACCCATTTCCCCATAAAGATAATACTCATGTATTTGAGTAAGTAGAGTTGGTCGGGGGTCTTGTTGTCCGGTTAATGAATCGGGAGGTTGTGGGGAGCGATGCCTTGCCTGGGGTCTCTTCACCCCCGGTCTGACCGTATGGGTTGTTGGACTTTATAAGCGTTATTGGGTTAAGCTTATATGTTTTGTTCTTTATTCGCTATTTGTTGTTGTAGGGAGCAATTTTGTAAGGTTCCTAGTCAACTTAATAAAATATGTTCTCATTCTATGTCTGTGGACGTAGTCAATACATCTTTAGTGAACCCCGTAATTCTGTGTCATCTTTACGTTTTCGTTTATTTATCTTCTCTATAATCATAATCCGCGACGGCACTTTATTATTTTAGTGATTATTATGGAATCTCGATAGTAAGTCCAAATTGAATTTAACTGGAATACATTTTTCTTGATTCCCCGTCAAATAGTACAAAAGTGATATTATGTAATAGTGTAGTTGGTCCTATACTTTGTCACTATTCAACCCATTAAACTATTATATTATGCGATTATATATATTGATTGCAGCCTCCTCAGGAAAAACAACTAATCACAATTTCTCCTTTGCCCCTCTCACTTTGCAAAAATGGAACTTTTTGCAGCAATTTCAGAGGCATTTGTTAAGGCACCTATACTATCATCAACTATCTTCACAATCTTAGCCATGGTTGCAGCCTTTTTTTGCTACTTTTATGAACCATATTGGAGTGTAAGAAAGGTCCCCGGGCCACCGCCTTTCCCGATACTCGGGCACATTCCTTTGCTCGCTAAGCACGGCCCCGATGTCTTCACTGTTCTTGCCAAGCGCTATGGTCCTGTCTTCAGGTACTGTTTGATCCTTTTGTTCACGGCTGCGGTTTGTATTCGGTGTTTCTACTTGTGTTGGTTATGTAGAGTTTGACATCTCAAAGAAGAAAACATCACTTGTTTTTGATAATATATTCTTTGATTAGCCTTGATTAATTTATACTCCCTCCGTCTTTAAATAAGTGTCCCCTCCTCTCTCACGGAGGGGGACACTTATTTAAAGACGGAGGGAGTACTTAGGTTGAACACCATTTAATCATAATCATGCCTATGTTATTGAATGATAGAATGCTCCTTGGAAATTGGAATAAACACTTTACTCGCATAAATAACTAAAAATATTTTAATTCGGTTCAAATTGTTTAGATAAAATATAAATTGATAAATATTTTTCAAGTACGATGTGATTTGTATCGAGCCGCCGATCAGATGCCGCTCTTAATTTAATATTGATTTTTGATTTCTTTATTAGTACTCCCTCCGTCTTTAAATAAGTGTCCCCGATGTAGTGTAATTTACACTACATCGGGGACACTTATTTAAAGACGGAGGGTGTAAGTGAAATCAACGTTTACCTAATATTTTGTTTCCTTATAATTGGCCGATATTGCACTAACGTTTGCACAATGCTCTAAAAAACGTTAGAAGTTAGTAAGACAGTGGGCTGGAGAGTAATATGCAGGTGGACTGAGTGGATACTAGCTATATATATATATATATATATATATATATATATATATATATATATATATATATTTAATTACTACTCTATTACAGATTGTCCTACTTATAATACAAAGTACTATGTATCATATACCTCCTACGTCCGTATTATTACTCTCATTTGTCATTTTTATTTGTCCCACTTATTAGTATCATTTCTTAAAATTGCAAAGAGTACTTAACTACAACTAACTCTATCGCCTTAAGATTGATAATTACAACCACATATTATCTCCTTCTTTGGTTCCTGTGCCATCCCAAATGAAACTAACAGCCAAGAACGGAAGGAGTATTACTCATAATTTCATCTATCTAATTCATGATAAAAGGTTCAATACATATAATATGTCAATTAATAGCTCAAATTCTACAAGTTTAGTAGTAATAATAACATCAAAGTCAACATAAAAATTCATATATTTAAACATGAATTTATAAGTTGGAATATGATATCCATGATGAGGGCGCCTATCCCGACATTGGCCGCCTAGAAACCGCATAGCCCGACTAGGCAGCTCTCGGTTTTTTCTCCACCGCCTAGAGGAGACCGTCTTGCGTCTATGCGGCTAGGTACCGTCTAATCAAGTCAGTCTGGTACCATAAATGCACCTAGGCTGCCGTCTATGCTGTTTTTTTAGAATAATGTTTGCACACCTATTATTATACAATACTAATAAAAATAAATTATTCTTCAAACAAGTACTGCTACTTTTTTAAGTCATTAATATGTTTTTTTAAGCATGTAAAACACACTCATCACAACACGTCCACACATTCGAACTTGAATTAAATCGAACCCTCGGTCTTAATCTTACCTTACCAATTGAATCGTGTTTCGTTATCTTACGTTTAACATCATTTACGCATCATTACGTATATGTGATAGGTTTCATATGGGAAGACAACCACTAGTGGTATTAGCATCCCCAGAACTATGCAAGGAAGTTGGCATCACCAAATTCAAAAGCTTCTCAAATAGAAGCATCCCTTCTCCTTTAGCCGGGTCGCCTCTTCACCGCAAAGGCTTATTCATGACAAAGTACGATCATAATAATCTTTAACACATGTCGATCATCCGTCGGAAGTTGTTTTAGAAATACACTAACATTGATTTTTGACTCATGCAACAACCTTTAGGGAACCAAGATGGTCGATGATGAGAAACACCGTTCTATCATTCTTCCAACCATCCTACATTGCCAAGATGATCCCCTCCATGCAAGAGATCATCCAGTCGGCGACTCGAGACCTCGACTCGAAGACGTCGTTCACATTCTCCGAGCTATCCATCAAGATCGGCACCGACGTGGTCGGGAAGACCTCGTTCGGTGTCGATTTCGGCCTCTCGAAGCCCAAGTCAAGTCAACATCCGGTCAACAAAAATGACAAGGTCCAAGAATTCATCGACGAGCACATCTACTCGACGACGCAGCTGAAGATGGACCTCTCCGGCTCCGCCTCGATCGTCTTGGGGATCATTGCCCCGTTCCTCCAGACCCCGTGCCGGGAGATCCTCAAGAGGGTCCCCGGCACCAAGGACTGGAAGATGGAGCGGACGAACAAGAGCCTCACGAGGCGGCTCGATGAGATCGTGGAGAGGAGGAAGAGAGACGACAACCGCGGCACGAGGGACTTCCTATCCCTTGTGCTCAACGCTACGGAGTCGGAGAAGGCCGTGAGGAACGTGTTCACACCGGACTACATCAGCGCGGTGACATACGAGCAGCTGCTGGTCGGGTCGACCACCGGCTCGTTTACGCTGTCCGCGGTGGTTTACCTTGTCGCGGCCTATCCCGACGTCGAGAGGAAGTTGGTGGCGGAGATCGATGCGTTCGGGCCTCGTGACCGGATCCCGACCGCCGATGATCTCCAGAGCAAGTTTCCATATCTTGATCAGGTAAGTTAGTTATTTTTGCTCATTTTTAGATATGTACTGAGACTCAAGTTCAATTAGTTAACAACTGAATTCGATTACTTGTAATGAAATGTTTGATTATGTTTCTTGATTTGTGAGTGCAGGTGATTAAGGAAACAATGAGGTTCTACACTGTCTCTCCTTTAGTTGCAAGAGAAGCACTAGAGGATGTTAGAGTTGGGGGTTATGATATTCCCAAGGTACATTTCTCTTTCATTATTGCTTTGTTTGCAAGTATTATATATAAATACTCGCCCCATCTCGTCCCAAATATACGCTTCATTATTTTATAACTCATGTATATTCAGTAAACGTATTGTCTGGGACCGGAAGGAGTATATATCAAAAACTAATATTTGTATACTTCTTTCTCTTGACAACTCCAATATTATTTCCCAGGTATAGGATGGTAATTACAATGGCTAATTAAGATGTCTATTAATAATATTTATGAATATGGATGAATTTCTTACAGCAAGAATGTTCGTGACACAGGGTACATGGGTGTGGTTGGCTATTGGGGTTGTGGCTAAAGACCCAGAAAACTTCCCAGAACCATACAAGTTCATACCAGAAAGATTTGATCCGGAGGGCGAAGAGGAGAAGAGAAGGCATCCCTATTCCTTTATTCCCTTTGGAATCGGGCCTCGAGCATGCATCGGCCAGAAATTCGCATTGCAAGAAATCAAACTTGCACTCATCCATCTTTACAGACACTATGTGCTTACACATTCGCCGGAGATGGAGAATCCCTTGGAATTTCAGTACGGCATTGTGTTGAACTTCAAACACGGCGTCAAGGTTTGCGCCACCAAACGTGCTTGAAACTCGTAGGCGTATATACCAATGGAATAAAGCTGTATTAGCTAGCTTAATCGATGTATGTGGTCTTGAGTCTTGAATCAAACATGGTTCGCGATTGAAACATGGCTAAGGTGTGATGATCATTTACTTATGGCATATTAATTGGAGAGGAATGATCTTACTTGATTCACATATGCACATGGTATAAGCAAATAAAAGCTCGTCTTCTAATATGCAACACTGAAATGCTATAGAAGATCTCGTTCGTAAACTTTATATCAAGATAATCTCATCCATAATAGCAAAAGGCCAGAACCACAATATACTACATACACAAGGAAATTTTGATTGAATTCGTGCTATATATTCAGTATTCACATTATGATTCATGAAAAAATCGTACAACACCGTCAAAAATGAATGACCACAGCAGATTTCGTCCAACTTACAGGTATGCATATGGATTTTGGAAAAATTAGGTAATGGACAGAACTCCCTCTCTCTCTCTCTAGATGCATAACAGGTTCAAGCCGTCTAAGATCACAATTGTGGTTATACAGAGACGGTGAATAAGTAGAGTTTAAGCACCAAAGAAAGAGCCAGCTGCAACAAGAAGATACCAGCTACAATGAGGAACCAACTTTCACCTGCAGACTTTATGTGATTTCTGAGATTGAGGGCGACAAATGAAGCAGACATGAACCCAGCTACACCAGCCACTACCCATCTTACGATTTCGTGAGGTATAACAGATAAACACTGCAGCAAATTCCGAAACATTCTCAAAGTTCAAGATATACCAACCATAAAGCAAGTTAAGAAACAGCAGAAAATGAGAAAACATTCTCTTGGAAAAGTTCAAACCATGAGGAGAAAAGGATGCAACATTTATCTTACCATAGCAGGAATGAAGACAAACAGTGAGTAGCCATAGAGACAGAGTAGATGGACGAAGCCCGATGGAGCAGAGAAGTATTTGAGGATTAGATACAGGGCAAGAGGCACTATAGAGACATAGCCATAAAACAAACCAGCAGACCAGGTCATGAGGTTGATATCATAGTCCCATTCTTTTTGATGCACTTTGTGTGCTATATAGGTAACAAATGTGCCGATGGACGCTGCAACAAAAATCAAGGTAGTGCAGATCCAGAAAGGCCCATACCTATCAGACAGACAATAAACTAAATTCATCTATCTGAAAAGTAATGCAATCTTTTAGGCATGCCATGCTACAGGCATTATGATATAGCGATGAAGAATAAACGAGGGGTAATGAAGCAGGTTCCATGGACAGGATCCTATTTTGAAAATCATTAGAAAGGCATCTTCAGGACTCATATAAGAATAGGATTGGAAATTGAACATAGCAAATAATGACTTCATTTAGCCACATTCATAATGGAGAGAACTGACTTAATCAGAAGAGTATGACTTCTAATTACCACATACTACATACATATAAGCTAATGCAAATTGGGTTTATGGAAGACCGGTAGTACACGTATTATATGCTATAGTCCAGATTTTCATGCACACCAAATACAGGAATCCAGCCGTTTCCATTTCTGATGAGGAGAGAACTTGTTTTCGCACTTCTCTTATTTTCTCCATATAAATATCTTTTCATAAGAAAATAATGAAGGCAGTCAACTATCCCTATATCAATGGGATGGATGGAATACAATATAGTATACGACCAAACTATACTAAAGCTATCAAACTGATTGAGTAGAGCAAGTCAAGAGCTAACAGAAAAGCATTAATAAAGAGTTAGCGATCATGCAGAGGAGCCATTTGAAATTAAGAGATATTTAAATAACAGTGAGTTTTTGCATATTGCCCCAAATCCCAGAAATTATTTGCTCTTAAATACATCAAAAGTCACCGGAATTCCTAGAATAGTGCAGCAAGCAAAATTGCTTTATTTCTCAGAATTTCTTAGTATTATCTAAAACTATAATTCATGTTTGAAGTGCTTTACGTTAAGATAAGAGTTTTCTGAATGTATGATATCAAATCTTGGATACTTTGATGGACTACCTAACAGAGCTAGCTAAAAAAATTAACACAACTAAGACGACCTCCACAAAATTCCCAATTATCAAAAAAATAAAGCAAGGAGAAGTACACCAGCTCACAACTAGGAGTACAAGTTGATTAAAAACAATGCATAATATCAATTCTAAAAGCAAAGCACTAAAGAGCGAAATCTCTCATTGTTCTCTGGCTGATCATGGTATGGATGGCACTCATCACAGCAAGTTTTCAATATCTGCTTGAAAAAATTGATAATAGATAGGTTTTCCGATCGATGGTTGAAACAGAACAGCCGAACTTAACCTACTTTCTTAGTGGGGAAAATGGAAATGGCTGAGCTTTCCTATTTAAAGGGTCCACAAATATTTGAATATGGACAAGTTGATACACAACTATCATCCCGTACAAAATGTACCTATTATTCCTGCTTATGGACAATTTGATATACAACTACCATCCCCTACAGAAATGTACCTATTATTCCTGCTTCTGCATATGTATTCTACCGCTATGTGGTGAGAGTATCGGATCCTACAATCTACTAGCTTAAGTACTATGTAAATTAACCAATGCAAGCAGGAAAATGTAATACATCAAACTTACAGATCTGGGTTGTCAGCAGTCTTTTCAGAGAAGCTTCCTTTGAAAGGAAACAGTGAATCTTTTATCCTTTCCAATACATCAGATGTGTCAACATCAAAATAGGGCCTGTATGCAGCAATCGTGAATGACCGAAACCAACCGCTTTGCTGAGGATCATCAGTACCAGACGCAGGTTTGCCGAAGGAATCTAAATTCAGAAAGAACACCCAAGTTTTAGATTTGAAACAAAGCCAAAAACAGTAAAATCTAGAAGGAAAGCCTCAAAGAAGAAGGGAAGGGTGATTAATCTCAATGATCAATGGATGTTAGGCAGAGTTTATTCTATTTGTTGATCACCATTAGAAAGTAAAGCTTCTATAGATCTTCCAAGTTCAGATGCTAAATGAGAACCGCTAAGCATGTCACCGGTAATTCACAGAGCCAGTCTTAACAATCAGAAACTAAAGTTTCCACTCACAGCATACAACTGATTAAGCAGCTTCTCTCAACTCTACTGATGTAATTGTTTGGTGTTTCTGGAATATGCAGATAATAAGAATTAATCAATTATCATGCATCAGATATTGAAGCTGTATTTTAAAATGAAGTGCTTTCCTGAGATATTCCAAAGACAATTTAATTTCTTCAATTAACTCTACAAGATGGAATCTCATTATAACAGAACACCTGACTTCAGGGTAACCTAACACAACTATATAATAATTCTACATAACATCGAATCTCTAAGCTTAGGATCATAACACAGTTCACAATAGACAAGTCTCAAATAATCCAATTACAAGAAAACTCACAAATCGCAACCTCAAATCGAGAAACTCAAAAGCAGCTCATGCCTTCCAATCAAAACATAATGCAAAATAGCCAAACAGCTCAATCACATATCGCCTATCCTTAAACTCAACAAATAAGGTAAATACCATCGGCATCTCGAGGAGGTAGCGCTGCACCGGAGATTTTGCCCTGAGTTCCTGAAGGCGGAAATGTCTGAAGACTGGAATCTGAACGCAACACAGCCGTCCAAAAATGTGCGAAATCTCAATCAAAATCAATTTCACCGACACAAATCGTAGAATTGCCGGTAGGAAAAATAAAAGGAAAAAACGGAAAAGGAGGAAGTACCGGCAAATTTCACAGCAACATGCGACGGCGGATCGGCGACTGCCTGGAAAAACATCGACGCCATTAAATCAATTAATTACCGATAAAATAGTAAACACGGAGATAAATTCAGATCTGCGAAGAGAGAGAGAAACAAATCACCGGAACAGATCCGGCGACATTTTGACTGTCAATCGTAGTGTAATTGCCGGACATCATCTTCGCGAATCGATCGGTTGATCGCCGATTCACACACTGGGTGCAATGCGTGGGTAAATATTGGATGTGTTTTGAGCTGATAATCTGAGATTGGGGAAAAGAGGTTGCTAAAACACATTATAATTCATCGAGACACATTTAACTATCTTTTGTTGGCGGGGCCCACCACTGTAGAGAGAGAGAGAGAGAGAGAGAGAGCAAACAGTAACAGTAAATTCCCCTATTTTTTCATTTCATTTTATTTCAAAGGGTCTATATCCGAAATAAGTTTATTACTAGCGGGGTAAATGCAAAATGCAACAGTTTGGCAAATTGATTCAAGTGAACATAATTCACTCGCTTTGATAATTAGTAGGGATTAGCAAAATCAAAATCAGTGTGTTATCCTAACGATAGGGTGTTAAGTTTTGGGATCGAGACTTCTGTAACAAAACTTTTAGATTTCTTGTTAATGCTTAAAAATATCAAACGAGAAGAAAAAGTAGGTTATCGAATTTGTGTCTGTTTCTCTTTTAATTTCATTATTTTATTTTATTTTATTTTGAAAGGGATAAAAATAAGTATAATAAATGAATTCCACGGCTAAAAAATAGAAACGAGTGCGTTTTCTATGAACGAACGAAAATGATAAAATCTCTACGTATTTTATGGACAGAGGGAGTATTATATTTTGTACTTCCTCGATCATCAACTTGTTGATGCATTACCTTTTTTCTCATGTGTATTAAGTTATTCGTATTGGTTCATTATACATTTGGTGCCATAGAGATAGTGATGAAGAGGAATTGTCTAAGAGAGAGCCGTTCCATTTTGCCTTAAATTTCAAAAGGGAGTAACATTTGTTTTTTCTCAGGTTTTTGTTGAACCAAATAAACTTTTTCCCCCCTTATATATTAATTGTCTATTCCCATATTTAATTAAACAATGTAAAACTCAAGATTGGCTTACAAGTTATCGTAAAAATAATCAATTTTTCAAATATCCCATCTATCAAAATAAGCACTTTAAAAAGGGTTTGTCAAAATAAGTTTCTAAAAAGTTTATAAGCTCTAAAAATAAGTTATAACAGATATTTTATCAGTAAAATTTATTTTAAAATAATTCATACTATGATCATCGATTTCTATATACTTACAAATAATAAAAAGAAAAAGAATAATAAATATGAAGAACCAATTCAATGCCGATTCATATCATATTTAAATATTCGATGTTTAATAAATATGAAGAACCAATTCAATGCCAAGTTCTCGCTAAATATAAAAAAAATATTCAAAACCAATTCCCTTAATCCCGAAACCCCACCGTTTCTTCTCGCCTCAGCCTCCACAATTCCGTTTCTTCTCCACCGAAGGGAACAGCGGAGACGATGATTCGGCCGCATCGACTACCGATTTATGGAAAATGTCGTCGGAAGTCGGCGAAGATATAGACTCCTTTTTCTCAGTGGATCCCGGTAATGCTCCGGAAGTCGACGATCGGGGCGGCGATGGGATGAAGGGCCAGGGTTATGGCGGTGGAGATTGGAATGGCGCGGATGCTGGCGGTGGTGATATTTTTGCGGAGGCGGAGGGGTTTGGTGGAGGGGATGAGGAGGGGGCAGCTGAGGATTATACGCCGTGGAGTTTTGGGGCGGAGGAGAAGGAGGAGCAGGAGGTTGATTTGTTCAGAGGCGTTGAAGAAGGCGCTGACGTAATGGGGTTCCAAGCGGAGGAGAAGAGTTTGGAGGAGAAGCAGCTCGAAGCGGAGGAGAAAGCTTTGACCTCTTTCCTCAAAGGTGGGTTGTTTATTAGTTTATCGAAGGTATCTTAATCGTTTCCGAAATTATTGATTGCGGTAATCTGATAAATGATGGTGTTAGATTTGTTACACTGTGATAGAATACTGAGATTATTATGAATTGGAATTTATTTGTTCTCTGGCATGTATGGGTTTAAGTAGCTGGTTAGAGAGGTTGTTAAGGCTGGAGCTGCTGTGTAAAACATCCATGCATTTTGTTACTTGCAGCAGGGGCGGGGCTAACATATCGAGGGCCGTGTGCGAATTCGTACAATCGGGCCTTTTTTCATAACCGACTTAAACATGAGTTATATTTAGTTTACCATGGCTTAAAATTTACAGTCGAACTACATGTATACTAGCATATAAAGAGTAAAAAATTCGCTTAAAAAGAGTAGCTTTATGAGCATATTCTGAAAGAGTAACTAATTACACTTTCGTCATGAGTCTCTTTTTAGAGATCACATTCAATCAACTTCAAAGCGAATCCGTTTAGAGGATGTTCACGTATGCTAGACATGGAATGAATGAAATATATTTATATAGAATGAAGGATCATTCGACGTGGGTTTCTTTTCAAGCTCTGGGTGTTGATGAATAATCAAATGGCTATGTATATATTCGGAAAGTTAATGAATGTTGGGTTCTTCCTATCTTTCTTCCTCTGTAAATCAAAAAGAATACTTTGATCAAGAGATTTTCCTTTTTTTTTTCCGTAACAATTTATAATCTTGCAGTAGGTGTGGTCTGTTGTTTGTAGCAATGCTTTATGCTTGTTAAGTAGAGATGATCGCTCATTTTTTTGGTGGTCTATAATGGCGGAGATGAGCTCGTTGGTTTGGTTTTGTGTGTAGCATTCTAGTTTTTGTGTTATCAACATGTTGGTGGTATTTTAGAATGCAAAAATTAAATCTTTAAATCTTTGCTTAAATATGTATAATTACCACATCTATCTCTAGGTCATCGTATCATGTTCTAAAATTTTCATCTTGTAAACAAAGATGACTTAGCTGAAAATGCCAGAATTTTACGGGAGTACAAGTGGTTGGCTGTCCCAATCTTTACGTTTTTGAAGGCTCTTTCAGTCATTAGGAACAAGGAAGCGCACCCTAGTCGGATGTAGTTTGTAAAAATTCATAGCTACAGCATCTGCTGTATAATACTTTTGCTGCATTTCACTGATGGAACCTGGATGCCGAGATCTCTCTTTTTTTTTGACAGCCGAGGTCTCTTTTTTAGTTGGTTATAATCTTGCATGTTTTTTAAGTAGAAGCATCTTTTTGAATTGCAACCGTTTACATTGTACAAGTACTGTTCATTTTCGGTTTCTCATTCTACCACAGTTAACTATAGAGATGCCTTTCTATCAATGGGGAGCTAAAGCCCAACCCATGGAAAAAAAAATCCAAATTTTACTCTTTATAAATCTCAAATTTATTGTAGTTTTGTGTTAATCTTAGTGTAATAGCCCATGCTATCAAACTATATTGTACAAAAGTATATGTAACATGAAACTTAGCCCCCGCCATTATAATTTTCTGGTTCTGCCACTGTTTCTGGCAAATCGTTTACTCATTCTGCTTATTCTTTGCAGGTTCTGATTATGCATTTGGTGATCTTATAGCTGCATCTGGAATAACAGATGAGATGTTGGATAGTTTAATTGCACTGAGGGACTTTGAAGGCATTCAGGGACTTCCACCTCTCTTTGAAATAGAGAAGCAGCTATATGAGAGGAGTACTAAAAAGTCCGTCAGAGCTGAAATGTGGCGCCAAAAACAAGAGGAGCTTTCCAAGGCTCGTGTTAGAACAGTAGATGATAAAGGAAGGGCTTATGGAACTGGAAGAAGGAAATGCAGCATAGCACGTGTTTGGATCCAGCCTGGTGATGGAAAGTTTGTGGTGAATGACAAAGAGTTTGATGTTTACTTCCCAATGCTTGATCACCGGGCAGCTTTGCTTCGACCTTTCTCTGAAACAAAAACTTTGGGCTTGTGGGATATCACTAGTACTGTTAAAGGAGGCGGCACTACAGGTGAGTACTAGCTAGCTACTGGAATTCTTAGCTGGTTCTTTCCTTTGCATTTTATATTATGAAATCGTGAATGAGTTGACATGACAATATTTTTCTTATTCTGAAGTAGTAAAAAATTCTGAAATCTAACTGTCTCTGATTCTCTTAAAGAGATAATGACTTTTCTTTTGCTTTCTTTCCATCAGCTTTGACATGGTTGTAAAGGGTATTTACGTGTTTGCCACCATCAAGTGGTTTTCCATTTAAGATCTTTAGGAAAAAATGTAATGTTTAGCCAGCGGATTTGCACTAGCTAAACATATTTATGTTAATTTTCCCAGTGCACTCTAAATTTCTAGTGTATTTTACCTTGCTGTAGATTAATACTCTTTGGAACTTTGCAGGTCAAGTTGGAGCAATCCGATTGGGCATCAGCAGAGCATTACAAAACTGGGAGCCTGGATTTCGCCCAGCCCTAAAACAAGGTCTAACTTCTAATAACAGATTGATGCTTCTTAATTTTGGTTTACTGAGTCCGACCATTTGCATGCCCTGTTAGTAGCAAAGCCACATAATTTTCTCCATAAGTTGGTCAAACTTTATTTATCAACTCGTCATTCAACATTTTCCATGCAATCTCATTAGTTATAAAGAGGCGTTGCTTCTAACCCTGTTTTCAATACTTGTTCAGCTGGTTTTATGAAGAGAGATCCAAGAGTCGTGGAAAGGAAGAAACCTGGTATAAAGAAAGCTAGAAAGAGTTTCCAATGGGTCAAACGTTGACCATTTTGTCCCTTTTATCTATGGCCTCAGCTATACAGCATTGCAGCTTTCTATCTATACAATACAAAGCTAATAAGTTTCATCTCTTCTGTAATATGGCTTGTAGTCCCCATCATTGCTCCAGCGCGTCTTGATGTTCTAATGTGTATCATCTTCCCCACCTTTCCTCGATGACATGATGATTTTTGTTCGAGCTCACTGCTGCCGATTCTTTGTTTTATCTTTTGTAACATGCGGGCAGAAAATCACTAGATTTTCAGTTGATATATCTTACTTTAGCTTTGGTAGTGGATTCTTGGAGTTAGATAAACATATATGCATTGTGTTGAACGCTTCAGAAACTAGCACTGAATTCAGGAATAAACTTTGAGATAATTGAAGCTTTGGTAGTGATTAATTCTTGATTTTTTATTGTGAGTAGGAAGTGTTTCTTGTTCTTGGCTGATCTTGCAACTGTTTGCATAATTTTGAGTGTTTTGACAATATTTATTGAGAATTATTTTCTCTGGCTCAAATTGGAGTTTGTTATGCTATTTTCATTTATTTTGTTTGATACTACCTCTGTTTCGTTGATAGTGAGCTCACTGATTATCATGATATACTCGGTATAAGACAGTGGACTCATTGTCAACGAGACATTGTGAGATGAACTATACTATACCCTTGCGACGTTGAGAACTAATTTATTTAAAATATATCATCCCAATAGTTATATATACAAAAAAATACATAACTTTAAACGTCCAAATAAATGTTGTAAATTTATATTTCCGTTCATCTCATTATTCTTGTCTCGTTAGTTAAATGTGTTTGTGGTATAAAATACTAAAGTGATTGCATAAATTAGAGAGCTATTAAAAGTGTATTATGATTTTAGGCAATTTGATCAAACTTAGCATGATTGATTAAATAAATGGCAAACAAACAAAGCCTAAACTCCGTGTCGTAGACGCGTATTCGAAAGCATAAGAGCGAGCTTAGACATTGACATTTAATTTTTTTTACAGTCACAAATGCGCCAATAACCAATAAATGCCTCTTTCTTAAGGCCGCGTTTGGCCCCTCCAAAATTCGATATTTCAACAAAAGGCAAACCTCCTCCCCTCGTATTATTTTTTACCTAGGAAAGCCCTTCCTTGGCTAGTCATTCCACTGGCACAGACCAAATTTATACCTTTAAATTTGTTCACTCTCTACATTTCCCGATCTGCCCCTATCATTCCGAATGTCAATTTTGCTTCAGTGTTTTCCTCGAGTGATTTCTACTGAGAGCAGTGATTACTAGTGCAGAGTCAGTTGAAATTCGGCGAATAATTTATGCCACACATACATATAGCTAGGGATTGGAAAATATTATTATCAAGTTATAATTGAAATTTCATGAAGGAGATGGTTTGTGTTTTTTTTTTTTACTCTTCTTTTTTTTTTTTTTTTTTTTTTTTTTTTTTTAAGCATTTGACTATTAATTTAAAGGCCGCAACACGAAAGGCCCAAACTTGAAACATTTGATCTGAAACATAACCTCCTTCCACTAAGTATTGTCACAAAGTCAAGTATAGTATGTCCATTTGGCAATAAACCGACAATACTAATAGTAAATAAAAAACAAAATGAAACATAGTAAAAGGGTAAGGGAGAAGTGATATGCTAGTCACCTTATGCTACACACCTTCGTTGGCACCTCGTATTCGACATCATTTTGTTCGATTTTTTCAATTGTAATATATTCTAATACCTTATAAATTAATATTGAAATCACTAGATACAAAAAAATTATAAAGATCAAAGCTCGATTAATTTATTATACTCTTTTTGAACTTAGAAGAAAAAACGAACAAAACGAGCATTGATAATTTATATTTATTAAAATCCGTGACGAATGGGGAATTTTTTTTAATCAGAAAAGAAGAAAGATTTATTCAAAAAGCAAAGAAGGTACGCGAAAGCCTAAAAATAAAGTACAAAATGAAGGATGTGGAGCCACCAATCAAGGACAAGAAAATAACATACTTGGGTTGTCAAGGCAAACGAATAAAGAAAATTTTCTCGAAAGAGCATTTCTTATCGCACCCCAACTCCGAAGTTTGTTTTTCAGATCGTCCCTAATCTTCTCGTTATTCCAACTAGTGTTCTCAATAACCGCCTTATTCCTCCATTTCTATAGAATTCAAACAATACATATCTGGATAGTAGTTAGTTACAAACTTATTCCCAACAATAGTTTGAAGGATGCTCAAATTGTGTGCGAAAATAGTCCTTCAATCCAACCATATAAGGCTAACCATATTTGTAGAGTCTAGCTGCAATCAATGAGGAAATATGAACCGCTCACTTCCTTTTCACCGTAGAGGGCACTCTACCAAGTCGAACACTTTTCTCCTCCGTAAATTTGATCGGGTTGGAGTGAGACGGTCCCAAATCACTCTCCAAGTTGTTACAATAGCTTTGGGAGGAGCAGTATTTATCCAAAGAATGTCAAAAACCAATGAACATTCTTGTAAACATCTTTGTGAATACATGTCTCGCCGAAATGCTTCTTAGTATGAAGAGTGAAGAAGAATATGCACAAAATGAAATAACATGACAACAGTTCAGTTAGATAATAACACCTACTAAAATCTGACAAATTAATACACTATATATTACTCCTATCTTAATTCTGTGTCGGAAAAAACTTATCCCTTCATGAGTGGGGCGGATGGAGTATTTGAATAGTAGAAATTTCAACAATGATGATGTACAAAATATGTTTCTCCACTTTTCTTTAACTTTTCCTTCTAAGTTACAATGAAGCAAATACTCTTTCATCCTTAGCTTACAACCTATTCATTACTTTAACATAAGTTAGAGAAATTTACACACGCTTTATAAAAAGGTTAAATTATCATACATATTTTCTGTTCTCACTTGTGAAAAACTATAAGCCCCTACCAATTAGGTTCAATTTTCACACAATTCCTTATACATCAATTAATTAATTAGTTTCATTTTGAAGCAAATTCAATATTTTCTTGTCTTTTCAATCAACCCCACGAAAGTCAAGAGGATTTACAATCATCATTCATCTCATAAAGCTGGATGAAGATCAAGGTTCATTTGGGAGGAATCAAGAACTTGTTCATATGCAATTGTAAGTTTTTTCCCTCTCATTTTCAAAACGAGAGATCTTCAATGAAACACTTTAATATTCGATATGGTTTGCAAAGTTCTATTCAAAATAACCGAGAGAATATTTTATTTCATTCATATTTCTCACTTTATTCTCTCTCATGCCATTTCATTTCAGCGACCCAAACCCAGACTCAGACCGATGACCCGAACTCGGAAATTCTAGACCTCCGAGAAGAATATGCTAAAGCTTTCCGTACATAATCTTATACCGATTTTTGGACACACGTTCTTGCCCTAAACAGAGGCCAGCTCACCCCTCATCGAAGTCTCGGCTCCACCACCGCGGCTCGGCTCCCTTCCTATCGACTCTTCGCCGAGAATCTTTTGGATCCGGATCAGTCCACCGTAAAACGGATCTTGAGCACGACCCGAATCAACCTGAAAATCTTACCCCTCATGACTGATTATTTTTCAAATACGTCCGATGCTTCTCATTTATGCAGACTTCTACTCAAAGACATTGACTACATGAGGCGAAAATTTAGGTCCTTCAAAGATCTGACCCGCTCTTGCCTAAACGGGTCGGGCCAGAAAATAGACCACTTGCCAGAAAATAGACAATCTCGACATCTCTGATGACATCATTATGATATCATAGGGAATTGATATCTTTCCAAAAAGAATGACAGTTGATTTTTTAAAAAAACTATAATTACGTTAAAAGATCTTTGGCCTTCGGAATACTTCAAATGCATTAGAGAATTATCAATGTATGTGAGTCTGTGACGATTCTACTATCATGATAGTATGCAAGATGTTATATTGTTATGTATACTTGTTTCATCTAGCATAACCTGATAATCAATCCGTAGTGAGGCAAGGTGACCAAATGGCTCCCCTTGAAGATGAAGCTTATGGTAGTACCGCCCCTGAGACTGTACATGTGTCTCGAGGAGCAAGAGATTCCTTTCTGATCACATTTACCACACTACCAATTCACTACCAGTTCACTCGACAACTCATTGCGGATTTGGTCAAAAAATTATGGACATGCACGGATCATAACTAAGAATAAATTTTCACGAGACTTAGCGCACCTGGCCACCGGACTCTCTTTTTAATGAGTGACCCAGGTTCGATCCCTTCTATCGAATTTGGGAGATATAAGGTGACTTGGAGAATTTCTAGGACTTTGGAAGCTTGATGTACTAACATATAATCTAACAACTAGCAATGCCTAAAAAAAATAATAATAAATAAAAAAATAAAAGTCGAACGAAAATCCAATAGAGTAATCCAAATTTATCCAGTCGAATGTAGTTGGGCCTAAAGTAAGCCCACGGCCCATAAATTAAATCCCAAAATTTCCATTTTCTGCTAAACCTCTCGCGATGCTTGCTCGGTTAATCCCCAAATCTTCCCAATTCCATCGATGTCTAACCCTAATTTCTTCGCGCGCGCATTTCTCCAGCACTAATTTCGCCGCCCCAATTCCCTCCATCCCGAAACCCCACCGTTTCTTCTCGCCTCAGCCTCCGCATTTCCGTTTCTTCTCCACCGAAGGGAACAACGACGACGATGATTCCCCCGCATCGACTACCGATTTTTGGAAAATGTCGTCGGACGGCGGTGAAGATATCGACTCCCTTTTCTCGGTGGATCCAGTTAATGCTCCAGGAGTCGACGATCGGGGCGGCGATGGGATGAAGGGCGAGGGTTTTGGCGGTGGAGATTGGAATGGCGCGGATGCTGGCGGGGGTGATATTTTTGCGGAGGCGGAGGGGTTTGGTGGAGGGGATGAGGAGGGGGCGGCTGAGGATTATACGCCGTGGAGTTTTGGGGCCGAGGAGAAGGAGGAGCAGGAGGTTGATTTGTTCGGAGGCGTTGAAGAAGGCGCTGAAGTAATGGGGTTCCAAGTGGAGGAGAAGAGTCTGAAGGAGAAGCAGCTCGAAGCGGAGGAGAAAGCTTTGACCTCTTTCCTCAAATGTGGGTTGTTTAATTAGTTTGTCGAAGGTATCTTAATCATTTCTGAAATTATAGATTTGTTACACTGTGTTAGAATACTGAGATATATCACCAGATTATTATGAATTGGAATTTATTTGTTCTCTGGCATGTATGGGTGTAAGTAGCTGGGTAGAGAGGTTCTTAAGGCTGGATTGTGATGCTATTATAATAAATGTAAATGTTGTGTTTCGTATCTTGCTTGTTTGATTGAGTTCGTTACTATTTAGAAACAAAGTTGCCATACTGCTGTTTTGGTGTTGAAAGAAAATTATTTGATTCTAATTCATGAATAGTTCTTATGTTTCTTCAAAGAATACCTGTGTGCCCGTGCTCTCCATTGTTAACATGTTGGTGGTATTTCAAAATGCAAAAATCAAATCTTTAAATCTTTGCTTAAATATGTATAATTACCACATCTATCTCTAGGTCATCGTATCATGTTCTAAAATTTACATCTTGTAAACGAAGATGACTTAGCTGAAAAAGCCAGAATTTGACGGGAGTACAAGTGGTTGAATGTTGTCCCAATCTTTATGTTTTTGAAGGCTCTTTCAGTCATTAGGAACAAGGAATCGCACCCTAGTGGGATTATATTTCATTACGGTGATGTAGTTTGTAAAAATTCATAGCTACAACATCTGTTGTATAATACTTCTGTTGCATTTCAGTGATAAGTGATAATGTACTGCATGCTGGAACCTGGATGCCGAGGTCTCTTTTTTAGTTGGTTATAATCTTGCATGTTTTCTAGTAGAAGCATCTTTTTGAATTGCAACCGTTTACATTGTACAAGTACTGTTCATTTTCGGTTTCTCATTCTACCACAGTTAACTATAGAGAAGCCTTTCTGGCAAATCGTTTACTCATTCTGCTTATTCTTTGCAGGTTCTGATTATGCATTTGGTGACCTTATAGCTGCATCTGGAATAACAAATGAGATGCTGGATAGTTTAATTGCACTGAAGGACTTTGAAGGCATTCAGGGACTTCCACCTCTCTCTGAAATAGAGAAGCAGCTATATGAGAGGAGTACTAAAAAGTCCGTCAGAGCTGAAATGTGGCACCAAAAACAAGAGGAGATTTCCAAGGCTCGTGTTAGAACAGTAGATGATAAAGGACGAGCTTATGGAACTGGAAGAAGGAAATGCAGCATAGCACGTGTTTGGATCCAGCCCGGTGATGGAAAGTTTGTGGTGAATGACGAAGAGTTTGATGTTTACTTCCCAATGCTTGATCACCGGGCAGCTTTGCTTCGACCTTTCTCTTAAACAAAAACTTTGGACTTGTGGGATATAACTAGTACAAAATGAGGATGTGGAGCCACCAATCAAGGACAAGAAAAAGAAACAATTTTGCGATTTCTGGATGATTAATTAAAGCTGCTGAGCCATTTCCTAGTGGATTGAACTTTATGTATTCATACATTTTCTGTGGTCAATTAACCAGATTTTTCTTGATTAATGGGTGATAAGTAATTTTTTTTCCTGATTAAATTCATTTCCTGTAGAATGAAGATGGGACGAAAGTCGAGTACAGAGTTTGGAATCCATTCCGTTCTAAGTTGGCTGCTGCCATCCTCGGTGGGGTTGATAATATCTGGATTGTGAGTTTACCGATCTTCTCTCATGTGGTTTGAAATTTAACTCTGTGCTTAAGTTTCATGCCCTGTTGTTTTGAAATATTCAATTTCTTATTTGGTTAAGAAACCCGGTGCTCGTGTGCTTTATCTTGGAGCTGCTTCAGGAACTGCAGTCTCTCATGTTTCAGACATCGTTGGTCCTGTAAGTATTAGTTCTCAAGTTTCAGCCCGCATTTCCATTGAAGTTTATTCAGCCAAGCTGATTACATTTTATTTTGCTTTTTTCGAAAGAATGGGGTGGTGTATGCAGTTGAATTTTCTCATAGAAGTGGTAGAGACTTGGTGCATATGGCAAAGCAGCGTACTAATATTATCCCCATTATTGAAGATGCCAGACACCCTGCAAAGTACAGAATGCTTGTTGGCATGGTTGACGTTATCTTTTCTGATGTCGCTCAGCCCGACCAGGTCTGGATTCTTTACAGTTTTCACTTTTCTGGATATTTTCCTCTCTATGAGTCATATATGGATGTGTGTTGTTATTTTCATAATGTAGATATTTTGCCAAGCATGTGCTTCTTGAAGTGTCGAGGTTTTCTGGATACTTACATAATTGCTCTGACCTTTCTCTCTTATATTTTTCGAGAAGATGATTTTCTATAGATCCGTTTTTGTTAGAAGCTAGCAGTTCCTGGTCGTTATTCGTTAATCACTCTTTCTCCTGTTGGTCTCTGCACTTTTCTTTTGAATTCATATGGCTAGGCAGATGATGATTTTACTCGGATTCCCCTTCAAGACATCTTGAGTGATGCAAAACTCGAGTTTCTGATGCTTTAATGTTTTATAATTTTGTAGAACAGTTGTGTACTTGTGTGTCTTGTTAGGGGGTATTTTCTTGGTTGGCGTCAAATGCATCTAGTCCGAGCCCCCAAAAGATTTTTCTGCGTAATTTGGTAAATTGCATGTTTACATTAGTCACATTACTAAAAGATTTTAATGTTTTTTTCTCTGTCAGTTTAAAAATTGTGATCAAATGATGAATTAACTCGGATTCCCCTTCAGGACATCTTGGATGATGTGAAAACGAGTTTCTGATGATATTTTGTGATTTTATTTGTCTAAGTTTGGATGTGTGTTTTTCTTTGAGTTGCTATCTTATGCAACTACCTCCAAGCCCCATACAAGCTTATTTTCTTCTATTTTTACTCATAAAATTTGAATATTTACATCATTGTAAACTGTTCAATGATATTTCCTCTGCTCCGGTTAGTTTCTACGTATTCCATTTTTTACTTTTATTTTTCATTACAAAACTAAAGTAAATCAAGGAGGGTCGTTCCCCTTGGTTTTCATGTATCTGCTTGCATTATTCTTAATCTATTTTATATTTATAGCCAGATGATGATTTAACTCGGATTCCCCTTCAGGACATCTTGGATGATGCAAAAACGAGTTTCTGATGCAAATTTTTAATTGTAGTATAGTTATCTCTTGTGCTTTGTTAGGGTTTAATGCCTTGCTATCTTTGTTGCTATACGTATGAAGTCTTTTTTGCACCGCCTTCCTTTAATATGCTACATTTTAGAAGAAATCTGACTGCATTTTAAATATGCCGGATTCGAATGAGGAATTTTGGGTGAACCTATGCACTATAAATCTAGTACACTACTGAATATTTGCTTGATTAGCAAATAGACTATTTTTTGTACATTTCCGGATGACTATTTAGGGGATAGAGGTAACAGATAAGGTGACGGCGATTTGATTGTGTTAAATAACGATGCTAAGTATTCTTATTACTAATATATGTCTGCAGGCAAGAATATTGGCTCTAAATGCATCCTACTACTTGAAAGAAAGAGGCCACTTCGTTATTTCAATTAAGGTTCGTACCCGTCAATGGTACTTGTGTAGTTGATGCGATTTCACAACAGCTATGAGTATTCTTCTCTTACCGAAGAAAATTTATGTCTTCTTTTGGTACTGCACTTCTTCCCATTCAGGCAAACTGCATAGACTCGACAGTCCCTGCAGAGGCGGTGTTTGCACGGGAAGTGAAGAAGCTGCAGGCAGATCGGTTCAAACCGGCTGAGCAGGTTACTCTCGAACCCTTTGAACGAGACCATGCTTGTGTTGTCGGTGGCTATCGTATGCCAAAGAAGAAGAAGACCGCTACCTAGCCTACTTTTCTTCACTGTGAGTCAGTTCTCGTCGGGTACCATCCGTATCGAGCTGCTTTTCTTCTCCATAAGAACCATGTAGTATATACTAGCGATGATACAACATAAATAGTGCTCTAGTATATAATGGCGATGATTCAATGCATGTATATCAACATAAATATTGTGGTTGGGAAGAAATACAATGTTGAACTATCATCTTGCTTGTGTTTCTTCAATTCGTTCAAGCATTGCACGGTGAGATTCTTTCGAATCCCTCTTTCGTTTTTTTTGAAAGAATTGACAGGAAATTTAAATGCAGTGCCATAGAAGGTACGAACTTGAGAATGCTTGATCACAGTTAGCCACCCCACTTCCTCATTCGTTCCGTTGTCTGCTCCACCTGCAAAAGGTCTCAGGCATTAACCCCTTACCGCTCAACTAAACTGACACATGCTATTTTGTTCGTACGAAAGACTAACCTCCTTGTTCCAGTTGGTTTTGTGAAGTAATATTAAGAGCAACACCGTTTGCAGTGCCAATCCAGCAATCATGCCGCTCCAAATTCCCTATAAACACAAGAAAACAATTACTCTTGTAATTTAAATTTCACAAAATGCAAAACTTTTACTAATAGTAGGAAGAAATTATTATTACCATAACTCCAAGATTGTAGGTGTAACCAAGAATGTAACCTAAAGGGAGACCAAATACATAGTAGCAACCCAAGTTGATGTATGCAACCTGAGCTTGCCAACCTCCTCCGATGGCGACGCCTGCATGTTAATAAAGATTCTCACCTTATGGCAGCATTCACTCCCACAAACACCATGGTCTCCCACCCATCAATGTTCATGCTGATAAAAATCAAGAAATCCAGATCCACCAAATGTTAATAACAATAGTGTACCGAAAAAACGTGCTTCTTTCATGATCGGATCGAAGCCTTACCAAATCGAAAGCGAACCAACCGAAGTGACAACATCATCAAGATTGCCAGCAAGAACAACAATACTCATCACATACCAAATCTCCAAGCACATCATGATGGCGGACGCCAACGACAGCCTCACAAACGCCCCAATCTCGCGAAACGCACCCCACGTGAACCCGCCCCAACTATCCCCACACCAACCAACCACATAAACGAACTGCGCGGTGACAGTCATCCAACTACTGAGATCAAGAGCCAGAGCTTCACCAGGTGCACCTAAGCCAAAGACATCGACAAAGAGCCAACACAGCAGAGCCTGTGCAGCGAGGCAGAAGCCGGCGATCCAAGCAAGAACGCCGACTCTGCTCTGTGCTTGGAGGAACTTCTGTGTGGGGAAGGCAACACAGAGAGAGAACAGTTGAGGAATGATGAGAAGAGTGTAGAAGCCAGAGAGCTTTGCTATTTCATGAGGCTGGCCTATGAACTTGAGAATGGGGGCGGCGAATACGTAGAGAGGCGAGATGAGGAGGGAAGAGACGAAGAGGACGAGCATCGATCGTTGCATGTAAACACCGAGCATGTCGATCTTTCCGGCACCGAATGCCTGTCCGCATAGAGTTTCAAGAGCACTCCCCATTCCTAGCTGCAGAAGTTAAATGCAACAACTTGAAGAAATCAAGATTAAGCAAGAAGGTGTGTGTTATTAGTGTAGTGCAAGTATATTCTGTAAAGATGTATAGCTCATCAATTTAGATTTTAACTATCTGTAGTTTTGCATGCCTTTAATTTGAGGAACGTATAGTAGTATTAATCATCACATATGAAAATGGTTCACATTTATACCTATCTAGGCTCCCCAAAACATATATACTTTCTCATTTCATGTTATCTAAAGAGAAATGACACGCTACTCTCGTATCGTACCTTCGTCATTTTTTCACTTTGGTATTGCTCTTTTTTTTTTTTTTTTTTTCTTTCCTTTTTTTAATACTCTAGTATCTCATAAATTAATGTCGAAATCGTCAAATCTATGAAATGCATAGAAATCGAAACTCCATATGTTCATTTTTCTTTTTAACTTCATGTTGTGACGGATTAGGATTAAAGAGCGATAAACAAACAGAAAAGTAAAGACGACACAAAATTACGTGGTTCACCATCTTATGTTGGCTACGTTCACGGACAGAAAATGAGAACATATATTATTAGGTGACTAGGTTACATATTACATAATATGTCTTTACAACAATATATAGCGAAAAGAGCATAATAGATGAGCTCAGCATGGCGCCCGTAAATCCCAACAACCCTCTGCGTACCCGAATATAGGTACATGAAATATCAACACTTCAAAGACTAATAATAAGACAAATTGAGTTTTGGTGTTTAATTATTTTATAACTATATTAATTTTTAAGATATTAGAATTTAATATAACAAAAATATTATAAGAAAGTAACATCAAAATGAAAAAACGATGAAGATTCCCATGGGATTACTATATCATTAATTTCTCTATCTTTATATTATAATGACATACCCCTCTGTTTTTTTATAAGTCCTTTTTTTCTCAAACAAGAGAATTAAGAAAACTTAATGATTATTCTTTTATGATCAATTTTTTTCTCGTAAATCAAAATTTTCATATAAAAATAGAACTTCGCCATGATCGAAACCAAAATTGCTATATCAATGATTCTGAGTCGCTTTTCGTTCCGACTATCTCCTTCTTACGTGCATTCTCCTTTTGCGGTCTTGACTCTGCAACCTCAACGCGGCCTTCCATTGATTTTCCGAGCTCTCGACTCATAAACAAGCACCGTAGTACTTTGTTTTGAAGCTACTTCCTCCAGTCTATTTTTGTTTATTATAATAAATTCGGCCTAAATAAAAAAGTGTCATTACCGAGTGGACTTTAATAATCGTAAATTGGATGAATGGTGTATATAACAAGAATATAATATAGTATAGGAGTATACAACTTTGATGTAATTTTGTATTTTTGTACTTGTTATAAAACTTTGTGATATAAAATATATTAACTAATTCTTCAATAATCATATATGTATATACTCCTTTCATACCGACGAAAATGGTCGAAATATGTGAGACAGACCAACGTACATTTCAGTCAGACGCTTCATGTTTGTCGGGGCGGAGGGAATGGTATAAATGATTTGACACGGATGGACTATTTGGGTGATGAATTTGAGGAATTGAAGGTGGTTGTACCAGAATCAAGAATTTCTTTGACAACTAGGTTTCTTGCTCTGTTTATGGTCATGAAGCATAAGTATAAATGTTCTTCCAACTCATCGAGCTGTTCCATGAAGCTTTGGTTATTCTTCTTCAGCTGGCAAGCCACTTCTTCACTGGCTTGGAGCCGATCGTCTCTTCTCTGCAGCCACAGCTGCACTAAGCCGTCCACGCGCTCCAGCTCGTTGTTGAGCCGAGCCACCAGCCGGCTCACGGTGTCCAAGTCCCTGATCAGTATGTAAGTCCCCTTAGCCGCCGTGTCGAGCTGAGCCGACCACCTAGCCAGCTGCTCCACCGAAAACAGCTCGAGCGAGCCGGCCATCACAGCCGGTGCCGCCACCATCATCACGAGAGCGTGAGCCGCGACCACCACCACCAGCGAAGCCGTCACGGCCACGAATAGAACGGCCGAGCCGAACTTGAGCTTCTTGAGCCGACGGAACCTCGATCGCATCTTGTTGCGGCGCGCCTCGAGCTGCTTGAGCAAGGCGGAGGAGCCGGCTTGCACGGCTTGGAGGCGGCTCATAGACACGCCGATCAGCGAAAACGGGTTGGATCTCGAGAATATGGTCACTCGGGTCACCACTACGGGCAAGTGGTCTATTTTCTGACCCGACCCGTTTAGGCAAGAGCGGGTCGGATCTTTGAAGGACCTAAATTTTTGTCTCATGTAGTCAATGTCTTTGAGTAGAAGTCCGCATAAATGAGAAGCATCGGACGTATTTGAAAAATAATCAGTCATGAGGGGTAAGATTTTCAGGTTGATTCGGGTCGTGCTCAAGATCCGTTTTACGGTGGACTGATCCAGATCCAAAAGATTCTCGGCGAAGAGTCGAATGGAAGGGAGCCGAGCCGCGGTGGTGGAGCCGAGACTTCGATGAGGGGTGAGCTGTCCTCTGTTTAGGGCAAGAACGTGTGTCCAAAAATCGGTATAAGATTCTGTACGGAAAGCTTTAGCATATTCTTCTCGGAGGTCTAGAATTTCCGAGTTCGGGTCATGGTCTGAGTCTGGGTTTGGGTCGCTGAAATGAAATGGCATGAGAGAGAATAAAGTGAGAAATATGAATGAAATAAAATATTCTCTCGGTTATTTTGAATATAACTTTGCAAACCATATCGAATACTAAAGTGTTTCATTGAAGATCTCTCGTTTTGAAAATGAGAGGGAAAAAACTTACAATTGCATATGAACAAGTTCTTGATTCCTCCCAAATGAACCTTGATCTTAATCCAGCTTTATGAAATGAATGATGATTGTAAATCCTCTTGACTTTCGTGGGGTTGATTGAAAAGACAAGAAAATATTGAATTTGCTTCAAAATGAAACTAATTAATTAATTGATGTATAAGGAATTGTGTGAAAATTGAACCTAATTGGTAGAGGCTTATGATTTTCACAAGTGAGAACAGAAAATATGTATGATAATTTAACCTTTTGTATAAAGCGTGTGTAAATTTCTCTAACTTATGTTAAAAGTAATGAATATGTTGTAAGCTAAGGATGAAAGAGTATTTGCTTCATTGTAACTTAGAAGGAAAAGTTAAAGAAAAGTGGAGAAACATATTTTGTACATCATCATTGTTGAAATTTCTACTATTCAAATACACCATCCGCCCCACTCATAAAGGGATAAGTTTTTTCCGACACAGAATTAAGATAGGAGTAATATATAGTGTATTAATTTGTCAGATTTTAGTAGGTGTTATTATCGAACTGAACTGTTGTCATGTTATTTCATTTTGTGCATATTCTTCTTCACTCTTCATACTAAGAAGCATTTCGGCGAGACATGTATTCACAAAGATGTTTACAAGAATGTTCATTGGTTTTTGACATTCTTTGGATAAATACTGCTCCTCCCAAAGCTATTGTAACAACTTGGAGAGTGATTTGGGACCGTCTCACTCCAACCCGATCAAATTTACGGAGGAGAAAAGTGTTCGACTTGGTAGAGTGCCCTCTACGGTGAAAAGGAAGTGAGCGGTTCATATTTCCTCATTGATTGCAGCTAGACTCTACAAATATGGTTAGCCTTATATGGTTGGATTGAAGGACTATTTTCGCACACAATTTGAGCATCCTTCAAACTATTGTTGGGAATAAGTTTGTAACTAACTACTATCCAGATATGTATTCTTTGAATTCTATAGAAATGGAGGAATAAGGCGGTTATTGAGAACACTAGTTGGAATAACGAGAAGATTAGGGACGATCTGAAAAACAAACTTCGGAGTTGGGGTGCGATAAGAAATGCTCTTTCGAGAAAATTTTCTTTATTCGTTTGCCTTGACAACCCAAGTATGTTATTTTCTTGTCCTTGATTGGTGGCTCCACATCCTTCATTTTGTACTTTATTTTTAAGCTTTCGCGTACCTTCTTTGCTTTTTGAATAAATCTTTCTTCTTTTTTGATTAAAAAAAATTCCCCATTCGTCACGGATTTTAATAAATATAAATTATCAATGCTCGTTTTGTTCGTTTTTTCTTCTAAGTTCAAAAAGAGTATAATAAATTAATCGAGCTTTGATCTTTATAATTTTTTTGTATCTAGTGATTTCAATATTAATTTATAAGGTATTAGAATATATTACAATTGAAAAAATCGAACAAAATGATGTCGAATACGAAGGTGCCCACGAAGGTGTGTAGCATAAGGTGACTAGCATATCACTTCTCCCTTACCCTTTTACTATGTTTCATTTTGTTTTTTATTTACTATTAGTATTGTCGGTTTATTGCCAAATGGACATACTATACTTGACTTTGTGACAATACTTAGTGGAAGGAGGTTATGTTTCAGATCAAATGTTTCAAGTTTGGGCCTTTCGTGTTGCGGCCTTTAAATTAATAGTCAAATGCTTAAAAAAAAAAAAAAAAAAAAAAAAAAAAAAAGAAGAGTAAAAAAAAAAAAACACAAACCATCTCCTTCATGAAATTTCAATTATAACTTGATAATAATATTTTCCAATCCCTAGCTATATGTATGTGTGGCATAAATTATTCGCCGAATTTCAACTGACTCTGCACTAGTAATCACTGCTCTCAGTAGAAATCACTCGAGGAAAACACTGAAGCAAAATTGACATTCGGAATGATAGGGGCAGATCGGGAAATGTAGAGAGTGAACAAATTTAAAGGTATAAATTTGGTCTGTGCCAGTGGAATGACTAGCCAAGGAAGGGCTTTCCTAGGTAAAAAATAATACGAGGGGAGGAGGTTTGCCTTTTGTTGAAATATCGAATTTTGGAGGGGCCAAACGCGGCCTTAAGAAAGAGGCATTTATTGGTTATTGGCGCATTTGTGACTGTAAAAAAAATTAAATGTCAATGTCTAAGCTCGCTCTTATGCTTTCGAATACGCGTCTACGACACGGAGTTTAGGCTTTGTTTGTTTGCCATTTATTTAATCAATCATGCTAAGTTTGATCAAATTGCCTAAAATCATAATACACTTTTAATAGCTCTCTAATTTATGCAATCACTTTAGTATTTTATACCACAAACACATTTAACTAACGAGACAAGAATAATGAGATGAACGGAAATATAAATTGACAACATTTATTTGGACGTTTAGAGTTATGTATTTTTTTGTATATATAACTATTGGGATGATATATTTTAAATAAATTAGTTCTCAACGTCGCAAGGGTATAGTATAGTTCATCTCACAATGTCTCGTTGACAATGAGTCCACTGTCTTATACCGAGTCTATCATGATAATCAGTGAGCTCACTATCAACGAAACAGAGGTAGTATCAAACAAAATAAACGAAAATAGCATAACAAACTCCAATTTGAGCCAGAGAAAATAATTCTCAATAAATATTGTCAAAACACTCAAAATTATGCAAACAGTTGCAAGATCAGCCAAGAACAAGAAACACTTCCTACTCACAATAAAAAATCAAGAATTAATCACTACCAAAGCTTCAATTATCTCAAAGTTTATTCCTGAATTCAGTGCTAGTTTCTGAAGCGTTCAACACAATGCATATATGTTTATCTAACTCCAAGAATCCACTACCAAAGCTAAAGTAAGATATATCAACTGAAAATCTAGTGATTTTCTGCCCGCATGTTACAAAAGATAAAACAAAGAATCGGCAGCAGTGAGCTCGAACAAAAATCATCACGTCATCGAGGAAAGGTGGGGAAGATGATACACATTAGAACATCAAGACGCGCTGGAGCAATGATGGGGACTACAAGCCATATTACAGAAGAGATGAAACTTATTAGCTTTGTATTGTATAGATAGAAAGCTGCAATGCTGTATAGCTGAGGCCATAGATAAAAGGGACAAAATGGTCAACGTTTGACCCATTGGAAACTCTTTCTAGCTTTCTTTTTACCAGGTTTCTTCCTTTCCACGACTCTTGGATCTCTCTTCATAAAACCAGCTGAACAAGTATTGAAAACAGGGTTAGAAGCAACGTCTCTTTATAACTAATGAGATTGCATGGAAAATGTTGAATGACGAGTTGATAAATAAAGTTTGACCAACTTATGGCGAAAATTATGTGGCTTTGCTACTAACAGGGCATGCAAATGGTCGGACTCAGTAAACCAAAATTAAGAAGCATCAATCTGTTATTAGAAGTTAGACCTTGTTTTAGGGCTGGGCGAAATCCAGGCTCCCAGTTTTGTAATGCTCTGCTGATGCCCAATCGGATTGCTCCAACTTGACCTGCAAAGTTCCAGAGAGTATTAATCTACAGCAAGGTAAAATACACTAGAAATTTAGAGTGCACTGGGAAAAATAACATAAATATGTTTAGCTAGTGCAAATCCGCTGGCTAAACATTACATTTTTTCCTAAAGATCTTAAATGGAAAACCACTTGATGGTGGCAAACACGTAAATACCCTTTACAACCATGTCAAAGCTGATGGAAAGAAAGCAAAAGAAAAGTCATTATCTCTTTAAGAGAATCAGAGACAGTTAGATTTCAGAATTTTTTACTACTTCAGAATAAGAAAAATATTGTCATGTCAACTCATTCACGATTTCATAATATAAAATGCAAAGGAAAGAACCAGCTAAGAATTCCAGTAGCTAGCTAGTACTCACCTGTAGTTCCGCCTCCTTTAACAGTACTAGTGATATCCCACAAGCCCAAAGTTTTTGTTTCAGAGAAAGGTCGAAGCAAAGCTGCCCGGTGATCAAGCATTGGGAAGTAAACATCAAACTCTTTGTCATTCACCACAAACTTTCCATCACCAGGCTGGATCCAAACACGTGCTATGCTGCATTTCCTTCTTCCAGTTCCATAAGCCCTTCCTTTATCATCTACTGTTCTAACACGAGCCTTGGAAAGCTCCTCTTGTTTTTGGCGCCACATTTCAGCTCTGACGGACTTTTTAGTACTCCTCTCATATAGCTGCTTCTCTATTTCAAAGAGAGGTGGAAGTCCCTGAATGCCTTCAAAGTCCCTCAGTGCAATTAAACTATCCAACATCTCATCTGTTATTCCAGATGCAGCTATAAGATCACCAAATGCATAATCAGAACCTGCAAAGAATAAGTAGAATGAGTAAACGATTTGCCAGAAACAGTGGCAGAACCAGAAAATTATAATGGCGGGGGCTAAGTTTCATGTTACATATACTTTTGTACAATATAGTTTGATAGCATGGGCTATTACACTAAGATTAACACAAAACTTCAATAAATTTGAGATTTATAAAGAGTAAAATTTGGATTTTTTTTTCCATGGGTTGGGCTTTAGCTCCCCATTGATAGAAAGGCATCTCTATAGTTAACTGTGGTAGAATGAGAAACCGAAAATGAACAGTACTTGTACAATGTAAACGGTTGCAATTCAAAAAGATGCTTCTACTTAAAAAACATGCAAGATTATAACCAACTAAAAAAGAGACCTCGGCTGTCAAAAAAAGAGAGAGATCTCGGCATCCAGGTTCCATCAGTGAAATGCAGCAAAAGTATTATACAGCAGATGCTGTAGCTATGAATTTTTACAAACTACATCCGACTAGGGTGCGCTTCCTTGTTCCTAATGACTGAAAGAGCCTTCAAAAACGTAAAGATTGGGACAACCAACCACTTGTACTCCCGTAAAATTCTGGCATTTTCAGCTAAGTCATCTTTGTTTACAAGATGAAAATTTTAGAACATGATACGATGACCTAGAGATAGATGTGGTAATTATACATATTTAAGCAAAGATTTAAAGATTTAATTTTTGCATTCTAAAATACCACCAACATGTTGATAACACAAAAACTAGAATGCTACACACAAAACCAAACCAACGAGCTCATCTCCGCCATTATAGACCACCAAAAAAATGAGCGATCATCTCTACTTAACAAGCATAAAGCATTGCTACAAACAACAGACTACACCTACTGCAAGATTATAAATTGTTACGAAAAAAAAAAAGGAAAATCTCTTGATCAAAGTATTCTTTTTGATTTACAGAGGAAGAAAGATAGGAAGAACCCAACATTCATTAACTTTCCGAATATATACATAGCCATTTGATTATTCATCAACACCCAGAGCTTGAAAAGAAACCCACGTTGAATGATCCTTCATTCTATATAAATATATTTCATTCATTCCATGTCTAGCATACGTGAACATCCTCTAAACGGATTCGCTTTGAAGTTGATTGAATGTGATCTCTAAAAAGAGACTCATGACGAAAGTGTAATTAGTTACTCTTTCAGAATATGCTCATAAAGCTACTCTTTTTAAGCGAATTTTTTACTCTTTATATGCTAGTATACATGTAGTTCGACTGTAAATTTTAAGCCATGGTAAACTAAATATAACTCATGTTTAAGTCGGTTATGAAAAAAGGCCCGATTGTACGAATTCGCACAGGGCCCTCGATATGTTAGCCCCGCCCCTGCTGCAAGTAACAAAATGCATGGATGTTTTACACAGCAGCTCCAGCCTTAACAACCTCTCTAACCAGCTACTTAAACCCATACATGCCAGAGAACAAATAAATTCCAATTCATAATAATCTCAGTATTCTATCACAATGTAACAAATCTAACACCATCATTTATCAGATTACCGCAATCAATAATTTCGGAAACGATTAAGATACCTTCGATAAACTAATAAACAACCCACCTTTGAGGAAAGAGGTCAAAGCTTTCTCCTCCGCTTCGAGCTGCTTCTCCTCCAAACTCTTCTCCTCCGCTTGGAACCCCATTACGTCAGCGCCTTCTTCAACGCCTCTGAACAAATCAACCTCCTGCTCCTCCTTCTCCTCCGCCCCAAAACTCCACGGCGTATAATCCTCAGCTGCCCCCTCCTCATCCCCTCCACCAAAGCCCTCCGCCTCCGCAAAAATATCACCACCGCCAGCATCCGCGCCATTCCAATCTCCACCGCCATAACCCGAGCCCTTCATCCCATCGCCGCCCCGATCGTCGACTTCCGGAGCATTACCGGGATCCACTGAGAAAAAGGAGTCTATATCTTCGCCGACTTCCGACGACATTTTCCATAAATCGGTAGTCGATGCGGCCGAATCATCGTCTCCGCTGTTCCCTTCGGTGGAGAAGAAACGGAATTGTGGAGGCTGAGGCGAGAAGAAACGGTGGGGTTTCGGGATTAAGGGAATTGGAGCGGGGACATTAGTGCTGGAGAAATGTGCGCGAGAGGAAATTAGGGTTAGACATCGATGGAATTGGGAAGGTTTGGGGATTAACCGAGCAAGCATCGCTGCGTCGAACGAGGCACAGTAGGGAGGAGAGCTGAAGAAGAAGAAGAAGAAGAAGAAGAAGAGGGTTTTCAGAGCTAAAACGAAAATTTGGGGATTTAATTTTATGGGCGTTATATTTTTTTCAATCACGGCCTTACTTTTGGCCCAACCACAATCTACTGCAATGGCTAATTTTTGTGAAATTCATTTTGATTACTTTTCGTTCGACATCTTTTATTGCACTATTGAATGCTCTACAATCGACATTAGGGGTGAGCATTCGGGTTTCGGATCGGGTTTTTCGTAAAATTTAAAAACCGAAAAAATTTCGGGTTTTGAAAAAATAACCCGAACCCGAACCAAATTACCAGAAAACCCGAACCCGAAAAACCGAATTTAATTTCGGTTTTTCGATTTTTCACCGAAATATTTTTAAAATTATTAAAACATATATGTATATTGGTTTATTAATAATTATCTATAGTACATTGCATAAAACATGTCTCAAACACTGTGAAAATATATAAATTTATAATTCATTATAACTATTATAAGAAATATGTATATAAATAAAATATAAATAATCATTATAATAAATAGATAAATATATAAAAATTTATTAATAATTATAATAAATAATAATTCGGTTTTTCGGGTGTTAAGAAAAAAACCCGAACCGAAACCCGAAAACCGAATTGTCCAAAAAAAAAAACCGAATTAATAATAAAATCCGAATAACCCGAACCAAAATTTTATTTCGGTTCGGGTTTGGTTCGGGTTTCGGACAATTGTGCTCACCTCTAATCGACATTATGAGATACTATCTCCACCTCACAAAAGTAGTTCTAGTTTGACTTAACACAAAAATTAAGGAAAACGAGAATGTGTAGTTGTAATTAATTTTGGGAGAGAGAGTTAATTGTAGCCAATTAAGTATTATTATCATTTATAGAAAGTTGACTAATGTATGAGACTAACAAAAAGGAAATCCTTTTATATATAATAGCAATGCGGATTCGGAGCACCACGTTCATTCACATGCCTACATGGCGCATCCTATGCTCCCCATTCCTACTTATCTAAAAATTCAATTTATTTATAATAAAAATATTATCAAATTATTTGATAGTTATTATTATAAATAATTATATAAACAATAAATAACTAAATCGATATTATTATAATTATATATAATAAAAAAACCCGTAATCCCTCATCCTAGATACTTTATATCTAATAGTACGTTGTATCTAATATTTAATGTTACTAGTGCAATACCCGTCGAAATTCGACAGGATTCAATTTATTTCGTGATTTTACATAAAATTTTAATGAAAATACATAATTTTGTATATTAATTAATTATTTCAAGCACCCCGTTACTCGTGGTACTATGAAATGAGTTAGTAAATTAATATTTTTACGATTATTTCATCCCGTCAAAATTTGACATATATCACTTTATAATGTTATTTTAATCAAAATATAAAATTAAATAAAATATATTAAGCCGCCCCGTTTTTATTTTAACTAAAGCACCCTTCAGATGGATATTTTTGACCAAATAAAAAGGGATAGTTAGGGTTATCATTTCTGAAATAACTATATAGTTTTACTTAGTCACGCCAAAATTCGACTCTATATTGTTAATTTTAAGCAAAATATAAAAGAAAAATATCAAAATATATCAAGTCACCCGTTGTTTGTTTCGATGAAACTGATAAAAAAGTTGTATTTATTTTATATCTAAAGCACCTGTCGAACATGTATATTGATATAAAAATGTGTCGATAAAGGCTAACATTTCTCAAATAATTATATGTGGTATGAATGTCAAACCTCACGTTATTTATTATAACAGTTATTCTCCTCAAAATATATAAACTTAGAGAAATAGATTATTACGAATTCTTATAAATTATTTTAATCTGCCCGTTACTTGTAAAATTAAAAAATAAATGTTAAGACGTAATATCACAATTTTTCGATTAGCTCATTGCTCGATATCACGTTAGCATGAATAGTGCAAATTTGTCCGTTAATTTTTTTGTTAGCCCGTTGTTCGATATAACGTTAGCATGAATAGTGCATATCTGCCCGTTAAATTTTCCGTGAGCCCGCTGTTCGATATAACGTTAGCATGAATTAGTAATGCATTTCCTCACATCAAATATGAATTTTGGTGAAGATACATGATCTATTTATATATGTACTTTGTCACTAATTCTTGTAAAAATCCTATATAATCAACGTGGGACAATTGATAGTGAATAGATTTAATGATTATTACTTGGTAATTAAAAAATTAGGGTAGTTTTTCACATATAAAAATCGTTTGATTTTTGTTTTTGAGATTTTTACATTAATTATGTAGTTTCTCAAATTAAAGATGAATTTTGGTGGAAATATATGGATATATTTATATAGGTAATCCATTGTTAAGTTTTTGTAAAAAATCGATGTGGGACAGAATTCATGATTATTACTTGGTAATTAAAAAATTAGGGTAGTTCGAAATTCGACGGGATTCAATTTATTTCGTGATTTTACATAAAATTTTAATGAAAATACATAATTTTGTATATTAAATTAATTATTTCAAGCAACCCGTTACTCATGGTAATATGAAATGAGTTAATAAATTTCATATTTTTACGATTATTTCATCCCGTCAAAATGTGACATAAATCACTTTATAATGTTATTTTAATCAAAATATAAAATAAAATAAAAATACATTAAGCTGCCCCGTTTTTATTTTAACTAAAGTACCCTTCATATGGATCTTTTTGACCAAATAAAAAAGGATAGTTAGGGTTAACATTTCTGAAATAACCAGTTTTACTAAGTCACGACAAAATTCAACTCTATATTGTTAATTTTAAGCAAAATATAAAAGAAAAATAACAAAATATATCAAGTTACCCGTTGTTTATTTCGATGAAACTGATAGAAAGTTGTATTTATTTTATATCTAAAGCACCCGTCGAACATGTATACTGAAATAAAAATATGTCGATAAATGCTAACATTTCTCAAATAATTATACGTGGTATGATGTTAAATCTCCCGTTATTTATTACTCCCTCCGTTCCACTTCACTTGTCCTCTTTCTTTTCGGCACGAGATTTTATGCGTAGTGTTAAATTGAAAAAGTAATGAGTCCACATCAAAAAGTAAGGGTTAATTTTTGCCTTTTAATGAAAGAGGACAAGTGGTATGGGACGGACGGAAATAGTATTGAGGACAAGTGAAGTGGGACGGAGGGAGTACAACAGTTATTCTCCTCAAAATATAAACTTAGATAAATAGATTATTACAAATTCTTATAAAATATTTTAATCTGTCCGTTACTTGTGACAATTAAAAAAAAATAGTTCAAACGTAATATCAAAAATTTTCGATTAGCTCATTGCTCGATGTCACGTTAGCATGAATAGTGTAAGTTTGCCCGTTAATTTTTCTGTTAGCCCGTTATTCGATATAACGTTAGCATGAATAGTGCAGATCTGCCCGTTAAATTTTCTATTAGCCCGTTGTTCGATATAACGTTAGCATGAATTAGTAATGTATTTCCTCACAACAAATATGAATTTCGATGAAGGTACATGATCTATTTATATATATAATTTTGGTGGAAATATATGGATCTATTTATATAGGTAATCCATTGTTAAGTTTTTGTAAAAAACCGATGTGGGACAGAATTCATTGTGAATAAATATAAAATAAGCCAAATCAATGAGAATATTCGAAAATATTCAAGAAAATCATACGCGATGCCACGTAGGATCGGGATCCATATCGGTATTATATATATATTGATACTACCTAGATACGTTCCATTTAATTATAAATAATTTATATAATTATAAATATTATCTAATTATAATTATATTATTTATTTATAATCAAAAGGTGGATTAAAAAGTTCAGATGACGAATTTGAGGGGGGTGTATTCATTGTGAAGTTTGCAGGATTTTTTTGGACTTTTAAAATCTAGGGGTATTCAATTTGGATTTCTAAAAGTCATTAAAAATCCTGAGGTATTCAATATAGATTTTAAAAAGTCTAATAAAATCTCTAGGTATTCAACATTCTACTGACTTTAATTCTCCATGGACTTTGTCTGATTCTCTTCCAAAATTATATAAAGATTTGCCTCACCCAAATCTCTCCCGACGAGCAGAGATTTCAAAATCTCCCACTTATTCATTTATTCATTAATTTAACCATCGCAAAAACCGTCGATGCCGCAGCGCCGGCTGCTGTTGTCCGCCGTTTCTCGATCAAACGAACTACGTAAACTGGCGAGGAAGAGTGGAATGCTGCGTGGGAATTCAACACCAGCTTCTCCCTCCCTGCTGCGGCGGAAGACCCCTAACTACAATCTCCTCTTATTAGTCGGAAGAGATCGAAGTCGAGACCCAGACTTTCATGGAGGATATGAGCGACAATTGGGACTGCAGGAAAGGCAAATCGGCGATGAAGGGGTCGATCGGAACGCGATCGCCGGAATTCTCAACAAGTTCCTCCCCTCCTCGTCTCTGTACAACTTGGAGAATAATAAGAGGGACTATCGACTAACGAAGCAGACACCTGTAGGAAATCGAAAACTCTAGATTCATGGAAACGTGTGAGATATGTTGCAGAGGGAAGAAGACATTTTGTTCAAGAATTTGAGGGAATTCATTTAAAAATGTCAAATCCCCTATGGTATTTGTATTGTAATTTGCTCTGCATTTAAATGATTCTCAGCTTGCGAGCTATACAAATATTTAGCCGAAGTAGGTTGATAGATGGAGATATAAGATCAAGTTATTGGCCCGAATGGAATAAAAAAAATGAAAGAATGACTAACTAGTGTATCCAGTGAATCGAACCTAACCTTCATCAAAATGGAGTTAGAAAGGTAAATGAGGTGCCGGAAGAATTTGGAAATCCATATAAATCAATAAAAGAAGTGTATTCCACAATCCTATCAAGTCTATACAAATCCATACAAATCAATAAAAAAGTCAATCAAACTCTACATAGACTCTATAGATTTTTAAAATCCACGTACTTTTAAAGTCCAAAAAAATCCAACAAAATCTAAATTGAATACACCCCCCTGAATTTGCCAAAATCCGGATTTTAGATCAAATTTAGAAAAGATTCTTGCTTTATTGAGTCTTTTAATTAAATCTCTTTTATTAGGAATTGGATATCGAATCCATTTTAAGCATTCATTGAGTGGTTTATAATTAATGACAAGACGAGGAACTCCTCTTTCCTTTTCTGCCTGATTGTTAACATAAAAGGCAGCACAGGACCAAGGAGACTTTGAAGGTCTTATTAATTTTTTATTAAGAAGAGATTTTATTTCTTCTTTACAAGTATTTAACAATTCATGATTCATTTGAATTGGTCTAGCTTTTGTTGGAATATCTTTTTCGTTGAAATTAGGAATATAGGGCAGATATACTTCATGTTTCTTTCTATCCCAGAAAGCATTTGGTAATTCCGATCGATAGAAACCCCTCAACCTCAATTATTAATAAGGCTATTAATACTAATGATTTACAAAGAGAAATTAATGATCTTAAAAAACAAATTAATTTACTCAATAAAGAAATCAATACCCTTCACACGAAAGATTTAGAATTAGAAGCAAAAATTGCTTTATTAAAAACTATTCCAGAAGATATTCCTGAAAGTTCTAATAATAATTAATGAAAATTTTAATAATTTCGAAGACTCTTCAGTACTTAATATTAATCAAATAACTTTTCAGAAATGGTATTCTATCATTACTCTTGTTGTTGATGATTTCAAAATAAATGTTTCCTGTTTAATTGATAGTGGAGCAGATCAAAATTGTATTAGAGAAGGATTAATACCTTCAAAATATTATGAAAAAACTAATGAAAGATTAATAGCAGCAAATGCTACTCCTCTTAACATCAAATATAAATTATCTAATGCACATATTTGTAATGATAATTATTGCTTTAGAACTCCTTTTATATTAGTCAAAAACCTTAATCAAGATGTTATACTTGGAAATCTTTTTCTAACTACCATTTATCCATTCAAAGTAGATGGACAAGGAATAACTACAAATATTTTAGGAAATAATATTTCATTTAAATTTCTTAATCCTATTAACCTGATGAAATTAAGGATAAAACTCAGTTACAAAGATTTTTAGGGTGTCTTAATTACATATCTGATTTTTTTCCCTAAATTAAGAATCATATGTAAACCATTATTTCAAAGGCTTCAGAAAAATCCTGTACCATGGAGTGATATTCATACTAATATTGTAAAACAAATAAAATTAAAGGTTAAATCTTTACCTTGTTTAGGTATTCCAAACCCTGAAGCATTCATGATTATTGAAACTGATGCTTCTGATATAGGATATGGAGGTATTCTTAAGCAAAGAATTATGCATTCATCTGCATCTCATACAGCTCATGTCTCTAAAGAACAACTTGTTAGATTTCATTCTGGAATATGGCTTGGTCCTCAAAATAATTATTCTACTATTAAAAAGGAAATTCTTTCTATAGTTTTATGTATTTCAGCAATGCCCATTTCTTGTAATGTATTGAGTATTTCATATTCGGATTTGCCATCTATATTCCATTCATGTATTGATTGGCCATCATATTTTGAACCACTTTTAAATTGATTTTGTTCTTCAAATTGAATATCTGGAGGAGTATGCCTATTATTATAATAAGGTTTTGTTCCAGATTTAAAGTGAATTTTATTGATTTCTTCTTCAGGTTTATCATTGTCAACGCAATTGATATTTTTTATTATCCCTGATGTTTCTCCAATTCTTTGGGATATTTTATCAATGAGGTTATTATTAAAACTTTGTAATTTACTCTCACTTTTTTCAGGAAGACTTCTTGGTATAAAATGAGGATTTGAAGTTGTATTAGGAAAATTATTAGTGTTTTGATTATCAAGTTTTATTGATACATTATCTAATTGTTCTGCGATTGTATGCAGAATTTGGTTTGAATAATTATTTTGTTCATGAAGTTTTTTAATATCACTCATTTTAGGAGTATCGTCTCCTTCTCTTCCTGTTCTGAAAGGAGTTGCAGAGATTTCTCCATTAGGAACTTGTATTTTAATATTTTGTAAAGGAGGATGAACAGCGGTAATAGTACTACCTGTTTGGAGTTTCCATTTTTTGTAAAGACTAGTTTGAACATTAACTTGTCCTATATCGTAAATATTTTCATTAATATCATTAAGTTTGCAATATCCTTCAAACCAATCTAATATAGGAATATTAGATTTAAACTTATGTAATCCTTTTATCCATTCTTCTTGAATTTTATCTCTAAAAGGTTTTTCCAATTTTAAGAACCATTCTCTTCTATCCTTTTCTTTTGGATCATTAAATTCTCTTTCAAGATATTTAAAATTTATTAAAAAATAAGCATTTTGAATCATATTAATCTGATCTTCCATTTGAGAAACAGTTGGAGATCCAGGATGAGAAAATTCTTCATTATTTTGATAAACTGAAGGAATAGGAGTTTTATAATTAACTTAATATTTTGAAAATTAGATTTTGAGCTAGAACAATCAGAAAAAGAGTTCCTAGAAGTGGTTTCTTGAATTCTTATAGAAGGTCTATTAGGTTGCCTAAAAGAGTTAAATCTAAGTAAAACTCTTCCATCACTATCTTCTTCTATTTCAGAGATTTGACGTCTTTCAATATTTCTCGGGATTTGAGGTGTTTGGATTATGAATTCATTAGGAATTGTAATTTCGTTCCATTTAAGTCTTTTAGGGACGAAATTTGTTGGGCTGTCAGCTTCGATTTGAAGTATAACAATTTCTTCTTTTGAAGTTGGAGTTAGTAAATATTTTGGATTTAATTGAGAAGACATGACTCTGAAATAAATACGATAAATAATAGCAAAATTTTTGCATAAATTTCTAAACTCGTTTCCTTGAAGCTGAATATCTAAGATAAGTGAATCTTGAATTAAGGGATCTGTAAGATCTATTGAATAATTAGGAGCGCAATTAAAATATATTGGACCGTTGCAAATATTGGTTTGAATCATAGCTAAAAGAGAAGTTTTATATCTTTTTAATCTATTGTCTCTTAAAGCAATATAGACGGGAGCATCTACTCCTATATGAACTAAAGGTTTGATCGCAACTTGAATCATACCAAAATGAATATATCTAAAGCCTTTTTCTAAATATTTTTTTAATAGAAACATTTGACAACAAAGGAATGCTTTGAAATTCTTCTTGAAGTGAAATAGTTTCTTCATTAGTTTTGATAGAAAAAGCGGTTTTGAAATCAAAAGAACCAACATGGTTTCAATTTTTTGTTCAGGAATATTCCAATTTGAATAATTATCAGGTATATTAATTTCTCTAGAATGAACAATACCAGAATTATTCATATTATTGTTTTTGGAAAATAAGCTTCTTAATCTAGACGCCATTATACTATTTAAATATTCAAACGTTCTTACCTTAAACTGGTGTTTCAGGGACCACCTACTGGGACCACCTTACTCAAGGCTGACCAACAGATTTCACAGGCTGACCAACTAAAGACACAAGAGATCGATAGAACTTTGATAGTTAAATAGTATGTTAGAATCTAAATAAAGATACTTACTACCGGAACAATAAAATGAATGGCTCTGATACCATAATAGGTATCCAGGATAATAAAATGAATGAATGCCATGAAGTGCATGGAGTCATAGTTATGCAGCAAGTATAGAAGCTTGTTTTTCAAAAATCTTTAAAGTTTTTTGATAATTAAAAAGAAATTTTTGAAAAAGTCTATTATAATAAAATCTACGGCTTAAATTATCAATTAAATCTTGAATTATATTTTGGAAAGGACTATAAATTAAATCTTCGGGATTATTAATTAAATCTTCAGGATTGTTAATTAAATCCTGATAGTATTTAATTTCAAGTTTAACTCATTGAATTTTTAAGAAAATATTTTTTCTGTAATGAGTATTCAAAAGATAATCAAAAGGTGGATTAAAAAGTTCAGATGAATGACAATTACAAATCGAATGATCTTGCATAAAATTGAAAGAGAAAATTGAAAATAAGATTCAAGATATTATTTGAAATATTACTTGTAAAAATCCTATATAATCAACGTGGGACAATTGATAGTGAATATATTTAATGATTATTACTTGGTAATTAAAAAATTAGGGTAGTTTTTCACAGATAAAAATCGTTTGATTTTTGTTTTTGAGATTTTTATATTAATTATGTAGTTTCTCAAATTAAAGATGAATTTTGGTGGAAATATATGGATATATTTATATAGGTAATCCATTGTTAAGTTTTTGTAAAAAATCGATGTGGGACAGAATTCATGATTATTACTTGGTAATTAAAAAATTAGGGTAGTTCGAAATTCGACGGGATTCAATTTATTTCGTGATTTTACATAAAATTTTAATGAAAATACATAATTTTGTATATTAAATTAATTATTTCAAGCAACCCGTTACTCATGGTAATATGAAATGAGTTAATAAATTTAATATTTTTACGATTATTTCATCCCATCAAAATTTGACATAAATCACTTTATAATGTTATTTTAATCAAAATATAAAATAAAATAAAAATACATTAAGCCGCCCCGTTTTTATTTTAACTAAAGTACCCTTCATATGGATCTTTTTGACCAAATAAAAAAGGATAGTTAGGGTTAACATTTCTGAAATAACCAGTTTTACTAAGTCACGACAAAATTCGACTCTATATTGTTAATTTTAAGCAAAATATTAAAGAAAAATATCAAAATATATCAAGTTACCCGTTGTTTATTTCGATGAAACTGATAGAAAGTTGTATTTATTTTATATCTAAAGCACCCGTCGAACATGTATACTGAAATAAAAATATGTCGATAAAGGCTAACATTTCTCAAATAAATATACGTCGTATGATGTTAAATCTCCCTTTATTTTATTACTCCCTCCGTCCCACTTCACTTGTCCTCTTTCTTTTCGGCACGAGATTTTATGCGTAGTGTTAAATTGAAAAAGTAATGAGTCCACATCAAAAAGTAAGGGTTAATTTTTGCCTTTTAATGAAAGAGGACAAGTGGTATGAGACGGACGGAAATAGTATTGAGGACAAGTGAAGTGGGACGGAGGGAGTACAACAGTTATTCTCCTCAAAATATATAAACTTAGATAAATAGATTATTACAAATTCTTATAAAATATTTTAATGTGTCCGTTACTTGTGACAATTAAAAAAAAAAAAAAGTTAAAACCTAATATCACAATTTTTCGATTAGCTCATTGCTCGATGTCACGTTAGCATGAATAGTGTAAGTTTGCCTGTTAATTTTTCTGTTAGCCCGTTATTCGATATAACGTTAGCATGAATAGTGCAGATTTGCCCGTTAAATTTTCTATTAGCCCGTTGTTCGATATAACGTTAGCATGAATTAGTAATGTATTTCCTCACAACAAATATGAATTTCGATGAAGGTACATGATCTATTTATATATATAATTTTGGTGGAAATATATGAATCTATTTATATAGGTAATCTATTGTTAAGTTTTTGTAAAAACCGATGTGGGACAGAATTCATTGTGAATAAATATAAAATAAGCCAAATTAATGAGAATATTCAAAAATATTCAAGAAAATCGTACGCGATGCCACGTAGGATCGGGATCCATATCGGTATTATATATATATTGATACTACCTAGATACGTTCCATTTAATTATAAATAATTTATATAATTATAAATATTATCTAATTAAAATTATATTATATTATTTATTTATTTATTTGTTTATTTATATAATTATATAAATTGTATAAAGTGCTTCATATTAAATATTAACGTTAAAATTGATTATAACTATGTGAGACTCCCTTTGACATATTTTATTTATTAAAATAAATAACGGAAACGGGCAGCTTGACTTATATTGATATAATTGACATTTTCTTTTTATTACAATAAAAAATATTTTATTTTAAATATCACTCTTATAAACCTACTTTTATTATCACAATTAACAGGCGGCTTGAAATAATGATACGACGAGATAAAACCAATATAAAATAAACAACGAGCGACTTGACTTATTTTAATATTCTTCTTTTATTTGATTACAATAAACAACAGACAGCTTGACACTCTTATAAACCTACTTTTATTATCACAATTAACAAGTGGCTTGAAATAATGATACGTCGAGATAAAACCAATATAAAATAAACAACGAGCGACTTGACTTATTTTAATATTATTCTTTTATATTTGATTACAATAAACAACGGACAGCTTGACATATTTTAATAATTTCTTTCATATTTTTTTCCTTAAAAATAACGTTATAAAGTGATTTGTACCGAATTTTGACGGGAGACAAATACAAGTATACAGCGGAGTATAAGTTGATAATGTAACAATCATTATTAATACCTATAAATAACTATCATTAAATTAAGTATATAAGTAGATATATCATAGTTTTTATGATATATTGTTAAAATTGATTATAACTATGTAAGACTCTCTTTAACATATTTTTTTATTAAAATAAATAACGGGCGTTTCACTTATTTTGATGTAACGACATTTTATTTTTATTACAATAAACAACAGGCTACCTAAAAGCAGTAATGTAAAGTGATTTATATCGAATATTGACTTTAAAATTGATTATAACTATGTGAGACTCCCTTAGACATATTTTTTTTTTATTAAAATAAACAAAGGGTGGCTTAACATATTTTAATATTTTTCATTATCATAGTATTGTATATAATTAATATTTACAAATATATGTATTTTAGATAAATAAGAATGACGGATGTAGGAATTGACACGTATGCATGTCGATTAACGTGGTGGTTCGAAACAAACATTTTAACTTATTTTGATATAACGACATTTTCTTTCTATTAAAATAACAACGGGTAGCTTGACACAATTTAATATTTTTCATTTATATTTTACTTTAAAATAACGTTATAAAGTGATATGTATCGAATTTCGATGGGATACAAATGCACCTATCTTTAAATTTTTTTTTTTTTTTTTTTTTTTTTTTTTTTTTTTTTTTTTTTTATAAACACGAGTAACAAGAGACTCTATATTGACATTTTGTTTTTATTACAATAAACAACATGCTACGTGAGAGTCTCTTTGACATTTTTTGTTTGATAAAACTAAATAGCTGGCGGCTTGACATATTTTGACATAAATGTCATTTTCCTTTTATTACAAACTCTTTTTGACAAGAAAGGCGCATCATCATGCTCCTGAGAAACATTAATACATCGAATGAACTTTACAATAGCACAAGGATGATGGTAACAAAATTTGGAGACCGTGGAAGCGAATCCGCTTTCAAGAAAAAATGATGGCAAGAAGTTTCCAATTGCAAGAATGACAATGACTGCATCGGATCAAATTAAGTCACCGGTTATGTTTCAGAGGAGGAAATTTTCACTTTTTGTTTGCTTTGCTATGACGATAAATAAGAGTCAAGGACAATCTCTGTAATAACCCGTATTTTTAAATAATAGAAAAATAAATAAACAAATGAATTTTCTAAGTAAAAATATATTTTCTTGGTTATAAATATATTGGTTATAAATATATAGCCTTAATCGGCTCTCAAGAAGGAACACGGCCCTCATCATCGTCCCAATGCAAGAGACCCTCATCCACTGCCACGCCGTTCCGCCATACGCGACGACGTGCAGTCCATTTGACGGGCCGAGACACCACACGGCCTCTAGCAAACTCCAACGGAAACTCCACCAGCTCCTCAACGTGACCCTCCACAAATGGGCGAAGTAAACTAACATAAAATACATCATGAATTTTACTACCTTCCGGCAGCAACAACCTATACGCCACTTCACCAATCCTCTCCGTGATTGAAAACCATAATACCGCCGTGCAAGCTTTTGAGATAGAGGTTTTGCTACCGAGTGTTGTCGATAAACTTGTAATTTCAAAAGCACTCGTTCGCCCACCTTGAATTCGACATGCTGTCGATGTTTATTTGCCGACTCCCTCATACGTTGTTGTGGTTTAGCTAAATTCTTTCTCAGCCATACCAAGAGATCACCCCGCTGCCGAATGACATCTGCCACCGCTGGTGCCGCCGCCACGAGAGATGGTGGCTCTCGTCCGTAAAGCGCTCGGTAGGGTGATGTGCCCAATCCCTCATGATGAAAGCAATTGAGGGCCAATTCCGCCCATGGGAGAAAATTAGTCCACTTTGTTGGACGGTCCGATACAAATGCTCGAAGGTATTGCTCCAAACCCCTATTTCGCACCTCCGTCTGGCCGTCCGTCTGAGGGTGATATGCCGTTGAGAATTCCTGCTTCGTCCCTGTTATGATATATATGGTAGTTAGTGTTAGGGTTATTAGGCCCGACATTTGTGTATATATATGTGCTCTTGTTCAGTTAATGAGATGAAGTTTTTCCCCTTTCTTTGATGTTTTACTTTTAAGATAACATGTTATCATGAGCTCTAGGTTCTAGGGTTTTCGATTTTGGGGGGGCTGATTTCGTATTAAAAAAAAAAAAAGTTGGATGTGAAGAATGCTTTTCTTCATGGCGATCTCAGTGACACAATCTATATGGAGCAACCGCCGGGATTTGTTGCTCAGGGGGAGTCTCATAAGGTGTGTCACCTTCGTAAGTCATTATATGGTTTGAAGCAAAGTCCTCGTGCGTGGTTTGGCACATTTGCTCGTGCAGCTGAGGCGTTTGGCTTGAAGCAATCAGTATCTGATGATTTTGTTTTCTACAAGCGTTCTGATAGTGGTCTTATTTTATTGGTGGTGTATGTTGATGATATTGTAATTACTGGAAGTGATTCTGGAGGGATTGCATCTTTGCGAGCTTTTCTGCCTACTCGATTCAATACTAAGGATTTGGGTGAACTCAAGTACTTTCTTGGTGTTGAGTGCTTAGAAGCAAGAAGGGTATATTCTTGTCTCAAAGGAAATATGTACTTGACTTGCTATCTGAAACAGGTAATTTGGGTGCTAAGCCATGTAGTACTCCAATGATTCCTAATATGCGGCTTACCAAAGACGGTGTGCCATTTGAAGATCCTGAGAGATACAAGAGATTGGTTGGTAAGTTGAATTATTTGAGGGTAACGCGTCCTGACATTGCGTTTTCAGTTAGTGTGGTAAGTTAGTACATGGCGTCTCCTACTGTTGACCATTGGAGGGCGGTAAAACAGATTTTGTGCTATTTGAAGGGAGCACCAGGACGTGGGATTGTGTATGGTGATCATGGCCATGATAGAATTGAGAGCTTTTGTGATGCAGATTGGCAGGAGCAAAAGATGATAGAAGATCTACTTCAGGATATTGTGTGTTCTTTGGTGGAAATTTGATCTCGTGGAAGAGCAAGAAGCAGAAGGTAGTTTCTCTCTCAAGTGCAGAATCTGAGTATAGAGCAATGGCTAAGTCGACATGTGAGATTTTGTCTGTTCATAAATTTCTGAATGAGGTAGGAGTAAAAGTCTCAATGCCAGCTAAGTTGTGGTGTGATAACAAATCTGCTCTTCATATTGCTTCTAACTCTGTCTTTCACGAGCGAACCAAGCATATTGAGATAGACTGCCACTTTGTTCGTGAGAAGATTAAGAATGGGGTGATTACTACTGGTCATATGAAGACTGAAGATCAGTTAGGAGATTTGTTCACGAAAGCTTTGAATGGGGTTAGGATTGATTATCTTTGTAACAAGCTTGGCATAGTTAACATCTATGCTCCAGCTTGAGGGGGAGTGTTATGATATATATGGTAGTTAGTGTTAGGGTTATTAGGCCCATCTTATTAGGCCCGATATTTGTGTATATATATGTGCTCTTGTTCAGTTAATGAGATGAAGTTTTTCCCCTTTCTTTGATGTTTTACGTTTAAGATAACAGTCCCACTTAGACTCAATAAGTTCTCCCACACTTCACTCAAGAAAACGGGATCCCTATCTGAAATCAACGTCTTCGGGAAGCCGTGGTGTTTCACAACAGTATCTACGAACAGGTTGGCGACACGCCAAGCATCGAACTTGCTCGGTAACGGTGCGAAGTGAGCGTACTTCGACAAGCGATCTACAACCACCATAATTGCCGTGTAACCCCGCGATTGTGGAAGACCCGTGATGAAGTCCATGGAAACGTCTTCCCACACATGCGTCGAGATCGGGAGAGGTTGCAATAGGCCGGCAGGCCTCTGAGTTGAGTACTTCGTTGTTTGGCAAAACGAAGCACGCCTCTACGAACTTCTTAACATCGTTTCTCATCCCCGGCCAATAGAAAACCGCGGCCAAGCATCAGAGTGTACGGTCAACCCCCGGATGGCCGGCATATGGGGTTGAGTGGTGTTCATATAAAAGTGCTTGATTCGCCACCGAGAAAGCCGTCACGAATCAGGCCGTCATCTTTCCTAAAATTCACGGCTACTCTACCCTCACGAATCTTCGAACGTAACTCTTGAAGATCTGGAATCGTACGTGTGTCCTCTCAAAAAATATCCAAAATATCCGGTAAGGGTTGAGCCGCTGCTACAAAGAGTTCCGCTTCGTCTGTTGATCTGTGGTCGGCCTCATCGCGCCTCGACAAGGCGTCCGCCACTCAGTTGGACGTACCCGACTTATACTCTATTCGGAACTTATATCCCATAAGTTTCCGAACATACAATTGCTGATCGGGCGTCTGAATAACCTGTAGTAGTAACTCCCTCAAACTTTTCTGGTCAGAATGAATGACGAATTCCCGTCCCAATAAATATTGTCGCCACTTCTGAACGGCCTCTACTATCGCGTATAGTTCCTTGTGGTAAGTTGATGTCACACGGGCGACGTGGACCCAACTTCTTGCTGAAGAACGCGATCGGGAGCTTATCTTAAAGTAATACGGCCCCAATCCCAAAATTTGATGCATTGGTTTCCAAGTAAAATGTCTTGGAGAAATCCGGTAGCCGTAAAATGGACGCCGTCGACATTGCATCCTTCAACGCTCGGAAACTTTTCTCCGCCTCCGACGACCATAGAAATGCGTATTTTTTTAATAACTCGGTCAATGGTGTAGCTAACATGGCGTATGACGCGATAAAACGACGATAGTACCCCGTCAAGCCGAGGAATCCTCTCAATTTCTTAACTGACGTCGGAGTAGGCCATGCCACCATTGTCTCAACTTTCGCCGGGTCGGCCTTCAAATGTCCCTCAGTAATAATGTGGCCCAAATACTCCACCGTCGCACAACAAAAGGAGCATTTCGTAAATTTTGATGAAGAACCGATGTTGCTGTTGAATAGCGAATACCTCCCTCAAGTGTTCTGCATGTTCCGGCACAAAGCGGTTGTAAACCAAAATGTCATCGAAGAAGACGATGACGAAACGACGCATTAGTGGCCAAAAGATCTCGTTCATGGCCGATTGAAATGTCGACGGCGCATTCGTTAAGCCGAAAGGCATAACCAAGAACTCGAAATGGCCGTCGTGAGTTCGAAACGCTGTTTTCTATACATCCTCCTCGTGCATACGAATTTGGTGATAACTTGATCGCAAATCTAGCTTTGTGAATACGCGAGCCTCCCCTAGCTCATCGAATAACTCGTCTACCGTCGGGATTGGGAAATGATCAGCCACCGTCACGTTGTTAAGAGCCCGATAATCGATGCAAAAACGAAACGTCCCCTCTTTCTTATGAATTAGCAATACCGGCGACGAAAAAACACTGCAACTCCGCCGGATTATCCCCGCTTCAAGCATCTCCCGAACCTGACGTTCTATTTCATTCTTTTGGAAGTAGGGATATCGATACGGCCGAACATTCACCGGCTTGGTGTGGGGCAGCAAGTGAATGCGATGGTCGAAAGCCCTAGCTGGCGGTAACTCGGACGGGACGACGAAAACTGCCGCGTGCTGCAATATGGCGTCACGCACGACTGTCGGGATGTCGGCCGACAACTCAAGGCCGTCGTTGCTGTCTGAACTCGGGACTTCAACGGGCACAATCTCAAAACACTCTGCATCTCCATGGTGTAGCATAATTGCTGCTAACGTACTTGCCGACACCCGTCGAGGAGAACGGGGTGTAACCTTTAAACATATCGAACGTCCCCGGCTATGAAACTCTAACGTCCCGGAGTCGTAGTCGCTAGTTACTCGATGCAGCGCTCTAAGCCATGCCAATCTGAGGATCACTTCGGGACCATGTATAGGTAAGATATGCAAATCTAATGTCAGTGTATGGCCTTGTATTCGGACCTCCACGTTGGCCGCCAAATTCAAACACAACAAGGACTCCCCATTACCTACATAGACACGAAAAAGGCGAATAACCGTTAGAGGAAGCATAACTTTTTCAGCAATACGAGGATGGACGAAGTTGTGAGTACTCCCCGTATCGACAAGAATAGAAACTTCCGCGTTGCATAACGATCCTTGGAATTCCAACGCCGGTGTGCGAGGGCGGCCGTCCATACTATAGACGTGAGATAAATTGGCCGTTATCACCTCCGAGGCTGTCGCCGATGTATCCGGGTCATTTGGATCCCCTTCATCCTCATCATCGGATCCCATATATGCTAAGAAACGGCCCTTGAAAACATGGCCACTCGTCCACTTGTCGGAGCAATACCAACAAAGCCCTAATCGTGACTTTTCCACTCTCTCCGCAGCCTTCAACCTGACCACCGGTAATTTGGAGTAATCACGTAGCTTCGAACTGCTAGACGACGGTTGAGATGATGTAGGTGGCGCGGCCTGACTCGATGAGGGCGCGACCCTCGGTGCCTGCCGGTACTCTCTTCCTTGCCATGGGCGACGAGCTGGCGCGCTACTCCTATCACCCGACGCTTCAAACTCCAACGCAAGCGCCATAGCTGCCGCTACCGAGGTTGGATGCTGAAAATGGACCTGGTTTTTCATCGGGTTCCGTAGGCCACCCATATAGATTGGAAGCAACGTGGACTCCGCTACCCCATGGATTTGATTTAACATTCTCTCAAACTCCCGATTGTAGTCCGCCACTGATCCCGTCTGTGTCAATTATGCAATTAATTCAATATAATTGTAAAGTAATTAGGATCAAAACGGCGGCGTACATCCTCCAAAAACTGCGGCCAGGACACCAACGGATTGTTGGCACAATACGAAAAAATTCAGTCTGTTGTCGGGGGAGCGAACAACAAGACTACGTAATGTAAACGCTGCTCATCAGGCAATCTAATGTGATCGAAGTAATAATGAATCCTCGTCGTCCAACTCTGAGCATCGGATCCATCGAAAATCGGTGGATCCATTCTAAACAACTTGCCCGGATCGGACACGGCTGATGGCGACGAGAAGCGCTGCCCTTGTTGCTCGAGCCATGGTCGGGATTGTTGCAAATCCCAAGATGACGGAGGTCAGGATAGTGGAGGATCCCATGACGATAGGGGCGTGAGAAAGGGAGATCCCACGGCGATGACACTGCTGGCGTCGTGAATCGCGACACGTGCGGAAACCCTACCCCCAATGTGCTGCTGTTGAAGGTGGCCGTGGTAGCACACGGCGTTGCCGTCGCTGGCATGTACGTATACGTCGGCTCCCCTAAGGCTGGTGAGGTCCCACCTGGGATCCACAACGAAGAAAGCCAGTTTGGTGGCATCCCGTAGGGCGGGTCGGGATCCGGCCGGGATGCGTGGTGATGCGAGGATTGCCGATCATCCTTCTCGTCGAAGCGCGCCTCCATCATGTGCAGCATCGTGACGATGACCTCCATGGATATCTCAGATTTGCCCCCAGAAGTTGTAGCCACCATACTCGACGACGACGAAGGGGTACTCATCGGCGGCGACTTAGAAACATCCAACACCGAAGAATTTGATATCGGATTCGTCATAGTTCGGGATGAAAGCACCAGTTGATAGGTTATCGCACCTATCGAAGAAGACGGACACGAGGGATTCCTCGTCGTACGCGTCAAAACAAGCAACGAAACTAGAAAAGATAAGCGGCTAGAGAATTAGGGTTTTATTTCATGCATGGAAGAAAATAAAACAAGGCTAATCCCTATTTATAACTAAGGACCCTAGGGTTGATTTGACCTACGATTCGAGAAAGAATCAACAAGAAAACCCAAAAATGAGCTTATCAAATGCTCGACCCAAAATAATAAAACGGGCTAAGCCCAATCCGAAAAATACATAATTAAATTAACGATGTGGAAAAAGTCTTCGAACTTCCGAGGCGGCCGAGTCCGACGTTGAGGCCGACCCGTTCTCTCTTCTTCTTCTCTAACGATTCCGCTCCTTTCCCTCGTAACATAGTCCACTTCACCTAACTGCAATCTCTCTCTCGGCGTCTCTTCATGCCTACTTGGAGAAGCATTACCCGTATCACCCCATCTTCAAGGGGAGCCTATTCCTTCGCTCTCACTCATTTTCCATCAATTATCATGTTATGTAAGATGATACATGTATATATATAACAATATAACATCCTGCATAGTATGTATCACAATAGTAGAATCGTGACGAACTTTTGATAATTCTCCAACGTATTTTGAGTAACCTGAAAGCTCTTTTAACTAGGATTGTAAACTAATCAAACAATTTTGAATCGATTCGCGATCATATTCGTTTAGTTGTATTCGTATTCGATATTTTACGATTCGTATTCGATAAAAAATACTAGTATAATTTATGATTTGATTTTTAATCAAATATAAATACTAAATGAATGATATTCGATTCGATATTCTTTAAGTATTCGATTATGATTATATATATAATACTTTCAGTAAATCCATTTATAAGGTTCATTAATTCATGTTAAACAATTTAATCCAATCAAAAAAATTTGAATACGGTTCATTTTTATAATCAAACACTAAAAAATTATTGTTTAATCATAATAAAATGGAAAAAATAAAAAGGATCAAAATAAATATTAGTATTCGATTCGGATTCGTTAAAATATTCCCAAACTCGCAAATACAAATTCAAATCGGAGTTCATATTCGTATTCTATTCAGATGCGAATTCGAGTTCACTAATAGCTTAACAAATCCGATTCGAATATGGTGATATATAACACTCTGGTGGAAACTAACCTTAAGTTGAAACTTAGAAACCGACCATATCCATTGATTAGGGATAGATCAAGGGTTGAGATTAATCCAAAATATTGCAATTAAAATAAAAAATGTCTATTATGAAGGACAAATATGTCCATAAATTTTGAAAAATATAGCAACAAATCCACCTTCCATAATATTAGGATATTTTCATAACCACCTACACTATCCCACTTCTCTCTCCAGCCGGAATTTGAGGGAGTAAATTCACATACCAACAAAATTACCTTCAACATCTCCATTCAAGAAATAAACGGCCGTCAAAAAAGAGGGGAGAAAACCAGTAAAAATCGGTGAGAAAAATCGATAGAAAGGTGAAGAAAACACAACAATTAATACGCCAGATACAATGCATCAAAATCCATTATAAATGCAGTAAAATGTATTGCATTAAAAAGAGAGAGAGAGAGAGAGAGAGAGAGAGAGAGAGAGAGAGAGAGAGAGAGAGAGAGAAGAAAATTGAAAAAAAAAACAAGTTTGTCGACGAGTTGAAAAAGGAGGATAATAACAGATACAATGCAGCAAAATCTAATATAAATGCATTAAAATGTGTTTATTTCGCATTCAAAAATATGTACAACAAAACATAATACACAAAATTTGTTTAATATGTATCAAAAAACCAAACTAAAACCCTATCCCATTAGGGAAATCGAAACCCTATTTGGGAAAGTTATACCCTAACTTGTAAGGGAAACTATACCCTAACATGTAGGAAAAGTTAAACCCTAACTTGTATGAAAAACTAACCCTAATACGAAAAACTGAAGTCTCTAATTAAATAAATTGAAAATGCATTAGAATGATCTATAAAATGCAATAAAATTGACATAATATGCATTATGTCCAGCAGAACTTGAGCGAGCAGCCGAGGACACGTCTCCGCGCGCAGCCGCCCAGATCCATCTCGACGGCGAACGCACACCCGGGGCGAGACACCACTTCCGCCGTTGGCTTAAATCGACGTATGAAAATATATAAGCACACTCACTAAACATATCCACAAGCAGATTACTGAAATTTCACATAAATTAAGAACATAAAACCTTCAACCTCAAATTCAGAACAAAAAATAGCCTCGGATTCTTCATTCCAATACCCTTAATTTAGTTATTCGGTTACGAGAAAAAACAAACACCAAAATCCAGAACCAACACACAATTTAGAAGAATACAAATCAAAAATCCAGCAGAGTCCAAACTTTTTTTAAATTTCACTATTCCCCAGAAAAAACTAACAACCAGAATTGAGAAAATACAAACAGTGAGACGAAATTCAGTTAATCACTCGAAACACCAATTTCCACGCCCAAAAATTAACAATTACACAAAAAATCGAAAACACGAACCCTAGAAAGAGATCAAAGCTTACTTCCAAATTGAGAACGATAGCTTTCTCCTGGTTGAGGATGGTGGACGGATACGAAAGTAGCGGGTCGAGGATTCGAAGGTCCCGCGCGTGTATCTGCTCGCGGTGCATGATCCGGCGCGGGAGGACAGAGATTCGATGAGAATGAAATCTGAGAAGTTGCGATGAGAATGAAATCTGAAAATATATGATCTTCAGAATAATTAACATAAATAATATAATCGCAAAAAAAAAAAAAAAAAAATCAATGCATATCCCATATTTTAGGAAGATTCAGTTTTCTAGAAATAAAATTACACTTTTAACCTTAAATAATACATTAAATGAATTAAAAAATTAGAAAATTAATATTTAATTGTTAATTTGAAATGAAATCTGATCCATTAGATCTTCAAAATCAACAGATGTGGTTGATTTCTAAGTTTCAACTTAACATTAGTTTTCACCTGATTTATCATATATATATAGGGTTGGGATATGGTGAAAACCTTACTTTTGGTGAAAACGTGAAAACCATGCACTTTCATGCATATCATGTTGCATAAAAAATATTTAGGGATTATATGCATTTTTTTTAATAAAATAATATTTATTTTTTTAATGCAACATGTTATGCATAAAAGTGCATCATGCTATGCACAAAAGTGCATGGTTTTCACGTTTTCACGAAATATTTGGTTTTCATATGATCTAACATGTTATGCATATCAATTTCAACTCTACGGTTTATGTCTCGGGGAATGAAATCAAATTTTATAGTACTCCCTCCGTCCCATTTAATTGTCCTCTTATGTAAAGTGGATAACTTTTACTCTCACAACTAATATAATATTAAACCCTACTATCTCACACTGTCTTGGTTCCTGTGTCATTTTCCAAGGGGACAATTAAATGGGACGGAGGGAGTAATATATTATTCAAAAAATCTATAAACATATAATAGTAGTGTCGAGTTGTATATAGAAGGGTTTAGTTCATTAATTAAAAGTACTTATATGCATTTATTTCATTAAAAATTTAAGGTTTTAAATTTTAATTGGATAGTGATTTATTAATTTTATATATGAATTAGTTACATAGTGATTTAAATATATGTATATATTAAAATATTTAAACGAATTAATATGTTGAAACGGTGGAGTAAAACATAATACGAATACAACAGTGGGTGTAGTAGGTATGAATTGTATAAATTTACCAATGAATTGTATAAATTTACCATATTAACCCCTAATTATTACATTGAAAGTTGAAAAAGTGAAAAAAATGTAATGATAATAGCGGTAAAATTGGTAGTTTAGCCAAAATTTTACATTGAAATATGTAATAGGACACTTATTAGGGGACAAAAATTTTGGCGGTTCGGGACACTTATTAGGGGACGGAGGGTGTAGTAGGTATGAAGGGGTTTTGGAATATTTTGAAAACACAAATGTGACACTTGTCAATTGATTAGTGAGGGTAGGCATGGAAGACACATTTGTGTGTCTTTAGGATCGAAGCTCCCCCTATCATACTAATCAAATAGGGTCGCTTGGGAATAGGAATAACACAGAGGGTTTTGGGATCGAATCAAGTATAATAATGTTACTAAGCGTCCCAATAGGTTCCCCCTTAACAAGTGAATCCCTAACAATTCCAAACACTCCCTGATGTTGTTTCCCTTCCTGCCCCATGTAACGTTGTTGTTCTTGGCAAAACGTTTGCATTTGTCCTTGTAGTGAAGACCTACGTCTGTCAAGTCTGAAACTCCGACATTTGGCAGACGAAACACTCTTGCGACATCCACTAGATTCACAACTACCGGAAGAGACGTGCTTGGGCTCGTGAAGCTTGTTGACGGTTCTCCTTCACGGAGGTTGAATAGAAATTCAACGACAGTGGTGGTCAGAACCTTCGACGGCTTTGTTGTTACTAGATCCCACAATCCGGCGGCTGTAATAGCCCGTCGGAAGAACCCATTCTCTTCAATAAGAGCTTCATCGAGGTGCGGCTCGATGGAAATGCGATTATCAGGTTGGGTGCGAATCTCTTCCATTGTAACAATGTTTTTGATTTTGCCCATGGTGAGTGTGAGGGAATTTGAAAGAAGATATAAAGAGCTTGTAGAGAGTGGGAAAGAAAGATATGATTCGCAGAGATTTGAAGAGGGAGAAGTTTTCACGAAAATGGTAAATTTGGGGGTTGTAAGTTTTCGTAGTCTGCACAGTTGCCCTATATATAGATTTAGGGTTTGTGCTGACGTGGCGGAGGGAGGTTGGTGGGGAGCGACGTGTCTTCGAGCGAGGTGGAGACATGGCTGACTTGTTGTAGTAATAATTTGAATCACCATGGTTAAAGATGAACCATAGAGGTGAATAGCGTAGCACGTGTCACGCTAGGAGCGGTCCACGCTTCGCGCATGATTGAACGGTTGTGATGAAGCACCTGTTCTGCTTCAACGTTCCGGATTGCTTCATTTTTGGCGCTTCTTTTCACGGTGAAGTACACGCACCCGGTTAAGAGAGCCCTAGTCCTGTAGGCACTTAATGCAAAGTAAAAAGGTAAAATTGCACTCAAGTGTACCCATCTCGTAAGACTCGCTTGACTGGAACTCGCTTGCGGTGATGGTAGCTTGGCCATCCTACTCGCTTACACTTCCAGTCGCTTGGCGTGACTGGTGTATACTCGCTTGCGATGGTGAGTTCGAATGACGTAAGCACTCGCTTGACCATTTTTGAAGCAATTAATAATGAAGACTAGAATAACTGAATTAACTTAAAATGTTTATGACTTACGTACTTTGAGAATAAACAATAGTGTTTATCTCTGTTGGTCCCGGTTTGTAAAGAGGCTCACACGTAGAGGGGGGGGAGGGGGGGGGGGGGTGAATACGTGTGATAGAAGTTTTTCAACTTCTTTTCAACTCTACCCAGAGTAGCAAGAAATCGGGTCGCTTAAAAACTTAAGACCTAGCCGAAGCTTGATCTATAGTATAAGCTTAACTCTGGACCTAAGCACACGTTTGATCACAAAGCGACTCACTTGCAAATGCGGAATTAGGTGAGCTAGTCTTTCTTAGGTATTTAAAAGCTTGTTTGAGTTTGTTTAGATGCACATGCAATATGATAATCTAAGCAGTAAGATATTGAAAGCTTAAGTAAGGAAATACGACACCCGAATTTATAGTGGTTAGTGATAAGACACCTACGTCCACTTTGTTGCTTGCGAAGCAACAGATTCTTCCCACTAATAATCTTGAGGATTACGGGTTCCCCAGAAACCTAGACTGGATCGAGCTTCACTCGCTTGGATCCTAAACACAACAACTGGGAGATTGCGGGTTCTCCACTAACCTAGCTAAGATCGAGCTTCGTACAATCGAGGATAATGCAAGCTTGGATCTACACTATGCGATCGAGGTTTCTACTATCGAGGAAAGTAGAACCTTAGATCTTTACAAGACAACCTTTTAAGAACACTCAAAACCTAACTAACTTGACAAAACAAGGGTTTAGGGTTCTGGTTTGAAAACTCTCTAAGTGTAGAACTCTTTACAGTTTAAGTGCAAAGGGTAGAGTTCTTCTCTAAGCTTGGATGTGTATATGTGGGCTTAGAATCTGGGAGAGTGAAGGTTGCGGAGACAAGCTTCGATGTTACTGAAGCTTTGAGAACACTTAACAAGAACTCGAAGAATTTGCTCGAAGGTTGTGAGTGCTTGTTTGCAGTATGCGCTGAAATCTCAGGTAGTGTTCTACTCTTCTCCATCTCTGGCCTTCACTATTTATAGTGGGAGATTTGGACTGGAGCCGTTGAAGGTTGGTGGCTTTGTCCCTCCACACTCGACAGTACTTGCCTTTGACCTGCAGCTTTTCAGACGCGCGCTTTGTCTCCTTGCCGAAAATGGCTAAGAGCCAAGTTCAACAGTAACTGGAGCGCCCAGTACTGTAGCAGCGGCTCTGTCGGTCTGGCAGTCAACTCCGGTGCTCCATTCTTCATGGGCCACGTGGAGATCCGCAATTAATGCCTTGATCTTCACTGGACTTGAGTTTGAACTCTTAGTTTGAATGGGGCGGGAAGTTTGATCTGTCGCTTTCAGTTAGTAAGTGGCTCGCTTCACTTTAGTTTCTTGAGCGTCCGCTTTAGTAAGTGTTGACTCGCTTTGACTATACTGTAGCGCTCGCTTCGCTTCGCTTCGCTTCGCTTCGGCAGACTCGCTTCACTTCAAAACACACTCAAGCGAGTGGCCTTCACTTGAAAATCTGCAGTCTAAAACCTAAGCGTCTAAAGCAAAAATAAAGCCTTCCTAACATTATAGGCTTGAAAAATTCTAACCTATCTGTTTCACTAAAAAGTGTTCGCAATAGAACGAAATCTATCCTAGCACTTTGTAAGTAAAAACCCAATGTCGAATCTCAAGAAAAACTTAGCAGGGCAAATAATTATGTAGTAAAAATCCTAATCTAGCCTAAATCTAAGAAAGCATGTAAAAAGAATTTGGTTTGGTTTTGTTTAAATCCTAGGCAAGAAAATAAATAAGCAATAAATAAAAGAAAGTAAATAATCTAATCTAGAAAACAAAGAAATAAATCGAACTAATTAATCTAAAGAATTAAAATAGAAGAAGACAATTAAACTACCTAGGCAAGAATCGAAAAGAAAGCAATAACGAAAGCAACGAAGAAAACGAATCTAGACATAATAAATAAATCTGAAAATTGAGCAAATAAATCTAACTACAAAAACTTGAAAGCGAAGGAATTGAAAACTACGAAAAACGAATCTAATCTAAGAACTTGAAATCGAACGAACTAAATTAAACAAAGCATACGAAATTAAATCTTAAACTAAGGAAAGCAAATAAATCAAATAAACGAAAGCAATAAAGAACTTACGAAATTAAACGGAGAACGAAGAACTAGTAAAAACTTGAATTAATTGAAGAACGAAGTAGTGATCCAGATCGAACAAAGGAAAACTAAACTAAAGTATTTAAATGCTAAACTAGAGCTAAAACTAAGGTAAAAGTGTTGTAGAATTCGTTCACAAGGAGTACTATTTATAATAGGTATGAAAACCTAGTTAAATAAGGAAAAGACAACTGGCCGGAGCATTGGACGGTCGTCCAACGTAGCACTCGCATTGTATCTTCAAAACCTTGGACGGTCGTCCAACGTACGTTGGACGGTCGTCCAACGCTGGACGATTGCGCGCCTTTCTTGTTTCGGTCGTATCTTCTTCGTCCGAACTCCAAATTGACCTCCATTTTCGCCTACATGCTCCTATCGAACCCCTCTTCGATATAACACTTCTTTCTTCTCATTTTATTCTCGTTTCTGCCCTTTTTATCCTACAATACCAAAGACTCCAAAGCAACCAAATTATAGCCACAAACAATGAAAACACATGAAAACTAAGGGAAAACGGACACAAAAAGACAACTAAAAACCTAACATCTAGATTGCTTGTCCTCAAGCAATATAAACACATAACTTAGTCTCAATCCAAACAATCAAAATCATAGAGCATTTAATCACCGGAATCGACAAACTCAAACGAGGTTACTTTAATCCCAAGTTACGAACAATCATCATCAACGAACTATGTGGCTTATAAATCAATCCAAGTAAGAGGAAAAGCAATGATACACACATCTCACAAATATCTAGAATCACCACAACTTAGACGTCTAGCCTACTTCCCCTTTTATTCAACACATAAACATCTTTTTTTTTTTTTTTTAATTAGTGAACGTTTTTGGCACATAATTTGGGATGATTCCGATGATTAAATGCTCTATGATTTGAATTGTTTGGATTGAGTCTAAGTTGTGTGTTTATATTGCTTGAGGACAAGCAAAGGTCTAAGTGTGGGGGATTTTGATTTGTGTTTAGATGTTAGGATTTTCGTAGTGTTTTTGAGTCCGTTTTCGTTGTGTTTTGTGTCTTTTTAGTATGTCTTTTGCTATGATATGGTTGTTTGGAGCTTTGGCATTTGTAGGATCGATAGGTGGAAGAAACGGAAGGAAACGGGTCGAAAGAGGCGAGAAAAGTGTGGAAAATCGAGCATGGAGCGTGCATGACGTTGGACGACCGTCCAAGGCAGTGGACGGCCGTCCAGAGTACGCTGGACGAGCGCTCACATACGCTGGATGAGCGTCCAGAGAAGAAAAGAAGAGAACAACGAGTGCTACATTGGACGACCGTCCAACGTTCCGGCCAGCTGTAGTTTCCTTATATAATTAGGTTTTCATACCTATTATATATACTATCCCTTGTGCACGAATTCTACAACACTTTTATCATTATTTAGCTTTAGTTTTCAGCATTCAAATACTCTAGAATAGTTTTTATTGTTCGGATCTGAATTCTTCGTTCGTTGCAATTTAATTCAAGGCGTTTCCTTTATTTCGAGTTCTTCGTTCTTCGTTTAATTCTCGTAAGTTCTTTATTGCTTTCGTTTACTTGTTTTTAATTGCTTGCTTTTGTCTTAGATTCGTTTTCTTAATTGCTTCGTTTAATTTCCTTAGTTTAATTTCGTTCGTTCGATTTTCAAGTTCTAGTGTAGATTCGTTTTTCTCAAGTTTCAATTCTCTCGTTTTTAAAGCTTTCAAAGTTAGATTTATTTTTCCTTTAAATTTCCAGATTTGATTCATTATGTCTAAGGTAGTTTATGCTTTCTTCGTTGCTTCTTTTATTGCTTTCTTTTCGATTCTTGCCTAGGTAGATTAATCGTTTTACTTTAGTTTAATTCTTAGATTTATTAACTCGTTCTTAGATTAGTTATTTATTTGCTTTTATTTATTGCTTTGATTTATTTTATTTGCCTAGGATTTAAAACCAAAAACCCAAAAATCTTATTTACTTGCTTTCCTAGATTTAGGCTAGATTAGGATTTACTACATAATTAATTGCCTTGTTAAGTTTTCCTTGAGATTCGATACTTAGGTTTTACTTGCTAGTGCTACGATAGGATTTCGATCTATTGCGAACACTTTTTAGTGAAACAAACTATGTGGCTTATAAACCAATCCAAGCATGAGGAAAAGCAATGATACACACATCTCACAAAATATCTAGATTCACCACAACTTAGACGTCTAGCCTACTTCCCCTATTATTCAACACATAAACATCTCTCTCTCTCTCTCTTTTTTTTTTTTTTTTTTTTTTTTTTTTTTTTTTAAAATTTTTTTTTTTATATTAGTGAACGTTTTTGGCACATAAATTCACTAGGTTTAATCATCGATGGGTCACATCGAGCCTCCTAGTGCGGTTTCCCGTACCCATTGTCAAGAGGGGTAGAATGCCTACGAACACTTAATTCTAATATACATGAGTATCATCTAGGACATAGTTCATGAAATGTGATCATTCGAGGGTCCCTCGAAGCCTTTTCATGTGGTTTCCCATGCTCATTACTCTAGTATTTTCATACGTTACAAGTAAGAGGAGCAGAATCCTATCAACTCTTTATTCTCATAAAAACACAACTCTTTTTTTTTTTTTTTTTTCCTCTTCCTTTTTTTTTTTTTGTTTTTTAAGGGGAAAGTAAACTAGCAATCCAAAATTGCAACAATCTAGACTTATCACTCAACCAAAAATCATAAATCATTTTCCTCAAAACTCAAATCAATTCATGCCCCACAATTCACCGAATCATAGTCAATCACAAATCAAGATTAAACCAACCTAATTTATGCTCAAATCAATTCCAACAACTAAAGATTCCATCTTTGAATCATTCACATTGATCCTAAGTTACATGCTTAAAGGGCTCAAAATCAAACAAATTCCTAAGTGAGGGAACATGAAGACTCGATCACAAACTAGACTCGATCAAAACAAACAAGACTCGATCAAACCAAGCAAAATACGAAACAAAAACAAATACATCATGCCAAAGTTTCAAAGACCCCCCCCCCCCCCCCCCCCCACTTAAAATCAAGCAATGACCTCATTGCGAGAAAATAAAAAGGAAAGGGATAGAAGGAACTTATCGCAAGATGTCGACCAACACACTTGAAATCCCGAGAAATTCCAAGTAGTACCTACAAAACAAACACAAAACAAAATACCAAAGCGTAAAATTGCACAAAAATAAAGAGAAAGAAATAAAAGACTCAAAACAAAAATTTTAAAATAAACACAAAGAATGCTATGGGTTGAAGAAACCTTGGAACCGTGGATCTTGCCAACGGGGATCGTAAGGAGACCACCAACGAGGGTCATTCGGGTCCGGTGGAGCAGAGGTAGAGCCAACCGAGAAGTCGGTATATCTCGTCAAGTGGCTCTCCATGTGGGAGCGAACGACGGCGGCTGCACGGTGGTATTCGTCTGCAGATTTGAGAGAGGGAGGCGTGAGAAAGAGAGGAAAGAAGATAGAAGGGGGGTAAGTAAAAACCTAGGAGAATTCAAGTTGGAATCGAATTGGGGGCCCGTCTTGCGCTGGACGCTCGTCCAACGTACGTTGGACGCTCGTCCAACGCGGCCTTCGCTGAAAATAAAATGGGGTTAATTTACGTTGGACGCTCGTCCAACACACGTTGGACGCTCGTTCAACGCGGCCCCTCGCAAAATTGTGCTCGAATTCTACCTTTTTCTCCCTCTCAAAGCCTTCTGTGCCATTGCAATCCTTAAGAACCAATCCCTGCAAGAATATAAAAAAAGAAAAACAAACGAAAAATAAAAAGAAAATAAATCATACTCTACAAAAATAAAAGAGATTTTTTTTTTACGTGGGTTGCCTCCTACCAACGCTTATTTAACGTCATTAGCTTGACGAAGGATACGATCAACCCAAACCCGTAGCACCAAATAACGTTTTGATGGTCCTTGCGACATACTCACTCTCTCTTCTCGAACAATCTCGAAGATCCAGAACGTGGTCATCATCAACTCTCGACTCCCCCACACTTAGTTCGAACTCCTCCTCAAACATCTTCGAGTTAGACTCTGCAAGAAAAGATGTTTCACAAATGGTGAGGTTAGAAAGAAAAGAGTTAATGACCACTTCCTCATTTGATGCATGTGTCGAGCTTTCCTCGTCCACTTCATCTTCCTCCTCCAAATTCCGTAGAAATTCTGCAATTATGTCCTCTTCTTCATCCACACAACTAAAGAATTCGTCATCTTCAATGGACTCATCTTCGTCAAGGAATTCTTCAAGAGCTGCTACCATGTCAGAAATCTCACAAACATTTTCCTCAACAAGAGGGTTAGCAAGCTTAACAAAAGAGCATGAATGAAGAGAGGAAGTTGGAATAGAAGGTGAATTTCCAAAAACTGAAAAGGTAACCGAGCCTCCTTCACCGGCCATGCTCAATGTGCCGGTACCTACATCAATCCGAGCTCGAGTAGTGGCCATAAATGGTCGTCCCAACAAGAGTAGATGACTGGTTGCGCTCTTAGCTCCCTTGCCTTCATGAAGCACGACAAAGTCGGTAACGACTCGAATTCCACCAACGAGGACAGTGACATCTTCCACAACTCCCAAGGGACTACTCACGGTGCAGTCTGCTAGCTCAATGCGCATGTCGGTAGCTTGAAGGACTCTTGAGTTCATCTTCTCGAAAATAGAATACGACATTAAATTCACCGCAGCTCCTAGATCCATCAATCCCGAGACGGTCTCTCCACTATCCAAAACAACGCTCAAGTCGAAACCTCCCGGATCTCCTCTCTTAGGAAACGAGTTGATAGGCTTGACATCCTTCTTCTCCTTCTTCACGATACTCCGAATAGGTGGAACATACGGGTTGAGCGTCTTGTGAAAAGGTTGAGCCTCCTTCTCAGCTTCCTCGGACTCCATGTGTGGCACGTCGGAGTTGGACGGCCGTCCAAAAAGGTTGGACGGACGTCCAACATCGAGAACTGATGAACGCTGATTTTCAGTGTTGGACAGCCCGTCCAACAAAGTTGGACGGCGTCCAGAACTCGGCACTGTTGGATGCTGGGATTGGGAGTTGGGCGCACGTCCAGAAGGGGTGGACGGCCGTCCAGAGTTGGACGGCACGTCCAGAAAAGTTGGACGGCGTCCAACTTCGGCTCCTGCCGGATTTTGGCCGTTTCTCCAATGCTCGCTCGGGCTCCATCTATTACTTGAACGGCCTTGGGGCGACATCGGGACACCATTGCGTTGTAACACCGTGATTGCATGAGCTTGGTGAGGTGGAACGGGAGGAACATATGGAGGATATGGGGCTTGCACCTTGTTGGCTTGTTGTGGTTGAATCCCTTGGCTCGGAATTCGCCCCGGTTGTTGCATCAGGTGCATGGAACCAGAAATTTGGCCAATGGCCATCTTGAGCCTCTTTATGTTAGCATCTTGAGCCTCTCGAGCCAATTTAGCCTCATGTAGGACTGTAGAGAGACCCTCATCGACGGGAGGCTTTTGTGGGGATCCTTGAGGGCGAGAATATGGGTATGGTGGTGGCGGTGTAGAGTAGGTTGAGGTGGGTAGTATGAAGGTGGTGGATAATATGGATTTGGAGGGTATTGAGGAGGTGGATAATATGGTGGAGGTTGAGAGTAGTAGGGATTTGGTGGAGGAGGATAGGGGTTATTATATGGTGGAGGACGCCTATTAGGATAGGTAGGAGGATTACCTTGCCCTTGTGTCGGCCTCGAATTTTGATAGTATCCCCCTTGATATCCTTGAGGTGGAGGCACTTGAGGCGGGTATCCTTGAGCGGCGTAGACCTCGGCTCCTCCTTCGTATGGAAACTCCCCCATGTTGTGGCACACCTCATTGATGTGTCCAAGCTCTCCACAAATCTCGCATTGATCGGTCTTCCTCTCTTCCTCCTTCGGGGCCGGTGCACTTTGCTTAATCTTCAAGTTCTCGAGATCCCTGTACATGTCGGCAATTTGCTTCTTCAAATCGGGGCTCATCGAGATTGCACTCGCCTCCACTTTCCTTGGCCTAGCTGATTTTTGTTGAGAACTCGCAGCGAGCGTCTCGAAAATATCCTTCAACTCGTCAGCTGTCTTGACCGCTATGTTGCCTCCGGCCGAACTATCCACCATGAACTGACAAGGTTGAGGGCGTCGTAGAAAAATTGCCAAAGCAACTCCGATGCCATTTGATGATGAGGGCATTGTTGAAGTAGCTCTTGGAACCTCTCCCATGCTTCGTGAAATGGCTCATCAAGGTCTTGGGAAAAATTCATGATCTTCGATCGCACCTCTTGCGTCTTGCGGTTCGGGTAGTACTTGAGCATGAATTTCTCACACACCGCATTCCATGTGGTGAGAGAGTTGGCCGAGAGCGCCAAATACCATGACTTTGCTCGATCCTTGAGGGTGTACGGGAAGCACTTCATCTTCAAGTTATCCTCCGTGAGTCCCGAGAGTGGGAAAGTTTGCACCACCGTGCAGAACTCTCGGATGAACATCAAAGCATCCTCGTTGGGCAGCCCTAGGTAGGATGGGAGCAACGCCATGTGATGAGGTTTAAGCTTATGATTCCTGACCGCTTCCGTCAGGACAATCGCCGAAGTGGTGGCTGTGAATGTGGGGCGAGCAAAATCGCCCATGACGACTCTAGCTGCCATGGCTTCGGGCTCTGCAAATAACAAGACCAAGGAAAAGTCTTGGGAATCAATCTCCTCCTTCTCCTTAGCGGCTAAAATCGCTTTCCTTTGATGGATGTTGTCGAAGTAGGGCGCTAAATTCCTTTGAAGACTTCGGCGACCAGCATAAACAACACTCAACAAAAGGGTTAAACGCACCGAGTGGGAGAAACAAGAAATCGAAAGAGCGCAAATAAAAATAAAACTGTTTCACTAAAAAGTGTTCGCAATAGAACGAAATCTATCCTAGCACTTAGTAAGTAAAAACCCAATGTCGAATCTCGAAGGAAAACTTTGCAGGGCAATTAATTATGTAGTAAAACCTAATCTAAGAAAGCAAGTAAAGAATATTTTTGGGGATTTGATTTTAAATCCTAGGCAAGAAAATAAATCAAAGCAAATAAAACTAATCTAAAAGCTGGAAATAAATAGAACTAAATAAACTTAGAAAATTAAACTAGAAGAAATCAATAAATCTACCTAGGCGAAAATCGAAAAGAAAACAATAAAGAAAGCAAAGAAGAAAGCATAAACTAACTTAGACATGATGAATTAAAATCTGGAAATTAAAAGGAGAAATAAATCTAACTTTGAAAGCTTTAAAAACGAGAGAATTGAAATCGAAGAAAAACGAATCTAAACTAGAACTAGAAATCGAAAGAACGAAATTTAAACTAAGCAAATTAAACGAAGCAATTAAGAGAATGAATCTAAAACTAAAGCAAAGCAATTTAAGCAAATAAACGAAAGCAATAAAAGAACTTACGCGAATTAAACGAAGACGAAGAACTTGAATTAAATAAACGAAGTCTTGAATTAAACGAACTACGAATCCGGATCCGAACAATAGAAAGCTAATCTAAAGTGTTTGAATGCTAAACTAACGCTAAAATAGAGTAAAAGTGTTGTAGAATTCGTGCACAAGGGATAGTATATATAATAGGTATGAAAACCTAATTATACAAGGAAACTACAGCTGGCCGGAACGTTGGACGGTCGTTCAACGTACGCTGGACGCTCGTCGAACGTCGCACTCGCATTTTTCTTCAATTCTTCCCTGGACGGTCGTCCAACGTAAGTTGGACGCTCGTCCAACGCTGGACGATTGCGCGCCTTTCTTGTTTCGGTCGTATCTTCCTCGCCCGAACTCCAAATTGACCTCCGTTTTCGCCTACATGCTCCTATTGAACCCCTCTTCGATATAATGCTTCTTTCATCTCATTTTCTTCTCGTTTCCGCACTTTTTATCCTACAATGCCAAAGACTCCAAAGCAACCAAATCATAGCCACAAACGACGAAAACACACAAAAACTAAGGGAAAACGGACACGAAAACATGAGGAAAATCCTAACATCTAGACACCAATCAAAAACAAATAAAAATACTACACAATTAAACGCCTAAAGTTTTCCCCGGCAACGGTGTCAAAATTTGTTTCACTAAAAAGTGTTCGCAATAGAACGAAATCCTATCGTAGCACTAGCAAGTAAAACCTAAGTATCGAATCTCAAGGAAAACTTAACAGGGCAATTAATTATGTAGTAAATCCTAATCTAGCCTAAATCTAGGAAAGCAAGTAAATAAGATTTTTGGGTTTTTGGTTTTAAATCCTAGGTAAATAAAATAAATAAAAGCAATAAATAAAAGCAAATAAATAACTAATCTAAGAACGAGTTAATAAATCTAAGAATTAAACTAAAGCAAAACGATTAATCTACCTAGGCAAGAATCGAAAAGAAAGCAATAAAAGAAGCAACGAAGAAAGCATAAACTACCTTTAGACATAATGAATCAAATTTGGAAATTTAAAGGAAAAATAAATCTAACTTTGAAAGCTTTAAAAACGAGAGAATTGAAACTTGAGAAAAACGAATCTAAACTAGAACTTGAAAATCGAACGAACAAAATTAAACTAAGGAAATTAAACGAAGCAATTAAGAAAACGAATCTAAGACGAAAGCAATCAATTAAAAACAAGTAAACGAAAGCAATAAAGAACTTACGAGAATTAAACGAAGAACGAAGAACTCGAAATAAAGGAAAAGCCTTGAATTAAATTGCAACGAACGAAGAATTCAGATCCGAACAATAAAAACTATTCTAGAGTATTTGAATGCTGAAAACTAAAGCTAAATAATGATAAAAGTGTTGTAGAATTCGTGCACAAGGGATAGTATATATAATAGGTATGAAAACCTAATTATATAAGGAAACTACAGCTGGCCGGAACGTTGGACGGTCGTCCAACGTAGCACTCGCTGTTCTCTTCTTTTCTTCTCTGGACGCTCGTCCAGCGTATGTGAGCGCTCGTCCAGCGTACTCTGGACGGCCGTCCACTGCCTTGGACGGTCGTCTAACGTCATGCACGCTCCATGCTCGATTTTCCACACTTTTCTCGCCTCTTTCGACCCGTTTCCTTCCGTTTCTTCCACATATCGATCCTACAAATGCCAAAGCTCCAAACAACCATATCATAGCAAAAGACATACTAAAAAGACACAAAACACAACGAAAACGGACTCGAAAACACTACGAAAATCCTAACATCTAAACACCAATCACTATCTAATCAAAATAGGGTCGCTTGGGAATAGGATTACATAGAGGGTTTTGGGATCTAATCAAAACATATAATATATTCATTTAAAGCGTCCCGTTAAGTTCCCCCTTAACACATGAATCCTTAACAATTCCCAACAATTTCCCCTTTTTTGATGATGCCAAAACCCATCATTCTAACCACTGTTAGAACTTTAAGCGACTGAATCCTTCTCAGCCTTATCCATTTTTTTAAAGTTCTTATGGTTATCGTGTTAGTTTTGTAGCATTAGGATAAATCACATAAAACATATAAATACTTTAATGTAAGAGAGACGCTTGACAGAAAAGTAAATTGAGATAGATGAATCAAGCGTAGCACAATAACAATTCAATGTTTGTCAGTATAGTATGCTGCATAAATCTTGGGCTTCATAGACTTGGGGGTTTCTGTGCTCTCTCTGTGCAAGCTTTCCAACTCCAGGGCTTCATCAATCTCAGCATCAAGAATTCTTCGGTTGGGGATATCTGAGTTCGGAATTCTGGGCATGGGAAATTGAATATTCTCTGGGACTTTGATGATCTTTTTCTTGGGCTCCGCCTGCTCTGCCTCTATGAAGATCTTCCTTCGAAGCGGATCATATGTCAATACCATGAAATTGTTCAAGGCATCGAGCTTGGAGATGGTGTCTTGGAAAGGGACTACTTTCCAGTAGTAGTAAGCTTTGATAAATTTGACGCGACACACATTCCATGCTTCCTTCAGTTTGTCGGAAATGAAGTCTTCGATGAAGCAAGCATCGGGATGGTTCGCTCTCCTTTCCTCAATCTCTTCAAACGATCTGCTTGTCATCTCCTTGATCATCCGATTGAACCTTTCGCTCTGCTCAAAGTTAAAGATTGGAGCTCTTGAATTGATCAACTTCCTTATGAACTCCAGCTCCTCCCTAGTGTATCTCTTGGACTCCACCATCTCACTTATGGTCTTCTTGCATGCGTTGAGGTCTGCATCTATGGCACATACCTCTGATTCATCGGGGGTGAATGGTATGTATTCACAGCGCAGAAGGCATGATTGGATCAGCAAGTTCTCTTCAAGCAGTGCAAGGGCTCTCTCTTCGAACTTCTTCATTCTGGCAATTCTGACAGCCTCATTCCTCTTGACCTTTCTCTTCTTCTCCTCCTCCTCATTCTTCTTTTGTTCCAAGCGAGAGGCTTTAGCAGATAGGCTCTCTTTGATCTTCTGGCGCTTAGCCGCAGGATCTGCCTCTTTCTCTGCTGGAGCGGCTCGCTTGAGTTGTGTCTTGGCTGGTGCTGATTTTGACGGTGGCGGCGTCGATTTCTTTTTCTCAGCAGCAGCAGGAGGTGAGGTGAGGGCGAGTGCTTGAGTAGAAGCTGAGGGAGCCGCTTGGGATGGCATTTTCTGAAGCGGCTGGATCTGTGGAATTACAGTAACTCCCGTCTCCATCAGCTCAAACGCTTGTTGCATCTCCAGAGTGGTAGCAAAAGCGGCATCGCCTTCAATTTGCTGTGCAACATGAGTGGATGATCTGGCTTTGTGTGCAGCAGCAGCAGATATAGATGAAGCTAGCAGCTTTGGCTTCTCCTGGAAAACAACTAGGCCTTTGCCGTTCCCCTTCTCTACTTCCTCCTCTTCTCCATCCTTCTCCGCTTCTTTCTTCCCTTCCCCCTTAGCTTCAGACTTCTTCCCTTCCCCCTTTTTGGCATCATCAACTTTGCCAGAGGGAACAGGAACGATAGCTTTCTCATCGATGGCACGGCGGAGGCTTGCGAATTCGTTTATTATTACACGGAGCATCCCATCTGTACGCTCGGCAAACAACCTTTCTTTGGCAATCACTATCTCCGCCGTTTACTCCGATACCTCCTCGAGCAAATAGGCACACTGGTTCTCGCGCTCGACCGGCTCCTTTTCTTTTCGTGCGAGCTCCGCTATCAAGTTCTCTAGCGGCTCAACCGCTTTGAAGCGAGCCTCAAGCTCCGCTTCCACTTCTGCCCTGATCTGCTTATATATTTCATGCAAAACAAGATCAGTAAAGTTAGTTGAAGCGGCGAGCTCCGCTTCATGGATGGCAAGGGTTTTCTCTCGGTTGTTGAGGTTGGTGTGGAGAATGGCAGCAGCAGCAACACGCTGAGTGAGCTTGTAAGCTTGAGCGTTTGTTTCACCAATAGTTGCATCCAGCTTGGCATGCTTCAGATAGAATGTCTTAGCATCTATTCTTCGGCTCTCAAGCTCGCTTAGATCCTCATCATACTTGCTCTGTATGATGGCTTTCTCTTGCTCCAAAGTAGTCTTGGCCAGCTTTGTACGGGTGAGCTCGCTCTGTAGCGATATGAGTTCACCCTCCTTCTTCGCAAATTCGTTTTCCTTCTTTGCAAGAGCTTGATTCAGTTTTGATATGTCCTCCTTGTGCCTTTGCACAAGCGAGGCCCTATCCTGCTTTGCCCTTTTCAGCTTCTCTTCCAGAGCGACCAGCTTGGAATTCATCGATTTAAGGCGGCTCCTCTCCTCCTCAAGCCTAAGCTCGGCATCCTCAGCCTTTGCATCGTCAAAGTCTCTCTTCTGACTCTCCATATTCTCCTTCTCCTGCAGAATCTCCTCGTTCATCCTCCTTATAGCTCCTTGGAGATTGAGAATCTCCTGATTTTTCGCAGACAGCTCTTCCTCGTGCTGTTCAACCATCTTCTGTTCATGCTCGGAGAGCTTTCTCTCTGGGAGCTCTGCGTTCGGGTAGGCACGCTTCACTGCCGCATCAAGCAGCTCCCAGTATTTGGCTTTGTTCAGCAGGGCCTTGAAGCCATCTACTCCGATGAATTGAAGCAGTGCAGCTTCCTTTTCTATGATGGAGTCTTCTGAGAAGGCTCGCTTCGTAGGAGACTGATACCTCATTTTAGACTTTGAGTATGGTCTTCATGGCATTCATCTCTTAAATCTTTCTCTACGATTAGAGAGTCCTCCATCAAAAGAATGGTGGGGGAGAATGGACAAAAACACTCGGCAGCTCAACTAAGTTAAGAGTGATTATAGTTAGTGTTTTATCCATGATGAATGGGAGATGAGAAGACATGCTCCTCTTCGGCGGAAAGTGGGAAGAGGACGCACGATCTAGGTGCCAGCCCTGTCTAAGCTTTTACCGTATTTACGAAGGAAGACCCGATTCAAGACCCTTCAACCTTTACTAGAAAAGGTACTTGCAAGCGTTTATACCCACTTGCGGGAATCCTAGGCTAGGTAGCAGATTTCCTTGCTCGCTTTGGAAGTAGATCAATCCTAGAATGATCAATAGTTCCCAATTAACGATAGACATAACAATCCTGTTAGTTGGTAGGGAACATCTTCCAACATTCCACCTTTCTCCACCTTATAACTTCTTCAATTGAGTGAGACTGAAGTAACTCGCTTGACTTGATGAAGATCCAAGGCGAGGGTTGCTTGAAAGCAAGCTTCCACTCCCCTTGTGGATTCCAGAACTAGCGCTCTTCACCGGGGTCTATGATTGCACTATTTTCTACCACACAAAATAGGTATAGTAAAAGGGAAGCACGAGTATCGTATCCACAGGGATTGACAAGTCGAAAACGCACACAATACCTTTACTCTAGAACTAAACTGATGTTTAAGCAATTAAAGGTTTAGGATTGTGGTATTTATAACTAGGCAAATAAATAAAAGACTCAATTAAGCAAACAAGGAAATAAACAAATAAAGAAGCAATTAAACAAATAAGGTAAATAAACAAATAACAAATAATCAACAAGGAAAAAAACTCAATTAAGGAAAAGTGTTGATTCTAGGGAAGCCTACCTAATCAAATCTATGCAAGTAATTAATGCATACAATTAACCACTTTAATCCAATCTAGATGTGATACATGAAAATAACCTAACACTCCGGCTAAGGTAATGTAGATCGTCACCTAATAAGATCCTAATTTCCTCTCGGACTCATAGAAATCAAATCAAGTGCAAAATAGAACGAGTATCAATAATATAATCAACTAGGTTCAACTACGACACCTAAATCGACTATATGCAAACATATGATAATTCAACCTCGATTAAGACAACTAAACTACCATACCATGTATTAATGAGATCTATTATGCAATTATCCTGCTAAGGCATAAACACATAACTATGCACACATAATTAGTGATCAAGTAATCACGCATGAGAATAAGCACCATGAAACATGTACCTAGATTGGAAGGCTAATTGTAAATAAAAACACTCACATAAATTCAATTAGGCATTCAATCCCTAAAATCAACTAAAAAATTTAGCTAGACATAATTAAAGCAAACACAAACATAGAGAATTGAAAGAACATAATTAAAGAGTAAGAGTAAGAAAAACTTGAACACAAACGAAGAACTTGGAATCTTGAATCTTGCATAAACTTGAATAAACTCCAATGTCGAATACAAGACTAAAATAAAAGTTCTAAAGTAAAAATATGTGTAAAGTGTTAAGTAACTAGATTGATTGCTAGATAGGGTTTACAATGCTAGACTAAGGAATATATATAGGGGAAATTCACATAAGGAATTATAGACCAAGAAGGAGTCTAAAATTACAAAAGGTAATTCTCGACTGGACCCCCCTCTCGACACCCTCCACCTCTCAATCGAGAGGCCTCTCGATCGAGAGAGGTATCGAGAGGTACATAAATGCTTTCGATCGAGAACAACTTCCAGAAGCCTTCCTCTCGACAAGCCTCTTGATCTAGAGAGGTATCGAGAGGTCTTCAAATCGACTTCAACTTGGATTTCAACCTTCAATCTTCACGCCTTGTCTCGTTTTGGGTTTTATCATCGAAATATGCCTAAAAACACAACAAAATACCCACAAGCATAATATTGTCCAACACAATAAAAACCATATAAAACATAGACAATAATACACAATCGAGACTTGAAAACGACTCTTTTAGACTATGAAAATCAAGTAAATTTCACCTATATCAAATCCCCCAAACTTACATATTGTTCATCCCGAACAATACCAAAACATAAACAATAGACTCTAGCATTGTGAACTATGTAGGCCTCAAATTTTTTTTCAAAAACAATCTCATAATCATGATCAAAACTATGCACACAACCTTAGCATCAATAACACAATCTTCTCAACAAATTCAAAGCACACTAATCCATCAAAGAACACTTTCCCACATGTGAGATTGTGATATGTATAAGTAAACACTCAACTCTCTCAAAGAAAAGATGTAAAATAATGCACATCAAAAAGGTTTCACTCATCATCAATGTAATGCAACATGTTTACCATAGGCTTGCCCCTAATCTCTACATCTCCACCTAATGTAATACTCACAAACTAGGATAAAAAAGGACTTTATAAAAGCTTGTAATGTAGGGACATTGGTTAAGGTAGGGAATATATAGGCTAAATGACTCAAAATACTCTAAATCATCAACCTCTTTTTCAACTCCAAACAAAGTATGAATTCTCATCCATCTTCTACCATCCAACACCAACTACAAAACTCAAAATATCAAAGATGCAACAACACAATTCAAGCTAACTATGCCCTTATGCTTATATTCTTATTCTTTCTTTTTTTTTTTTCTTTTTTTTCTAGAGCTCAACTAAGGAATGTTCTTTCTAATGTTGAACAAAGGCTCTTTTTTTTTTTTTTTTTTTTTTTTTTTTTTTTTTTTTTTTTTTTTTTTTTTTTTTTTTTTCCCTCTTCTTAAGCTTATAGGGATAGCTAACTATACTTAATCAAGCATCTAAAAATTCCTTTTCTTTTTCTCCTTCTATACCACAACAAATATTTTCTATTCAACTCCTTCCATATCACCAACTACACTTTCTAAGGATGCCCTTAACCATCAAAACCTCCTATCATCCAAGTTCAAGAAAGAAAGGCTCATAAAAGGCTCAAATGGGGTAAACAAAGGTTATGCACAAGGTTAGTGTTTAGGAATCATGTGGCTACGAAAGAATGACCTAAAATCATCTCCTAATTCATAAATATACTAAGGTCTTGATGGAGAAATAGGGCAAGTTCTAGAAACAATGAAGCATACATGATCACTCAATCAAAGAAATAGGCATCAATATGCACAAAAGCTCAAATCTCACGGGTTCAAACTAACTAGTTCCCGACATCATAACATACTTCAAATTCATCAAATAAAATTGCGTCGCTTCGCCAAGGTTCCATGCATAATAAAGATCATGAAATTTTTCTCCAAAAATCAACAAAAAATTTCTATCATCGGCCAAATCCACAATACTATCATCACATGCTTATTCGACTCGATTTAACTTAAGACTCAAAAAATTAAAGACTCAACAAAAATAACTACTAAAAATACCCCAATAATAAAACTAAACTAAAGACTCTCAATACAAGAAAACATATAAAATTGGGTAAACTTAGACACTCTTTCCCTCCCCCAAACTTATTTCAAAGCATAGCAAAGAAATAAGTTTAAAGAAAAGAAGTAGGCTAAGTTAACTCAATGCACTCAAGGAAAGGGAGGAGGAGGTGGGTCATTGGGATCGTACCTTTGATACCCATCCGGGTAGAAGGGGTAGAATTGATGAATGTCGTGCATCATCCTCCGATATTGCTCTTGGTACATCCTCTCATCTTCTCTTCTTTTCCTCTCCAATTCCCGAGCTGCTCTCTCCTCTTCAAGGAATGTGTTGAAGGATTGACGAAGACCTCCAACCTCGTCTCTCAATGTCCCCACTTCTTGACGAATTCCTTGCACTTGCTCACCAACATACTCCCGGTAAAGCAAGTGATAGTTGTCGAATAGTTGCAAGTTCTCCTCGTGATAACCTCGCATTGCCTCGTGAAAATCCGGGGCGGACATTTGAAACGCCGGTTGTGGACCTCCATCTCCACCTTCTTCTTCTTCTTCTTCTTCTTCTTCTTCTTCTTCTTCTTCTTCTTCTTCTTCTTCTTCTTCTTCTTCTTCTTCTTCTTCTTCTTCTTGTGTTGTTGCTCTTCTTGATCGTAACCTTGCTCGTATTGCTCGGCTTCCTCTTCTTCATCTCCTTCCTCATCATCACCTCCTCCTTCTTGTGGCCTTGGACCTCCCTCGGCCCACATGCATTGCTTATGGCCCGGAGAATTCATTTTGCCATTTCCTCTTTGTAGATACGCATTCCCGACCACCATAGTGTAGTAAGCATTTGGCAATGGGAAGAGTTGAACGCCCCTCAACCCATGGAGCTTGAAAAACCACCCGGACGTGTCGAATGAGATCATCCTCGCAAACTCCAAAGTCCTTCTATCCACGAAGATGGATGTAGACACCGGGTGCTCTCTAATCGGAATGTTGAAGTATCGAGCAATTGGAGTGACAAACGCTCCAATCCCGATCTTTTGTCCTCCGAATAGATAGGCTTGATTCTCCATGTGTTCGACAAGGTAGAGGGCTGCATTTTGTGAATGTCCTCGATAAGCCATCCAAACGAGGTGTGCATCGGTAGCAAGGAAGGTGCCGGAGTCGTGGCGGGAGTGAATGGTAGAAGAGATCAACCGATGGATGTAGCGAATCGTGGGATTCCGAATCGAGGTGGCCTTTGCGATTGCCGGGTTGTAGGACTTCTTCCTCTCCTCCTCGTAATCCACAAAGTGACTCCACAAATCTTGAAGATTAGGGTGATTGTTGCCCAAGTACTCCCCATTCTTGTCTCCTCCAACGGCATCGTTGAGTTGATCCATGGTGAGCTCCCTTGGTTGACCACCCAATTGAAAGCGAATGGTGTCGGGCAGTTGGTTGACTTGTTCCACCACCAATGTCGAGAGGAACTCCACCGTCAAGATGTGATAGGTCAAGTGGTTGCCATGAAAGATGTTGGTGAAGCCTCGTTGCATTAGTTGAATGATCTCATCGGCTATCCCCATGGCTACTATCGTCTCTTGGTGGAGGAAATGACAATGCTTGTGCTTGAGTTGCACAAGGTGGGACCACCTCCTCTTCGACTCCGCCGTGGTGAGCTTTAACTTAAATGCCTTCGGTTCCAAATTCGCAGGAATAGACTTGACCGGCGGCATTCGGTTCTTCGAGATGGTCTTATCGTTCTTCCACGTCTCCTTAGCCTTCTCCTTCCCCTTGCCCTTGCTTGAAGAAGTCGAAGCAACACTCTTTCCTTTGTCTCTTGCCATTCTAGTACCTAAAAATTTCACAAATCAATACTAGAAATACAAGAATATAGCAACATTAATTCATCTTCCCCCAAACTTCAACCAAATTCAATACTCCCCCATTATCAACTCAATTTTTCATCATATACACACATTATTCCTCCAAAATCAAGAACTAAATCATCACACAATTTCAATCTCATGCATATAGATATCAACAAATCTTCATCAATTCATAGACAAATTCAAGGACCCAATCGAATATCAACATGCAATTATCTTCGCATTCATCAATTGATTCAATTCATACAAATAATTCAATGAAATCCATGAATTCAATCTATAATACTCAATCTAATGCCCAACCTATCAATCCAAAAATTTAACCATCAAAAACGAATTTCAATTGGTCAAAACATGCGAATTCATATAGAGAATCAAGAATTGATAAGAGAAAGGCAAGAAATTGAGTACCTTTTGACGAATTGAAGAAAGGAATTGAAGAGTGCTTGAGTTCTTGGAGAGAATTTGAGAGATGTGTGTGTATGGTATGTGAATTGTGTGTATATGGTATATATAAAGGAGTAGGAAAACCCGGTCAAACTCGGGTTGTGCGCCATCAACGACCCTCTCGATACACCTCTCGATCGAGAGAGGTGTCGAGAGGGTGCTACTGGATCACGCCATTTGACCTCTTGACAGGCCTCTCGATCGAGAGAGGTGTCGAGAGGTCATGTTCTGTATCTTCTGTTCTCCCCTCTCGATCGAAAACATAGGGGTCTCGATCGAGAGGCTTCATGTGATATACCTAGGCACAATTTTTCAGAACCTCTCGATACACCTCTCGATCGAGAGAGGTGTCGAGAGGTCCTTACTGGAGGACAGAATTTCACCTCTCGATACACCTCTCGATTGAGAGAGGTGTCGAGAGGCCATGCTCAAAATTTGTTCTCTTCACAACACTTAAAATTTGTTAGCATATTACGGGGTACGACTCTAAAATACGAAAAAATCTGACTACGACTCTAAAAATAAAAATAAAAACGGGATACGAATGTTGGGTTAACTCCCAACAAGTGCTACGTTTAACGTCTTTAGCCCGACGATACCTCTTTTTTAGCTCGGATCCTCAAGTTGAACGACCGCTTTCTTGGGGTAGAGAGGCAACGACTTGAAGTAGTGCTTGAGTCGATGTCCATTCACCACGAATTTTTCACCGTCGTTCTTCAACACTTCGAACGCTCCATTCTTCAAATCTTTGTAGATAACGTACGGCCCTGACCACTTGCTTTGCAATTTTCCTGGGAACAAACAAAGTCGAGAATTAAATACAAGAACATCATCACCAATTTCGAACTTACGCTTTTTGATGCTCAAGTCATGAAATCTTGCGGCTCGTTCTTTGTAGATTCTTGAATTCTTGAACGCCTCATTTCTCCATTCATCAAGCTCTAACAAGTCGTCGCACCTTTGACCCATGGCTTCCTTAAACTTGAAATTGATCCTTCTCGTCGCCCAATATGCTCTGTGCTCCAACTCCATTGGTAAATGGCAAGATTTGCCAAATAGCAATTGATATGGAGACCTTCCAATTGGCGTCTTGAAAGCTGTCCTATAAGCCCAAAGTGCGTCGTCCAAGTACTTCGCCCACTCCTTCTTGTTGGTGACGATCTTCTCCAAAATTTGCTTGATCTCTCGATTAGCTAGCTCGGCTTGACCGTTGGCTTGAGGGTGGTAGGGCGTCGTTACCTTGTGCTTGACTCCATATTTCGCAAGAAGCGATCCTAACCAACGATTGTTGAAGTGGCTCCCCCCATCGCTAAGCAAAGCTCTCGGAGTTCCATACCGAGTCAAAATATTCCGTTGGAGGAATTTGATCACCACTTTCGAATCGTTGGTCGTCGTGCGCATGGCCTCGACCCACCTAGAAACGTACTCCACTGTGAGTAGAATGCAAGAGAACCCTTGAGATTTGGGAAAGGGACCCATGAAATCGATCCCCCAAACATCGAAGAGTTCCACCTCCATAATAGTGCATTGCGGCATCTCGTCCCTCTTCGTGATGTTCCCCATCCTTTGGCATCGATCACACGTCTTGATGTACTCATGACAATCCTTGTAGATCGAAGGCCAATAGAAACCGCTATGAAAAATCTTGAGGGCGGTGCGATTTGTTGCGAAGTGTCCCCCATTCAGAGTGCTATGACAATCCTCGATGATCTTCTTCCACTCCGATTGTTGAACACATCGCCAAATGATTATGTCGGCACACCTCCAGTACAAATATGGATCATCCCAATAATAGAATTTGCAATCGTGGAGGAACTTCTTCTTTTGATGAGACGAGAGATCCTTGGGAACATGATGAATCACCAAATAATTGACGATGTCGGTGAACCAAGGAGTCAAATCGTCTAACTCAAAAATTTACTCATCAGGGAAGCTTTCTTTGATTGCTATCCTCGAATCTTCTCCATCCACGGGTTGCTCATGTCTCGAGAGATGATTGGCCACCACATTCTCACACCCTTTCCTATCTTTGATCTCCATGTCGAACTCTTGAAGAAGCAAAATCCAGTGAACTAACCTTGGCTTCGAGTCCTTCTTGTTGAATAGATAGCGAATGGCGGCATGATCGGTGTGCACAATCGTGTGAGATCCCAGCAAGTAAGGTCTAAACTTATCGAAAGCATAGACCACAACAATTAGCTCCTTCTCCATGGTAGTGTAGTTCCTTTGGGCCGAGTCTAATGTCTTGCTAGCATAGTAAATCACTCGGAAAAGCTTCTCCCTTTTCTGCCCCAAAACCGCTCCTATCGCCCAATCGCTTGCATCACACTTGAGCTCGAACGGGGCACTCCAATCCTGTGACACCAAAACGGGAGTAGAGATAAGCGCCTTCTTCAACGTCTCGAAGGCTTCTAAGCAATCCTTGTCAAACACGAACTTGACGTCTTTCTCGAGCAACCCACACAATGGCTTTGTGATCTTCGAGAAGTCCTTGATGAATCTCCTATAGAAGCCGGCATGTCCCAAGAAACTTCTCACCGACTTTACATTGGTTGGTGGTGGCAACTTCTCGATGGCTAGAACTTTGGCTTGATCCACCTCCAATCCTTGAGAAGACACCTTGTGGCCTAGAACAACTCCTTCTTGCACCATGAAGTGGCACTTCTCCCAATTGAGAACGTGGTTCGTCTCTTCGCACCTTTGAAGCACCTTGGCAAGATTCTCCAAGCATTGATCAAACGATGAACCAAAAACTGAAAAATCATCCATGAATACCTCCATTATGTTCTCGATCAATCCATGGAAGATGGCCATCATGCACCTTTGGAAAGTGGCCGGTGCGTTGCACAACCCGAACGACATCCTCCGATAAGCAAAGACTCCATATGGACAAGTAAACGCCGTCTTATGTTGATCCTCCAGAGCGATGGCGATTTGATTATAGCCGGAGTATCCATCAAGAAAGCAATAATACTCATGTCCGGCCAATCGATCGAGCATTTGATCTACGAACGGGAGGGGGAAATGATCCTTCCTAGTTGCTGCGTTGAGAAGACGATAGACGATGCAAACTCACCATCCCGTGACAAGCCTTGTTGCAATTAGCTCCCCCTTCTCATCGTTGATGACCGTCATGCCTCCTTTCTTCGACACCACTTGAGTAGGGCTCACCCACTCACTATCCGAAATAATGTAGATCATGCCGGCGTCGAGCAACTTGATCACCTCATTTCTCACAACTTCTTGCATCGCCGGATTCAATCGCCTTTGAGGTTGGACTCTTGGGCGATGACCATCTTCTAGCAATATCCGATGCATGCAAATCGAAGGACTAATACCTTTGATGTCGGCAATCGTCCATCCAATCGCAGATTTGTGCTTCCTTAGGACCCTCAATAACTTGTCCGTATTTGCCTCCGTGAGTTGAGAAGACACGATCACCGGGTACGTCTCTTCTTCTCCTAAGAACTTGTACTTGAGGTGCTCGGTAATGGCTTCAACTCCACCTTAGGGGCTGCATCCTTCTTCTCTTCCTCTTCGAGAACTCCATCATCCACCTTCTTGTTGATGACGTGGTATGGAACTTCCTTTTGGTGAGGTGATGGTCGATTCGCCTCCAATTGATTGAGATATTCGAGAATCTCGTCACAAGCTTCATCCAACTGCGCGTAGGCATAAAGAGAGTTTGAGATGCAATGGTTAAGTGCCTCCTCCGAAGTGGGTGGTACTAATGTCTCGATGGAGAAGATATCCTCACGTTGATCGTCGGGTTTCTTCATGGCTTCATAGATAGAAATTTTCAGCTCTTCCCCGTTGACTCGAAAGGTGAGGTCTCCATCTTGGACGTCGATCAATGCTCTCCCCGTGGCTAAGAATGGCCGTCCTAAGATCAAAGGTTGATTTGCATCCTCTGGCATATCCAAAACTACAAAGTCAGCCGGGAAGACAAGGTTGTGCACTTGAACGAGAACGTCCTCGTCTATTCCTCTTGGATAAGAAACCGAATGGTCCGCCATGAGTAGAGAGATGGTGGATGGCTTCATCCTCCCGATCTTAAGCCTGTTGAAAATAGAGAGGGGCATCAAATTGATGCTAGCACCAAGATCACAAAGGACGTTTTGGAATACTTGATCTCCAATCTTGCATGCTAGTGTGAACCTTCCGGGATCCTTTTGCTTCAATGGTAATTTCTTTTGGATCACCGCGCTACACTCCTCCGTGAGGTTGATCGTCTCGAAATTCCCCACTTCTTCTTTCCCGATACCGCATCCTTGATGAACTTACTGTGGTTGGGCATGTCTCGAAGAGCATCAACAAGTGGGATGTTGATGTTAACCTTTTGTAGTATCTCCAAGAAACATTGATACTTTTCATCTTGCTTCGTCCTGGTCAAGTGTTGTGGAAAACGGGCCTTCGGAACGTACGCCGGGAGTTGGAGCGGCTGTGCACCCTCTCGATCACCCTCTCGATCGAGAGAGGTGTCGAGAGGTCCCTTCTGACCTCGAACGTTGACCTCTCGACCCCCATCTCGATCGATAGAGATGTCGAGAGGTTTCTGCTGCTTTTGCTGGCCGACCTCTCGACTGGCCTCTCGATCGAGAGAGGTGTCGTGAGGGTCGCATTGGATCTCCTCGGCATAAAGCTCTCGATCCTCCTCTCGATCGATAGGGGTATCGAGAGGACCCTTCTGGACTCCAGTTTTGACCTCTCGATAGGCCTCTCAATCGAGAGAGGTATCGAGAGGTCCTCGATTTGTCACTTTTCTCCTCACTCCTCGAACTCCGCATTCTTGTGGCTTCCGTTTCCAGTATCTTCAACTTCCAAGGATGGATTTGTGTACTTTGTGCCACTCTGAAGCTCAATAGCATGAACTTGATGATTGTTCTTCGGGTTTTGCTCGGTGTTGCTTGGGAATTGGCCGGGCTTATGGATTCCTCCTTGAGCATTGGCTATTTGACTCATTTGTGTCTCCAACATTTGCATTTGCTTGGTCAAGGCATTGATGCTACTCCCCAAGTTGTTGCTCAAAGTATTTTGAGTAAGCTCCAATGTCCTCAACTTTGCATCTTGTTGTGTCATCCTCATCTCCGATTGAGCCATATATTGACGAATCAAGTCGTAGGTAGACATCTCCTTCTTTGGCTCTTGAATGACTCCGTTCTCAACATGGAAGCCGGGAGGTGGTTGCAAGGCGTTGTTTGGGTTGGCATAGGAGAAGTTTGGATGATTTCGGTTGTTGGGAACATAAGGCTTCTTGTATCCTCCTTGATAATTCGAGCCTCCTTGTCCTCCTTGCCACTTGTTTCCTTGGTTTGGTTGCCACTTGCCCCCTTGTTGCACTAAATTGGCATCTTCTCATTCGGGCTGTGTTGCTTTTTCTTCAACTATAACATCGCACCGAAGCACCCCTTTCTTGATTATATCCAACTCATTCGCTGTTTTCGTGTACTTCTCCATCAAGTCCTCGTAAGCTTCGATTCCAATGTTGGCAACTCTCCTTCTTCCAATGCGTCGGACAGTAGCCTCTTTGTAACTTGAATTCACGGTAAGCTCAATAATCTCCATGGCCACATCATACTCGTTGTTCAAGAATCCTCCTTTGGAAGCATAGTCGAGCTCCTTCCTACACATTTTGTTCAAACCACGATAGAAGCACGTGATTTGATCCTCCTTGCTAATTCCATGGTTCGGGCATGCTCGTAGTAGCTTCTTGAATCTCCCCCATGCCTCGTAGACATACTCGTCCTCGTATTGTTGGAATTGGTTAATCTCATTGATGAGTTTCTGAGCCCTCGAGGGTGGGAAAAACTTGTTCAAAAATCTGGTGCACATCTCGGCCCAAGTCCTAATCTCCGTCTAGTCCAATCCATCAAGCCATTCTCTCGCATCGTCCTTGAGAGACCACACAAACAAACTGAGCTTGAGGTAGTCTGAAGATACTCCATTAGCTTTGTATGTAGCACATATGTCCAAAAATTGCTTCAAGTGAGCATTTGGATCCTCCGTTGGTGCGCCTCCATATTGGTTGGATTGCACCATGTTGATGAGGGACGTCTTGATCTCATAGTTGTTAGCGTCCGTGGTCCCCCATCCTCCTTGCTGAAATTGATCAACGACCAGTTTGAACCGATCGTTCAAAGTCCTCCTCGCTTGATCCGCCATTGAATCAAAACTCCTTGGTGAATCGGGTGGTGAAGAGGGTGGTGTATCGATCTTGCTTGCCTCCTTCTCTCGTCTCAATGCCCTTAGTGAGCGCTCCAACTCCAAGTCTATCGGAATAAGATTTATCCCTTTAGACCTTGTGGTCATGCACTACCTAAAATCAAAGAGAAGAGAAAGAAGAAATTAGATCAATAAACCGAAAAATAGAAAATTAAAGCGCCTAAATCACCTATTAATTCTATTTCAAAATATGTGTATGAAATCTAATCAATCCCCGGCAACGGCGCCAAAATTTGATCGCACTATTTTCTACCACACAAAATAGGTATAGTAAAAGGGAAGCACGAGTATCGTATCCACAGGGATTGACAAGTCGAAAACGCACACAGTACCTTTACTCTAGAACTAAACTGATGTTTAAGCAATTAAAGTTTTAGGATTGTGGTATTTATAACTAGACAAATAAATAAAAGACTCAATTAAGCAAACAAGGAAATAAACAAATAAAGAAGCAATTAAACAAATAAGGTAAATAAACAAATATCAAATAATAAACACGGAAAAAAACTCAATTAAGGAAAAGTGTTGATTCTAGGGAAGCCTACCTAATCAAATCTATGCAAGTAATTAATGCATACAATTAACCACTTTAATCCAATCTAGATGTGATACATGAAAATAACCTAACACTCCGGCTAAGGTAATGTAGATCGTCACCTAATAAGATCCTAATTTCCTCTCGGACTCATAGAAATCAAATCAAGTGCAAAATAGAACGAGTATCAATAATATAATCAACTAGGTTTAACTACGACACCTAAATCGACTATATGCAAACATATGATAATTCAACCTCGATTAAGACAATTAAACTACCATACCATGTATTCATGAGATCTATTATGCAATTATCCTGCTAAGGCATAAACACATAACTATGCACACATAATTATTGATCAAGTAATCATGCATGAGAATAAGCACCATGAAACATGTACCTAGATTGGAAGGCTAATTGTAAATAAAAACACTCACATAAATTCAATTAGGCATTCAATCCCTAAAATCAACTAAAAATTTTAGCTAGACATAATTAAAGCAAATACAGACATAGAGAATTGAAAGAACATAATTAAAGAGTAAGAGTAAGAAAAACTTGAACACAAACGAAGAACTTCGAATCTTGAATCTTGCATAAACTTGAATAAACTCCAATGTCGAATACAAGACTAAAATAAAAGTTCTACAGTAAAAATATGTGTAAAGTGTTAAGTAACTAGATTGATTGCTAGATAGGGTTTACAATGCTAGACTAAGGAATATATATAGGGAAAATTCACATAAGGAATTATAGACCAAAAAGGAGTCTAAAATTACAAAAGGTAATTCTCGGCTGGACCCCCCTCTCGACACCCTCCACCTCTCGATCGAGAGAGGTATCGAGAGGTACAGAAATGCTTTCGACCGAGAACAACTTCCAGAAGCCTTCCTCTAGACAAGCCTCTCGATCGAGAAAGGTATCGAGAGGTCTTCAAATCGACTTCAACTTGGATTTCAACCTTCAATCTTCACGCCTTGTCTCGTTTTGGGTTTTATCATCAAAATATACCTAAAAACACAACAAAATACCCAGAAGCATAATATTGTCCAACACAATAAAAACCATATAAAACATAGATAATAATACACAATCGAGACTTGAAAACGACTTTTTTGGACTATGAAAATCAAGTAAATTTCACCTATATCAGTCTAGTAACCTTAATTCCATGCATAGCTGGTTGAAGCGAGACTCAGCTTGAGGCTTGGTGAGGATATCAGCTCGCTGGAGATCGGTATGGATTTTCTCGAGCTTGATATCCTTCTTTTCGACATGATCACGAATGAAATGATGTCGAATCTCCACATGCTTGCACCGGGTGTGAAGCACTGGATTCTGCGAGATACAAATGGTAATATTATGGTCGCAAAAAATTGGAATCTCCTTCGCTTCAACTCGATAATCCTTCAACTGCTGACGAAGCCATAGAATCTGAGAACAGCAGCTTCCGGCGGCCATATACTCGGCTTCAATTGTTTAAGTGGCTACGCTTGTCTGCTTCTTCGAGAACCACGAGACAAGCTTGCTTCCCAGGAACTGACACGTGCCCGAAGTTGATTTCCTATCAATTCGGCACCCTCCATAATCAGCGTTTGAATATCCTGTTAGCTCCAGATTATTTCAGCAGGATACCATAAGCCCATATTGACAGTGCCCTTGAGATAGCGAAGGATTCACTTGGCAGCTTCAAAATGGCTAAGCTTGGGATTGCTTTGGAAGCGTGCACACACTCCAACTGCAAACGCGATATCTGGCCTACTTGCAGTGAGATAGAGAAGGGATCCGATCAAGGCTCGGTAGTCTGTAGCATCCATAGACTTCCCTTCAAGGTCTGGCTCCATCTTCCAGTTGGTGTTCAACAGAATCTTCACAGCTTTAGCATGCTGAACACCAAACTTGGCAAGCATATCTCGAGTATACTTTGCTTGATTGATGAAGATCCCATCATCTTGTTGCTTCACTTGAAGACCTAGGAAGCAACTCATCAAGCCTATCATCGACATCTCGTACTTGGTTTTCATAAGCTCTCCAAACTTCTCGCTAAGCGACTGGTTTGGCGAACCAAATATGATGTCGTCGACGTAGATCTGAACCCATAGCATATCTTCTCCATCATTGATGGTGAAGAGAGTTCGATCATCTTCCCCTTGTGGAAACCATTATCCACTAGGAACTGAGAAAATAAATCATACCATGCTCTAGGCACCTGCTTCAATCCATACAGGGCCTTCTTCAAGCGATACACCTCATCCCCCTGCTCAAATCCAGGTGGCTGCTCCACATAGACTTCTTCTTTGAGCTCTCCATTGAGGAACACGCTTTTCACATCCATCTGATAGACTTTAAATTTCTTGGCCGCTGCATAGGCAAGAAAATGTCGGATAGCTTCAAGCCTGGCCACTGGAGCGAAGGTCTCATCGAAATCGATTCCTTCCTCTGAGCAGTAGCCTTTGGCGACGAGCCTAGCTTTATTCCTCACGACGTTGTGGTCCTCGTCCGTCTTGTTCTTGAACACCCACTTGGTGCCAATAACATGCTTGAATTTGGGACGATCCACAAGATACCATACGTCGTTTCTGATGAATTAATTGAGCTCTTCTTGCATGGCGATCACCCAATTTGAATCTGCAAGAGCTTCCTCCACGCTTGACGGCTCGATATTGGACATAAAGCAACTGAACATAGCACTTTCTCCAATTACTTGGCTTCTGGTCACCACGCCTTTGGAAGGATCTCCAAGAATTTGGCTAGGTGAATGATCTTTGAGCCATGCACGCTTGGATCCTCCAGCTTCTGCTTTTTCTTCAAGCGAGTCGATTGCCTCATCCTCTGAAGCGACCGGAAAGGGTGCTTGGCCTGCATTTTCTTCTTTTGACTTGGGGGCAGCTTCATCCTTTTGAGCATCTTGATCACTTGATTTTTTCACCTCTTCCTCATCTTCAAGCGTGTCCCATGTCAGTGGACTGATAGCCTCCTCGCTTGAAGGCTTTTCATTCGCTTGAACCTATTCATGTGAAAGACTTAAAGTAGATTCATCAAATACAACATGGGGTGATTCCTCCAGAATTAGGGTTTTGCAGCTGAAGACCCTGTAAGCTTTGCTGGATGTAGAATATCCTAGGAATATTCCCTCATCCGCTTTGCTTTTAAAGGCTTTTAACTGTGACTTCCCATTGTTGTGAATGAAGACCCGACAACCAAATATATGGAAATAAGAAATATTAGGAATTCTCCCTGTCCATATTTCATATGGTGTCTTGTCGATGCGTTTGTTGAGCAACGTTCGATTCTGGGTGTAACATGAAGTGTTGGCAGCTTCAGCCCAGTACTTCATTGGTAGCTTTGAGTCTGCTATCATAGTTCGAACGACTTCCTTGATGATTCGATTCCTTCTTTCAGCAACTCCATTCTGTTGTGGTGTTCTAGCTGAGGACATTTGATGCGCAATGCCATGCTCCATGCAGTAAGCTTCAATTGTAGAGTTAAGAAACTCTGTGCCTTTGTCGGAGCGAATGGTTGCTATCGCTTGGTTTTTCTCCACAGCGAATCGCTTGAGCAATTGAGGAAGTTTGTACAGCGTCTCCTTCTTACTGAATAGGAATACAACCCAAGTGTAGCGAGAGTAATCATCTCTTACAACAAGAGTGTACTTTCTTCCATTGACGCTCACTGGAGTGACTGGTCCAAAGAAATCAATATGCAGTAGCTCCAGTACTCGCTTGGAAGATGCTTCATCTAAGCTGACGAAGTGCTTCTTTGTCTGCTTTCCTCGTTCGCATGGTGAGCAAGTATGGTCTTTGACGAAGACTTCATTTGGTATGCCCTTCACCAGACCTTTACGAGCTAAGCGATTGATTGTCTTGAAGTTGAGGTGGCTTAAGCGTCGGTGCCATAGCCATCCAGTCTCCGTTGCACTTCTAGCGACCAAACATGTATCTTCTTTGCAGCTCTCCCATTGAGTAACGTACACATTCCTCTTCCTTTCTCCAGTTAGAGAAACTCGGGAGGTGAGCTTGTATCTCACAACACACTTGTTGGAGATAAACTCCACATTGTATCACTTGTCACAGAATTGTGAGATGGACAGCAAGTTGTGTTTGAGTCCTTCAACGTAGGAAACATTTTCTATGCTCAGCTTCCCAATCTTCAGCACGCCGTAGCCTTTGGTGATTCCATGAGAGTTATCACCAAAGGTTACTTGTGGACCCCTCTTCTCTGTGTAATCTTGGAGTAGAGACTTCATGCCCGTCATATGTCTTGAACATCCACTGTCCAAGTACCATGTAGCTTGACCTTTGCTGGGCATGAGATCCACGGCGCTCACCTGCAATTAAGCCAATTTTGGTACCCAAATCAGTTTGGGTCCTTGCAGGTTAGCTTTCTTAGGTACCCACACTTGCTTTACTCTTCTTTGAGTATTAGCTTGTGTTTTAGGTTCCTCGGCCTTTCTAAAATGTGAAATCTGCTTGAATGCAGCTTCACAAGTGCAGCAGTGTGTGCATTGAGGAAAGTTACGAGAGCGGCTCGCTTGAGACATACCCATGCTCTTGCCTTTTTGCTTATATCCGTAAGCGTCTTGCTTAGGATTAGCCGTAGGCTTGGAGACTGACTTGGGATTTCTAGTCTTGGCAAGCGTCTCGCTTGGTTTCTTCTGCGCAGTCAACTTTGGCTTTTGACCATGACTCGCTTTGGAAACCTTTGGAGTTTGAAGCTTCCTTTTGGGAACTTCAAATACTTCCCCCTAAACGTAAGCACGATTGGACCATCTCCAATCGGACTCTATTGACACATGGACATTAGTTCTTCTTTTCAAGGGAACATCCTTTGTCCTTGGTGTCTGGGATTGTAACGACCCGGACCCGGGGCTACGCAAGATTTACGAATTAATTAAGGGTTTAGGGACGCTACTCAACAATAACATAGATAATCATTAGAATAGGACCTTGGACACACTGAGTACCCGCGTTTCCAATGTATGAGGACATTGGGACGCCTATCATATACTTAAAATGTACTAAGAAAGAAACATGATAGGGGTCGATAATATAAGAAATGATTATTCAACATAAAAGGAGAAAGTCGGTGGCGAAATAAACATGAAATGGTTTAAGAGTTTAAGGGGAAGTAGAATAGGGTAATAAAGGGTTATTCTTATTACAAAACATCAAATGGTTCATTGAGGAAAGAATCCACGAGCTTGACCACCCTTCCTGCAAACTCGTCCACGCCTCCGTTGCTTAACCTGAAAACATTTTGAAAGAATTTTAGGCTGAGTACTAGTGCACTCAGTGGGTCTCGCTTGCCCCTTTTGTCAGTGAAAAACATAAAACATTACTTGATTATGCATATCCATCATATACGTAGGAGTTTTAAAACGAAAGCCTCACCCTATGCATAGGTAAAACATTTTATTACCATAACATATTACATTGTTGCACGCGTCTCGCTCATACGCCATTCAGCCATAATTGGGGACCCGGCCGAGTACACCCAATATGGACTTAAGTGCACTAACCTTGGTCAATTCTATCCCAAGGCCCAATTGTTAACTCGACATTACATCACCTCGACATTACGTCGCCTCGTATGTGCAGTAAGACAAAAGAAAAACTTTGACATGCATAATCATACTTTCATACATATATATATATATATATATATATATATATATATATATATATATATATATATATATATAGGAGCTCATTAGCTCGAAAATACCGTATTGAAAATAGAAACCCACCTCGTCAGGTGATCACGTCTTAGAGAGAATTCAACTCGATCTTTGGTTCACAACCTTCCTTTAGTGGCCCTACAATAGTAATCTAGGGCTAAGCTTTCATATAAACATTTATGTGACATCTATATATGTCCCTTAGATCCTATAGTTCCTTACTCCCCCGTCATATAAGACAAACATAATCTCACGAATAACTCATATGGTGTACACATAACTTAGCTAATATGCATATAAGTAACACAACTTGGGTATGTGAGAAACTTTCACTTGATCTCATGCATTCAATACACAATATGTTTGCAAGTATCCAATTAATATAACATGATTGTCATAAGTTTCTAATTTCTTACACTTGGTAGTAACACACATATGTATACACACGTAAAGTTCACAAAGTCATGCTTCTATAACAACTAATTAGACACGTATATCAAAATTCCTTTACAAAGATCTCACATTCACACAAACATGTTCAATACTTCCTTCAATCGTAAAATGTCAAATTGAACACCATTTCAACTAATGAGTTATATTTTCTTAGTACATACTTTTATTATCAACACCCGAAAAGTTGTGCAAATAAACGAGTAAGAATAGAACTACAATGACTAAGAAAGGTATCCTACTGCCCAAACACACTTCATTCTTCACGAAAATATTTTTAAATAAATCGAATAAAATTTTTAAAAGAAGAAATTCGAGTTTCAACAAAAGCTGAAAACAATGGCAGATTCACTTTTAAGGTTCGGTAAAAATAGTTATACTACTTGAAAATTTCTGAAATTTAACAGAGAGGTTAAAAACATGTAATAAAACCATTCTGTAAAGTTTGAGATTTTTTGGAAAAATATTTCTACTCGAAATGTAATTTTCAAAACGGTGCAAGTGTACTGTTCCGAGAAAATATTTACTGCACAAGTAAGTTTAAAACATTATTGTGAACAAACGGTTCTTGTAAAGTGTCCCAAATTTTTACACAACATAGAAGACTCAATGTAGTTGAATTACTAAAAAGGAATTTCCGAAAAACGTTTAGTATAAAAATAACTACAAATCATAGAAGTTCATATACCGATTCTGTGACAGATTGACACATCGTAAAGAGAGGTCATGTTCACCAGCAAAAACTCATCCAAAAATTACGAAATAAATCGTATGTAATGCCAACATCATGTAGTTACTGTCATACAAAGGGTTTCAAAAATAGTGAAAGAAGGTTCTCAAATAATTTCGAAATGCTCATCACTAGCAGATTTTCACAGATTCACATATATACCAAAAATCAAGTTCTTTCTCAACGATTCATTTGCACATTCCATGCACGAATTTTACACACACATAATAGCATTTAGAGCATGATATATGTCAAAAACAAGGATATTCAAGAAGGGAAAATAATACAAGAAACCCTTGCCCCAAAACTATCAACTAGAGAGGCTTAATCGGGCTACCTTTGAGAAGGTCGAAGTTAAAACGGTATAAACTCCTTGGATTTGACCTAGATGAGTTGGTGGCTGAAAAATGCTTCAAAAATCAGTGCATGGAACTAGGTTTAAAGTGCAAGAAAGATGGAGGGAAGAGAAATGGAGTGAATGAATAACCATATATTTCTCACCCTTTCAACAATGGAGTGTCTTGCTTGATGAGAGAAGAGGAACTATCTCCTACTCCCTTGAGATGATTGAATGTGGGGAGAGGAATGAGGTGGAGAGGAGTTTATGATTGTCTTGAGTTGGAAGGAGTGTCATGAAAGGGATCAAATAGGAGCTTGTCACTAGAATCTCTAGGTATAATCATTAGATTTGTTAGTATAATCCTAGGCTAATTAGCTAGGATTTTGTTTAATATAGCAAGCAAGCATGCAATGACACTTGTCACACATGCACACACACATTCATCATATAAATATAAATATAAATAATTAATATAGGAAGCATGGATATAATTATATGTGCATTTATCTAGTACTACCATGCATTCATACTTCATATATTCACAATCCCACATATGTAACAAGAACAAATAATTTAAACACTTAACTAAGTCATTATCACATAAATTAATGTACAAATAAATCGATTTTTAAAATAATCGCTACATATAATTAATTATGGGGAGTGAACTATAATATTATATAAACTTACCTCGTAATTAATAATAGCAAAAATTCGGGATATTACAGGGATTGAGACTTAGAAGCCTCAACAGTTTTCCCTTTACCTTTTGAATGGTAAGCTTTAGCATTGTCAGTGCTAGGGATTGTTGACTCTAGCTTTCTCTTAGAAGCTTCCCTTGAAGATATAGACATCTTCATGGGTCCCCTCTTAGGGATCTCAACCTTGCCTTTGTCTTTGTTAGTGGTTGCTTTGGATGCAGTGGGCGTTTCCAAAGAGATTGATGGTGTTGTGTTAGAAGCACCAACAAAGACAGTAGGCTTGATAGGTCCACCCTCATATCCAAGCCCTCCCTTTCTTCCAAAAGGAAGAAGTGAGCTTTCTAGTGCCTGCCTAGCGAATGAGGCTTTGTTTAAGTTGGCCACTAGAATGGACTGGGTTTCATACCTATCTTCCAAGCTCTTATATCGAGCGAAGAGGTCCTCAAACTTACTAGTCATAGCCCTTAGATTAATCTTGACTTCATCAAGTTCAGTGGCTAGCTTTCGGTTTTCTCTCTTGCTATCCGACAAGGCTTGTTCTAACATTTCGTGGTCGCTTAACAATTTATGGTGCTTGTTAAGCAACTCACTCTATGTAGAGGAATGAATTTCCTCATTGTGCTTGTGTGCAATTTGACTTGGCTATTTCTAACCTATCAATAATATTGAACTAGGTAAGTCCGAATGTCGAACACAAGGAGTGAATATGTCAATAGAAAATCAAGTAGTTCATGTCGTCTCTATCATACTATCTAAGCACATATTCATGATTTTTTTGTTTTTTTTTTTGTTTTAACTAGGCAAAGAGTAAAGTAGATGGTGAACTTAACAAAGTGAAATAAGCAAAGACTATAGTAAAATGCAAGTAGAGAATATCAATAGTAAAAGACATGGATCCAAGTGATTTCCGATATGATTATGATGAGGACTTTAGAATCTAGATGCTTCAAACCAATTTAATCCACCTTGAATGGTTTCTTATATTATATTCCCTCCGTCTCTTCCTAAGTGACCCCTTTGCTTTTTGACTTTTTCGGCACGCATTTCCACCGAGACGTAGTACGGGTTTTACGATATAATTTTGAAATATTATTTCTTTTACGGGATATTACGAGTATATGCTAACCTACCTTACTAGGGTGATTAACAAGTAGATCAATAGAACAATAAATGCTTTCTAAGCATTTAAATGCTCTACCAACTCCAAATAGCTCAATTTAGTCTAAGTTAACCTACCAACTCTCATTCAACCCATCTAATTCTTTCTAGGAACTATATGAGATGAAATCAAGTGATATGGGTATGAATTGATGCCAAGTGCTATGAATGGAAGCTTTCTAGGCATTCCATCAAACACCTTAGATGCACTCCTAGTGATCAATTAGTCATGCATTCAAATAAAGTTCCAATCCATAGGCAATTCAAGGGGAAGGTAGATCAACATCCTATATTCTAACACCTATCATCTAAATCAAATCATCCATCACTTGTAGCCATAAAAGTACTTAGCTAGCCATAGATCTAGCAATTAAACCAACAAAAGTAAGAGATAACATAATGAAAATAACAAGGAAGGAAAGTAGAGAAGAAATCTTCAACAGTCTCTTCAAACTCCAAGCATAATCTTCAACAATATTTGAAAACACTAAAGAGGAAAGAGGGAAAATGCTAGGGTTCTAAAGTAGATGCTAAAAGTGAATTACAAGGTGTTTCCTCTCCCAAATGAGAAAAATAACTAAGTATTTATAGTCTTCCCACAAGTTGGGGTCAAATTGCAATAAAATGAAATTTGAGTTGATAAGGTGGGGTAAAAACTGTAATTTCCGGAAATTAGTTCAAGGGGGTGTGTCTGCATTTTCGGCCACATTTGTCACTTTGCGCACTCCTACGGTTTTGGCTCGTTCTCTCTCGTCCGGCCACGGAAAAATAATCCGCAAAGTGCTACGGCTTCCTCTTTGATCCTCTTCGACATAGAACTACTCAAATGTTCCCAGAAAATTGCCACAGCACCTGAAATTTGCACGGAAATCGAGAGAAAATGCAAAACATATAGAAAATGCATAAGTTGTAAAAACCTATCATTTCCTATCCATTTAAGCACATAATGTACCCAAAACACGCATCGAGACGCACTCTAAAGCATGCTAAATATGTGGTTATCAAACTCCCCCAAACTTAAGCCATTGCTCGTCCCGACAATGGAACGAACAATCAAAGAACATAAGCACATATGGGTATGCAAATCAAGATCATCGATGCCTCAAAGCTCACTCATAAATGATTTTCCATGAAACTCTCAAGGTGAGAGAACAATCCACAATCACACAACAATCTCAACTAGAAAATTAATCACTCAATTACAAATGAACTCTAAACCTCACAAGACAAGTGTATCACTCAATCGCTCAATGTGGAGTGGGGTTCAACCCTCAACGATCTCATACATGTATCCATACTTACCATATGCTTGCCTCAAGTCTCTAAATCTCCATCGCTTGGTTGTGTGCTATGACTAAGATCAATTAGGTCTTTGCTTAGGCTTGTAATGTAGGGACATTGGTTTAGGTAGGGAATTTTAGGCTAAGTGACTCAAAACTTCTTCTAAGTACTTCACCCTTATAACATCCTCAACAAGTGTGGATTCCTCCATCTTCTACCTCACCATCTCACCTTTTCAATGAAACTCAAACATTTTAACGGAATGTTTCGAAAATTTCTAAAGACTACTCCTTTATGCCCGTTTTTTTTTTTTTTTTTTTTTCGTAAGAACTGTATGTTCTTAACCTTTTCTTTTCTTTTCTCTCTCTCTCTCTCTCTCTCTCTCTCTCTCTCTCTCTCTCTCTCTCTCTCTCTCTCTCTTTTTGAAGAACCTCGTTCTCGATTTTCTTTCTTCACACAAACGAGCTTATAGGAGCATCTTTTATATCAAAACTATCCCAAATCAATTCAACTCTCATCATCATTTCAAGCATGTACTCAACTTAAACCAAGGATTCCCTTAACCAACCTTCACACCCCTATCATCCGGTTTAAGAATAAAGGCTTCTTTAGGCTCAAAACGGGACCACAAAGGTAATGAATTAGGGTTAGTGTTTGGGAATAATAAGCTTCTCAAATGATGGCCTAAAATCATTTCAAAGTTCAAAGCACACATATAGCAACCTCGATCGAGACTCAAAAGGCAAGTTCTAGAAGTGATGAATGCAATGCATGACAAGCTCTCAAGAAGGAAAAGAAACGTTATTTAATCAACATTTTGGCTCAATCTTCACTAGCTTTTGTCTAGAGTTCATGTGCCTAAGATCAATCATTCCTAGTTAATCATGTTATGCAACCATTTCATGCTCAATACACACATGAGAAATTCCAAAAATATGATGCCATTTTCCGCTCAAATCATCATCGACATCTCTCTTGAAACAAGAAGCGCTACAACTCAAGTGATGCTTTTAAAATGGAACTTGAAAAAAAATTTGCACCTACGCAACTAAGCATGCACCCTTATAAAGCATGGAAACATCACTTGAATCATTTGCACACACCCTTTCAAACTCTAAATTCTCTTATCCTCAAAACTTCCACCACACAAAACATAAAAATTTAAAACAAACAAAGAAAGAAATACGATAAAAATAACTTGAAGAAATATGAAAAAGTAACTTGAATATCTTATCCCATCCCCTCCCCCAAACTTATTTTTGAAAATAAAATCAAAAATAAGGTTGGAGGGACGAATATACATAAGATATTTAAGTTACTACTCACAAAAGTCCAAGCTATCGAGGTGAGGGACGAGGCGGGGGATGATTCCCTTGACCAAGTGATGAGCCTCAAGATGGACCCCACAATCGCAAATTTTCTTTTGATGGCGAATCTCCCGTCATTCCCTTGCATGTTCTCCCCCTTTCGTCACCCCACAAATCTTCTTCCTCTTTACTATAGGCAACAAAATCACAAGGAATTTTAGAAACCCCACAATTTTTGCACAAAAATTAGAAGAAAAGAGGGTGAGAGAGGAGAAATTATTTATTTAAAAATTGTAAAATATTTTTTTAATTTTTTAAAATTTTTTTAGAATTTTTTAAAATCTTTTAGAATTTTTTTAAAATTTTTAAATTTTTTTTTTTAAATAAAAATGGTCGGCCCGGCCCGTCAGACCTGGCCCAGGTCTGGCCCGAATCAAACCCAGCCGCCACTGCCGGAACAGGTCCAACGCTCGCCGGAATCTGCTGTCGGAACTGCTACTCGATTCTCCGGCAGCTCGCGAGTAGGAGGTGCTCCGCCGTCCCGGTCTGCCCGTCGCGTCGGGAAGACACAGCCCCACTCGTCGCCGGCCTGCAGTTGAAGATCTAGCCGGCGACCTGTTGCGTCAAATATCGTCGCCAGCGACTCGCAACTCGAAGTAATGGAAGCACGCGCCGGCGTAGGCAGGAACGCCCCCAAACTTCACCGTCTCGGACAGGAGTAGCACGTGTCGCCGGAATCGCGACCTCAGCTCCTCTCTTCGCCGGATCGCGACATCTGCTCGCCGGCGAGATCTGGGCTCCTGCTCTCCGTCGTGAGTCGGCCGCCACTGCTCGTGTCTTCATCACCGTCGGCCAGAGACGAAGAGTAAAGTAGATGGTGAACTAGGCAAAGAGTAAAGTAGATGGTGAACTTAACAAATTGAAATAAGCAAAGACTATAGTAAAATGCAAGTAGAGAATATCAATAGTAAAAGACATGGATCCAAGTGATTTCCGATATGATTATGACGAGGGCTTTAGAATCTAGATGCTTCAAACCAATTTAATCCACCTTGAATGGTTTCTTATATCATATATGCTAACCTACCTTACTAGGGTGATTAACAAGTAGATCAATAGAACAATAAATGCTTTCTAAGCCTTTAAATGCTCTACCAACTCCAAATAGCTCGATTTAGTCTAAGTTAACCTACCAACTCTCATCCAACCCATCTAATTCTTTCTAGGAACTATATGAGATGAAATCAAGTTATATGGGTATGAATTGATGCCAAGTGCTATGAATGGAAGCTTCCTAGGCATTCCATCAAACACCTTAGATGCACTCCTAGTGATCAATTAGTCATGCATTCAAATAAAGTCCCAATGCATAGGCAATTCAAGGGGAAGGTAGATCAACATCCTAGATTCTAACACCTATCATCTAAATCAAATCATCCATCACTTGGAGCCATAAAAGTACTTAGCTAGCCATAGATCTAGCAATTAAACCAACAAAAGTAAGAGAAAACATAATGAAAATAACAAGGAAGGAAAGTAGAGAAGAAATCTTCAACAATCTCTTCAAACTCCAAGCATAATCTTCAACAATATTTGAAAATACTAAAGAGGAAAGAGGGAAAATGCTAGGGTTCTAAAGTAGATGCTAAAAGTGAATTACAAGGTGTTTCCTCTCCCAAATGAGGAAAATAACTAAGTATTTATAGTCTTCCCACAAGTTGGGGTCAAATTGTAATAAAATGAAATTTGCGTTGAGAAGGTGGGGTAAAAACTGTAATTTCCGGAAATTAGTTCAAGGGGGTGTGTGTGCATTTTCGGCCACATTTGTCACTTTGCGCACTCCTACGGTTTTAGCTCGTTCTCTCTCGTCCGGCCTCGGAAAAATAATCCTCATAGTGCTACGGCTTCCTCTTTCGATCCTCTTCGTCATAGAACTACTCGAACATTCCTAGAAAATTGCCACAGCACCTGAAATTGGCACGGAAATCGAGAGAAAACACAAAACATATAGAAAATGCATAAGTTGTAAAAACCTATCATTTCCTATCCATTTAAGCACATAACGTACCCAAAACACGCATCGAGACGCACTCTAAAGCATGCTAAATATGTGGTTATCACAATTGTAATTGAATTGAGTGGGGGAAAGAAGAATACCTCTCCTGTGTCCTCGTCGGTGAGCGCCATCAAGCCTAGATCCTCTCCCTCACTAGAGTTTGGATCTATGAATGTGTCTGAGTCGCTTGAGATTTCCTTGCTTGGAGTGGCTGGCGACTCACTTGCAACTAGCGCCCGACGTGGAGCGTCCCTCCTGGCCTTCAATTCTTCTTTCTCTTTGGCACTAAGCTTTGGGAACTCAGACTTGTAATGGCCCATCTTATGGCAATGGTAACATTCCACATCCATCACATCTCTGGCGATTGGCTTGGTAGATTCTTCACGCTTTCCTTTTTCTCGAGCATCAGTGCTTTTCCCTTTGTATTGCTTGTAGAATCTCTTGTACTTTCCAACTCGTGAGTTCATCTTGTTGAAGTTCCTTGTTAGAAATGCGTAGTGCTCCTCCAGCTCTTCTCGTGACATTTTTGAATTGGACGACTTGCTTGACGTCTCGGCAGCTTTGAATGCAACTCATTTGCTTGGTGTTGGAGCTTTGTCTTCATCATCAATGGACATCCGGTTGAGATCATACTCATGCACCTTGAGTTCGGAAAATAGAATTTTCGGTGAGAACTTTGATAGATCTTTTGTGGCGAGGTAGAGCTCCTTCATGGTCTGCCACTTTCTGGTGAGAGCTCTAACAATCTTGAGGTTGACCTCCTTGTTGGTTAGCTCCTTTCCGAGTGAAGCGAGCGTTGAAATGATGTTGGTGACGCGTAGCTCAAAGGCATCGATCGACTCGCTCGGCTTCATTGTTAAACTCTCAAACTCTCCCATCAATACAACGAGTTTGTTTTCTTTGATCTTCTCCGTTCCTTGAGAGATTAGGGCAAGCGTGTCCCACATCTCTTTAGCAGTAGTATACTTCCTTATCCTAGGAAGGTATGCGTCAGATACGGTGCTCTCATGATGTGGCGCACTAGACCATCCAGATTTGCAACTTTGAAATCGTTCATGGTGTAGTCGTCTTTGTGCGTCTCGACGTAGTCATGTCGGACATGGGCTTCCCTTCCTTCAGTAGCAGGAACATTGACCATGTTGATCTTCATGATAGTAATCAGTCCTTCTGTCACAACTTCCCACATTCTGTCATGGACAGAACATAGAAAGCTTGAGACTCGGAAGCTCCAAGTCTCATATCCTTCGATCGAGAACTGGGGTAAGTTGGAGGCACTGTGACTAGACATGGTAAACTATCAGTAGCAATGCAGGTATGTGTGAGTGAGCTTTTATGCACGTAGGAAAATAGGATCGGTTCAGTGAGACAACGTGAAGCGAGAGGGGACTCGCTTCAGGTATACAAAGCAGTGGCTCGAAAGAACCCCTGCTCTGATACCACTTGTTGGTCCTGGTTTGTATAAAGGATCACACGTAGAGGGGGAGGGGGGGGGGGGGGGGGGGGGGGGGGGAATACGTGTGATAGAATTTTTTTCAATTTCTTTTCAACTTTACCCAGAGTAGCAAGAAATCGGGTCGCTTAAAGACTTAAGACCTAGCCGAAGCTTGATCTATAGTATAAGCTTAACTCTGGACCTAAGCACACGCTTGATCACAGAGCGACTCACTTTTAAATGCGGAATTAGGTGAGCTAGTCTTTCCTAGGTATTTAAAAGCTTGTTTGAGTTTGTTTAGATGCACATGCAATATGATAATCATAGCAGTAAGATATTGAAAGCTTAAGTAAGGAAATAAGACACCAAAATTTATAGTGGTTCGGTGATAAGACACCTACGTACACTTTGTTGCTTGCGAAGCAACAAATTCTTATCTTGAGGATTACGGATTCCCCAGAAACCTAGACTGGATCGAGCTTCACTCGCTTGGATCTGAAACACAACTACTGGGAGATTGCGGGTTCTCCACTATATATGACTCCTTGTGGACGAATTATACAACACTTTTACCTTAGTTTTAGCTCTAGTTTCACATTCAAATACTTTAGTTTAGTTTTCCTTTGTTCGATCCGGATCGCTACTTCGTTCTTCAATTAATTCAAGTTTTTACTTAGTTCTTCGTTCTTTGTTTAATCTCGTAAGTTCTTTATTGCTTTCTTTTATTTGATATAATTGCTTCCTAGTTACTTAAATTTAGTTCTTAATTGCTTAGTTTAATTTCGTTAGTTCTTATAGATTCGCTTTTCTTAGTTTTCGATTCCTTCTTTTTTCAAGTTCTCATAGTTAGATTTATTAACTTAATTTTCAGATTTAATTATTGTGTCTAGATTCGTTTTCTTCGTTGCTTTCGTTATTGCTTTCTTTTCAATTTCATGCCTAGGTAGTTTAATTGCTTTCGCTTAATTTCTCTAGTTTAATTAGTTTAGATTTATTTCTTTGCTCTCTAGATTAGATTATTTACTTGCTTTCAATTAATTGCTTATTTAATTTCTTGCCTAGGATTTAAATATAAACCAAACCAAATTCTTTTTACTTGCTTTCTTAGATTTAGGCTAGTTTAGGATTGTTTTGCTACACGATTATTTGCCCTGCAAAGTTTTCCTTGAGATTCGACATTGGGTTTTTACTTACTAAGTGCTAGGATAGATTTCGTTCTATTGCGAACACTTTTTAGTGAAACAGAAGCCATGATGAGCGAGGGTGCCACGGCACTGTCATCTGTGAAGGCGTCTTCTTTTGCACCGAAAGGTAGGATAAAGAAAAAAACCGTGGAATCGAAAGAAAGCGGCTAGCACCAGTGGGAGTGACGGACCGTCGTTTAGCCGCAATCAATAAATTTGTAAAACCTATGCCCAGACTACTACAACTACTATAGCAATGGCAAGCACAAGGTCGATCCCACTAGGAGTTGGAGTAGTAATCTTTCCAGAAACAAGTTGTCACATTTTGGGGGTGGGCGTTGCCCAAGACAGAACAGAATTAAACAAAGGAAATGTAAGCACGGCTGAACGTAAAGAATTTGTAAACAATAATTAAAAGAAAACCCGGCCTAGGCAAGTACCATGAATCACAATATAACTCTACTCCTTCACTGATCTAATTATGCACATGTCATCGGTTATAGGCAAGTCACTAGGCAGGACCCCCTTCTGTCACGTGTCACATGCCCCGCCAATGTGTGCCCAATCCACCCTTACAGTTTAGAACTATATTATATCTCCCTAGTTCATACTATATGACGTGAGGACTTATCCTACACGTTTTGCCCATGTATTATTTGTAATCATGCTCGACTCAATATGATACTGGCCACATACCCTACCAAGACTAGCATGAATTGTAGAACAAAACCTAGCAAACTCAGGAACACATGCAATAGTTCAGTACTAGTTAAACCTATTAATCCGATCTCACGAGTATTGAGTTACATTATATTCACGGCGTCTTGCCTAAGCTGGGCTTAAGCGACTAATTTAGCATGCTTGAAAAGTTAACGACAGAAAAGTAAAAGGAAGACATTATAAACCTAAGTACTGAAATATTATAAACTGAAATCAAAAGGGGCGGACACCAACGTCAGCCATGCAAAGCTAAAAGCATAAAACTATTTGCCCGTAGGACTTTTTCATTTCCTCCCCACTCTCAAAAATAAAGTAAAAGCATGATATGGAAAAGTATAAAGCAGCTCCGGTGTACGCTTGTCTCTGTTGTTCTGAAATGAAGGCTGCTTTTATACTTGTGGATGGATTCGTGGACCAGGCCCATCAATCGTCTGCTAGGGTTTGAGCTCGGGAGGACTTGCCTTCTCTGCGTGGATTTGTTTCCTTGTTGATCATCGCGGCAATTAGGAAAGAATCGAGGTTGGATTCTTTCCTTCTTCGCGTCTCCTTCCCTGCTGAAAAGCTTTCGCCCTAGCTCGATATGGTCGTCGTACGGCCCACGAACACTTCTTAAGCCCAGTCTATCATGCTTTAGTTCATCCTGCCCAGCCAACTTCCCCAGGTCGCCTTGCTTGCTCCAGATCCTGCCCAAGATCACCTGAAACCAAATGTGCCCTCCCAAGCACAAGACTCATGCAAAGACTCGACTAATACACCTATATGCAGACTCAATAATGAACAAAATACTAGCATAAAATGGGCTCGTCACATGGACACACTTTACTTTGCTTGTCCTCAAGCAATGCATCCGCTGACTAACCCGAAATGAAAAAAAAAAAAAACACTCAAATGCAATGGAACACGGGCAAGACAACACTAATAAACATGTAGGAAAAATGCAAGTCAAATAGGGTGCATGTATTCAGCAAGTAAAGATAAAGCATGAACAGGGGGTTTTCCTCACCACACTCATTCACTCTGTGTTTGGGCTAAGTGTTTACGCTCATTGACTTGAGATGAGTTAGAAATATGGTGTTTATCCTAAGGACTTTATTGGGTTGTAATGTTAGGCTTTAAACGGGGGTAGGAAGTATTTGGACCGTGGCTAAGGTCAGTTTGAGAACCCTACTATTTCTAGCCTGGGCAAGATGCCCAGTTCTCCCCTGACCTTGCCCTCTTTTTCTCCCGGGCCTAAGCATATACAACTTTTTATGGGGGCTATATATTTTTTTTCCCCTTTTTCTGCCACCCCTTTTTCAATTTCTTCTTTTATATATAGGCTTTTCTAAGATGGGCAGGATGCCTCTTTTTTAAGTACTGCCTATCTCCACTTTCTTTTTCTTTTCTAGAGTTCTCACGACCGGGTAGGAAGTGTTCACTTTGGGCAATTTTAAGTGATATATGAAAGAATCGTTTAAGGCTCAAAGGGGCTAAACAATGGAATAATGCATAGGTAGGCTTTTTGGGCAAAGTGGTTGTAAAGAAGACAACTGCCTTATTCATCTAAACACCTATGCTCAGTTCATTGAAATCTCGACCAGAGGTCCAGGCAAGTTCTATAACAATCTAATCATCAAGTCATCTCACAGTGAAAGAAGCATGTGATGTATATGTATGTATTTACACATGAAAGCTCAAAACCTCACCATGTATGATCATGCTTATCTATCATGCTTGCTTCCTAACATGCTTGACCTGACCTACATGTCAACACTGCCTAATGCACATATTCATACAAAATTCCCCACGCCCACATCGTACCCGAGTGGTGTGACATCGGAGAAGGGAATTGACACAAAATGAAGACTGATGCCTTGTCGTTCATTCACCCTACCCACGGGTAGGATGGATGAATGACAAGGCAAGAATGCATGCATGTTTTTGCCCTCCCACACACACACTTTGCTTTGGGCAAAGTGTGGAGGGTACCTGACTCCGAGGTACCCAAAGAGCTTGACTTGGGGGGTCTTGATCTCGTCCACTGTTTCCTGGAGTATGCCGATGGCAGCTTGTAGATCAAATCCTTGGGGTTCTGGGGTTGCTGACTTGCTGGCCTTCTTCTTGGGTTTCTCCACTGTTGGCTGGTCCATGATGCGGTGCATTCCTTGCTCATCCTGCCCTATCTCCATCATCTTGCTGATACAGGCAAAGATCAAGTAACTCCTCAACAGTTGTGTTCTTCTCGTGATCTGGGGTCCAGGCTTCAGCACGCTCTGCGTAAACAGTCACCATGTGGGCAAGGGACAGCCTCTGTGTGGATTTGCTCAGGATGCTGTGGATCTGGGCAGCAGCAAAGGCTCCAAAGTCGAACCTTATCTTCTTGGTCATACACCATAGGATGTAGACCACCTGCTATGAGAGAGAGTTAGAGCTGTCCTTTTTGCCGAAGAAATTGTACGCCAGGATGCGGTGACAAACACGGAGTGCGGGGGAGCCTAGCACGTTGGCCTTGGTTTTGCTGGAGTTGTAGACAACATCTTGGCCCTTGTTCATCTCCTTCCAGATCTTTGGACACTTCTTGGCCATGTCTGGAAGCTTCTTGATTGCCTCCCTGTGCGCTTGACTTTGGACCGCGGCGTAGGAATCCGCCCAGAGAGCCTGGTTGAACTCATTCAGCGACTGCACTGTCTCGGCTCCTCCCATCGAATTCTGTACGGTTAACGGCACACCATGCTCATCAAATGTTACCCTCACTTTGCTGTAGAACTCCTTCACCAGTGCAATGTTCACCTTGCTCGGTCACTTGAGGAAGAAACCCCACCCGATGTTGTCGAAGAGCTGCTGGACCTCTTCAGCAATGCCTAGCTGCTCGAGCATCTCCAGTGCACGGCCTTGGGCAAGACGACACTCTTGCGCGAGATGTCAGTGGTAGGCTCTGCTGTCGCCTTGGCCATGGCTCGGGAACGGGTGTTTCTGCCGGAGGCGGATCGCGGCGGCTTCTCTATCTTGACCACCACCGGGGTGGTGGTCTCTTCTCCTTCTTCCTCCTCTCCGTTGCCGGACGTTGGTGAGGAGCCGGCGTCGGAGGGGGCTGCCCTCTGCCTCTTCGCGCGTGGTGTGGCCAAGGAGGTTCTCTTCTTTGATTTGGCAGGAGTGGAATCCGGCTCTTCCTCTTTGCTTTCTGTCGTCTTCATCTCCGGTGGCGCTTCATCCTTTGTGGCCTCGCCGGCCGTTTCCTCCGCTTCCTCTTCGTACTGCTCCTCCATAGGCTGATCAACGTTTTGCTCGGGCAGAACTTCTTCCTCCATTGGCACTTGTTCTTCTTCAGTAACGACGGTCTTCAACGGGGTTACACGGAGGGGCTGCCTTGGAAATTTGGCTAGAGATTTGGCTGATTTCTGGCTACTGGAAGACATGATGCTTTGCTTGCGGGGTGTTTTTTGAGTGTTTTTGGCTCTAGGTGGTGGTGAGTCGTCGGTGAGGTCGATTTTTGTTCTGTGAGGGAGAGTGAATTTGTTTTTCGGGCGTATTCCAACCATAGTGAAGAAAAGGGAGGGAGTTATTGAGGTTATAGGTTAGTGGGATTGGTGGAGTATGGAAAGTTTGAATTTGAAATTCAAATTAGGGTGGTGATGGCGGTTAAGGAATGTTGGGGTGTTGGGCAAGGCAACCGTCTCTGACAGGATCTGTTCTCGATTAGACAGATTCGAGCCGATTTCCTTCCATAACCACCCCTCTGTGTCTTGCCCAAGCCAACATACCACACTTCCATGCCCAACCTGCAAGGCAAGATAACAGAATCCTCCGTGCGAGGAATGACAACCCTTCTAGGCTTCGTCAGTACTATAAAGGAAAAATGAACCTCCCTCACACACACACTTTGCTTCAGGCAAAGTGTGTAGGAAGTTGGTTGACTCTAAAAGCAAAGACCTCCCTCACACACACACTTTGCTTTGGGCAAAGTGTGTAGGAAGTTGGTCACTAAAACTGGGGGTTGCCCACACACACACTTTGCTTTGGGCAAAGTGTGCAGGACTTCCCTGACTCATTGAAAATAAACAAAATAAAGAAAACATACCAGGTTGCCTCCTGGCTAGAGCCTTAGTTATCGTCGCAGGTACGACGTGTTACTCAGCTTTAAGTTTCCTCATCATCGGGGACCTCTTCCCCTTCCTTGTATACTTCATCCTGCCCATAGTAGGCCTTCAACCTCTGTCCATTCACCTTGAAGATAAGCCCTTTTTTCAGATCACGAATTTCCACTGCTCCATTGGGATGTTTGGCTTCCACAACGTAAGGTCCGCACCATTTGGTGGTCAGCTTGCCCGACATCAGTTTGAAACGTGACTGGTATAAGAGAACTAGTTGCCCTGGCTCGAACTCCTCCTTCTAAATTATCTCGTCATGGGCTCTCTTCAACTTCTTCTTGTACATTGCTGCATTATCATACGCCTCCAGACGAATCTCCTCGAGCTCTTGTACTCTCAACTTCCTGTCTTGCCCTGCTTGATCCCAATCGTAGTTCATGCGGCTTACTGCCAAATATGCCCTGTGCTCCAACTCGACAGGCAGGTGGCAGCCTTTTCCAAACACCATGCGATACGGTGAAATCCCAAAGGGTGTTTTGTAGGCGGTCCGATACGCCCAGAGCGCGTCGTCAAGTTTGGAACTCCACTGTGTGCCTGAAATACCCATTGTTTTCCTCAGGATGGTCTTGATGATTCTGTTGGATAGCTCTGCTTGCCCTTTTCCTTGAAGATGGTACGCCGTGGTCAGCTTGTGGTGAACTCTATACTTCTTCACCAGGGCTTCCACGGTGCTATTGCAGAAGTGAGTACCTCGATCACTGATCATTGCCTTGGGTACTCCATACTTTGTGAATATATGGGTCTTGAGGAAAGTGACTACGACACTGGATTCGTTCTTGGCAAGTGTTTGTGCTTCCACCCATTTTGACACATAGTCTACTTCTAGGAGGATGTATTGATTGCTCCTTGATTTGGGCAAGGGGCACATGAAATCTATCCCCCACACGTCGAAGATCTCGACAGACAGTATGGGCATGAGAGGCATCTCATTCCTCCTTCAGATGTTCCCTTCATGTTGGCATCTGTCATAGGCTTTCACCCATTCATAGGTATCTTTGAATAGCATGGGCCAGTAGAAACCGCAGTCCAGGACCTTCCTTGCTGTCCTCCTTTGCCCAAAGTGTCCTCCACATTCCTTGGCATGGCAGTGCTCGAGAATGCTTTTCTGTTCTGACTCGGGTACACATCTCCGAATAACTTGATCAGCACAATGCCTCCAAAGGTATGGTTCGTCCCAAATGCAGCGTTTTGCTTCATTCACCAGCTTGTTCCTTTGATAACTATCCATACCCTTGGGCAACTCTCCTATCACTAGGTAGTTGACCAAGTCAGCATACCAAGGTTCTTGTGTCTTGACTCCATAGATGGCGTACAACTGCTCGTCTGGGAAGGTCTCTGTGATGGGCACCCCATTATCCTCTTGCAAGATGCGACTGAGATGGTCAGCAACATGGTTTTGCTTCCCATCTTTATCTTTTATCTCCACATCAAACTCCTGCAAGAGTAGCACCCATCTTATCAAGCATGGCTTGGTCTCCTTCTTGGTCATGAGGTACTTGATCGCCGAGTGATCAGTGTACACAATCGTCTTTCTCCCGAGCAGGTACGATCTGAATTTCTCGAAAGCAAACACGATTACCAGCAGTTCCTTCTCGGTGGTTGAGTAGTTGTTTTGGGCAGCATTCAACGTCTTCGATGCGTAGTAGATCACATAGTTTTCTTCCCAACTTTCTGCCCAAGCACTGCTCCAACGGCATAGCCACTAGCATCACACATCAACTCGAAGGGCATTCCCCACTCAGGTGGGCGAATGACAGGGGCTGTAATCAAGCTCTCTTTCAAAATTTCGAAAGCTTCCTTGCATTCTTTCCCCAAATTCCCACTCCACATCATTCTGTAGGAGCCTTGTCATTGGTTGTGCGATCTTGGCAAAGTCCTTAATGAACCTCCGGTAGAACCCAACATGCCCAATGAATCCTCTTAACTACTTGACCGAGGTAGGCACAAGCAAGTTGTCTATGATCTCGACCTTGGCTTTGTCCACCTCGATTCCCCTCCCTGAGACCACGTGCCCAAGAACTATTCCTTCCCTGACCATGAAATGACATTTCTCGTAGTTGAGTACGAGGTTCTTCTCTACGCAGCGTTGCAGCACCTGCTCCAGATTGCCCAGGCAGATATCAAAACTCTTCCCATAGACGGTGAAGTCATCCTTGAAGACCTCAATACTCTTTTCCAGCAGGTCGGAGAAGATGCTCATCATGCACCGTTGAAAGGTTCCGGGTGCATTACATAGGCTGAAGGGCATTCTCCGGTAGGCAAACGTTCCAAATGGGCAAGTGTTGGGAATTGTTAAGGACCAATTCGTTAAGGGGGAACTACATGGGACATTTTATAAATGAAGTAATTTGTTTTGATTTGATCCCAAAACCCCAAGTGTCCTGTTCCCAAGCAACCCACCTTGATGTAGAAAATAGGTTAGAATTTTTTTAAGCCTATACTGTTAGGATGGCTTTGATTTGCTTAGGTTTTTAGACTGCAGAATTTTCAAAGTGAAGGCCACTCACTTGAGTGTGTTTTTCAAGCGAAGCGAGTCTACCGAGCTGAAGTGAAGCGTGCCGAAGCTAGCGAAGCGAAGCAAGCGCTACAGTGGAATCAAAGCGAGTCCACCAAAGCGAAGAGAAGCGAGCGCTACAAAGAAAAGCCGAAGCGAGTCAACGTGGGTCAACATTTATTAAAGCGGTCACTTCGGAACCTCATTTCCCAAGCGACTCGCTACAATTGGACCCTGAAGCGACTCACTTCGAAGCGGCCACTACGACTTCAAAGCAAAGCGAGCCATCACCTACCAGAAAGCGACAGCACAACTCCCGCCCATATTTTGAACTCCAGTCAACAAAGAGATCGTCGCATTAATTACGAGATCTCCACTTGTCGAACACTGAGAGGAGCAAAGGAGTTGACTGCCAGGCCGACAGGGCGCCGCTACAGTACTGGCTCGCTCCAGTTACTGTTAAGTTTGTAACTTAGCCATTTTCGGCAAAGAGACAAACTGCGCACCTGCAAAAGCGTCTGCCTGCGCCAAGTACTGTCGAGAGGAGGAGGGACAAGGCCACCAACCAAGCAACGGATCTCGCCATCTCTCCGCCTATAAAATAGTGAAGGATCACAACGTGAAGAAGTAGAACACTTCCTGAGCATTCGAGCGCATACAGCAAACAAACACTCCCAAGCCTTAGACCAATATTCGAGTCTTTGTTTCAAGTGTTCTCCGAGTTTCCAGTTCATCGGAACTCGTCTTCACAGCCTTCACACTTAGAGTCTAAGCCCATTTCAAATATCCAAGCTTAGAAGAAGAGCTCTAGCCTACTTTGCATCTACTGTAAAGAGCTCTTCATAGTGTGTTCGTCAACCAAAAACCCTAAACTCTGTTTGTTAGGTTTTTGAGTCGTCATTAGGTTGTCTCGATCCAAGGCCCTACCCTCATCGATCGTAGAAGCCTCGATCATATAGTCTAGATCCAAGCTTACACTTACCTCATTTGTGTGAAGCTCGATTGAAGCTAGGCTGTAAGGAGAGCCCGCAATCTCCCTGTCTGTGTTTGACTGAAGCGAGTGAAGCTTCCAGTCTTGTCTAGGTTTTAGTAGTGAACCCGTAATCACTGCGTTTGTCGTCGGATCTAGGCAAGTGAAGCCCGATCTTGACTAGGCTTTTGAAGAGCCCGAAATATTCAAGTTCTTGAGTGAAGAGAACGGTTGCCGTCGTGCAACAAGTGGACGTAGGAGCTTTATCTCCGAACCACTATAAATCTCTGTGTCGTATCTCTCTAACCCTAAACTCTTTACTTGTTTGATTATCCATTGCATGTGCATCTAAACAAACATTTCTTGGAAATTTTAAATACTTAGGAAAAGATTTTAGCTCACCGAATTCCGCACAAGAGTAAAGTCTCACTCTTGATCAAGCTTTAAGCTTAGGTTAAGAGATTGTTGATTGCTTTAGATCTAGCTCTCGGCTAGGTCTTAGCATTTTTACGAGCACTTTACTTCATACTCTGAGTTAAGGAATTTGAAGTTGAAAAACTTCAAAAATACGTATTCACCCCCCCCCCCCCTCTACGTATTTTTCCTATAACAAACCGGGACCAACAAGTGGTATCAGAGCAGCGGTTCTTTCGAGCCTCTGCTTTGCATACCTGAAGCGAGCCCCCACTCGCTTCGCGTTGTCTCACTGAACCTGATCCTACTTTCCTAAGTGCATCAAAACCTCACCCACGCATACTGCATATACTACTAATCGTCTGCCATGAATGCTTCTAGTCTTCCACAGTTCTCTATTGAAGGATATGAGATCTGGAGCTTTCGCGTTGAGAGCTTTCTATGTTCCGTCCACGATCGCATGTGGGAGGTCATAGAAGATGGACCGATAGAAATCAAGAAGACCATCACTGTGGACGTCCCAGCAGCGGAAGGACGACCACCCCATACTCGTCAACAGTATGTGGACAAGGACAAAGATGAGTAAACTCCAAATGACTTCAAGATTGCCAATCTGGACAAGATCACACGCCACACGATGCAGAGCACCATGTCGGACGCCTATCTACCGAGGATAAGGAAGTGTGCGACTGCCAAAGAAATGTGGGAAACCCTTGCTCTCATTTCTCAAGGCACAGACAAAATCAAAGATAACAAGCTTGCCGTACAAATGCGGGAGTTTGAAAGTCTGATAATGAAGCCAGGAGAGTCCATCGACGCTTTCGAGCTGAGAGTTACCAACATCACTGCAACTCTCAACTCACTTGGAAAAGAACTCACAGATAAGGAAGTGAACCTGAAGATAGTCCGAGCTCTCACAAGGAAGTGGCAGACTATGAAGGAGCTTTATCTAGCTACCAAAGATCTGACGAAGCTCACACCCGAAGTACTGTTCTCCGAGCTCAAAGCCCATGAATTCGATCTGAATCGAATGAACCTCGATGAAGAGGATGAAGCTCCCACGACATCAAAAGGAGTAGCGTTCAAAGCTGCTGAAGGGCCAAGCGACCAATCGCTAGCCAAGATGTCTAGAGAGGAGCTGGAAGAGCAGATCGCATTCCTATCAAAGAACTTCAACAAGATGAACTCGCGTGTGGGAAAACACAAAAGATTCTACAAACAGTACAAGGGGAGGAGCACTGATGCTCGAGAAGGAAAAGGTAAAAGAGAGGAGACGACCAAGCCGATCCCGCGCGACATGATGGAAGTGGAATGCTACCACTGCCACAAGATGGGCCACTACAAATCCGATTGCCCAAAGCTCAGTGCCAAAGAGCGCGAGGAATTGAAGGCCGAGGGATGCTCCCAGGCGAGCGCTCGTAGCGAGTGATATGCCGGTCGCTTCAACCGAAGAACTCTCAAGCGACTCCGATGCATTCACAGATCCTAACTCAAGTGAGGGAGATGATCTGGGACTCATGGCTCTCACCGATGAAGAAACTGGGGAGGTATTCTTCTATCCTTCAATCACTTCAATTACACTAGCACACACTGTCAATGAGGAAGAACTATCCTCTACATGGAGTGAGTTGTTTGACAAGCACCAGAAATTGTTAAGCGACCACGAAGTGTTAAAACAAGCTTTGTCTCAAAGCGAGAAGGAGAACCGAAAGCTAGCCACTGAACTTGACAAAGTCAGACTTGAACTAAGGGCTATGACTAGTAAGTTCGAGGATCTCTTCGCTAGACATAAAAGCTTGGAGGGAAGGTATGAAACCCAGTCCACTCTAGTTGCCAACCTGAACAAAGCTTCATACGCTAGGCAAGCACTAGAAGGCTCACTTCTACCTTTTGGTAGAAAACTGGCCTTGGATATGAGGGTGGACCTTCCAAGCCTACTGTCTTTGTTGGTGCTTCAAACACTACACCATCAGTCACTTTGGAGATGCCCACTGCATCTAAAGCGACCACTAACAAAGACAAAGGCAAAGAGGCCGAGAACCCTAAAAGGAAGCCTATGAAGATGTCTATATCTTTAAGAGCAGATCCTAAGGGCAAGCAAAACTCAACAGTCCCTCGTACTCAAAATGCTAAAGCTTACCAATCCAAGGGTAATGGGAAAACTGTTGAAGCTTCTAAGTCTCAAGCCAAGACACGAGAGACAAAGGATCTACCTCCTAAAAAGAGGAGTAATGTCTATGTGTCACGTTATCCGGACTGGAGATGGTCCAACCGGACTAACGTTGAGGGGGAAGATCTTGAAGCTTCCACTAGGTTGCTTCAGATTTCCAAGGTTTCTCAAGTGAGTCGGGGTCAAAACTCTAGTTTGACCGCTTCGAGGAAACCAAGCAAGCCGCTTCGACAGTCTGGAAACCCTAAGTCAGTCTCTAAACCTGTAGCTAATCCGAAGCGAGTCGCTTCAGGATATAAGCAAAGTGGGAAGAGCATAGGTAGGACTGAAGCGAGCCGCTACCTCTCTTGCACACACTGTTGCACGTGTGAAGCTGCTTCAAAGCAGTACACCAAGTTTTCAAAGGTCGAGAAGCCCAAAACACAAGCTACTTCTCAAAAGAGAGTGAAGCAAGTGTGGGTACCTAAGGGAACTAACCTGCAAGGACCCAAACTGATTTGGGTACCAAAATCTGTTTAATTGCAGGTGAGCGCCGCGGATCCTATGCCAAGTGAGGGTCAACAAATCTGGTACTTGGACAGTGGTTGTTCAAGGCACATGACAGGCATGAAAGCTCTACTTCATGACTACATAGAGAAGAAGGGTCCACACGTTACTTTTGGTGATAACTCTCGAGGAAGCACCAAAGGATATGGCGCACTGAAAGTTGGAAAGCTTGCGATTGAAGAAGTCTCCTACGTGGAAGGACTTAAGCACAACTTGCTATCCATTTCACAATTCTGTGACAAGGGATACAAGGTGGAATTCATTTCCAACAAGTGCATAGTGAAGAGCAAGCTCACATCCCAGATTGTGCTCACTGGTGTTAGACAAAGGAATGTTTACATAGCACAATGGGACAGCTGCAAAGAGGAGACGTGCTTAGTTGCAAGGAGTGCTACAGAAATAGGATGGCTATGGCACAGACGCTTGAATCACCTCAACTTCAAAGCCATAAATCGCTTAGCTTGAAAAGGTTTGGTGCAAGGCATACCGAATGAAGTCTTTATTAAAGACCATCAATGCTCACCATGCCAACGAGGGAAGCAGACAAAGAAGCACTTCGGCAGTCTCGAAGATGCTTCATCCAAGCGAGTGCTTGAGCTACTTCACATGGATCTGTTTGGACCAGTCACTCCAGTCAGTGTAAACGGAAGGAAGTACACTCTTGTTGTAGTCGACGACTTCTCTCGCTACACATGGGTTGTATTTCTATTCAGCAAGAAGGAGACACTGTCCAAGCTACCACAACTGCTCAAGCGACTTGCAGTGGAGAAAAATCAAGCGATTGCCACCATCCGCTCCGACAAAGGCACAGAGTTCTTGAACTCTACCATTGAAGCTTACTGCACGGAGCATGGCATAGCACATCAGACTTCCTCAGTACGCACACCTCAGCAGAATGGAGTTGCTGAAAGAAGGAATCGAATCATCAAAGAAGCCGTTCGAACCATGATTGCAGACTCGAAGCTTCCAATGAAGTATTGGGCTGAAGCTGCCAATACGGCATACTACACACAGAATCGAACGCTTCTCTACAAACGGCACGACAAAACACCGTATGAAATATGGACAGGGATAATTCCTAACATATCTTATTTCCATATTTTTGGTTGTAGGGTATTCATTCACAACAATGGGAAGTCACAGTTGAAAGCCTTTGAAAGCAAAGCTGATGAAGGAGTATTCTTATGATACTCTACATCTAGCAAAGCCTATAGGGTGTTCAACTGTAAAACCCTAATTGTGGAGGAATCACCCCATGTCGTATTTGATGAATCTTCTTTAAGTCTTCCACAGGAACAGGCTCAAGCAAATGAAAAGGATTCAAGCAAGGAACCCTTAAATTCACTCACTTGGGACATGCTCGAAGAAGATGATGAGATCAAAGACTCAAGCGAGCAAAATCCCAAAGAAGAAAGTGAAGCTGCCCCCAAGACGTCTGAAGCGAGTACAGGCCAAGCACCCAATCCAGTCGCTTCAGAAGAGGAAGCAAGCGACCCAAATGAAGAAGAAGATGAAGCTAGCGGATCCAAGCATGCGTGGCTCAAGGATCACTCACCAAGTCTAATCATTGGAGATCCATCCAAAGGTGTAGTGACCAGAAGTCAAGTGTTTGGAGAGAGTGCTATGTTTAGCTGCTTTCTCTCAAACATTGAGCCGTCATGCGTGGAGGAAGCCCTAGCCGATTCAAATTGGGTGATTGCAATGCAAGAAGAGCTCAATCAGTTCACAAGAAATGATGTATGGTACCTCGTGGATCGTCCCAAGTTTCAGCACGTGATTGGCACCAAATGGGTGTTCAAGAACAAGACGGACAAGGACCACAACGTTGTGAGAAACAAAGCTCGACTCGTTGCAAAGGGCTATTGCCAAGAGGAAGGGATCGACTTCGATGAGACCTTCGCTCCAGTGGCTAGGCCTGAAGCTATCAGATTGTTTCTAGCCTATGCAGCAGCCAAAAAGTTCAAAGTCTATCAGATGGACGTAAAGAGCGCGTTTCTCAATGGAGAGCTCAAGGAAGAAGTGTATGTGGAGCAGCCACCGGGTTTCGAGCAAGGAAATAAGGTGTATCGATTGAAGAAAGCCCTATATGGGTTGAAGCAAGCTCCCAGAGCTTGGTATGATACCCTATCCCAATTCCTAGTGGATAATGGTTTCCACAAAGGCAAGATAGATCGAACCCTATTTACTATCAATCATGGAGAGGATATGCTATGGGTTCAGATCTATGTAGACGACATCATATTTGGATCACCAAACCAGTCGCTTAGCGAGAAGTTTGGAGAGCTAATGAAGACCAAATATGAGATGTCAATGATTGGCTTGATGAGCTGCTTTCTAGGCCTTCAAGTGAAGCAGCAGGATGATGGTATCTTCATCAATCAAGCTAAGTATACTCGAGATATGCTTGCCAAGTTCGGTGTTCAGCATGCCAAAGTTGTGAAGATTCCAATGAACATCAACTGGAAGATGGAGTCAGACCTAGATGGAAAGTGTGTGGATGCTACAGACTACCGAGCCTTGATCGGATCCCTTCTATATCTCACTGCAAGTAGGCCGGATATTGCCTTTGCAGTCGGAGTCTGCGCTCGCTTCCAAAGCAACCCCAAGCACAGCCATCTTGAAGCTGCCAAAAGAATACTTCGATATTTGAAGGGCACTGTCAATAAGGGGCTGTGGTATCCAGCGGAGGACAATTTGGAGCTCACTGGATATTCAGATGCTGACTACGGAGGGTGTCGAATTGATAGGAAATCAACTTCGGGCACGGGTCAGTTCTTGGGAAGCAAGCTGATCTCATGGTTCTCAAAGAAGCAGACGAGTGTAGCCACTTCAACAACTGAAGCCGAATATATGGCCGCTGGAAGCTGCTGTTCTCAAATTCTACGGCTTCGCCAGCAGTTGAAGGATTACAGAGTCGAAGCGAATGAAATTCCAATCTTCTGCGACAATAATAGTGCTATCTGCATCTCACAAAATCCAGTGCTACACACCAGATGCAAGCACGTGGAAATCCGACATCACTTCATTCGTGATCATGTCGAGAAGAAGGATATCAAGCTTGAGAAAATCCATACCGATCTCCACCGAGCAGATATTCTCACCAAGCCTCTAGCTGAGTCCCGCTTCAATCAGCTATGCATGGAATTAGGGTTACTAGACCCTGGTGAAGAATGCTAGATCCAGGATGCACGAAGGAGTGGTCGCTAGTTTTTCTTAGCGTCACTTGCTTCGGATCTTCACCAACTCAAGCGAGTCACTTCAAAATTCCACTCGCTTGAAGAAGAAGAAATAAGGTGGAGAAAGGTGGAGTGTTGGAAGAAGTTCCCTACCCGCTTACAGGAATTGTTAAGCCATTGGTTAAGGGGGAACTAGTGCTTACTCTCGGAGCAAGCTACTTCCAAAGCGAGCTAAGAAGCTGCTACTTTGAATTTTGCATCGCTTCAATTTGCCCTAGTTTTGGGTCAAGCGAGTCGATTGCAAGTTCATTCTGTAGCTTATAGGAGGAAGCTTGAAGGTTTACCTTTTTCTACAAAAGGTTGCAGGGCTGGTGACATGCTTCTGCGTAAAATACGAGATTGTCTTGTCAGAGTATTCTCATTGTCATCCTGTCCATTTTTGCTCTGAGATAAGGACTTGTACTCATCCCCCATTCGTCGTGAATATGTACACTTACGTGAAGCTCCCCTCTGGGTTGTAGTAAGCTTGTGTACTATATTCATTTTCTCCCCCATTCACTTCGATGGAGGACGCTCTAATTCGTAGAGGAAGATGAATGCCATGAAGGTGAAGGCCAAAAGATGAAGCATCCAACAAATAAATAACAGGTGGTATCAAGAAGCTTCAATCAAATTCAACAAATGGATCCAACAAATGGTGTCCAAATGGTGTCTTCAATAAGAGGTATCAATCTCCTACGAAGTGAGATTGACTGGTAAGCATTTCAATTTTAAGTACACTAAGTGAGTTGAAGCGTGCTCTTCTCTCACTATGTGGAAAATATGAAATGAATCTGACACAAATACTAAGAGGAAAACACTCTTGTTTATCCTCGAAGTATGTAAGTCAGAAACATTTTAAATTAAGTAAAGAAATTTCATTTCTTATTCCAGTCGCTACAAATGACGAAGCGAGTGCCATGTCACTCAAGCAAGTCATCGCAAGCGAGTGCGGAGCAGTCACGCCAAGCGAGTACTTCGCAAGCGAGTAGAAGCCAAGCGGCTACTCTCGAAGCGAGCGAGTACGAAGCGAGACGTATGAGCTGTCAGCACTCGAGTGCAATATTTCACTTTTTACTTTAGCATTTAATGCAGCGGCGCGTAGAAAGAGAAACGACAGGCGCGTGCACGTCAAGCCGAGAAAAGCGGGAAAATCGCCCTCAATCCAGCCGTCGAATCTGAACAGTTTCTAAATCTCAACCGCTGGATCAACGCCTATTGGAGAGACGAATCAAAGGCTGCCACGTGGCAATGCCAAGTCAAGTTGGCGGTTCACTTTTCCTGTGATGACTCCGGACACATCAGATCCATCACCGAGAGTCCGCCGCCTCCGCACAGGATCTTCAAAGATATTACTGTCTTGCCCCTGCCTCGTCAGCCGAACCCTAGTTCTATATATATAAAACGCCGAAGACCTGCAGAAAATTTCACAACTCTCCAAAATTGCCATTCTCGTGCTAAGATCTACGCCTCTGCAACTCACGAGTCTCAAACCCCCCAAAGCCTTAACCTTTTATCAAATCTTTCTTCAAATAAATCATGGGAAAGAAGGAGAAAACCGAAACAATGGAGGACTTCCTAAAAACCCTCAACGACAACGTCTTTATTGAACCGCATCTTGATGAAGATGTGGTAATGGAGAACGGTTTCTTCCGCAGGGCTGTGACCACGGCCGGCCTGTGGAAGTTCGTGACGGCAAAGCCACAGTAGATTCTGGCCAAAGCCGTCGCCGAGATTCTCTTGAATCTCAAAGAAGGAGAAGAAACGTCAACCTTCACTCACCCACAGAGAGGAACGCCGGTGGAGATCGAGCTAAGCAGAATAGCCCGTGTGTTCGATCTGCCGATGGTCGGACCAGTTTCTCTGTCGGAACATGGTATGTCAACCCAAGTGGAGTACGCTCGGTTTGCCAAACGAAGAGGCGTGAAGTTTTGGAATCCAAAGTTGAGCAACATCAGGAACAACTTGGCGGCTCCATTCAACTTGATCTGCGAGTTGTATACAAAGTCTGTACTCTGTGGAGTTGGTTCGCTGAGCCAACTGTCAGACACCAAGATCTATGCCACCTCGGTCATAGTTGATAGCTTGACAGGGACAAGCTTCAACTGGCATCGCTGGTTTATTAACCAGATTCATGAAGTTGCAGCGGATTTCAAGTACGAGGAGGGAAGTACCAGTGAAATCGTTCGCAAGGGAAAGTTGAAGTTTTTCTCCAGAATCTCCTACGCCCTGGAGATGCTGTTCAAAAACATGAGGTGGACAGGCAAGAGGGATACATCACCATACAAGAAAAACACTATCTATTTTGATTCATGGAAAACTGAGAAGCTCCCGATGGACCGGGATTGCGTCAATGTAATAGTTCTCCCTTCCGCTCCAGTCGCTGAATCCTGTAGCGAGGCGGAAGAAGAAGTTCAAGCTCCTTCACCATCGAAGCGAGTGTCAAGGAAAGCGAGGTCAAGGCGACCTCAGAGATTGAGAAGTGTGACAACCATAATCGGGACGAGCGAGGCTGAGGAGCAGCCGCTCGAGAAGATAGCAGAGGAAGAACAACCCCAACCCTCACCGGAAAAAGAGCCACCCCAGCCTTCACCAACCCAAGTCCAAACTCCCCCTACCCAAATCCAAACTCAAACCCAGCCACCTACAGAACCCCAAACATCAACCACCGCCATTCCCACCACTCAAACACCATCCTCACCACAAGAATCGACTCACTCATCCTTTCAGATTCCTGACCTACCCTTTCTAGGCACGGACCTCACCGACGCCTACAAACTTTTCTCCACCCCACTCATTCCTCAAACAGAAACCACCCAACCTGAAGCTACTGAAGCTTCCACTCACAGCTCTCCATCCTCATCAGCCGAAAGCGCTGATACCGCCCAAACAGCCAAAACAGTCGATACCATCCCCACCGTCATCCCAAAAACTCCTTCATCTCCAACTGAGGAAGAAAAGATCCTCGAACGCTACGCTAAGGACCGGGAGCAAGCGGCTGAGCTCATCCACGAACGCTACCCCTCCTTGGAGATGTCCGATAGCTTTTTCTCCAGCGCTGTAGACTTCCTCACGTACATCACGTACAGAGGAACAGAGTACTACAAGATCTTCAATCTGCGCAAGGCAATGGAGGAAGAGGTGATAGAGGCCAAAGAAGTAGAAGTGCTCAAGTTTGCCTGAGTTGATGGCTTCCACACCTTCATCAATGAGGCTAACTACTGGGAGGTTCTTGACGCTAGGGTGAAGAAGGAGTACCCTGATGCGTCCATCCCAGATCGTGAGCCTTCACAGCATGAACTCCGATTGATCAAGGAGCATGAAGCCGAAGTGGGAGTGAAGGAGGCGGTGATCTCTAATCTGCAGAGTGAGATCACCAAGAAGGATGCGGAGCTAACTACGAAGGTGCTTGAGGTCAATAATCTGCGTGCAGATTTTGACAAAAAGAAGAGTGAACTGGAGAAGTTGGTTGAGGAGAAGGAGAAATTGCTAGAAGAGAAGGAGAACCTGTTGAAAGAGAAGGGGAAGCTAGAAGAAGAGTCAGCAAAGAACGCTCAGGAGTCCAAGCAATTGCTTGAGGCTGAGCGTAGCAGGCTGAAGGAAGTAAATGCCAAGCTTGTGGCATTAGAGGCTGAAAAGAAGGAATTAATGAGGAAGTTGGAGAAAGAGAGGAAGGATCTGGAGAAGAAGAAGGGAGAGGAAATCAAGCTCGGTAGTGAGCTGACAAGAGAAAAACTGAAAATTCACGGCCTAGAGAAGGAGGTGCAGGTGCTCAATAGCAAGTTAGACGAAGCGAATGCAGAGTTGAAGAGCCGGAGGAAAGCAGGAATTGATGTGGCTCTCAAGCAGGCTCAGCTTGCTGTTGAAATCAACAAGGCACAGAAGAAGGACGAAGATTTTGCAATCCGCATGACCGGAGCTGCTCAAGTCTACGTGACTTTAAAACAAAAACAGAACGCAATTGCCACTGCTCAAGCGGAATTGGAGGCTTCGCAGAAATTCTTCAACCTCAAACTGCAGGAAGAGCGCAAACTAATCCGTGCAGATATTGAAGCCAAACTTGATGGGCGCTTCAGAGAAGTTGAGCCGTTGGAGAATTTAATGTTGTCGGTAAGGGAAAGGGAGAAGCAATGCAACTATCTACTCGACGAGATCTCTGTGAAGACAGCAGAACTTGTTCTTTCCCAAGAAAATGTGTTTACAGCACGAGCTGATAGGATGCTTCATGAAGTGCTGAGCAAGCTGTCAATCATCCACCAATCCATCAGCGGAACGGTGATTTCAACCATCCCCGGCAGTCTTGATGATGCCAAAAAGGGGGAAATCATTGAGAGATCACTTATTGAATCTGGAGAAGTTGGAGGTGCGGAAGGAGGACTTGCATATAGCTGTCAGATTGCATCACATTGATCTCCGGAAGGATTATTGTATCCCTCGTTCCGACAAAGGCCGTGTGGGTTTTAGGTGCACGAAGGAGAATGATTGCGCATTCAATTTGAATGCAACATAGAAAGGCGGATTTGGGTGATCAACAGGTACAAGGCAAATCACACGTGTCTAGTTGATTTAAATTCGAACAACAAAAGACAGGTGCCGGCCAAGGTATTAGGACCATTCTACGCACGTAGATTGATCACCGAGAGCGCAGTGTTGAAGCCAAAAGAGATGGTGGACGAGCTACGGAGTGAGTACAGTATTCAGATTGACTACCCATTCGCTCTCCATGCGAGGAACGTAGCTATAGAGATGATGTACGGTGCCTTCGACGAGTCTTATCAGAGGCTCCCTTCTTATCTCTACCATTTGAAGGAGATGAATCTGGGCACCGAGTACGACATCCATACCTCCCACGCCACCGACCGTCTGACCTACTTGTACCTCGCCTTTGATCAGTCCATCGAGGCATTCCGAAATGGTTTGCTACGCCCCGTGATCTTAGTGGATGGGGCGCACTTGAAGGGAAAGAATAAGGGGATGCTCTTTGTGGCAGTCACGAAGGACGGGAACGAGCAAGTATTCCCCCTCGCCATTGGATTCGGTCCCATAGAGAACGACGAATCGTGGACGTGGTTTTTGGCACACGTGCGAAACAGTTTCGGGGCGCCGGATGACTTGTTGATCGTATCCGACCAATACATGAGCATCCGAAATGCGATCGACTTTGTTTTTCCGCATGCTGCTCATGGTCTCTGCTTCGTTCACCTCCAGAGGAATTTCGTTCGGTACGGCAGGCACCCGGGGGGCTATATTCGAGTCTGCAGCCTATGCTTACCGAGATTCCCAATTCGATGAATATTGGGGGAATCTGAAGGACCTAAGCAGAGAGGGAGGTGGGATCTACAGGAGGTTGAGCAACGTTGGCCTGCCGAGGTGGGCGAGGTGCAAGTGTCCCGTCCGACGTACGAGCTTCATGACTTCGAATCCCGCCGAGACCATGAATGCTCGTTTGTTGTGGGCTCGAAAACTACCGATTTGTGCTATGATCGAGGTGTATCGAATAGTCATCGAGAAGTGGTTCGACGAATATTGGAGTAGTGCCTTAGCTCGCCAACATGAACTCACGGAGAAGGCATATACGAAGATGTCGGCATCGTCGGAATGGGGACGTCGCTACTCCGTTAGAGGAACGGGGTCCAACGATTGCTCGGACCCCAACGTCCATTAGCAGTGCCCGTATCTCGTATATCAGGCATGACGACACCATTATCCACCCTTTTTTCATTTCTCAACACCGAATTGATTGCGCTTGATCAGGTGGTGGATATTGAGGCGGAAAAGGTGAATAAGGTTGTTGAACCTCGTTGGCTTGTTGAGGTTGAATTCCTTGGCTCGGAATCCTCCCCGTCTGATGTTGTATCAGGTTCATTGTTCCAGAGATTTGTTCCACCGCCATCTCGAGCCTTTTGATAGTGGCATCGTAAGCTTCTCGGGCCAACTTGGCTTCTTGAAGAAAGGTTGCAAGGTTGTCATCAACTGGAGGCTTTGTGGTGGGCCTTGAGGACGAAGATTTTGTGGATGAGGTGGAGGATATGGTGATGTAGGGTGATATGGAGGTGGTGGTGGGTAGTATGGGTTTGGTGGATATTGTGGAGGTGGATAATATGGTGGTGGAGAGGAGTAGTATGAATTTTAAGGAGGGTAGGGATGGTTATATGGAGGGGGGCGACGATTTTGGAAATTTGGGTTCGTACCTTGCCCTTGAGGTGGCCTCGCACCAGAATTTTGATTCCTTGCATTCCATCCTCCTTGATAACCTTGAGGTGGTGGCATGTAACCTTGGGTGGCATAGACGTCGACTCCTCCTTCATAAGTGTATGCTCCCATATTATGGCAAACCTCCTTGATGTGTCCCAACTCTCCACAAATGTCGCATTGGTCCGGCTTCTTTTTTTCCACTTGAGGTGGTGGTGCGCTCTGCTTCATCTTGAGATTCTCGAGATCTCTCAGCATGCCGGCCATCTGCTTCTTCATATCAGGGCTCATGGTGACTGCTTTTGCCTCCATTTTCCATGGCCTAAATGACTTCTGTTGAGAACTAACTAGCAGCAAGTGTCTCGAAGATCCTCTTCATGTCGTCGGCTGTCTTGACCACAATGTTGCCTCCGGCCGAGCTATCCACCATAAACTGGCAGGTCTGGTTCAATGCATCATAAAAGTACCGCCAAATAAGCTCAGGAGTCATCTGATGGTGAGGACATTGCTGAAGTAGCTCCTGGAATATCTCCCAAGCCTCGTGAAAAGGCTCATCGTGGTCCTGAGAGAAATTCATGATTTGCGACCGCACCTCCTGAGTCTTGCGGCTGTTATAGTACTTCAACATAAACTTCTCACACACCTCATTCCAAGTGTTGAGAGATTCGGCTGGGAGCGACAGGTACCATGACTTTGCCCGATCCTTCAGAGTGTAGGGGAAGCACTTCATCTTCAGGATGTCCTCCGTGAGGCCTGATAGTGGAAAAGACTGCACCACGGTGCAGTACTCCCGAATGAACGTCAGTGCATCCTCGTTGGGCAGCCCGTGATAGGATGGGAGCAACGCCAGGTGGTGAGGTTTCAGCTCGTGATTTCTGACCGTTTCCGTCAGGACAATCGCCGAAGTAGTGGCAGTGAAGGTAGGGCGAGGAAAATCTCCCATATATCGTGCCATTGCTTCGGGCTCAGCAAACAATAGGACTAAACCGCAGTCCCTGAGATCAACTTCTTCTTCCTTCTTTGCGGTTAGAATCGCCTTCCTCCGATTGATGTTGTCGATGTGCGGTGCTAGTTTCCTTTGTAGACTTCGGCGACCTAGTATGCACAACACTCAACAAACGGATTAAACGCACCGATGGAAAGAAAAAGAAATCGAACAAAACAAAATAAATAAAATAAAATAAATACTACACAATTAAATAGCCTAAAGCTTTCCCCGGCAACGGGGCCAAAATTTGTTTCACTAAAAAGTGTTCGCAATAGAACGAAATCTATCCTAGCACTTAGTAAGTAAAAACCTAAGTCAAATCTCAAGGAAAACCTTGCAGGGCAAATAATCGTGTAGCAAAACAACCTAATCTTGCCTAAATCTAAGAAAGCAAGTAAAGAGAATTTTTGGGTTTTTGATTTTAAATCCTAGGCAATAAAATAAATCAAAGCAATTAAATCAAAGCAAGTAAATAAGCTAATCTAAAAAGCAAAGAAATAAATCAAACTAAATAATCTAAGGAATTAAACGAGAAGAAAGTAATTAAACTACCTAGGCAAAAATCGTAGAGAAAGCAATAACGAAAGCAACGAAGAAAACGAACCTAAACATAAATAATTAAATCTGAAAATCTGAAAAAATAAATCTAACTTCAAGAACTTGAAAAACAAAATAAATAAACATTGGAAAAACGAATCTAAACTGCGAACTCAAGAACGAACAAAAGAATTAAACGAAGAACTTCAGAAATTAAATATAAGAAACTAAGAACGCAATTAATTAAACGAAAGGAAAGCAATAAATTACTTACGAATTAAAACGAGAACGAAGAACACGAACGAACAAAAATAACTTGAATAAACTGAAGAATCTGATCCGGAACAAATTGAAAGCAATAAAAACTAAAACTAGAGTATTCGAAACTGAAAACGGAAGATAAAGGTGTCTTGTTTTCGTGCCCTAATATAACAAGGTAAGAGTTTGATTCTAACAAGGAAATATAAAATAAAACTCGACAGGCTACGAGCGAGCGCTCGCTATAAAGCGAGCGAGCGCTCCAATTGACACTCGCCCTTTCCTTTTCTTGATCTTGATAATTCGAGCGAGCGCTCGCATAAGCGAGCGAGCGCTCCACACCCCATACGCAATTCTCCATCTTTGACTCCTTTTTTTCACTTCTTTCTTCGTTCTTTCTTCTCCTTCTCGACTTCCTCGCCTTTTACTATCAAAACACTACAAACACCTATATCATAGCAACAAAAACACAAAACGACATAAAAATGACACAAATACGAATAACAAATAACAACTAAAACCTAACAAAATGACACTAAACAATTTTCAGAAAAATAAAATGCGAAATACACCATAACATGCTACTACCTCCGTCCCGCCAAAGACGTTACATTTCTTTTTGTCAATTTCTGGCACATTTTTCCACGCTTCTTGATGATGCGTTTAAAATAGATTTTTGAAGAATTTTTTCTTTTACGGGATACTATGATAATTGTATTATCCCGCAAAAGAAAAAATTCTTCAAAAATCTATTTTTAAACACTTCATCAAGAAGCGTGGAAAAACGTGCCAGAAATTGACAAAAAGAAATGTAACGTTTTTTGGCGGGACGGAGGGAGTACATGCTTATTAACAATGTGCTGCAAACCATAACATGCTTCGTACTAATTGAAACCATAAATTCAGTAATTAAATTTAAAAAAAAAAAATGACTTACCGGCGGTGGGGGGTCGGGGTATATACAGGGCTCCGCCGGCTCCTCCTCCGGCTGCTCGGCCGGCTGCTCTGTCTGCTGCTGCGGTCGACGACGGGAGGCGGCCCGTCAGCGTCGTGGGGCTTGATTGGAGGGTCCTGCTTCGTCTTGGTTTGACATATCGGAGTCGGCGACGGCAACGACGAGAGTAAAAAAAATTCCGACGACGAGAGTAAAAAATTTTCGGTTTTCACGACTGAAATTGAGAAAATCGTGTGCGAGAGAGAGAGAGAGAGAGAGAGAGAGGAGGGTGGGGTGCGTAGATACAATCTTAATTTTAAAATTTATTACGAGTGTGTCCCACGACAATTCAATGTAAAATGAGTATAGAATTTATACTTATTAAAATATAGATATAAAAGTACCACTTGTTATAAAAGTGAGTATTTTTAACTATTGTCTCTAAAAATCATCTTCCTTGAAAGGAAAAAAGATGAAAACAGGGTGAAAAGAGACGAAAAAAAGTGTTCAAAATCGCAAGTCACAGATCATAATATATCGTATGATAGACTAACTTGAGTTGAAATTAAATATAAATTGGACTCAAAACAAAAATGGCAGCGAAGCGAACAACATAATAAAGTCAAAAGTGACGGTCGATATGCATCACCGTTCGATCGGTCAGTCGCTGCTATTCTCTCTCCTACCATCTCTCTCTAGCCCCCACCTTCTGGCCCGAAGTTGAAACCTCGCCACCGCTGCCAAGAACTTCACCCCCTGCACCGGATCCAGCGTCTCCAGTAACTCGGCCACCGTCCACCCCTGAAGCGCATCGGCATTCCCCGTCACTGTCCGCATCGCCGCCTTGAACCCCTCCGCCGCTGCATGCAGCTCTGGCATCTCATCGCTCACCAAATTCTCAAATTTTCTCATCAGACTGTAAATCGGCTGCTCCGCCACCGTCTCCTGCACACGCGCCATTGCCTGCGTGATCTCTCTTTCCCTCCGGCGTGACTCCGCCTTCACCTCTTCAATCCGCCGCTTCTGGCCGGGCGAAAGCTCTTCCGCCACCGCACCGTTTATGATTGGGAACAGAATTGAGGGTCTGAACCCAGAAATCCACAGCAGCGACCGCTCAAACGAGCTCATCCACGGTGGAGACATCGAAAGAAACACATCCTCCTCCACCGCCGCCGCTTTCTCTCGGTAGAATTCTCGGTAATGTGCAATAACTCTTGGAATTATGTCGCCGCATTCTCGATTCCGGTCGAAGCCGTCGACGGGTAGCATAAGGGCTTCCAGCTGCCGGAGAATGTCTTCTTGGCGGCTGAGCCACCCTTGAAAGAAGGTGGCGAAGTTTGAGTTAGCTGCGGCCATATCCCAGCTGCTTACAATTCCGAAGAAATTAATGGTATAAATACTTAAATAGGTTAGGACGTGGACTTGGGAAATTTTAAAACAAAATAACGAGTTGTAAAATTATCTTAGGAATTAAGGATGTTTGAAAGTATATTTTATTTGTTTGGGAATAGCAAAATAATTAATAATTTGTCTTAGGAATTAAGGATGTTGGATATTTTTTATTTGTTAGTGGACAGGACACACTGATGAATTTTCTTAATCGGCAAGGATTTGAGGTAAAAATATCGAGGGAAAACGGTGGAGTTGCTTCGGCGAAGTTGGCCCATAAAAGAAAGTAAGGGACGACAAGTGTCCAGTGTTTGTCGCTTTCTCTTTAATAATAACATGGTTTATTATCTTCACGTTTTTATGCTGATACATAGAAGACAAATGAAAAATGGTAGAGGTGAATTAAATTCTTTGAATTTAATTATTAACAACTAATTTTACATCAACATATACACAACCATATTAATGAGATACTCCCTCCGTCCCTTTAAAGTTAGGTCATTTTCCTAATTAGGCCGTCTCTTTCAAGTTGAGTCATTTTCATTTTTGGCAAAAATTAGGATCTTAAACGCGTAATTAGGCACAATCACAACTAATTGTACCCCTTATTTCAATTAACACCCTAATTAAAAAAAATTTTAAATAATAAAAAGTTCAAAAATCTAAATACTGAAATTTTTAAAATTTTAAAATTTATAAAAATTTGAAATATGTAAACATTTAAAATTAAAATTATGAAAGATTTAAAAAAATTAAAATTTTTGAATTTATAAAATGTTTTGAAAAATTAAAAAATTTAAAACGAAATTAAGAAATTTTTTAAAAAATTAAAAAAAAAATAGAATTAAGAAACAAAAATTATTCTACTTAATATACCTAATCGAAACTAAAAAATATACTCAACTATAATAAAACCTAACTTCTACCCACTTTTTCAACTTTCTTCCAAATTTGCCCCTTGATGAATCTTCGATTTGCGGCCCAAATTTGTATACGGTTTATAGGCGAATATAAAGAAGAACACGAGAGATTTACGTGGTTCGATCGGTATGATCTACGTCCACGGGGAGGAAAATATAGTTTTGTATTCAGAGTAGCGTAAGTAAGTACAACATAATTAATTCTCCTATTTATAGATAGAGCTCCTGGCGGTTGCAGGGGTGGAGTCGTGGAGATGTGGGTAGTTTTTCCCTGCTCCGATTTTCTCTCCATCAGCCCACATTCTGGGTTTAGGGCTCAACTCCCTGGGCTTGTGCTTGGCATGGACTGGGCTTGCCGACCTGGGCCTATCCGATCTGGGCTTCATGATCTGGGCTTGTTGAGCTGGGCCTATCCGATCTGGGCTTCATGATATGGGCTTGTTTCCGATTTGGGCCTAGGGAGGTGGGCCATTTCCTATCACATCCCCCCCCCCCAAAAAGCGTGGGTTGATGGAGTTGACGTGTCCTGGCGTTGTGCTCGGTGAGTGTTGTTTTGATTCGTAGTAACGTATTCCCTTAAAATTATGTGAGGGAAATCCGAACTGAACTTGGTACCTCCTCTGAACTGTGTGAGGGATGTTGAACTGATCTTGGTACCCCCTCTGAACTGTGTGAGGGATGCCGAACTGATCTTGGTACCCCCTCTGAACTGTGTGAGGAAAGCCGTACTGATCTTGGTACCCCCTCTGAACTGTGTGAGGAAAGCCGAACTGATCTTGGTACCCCCTCTGAACTGTGTGAGGAAAGCCGAACTGATCTTGGTACCCCCTCTGAACTGTGTGAGGAAAGCCGATCTGATCTTGGTACCCCCTCTGAACTGTGTGAGGAAAGCCGAACTGATCTTGGTACCCCCTCTGAACTGTGTGAGGAAAGCCGAACTGAGCTTGGTACCCCCTCTGAACTGTGTGAGGGATGCCGAACTGAGCTTGGTACCCCCTCTGAACTGCGTTTGTTTGGAGGTCGGTCATACCGATCTCATCTCCCGCCCAAAGTTAAAGTTGTCAGCCGCATTTAATGCGACGCTTGGGGTACCGATAAAGGACCGATTGGACGTTTTGTGAAACGTCGTCGCATTGAATGAGGTATTGAATACGCATTAATTCCTTCCCCCTTTAATGCCTTATGATTGTAAAAATAATCATTCTATTTTCATTTTCAAAAACTGAAAACCCTAAATCTGCAATTTCCTTTGCTGTTCTTCTTCTCCAAACGGTTTTTCTTCATCGATTGCCAAGAACTTCACACAAGTAAGTTATGTCTTCATCTATTTCGTTTCCTACGTCCTCCTCTGATTCGTCCGCTCAGGAGGTCGAATCTCCAGTTCTTTCGCATTCTCCGTCTAACTCTCCCCCTGTTCATTCTCCCGCGGCGACGGAGCCGCCGCCTCTTCGTCGAACTCTCTTCCGGTTTATTTCCCGGAAAGTAGGCGTGCCTGCGTACGGTCCGACTGTAAGGAGCCGTACGGGCACGAAGTCGAGTTTCCCGAGGCTCCCGAAGTAGCTGGGAGCGTGGGGGATCTAGAATCCACCATTTCTACCTCCACCCTCTACGATCTTGCCGTTAAATTCGAATTTCCCCCTTCTGTCCTTCTTCTCCGGCCGAACGCTTACGATAGGGCTTATCGTCCCTGTAATATCCCTAATTTCTTATCAAATTAGATCCTATATAATTTCGTAAATTTCAAAATTACTTTTATATAATTCATAATATATATAGATATATATATATGAAAGTAATAATATAAAATATTATGCATACATATTATTAACATACATATACGTATGCATGCATGGAAATGCATGGAGATATGCATGCATGGTTTTAGAAAAATAATAAAATAATATACACATAGCATGCATGCGTGATATATATCCTAGTAATACACGTTGCATGCACGTTGCATGCCTATTGAATGACTCACCTAAGCTATGTGTTAATTAATAAAATTTCCTCCTCCTATATAAAGGGGCGATTGTCCCTCATTTTCAAGAGCACCCAGAGCTATAACTTCCTTAGTTAATTGGTTAATATATAGCTTATCGCCTTAAAGTTATTCTACAAGTTGCTTCTCAGGTTACAGGTGGGTAAAATATTTTCAAAAGGGCATTGTTTTTAATGCTACTTTTATTTTATGTTAAAAATGCAGTTATTCATAAAAATGTTTTGTGTGAATGTTCTATGAAATGACTCCATGGATCGATCGAGATTCCTTGTTTGTATCAGATATACTAACATGGAATTGTGTACACCCCCGGTTACATGCGGTGCATCGCATGTTAACCCATGGCAATTCCTTGAGTTTCAACTCGGGTTTAATGCAAGTACTGGGATTATTTAGGGTTACGGCCCTAAACCCGGTCTAGTACCAAAGGTGATAATGTAGCCTGCGGTTGAGTCCAAGATGAACACCACACACCCCAAAATGTTATTTGTATTTTCAAGAGTTATTTCTGCAAGCCTCTTGATATACCATGTATGGATAAACTGCTCTTTTAAAATGCTTGCCAAAAGGGTGCGACCACTGAGTACATCAAGTACTCAGCCCAAAACTCTTTTATGTTTTCAGGTGTGGAAGCAGATGATGGACAACAAGGCTGAGGCGGGAGTTGTTGCAGTGTTAGGTCCCATTATGTTATTTTACTTAAAACTCTGATCAAGAAACCACTAGTTTTGTAATAATACAAAGTATCGAGGGCACGTTCTTCCAACCCTCAAGTTATATATATGGTTTTGTCTCGTATCTTGCATTACGTTATATTGTTTCACTTACTGTTAGACGGAGAGTGCCGTGTATCAGTTCCTTTTGGAAGCTCGAATTTCCACTCGATTATGGTAACCCCATTTTCTGCAGTGTGTCGACTCCTCTAGTTTACTGGAAGCCGGTTACCCCGTCTTTTAAATTATGTTGGGTGGAGAGTGCCGTGCAATGGTCCCACTTGGAAGCTTGAATTTCTGCTCACTCTTGGTATTTCCAATTGTCGTAGTAGATGTTCGGCTCCTCCTGGAGACTTGACGCTGGTTTACCCCACCATTTAATTTCAATCACTTTATAAGAATTGTTAAAATATTCATAAGTTAAGATTATCCCCTTTCTTCCCCACTTCTTTAGTCCAACCCCCTGCCACGTCCCGATTCACAAGAGTCGGGGCGTGACAGTCCCCCTCGTGGATGTGTCACCGTCTACGAGGACCATTTTAAGGCCGGTCTGTGTGTACCATTCCCGGCCATTTATGCCGACATTTACCGTGTCTTCGGTCTCTCTCCTGCCCAAATAACCCCGAACAGCATTAGCCAAATAACCGGGATGGGTATAGCTTGCTCTCGATTGGGTATCCCTTTTTCGATAGATACCCTAGGCAGGATGGTTTCATTTAAGTCTAGGACGGAAGGGTGATATTACTCCTCATATCGGCAGAAGGCGTTTTCTGTCCAGGTTCCCTCGAAAGTGCAGGACTGGCAGAAGAAGTTTTTTTACTGCCAGTTCGAGGGTGCCACTGAGTTCGGGTGGCACCCCGGTTCGGTCGTATTGCTGCCAAAGCCAAAAAATTTCGGCAAAGTGGTGGGGCGTTTTGCCAGTTTGGGCAAAATGCCGATGTCGCTTGCCGCTCTCAGGACGGCGGTACCGAGCCCCGATGAACCTTCCACTTCGGTGGATCCGGGGAGGGGTGAGGTCCCTTCCCCTACAGTTTATGTACTTTTCGTTGTTTGACATCGGTACTAACGTTCTTTTTGCTTGCAGTGGATTTGGTGAGGGGTAAGAAGCCGATCTCGCAGAAGAGGAGGGGTGAGTCCACTAGCTCCCCGTCCGGGCAGAAGAGGCAGGCGACCGAGTCTTCCGAACAGACTCGGTCCGGTATTCCTACCCCCCGAGGTCGGGGTAATGTTGCCGTAGCCGCTGAGGAGGTTGACGCGGCGGCTTCGAGAAAGTTGGTTATGGGTTCGGCGTCGTCCGAACCCGAGCTGGTTGAGGTTCGCACTTCTGCCCCGGTATTCCCAGCGGTAAATTCAACTCTTTTGGATCTCAGTTGGCCCCCTTTTTTTTTTTTTTTTTTTTTTTTTTTTTTTTTTTTTTTTTTTTTTTTTTTTTTACTGATGGTAGTAACCCAATGCAGGGTGTGGATCCTCTTCTTGAGGAATATGACCGTGTGAATAGCGCGGTCAAAAGTTTCCTCAAGGGATCGGTGGGGAAGTACCACCGCATTTTGGAGAAGAACAAGGTCTTGGCCAATGATAAGGCCAAGATTTCAAAGGCTTTCGCCGAGTCTACAGCGCGGGAAGCCGCTCTGCAAGAGCAACTCGACCGTATGGCTGCCGAGCTCAACGCCACCAAGGAGAAAGTGGCGAAGAGTGAGAAGGATCCTGTAGCCGCCCGAGCTCGGGAGGGCGAGATCGCCGCCGCCCAGGGCGAAGTCTTCCATGCCCTTGCTGAAAGGATAATATACAGCAAGGGTTTTGGTAAGCTAGTGTCGTCCCTGACCAAGACGATGGAGAAGCGGGCGGTGGCCGAAGTGTTGGATCGGGTGGCTGTCGACTTCCCCGAACTTGACAAGGGGAAGTTCGGGTACGAGCCAGTCGAGGACGAAGATGTGCTTCGTATTTACTTTCGGCAGCTGCAGAAGAAAGCTTCCCCGTTCCCCGTTGTGGGGTATCTTGCTGAAGGGCAGGCCTTGCTGACGGCTGCCGATATCGGGGCTTGTCAGTTCGACAGGGATGCCGATTTTGAAGAGATGTGCATCCCTTTCCGCGAAGAACTGGCGACACGCCCGCTGTCCCCAAACACACCGCCCCCCGTTCTGGAAGGGGAGGATCTGGAGGAGGAGGCTGATGCCGAGGCGCAGACCCAGACCACAACTGCCGAACCTACGGGCGACGTCAGTTGAACCCTTCCCCCCCCTCTTTTTTTTTTTTTTTTTTTTCGTTTTTGCTGATGTCCGTACTGAACCTTGTAAGATGTAATCACTTTTCTTATGAATGAAAACTCGGTTCTGTTGCTTATTTTTCTCTTACTTTCTGTAGAGCGAATCCGAAACAGATAAGACTGCGTTGATAAACGAAATAAAGCGTCTGAAAATCCTTATTGATCTTAAGGATGGTAAGATCGGTCGCCTTGACAAACTTTCTGAACACCTCCGAAACGAATTTGACGCCAAATATAACGCATTGCAAATCAAGGCTGATTCCAACGAAGCTCGATATTTGCAATTAAAAGAAGATTATGCGGATGCCAAGAGGATTGCAGACGAGCATGCCGAATACGAAAGGGTTATCCACGAGCTCGGCGGCAAGACGATATCCGAAGTCGAGGCTGATGCGTTCGAGGCTGTGCGGGGGGTCGTGCGGGAGATCCAGAATCGTGGTTCGGATTCATGGGAAGTTGCTGACTATATATCCGAGCTGCGCTACTTGACGAACTTATTCCCGTTGGTACTATCTCGCCACGCAATAATGAAGAAGTGGCTTGACCGGTACCCCGACGTGCAGCCTAGTAAGCAACATGCTCCCCGGTTTCGCGCCTTGAGCCCTACCGTTCCATCCCGTCTGGTTAAGGACCGGTTGGACATGCTGATGCCTGTTCAGAACCGCAGACCGATACCGAACCGAGGGGATGGGAATTACTGAGCTCCTATTGTTCCTCGAGGTCGGAGCTCTTCCCGAGCAGTGTCAACCCGAACTGTGGTGACAGGCCAAGGTGGTGCTGGGCGCAGTGGTGGGCGAAGTTCTGGACAAAGCTCTCGAAAGAAAGAGAATGTAAACATTGATTTTTTGATGAATCCGCCGACTAGCGGTTGGGCTAGTTATTTTAATTGTAGCAAGAGGCCAGATGAGGGCGGGCCTTCTAACGCCTGACTTGTAAAGTCTGCAAAATAATAAACATCTGTTTGGGTAAACCTTGTTAGTGTAATTTTTGGCTTATTGCCTATTTTGAATTTGCATTTCTGCTCTATTCATTTCCGAACTGACGCATAGGTCAAATTTGGATTTCCCGAAGTGGCTTGGGAGCCTATCTTCGGCTTCCGACGTGACTCTTGGGTCTTCCCTCGGTTCGGGATGGCATATCGCCTATTATCCTCTGCCGAGGTGACACTTGGGTCTAATCGGGTTCCTGTTCTGCCGACTATGTCGGTAGGGGTGGTCCCCTGGTTCGTACGATTTTATTTTATTAACACTTGTCCTCGTCAGGATAGTGTTGGAGGTAAGAGGCAACATGCATATAAGTGGAGTAATGCAATGCAGTGTGAACACAACAAAAGATAAAAATAAAATCTTAAACTTCATTACTGAAAATAGTTTCTGAAAGACAAGACCTGACTGAACATTGAACTGAACTGCATAAGACCGAACTGACAAAAGACTAGAATGACCGAGCTACTCTATATGATACTCCACATCTATGCATAATACCTCTTCAGATGGATTATATTCCAAGGTCGTTGTATGGGCTCCCCGGACAGAGTGGAAAGCCTATAGGCGCCTTTACCAAGGACCTCGTCTACTCGGTATGGGCCTTCCCATGTGGCCTCCAGCTTGCCGAGCTTACAAGCCTTGCTGACCTCATTGTTTCGGAGAACTAAGTCCCCTACACAATACTGCCGATCCCGAACTCGCCGATTGTAATATCGGGCTATGAGTTGTTTGTATCGGGCCTCTCTTATGTAAGCTGTATCCCTCTTTTCTTCTAGCAGATCGAGGTCCGTACACCGGTTCTCATCATTTACTTCGGCTACGAAATGGGTCGTGCGCGGACTGGGGAGTCCGATCTCGACCGGGATTACAGCTTCTGTTCCGTATGCTAGACTATACGGTGTTTCGCCATTTGCTGTTCGCGGCGTTGTTCTGTAGGACCATAGAACGTTCGGAAGGTTTTCTACCCATAACCCTTTAGCTTTCTCTAGCCGGGTTTTGAGACCTTTGACGAGAGTTCGGTTCGTCACTTCGGCTTGACCATTTGCTTGAGGGTGGGCTACCGATGTGAAATGTTGTTGAATCTGCAGCTCGTCACACCATTCCCTAAAAACCATGTCCGTGAACTGGGTCCCATTATCGGATACGAGGACATGAGGTATGCCGAATCGGCATACTATGTTCTTCCATACAAAGTTTCGGGCGTTCTTGCTCGTAATCGCGGATAGGGGTTCTGCTTCCACCCACTTCGTAAAGTAATCAATTGCAACTATGAGGTGTCGCAACTGACCTGGTGCTTTATCGAATGGGCCTACTATATCTATCCCCCACTGCACAAACGGCCAAGGACTCTGCATCGCAGTCAGCTCGGTTTGTGGTATCCTTGTCACATTTGCATGTTACTGACACTTCTCGCACCTCTGCACGAGTTCGGTGCAGTCCTTGAGCATCGAGGGCCAAAAGTATCCCCATCTCATAATTTTCTTTGCTAACGCCCGAGGTCCAATGTGACTTCCACATGCCCCTTCATGCATTTCTCACATGACGTAGTCTGCTGAGGTCGGGCCGACGCACTTGAGTAAGGGTTGAAGGTATGACTTCTTGTATAGGACATTGTCCAGAATAGTATATCTCAATGACTTCAATAATATCCTTCTAGCCTCTGTCTTATCTTCGGGCAACTCCCCTCTCTCCAGGTAGGCTAGAATGGGCGTCATCCACGTCGGCTGTGACTCATCGTTCAGATCGTTAACCTCGGCTTCGTCTATGCTTCTATGCTTTACATCTTCCACTGGTGAAGTGCCAGGTGCCGCTGCCAATTTGCTGAGAACGTCAGCTCGGGAATTCTGAGCTCGGGGGATTCGCTCGAGCTGGAAGTACTGGAAATGCCCCTGCATGCCCCGTGCCTTAGCCAAATATTTCTTCATTCTTTCTCCCTTTGCTTCATACTTTCCTAGCATATGATTCACGACTACCTGGGAATCGCTGTGTACCTTTATGGCCGTGATCTTCAGATCCGTGGCTATCCGGAGTCCGGCTAGCAGGGCTTCGTACTCAACCTCATTGTTGGTAGTTGCGAACTGAAAGGAAGTGAATAGGTGATCTCTTTCTTTTCTGGGCTGATAAGAAGGATTCCTGCACCGCTTCCCGCTCTCCCTGATGCCCCATCCACGTACATGTGCCAACAGTCTTGAGGCTCTCCCACCGTTGTGCGATCTGGCTCTGGTATCGGGATTGGGACTTCGGATATCGAGGTTTCAACCAAGAAATCTGCCAAAGCTTGCCCCTTGATGGCTTGTCGGGGAACATAAGAGATGTCATGCTCTCCAAGTTCTATTGCCCATTTTGCTATCCGTCCCGATGCTTCCGGCTTCGTCAGCACCTGCCGAAGTGGGGAATCTGTTCGGACTTGGATCGGGTGCGCGTGAAAATAGGGGCGCAATCGCCGAGCAGCGTTGACAGGTGCTAAGGCTAGCTTTTCTAACGGCTGATATCTCACTTCGGGCCCTTTTAGTGACCGGCTTATGAAATAAACTGGTAATTGGCGACCTGCCTCTTCTCGCACGAGCACTGCACTAATTGCTTCTTCAGAAGTAGCCGAGTATAGAAATAGCACCTCTCTATCCTTTCGGTACTGACAAGGTCGGTAGATCCTTGAGATACTCCCTTAGCTGGTGTAGGGTGTGATGATGCTCCGAATTCCAATCAAATTGGGGTGCTTTCTTTAAGATTTTGAAGAAGGGCAACTGCTTCTCCGCGGCTTTAGATAGGAATCTACTCAGTGAGGCGAGACACCCTGTAAGTCTGTGCACATCGTTGATTGACTTTGGATTCTTCATGTCTAACACGGCCTTAACTTTTGATGGATTCGCCCTCAACCCTTCCTGGGTAATCCAACAACCTAAAAACTTCCCCGATGTCACAGCAAAAGTACATTTTTGGGGATTAAGTTTCAGGCTGACCTTGCGAAGGATGGAGAGCACAGTTCGGAGATCGGCCACACTGGTGCTCTCTTCCTTACTTTTCACCACTATGTCATCGACATAGACCTCTACCTCCTTTCCGATATGTTCTTTAAATATTCTATCTACCATCCTCTGGTAGGTAGCTCCTGCATTCTTCAACCCAAATGGCATTTTGCGGTAAGCAAAGATGCCAAAGTCCGTAATGAATGCTGTCTTAGCCGCGTCTTCGGCATCCATTAGGACTTGGTGGTATCCCTTATACAGATCCAGGAAACTGAATATCCTATGTCCGACCAGCGAGTCCACCTTTTTGTCGATATCGGGCAGAGGGTAACAGTCCTTAGGGCAGTGCTTGTTGAGATCGGTATAATCTATGCACATGCGCCATCCTCCCCCAGCCTTCTTAACCATTACCGGGTTTGCAATCCAGGTCGGGTAAGTGACTTCGAATAGAATCCCAGCATCCAGCAGTTGGGTCACTTCGGTCTTTATGACCTGATTCCGCTCCGCTGCAAAGGAGCGCTGCTTTTGCTTGATCGGTCGCACTTCGGGGTCGATCTTTAGCCGATGTGTGATCAGGTCGGGTGATACCCCTGTCATATCCAAGGGGGACCACGCGAAGACGTCTCTGTACTCCTTTAGAAGCCGAATAACCTGTTCGCGAAGATGGGGGTGGTCGGTCAGCCCGACTTTGACGACCTTAGCGGGATCGTCATTGTACAAAGCCACCTCCCTCTCTTCGGCGGGCGACGTCTTCTTCGGCTCTTCGGAGTTCAGTAATTGCTATGCTTGGGGCAGTTCGGGCGTTGCCCCTAGCCCCTTGAGAGCCACATGCAGGCACTCCCTTGCCATTTTCTGATCACCACGGATAACGGCTACCCCTCCCTTAGTCGGGATCTTCACAGCTAAATGGTACGTGGAGTAGATCGCTCTCACTGTATTCATCCAAGTACGGCCTAGAATTATGTTGTATGGGGACTTGGCCTCCACCACCATGAATTCGGTCATGTTAGTGGTGCTTCTCGGCCCTTTCCCTACTGTGACGGGCAGCTCGATCGTCCCTAGGGGATGGGTTTCCTCCTGTGCGAAACTCCGTAGTGGCCGTGTGGTTGGAATGATTTTTGACTTCTCCAGCTCCATGTTATCGAAGCAATGTCTGAACATGATATTCACCGATGCCCCGGTGTCGATGTGAATCCTTTTGATCAGCATCTTAGCCACCACAGCCTCAACAACAATGGCATCGGAGTGCGGCATCATGGGGGGCACCGGGTCATCGGCCGAGAAAGTTACGGCTTCCTCCTTCTTGAACCTCTTGTTAGCGGGTTCGCTGCTCGGCAAGCTCCGAGCTCCGTTTTTGAGGGACGATTTAGTCTGTCCTTTGGCGAGAGCGGAGATCGTAGCAACTATCCCCTCGTATTGGTAATCTCCGTCCTCGTCGGCATCATCATCATTGTGCTTTGTTTTTTTCTCTGCATCCGTGCTGCAATTCCCTCCTCTATACTGTCTTTTCTTTTTTTGATTTCGGGGGGCATCCACTTGATTGACCCCCGTGCTCCGATCTTGATATTTTTTAAGCGGACCATTGCGAACGAGGCTTTCAATGTCCTGAGCCAAGTTCCTGCAATCCTCCGTCTCATGTCCATAATCTTCATGGAATTGGCAATACTTATTCTTTGACCTCGGCTTGCCGTCCTCCCGCATCGGCCTTGGTCTCTCGAACAGATTAGCGTGCAATTCAAGGATCTCGGTCCTTGGTTTGTTTAACGGAGTGAACTGCGGAGCTGGCCGCTGTGCAGGCTGACTTGTAGGCGGACCTCGCTGTGCTGGACTCTGCCGAGGTCCGAGACGAGACTCAATCGGACCTCGCTGAATTCGCTCCATTACCCCTTTCCGGGGTGCATCATCTTTCTTCTTTGAGGTTTCACCTCGGTCAACCTCCTTTCGACGTCTGGTCGCTTCCTCTATCTTAGCGAACTTGTCCGCAATAGCCCACAGTTCGGTAGTGGTCTGGGGGTCCTTCGCCAAAATCTCCCTGTAGAGATGGTCCGAGCTGATGGCATTTTGGAATGCCGAGATGATAAGGAGATCGTTGGTGCATCGGGTTGACAAGCATTCCCTATCGAACCGGGTCATGAAATCTTGCAGTGATTCGCCTCGGCTTTGCTTCACAGTTAACAGATGAGCCGGAGTGTGCCTTATTTCAATTCGTTGGGAAAAACTCCGGGCGAATACATTCATCAGATCGGAATACGACCTGATCGACCCGGGAGGTAGACTGTCGAACCACTCCCGTGCATTATCAATAAGCAATTCTGGGAACAGCTTGCACATGTGCACACTCCCCAGATTTTGGTTTAGCATGCTATATTTGAACTGGCTAAGGAAATTACTCGGATTTCCAACTCCATTGTACGCCTTGATCTTCGGCACCGTATATCCAAAGGGCATGGGTGTATTGAGGATCTCCTCCGAGAGCGGACTGATGATCCTTCCAAGTGCCTCAAAGATCTGCGCTCCTCCAGCTGGGTGTACTTGGTTGGGCGCGTTATAGGGTGGAGCAGCGGCGTAGTTCGGTTGGATCATATGGGAGTTCGGCTGCTGGCTTCCCTGCACCTGTCCTCGGACTTGCTGGAGATAGTGCCGCAAGTCTTGTCCCGGTCTCTGAGGGATTCCTTGGCCGATCTGAGGGACTCCCTGTCCGACTTGATGGGTCCCCTGTCCGGTCTGGGGAACTCCCTGCACACCGGTGTATTGGTTGAGGAATTCGCGTCCTGATGCCGTAGTGAGATAGTTCCTCAACAACTCCTCGATTCCAGGAAGCGGAGGAGGTGGCGCGGCTGCCAAGTTCGGCTGGATTACTGGAGGGATTACTGGGGAAAGACGAGCTGCTAAGCTCGGCCGGATGACTGGGGACTGGCGTAGTATCGCCTCCGGACCGAACAGCTCGCGATCCCTGCTCGCTGTGAGGTTCTCCACATGGCCTTCTGGTGTGGCCTGCGGCCCTAAGCGCGAACTCACAGGGGCTCGGCGTGGCTGGGTTGGTTGTGAGGACGGGTGTGCTGCCGTGTTTTCTCCAGTATTCTGTTGGCCGGAGTCTGGGACCTCCGGGATCTCTTCAGTGATGGTCTGGTCGTCCACCGGGATGTCGTTGTGAGGTTGTTCCGCGCCCACCGTTGAAGCCGGTTCGTCGGGCTGTCGGCGTCGGCTCCGTCGACGGCGAGGGGTACCCAGCAACGTTGTGGCTCCGCGCGGCATTGATGGTAATTCTGAGCAGCAAAAAGATCGAAAACTCAAGCACAAATTTCGATTCCCACAGACGGCGCCAGTGATGAATCTTCGATTTGCGGCCCAAATTTGTATACGGTTTATAGGCGAATATAAAGAAGAACACGAGAGATTTACGTGGTTCGATCGGTATGATCTACGTCCACGGGGAGGAAAATATAGTTTTGTATTCAGAGTAGCGTAAGTAAGTACAACATAATTAATTCTCCTATTTATAGATAGAGCTCCTGGCGGTTGCAGGGGTGGAGTCGTGGAGATGTGGGTAGTTTTTCCCTGCTCCGATTTTCTCTCCATCAGCCCACGTTCTGGGTTTAGGGCTCAACTCCCTGGGCTTGTGCTTGGCATGGACTGGGCTTGCCGACCTGGGCCTATCCGATCTGGGCTTCATGATCTGGGCTTGTTGAGCTGGGCCTATCCGATCTGGGCTTCATGATATGGGCTTGTTTCCGATTTGGGCCTAGGGAGGTGGGCCATTTCCTATCACCCCTACTTTTCCACACCCTCATTCTTTTTCTCTTCTCCACATGCACAATGTTAACATCAACTTTTATCTTTGTGAAAATTATAGTTTATGGCTCAAATTTTCAACAATTTTTTATTTATGGCCTCAACTTCAGTTTTTTCTAAAAATGGTCCAACCTCTTTTTGTAGAAATGCAGCTTGCATTTCAGTGAAAGAGGGAGAAAAAAACGTAGAGAGAGAAAGTAAAGTTCAACAAATTTTAATTTCCAATCAAAAGTTAAGATTCCATCACATCACCTCTCATCTTTCATAGTATTTATATCACTAACTAATTAACTAACAAAAAATAGAGAAAACGCTATAGCGCGTCTCTTAGTACGATGCTATTATTCTGGGCCGTTAGATCACAGATCAACGGTCCAGATTTAAAACTCTTTATTACATTGATAACAGGGATCGAATCCCTTAAACTGCAAGCAACTATTTTAACTTTGTCTTCTTCCTTGTTGAGTCTTCTTCCCTTTCTTCTTTCTGCTTCTGCACGCCTTCTTCTCCATTGCTCTCCGTATCATTTCTCACAGAATCACTACATCCCCCCTCAAGCTGGAGTTGGTGAAGATCCACCAATCCAAGCTTGGACAAAAGAGCAGTAAATAGTGGAGAAGCCAAGGCCTTTGTAAAGAAATCTGCGAGTTGCAGAGAAGAAGAAACACCTTGAGGATAGAGAAAGCCAGAGACATACCTTTCCCGAACAATATGGCAATCCATATCTATGTGTTTCTCGTGCGTTCGTGAAACACGCTATTCTTAGTAATGTGTATAGCGGCGAGATTATCACACCAAAGTGAGATAGGAAGCTTCACAGGAACTTGAAAATCTTGAAGAAGATAGGAGAGCCAAATGAGTTCCCGTGTAGTGAGACTCATAGCCCTATATTATGCTTCAGCTGTAGAAGAAGCAACGATTTGCTGCTTCTTGCAGCGCCAGGAAAGAAGCCCATCGCCAAGAAATACACAATATCCAGTTAAGGAACGGCGTGTATCCACACACTTACCCCAGTCAGCATCTGAATAAGCTCTCAACTCAAAATTACAAGAGGAAGAATAGAAACACCAATCGAAGGACTTCCCTTGAGATAACACAAGACATGGAGAGTTGTATTCCAATGAACACTGGTTGGGCGCGCCACATACTGACTAAGTTGTTGTGCTGCATAGGAAATATTAGGGCGTGTAAGATTCAAGTATAGCAGCTGGCCTACAACTCTGCGGTATGGTTCAGGATCCAACAAGTAGTCTCCATCTTTTCTGGAGAGTGTGAGCCCAGGTGGAAAAGGAGTAAAAGCAGGGCGACACCCAATGAGACCAGCAATAGATATAATATCTAGTATGTATTTGCGTTGATTGCGAACTATCCCTTCAGTGTTGCGTGCAATTTCCATACCAAGGAAGTACTTGGCATGACCAAGATCCTTGATGGTGAAAGCATCATCCAAGAATTTTTTAAGAGCAACAATATTCTCTTCTCTTGGACCAGAAATAAGGACATCATCCACATATACTAGCAAACACGGATTTTCAGGGCCTGATCCTTTAGTGAAGAGACAGTGATCACTCTGGGATTGAGTGAATCCATAAGCATGAAGCTGCCTAGTAAACTCGGCATTCCACTCTCTTGATGCTTGCTTGAGTCCATAGAGACTCTTTATCAACTTACACACATTGTTGGAATCAGTATGATGAAGACCAGGTGGAAGACTCATATAGATCTCATCCTTTAGAAACCCACGGAGAAAAGCGTTGTTGACATCAAGTTGATGGATAGGCCAATGATATGCAGATGCCACAGCAAACAAAAATCTGACAGTAACCATTTCGGCTACTGGGGAAAAGACCTCAGTATAGTCTATCCCATATTCTTGATGAGATAATAGTTAAAAATACCCACTTTTATAACAAACATAACTTCTATACCCACAATTTAAGAAGTATAACTTCTATACCCATTTTCAATTGAAATGTCAAAAATACCCTCCCCTTTTCAAATAAAACAAAATTGAAGTTAAAAAAATAAATAAATATACTCTTTAGTCGTGGGACCCACCCCTAATAAATCCAAAATTTAAGATTCATCTACCCCACCCTCCCCCCTCTCTCTCTCACACGATTCCTCTTCACATTTTTACACCACCGAAATTTACCCCCAAATCGGAAAAAAAAATTACAGTCGCCGTCGCCGTCGCCGATATGTCGAACCAAGACGAAGCAGGGACCTCCAACCAAGCCCCTCCACGCCGACAGAGCGCCTCCCGTCGTCGGCAGCAACAGCCGCCGCAGCAGCACCCGGCGGAGGAGCAGCCGGCGGTGCCCCCGATTTACCCCGACCCCCCACCTCCGGTATGTCCTTTTCTTTATTGAATTACGTTCAAACGTTCAATGTAAAGAAGCATGAAGCATGTTATGGTTTCGAGCACATTGTTTAATAAGCATGGAGCATGTTATGGTTTGAATCGAATTTTATTTGTGTAAAGTTTAAAATTTAACTGTTATTGTTCTTAGGTACACGACTGAAATTGCATTTCAGCCGTGTAAAGTCAAAATCGTTGACCTTACACGACTGAAATGCAATTTCAACCGTGTAGTACACGACTGAAATGCAATTTCAGTCGTGTACTTGGCCAAATACAATGCATGAAATTTGAGGAATTTTTTTTTTTGATTCGTTTTGTTTCTTCTCGATTTGCAGCCTAGGTTTCAATGGATGAGGGGCCGAATGCAAGGGTTTAGAGGGCAAATAAACCTCTACATACGGGACGACGTGATTCGGTCGATTCCGCGCGTGTTGCGTTGCGTAGGCGGCCAACGCTTGCTCGATAGATTTACGGAAGGCCCGTTTCGATACCTCCTTGAAATTCGGAGGAGCGGGAGTGCGAACAACGCCCTCCACGAGCTTCTAGCCCGAGAGCTCGAGGATGAGTCGATTCCCGAGATGGAGAGGTGGTTCCACGTAGGTGGGCAGGACATACGCTTCCGTGCCCAAGAGTACGCCATCGTGACGGGCCTGGCTTTCGGGGAGTCGGCATTCAACCCTAATGGCCATCATGACCCTCCCTAAAGGAGCCTCCTCTACACGAAGTACGGGGGCAAATCCCCTAAGATAAATCAGTTGAAGGCGGACTTCAACGACGACAAGAATGCACTGGGAGAGGCCGACCAGTATCTGAAGGCGGCCAAACTGCTCATGTACTATCTCATGCTACTCGGCCACGACAACCCGACGATCGAGGACTGGGCATGGCACCTGGTGGAGTACGAGGAGCAGTGGAATTCATTTCCGTGGGGTGCGTGGTCGTTCCAGATCCTCTACTACCAGCTGCACGTGAAGAAGAGGGACCCCGCCCTCATAACGAGCTTGCGGGGTGCCTATCACCTGTACGGGCCGGTCTGGGCCCTGAACATTTGGGCCTACGAGGTGATCCCCAGAATGGGCAAGCATGCGGGGTTCGGGATCGTCCGACACTGTCCCCCCGCCTCAGGAGATGGGCCACGTCCTCCTCTTCGTGCAACTTCAGACAATTCTTCGATAATCCCGAGGTAATTGATTTAGTATCTTTTTGTCTTGTTTAGGGTTTATTTCACGTTCAATTTCTGTAAATTTGCTTTAAAAGTCAAAGTCAACCTTTTTAAAATCCAATTTAGTCGTGTAAGTCAACAATTTTGACTTTAAAGTCAAAATTGTTGACCTTACATGACTAAATTGTAATTTTGTTCGTGTAGTACACGATCGGACTTACAATTATGTCGTGTAAGGTCAACAATTTTGACTTTAAAGTCAAAATTGTTGACCTTACACGACTGAATTGCAATTTCAACCGTGTACTACACGACTGAACTACAATTTCAGTCGTGTACTATGCCGAGTGTTTTGGGTGAATTTTTTTTTTTTTAAAATAAAATTTTATTCCTAACACATCTTGTTTTATTTTTCGTTGTAGCTCGTGGTTCATGCGACACTGGAGGCGGATGAGCATGATGTTCTCGAGTATGCAGTCCATTATCTCGAGAACATCGAGCCGATTGGCGTGGCCTACGTTCCCTCCAAGCGCCACGAACAAACCAATCTCCCGCCCGAGAGAAGGGAGTCGAAGGCGAAGCGCGACATGGCGAGGGCCGTGGACAAGCTCAAGTGCAGGGACGCTTCTCAGGCAGTGGCCCCTCGTCGTCGTGCTCCACGGGCGGAGCGAGCTCATTCTGACGGCGGGATCCAGATGCCGAGGCCGAGGGCTGAGAGGAGGCCCGAATCATGGGCCTCGAAGAGGCCTCGGAGCGAGCACGCTGACCCCCGGCCCTCCGGCTTGATCTGCTGCGCACACGGAGATCCGTGCGAGCGCGGTCCCCTCGGTGATGACTTCTTAGACCGATTCGGGGACCGTCTGATGTCCCGATGGGAGCAGGATCGCTCAGGGACCGGATTTCTGGGTCGCCTTGCTAGAGCTATTGCCGGGGAGCTGAAGAAGTTCGTATCGAAGAGTCCGAGCCGCAGCCGTTCTTCCTCGGGGGGTGAGGGACAGTCCCGTGTTGGTGAGCAGTCTTTTGCGGGGCTCAGGGATGTCCGGGTTAGTGAGCACTCGTTTGGGGGGCTCAGGGATGTCCAAATCGAGACGGCAGAGGCGAACCGCCTCGTGGACCGTGCCGAGAGTCAGAGGGGTTCGGAGAGACGGCACTCCGGTGCCGAGAGTCAGAGGCGTTCCGTGAGCCGCGCCTCCGGTGCTCACGTCTCAGACAGTCATGAGGGTTCGAGGCGCTCCCACCAGCCTTTCGACGAGCCTGAACCCTCCCGAGGCTCCCATGATCTGAGTGGTTTCGTTCACGAAATCGAACAAATGCATGAGACCTCAGAGGAGGAAGGCTCTTCTCACACTGTTCCGGTAGGCCAGGTCCGGGCTTCTACGAGGGTGGTACGCCCCTCTACATCTCTACGTTCTCCATACGTAGTAGAGCCTCCACGATCCTCTCCGTATGAGAGGTTTCGAGCCTCGGGAGTCCCACACGTGATCATGAAAGAGACTGGGTACTTCCTGACCCAAGAGATCTTCTCAACAATCGAGGACATGACGAAGGAATTCACGGCCGAGGTAATTTAATTATTTTTTTAAAATTTTGTTATTTTTGATTACATTTATTCTAATTAGCGTACTAATAACAAAATTTTGAAATGAATACAGGTGATGGACCTGTATTGGAATTACTGGACACGTAGGCTCCAACAAGGGTTCTGCCTCGGGAACGATGTTAACTATGAGCAGCATATAGTTATGCCCCTTGATTTTTACGTAAGTTCCGTTGCCTATTTAATTATTAAATTATTTTGCTATTTTACGAAAAACAAAATCTAATATGTTGTAATGTTTAAATTAATAAAGGAAAAACTCTTGGCCGAGTACAAGGAATTCCACGGCAAAACTGACACTAGCATGGGCTTGGCAAACGTGTCGAAGAAATACACGACATGGCAAATCCCCTACGATTTCATAGTCGCCTTGGATGGGATTGGCACTTACCGCCCTTGGATAACCGGCCAATACGTAAGTAGTTTGGACGTCTACCTTAATTATTATTCGGTAATATCGTATTTAATTAATATATTTTTTGGGGCAGTTTGTCGTCATTTGCCATCTGTCCTCCGATCATTGGATCGTGTGCCGGGTCAACGTGACAAAGTGGACAATTGAGGTGTACGACTCGTTTGCTTGGAAGTACGAGGGTGAGAAAAACCTTCCTCTCAAGCAACAACGAACCGTGCAATGTTTGCCATTGTCCAGGCTCTTCTCGAGGATCTTGGTGTGCAAGCCCGAATACTTCACGAGGCATAACCCTTATTTGCAAAACCACGCCACGCGATTCATGGAAATCGAGTTCATGCCTCCGGAGTGCCAATATGTCCAAAATGATGGGGTAAGTTGTGTACGTATTTGGACGCTCTCCTTGGGAAGCACAAGGAGAACCAGGGTGTCGGCAAAGAGGAATGGCAAGTGGTGTCCGAATTCCGAAAGAAGATGGCCAAGAGGATTTTTAAAATGTCGATTGGGCATAAAAATTGGTGAACAATAATTTATTTGTATTGATCATTGCAATTCGGATTGATTTAATTTAATTTAAATTGTTTGTTGATTTCGAAATGTTTTGTTAATGGTTTGTTGAATTCGTATTGTTATGTTAATGGTTAATGTGTTGTTATGTTAATTGTTAATTCGTATCAAATAATTGAAAAAATGGTGGAGAGTGACATTTTTTGGGCAATTTCTCACAAACCCTTCGGCAGGGTACATGGTTGAATGAGCAATTCAACCGTGTACCCAAGAACCCTAGTCGTGTACCCTAGTCGTGTACATAAGAACCCCTTTTTTTTCTTTTCTTTTTTTTTTTTTTGATATTTCAATTCGTGGGGCTCGATTGAGTTGGAATCACTGTTACTTTCATACATTGTGCAATCTTATGATTCGATCACGTTACGTGAATTACACGTTTGTAAGAACATTACGTTCGTAAGTTAGTTCTAGATCAAACGTAACCTTAGTAGTTAGACTATATAAGTGACACTCACTCTATACTTCATACTTACATAATATATCCTTCTTTTCAATTGATTTTTGGCTTAATTATGACATAACTTACGTTTTTACATGTTTATAAAACTTAATAGACTCGAGATACACGAGAAAATCAAATGAAACACGAGAATTTTTGGAATTTTGGCATAATTTTGACTTTTTGGCTTTAATTTTGACTTCTCACGAAAAGGGTACACGGTTAATTGCAATTGAAATCGTGTAGAGTCAACAATCGTGTAGAGGGCATTGACTTTTATTTAATTTTGACTTTTTTGACATTACACGGTAAAAATGTAATTTCAACCGTGTATACACGGTCAAAAATAACGTTTGACCGTGTAGTTGGCCGAAGGTATCCATTTTTTTACACAAAAAAACTCAAATTTTCACCAAATGATCAAATCAAACACAATTTGATAAAATTACATCCACTAACATTCTTAAACATCCAAAAACGTTCATTAACATCCAAAAACGTCAATTTGTGTAAAATAAAATTAAAAATATAATTAAGCATCGGTATCGTACGGACATCGAGGCCTAGTATGCTCCTCGCTCTTGCAAATGCTACATTTTTTCTTACCTCTTGGACGTCGAGGGGGAGCGTTTAGATCAACTCCGCAAATGGGAAGCGAGGCTTGGCAACTCCGTCGCTTGTGCCCGTATTGTCCGCATCTTGAACACCTTTGCCTGTTCGTTGAGGATTCTCCTTCAACGGCCGATCGAGCTCTTGCCATCGGTGGTCGTCCGGCTTGCCTAGGTACAAGAGGGGGTAGCACCCTCCATCGTGAAATGAATTCGGGAGCACTCCACGTCTCGGGATGAGGAACCGGTTGAATCTGAGGAGAATACGTAGCAACTAACGTGGATTGCCTGAAATAATGGCTCACGTAGTCAGTTGCCCGCCCATCGGAGTGCCTGTAACAACATACAAAAACGTTTAGAAATCCGATTGAAATACGACAACTATGAAACTAAAATAAAACGAGAACTAGTCGTACCTTATCGCCGCACAAGCGTGTCGACAAGGGATGCCGTCTAACTCAAACTCACGGCATTCGCAAGTCGAGTTTTGGAGATCGACGAGGTAAGTTTGCTTTTTACCTTCGACTCTCCAAAAGGTGGGCGTAGGCGTTCCTCTGACGGAGTACCGACGGCCCCATTCCGACGATGCCGACATCTTCGTATAGGCCTTCTCTGTGAGTTCATGTTGGTGAGCTAGGGCACTAGTCCGATGTTCGTCGAACCACTTCTCGACGACTATCCGATACACCTCGATCATGGCACAAATCGGGAGTCTCCGAGCCCACAACAACTGAGCATTCATGGTCTCGGCGGGATTCGAAGTCATGAAGCTCGTACGTCGGACGGGACACTTGCACCTCGCCCACCTCAGCAGGCCAATGTCGCTCAACCTCTTGTAGATCCCGCCTCCCTCCCTGCTTAGGTCCCTCAGATTCCCCCAATATTCATCGAATTGGGAATCTCGATAGGCATAGGCTGCAGACTCGAATATAGCCCCCGCATGCCTTCCGTACCTAACGAAATTCCTCTGGAGGTGAACGAAGCAGAGGCCGTGAGCAGCATGGGGAAAGACGGAGTCGATCGCATTTTTGATGCTCACGTGCTGATCGGATACGATCAACAAGTCCGAGGGTGCCCCGAAACTCTCTCGCACTTTGGCCAAGAACCACGTCCAAGATTCGTCGTTCTCTATGGGACCGAATCCAATGGCAAGGGGGAACACTTGCTCGTTCCCGTCTTTCGTCACCGCCACAAAGAGCGTCCCCTTATTCTTCCCTTTCAAGTGCGCCCCGTCTACTACGATCACGGGGCGTAGCAAACCATTTCCGAATGCCTCGATGGACGGACCAAAGGCGAGGTAGAAGTAGGTCAGACGGTCGGTGGCGTGGGAGGTGTGGATGTCGTACTCGGTGCCAGGATTCATCTCCTTCAAAAGGTAGAGGTAAGAAGGGAGCCTCTGATAAGACTTGTCGAAGGCACCGTACGTTATCTCTATAGCGACGTTCCTCGCACGGAGAGTTAACGGGTAGTCAATCTGAATACCGTACTCACTCCGTAGCTCGTCCACCATCTCCTTTGGCTTCAACACTGTGCCCTCGGTGATCAATTGACGAGCGTAGAATGCTCCTAATACCATGGCCGGCACCTGTCGTTTGTTGTTCGAATTTAAATCAACTAGGCACGTGTGATCGGCCTCGTACTTGTTGATCACCCAAATCCTGCCTTTCTGCGTGGCATTCAACTTGAACTCGCAATTCTTCCCCGAAGTGCACCTAAAACCCACACGGCCTTTGTCGAAACGAGGGATACAATACTCCTTCCGGAGATCCATGTGCAGCAATCCGACGGCTATATGCAAGTCATCCTTCTTCTTGAAGTATCCGTCCTTTCGCAACTGACCCAAGGCCGGTGCAAAGTCGGATCGATCCATCCTAAAGGGAGCGCGGTGTCTAGATCGACGTGCGGTATCAACCAATGTCGAACCGCCTCCTCGTTAGCGCGAGCACGAGCTTCGTCGTCACGGGGTTCTTGGTTTTGTGAGTGCATGCTACGAAGCCCGATAACCCTATCAATGTGGCCGGGCTCGCGGATCCATGCTCCGAATTCAGCCGTTAGGCTCTCAAATAATTGGGATCGTTCCTCCACATTCCTTGCTTCCTCGCCCTTGGACTCGAGAGACTCTTCTTCCGACTCCGGCTCTTTTTCGTTGCCTACTTCGGCTTCAAATGCATTAGAACTCGGCAACGGCTCCTCTTCGACATGTTGGTTCTGAAAAATCGTCGATCGTTGGCTAGTATGGGCTGCCCGATTTGCTCTACTAATGACGTAGATCGTCGACATCTCCCTTCTCGCGATGCACATTCTAAGCAACTCCCCAGTGCTCTTTAAAACGGCCTTCACCGTCTCCCGCTCGTTGAGGTTTGTCAAATGGAATAGCAAGTACTCCGATTCGTCACCCAAGTAAAATTGAATGTCTCGTACTACGTTTTCATAGCTCAAACTCGAAATGGGATAAGTGACGAGAAAAGAGTCTCCTCCTACGTACGATATTCCCTCCCAACGACCGCTATGACGGATAAGAATTCTCTGATCACCCATCTCCATCTGTACAAAAAAAAAAAAAAAAAAAAAAAAAAAAAAAAAAAAAAAATTAAAAATCTGAAAAACTTTTGTTCTTCATTACACGGTTAAAGTGTTGATTCAACCGTGTATACACGGCCAAATGTACCAAAATGTCTTGTAAAGTCAACAATTTTGACTTTCAACCGTTGACTTTGTTGACTTTACACGACAAATTGTGTGTTTCTACCGTGTGTACACGGTTGAATTAACCTTTCCACCGTGTACTTAAGAACAAAAAAATTTCCTATTTTTTTTTCGCATATTATAAATAATAAATAGAGAAAATCGAATATTACCTTGGTATTTGTCTCGAAAAAACGTCTTGAATCGATTCCAAATTTTCCAGAAATTAGAGAATGCCTACAAATATTCTCTCTCAACAATTTTTTCAAATTTAGTGTTGTGATGAAATGAATTATGTCTATGCTATTGCTATTGTTTTCTCACTTTTCTGATTTTTCAATTAATGTTATGCTAACAACCTCTACTTTTAATCAATTTCACAGATTTGGTTGTTGAAAGTTAATAAATGCAATTTCCTATTTTAAAAAAAGAATTACACGCCAATTTCTCTCAAATTAGCTGATGTCGTGTATGTCGTGTATGAGAAAGATAAATAATTGGTTGAAAGATAATTTATTATTATTATTATTATTATTATTATTATTATTATTATTATTATTATTATTATTATTATTATTATTATTATTATTATTATTATTATTATTATTATTATTATTATTATTTTTTATTCCAAGTCAGTTTTTTTCGAGAAATCAATACACGAATTTGCTCAATACACGAATTGAAGGAGAATTCTGAAAATTGAAAATTTGGTGGGACCCACGTGTTAGTTTTGACTTAGCATATTTTTATTGGTATTTTTGTTTTATTAGATAAGTGGGACCCAATAGTAAGGGTATTTATGTCTTCTCATTACAAAATGGGTATAGAAGTTATACTTCTTATATGATGGGTATAGAAGTTATGTTTGTTATAAAAGTGAGTATTTTTAAAGTTGGCCCTATTCTTGATTGTAGCCCTTAGCTACTAATCTTGCCTTATAGCGTTCTATTGTTCCATTGGGGTTAAGTTTGACCTTATATACCCACTTGCACCCAATGGGATGCTTACCTGGAGGTAAATCACAGATTTCCCAAGTCTGATTCTTATGCAAGGCTTCTAACTCTCTATTCATTGCCTCCACCCATTCTGCAGAAACACATGCTTCCTTGTATGTTCTAGGTTCAGTTACCATAGATAGATTGAAGAGATATGCAGTATATGTGGAAGTAAGTGCTGGAGAAACTAAATATGGAAATGTGGGAGATGTGAGACAAGAGGAATTAACACCTAAATGAGAACCAGTAATTAAGTTGCAGACATAGTCTTGCATCCAAACTGGTGGCCTACGATTTCTACCTTGATCTATAGCTAGTGTCAAGTGATCATTGTCAAGGATAGAAGATGTAGTCTCCACTGGTGCCTCACTATGATTGTGAGCACCTTCTTCAGTAGTACTAGGATGAGTATCATCCATCACTGCATCAGATTTAGGAAGGGAAACAGAAACTGAATCATCATATGACCCTCATCATCTGAAGAAACAGGTATAAAATTATCATCATTAGTAATAGGCAAAGAAACAGGAGGAGACTCACTAGGGATAGGTAGAGAACTAGAGGGAGACTCATGCTGTTTGAAAGGAAATATATCTGGGAAGAACTTAACATCCCTAGATACAAAGATTTTATGTAATTCTACATCATATAGTGTAAATCCTTTATGATGAATGTCATACCCTAGAAAAATACACTTGATGCTCCTACTATCAAACTTACCTCTTGAAGGAGTCAAATCCACTGCAAATGCCAAGCATCCAAAAGGCCTGAGTAAACCATAATCTGGCTTTTGTTTAAAGAGTATCTCATATGGGAAACTCCAATCAAGCACCCTACTAGGCATTCTATTCACAAGCCAAGTAGTTGTAAGTAGAGAATAAAGCCAAAACTTCCTAGACTTGCCACTGGTGAACATAAGTGCCCTTGCAGTATTGAGTAATATCCTGTGCCTTCTTTCAACCACACCATTTTGCTGTGGAGTATATCTACATGATCTTTGATGTAAAATCCCATTATCAGAGAACAATCGATCCACAAATCTGTTCACAAACTCACTGCCATTATCTGTTTTGAATTGTTGAATTGGAGTGTGAAACTGTGTCTTGATCAAATTAATAAAAGTCCTGAGTATCTCTGATACTTGTTCCTTTCCTGTCAGCAAGTAGATCCATATCATGCAACTATGGTCTTCAACAAGTGTTAACATGTATTTTGTTCCACATATGTTATCTTCTGTGTAGGGACCCCATATGTCTGCATGCACTAATTGGAAAAGAGAAGATGTTCTTTTATTTAATATATGAAATTGGATCCTTGTCTGTTTAGCCTTCAAACAAACTTCACAAGCTTCAATAGCATCTGCTTCCTGTAATAACCTTTGTTTATCTAGTATATCCATGTGTTTCATAGCTGTGTAAGAAGGATGTCCCAAATATACATGCCACTCCATCATAGTCATCTTCTTTGTGTTAAAGAAATTCACATGATAAGTCTCTGCAGTGGAATTGATAACATACAAATTGCCCTTCATCCTTCCAACTCCCAACAATTGATCTGAGTTATCTCTGTGGAAAACACAGTGGCTTTGATAGAATATACACTTAATCCCAAAATCAGTGATGAGCTGTGCCACAGACAATAGATTGTGAGTGAAGCCTGGAATATATAGCACATTCAGTAGTATTATATCTTTATTCAGCTTCACCTTCCCTCCACTCTTAACTATCCTTGTAGAACCATCTGGCAGATGAACCACTACTGGCCTTTCCAACAATTGTATACTGCTGAACAACTCAAGGGTTGAACAAATATGTGTACTCGCACCAGAATCCACAACCCACACTGTTTTATCCATACTTGACAAGATACTGAAGGCATAGTGTCCTTCAAAAGGAGTGCTTTTTGCAGGAGCTTCCTGTACCATATTCACATCACTCTTAACATAGTGTCCTCCTTGCTGATTCATATAACTGCTCATGTACTTGGCAATCTCTGCCTGAATTACTTTGCTCATATCCATGCTTTCCTTTCCATCTCCTCCACTATGTGAAGAATGCACATCATCTTCATTTTCTGCATAATTGACTCTTACCTGTTGCTGTCTGTTTTCCTTGAATCTCTTGTACCACTCTGGTACTCCATGTAATTTAAAGCAAGTATCAGCTTCATGTCCATTCTCATGAAAATGAGAACATCTTAACTTCTTCCTATCTTCTTTTGATAATCTCTGTTTGTACGTTCCTCCTCTAGATCCTCCACTGCTATCATAGGTTCCTCTTCCTACTTGATGAACATTCATACTCATGTATCCTTCATTTTCACTTATGTTGTTCATCATTTTTCTCTCCTCAACTTGCACAATCAATGCATATGCCTTCTCTAAATCTGGTAAAGGATCTAACATCATTATTTGATCTATCACAGATTCATACTTATCATTTAATCCTTCCAAAAACTTAACCAAACGTTGATGTTCCTCTCTAGCAACAATAGTACCTCTATCATCACAAACACAGTCAAGTGGAGGAAGAACAACATCTAATTCATCCCATAGACTCACCAGATTATTAAAATACTCTAATACACTTTGAGAACCTTGAAAAAATTTATAAATTTCCTTTTCAAGGCTATAGATCTTCGGTCCATTTTTCCTACCGAACCTCAAGTTTATATAGCTCTCCATAATTGTGCAGTAGTGTCTATGTGTGTAAACGCATTTACAAATTCCTTAGAAATTGAATTCGTGATCCAGGTAGACACCATACAATCTACTTTCAACCACTGAGTGTAATATCGAGAAGTAGGAGGAGGTTCTGTGAGCGTACCATTAATGAACTCAAGCTCGGTACGAGCTGCAAGCGCACGGCGAACAAATCTACTCCAGTTGATGAAGTTTGTTGCTGTTAGCTGAGCGGTTACAATCTGAATTCCAGGATGATCTGACGGTGGCAAATAGAGTATCTCTCCGATTTGCCGGGTTGTAAATCCAATCGGATCGATCTCTTCCTCCATCAGAACTACCTCCATCATCATCATCTCCACCTCCTTGCGTTGGCTTCCTCACTGAGGCTTCTTCTCTAGATCAAATCGTCCATTATTAGATGACTCACCTTGTTCTTCATTCCTCATCTGCTCAAAGTTGAGACGCTGTTGCTTCACCATGGATAAACCACAAGTAGAGAATCGATCTTAAACCCTAACAATGGCTCTGGATACCATGTAGAAATGCAGCTTGCATTTCAGTGAAAGAGAGAGAAAAAACGTAGAGAGAGAAAGTAAAGTTCAACAAATTTTAATTTCCAATCAAAAGTTAAGATTCCATCACCTCACCTCTCATCTTTCATAGTATTTATATCACTAACTAATTAACTAACAAAAAATAGAGAAAACGCTATAGCGCGTCTCTTAGTACGACGCTATTATTCTGGGCCGTTAGATCACAGATCAACGGTCCAGATTTAAAACTCTTTATTACATTGATAACATGATCGAATCCCTTAAACTGCAATCAACTATTTTAACTTTGTCTTCTTCCTTGTTGAGCCTTCTTCCCTTTCTTTTTGCTTCTGCACGCCTTCTTCTCCATTGCTCTCCATATCATTTCTCACAGAATCACTACACTTTTTCCGGCAGCCGGATGTTGACTTGGCTCGTCGGATAATTGAGGTGTAATTCTTTTTGCCACGTCACACTAAAAACCAATTTTAAAAGACTTTGAAAAAAAATAAAATAATCTGGATATAATCTCTTGTGCCTCTTTCATTAAAAAGCTTGTATCTCTCTTTCTCTCTACTTCTCTCAGCCTTCTCTTTCTCTCCCTCGCTCTTAGTACGTTCTTCATATTTATGAGGCATTAACGTTTCTATACCTATGTAAAGGATTCTTGGATCTCAATGTTACGGTTATTGGAGGTGAGTGTATACACTTGATATAGTTGGCTTGAAAAGATGGAAGAACATAAGATGTTCGATGACTAAATTAAAATTCAACCCCTCAATATACTTAATACATCTGTAGACAAGAGAGAGAGACTATTGGTTGACAAAGATGGTTGAATCATATACATTCATTGAGATATATATGATAAGGAAAAGGAAACTAGGTGACAACAGTGAAAAAAGAAAAGAGAAAAAGGTTAGATTATGTGCAAACAATAGAGTAGATTAATTTATTACACTTTCAAGATATATAGTTAAATACTCCATAACTTAATTGAGTGATACTAAGAACAAGGGAGGAGGAAATGCAAGAGAACACTCAAAAACAATCCCCACTCTAAGAAATCCACCAAAGAGGTAAAAGGAAATAACATGGAAAGAAAAATTACTTCTTCAACATAATATAGTCAAGAGACTCAAAAGGGATGTTTATTCCACAATTTTCACTGCCACCTTATAGTAAATTAACCATAACTTCCTCTAGAAAAATCCAAATGACATTTCGTTTGATGCTAAGGAAACTAGATTCAAAAGGCTTCGAAGCCATATGTGCCATTTCACCCCATAATTCCCGAGAGAAAGCAGTTTATTGCTCAAAGTCGCCCCCAACTGCTGGAAATTAGAACAAATTTTGAACAGAAATTATAATGTCCTCTGTAACGGTAATAATCCTAAAAAATTGTACCATATCAAGCTAAAAGAATGCAATATATAATAATTTCTTCAAATATATCATTGATAACAAGAACCCAAAAAGTCGAGTATTCAGACATACCAATCCATTTTAAACATGAGATACATATTAAGTTTTGCGACATCCATTGGTCTTTACTTTCCCAAAAGAAAATAAAAATCCTTGCAAAAAGCATTCAAAATTTATAGAAATGTGGTGTCAGATTATCAACAACTTGACTTCCATCATGTTGGCTAGCTTCTTGATCCCTTGTTTGCACTCTCACTTGAGAATTGGATTGAAATTCTAGTTGAGCACAATCCTTAGGATCCCTAGAAGTGGCTACAAATTGACGACTTCTTACACCCGGTCCCTACGAAACAACAAGAAACTCAATAATTTGCTTGAAACTAAATACGAAATCACAAATAATAGTATTACCCTCCATAATACGTTGCCGGAGTCAGAAACAAGTGAACCGTTTTCTGGTGTAGTCTGCAAATACGAGATCTAGTTAGTGTACCAAACTAAAACAATAAGAAACCTTATCGAATTACAATCAACAAACGAACATTTCTTTTATCCTTCCTAACTCGTTGTATGGTAGCGCTAGTTGCTTTTCCTCTGGCCATCTTAGTTGTTGAAGTACTCTGTGTTATTGAATCAACAACCTAATATATAAAATTGAAAGGTCAATTGTGACAATATAAATGTAATAAAGAAAGGAAATGTGTCAACGATAATCTCATAATCATGTTACCTTAGGTGTTGAATTATGCCCTACTCCTCCACAGTTCGAACACTTCATTCTCACCCCGTGTTTTGTTAATTTGTTGGGATTTTTCTTGATTACTTCATCAGCAGCCCTTTTTCTTTGTTTCTTTGGTCTTCCGGGGCGCTTAGAAACATTGGGGGCAGAATAGGGCACTCATTTTCACCATGTATTGGCTCTAAACCATATTTATAAGCTTCAATACACATCGATTTATAGAAAAACGGGTCAAGAAATTCTACAACATCACGCCATGCACAATTAATACTTGCATAAGCATGGACACAAGTCACACAAGGAATACCGGTGAGTTTCCAATCCACACAAGAACACACTTTAGTAGCCAAGTCAACGATGTAGACCTCTGAATTGAGAGTGACCTCGTACATTCCCCTGGGAGACGTCAATATATTACAAATCTGGTTTGCCTGCCAAGTTTACACAATGCTTTTCTAATTTTTGGACAAATTTCATCCTCACACCTAGGGGTGTCATTGGGTGGGTAAAACCCGGACCCGGTCCGGACCCGCTCAAAACCCGCTTGTTAATTAGCTTACGGGTCCGGGTCCGGGTCCAACCCGGTCAGACCCGTAACAGCAGCAGACCCGACCCGACCCGACCCGCTATTTCCGGGTCTGGGTCAGACCCGGACCGAATATATATATATTTTTTTTAATTCTTTTTTTCCCCTTATAAATTAATTCAACTATTTGGTTTTTTCAACTTATCAATTTAGTATATATTTACATATTAGAATATATTAAAGTTTCGATTTCACGTTACTAGGTATGGTAATGGATCCAGGACCCGATCCAGATCCGGTGGATCTGGTCCGAAAAATTAGACCCTACGAATCAATACCCAATCTTCCACTATTTTTTAAGAATATAATTATAACATTATAATATGGTTATTTATTAACATTATGAAAAAAATTATGATTATAATTCGATGAATTTGGGCAATTGAGCGATTGAATTATAAAAAATAAAAAAATTTAAAAAAAAATAAAAATTAAAGCTATAGCCAATTTTAATTTCCGGGTCCGGGCCGAGTCCGGGTCCTCTGTAACGGGTCGGGTCCGGGTCCGGGTATCATCTAAGTTTTCGGGTCCGGGTCCGGGTCCAATTGTTACGGACCGGGTCCGGGTCCGGGTCCTTTGTTGTTTTAGCGGGTCCGGGTCCGGGTTTTACCCACCCGCTGACACCCCTACTCACACCTTTCCAATGACAGAACTATGTCATGCATTTTTACCATCAAAGACTTCCTAATGCGTTCCAATATCTGAATAATTGGTTTATCTCTAGCAGACAAGATGAAGCTATTGAATGACTCGCATATATTGTTGTTATTTGTACCAGATTTGGTAAATGGATTTAGGAGAGAATACAAAAACTTATTGGAGCTCTAATACAAAATTCATCATATGCATGTACTGACTCACTTTTCATTTGGTTCAAAGCCTCTTCATATTTTGCAACTGTATTTGCATTCACACACGACCAGAAGAGACCTTCAAACTTAGAGCCACCATATTTCTTTCTCCAGTTGGCATATATAGACATGCCTAGCACAAAGTCAAGTTGAAAATTGCATCGGTAAGACCCTACATTATAAGATTTAACATTAGATATCGATATAAACAACAATGACTAAACAATATAAATAAAAACAACATACGTTAAAAAAAATCATAATTAAAAAAAAAAAAAATCCTTGTTTAGCTGACATGAATGACCAGCCAAGTCCATCAACAATACCAAAATCTGAAAATAAAATCTCACAAAACCATTTTCATATTTTTGTTGTCTCCTTTTCAATTACAGCCCATGCTATATGATACATTTGGTTATTACAATCTTTTCCAACTGCAACCAAAAGTACTCCACCTAACACTGTTTTAAGAAAGCAACCATCAAACCCAATCATTTTCCTACAACCAAGCAAAAACCCCTCTCTTAAAGCAGAAAATCCATTGTAAATCCTCTGAAAAATGCACTCCCCTTTTTTGTTTAACTGAGTCTTCAATTCAAACCTTCCATCATTATCCATTCTCTTAAGCTCAGCAACATAAGACCTAAGTTTCTTATAATCTTCCTTGTAAGAGCCTCTTATCTGTTGTATTGCAAGAAACTTAGCCTTGTAACACATTCCAATTGTAATTTCTATATCAAACTTCAACTCAATGTCAATTTTTAGTTGAGTAGCTCGTATGTTTGGATTAGTTTTGAAGACATCCAACATCTGATTGCAAGCCATTCACTCGTAACTTGTCTATTTTTCTTAGCTCTCGTGCAACTATGATCCTCACCTAAAACCCTTATCATAAACGTAGGCTCTTCATTGTATCGACGAGCATACAACTTCCAAGGACAACCTTCTATGCATTCTGCCTGAACTCGTTCTTTACTACTCTTATTAGTCCATTTGATGTTTTGTCCATTGAGTACATTCCAAAAGATTACAGCTTGTTTGCATTCATTAAGATCTGCAAACTTCATCCCAATCTCAAGTTTAAAATTGTCCTCCTGACAATTATTAGCATACATTTTACTTCTCACACAACTGTTTTCATACATAATTTCACTTCCTCCGACATCATTTCTTATCATTAATGGAATTGCTCTCTCCCTTTCCAATCTTGCAAGTCTTAATATTTTTCTTGCCTCCAATTCTTCATCCTCCTCGTCTGAAAAGTCACGAATATCTAGAACATCATCTGAATCAGACTCTTCAATTACTAGAGGCTCTTCATACGACTCCTCGTCAACCTCTTCACTCAGATCATCTTGCTCCTCGTCAATGTCTTCGTCATCAATGTCGGAAACCCAATTGTAATCAAGAGCCCTTTTTCACATTCTCCCATACTTCCTGTTTCAATGTTGCTAAATATTACAGGAAATTATATTTCGTGAAGCAAATAGTAAATAAAAACAAATAAACATTGTCTTGCATATATATAAACATGAATTGAATTCCTCAAACTACTTAACGTGACCAACAAATTAACCTCTTATATGAAAGCAACTAATTAAATTAGAGATTAACAAAAAAAGATAGGAAAAAAATTGATAGTTGTGCAAATATTGTTCGATCAATAGTATCCTGACAAAATAAAGATTTCATGATTAAAAAAAAAAAAAAAAAAATTACCTTCAATTTTGTCCTGCCCACAATGGGTTTTGTGGTCCACCGACTATAGATTCTACTAATATATTAACTATTCCTACTATGGTTGTCCCAAATACTCAAGAGATCAAAATTAAACAAGGTTGTTGACGGATTTTCTGAAGAAAAGCGGAGGAAATTTCGAAACCCTCCTTATCATGCGAGAAGTGAGATAGGGAGATAAAGAGAGAGCGAGAGAGGCGGACAGTAAGATAGATACGAGCAAAGAATATACCTAGATTATTTTATTTTTTTCAAATTCTTTTTTAATTGATTTTTAGCGTGACGTGGCAAAAAGAATTACACCTCAATTATCCGACGAGCCAAGTCAGCATCCGGCTACCGGAGAAAAAGGGCGAGCCATTTTTAGAAAAACTTTTACAAGTTCAGGACATTTTTAGAAAAAACTGAAGTTGAGCCCATAAATAAAAAATTGTTGAAAGTTTGGGCCATAAACTATAATTTTCCCTTTATCTTTTCCCCTTCCTTTTGTTTTTCTAATTTCCATCAAGAGTATATTTATTTATTTATTTATTTCTTTTTTCTAATTATTTATTTTAAATTTCATTTTCAGATTTTTTTTTTTTTTAGTTTTTAAAAAAACTACGAATGTTCTTTTCTTTTAAGAACTGCAAAAGTCATTTGGTTAGAAAATGACTCATTTTTACCACGTAAGGTAAGAAACAATGTATAATATTATAAATGTTGTGTAAGAAGTCATGCTCATTCTAACTATCTAACTTACAAGTGCTCCAATAAGACTTGCTAAGTAAGAAAAAAACTCGTACTTACTTTCAATCTTTTCAATCTTATTATTATATATTATAAGAATCCATGTACAATCTTACAACTTATTGTAAAAGATCATGTTCATTCTGCTTGTGCAAAATCTTACAACCAAATGCTCCAGTGAGACTTGTTAAGTAAGAAACAAATTCATTCTTACTTTCATTCTTGTTAGATACAGTAAGAATCCATGTACAATCTTACCACCCATTGTAAAAGATCATCCATTCCACCTGTGCAAAATCTTACAACCAAGTGCTCCAGCAAGACTTGTTAAGTAAGAAACAAACTCATTATTACTTTCATTCATATAACCAGGTGTAAGAAAACATGTACAATCTTACTATATTACTTAACAATAAAACATGTACAATATTACTATCTTACGTAACAATAAAACATGGACAATCTAACTATCTTACTTAACATTAAGACATATTATGTAAGAAACGACGTCTTCTTACCATACTTTATAAGACATCGTTTACGATCATAACATCTTGTTTAAGAAATCATGTACTATCTAACTATCTTACTTAACAAACTATCAATGTAACATTTAGACTTATTATGTAATAAATTACATCAATCTTACAATCTTGTACCATCTAACTATCTTAACAAAAAATCAATGTAACATTTACATATATTATATAAGAAATGACATTGTTCTTACAATACATTGTAAGAAACCGTGTACAATTATATAAACTTGCGTAAGAAATCATGTACAATCTAACTAACTTACTTACCAAAAAAAAAAAACAATGTAATATTAAAGACATGTTACGTAAGAAACGATATGATTCTTATCATACTTTGTGAGACATCATATTTAATCTTACAAAGTAACTACGAGATTTATGCATCAACTTCGATCTAATGCACCCAACAAAAAGAAAACCCTCCGCGCGAGATATGCTTTCGCAGCCGTCATAACTACCATCGTCGCCGCCGCCAAGCTGCAAGCTTCCGAGTTGGAATTGCATAAACCAAACAACAATCAACTTGAAACATTCAACCATCCAAAAGGAATGAGCCATCCCACAAAAATGGACAGAATTCAAAACTAAGAACAGAATTCACACAAAAATTCAACAAATCTATACAAAAAAGAAGTGATTTTTTTCGAAATTAAACCGCAGATCTAGCGAAATCGAGACAAAATCGGAGAGGGGAAAGAGCAAATTCCACACGATCGAACGAGGGAGGAACATCGAAATAGCCATCGTCGGCAAGCTCAGGTCCGGCGCCACCTCCCGAAACCCTAGAATCCAATTTATCTCTTATCAGCCCGAAACCCTAAATCCTTGGTTCTGGCGGAGCAGAAGGTCTCCTCGCGGCCGTTGCCGCTGCTGGGCTTCAGGGGTATTTGACGGAGGGACTACCTAGGGTTTTAGAGAGAGAGAGAGAGAGAGAGAGAGAGAGAGAGAGAGAGAGAGAGAGAGAGAAGGGATATTAGGGTCACCGTCCAGTATGAAGACCGCCCACCGTCGCCGCCATTGAGAACAGTCGTTGCCGGTATGAAGTCCATCGTCGCCGCCATCGAGAACCGTCGTCGCCAGTGTGAAGCCCACCGTCGTCGCCATTGAGAACCATCATTGCCAGTATGAAGCCTACCGTCGCCGCCATCGAGAAGTGTCGTCGCCAATATGAAGCCCACCGTCGTTGCCATCGAGAACTGTCGTCGCCAATATGTAGTCCACCGCCTATCGAAACCCTACCTCCGCTGTCGAAGAGGAGGTGATAGAGATAGAGAGATAGAATATCGATAAAGAAAAGGGGGAGAGAAATGGCAGTGCGTGAGAGTGGGAGGGGAAGAGAGAAGATAGAAAAGAGAGAGAGGGGGGAGGGGGGTATTTTAGTCCAAAAATGAAAAAAGTGGGTATATTTCAGTTTTTCTTATATTTTGTACAAAAATTGATTTTCACTTAGCATAATAGGTAAAGGACTATATTACCACATTAAAATTTTATAAATTTAAAATGTTTTAAAAATTTGAGGAATAAAATAGTTTTTAAAAAACGACTGAAATTTTTGTGATTTTTTTTTTTTCAAAAAATATTTACGAAAAAAGAATTTATTGAATTATTTAAACATAAATTTTAAAAAAATTAATGTTAGAAAATTATATTTTATTAATATTGAATATTGTAAATATAAATTATAATCTTAATTTCTTCATATCATCAATTAATTAACTTACTTTAACAACTAAACACCCCTACCTTAATTCTCGTGCCGAAAAGTTTTGACTCAACTTGAAATGACGGAGGGAGTATTTGACACCACACTTTTTCTTTAAAACTAGCGGAGATTACGTGCGATGCACATATAATCGAGATAACACATATAATGTTTTATTTTTACGTAATAATAATAATAATAATAATAATAATAATAATAATAATAATAATAATAATAATAATAATAATAATAATAATAATAATAATAATAATAATAATAATAATGCGTGCAACATGTATTCTTAGACTGACTTTATCGACGGCTATACATAGCCGACCCCAACCTTTAAAAGAAAAAAAAATTACAAATTAATTAATATTATGATTTTGAGGTTGTATAAAGCCCAACCACAGACCACCATTGGTTGGATGGTTGGGTACAATATTTTATTGTTAATAAATATAGACACTTTATTTATTTGTAGATTATAATAAATAAATGATATTTTTTATTTAATATATTTTTGAAAAAAAATAAATATGTTATAATTTGTTTAAGAAATTTCTCTATAAATAGATAACAAGTTTTGCATAACTTCAAAGTTCATTTATTTTCTCTCCCCGTTCTCTATTTTATATTTTATTTGTTTCAATGGATCCTAATACGTGTTCATACTTTGCAAAATACTTCTTTTCTCTTTTTTAATTATTATTTAAACATAAATAAATTATTATTTAAATTATATTAAAAAAATATATATATAATGTTGGGGTTGAGTAATTTTGAATGGTTAAGGATAAACATATAAAAAACGAAATGGTTGAGGTTGGATGAATAGTGAATTAATATAAGAAAGAGAAATTAATATAATAATATGAAGGTTGGGTGGTTGGGGTTGCTGATAATGATAGTCATATTGAATATAAATTGAAATATATCCGGAATTAATATTTTAATAATATTATTATTATTCTGAAGATTTATTCTAATGGAAGGGTAAAATAGGCAGATTAAATTTTGTAAACAAGACACTTTTTATAATAGTATAGATATAGATGTTTCTCACGATTTTTTTCCCTCCCTTTTCTGGACAAACGATAGGTTGTTCTCCTGTGGTACAAGAAAGAATGGAGAGTCATTTATGGTGGAGTGGAATGAGAGTCGGAGGGTTATGAAGCGGCTTTATGTTGGTCTTGGGAAACATGCAGTAGGGGTGGTGCAATTTGATACAACAAAGAATCGCTACTTGGCTGCTGGTGATGAGTTTAAAATTAAATTTTGGGACATGGACGATGAAAATGTCTTGATGATCTCCAATGCTGATGTTGGTTTACCGGTAAGACCTAATTTTTTCCAAATTCATGGGAGAGAATAGTTGATGTATGGTAGTTTTTATGGTCTTCCTTAAGGAATCCCCATGTATTCGCTTCTGCAAGAAAGGGGAACTGTTGGCTGTGTCAACAACTCAGAATGGTATTAAAATACTTGCCAATGCCGAAGGAATGCAACTGACACGTCGTATGGTGAAGCGTGCTGAAACCATGTCAAAGGTAAATCTACTATTTTGGCCAAGGTGATACATCGATGTCCTTCGAGTTTAACAGGTTTTCCCGCAGGCACTTGTCTTCGGAACATTTGTTGCTTCCACATCAGCAGCAGGGCCAAGTATGCGCGTGAAGACAGAAGTTCTCTAGTGGCTCCATCTATTGCACTGACAATTTTTACAATGTGTACTTAGCCATTTAGATATGCCTGGATAGTAATCATTTATGGGTAAAACCTGTAGATTTTTGCTTTCTGTTTTTAGTTTTTAGTATACACTGACTTATTGTTTTACCTAATATTCTTGTATCTATATATTTCAGATTATTCGGTTAATCTACACAAACTTCGAGAGTTCCATCTTGGCTTTAGCATATAATGATGTCCATAAAATCTGGAAATGGCAAACATTGAGAAATCTGTTCCATGCTTTGCGCTTTCAAATGAGGGGAGCACCCCTTTATATACACCTCCCCTCCATGATGGATGGTGGTGATTAGTTTGATCCAAGGGTAGAGAGTAAGTCTCCAGAACCTTCCCTTGTTCTAGATTTCTCTAAACTCATCCTACCATGTCTCTACACACTCCCTCATATCTTCTACACATATTAGACACTATTCTATGCACATGGGCCCTCACATCTTCTACACTTGACTTATAAAAATAGCAGTTATTGATTTAACATTGATTTCGGGGTCAATTTTGTAATTAATTAAAAGTTCAGGGGTCTAAACCTAAAAAGTATAAGTCAAGTGTGAACACAAAAAAATAACACGTCACTTTCTCTTCTCTCTTTCCCCTCTTCTCTTTCCTCCTTGCCACTTGGCAATTATTTATTGGTTGAAATAACTACATTAAAATAAATCTTATTTTCAAAATAATATAGATAAATATTAATTTAAAAAAATTAAAAATTATACCATAAATTATGATTTTCAATTCTCCACAAATAGACACCAATATTGCTGTACTTTGAATCACAAAAAAAAAAAAAAAAAAAAAAAAAAAAAAAAAAAAAAAAATCTCATCTCATTTTCTATTATTAGATATTTTGATTTTATATTTCAAACAATTGTAATTATGTATTTTAACATATATTTATAATTTACTTCTATTTTCTTTAATGACACGTGTTAAATCTCTCCTATTTATTTCGATTTTCTTTTCTATAATTTTTATTTAACTTAGTAGTCTAAAACAACAAGATATCGGCCCAAGTTTAATGGGCACGGAAATATAACAGAAATAAAATAAATATACCATACATTGGGTGACACAATATATTTATAAGTCACCTTAAAAACATGAAAAACATAATTGTTCATATATGTAAATTTCATAAACAAACTATAATCTACTGTTTTCACTTAAATCAAGACATGACTTTACTTCTTTTTTTCCTCTTCTTATTTACACTTGCAAAATAGTCTCTTTTTTTAGGGTTTAGTTTCTTTTAGGATTCAATTTTCTTTTTTTAGTAGGTTTTAGTTTTTTTGATTTAGTAACTCATGTTGACGCATCAGGCGGGACGATAAATGTTGTATATAAAGAAGTGTTCCGAAATGTATAACATATTGTGTTGTTGTAGTGCACTAACATTATATTTGTCTGCTCTTAGTGTGTGTATGTTTACGTTTCGTTTCGCTGCTCTTATTAAATATTCGTAACTCGCGGAGTCGCGCATCGCACGTGGGCGAGTACTAGTATAAATTAGAGTGGGCTAAGTATTTACATAGCCCAAAATACTTAGGAAATTAGGCGGCCCGTGACATTCTTCCCCGTCTAATTCGGCAAAGTCCTCGTCGACTCGTACTCGCGCAACTTGTCTCGGAACTGCCATAAGTCCTCCTCCGTTTTCCATGTATCCTCGGACTCGGGTAGTTCTTCCATCGGATTAGATACTGAGTACATGGTTGGATGCCTCAGTTGCGGTACACCCTCTTCATGAGCACCTCATCCACTTCCTTGTCAAATGATCTTTTCATCATCGATGGTGCCCGGCTTGACTTCCCATGGCTTCGGTCTTCAATATTAAACTCCAATGGTCGTCTCTTCTCCTTGGCCCACTTCTTCATTCGATTGCGGGTCTTCTTTAAGAATGATCGTACCACGTCGTTCTTCTCTTCCCACGACTTAACCATTTTGGTAGCTCCGGGACTTATTCCATCCTCTGTTATAGTCGACGTATGTGGTATTACTGGTCGTCGCCTCGTTGTTAGCTTGTCTGGACTCCGCCCCGTGACCTTGGCCTTGGCTTGCCTCCTCATCGCCAACTCCTTTACCTCGGATAGAGTCGTTCGACATGGTCTCTTGAATCGCGACATCAAGTTAGCCACTAACTTGATCCGCTTTTCTTATCCCTCATTGTTGGTTGTTTCTTTGAGAGTTCGGTTGTCATGATGTCCTTATTTTTTCTCAAGGTTGTCTCGAATGACTGGTGATATGTTATCTCCTTGTGTCGGACCGTTGTCATCCTTCAACATGGCCAAGAATGTTTGGTCGTAGTTCTTCGCCCCCTTGGTTATTTGCATGGCCGACATTCGTTTGGCTTCACTCGCTCGTCCGCCGATTGAGTCTATGGCATTGACCATACACGGTGCCCCCTTTTCTAGAATACATAAAGTATTAAACGATGGCATAGGGATGGCGGTTATCTTGCGGAGAAAGTGCATGCCCAACACGACCTTGAAGTCATCCATTGGTGCCACCGATAGATCCACTTGGCCCGTCCAAGTGCCTAGACGTAGTCCCACCCCGCGTGCTATGCCTTGCAGCCGTTGCGCCTTGGAATTGACAGTCTTGAGCCACCCTTGACCCTTTTTCCCACTGTACCCCAAGGCGTTTGGCCTCCTCCTCGGTAATAAAGTTGTGAGTGGCACCTGTGTCCACTAGCGCCTCAGTTGACCTCCGTTGATGTGCGCATCGACGTACATGAGCCCCTTGCTAGATGTCGTCGGTGTCGGTTTAGCCTTGAGTGCGTTTAGGAGACGGAGCTGATGGATTTGTATACTAGAAAGCAGGCCTTTTAGCTTGTATGCATGTGTTGTCCATAACCACTAACAATCTTCAATCTGATTAAGTATGAATTGTCATCCATGCATCAAACATCTATCCATTATCTCAAAGTTGTAGGCTTTATGGTGTGTTGTAGATCACAGAAGACCATAGTTGCCGGTTCCTCAAGAGATATAAAAGGGTATCACAGTTGAGACAGTTCTGGATATAACTGTCGGTTTAGGCTGTAGTATAGGCTGCATAAGTAGCTTGTCTTGGCTACTTGTCTATACTAGTACGTGCGTGTACTGATAGGATCACGGTGAGGTGTATTCTTCTATTCTGACCAGATGTAGAAAGAATCAAGACCTCGGTGACTTAAGATGAACCTTAACTCCAGTTGAGTCCTAAGGGTGTATAGTTGTGGTCTGCTTCTTTGATTTACCATGGGTGAGAGTTCAGAGTATCTGTAACTCAATATGCTCCGTATCTTGGGAAGCAACTACAACTAGTACGACTCTTAGTGTAACTGCAACAGAGCACCATATCCTGGTAGAACAGGTTGATCACATCCCCTGAGGAATTCATTAAGGACTATCATACCAAACCCTGCAGGTGGATTAAATTCCGGTATGATGAGTAAGGTATGAATGGTACTACTCAGGAATATAAAAGAAGTTGAATAACACGAGCAGTCAGAAGCTCTAAGTTAATCAACGGATGTGGGATATCTTAAATATGGGGGTCGTTAAGTCTAATACTAGCCCTGAACTCAACAGGGGTAAAACAGGTAATTCAGTACTATTACTCTAGTGGAATGTTTTAGTACTTATGGACTAAATTATACTCTGGGCTGAGTATGGAGAATTTAGCCATTGGGAGGCCTCGGTTTTACCAGCTAGTAGATCCCTGATCTGGCCCAAAAAGCTCAATAGGCCACAGTATAAGGAATAAGTGGGCCACCACTCAGTTGGGCCCAGTATGTGGCGCCAACTGTGCTCATGGGCGGCCAGTCCATAAGTTGCAGGCTTGGCCTGCAACTTAAGCCCAAGTCTCTCTTGTCTCCTCTATAAATACCCCTCAAGGTCTTGTTCAGACCTAACAGTCAGAATAATCGAGTGCACTTAATATTCTGAACAAGAAAAAGGAGGCTAGGGTTAGAGAGAGAGAGACGCGCGGCCGAGCAACAATTTCCGGTGGGGATCCCGTTTCCGTGGCTGATTTCGAAGATCGTTGTCCATCCAACGTCACAATCGAGCAGGGATACAGATCAGAAGATCTATTCGCGAGTTCTCTACTTCTTCAGGTAATCGATCTATAAACCCCCTATGATTCCGCACTAAATTCATAGGAGCATGATAGGATTAATTCGATAGTTAGATATCCGAAATAGATCCTCGGGCGAACCGATCTTCACCGATCAGATATGGTTCCTTCAGTTGGTATCAGAGCCAAGGATCAGATTTTCGGCTCTATCTGAGTAATTATCGATTATTATGCATGTTAGATCGATTAGGATGTCGCTTTTCGTGGTGTTTGTCGTTTTTCGGGGCCGATTTAGCAAATCTATGTAATTTTTTATCGCGAGATAATAAGGTGCGATCTAGAATAGGATTAGATAGATATTTCTTTTGTTTTTCGTTTGTATCTGCTGCATGGAGACGAGGAACACGAAACGAGGAGACGAACACCGATGGACGACCGCCGCACGCGGCGGCGCGTGAGTGACACGCGCCAGCACACGCGCGCGTGCAGCTGCCCAACGGCGCGTCTCCCTCTTCTCCGGTGATCGACGGGGCTCCAGCAGGCTGCTGGAGCCTGCACGTCATCGGGGAGGGGCGGAGCAGGTCGGGAACGGCGACGAGAAGCGCGGCAGCGCGAAGGAGAGCCGCGGCGGAACCCTAGTTAGGGCTCGACGCCGCGGCAGTCATCTCCAGGCTGCATGATCGCCGGAGACGACGACCACGGAGTCCGGTGATGGACTCCACGTGGTCGCCGTCGTTGATGGTGGCAGCAGGCAGCGCCGGAGCGAGCAGCAGCGGCGGCAGAACCCGCGAGGGTTTCTGCCGCGGGTTAACGCGGCTGAAGGCGACGGCGAGGGCGGCGGAGGTAGCGTCTAGGGAGGCGGAGCACACCGGCGACATCAACACCAGCAGCAGGAGCCGCGGCGGACGTCGCCGGCGGCAGAATCGGCGGCAAAAGGCGGGGGGCTTCCGCTGCGGAACCCTATCAAGGGATTCACGCCGCGAGCTTCGCCGGAGAGGGCTGCCGGCCGTGCCACCGGAAGGGATCGACGGCCAGCAGCAGCAGCGGCGCTAGGGAGGCGGAGGCGGCCGGCGGCAGGCCTCACGCCGTCGGCTGCGGCGCGGGCAGCCTTGCACGCCCGTGCCCTAGCCCGTGGACGGGCCTAGGGTTTCCAACCCGGCCCGTTCGCGTTTACGGGCTGCCTCCAGCATTCGGGCTAGGGCCCAGTCGCGAATTCGGGCCGTGTTAGGTCGGTTTCGGGTTCGTGGGCCCATAAGAGTGAAACGAGCGCGGTTTGGGCTTTTTCGAGAGAATTGGGTCACGTGGTGTGGGCCCAATCTCGGTTAGAGAAGCCCAATGGCAACGAAAATTAGAAAATAAATTATCTAAATAATTTATTTATTTTCGGGGAGAAACGGGAGATCAACTCGGAGGACTTATTCAAGACCGAAGCCTATTTCGGATTTTATTATTTAATGTAATAGTTTACACGGGTCGTCACACCACGAAAAGCGAGTTTTATTTTTGTTTTTATCTCGTTTTTCTTAAGCATGCTATGGATGCAATTTATTTATTATAGCATGTCTTGCCTGTCGAGGTGATTAAATTGCGCTTAGTCGAGCATGTTTTAGGATTGTCAATATAAGCATTGTTGGGAATTGTTATGGACCAACTTGTTAAGGGGGAACTATGTAGAATACTTGATAAACGAAGTCATTTGTTTTGATTGGATCCCAAAACCCCAAGTGTCCAACTCCCAAGTGACCCACTTTGATGTAGTTAATAGGTTAGAATTTTTCTAAGCCTACTCTGTTAGGATGGCTCTTTTATTTTGCTTAGATAAGGCTTCAAAAGTTCAAGTGAAGGCCACTCGCTTGAGTGTGTTTTTCAAAGCGAAGCAAGCCAAGCATACTGAAGTGAAGCGTGTCGAAGAACAGAATAGCGAAGCAATCGCTACAGTGGAATCAAGTGAACCCACTAAAGCGAAGCGAAGCGTGCGCTACAAAGAAAAGCCGAAGCGAGTCAACACTTAATTTAGTAGTGTCACGGGAAATTTATTTCTCAAGTGACTTACTACAAATTTGACTGTGAAGCGACTCACTTCAGAGCGGCCGCTACAACTTCAAAGCGAAGCGAGCCACTACCTACCAGAAAGCGACAGCACAACTCCCGCCCATATTTTGAACTCCAGTCAACAGGAGATCGTAGCATTAATTACGAGATCTCCACGTGTCGAAGGCGGAGTGGAGCGGAAGAGTTGACTGCCAGGCCGACAAGGCGCCGTAACAGTACTGGGTCGCTCCAGTTACTGTGGAAATTGGAACTTAGCCATTTCCGGCAAAAATCCAAAACTGCGCATCTGAAAAGTTGCCAGCCTGCGCAAGTACTGTCGAGAGGAAGAGGGACAAGGCCACCAACCAAGCAACGGATCTCAGCCAACCCTCCGCCTATAAATAGTGAAGGACGAAGACGAAGAAGAGCAGAACACTACCTGAGCATTCGAGCGCATACAGCAAACAAACACTCCCAGCTTTCATAGCAATCTTCGAGTCTTTGTTTTCCAGTGTTCTCCGAGTTTCCAGTTCATCGGAACTCGTCTTCACAACCTTCACACTTAGATTCTAAGCCCACTTCATATATCCAAAGCTTAGAAGAAGAACTCTAGCCAATCCTTGCATCTACTGTAAAGAGTTCTTCATAGTGTGTCGTCAACCAAAAACCCTATACTTTGTCTGATAGGTTTTTGAGTGTTGTCGTTAGGTTGTCCAGATCCAAGGCCCTTCTTTCATCGATTGAAGAAGCCTCGATCGTAGAGTTGAGATCCAAGCTTACACTTACATCGTTTGTGTAAAGCTCGATCGAAGCTAGGCTGTAAGGAGAGCCCGCAATCTCCCTGTTCGACTGAAGCGAGTGAAGCTTGCAGTCTTTGTTAGGTTTGTGTAGTGAACCTGCAATCACTACGTCTGTCGTTTGATCTAGGCGAGTGAAGCCCGATCTCGACCAGGTTTTTGAAGGACCCGTAACCTTCAAGTTCTTGAGTGAAAAGAACAGATGCCGTCGTGCAACAAAGTGGACGTAGGAGCGTTATCTCCGAACCACTATAAATCTTCGTGTCGTATCTCTCTTACCTTAATCTCTTTACAGTATTCGATTATCCATTGCACGTGCATATAAACAAACTTAACTTGGATTTTCAATTACTTAGGAAAGATTATAGCTCACCAAATTCCGCACATACGAGTAAAGACTCCCTCTTGATCAAGTATTCACTTCGGTCAAGTAGGCAAGCTACGTACTGTAGATCTAGCTTCAGCTAGGTCTTAAGTTTCAAAAAAAAGCTCTTTACTTGTTACTCTGAGTTAAGGGATTTGAAGTTGAAAAACTTCAAAATACGTATTCACCCCCCCCTCTACGTATTTTTCCTATTAACAAACCGGGACCAACAAGTGGTATCAGAGCAGCGGTTCTTTCGAGCCTCTGCTTTGCATATCCGAAGCGAGTCCCCACTCGCTTCACGTTGTCTCACTGAACCGGATCCTACTTTCCTAAGTGCATCAAAACCTCACTCACGCATATTGCATTTACTACTGATAGTTTGCTATGTCTACATACAGTGCTTCAAACCTTCCACAGTTCTCGATCGAAGGATACGAGACATGGAGTTTCCGAGTCGAGAGCTTCCTTTGCTCCATCCACGACCGGATGTGGGAAGTCATAGAGGACGGACCAATCGAAATCAAGAAAGCCATATCTGTGAACGTACCAGCTGCTGAAGGACGCGAAGCTCATGTCAGACAAGAGTACGTTGAGAAGGACAAAGATGAATACAATCCCAACGACTTCAAGATCGCCAACCTGGATAAAATCGCACGACACACGATGCAGAGCACCGTGTCTGATGCCTATCTTCCTAGAATCAGGAAGTGTGCAACGGCGAAAGAAATGTGGGAAACTCTAGCCCTCATTTCTCAAGGAACAGACAAAATCAAGAAGAACAAACTCGCCGTTCAGATGCGGGAGTTTGAAAGTCTGATAATGAAGCCAGGAGAGTCCATCGACACCTTCGAGCTGAGAGTTACAAACATCATTGCAACTCTCAACTCGCTTGGGAAGGAACTCACAGATAAGGAAGTCAACCTGAAGATTGTCCGAGCTCTTACAAGGAAGTGGCAAACTATGAAGGAGCTGTATCTAGCAACCAAGGATCTATCAAAGTTCACACCGGAGATTCTGTTTTCCGAACTGAAAGCCCATGAATTCGATCTGAATCGAATGAACCTCGACGAAGAAGAGGAAGCGCCCACTACGTCAAAAGGAGTAGCATTCAAAGCTGCCGAAGGGCCAAGCGAGCAGTCGCTAGCCAAGATGACGAGGGAAGAATTGGAAGAACACATTGCGTTCTTATCCAAAAACTTCAACAAAATGAATTCTCGAGTGGGCAAATACAAAAGATTCTACAAGCAATACAAAGGGAGGAGCACTGATGCTCGAGAAGGAAAAGGAAAGAGAGAAGAGACGACAAAGCCGATCCCGAGAGACATGATGGAAGTGGAATGTTTCCATTGCCACAAGATGGGCCACTACAAATCCGATTGCCCAAAGCTGAGTGCGAAAGAGCGAGAAGAACTGAAAGCAAAGAGGGATGCTCCAAGGCGAGCGCTCGTAGCAAGTGAAGTGCCGGTCGCTACAACTGAAGATCCACCAAGCGACTCAGATGCATTCACTGATCCAAATTCCAGTGATGGTGAGGATCTCGGATTTATGGCGCTCACCGATGAAGAAACTGGAGAGGTATTCATCTATCCCCCATCTAGTTCAATTACACTCGCACACTCGCACCAAGAGGAACCCGATTCCTCGACATTGAGTGAATTGCTTGACAAGCACGTCAAATTGTCAAGTGATCACGAAGTGCTGCAACAAGCTCTGTCTCAAAGCGAGAAGGAGAACCTAAAGCTAGCCACTGAGCTTGACCAAGTCAAACTTAATCTAAGGGCTATGACTAGTAAGTTCGAGGATCTCTTCGCGAGACATCAGAGCTTGGAAGGAAGGTATGAAGCCCAATCCACTCTAGTCGCCAACCTAAACAAAGCTTCATATGCTAGACAGGCACTAGAAAGTTCTCTTCTACATTTTGGTAGAAAGGAAGGACTTGGATTTGAGGGTGGACCTTCCAAGCCGACTGTCTTTGTTGGTGCTTCAAACACACCATCAGTCATTTTGGAAATGCCCACTGCATCCAAAGCGACCACTAACAAAGACAAAGGCAAAATGGCTGAGAACCCTAAGAAAAGGCCAATGAAGATGTCTATATCTTTAAGGACTGAATCTAAGGGTAAGCAAAATACAACTATCCCGAGCACTCACAATGCTAAAAATTACCAATCCAAAGGTAAAGGGAAACCAGTTGTAGCTTCTAAGCCTCAAGCCAAGACACGAGAGACAAAGGATCTCCCTTTCAAAAAGAGGAGTAATGTCTATGTGTCACGTTATCCGGACTGGAGATGGTCCAACCGGACTAACGTTGAGGGGGAAGAATTCGAAGCACCAAAGAGGCCGCTTCGAACTCCCAAGGTTACTCAAGCGAGTCGTGGTCAAAACTCTAGTTGGACCGCTTCGAGGAAACCAAGCGAGCCGCTTCGACAGTCTAGAAATCCTAAGTCAGTCTCTAAAACCACAGCTAATCCAAAGCGAGTCGCTTCAGGATATAAGCAAAATGGAAAGAGCACTGGTAGGACTGAAGCGAGCCGCTACTCCTCTTGCACACACTGTTGCACATGTGAAGCTGCTTCAAGGCAGAAGTCACAGTTTTCGAAGGTCGAGAAGCCCAAAGCACAAGCTTCATTTCAAAAGAAAGTGAAGCAAGTGTGGGTACCTAAGGGAACTAACCTGCAAGGACCCAAACTGATTTGGGTACCAAAATCTGTCTAATTGCAGGTGAGCGCCGTGGATCCCATGCCATGCGAAGGTCAACAAATTTGGTACTTGGACAGTGGATGTTCAAGACACATGACCGGCATGAGAGCTCTACTTCAAGATTACATAGAGAAGAAGGGTCCACACGTAACCTTTGGTGACAACTCTCGAGGAAGCACCAGGGGATACGGCGCACTGAAAGTTGGAAAGCTCACAATTGAAGAAGTCTCCTATGTGGAAGGACTCAAGCACAACCTGTTGTCCATTTCACAGTTTTGTGATAAAGGGTACAGGGTGGAGTTCATCTCCAACAAGTGCATTGTGAAGAGCAAACTCACATCCCAGATTGTGCTTACTGGAATTAGACAAAGGAACGTCTACATAGCACAATGGGATAGCTGCAAAGTGGAAACGTGCTTAGTAGCGAGGAGTGCTACAGAGATAGGATGGCTTTGGCACAGACGCTTAAACCATCTCAACTTCAAAGCAATCAATCGCTTAGCTCGTAAGGGTTTGGTGCAAGGCATACCAAATGAAGTCTTCATCAAAGACCATCCATGCTCACCATGCCAACGAGGGAAGCAGACAAAGAAGCACTTCGCCAGTCTCGAAGAAGCCTCATCAAAGCGAGTGCTCGAGCTGCTTCACATGGATCTGTTTGGTCCAGTTACTCCAGTTAGTGTGAATGGAAGAAAATACACTCTAGTTGTAGTCGACGACTTCTCTCGCTACACTTGGGTTGTATTTCTCTACAGCAAAAAGGAGACTCTGACCAAGCTACCACAACTGCTCAAGCGATTGGCTGTGGAGAAGAATCAAGCGATCGTGACCATCCGCTCCGACAAAGGGACAGAGTTCTTAAACTCTACCATCGAAGCTTACTGCACGGAGCATGGCATAGCACATCAGACCTCCTCAGCACGCACACCACAGCAGAATGGAGTTGCTGAAAGAAGAAATCGAATCATCAAAGAAGCCGTTCGCACCATGATTGCTGACTCAAAGCTTCCAATGAAATATTGGGCTGAAGCAGCCAATACAGCATGCTACACGCAGAATCGAACGCTTCTCTGCAAACGACACGACAAAACACCATATGAAATATGGACAGGAAGAATTCCTAACATATCTTATTTCCATATCTTTGGTTGTAGGGTCTTCATCCATGACAATGGGAAGTCGCAGTTGAAAGCCTTTGAAAGCAAAGCTGATGAAGGAATATTCTTAGGATACTCCACATCAAGCAAAGCTTACAGGGTGTTCAACTGTAAAACCCTAATCGTGGAAGAATCACCCCATGTCGTATTTGATGAATCTTCTTTAAGTCATCCACAGGAACAGGATCTATCTAAAGACTGAAAGTCAGGTGAGGAACCCATCAACTCTCTTACTTGGGACATACTTGAGGATGAAGAAGAGATCAAAGACTCAAGCGAGCAGAATGTCCAAGGAAAAGATGAAGCTGCCCCCAAAACTTCTGAAGCAAGTGCAGGCCAAGCACCCAATCCACTTGCTACAGATGGTGAAGCAAGTGACCAAGAAGAAGATGAAGACGAAGCTGGCGTGTCCAGGCGAGCGTGGCTCAAAGATCACTCACCAAGTCAAATCATTGGAGATCCATCCAAGGGTGTAGTGACCAGAAGTCAAGTGTTTGAAGAAAGTGCCATGTTCAGCTGCTTTCTTTCAAACATTGAGCCATCAAGCGTGGAGGAAGCTCTAGCCGACTCAAATTGGGTGATCGCCATGCAAGAAGAGCTGAACCAGTTCACCAGGAATGACGTATGGTACCTCGTGGAACGTCCCAAATTTCAGCACGTTATTGGCACCAAATGGGTGTTCAAGAACAAGACGGACGAGGACCACAACGTTGTGAGGAACAAGGCGCGACTCGTTGCCAAAGGCTACTGCCAAGAGGAAGGAATCGACATTGACGAGACTTTCGCTCCGGTGGCACGACTTGAAGCTATCAGATTGTTCCTAGCCTATGCAGCAACCAAGAAGTTTAAAGTCTATCAAATGGATGTGAAGAGCGCATTCCTCAACGGTGAACTCAAGGAAGAAGTGTATGTGGAGCAGCCACCGGGTTTCGAGCAAGGAGACAAGGTGTATCGCTTGAAGAAAGCTCTATATGGGTTGAAGCAAGCTCCCAGAGCTTGGTATGATACACTTTCTCAATTCCTAGTGGATAATGGATTCCACAAAGGGAAAATAGATCGAACCCTATTCACTATCAACCATGGAGATGACATGCTATGGGTTCAGATCTACGTAGACGACATCATATTTGGATCGCCAAACCAGTCGCTTAGCGAGATGTTTGGAGAGCTGATGAAGACCAAATATGAGATGTCAATGATTGGCTTGATGAGCTGCTTTCTAGGTCTTCAAGTGAAGCAGCAGGATGATGGTATCTTCATCAATCAAGCGAAGTACACAAGAGATATGCTTGCTAAGTTCGGTATTCAACATGCTAAAGCTGTGAAGATCCCTATGAATACCAACTGGAAAATGGAGCCAGACGAAGAGGGAAAATCTGTGAATGCTACAGATTATCGTGCTCTTATTGGATCCCTCCTATATCTCACTACAAGTAGGCCAGATATTACTTTTGCAGTTGGAGTCTGCGCTCGCTTCCAAAGCAATCCCAAGCACAGCCATCTTGAAGCTGCCAAAAGGATTCTTCGATATTTGAAGGGCACTATCAACATGGGTCTGTGGTATCCAGCGGAGGACAATTTGGAGCTCACTGGATACTCCGATGCTGACTATGGAGGGTGCCGAGTCGACAGGAAGTCAACTTCGGGCACATGTCAGTTCTTGGGAAGCAAGCTGATCTCGTGGTTCTCAAAGAAGCAAGCAAGCGTAGCCACTTCAACAACTGAAGCTGAATATATGGCCACAGGAAGCTGCTGTTCTCAAATCCTATGGCTTCGTCAACAGTTGAAGGACTACAAAGTTGAAGCGAATGAAATTCCGATCTTCTGCGACAACAACAGTGCCATATGCATTTCGCAGAATCCAGTGCTTCACACCAGATGCAAGCACGTGGAGATCCGACATCACTTCATTCGAGATCATGTCGAGAAGAAGGATATCAAGCTCGAGAAAATTCATACCGATCTCCAGCGAGCAGATATCCTCACAAAGCCTCTAGCTGAGTCTCGTTTCAACCAGCTATGCATTGAATTAGGGTTATTAGACCCTGGTGAAGAATGCTAGATTCAGGATGCACGAAGGAGTGACCGCTAGTTTTTCGTAGCGTCACTCGCTTCGGATCTTCACCAACTCAAGCGAGTCACTTCAAAATCCCACTCGCTTGAAGAAGGAGAAACAAGGTGGAGTAAGGTGGAGTGTTGGAAGATGTTCTCTACCCGCTTACAGGAATTGTTAAGTCATCGGTTAAGGGGGAACTATTGTTTGCTCTCGGAGCAAGCTACTTCCAAAGCGAGCAAGGAAAGCTGCTACCTAGCCTAGGATTCCTAGCGAGTAGGTATAAACACTCGCAAGTGCCGTTTCTAGTAACGGTTGTGGGGTCTTGTATCGGGCCTTCCCACGTAAAAATGGTGAAAGCTTAGGCAGGGCTGGCACCTAGACCTTGTGTCCTCTTCCCATCTTTCCGCCGAAGAGGAGCAAGTCTTCTCATCTCCTTCATCGTGGATAAATGTTCATTCCTTACTCACTCTTTACTGAGTTGAGCTGCCGGATGTCTATCCATTCCTCTCTCTCTTTGAATTTTGCATCACCTCAATTTGCCCAAGCTTGGGTCAAAGTGAGTCGATTGCAAGTTCATTCTGTAGCATGTAGGAGGATGCTTGAAGGTTTACCTTTTTATACAAAAGGTTGCAGGGCTGGTGACATGCTTCTGCGTAAAATACGAGATTGTCTTGTCAGAGCATTCTCATTGTCATCCTGTCCATCTCTGCTCTGAGATAAGGACTTGTACTCATCCCCCATTCGTCGTGAATAAGTACACTTACGTGATACTCCCTTCGGGTTGTAGTAAGCTTGTGTACTATATTCATTTCCTCCCTCATTCACTTCGATGGAGGACTCTCTAATTCGTAGAGGAAGATGAATGCCATGAAGACTAATGCCAAGAAGTTGAATTACGAATCGGGTAGCATCAACAAGCTTCAAAGCAAACAAGTGGATTCTACAATCTGAAGTCCAAAATCAAAAGAAGTCTTCAAATAAGTGGTATCAATCTCCTACGAAGTGAGATTGACTGGTAAGCGTTTCAACTTTAAGTACACTAAGTGAGCTGAAGCGTGCTAGAAACCTTCACTTGCTACGTGGAAAATATGAAATGAATCTGACACAAATACAAAGAGGAAAACACTCTTGTTTATCCTCGAAGTATGTTAGTCAGAAACATTTTAAATTTAAGTAAAGAAATTCAGTTTCTTATTCCAGTCGCTTCAGATGGCCAAGCGAGTGCTACGTCACTCAAAGCTAGCCATCGCAAGCGAGTGCGGAACAGTCACGTGAAGCGAGTACTCCGCAAGCGAGTGGATGCTGAAGAGGCTACACTCGAAGCAAGCGGATACGTAGCGAAGCGTATGAGCTGTCAGCACTCGAGTGCCTATTTTACTTTCTGCCAAGCATTTAATGCAGCGGCGCGTAGAAGAAGAAACGACAGGCGCGTGGACGTCAAAGCCGAGGAAAGCGGGAAAAACCGCACTCAATCCAGCCGTCGAATCTAAACCGTCTCTAAATCTCAACCGCTGGATTGACTACTATTGGAAGAGACGAATCAAAATCTGCCACGTGGCCACGTCAAACCAAATTGGCGGTTCACTTTTCCAGTGATGACGCCGGACACGTCAGATCCATCACCGAAGGTCTGCCGCCCCTGCACAGGATCTTGGAAGATTTTACTGTCTTGCCCCTGCCTCGTCAGCCGAACCCTAGTTCTATATATATGCAACATCAAAGGCTGCAGAAAAATTTCAAAGTCCCAAAACTACGATTCTAGTGAAACCTCTGCACCTCTGAAATCTCAAACCTAAAATCCCTCAAAGCCTTTCACAACCTTCAATATTAGCCATTCTCGTGCTTAGATCTGCAACCTCTGCAACTCACGAGTCTCAACCCTTACACTGTTAAATTCTCGTTTCAAAACCTTCCAAAATCTCACCATGGGCAAAAAGCTGAGTACAGAAACAATGGAGCAATTCATGACGAAGGTAGACAAGCACCTCAACGTCGAGCCCCATCTCGACCCAATTGTCATCGAGAGAAACGGCCTCTTCCGAAGAGCCGTGACCACGGCCGGTCGTTGGAAGTTTGTAACGTTGGTTCCGACGAAGGTCTTGGCAAAGGCAGTAGGAGAGCTACTTCTGAACTTGAAGAAGGAACAAAACACAACATCATTTATAGATCCACAAACCCGGAAGCCGGTGGAAGTGGACTTGAACGAGCTCATCAGCGTGTTCGATTTGCCAAGGGAAGGAGGAGATTCCCTGTTGGATTTGGGATTCTCGGCCAAAGACCAATATGGTCGTTTCGCCGTCGACAAAGCAGAACCAAACTTCAAAGTGGCCAGCATTCGTTCAGATTTGAAGGCCCCTTTCAACCTCATCTGCGAACTCTTTACGAAGAGCATCGCATGCTATGTCGGATCCCTAGAAACGGTGTCGGAAACAAAACTGATCGGTACCACCATGATCGTCGACAGCCTCACCGGAACTAAATTCAACTGGCATGGGTGGTTTCTCAAACAAATCTACGAGGCTGCTGAAGATTTTGCATTTGTACCAGGAACTGCAAACAAGATTCTCCGCAAAGGAAAATTGAAATTCTTTTCAAGACTGTCTGTCGCACTGGAGATGAAGTTTCCAGAGAAAAGATGGCCGGATTCCGACACGACCATATACAACAAGCAGACTATCTTCTACGAAAAATGGAAGAAAGCAAAGATACCAATGGATCAGGGACTTCTAGTTGTAGAAGTGCCCCCAGCAACGCCAGTTGCGAAAGCACAAGCTGAAGCTCCCCAAGCAAAGCGAGCCGCTTCACTTCTGAAGCAAGCGGCTGCAAAGCAAGGGAAGAAGAAATTGAAGCAAGTCACTTCACCTGTCCAAGGAAGCGAGGCGATGGAGAAGCCGCTCAAGGACACTGAAGCTATCCAAATCCCTGATACCCAACCAACTCAGCCAGCCACAAAACCCATCCATATCCATGAAACCCCTGAAGCTACATCATTCCAATCCCCTTCGACATCGGCAAAAACAGCCGATACAGCCCATACATCCATAATTCCCCAGTTCCAAATCCCCAAAACCCCCTCACAGGTGGATGCTTTCAAAAGATACAAGAGAGACAGAGAGCAAGCTGCTGAAACCCTCAGAACCCGCTATCCCTCAGTGCCTATGTCAGACGACTTCTTCACCAAGATAGTCGATTTCTTGACATACGTCACCTACCGCGGCACAGAGTTTTATAAAGTTTTCAAGCTCCTGGAGGCTTTCTCAAAGGAAGATCTCATCCAGATGGAAGGAAAGCTCCTGGATTTCATCGGTGAAAATGGCTTTCATGCATTTCTCACTGGAACCAGCTTCTGGGATAAGCTGGACGCAAAAGTAAAGCGTGCCTATCCGGACGCTGAAGTCTCTAAGCACACTCCGACCATTCACGAGAAGAAACTCATGAGGGATCACGCAGAAGAGATGGAGGTTAAGGTGGCGGAGATCTCAAGTATACAAAGTGAGATCACCAGAAAGAAGATGGAGTTAGAAGAAAAGGAGAAGGCGCTGGAGGCGCAAATGAAGCTAGTGAATGATCACACAAAAACAATCAACGAACTCAAGGGCTCGCGTGACGCAGAAAGGAGCCGCTTGAGAGAGGTGAATACCAAGCTTGTCACAGTTAGTAAAGAGAAGGAGGCATTGGAGAAAGAGGTAAAGAAGTTGAAGGAAGCAGTAGAAAAGAGAGATGAAGAAGTGATAAGAAAAGGGAGTGAGCTGATAAGCACCAAAAAGACCCTCGACTTACTTCAAACGAAACTGAAGGAACTCAAAGAAGAGAGTGACATTGACAAGAAAGAATTGGAGAGTCGAAGGAGGAGTGCTCAAGCTCTTGACTTGCAGAATGCCGAGCTCTCAATTCTGCTGAAGACAGTCAAAGAATTGGGTGAACTGTACACCGAGAAGGTAGCTGCAGGTGCCGAATTCCACCTCTCTCTCAATCAAAGAGAGAGATCGCTTGAAACCCTGGAGGCAGAACTTCAAGCAGCACAGAATTTCTGGTACTTCAATCTGCAAGAGCAAAAGAAGGATATGAAGAGAGAAATTGAAGCGGAGCTGGAGGATCGCTTCAGAAGACTAGAACCTTTGGAAAGAATGATGAGATCTGTAGTTGAGAGAGAAAAGCAATGCGAATATTTGTTGGAAGAAATCTCGATCAAAACAGCAGGAATGGTACTGTCGGAAGAACAAGTCTTCGCGACACGAACGGAAAGTATGCTTCGTGCTATACTTGATAAGATTGAGGGACTTTACAAGTCTCTTGCTGGAAAGACAATCGTCCCAACCCCTGGCAGTGATGATGCCAAAAAGGGGGAAGGGATGATACTGAAAAATACCAATCTCTTGGAACCACAAGGTGGAGTAACTGATGTGTTTGAAGTAGAAAGGTTGTTGGAAGAAGGTAGTGGTACCAGAGAAGTGGAGAAGGAGGCAAAGCTTGCCAAGAAAGGCAAAGAAAAGCTCACAGAGGAAGAACTAATGAAGAAGCCCGAGGAACCTCGCAGGCCACTTGAAGAAAAAGTGTTGGCTTCTTCTATCGCACGACATCCTCCAGTTACGGTGTTAACCAAGGAGGAAAGGCGGAAGCAAGCGAAGGAAAACGAAGCCACAGCCAGGCAGTCGGAGCTAGTAAGGTTAACTCTTGCAGGTGCTTCGAGTTCCAATGCGCATACTTCAGCCGCCGCAAGTCCTGCACTCACCTTGGCAACTGAAGAAATCACTTCATCTGCAATTGTCGCTTCAAGTGCAACCACAAAGAAGGACATGTCGCCTCCCCCACCACCAAAGCAAATAGTGAAGCGAACTGCCCCAGAAACTATAAGAGATGATCCAGCTACCAAGCGCCAAAAGGTCGAGAAAGCAGTTACTTCAAAGGCAGAGAAGGAAAAGAGGATAAAGGCAAAGCGACTGCAAGTCATTGATGACCGGATTGAGGAACACTTCAATGAAGTGAGACTCATCCAGTCTGTCTTAGTCCGAAGTGCCTTTGCTCCAGTCACACCAGAGGAGTCCGATGCATGCCTAGCTCAGGCTATAATCGATACATGTCACGAGACTGCTAAAGAGATGATTAACTCTGGTCGCTATCCTCTCAAGGAGGAACGCAATTACATTCGGAAGCAACTCAACCAGAAGCTTCCTATCTGGAGCAGCGAGTCAGTAAAGAAGTTCAAATCACTCATGGGACAGATGTCCAGCCGGTCGGAAGAGGAGTTGACTGTGCGCAGAAATGAGCACCCAGATGCTCGTGAAATTGAGCAATTCATCCCTGGCGAATTACTCGAGCAATGGCTACATTACAAGGAGAAATTTATCAAAGCATATTACTATTGGGAGGTAGTGCCATTGCAGACCGAATGCTCAAGGGTCAGTGCGCTCAACAACTTTCTCAGTGCCTATGATGATAAGTTCAGGCGACAGGTCTTTGCTCTTGCACAGCTTGCAGAGCCCATACCGCTAATCATCAAGGTACCAGCCAAGAAGGAATTTCCTATGCCATTCCTACCTAGCACCAGTGTCCCCAATCGCAGCATTATCGACGCTGAGGTGGATGAAGCCTTCCAACTGGAAGAGACTTGGAGGAGGCCAAGTATCCACAGTGTTGATTCGCTGGAAGCAAAGGTTTTCAGTGCATACACCATACCAGATGAAATGATTGCGAAGGATTTGGAGGAAGAGGAAGGAGAGAAGGAAAGGGAAGTGACGAAGGAGGATGACAGGGAAGGAACTGCAGGAAACCTTTGAGTTTCAAGTTCCTTATCTATTTTGTGAACTGCTTGTTCATCTATCAAATTTCAATTTCTGTCAAAATTTGTCATTTATCTGCTTTGTGAATGACCTTACCTTTTGCTACAAACTCAAATAATTTAACCGAAAAAAAAAGGGAAAGGAACTTAAAAAAAAATTTACAAACGAAGCTGCAAAGGAAGCAGTCGCTTGGAGTTCCCTTCACGGTTAGATAGGCTGGAATTTTCTAAGTCTTAGCCTTTGGGTTTTGGCATCATCAAAAAGGGGGAAATTGTTGGGAATTGTTATGGACCAACTTGTTAAGGGGGAACTATGTAGGATACTTGATAAACGAAGTCATTTGTTTTGATTGGATCCCAAAACCCCAAGTGTCCAACTCCCAAGTGACCCAATTTGATGTAGTTAATAGGTTAGAATTTTTCTAAGCCTACTCTGTTAGGATGGCTCTTTTATTTTGCTTAGATAAGGCTTCAAAAGTTCAAGTGAAGGCCACTCGCTTGAGTGTGTTTTTCAAAGCGAAGCAAGCCAAGCATACTGAAGTGAAGCGTGTCGAAGAACAGAATAGCGAAGCAATCGCTACAGTGGAATCAAGTGAACCCACTAAAGCGAAGCGAAGCGTGCGCTACAAAGAAAAGCCGAAGCGAGTCAACACTTAATTTAGTAGTGTCACGGGAAATTTATTTCTCAAGTGACTCACTACAAATTTGACTGTGAAGCGACTCACTTCAGAGCGGCCGCTACAACTTCAAAGCGAAGCGAGCCACTACCTACCAGAAAGCGACAGCACAACTCCCGCCCATATTTTGAACTCCAGTCAACAGGAGATCGTAGCATTAATTACGAGATCTCCACGTGTCGAAGGCGGAGTGGAGCGGAAGAGTTGACTGCCAGGCCGACAAGGCGCCGTAACAGTACTGGGTCGCTCCAGTTACTGTTGAAATTGGAACTTAGCCATTTCCGGCAAAAATCCAAAACTGCGCATCTGAAAAGTTGCCAGCCTGCGCAAGTACTGTCGAGAGGAGGAGGGACAAGGCCACCAACCAAGCAACGGATCTCAGCCAACCCTCCGCCTATAAATAGTGAAGGACGAAGACGAAGAAGAGCAGAACACTACCTGAGCATTCGAGCGCATACAGCAAACAAACACTCCCAGCTTTCATAGCAATCTTCGAGTCTTTGTTTTCCAGTGTTCTCCGAGTTTCCAGTTCATCGGAACTCGTCTTCACAACCTTCACACTTAGATTCTAAGCCCACTTCATATATCCAAAGCTTAGAAGAAGAACTCTAGCCAATCCTTGCATCTACTGTAAAGAGTTCTTCATAGTGTGTCGTCAACCAAAAACCCTATACTTTGTCTGATAGGTTTTTGAGTGTTGTCGTTAGGTTGTCCAGATCCAAGGCCCTTCTTTCATCGATTGAAGAAGCCTCGATCGTAGAGTTGAGATCCAAGCTTACACTTACATCATTTGTGTAAAGCTCGATCGAAGCTAGGCTGTAAGGAGAGCCCGCAATCTCCCTGTTCGACTGAAGCGAGTGAAGCTTGCAGTCTTTGTTAGGTTTGTGTAGTGAACCTGCAATCACTACGTCTGTCGTTTGATCTAGGCGAGTGAAGCCCGATCTCGACCAGGTTTTTGAAGGACCCGTAACCTTCAAGTTCTTGAGTGAAAAGAACAGATGCCGTCGTGCAACAAAGTGGACGTAGGAGCGTTATCTCCGAACCACTATAAATCTTCGTGTCGTATCTCTCTTACCTTAATCTCTTTACAGTATTCGATTATCCATTGCACGTGCATATAAACAAACTTAACTTGGATTTTCAATTACTTAGGAAAGATTATAGCTCACCAAATTCCGCACATACGAGTAAAGACTCCCTCTTGATCAAGTATTCACTTCGGTCAAGTAGGCAAGCTACGTACTGTAGATCTAGCTTCAGCTAGGTCTTAAGTTTCAAAAAAAAGCTCTTTACTTGTTACTCTGAGTTTAGGGATTTGAAGTTGAAAAACTTCAAAATACGTATTCACCCCCCCCCCCCCCCTCTACGTATTTTTCCTATTAACAAACCGGGACCAACAAGCATGTTTTTAATTTTCTGCGAGCATGGTTTATTTGCTGCGTTTAGAAAATTATGCTTAGGATTATGTGACAACGTGATCGAGCATGTCGACAACCTTTTGAAAGAAAAATACTAAGCAGATAAAAACGTTTTTGGTATAGAAAATGTTAAGACCTCCACAACTAACCTTAAGGTGAAGTTTGGTGCGAGTGTGTAAACGTCCACACGAACGTGGCTTGCACATCGTATCGAACGAGTTCGCCAGACTTAGGGTTTCTTAACAAAAATGTTCTAACCAAAATGAGAAGTGGGAGCTTTTCTGAGTAAACGTCCACACTAACGTGGCTTGCTCGGAATAGTAACTATGGTTTTCTCTGGAGTTGGTTTTTGAACAAAGATAGCTTAAGGAAAATAGTGTTTTTTTCCAAGTTAGGCTATGATTGTGGTTAAAAGCTTAGATATTAGTTAGAATACAACTCCCCAACGGAGTCCCTTTTCTAATCTAATATGGTCTAGTAAGGTTCAACTGTTAGCTCTATTTGCCATAAGGATAGGTTGGCAAGATAAGTAGAGTTAAAGATCCGAGTATCTGGTCGAACCGTGGGAGCGTAAACGTCCACACGAACGTGGCTTGCGATCCGCATTGTTTGGGCTGTTGAAGGTTTCGAAATTATTGGTTTATCAAAAGGTTACAATAATTTTCGTTACGAATTGATGCATGATCTTTCTTACTTGTGTCTACGTGTTTATTGCTTTTTCAGATATGACTTTAGGCCCGTTGATAAACATTCTCACTTCGAGTCCTCTCACGGATTCCAACTACATGGAGTGGAGGAAGAATCTCGATGTTGTCCTAGCTGCAGGAGAGTATACTGATATGCTCGCGAGTCCAGCTTCTCCTATCCTTACTGATTCGGCATCACAAGAAGAGAAAGAGGTTCATGAGATTTGGCACAAGAAAAATGATGAGGCTATGAAAATAGTCTTGTCGTCTGTGTCAGATGGGATGCAGTATATGATTAAGCATATGGTGACTGCATACAGCATGATAGAGACTCTGGAGTCCTTCTTGGTTGATGAAGTGGTGCCGAAGGCCGAACCAGTTGCAGAGTTTATTCAAGCTGTGAATAAAGCAACAGGAGTTACTCTGACGCATGAAGACGTTAGAAAAATGGTTCGGAATGCAAGGGGAGCTGCAAAGGTGCCTCTCGGTGTTGTAAGGAAACCGAAGTTCAAGGGCAAGTGCTTCATTTGTGGCGAGAAAGGACACTGGAAGGCTGACTGCCCTCTAAAGAAGAAGAATTCTGGTACGTCATTCACATTTGTAACTGAAACATGCTTAGCTGCAAGTTCTACCCAGACTTGGGTAGTAGATACGGGAGCAACTGACCATGTATGTTACTCCTTGCAGGGGTTTCTGCGGACAAGGGAGCTGAGTGATGACGAGATTACCATCTCCATGGGCGATGCATCAAGAGTTGCAGCTGTCGCAGTTGGAGATATTCATTTATCGTTTGATAGTACTGTTTTGGTTTTGAGAGACGTGTTGTATGTGCCTGCTTTTAGGCGAAACTTGATTTCTATTTCGAAACTATTTATTTACGGATATTCAGTTGTTTTTGATAGAGGCGTTTCTATCATGAAAGACAATGAAGTTATAGTTCTGGCACATTGTCCCGGTCTCTCTATACCATTACTTGTCCTATGAATGATTCTTCTTCTTATAATGCTTCCTCATCATTGAATACTAAAAAGAGGAAGAATCCGTCTCAAACGAACCAAACTCTATTATGGCACTTACGATTGGGTCACATCAACCAAAAGAGGATTCAAAGGTTGATAAAAGAAGGTGTTTTGGATTTCCAAATAGAACCTTTATCAACGTGTGAATCGTGTTTGGAAGGAAAGATGGTGACCAGACCTTTCAAGTCCATAGGATATCGAGCCCAAGAGCTCTTGGAGTTGGTTCATTCTGACTTGTGTGGACCGATGTCCGTTCAAGCTCGAGGAGGTTACGAGTATTTCGTCACGTTTATTGATGACTACTCGAGATACGGTTATATCTACCTGCTCCACAGGAAGTCCGAATGCTTTGATAAATTCAAGGAATTCAAAGCGGAAGTGGAGAAGAGAACGGGTAGAAGTATCAAGTCACTTCGCTCTGATAGAGGTGGCGAGTACCTCGGAACTGAGTTTAGAACTTTCTTGTCAGAAAATGGGATTTCATCTCAGTTAACTACGCCCGGTACTCCCCAACAGAACGGTGTAGCTGAGAGACGGAATCGTACTCTTTTAGACACAGTTAGATCGATGATGAGCTATGCATCCTTGCCAATTTCATTCTGGGGATATGCCTTAGAAGCAGCAGGTTATCTCCTCAATCTAGTACCTACAAAGTCGACAGTTAAAACTCCTTCCGAATTATGGACAGGGCGTAAGCCTAGCTTGGGTCATATTCGGGTTTGGGGATGCCCAGCACACGTGCTGACTAAGGAGGCCGACAAATTGAGGTCTAAGACTGAGGTTAGGCTGTTTGTAGGATATCCAAAGGGAACGAAAGGAGGTTATTTCTATAGTCCCCAGGATCAGAAGGTCATTGTGAGCACTAATGCCCGATTCCTAGAGGAGGACTTTATTAGTAACCATCAGACAATGAGTGAAATAATGCTCGATGAGTTGCGAGCATCAGCAGCAGCCGAAATTCCAGAACAGCCGAGAGTACAAGAGATTATACCACTAACTGCACCCTTATCCGATACTGTATCTCCACCATCACTTCGTCGCAGTGGGAGGGTTGTTCGTCAACCAAACCGTTTCATGTTCATGGGAGAATCCACTGAACTACTCTCGGGTATCGAACATGATGAGATCGACCCCTGGACTTACAAGGAAGCGATGGAGGACGAGGATGCAGATTCCTGGAGAGTTTCTATGGATTCGGAGATAGAATCCATAGTTAACATGGACGTGTACGACCTTGTGGAGCTGCCGGATGGGGTAAAGCCCATCGGTTGCAAGTGGGTGTACAAGAGAAAGAGAGGACCTGACGGGAAGGTTTTAGCCTTCAAAGCTAGATTGGTGGCGAAAGGATTCACTCAGAAAGAGGGAATCGATTACGATGAGACATTTTCGCCGGTTGCCATGCTTAAGTCCGTCAGAATACTCTTGTCCATGGCGGCACATTTAGACCTAGAGGTTTGGCAAATGGACGTCAAGACTGCGTTCTTGAACGGGTACCTTGAAAAAGGTAGGGACATTTATATGCGCCAACCAGAAGGTTATGTAAGAGATGGCCAGGAGCATCTCGTGTGGAAGCTTAAGAAGTCCTTATACGGACTTAAGCAAGCGTCCAGGTCCTGGAACATTCGTTTTGATGGAGTGATTAAATCCTATGGATTTGTCCAGTGCTTAAACGAAAGTTGTGTTTACAGGCTCAGTTCGGACGGAAGCGTGGTATTCTTAGTACTGTACGTAGATGACATACTTCTCATTGGCAACAATGTGAACGTGTTATCAGGCGTAAAGGATTGGTTGTCTGAACAGTTTCAGATGAAAGACTTGGGAGAAGCAGGTTACATCCTACGGATCAAGGTGATCAGAGATCGTCGTAAGAGGATGTTAGGCTTAAGCCAAGCTTCATATATAGATACTGTGATTGCTCGTTTCAGCATGCAGAATGCCAAGAAGGGTTTTCTTCCCTTCAGACATGGCATACCTCTATCTAAGGACATGTGTCCGAAGACACAAGAGGAGACAGAGGGCATGAAGACTATACCGTATGCTTCCGCGGTTGGAAGTCTCATGTATGCAATGCTGTGTACTAGACCAGATATCTGCTATGCGGTTGGCATGGTGGCGAGATATCAGTCTAACCCTGGTCAGGGACATTGGACGGCTGTTAAGCACATTTTAAAGTATCTCAAGAGGACAAGAGATCATGTGCTTGTTTATCGGTCCAATGAGATGATCCCGATAGGGTATACGGACTCAGACTTCCAGGCTGATCGAGATGAGAGGAAATCTACCTCAGGCTATGTGTTTACCTTGGGAGGTGGAGCCGTCACTTGGAAGAGTGTGAAGCAGAAGTGCATCGCAGACTCGACCATGGAGGCCGAATATGTGGCTGCTTGTGAGGCTGCTAAAGAGGTTGTGTGGCTCCTGAACTTCCTTAATGAGCTAGAACTAGTTCCCAGTTTGCCCAGAGGTATCACACTATATTGTGATAATGCTGGAGCAGTTGCAAACTACAAGGAACCTCGGGCTCACAAGGCGAGCAAACACATAGAGAGAAAGTACCATCTCGTACGAGCAATCGTCGAAAGAGGAGAAGTAGAAGTGAAGAAAATCCCTTCAGCGGATAATCTGGCAGATCCATTCACAAAGAGCTTACCAGTCAAGGTGTTCGACAAGCATGTCGAAGGGATGGGACTGGAGCGCCTCCCACACTAGTAAACTTTGAGTATAAGTGGGAGAAGATGTGTAATAGATGCTAGATTGTAGACACTTTGCCTTTTGTCACATGATATACTAAAAGATTGCTTTAGTATAAGTGGGAGATTGATGGATTTGTATACTAGAAAGCAGGCCTTTTAGCTTGTATGCATGTGTTGTCCATAACCACTAACAATCTTCTATCTGATTAAGTATGAATTGTCATCCATGCATCAAACATCTATCCATTATCTCAAATTGTAGGCTTTATGGTGTGTTGTAGATCACAGAAGACCATAGTTGCCGGTTCCTCAATAGATATAAAAGGGTATCACAGTTGAGACAGTTCTGGATATAACTGTCGGTTTAGGCTGTAGTATAGGCTGCATAAGTAGCTTGTCTTGGCTACTTGTCTATACTAGTACGTGCGTGTACTGATAGGATCACGGTGAGGTGTATTCTTCTATTCTGACCAGATGTAGAAAGAATCAAGACCTCGGTGACTTAAGATGAACCTTAACTCCAGTTGAGTCCTAAGGGTGTATAGTTGTGGTCTGCTTCTTTGATTTACCATAGGTGAGAGTTCAGAGTATCTGTAACTCAATATGCTTCGTATCTTGGGAAGCAACTACAACTAGTACGACTCTTAGTGTAACTGCAACAGAGCACCATATCCTGGTAGAACAGGTTGATCACATCCCCTGAGGAATTCATTAAGGACTATCATACCAAACCCTGCAGGTGGATTAAATTCCGGTATGATGAGTAAGGTATGAATGGTACTACTCAGGAATATAAAAGAAGTTGAATAACACGAGCAGTCAGAAGCTCTAAGTTAATCAACGGATGTGGGATATCTTAAATATGGGGGTCGTTAAGTCTAATACTAGCCCTGAACTCAACAGGGGTAAAACAGGTAATTCAGTACTATTACTCTAGTGGAATGTTTTAGTACTTATGGACTAAATTATACTCTGGGCTGAGTATGGAGAATTTAGCCATTGGGAGGCCTCGGTTTTACCAGCTAGTAGATCCCTGATCTGGCCCAAAAAGCTCAATAGGCCACAGTATAAGGAATAAGTGGGCCACCACTCAGTTGGGTCCAGTATGTGGCGCCAACTGTGCTCATGGGCGGCCAGTCCATAAGTTGCAGGCCTGACCTGCAACTTAAGCCCAAGTCTCTCTTGTCTCCTCTATAAATACCCCTCAAGGTCTTGTTCAGACCTAACAGTCAGAATAATCGAGTGCACTTAATATTCTGAACAAGAAAAAGGAGGCTAGGGTTAGAGAGAGAGAGAGACGCGCGGCCGAGCAACAATTTCCGGTGGGGATCCCGTTTCCGTGGCTGATTTCGAAGATCGCTGTCCATCCAACGTCAGAATCGAGCAGGGATACAGATCAGAAGATCTATTCGCGAGTTCTCTACTTCTTCAGGTAATCGATCTATAAACCCCCTATGATTCCGCACTAAATTCATAGGAGCATGATAGGTTTAATTCGATAGTTAGATATCCGAAATAGATCCTCGGGCGAACCGATCTTCACCGATCAGATATGGTTCCTTCAGGAGCGACCCCATGTTGCTCGTCTCCTCTTCATCATCGGCATGTTCCACCTCATGCTGCTCCACGAGGGCCGACAACGTACCAAGTTTGGGACAGTTACTCATAGCGTGTGGCCCCTTGCACACGTAGCAACCACCATTTGGTACTAATGTCTTGTTCTTCTCCTCGTATTCCTTACGAGTTTGGTTCTTATCGCCTCCCATGGATGATAGCTCTTTGTGGGAATATCAATCCTCCATATCATGTTTCCCTCCCCCGCATTTCCTCGAGTGCCACTTCTCTTTCTGATCGGATGTTGGGTAGGGAAAGACCTCGGTAAGGGACTCGGCAGCGGCTATGGCTTCATCCACAGTGTGAATATTGCGGCGTTGCAACTCTTGATTCGCCCATGACTAGAGACCATCTATGAAGAAGAACAAGAGATCCTCCTCTGACAAGTTGGGAATCTAGAGTGTAAGGGTAGTGAATTCATTAACATAGTCACCGATTGTACCCCGTTGCTTCAGCTCCCGTAATTTTCTCTAAGCTTCATAGACAACGTTCTCTGGGTAAAGTGTCGTTTGAGTTCTTTCTTGAACTCATCCCAAGTATCAATCCGACACGAGCCCTTCTCGATGTCGGCGTGTTTCCTACGCCACCAAAGCATAGCTGTATCTGTGATGTAGAGAGTAGTAGACTTTACATTTGACCCCTCGTCTGTAATGTTGATGGCCTCGAAGTACTGCTCCATCTTCCATAAGAAATTCTCTACCTCCTTGGCATCCCTCACGCTGTTGAATGCCGTTGGCTTTGGATAGTCCACCCTTAGACTGCCGGCGGTGATGGTTGCTGCCCCATTAACGACTGCCTTCTTGCACACTAACAAGTCCTCCTTCATCTCGTCGATGTTTGCTTGGAGGGCTTGAATGGCGTCTCTCATCCTCGCCTCTAGTCGGGCAAAATGATCCTCCATCACCATATTAGCATCGATGCAAGATTGGGGGTTCTCCTTCACGGACTCGAGTTGCTCAAGAACTTGGTTCTCCAACGTCTCCATGTTATGCTCGATCATCTCGATCCGCTCCCCCATCTCGCCAAGAACGTGAAACGCGGAAGGAGCCCTGCTACTCCCACGGTTCTTCTTTCAGTCCCCGACGGTAGCACCCCTCCCAAGTTCCATTGTCTCCTACGAGCCGTCTGATGCCATCACGAACACGTCACAACACAAAGCCCAACCGGACTCTGATACCACTTTTCATGAACTTGTTCCCTTAACAACGAACCGTGCGGCCTTTGCTCCTTGACCCGCCCCTCGCGGCTAGCAAAGTCAGCCTAACTCAAGAAGTGTTGTGGGTGAAGTGAGGAAATTTGGCTAAGGAAGAAAGTTGGAAGAGAACACTTGAAGAATGCTTGAGAGCTTGATTGTTGTACAGTGATCTTTATGTTGTGGAAACTCGATTGCTAGCTCGGATTGATGCCAACGAGCATGCCTCAATTGCTCAATTCAAGGATCTAAAGGATACCATCACTTCATGGATGGATGGAGCACGACCACCCACTCCTCCTCAACCGTGAATTGCAGGTTAGTTCGAAATATTTTCCATCACTTCTTCTTTCAAACTTATTATTTTTCTTCGTAAAAACAATATGTTTGGGGTGATGGCGATGTGTGGAAAAATATTTCGTTTTTATTGCTTTCTAGGTAGTTAATTTGAGTCTTGTTTAGTGTCTAGTATAAAGTAGTAGAGTCATTTGTGTGTTTGGTTTAATTGATGATAAGCATGGCTAGTAGTTGTGACGATGAGGCCGATGATTATTTCTTAGAATTGAATACATTTAAAATCTTTCACTTGGGATTATTTCATGATTTGATTAGCATGTTTGATTGATTTTGATTATTTGGCCTCTAAGAAGCTTGGATCAAATATTAGCCTTGATTGTGAGTTTTGAGTCTTGATTATCAATAATTATAGTCTTATCTTCTTTCTTGAGTGTGATTGTTCAAGCATGCATAGTTGTCTCTCGAACTTGCTTTTCTATCTTCCTTGAGGTTGCATTAATGTGCTTAATAATTTAGAGATGATAAAAGGCCATCTTTCTTAGCTACATCCTTTCCCTTTTTCGTGTCCAAATGATACATAATCTTAGTTTACGCCCCTTGAGCCTTGAGACCTTTTTCTTTGATAAACTATGGGATGGAGATATTATGTAGGATTTTGTTGGTTTGTATTGAGGAAATTTGAAAGAACAAGAGAGAGGTTGGAATGGAAAGGATCCCTTTGCTCACATAAGCTGTAGTTCATTTATATAAAAGAAAAGAAAAAAAAACAAAGTCTCAATAAAAGAAAAGAAAAAAAAAAAAGTTGTGGAATAAAGAGCATAATTGAGTAGAGAGGTGCACTAAGATGGTTGAGTGATGAGGATGGTTTAGAAGGGATGAATGGTTGGAAATTTTAATTTCATTAGCTATTGGTTTGAGTGTTTGTGGAGAATAAGATTCATTATTTTGGGATTTTACTCACTTAGCCAAATATTTTCTACCTACCAAAGAGCCTACAGTACAACCCTAATCAAAGTCCTTTTTGATCTTTATTATAAGCACACGTTGAGCAATGGAGAGGTTAAGATGAATTGCAAGCCTATGGTAGATATTGTGTATGCTTTGAATTGAGTGAAAAATTTACCTATATATACACACTTGAGAGTTGAGAGTTTCACTCACATACACTCCTATGCCGTGAGGATCCAAGTTTCGAAGAGGTTAGATTGTTGAGATATGATCATGATGTGCTAATCGATGATTGAGGAGATTTGCTTGTGATGATTTTGCTTTTATAAAAAAAATTGAGGCCAAAATTCATTGTCACTTTGCTAATCCGTGTTTATTGTTGATTTGTCCCGTTGCTTTGTTTTGTGTTTGAGGACAAACATTCGCTCAAGTTTGGGGGATTGATAAACACGGATTTTCTATGTGTTTAGAGGGCTTAGAGTTGCGCTTTAGGGGCAATATCACGACTAGGTATCAATATTTGAGTGCATTCTCCTTGTATTCAAAAATATCACGCTTGGTCTTGTGTTTGTCTAATTCTTGTAGGTAAAGCACGGGAAAAGGTCAATATTTTGGTGATCTTGCGAAAGGTGTTAGAAGAAGAAAGGAAACGAAAGAAAAAAGGATGAGGGGCCAGAGAACGCGGCGGCGCCGCCTTGAGATGAGTGGACGAAATAAATTGTGTCTATTAGACACACCATGTTGACCATCCTCATGACCCGGCGTGGGTTCCTCCTCAGCTTCTTGCTCGTGAGTATCTTCTTCTTCTTCAGAGTCGTCTTCTTCATCACCAAATTCTGCCCCATACCACCTTACATCATGGGCACACGCATCCCAATGCGATTTCGTGTTGACTTGCCAATTCATATCATTAGCTACAGTAGTCAAGGGTGTATTAGGCAGAGAGAAGAGGTGGTGAGGCTTAATCCTCATGTAAAGCTTGTATCGTCCACCTCCAACAATCATCTGTTGTGATTGTAGAAAATCAAGATCTACCAATATATCCTTGTTCTCTGCTACCGGTGTCATACCCGAGAGATCAATACCAAGGCTTGAGGCAATTGGTGTGATGAATCCCCCAATGCACAGCTTACTCGCAAAGGGACGAGTCAAATGACTTTGTGTGGCAAATTGTTCGGCTACGATAGCACCCACGTTCATCGGAATATTCAATGCCAAATGTTTCACTAAAAAGTGTTCGCAATAGACGAAATCTATCGTAGCACTAGCAAGTAAAACCTAAGTATCGAATCTCAAGGAAAACTTAACAGGGCAAATAATTATGTAGTAAAAACGACCTAAACTAAGAAAGCAATTAAAAGATATTTTTGGGTTTTTGTTTTAAAATCGTAGGCAAGAAAATAAATAAAAGCAATAAATAAAAGCACGTAAATAACTAATCTAGAACGCAAGAAATAAATCTAAGAATTAAACTAAAAGAAAGCAATAAATCTACCTAGGCAAGAATCGAAAAGAAAGCAATAAAGGAAGCATAAAAGAAAGCATAAACTACCTTAGACATAATGAATAAAATCTGGAAATTTAAAGACAAATAAATCTAACTACGAAAGCTTTGAAAAACGAGAGAATTGAAATCGAAGGAAAACAAATCTAAACTAGAACTTAAAAACCGAACGAATGAAATTAAACTAAGGAAATTAAACTAAGCAATTAAGAAAACGAATCTAAAATAAAAGAAAGCAATTAAAGCAAATAAACGAAAGCAATAAAATAACTTACGAAATTAAGACGAAGAACAAAGAACTTGAATTAAACGAAGAAGTCTTGAATTAAATTGCAACGAACTAAGAATTCGGATCCGAACAAAATAAATCTAAAATAGAGTATTTGAGTGCATAAAACTAAAGCTAAAAGAGGGTAAAAGTTGTCTCTAATTCGTGCACAAGGAGGTAATATATATACTAGGTAAAAACCTAGATAAATAAGGAAAAACAGCTGGCCGCCGGAGTTGGACGGCGTCCAACTCAAGTTGGACGGCGTCCAGAACTTGGTTCTGGTCACTTTGCGCATCTTTCTTGTTTCGGCCGTATCTTCCTCATCCGAACTCCAAATTGACCTCCGTTTTCGCCTACGTGCTCCTATCGAACCCATCTTCGATATGATGCTTCTTTCTTCTTGTTTTCTTCTAGTTTCCGCCCTTTTCATCCTACAATACCAAAGACTCTAAAACAACCAAATCATAGCCACAAACAACGAAAACACATGAAAACTAAGGGAAAACGGACACGAAAACACTACGAAATACCTAACATCTAGACACCAATCAAAATCCCCCACACTTAGAACTTTGCTTGTCCTCAAGCAATATAAACATACAACTTAGACTCAATTCAAACAATCCAAATCATAGAACATTTAATCACCGGAATCGACAAACTCAAACGAGGTCACTTTAATCCCAAGTTACGAACAATCATCATCAACAAACTATGTGGCTTATAAATCAATCCAAGCAAGAGGAAAAGCAATGATACACACATCTCACAAATATCCAGATCACCACAACTTAGACGACTAGCCTACTTCCCCTTTTTATTCAACAAATAAACAACTCTCTCCTCTTCTTTTTTTTTAAACATGTGAACGTTTATGGCACAAAATTCACTAGGTTTAATCATCGATGGGTCACATCGAGCCTCCTAGTGCGGTTTCCCGTACCCATTGTCAAGAGGGGTAGAATGCCTACGAACACTTTTATTCTAATATACACGAGTATCATCTAGGACATAGTTCATGAAATTTAATCATTCGAGGGTCTCTCGAAGCCTTTTCATGTGGTTTCCCATGCTCATTACTCTAGTATTTATATACGTTACAAGTAAGAGGAGCAAAATCCTATCAACTCTTTTATTCACATAAAAGCACAACTCTTTTTTTTTTTTTACATATATAAGGGGAAAGTAAACTAGCAATCCAAATTGCAACAATCTAGATTTATCACTCAAAATCCAAAATCATTAATCAATTCCTCACAACTCAAATCAATCATGCCCCACAATTCATCAAATCATAATCAATCACAACTTAAGACTAAAGCAACCTAACTCATGCTATCAATTCCAACAACTAAATACTCCATCATCAAATCATTCAAATCAATCCTAAGTCACATGCTTATAAACTCGAATTCAACCAAATTCCTAAGTGGAGAAAAACAAAAACACAAAAATTCAACTAACATATCAAAAGTAATAATTTTCAAACACCCTCCACACTTAAAATCATGCAATGTCCCTATTGCAAGAAAATAAATAAGAAGGGAAAAAGAAAACTTATCGCTTTTGACGACACAACTTGGCACAAAAATCGAGACCTCGAGCGATCCCATAAATTGCAACCTACAAAACAAAGACAAAAATAAATGAATTAGAAAAAAAGTTTTTTTTTTTTTTTTTTTTTTTTTTTTTTTTTTTTTACGTGGGGTGCCTCCCACCAAGCGCTCGTTTAACGTCATTAGCTTGACTAGAAAATTATCATCCAAAATCTGTTGCAACAAGCAACGTCTTTAACCATCCATAGGCAACTCTCGATTCAAAAGTGGACTCTTCTTTCTCTTCGGCTTGAAACTCGAAAAGAGGGTTATCTTGGACACTCATCTCCCCCACACTTGTGAAAATCCATGTAAGAAATATCATGATCTTCAAAACTTGATGATGGATCCTCCACAAAAAGTGCTTCCTCGTCGAGATTGGCAAGAAAGTTGTCCATGATTTCTTCCTCTTGTTGTCAGCTCAAAATCGACTCCTCCATAATGCAATTGTGATCCTCCATGTCTTCCACATTGCTCAAAAACTCCTCCACAATTTCTTCTTCATCCAATTTACTCAAAAACTCATCGATAATGACTTCTTCCTCATGCATAGCAACCTGAAAATTCTCCTCTATCTTTTTCTCATCCAAATCGTTAGTAATATGCACATACGAGCATGTTTGGATAAAAGAATCAGAACTAGAAGAATAATTATCAAAAATTGAGAAAGTTACCGAACCTCCTACACCGGCCATGCTCAATGTGCCTGATTGAACGTCGATTCGAGTTTGAGTAGTAGCCATGAAGGGTCGTCCTAACAAAAGAAGATGACCTCTCTCGCTCCTAGCTCTTTGCCCCACGTCAAGCACAACGAAATCGGCAAGAACTTGAATTCCTCTCACAAGTAAAGTAACGTCTTCCACAATCCCCAAGGGACGACTCAAAGAACCGTCGGCGAGCTCGATGCAAAAATTGGTAGGCTTAAGATCCCTTGAACCCATTCTCTCAAAATTCGAGTATGGCATCAAGTTCACGGCTGCCCCCAAATCCAACATACCCGGCACACTATCCCCATTATCCAAAACAACATCTAATTTGAAACTTCCGGGATCACCTTGTTTTGGTAGAGATGAGAGATGGCCAGCTGAAGTAGGTAAGGCGTGAGAACGTTGTCTGCTTGCTTTGATGGCAGCCACGGTATGACTTCTCCACTTCTTTCCTTTGTCTTGCTCCTCTTCAATGACCGTTAAAGCATGAGCTTGTTTGGGTTGGCTAGGCTTCCCATTTTGTAGCTTCTTCAACTCATTAACTGCTCTAAAAATCTGCCCCATAGTGGTCTCAAGGCGTCTAATCGTAGCATCTTGCGCTTCACGAGCCAACTTGCTCTCATGCATAAATGCAGCGAAACTAGCCTCATCAAGTGGAGATTGTTGAGGCGGAGGTGGGTAGAACTGTGGCGGTGGTGGATAGTAAGACTGTTGGGGAGGGTAGAATGGTTTTTGGTGAGGAAATTGTTGAGCATATGGTGGTGGTGGGTATCCTTGAGCTGCGTAGACTTCGGCTCCTCCTTCGTAAGTAAGCTCGGCTTTCCTAGTTCACTCGTCGATGTCATGGCCAACTAGTCCACACATGCCATAAGGCTCCGAAGGGGTAAGTGGAGTCTTCATCTTGAGTTCTTGGAGATCTCTCATCATATCGGCCAATTGCTTCATCAAATCCGGGCTAATAGTGACCACACTAGCCTCCATCTTCCTCGGTCGAGACGACTTTTGTTGAGAGCTTGCAGCAAGAGTCTCAAAGATCATCCTCAACTCGTCGGCCGTTTTCACTCCAATATTTCCTCCGGCCGAGCTATCCACCATGAATTGGCAAGTTTGATTTAGAGAATCGTAGAAATATTGCCAAAGCATCTCGGACGCCATTTGATGGTGAGGGCACTGTTGCAACAATTCTTGGAATCTCTCTCAGGCCTCATGAAAAGGCTCATCGGCTCCTTGAGCAAAATTCATGATCTGCGATCGCACCTCTTGTGTCTTGCGGTTGGGGTAGTATTTCATCATGAACTTCTCGCACACCGCATTCCAAGTTGTGAGAGAGTTGGCCGAGAGAGTGAGATACCATGACTTTGCTCTATCCTTCAACGTGTATTGGAAACACTTCATCTTCAAGTCGTCCTCCGAAAGCTTTCCCAATGGAAAATTTTGCACCATCGTGCAATATTCGCGAATGAACGTGAGAGCATCTTCGTTGGGCAGCCCGTAGTAGGTAGGGAGCAAAGCCAAGTGGTGCAGTTTAAGCTCATAATTCCTAACCTCGTTGGTTAGGACAATTGCCGAAGTGGTGGCGGTGAAGGTTGGACGAGCGAAATCTCCCATCTTTTGTGCCATTGCTTTGAACTCTCGTCTTCTTCTTCCTTCGTCGCGGTAAAGATCGCCTTCTCCTATTGATGTCGTCGATGTGAGGTGTCAAATTCCCTTAGAGACTTTGACAACCTTGCATACACAACACTCAACAAACGGATTAAACGCACCGAGTGGAAGGGAAAAGAAATCGAACAAAAATAAAAATAAAAATAAAAGAAAATACTACACTATTAAATAGCCTAAAGTTTTCCCCGACAACGGCGCCAAAATTTGTTTCACTAAAAAGTGTTCGCAATAGACGAAATCTATCGTAGCACTAGCAAGTAAAACCTAAGTATCGAATCTCAAGGAAAACTTAACAGGGCAAATAATTATGTAGTAAAAACGACCTAAACTAAGAAAGCAATTAAAAGATATTTTTGGGTTTTTGTTTTAAAATCCTAGGCAAGAAAATAAATAAAAGCAATAAATAAAAGCACGTAAATAACTAATCTAGAACGCAAGAAATAAATCTAAGAATTAAACTAAAAGAAAGCAATTAATCTACCTAGGCAAGAATCGAAAAGAAAGCAATAAAGGAAGCATAAAAGAAAGCATAAACTACCTTAGACATGATGAATAAAATCTGGAAATTTAAAGACAAATAAATCTAACTACGAAAGCTTTGAAAAATGAGAGAATTGAAATCGAAGGAAAACGAATCTAAACTAGAACTTAAAAACCGAACGAATGAAATTAAACTAAGGAAATTAAACTAAGCAATTAAGAAAACGAATCTAAAATAAGAGAAAGCAATTAAAGCAAATAAACGAAAGCAATAAAATAACTTACGAAATTAAGACGAAGAACAAAGAACTTGAATTAAACGAAGAAGTCTTGAATTAAATTGCAACGAACTAAGAATTCGGATCCGAACAAAATAAATCTAAACTAGCGTATTTGAGTGCATAAAACTAAAGCTAAAAGAGGGTAAAAGTTGTCTCTAATTTGTGCACAAGGAGGTAATATATATATACTAGGTAAAAACCTAGATAAATAAGGAAAAACAGCTGGCCGCCGGAGTTGGACGGCGTCCAACTCAAGTTGGACGGCGTCCAGAACTTGGTTCTGGTCACTTTGCGCATCTTTCTTGTTTCGGCCGTATCTTCCTCATCCGAACTCCAAATTGACCTCCGTTTTCGCCTACGTGCTCCTATCGAACCCCTCTTCGATATGATTCTTCTTTCTTCTTGTTTTCTTCTAGTTTCCGCCCTTTTCATCCTACAATACAAAAGACTCCAAAACAACCAAATCATAGCCACAAACAACGAAAACACACGAAAACTAAGGGAAAACGGACACAAAAACACTACGAAAAACCTAACATCTAGACACCAATCACCAAACAGTGAAAATCAAGCAGCTCATCCCCCCGTACATTTCCAGAATTATCTCGGGCAAAAATAGTATAAGCGAGCACCTTGTGAATATAGCGGAAGATAGGATTGCGAAGGGATGTAGCCTTGGCACGCCCACTCTTGTATTTTTGCTCGAGGTCGTACTCTGGAAGCGTCACCTTCTGCCACATTGTATCTGAACTAAAGCCCGAAAGAGTGACGACTCCATTATCATGTGGGCTAGAGAGTACGACATTGAGTTGTGCGACCGTCATCTCACGATCCTGATGGCCTAAACGGAAGGTGAAGTGTGATGGTTGTTTGTTGGTTTTATTTATCTTCACTGTGGAGAGAAACTCTAGAACCAACTCTTTATAGGTAAGCCACTTCGCCTTCATGAAAGTGCTCCATCCAAGTCGGTCGAACAAAGCCCACACATCATCGTGTATCCCCATGACATGCATCAATATGTCACATGGGTAACGGTTTCCCGGATTGGAATATGGCAAAGCTTATCGAACCTCCGTTTGTGCTCCAGATCTCGAAAGTTTAGGCCGTAGAACACGGGTTCAAACTCTGTTGGGACATTACGAGAGGACGAAGCACCACCGCGCTTTTGTCGAGGAGGCATGAGAGCTACAATAAAAGGAGATCTTATCAAATGATTATTCTCATACCTAACAACAACCAAGGCTAATGAACCCACCAATTCAAGTAAGAAGTGTCATCCCACATTCAATATTACAAAGGGAGATTTATAGAAATTAATTTTCGTTTTTAGGAAATATCCATCACACAAACACCTCAAAATACACAAATTCCCCCAATATTTCTTCCAAATTCATCAATAAAGTTCAAGTATAGCATATGGAAGCAATTGCAAGAAAACCCAACACAATTAATAAATGAATTGAGAAAATACACATCACATTCTCAACCTACACCTTAGTGGCCCCGCCCTTAGTGGGCCGAGCTACTGTGGATCGGGCCGAGGACGCGGTGAGACGGGAAACAGATGCGGGGGCGTCGCTGGTGGGCGTCTATGAGGGTGCGTCTGGAGTGAGACGGCGACGCGGCAGCGTCGAAGTAGCGCGGAGAAACACCTCCTGGACGTGGGCGACGGGACAACAAGACACGGCGGCACGGTGGGACAATGCGGCGGCGCGGAGGGGCTGCGTTTGGTGGGGTGGCAACGCGGATTTCTGCACTTAGGGACGCGGGGGCACGACGGCGGCGCGGAGATCGCCCTCCTGGGCGCGGCGGAGAAGCGGCGGAGGCGCTGCCGCGTCTTCCTCCGATTTTAATTTCCCTTATTTTTTTATTTTTTATATTTATGTTTAAGCACAATAATCATTAAAGAAAGAAATGAAAATAGAGAGAAAAATAAAATAGAATAGAATAAAATAACATAAAATAAAATAAAATAAAATAAAATGATAAAAATAAAAATAAAAATAAAAGTAAAAATGATTGGGTTGCCTCGCAAAAAGCTCTTAATTTTACGTCGTTAGCTCGACGATACCGTTTCTCAAGGCGACTTCAAGAAAATGTGTGTCACGTGTTTGAGTTGCTCGGGGATATAGTATGCCTTGATTCGTTGTCCATTGACTACGAACGGGCTTCCAGTTTGGTTTAGCAACTCCACGGCTCCATTAGACTTCACTTCATTGATATAAAATGGTCCGAACCACCTAGATTTCAATTTTCCTAGAGGAGTTTTGTAGGCCGTTCTGTAGGCCCACAATGCATCGTCGAGCAAGATTGACCAATCTTTTCGACTTCCATTGATTGTCTTCTCTTGCACTTGCTTGACTTCTCGATTTGCCAACTCCATTTGCCCATTAGCTTGTGGATGGTAAGGTGACGTGACACGATGCTTCACACCATACCGTTTGAGTAGTCCCTCAAGCCACTTGTTGCAAAAGTGGGATCCTTCATCACTAATCAATGCTCTTGGAGCTCCATATCTTGTGATGATGTACTTTTGAAGGAACTTGAGTACCACTTTGGAGTCATTTGTGGACGTCGGGATCGCCTCCACCCACCTAGAAACATACTCAATAGACAAGAGGATATATTGGTGACCAAAAGATGTGGGGAAAGGACCCATAAAGTCGATCCTACAAACATTAAATAGCTCCACCTTTGTCACATTAATTAATGGCATTTCATGCTTTTTCGAAATTTACCCCCATTCTCTGACAACGATCGCAATGAGTAATGAACAAATAACAATCTTTGAAAATAGAGGGACAATAGAAACCACTTTGGAGTACCTTAATTAAAAGCTATTCGGTTGGCTCCGAAGTGACCTCCACTTGGGGACGAATGGCATTGGCGGATGATTGGTTCCCACTCCTCTTCTGGGACACACCTTCTAATGATCTTGTTAGCACATCTCCGATAAAGGTAAGGCTCATCCCAAATATAGACCTTCACGTCATGGAAAAACTTCTTCCTTTAGTAGCTCAACACTTTCGGAGGAGGAGGAATGTTCGCTGCAAGAAAATTCACAAAATCAGCATACCATGGTACTTTAGATTAAATTTGCAAAACATGTTAGTCCGGGAAGCTTTCGTTTATAGGAACACGAATATCTTCCCCTTCCACTGGGTTCTCCAATCGAGAGAGGTGATCAGCTACGACGTTTTCACACCCCTTGCGATCTCGGATCTTGATGTTAAATTCTTGTAGCAAAAGGATCCAACGAAGCAATTTTGGCTTCACATCCTTTTTGTCGAACAAGTACCGAATTACAGCATGATCTGTGTATACCACAGACTTTGTTCCAATCAAGTATGATCGAAACTTGTCAAAGACGTATACCACGGCTAACATCTCCTTCTCCGTTGTGGTGTAATTTGTTTGCGCCTTATCTAGAGTCCTACTAGCTTAGTAGATGACTCTAAATGTTTTGTCTCGCTTTTGACCCAAGGCTACCCCGACCGCAATGTCGTTTGCATCACACATCTATTCGAATGGTTGGGACCAATCGGGAATGATCAAAACTGGAGCACTAACCAAAGTCTTCTTCAACTTCTCAAATGCCTCCAAGCAAGCCTCATCAAACTTGAACTTCACATCTTTCTCCAACAAGTGACACAATGGCTTGGTGATCTTTGAAAAGTCTTTTATAAATCGTCGGTAGAATCCAGCTTGTCCCAAGAAGCTTCAAATTGCTTTCTCACTCGAGGGTGGTGGCAACATTTCAATTGTCACTATCTTTGCTCGATCAACCTCTAAACCTGCAGAAGAAACCTTATGACCAAGAAGAATGCCATCACGTACCATAAAATGACATTTTTCCCAATTAAGAACAAGATTAGTTTCCTCGCACCTTTGCAATACTAGAGATAGATTATCAAGGCAATGATCAAAAGAATTTCCAAAAACCGAGAAGTCATCCATAAAAACTTCCGTCACATTTTCTATCAAATCATGAAAAATTGACATCATGCATCTTTGAAAGGTAGCTGGAGCATTACAAAGACCAAAAGGCATACGACGATATGCAAAAATCCCGTAAGGGCAAGTAAATGTTGTCTTTTCTTGGTCTTCGAGAGCAATCATTATTGATTGTACCCGGAATACCCGTCTAGAAAGCAATAGAACTCAAAACCAGCTAACCTATCTAGCATTGGTCAATAAAAGGCAATGGGAAATGATTTTTACGAGTGGCTGCATTCAAAAGTCTATAATCAATACAAACTCTCCACCTCGTAGTCAATATAGTAGCAATCAATTCATTAGACTCATCTTTTACTACCGTCATTTCTCCTTTTATCGGTACTACTTGAGTAGGACTAACCCACTCACTATCAGAAATAGCAAAGATAATTCCAGCATCTAATAGTGTAGGCACCTCTTTCCTAACGACTTCTTGCATAATAGGATTAAGCCTTCTTTGATTTTGAGGTCTAAGCTTAGCATTTTCTTCCATCAAAATCCTATGCATGCACAAAGATGGGCTAATCCCTTTCAAATCAGAAATAGACCAACCTATAGCCGACTTATGCTTTCTTAGGACACATAAAAGACTATCAAGCTCACGAGTAGACAAAATGGACGATACAATTATCGGATAGGTTTCATCCTCACCCAAAAACGCATACTTCAAGTGTTCTGGCAAAGGTTTGAGTCCGGGTTTTGGGATCACCTCCACCTTCTCCGGCTTCTTGTCTTCCTCTTTTCTTAGCTCCAAGAATTTTGTCCTTTGTCTCGAGATTTCCTGCACGCTTTCCAATGCACTACAATACTAAAAAAAATTATCATAAGTGTTTGTATCACAATTAAGATTAAAATCTAAATCAATTCGAGATGAGGAAAGGGAGTTAGAGATGCAAGCTTCAAGAGGGTCCTTGTGTGAGTGTGACAGATTTGCGGCGATACACAAGTCGACGACCTCAAGAATTTTACAATCTTCCGTTCTCGCAGTGATGTCCGTGTCTTTTCCAAAGTACTTCATCATCTTGCACATGGAGAATCTGATGCAATCATCATTGAATCTCAATGTGAGCTCACCATTCTCCACATCAATCAATGCTCTCCCGGTCTTGAGAAAAGGTCTCCCAAGTATAAGCGGTATGTCTCGATCCTCTTCCATATCAAGTACCACGAAATCTGCCAGAATTATGAATTCCCCAAATTTGACAAGGACGTCTTCAACAATCCCTCGAGCATAGACAATGGATCGATCTGCCATTTGGAGGGCTATGGCGGTGGGCTTGATTTCTCCAATTTTCAGCTTCATGAAGATGGAGGAGGGCATCAAATTGATCTTGCTCCTAAGTCACACAGTGCCTTCCCAAATTCTTCTCCACCGATCACACATGAGATGGTAAAACTCCCCGGATCTTTTGACTTGACCGGCAACTTTCACTGTATAATAACACTACATTCTTCATTCAAATTACCCGTCTCGAAGTCTCCCCATTTCCCCTTCATTGAAATCACATCCTTGAGGAGTTTGGCATGAACTGGCATTTGCAAGAGTGCTTCCAAAAGTGGAATGTTGATATGCACTTTACGAAAAATATCCAAAATTTTAGAAAATTGCTCGTCCACCTTCTTCTTTTGATGTCTTTGAGGAAAGGGCATTGATACCACTTGAGGTGAAGTTGGAGTGTTTTTCATCTCCTCTTGATTATTCTTTGTATGTGATGTAGGCTCCTTCTCTTCCACAATAGGATTGCCAACATCGGACTCTCTATTCGGCATCTTCGGTCCCTTATAAGTAGTGCCACTCCTTAGTGTGATTGCTTTGCACTGTTCCTTCGGGTTAACCACTTTGTTGCTTGGGAATTGCCCCGGATTATGCTGATTGCTTAAAGAGTTTGCAATCTGGCTCACTTGCTTCTCTATCATCTTTACTTGTGTTTCCACCGCGGACGTCCTGGTATCCGCACTCGAAATGTAACTCATAAGTACATCCTCCAAACTTGGCTTCTTCGGCTCATTGATCGCTCCATTGGATGTTGAAAATCCAGGTGGTGGTTGAAGAGCGTTGTTCAGATTCCCATATGAAAGATTTGGATGAGATGGAGGTGCTTGATATCCTTGGTATCCACCTTGATTTGAACGACCCCCTTGATAACCTCCTTGAGGACAAAACCCACGATTGTTGACCCAATTTGCCTCCTCGAATTGAATCTTTTCAACTGTTGGATTGCTTCGGGTTTGCATCATGGTCTCGAACTTGCTAGACAAAGCTGCAATCTGATTTGTGATTGCAATAAGAGGGTCCTTGCTCTCGGCTACAACTACTTTCCTCAAAGTATTTCTCTCAGTTGGCCACTGGTAGCTTGTGGACGCTATATTCTCAATTATATCAATGGCCTCATCTCCCCCTTTGCATAACAATGCTCCTCTAGCAGTAGCATCCATGAGCCTTCGTAACTCCCCATTACAAGCATTGTAAAAGATCATAATGCAGGTTCCTAAGTCGAAGCCATGGTTTGGACACTTTCTGATTTTTTCCTTGAACCTCTCCCAAGCTTCGTAGAGACTCTCTCCTTCATTCTGTTGAAAGTGAGTTATCTCCATCTTCAACTTGAACATGAGTCCCGGAGGTTGGAACTTGAATAAGAACTTGTGAGCTAGATCCTCCCAAGTAACGTCTCCTCCCAACTCTATGGATTGGAACCATTGTTTCGCCTTGTCTCTCAAAGAGAATGGAAAGAGGCGAATCTTAATAGCATCCTCGGGTGCTCCATTGATCTTAACTGTAGTACAAAGATCCAAAATCTGACTGAGATGAGCGTTCGGGTCCTCCAAAGGACCTCCTCCATACTGATTCTGTTGGACCATTGATATCAGGCCTGTCTTCAACTCGAAGTTGTTGACATCGATGGCTGGTCCGGGAATTCCTCCATGAGGTATCACATTCTGAAAATGATCCCGAATAGGAGCTGGGTGATTATTCGCTCGTTCCTGAGCCTCCACCAAAGCCCTTAACTGCCCCCGAAGTTGATTGAACTCCTCTTGAGTTGCCATCTTCCTCTTATTCCTCCTTGCATTGTTCCGACGACATGTAGCTTCTATCTCCGGATCTACAGGCTCGAGATTGATGCCTGAGGACCTTGTGCGCATTCACCACCTATACACCAACGAAAAGAAAAATCAGACAACTCAAACGAACCAAAAATGAAAGCAAAATACGGAAAAATAAAATGTCTAAATTAGTATCAAAGAAATCTAACTAATATCACTCGAAAGAAAATCAATCCCCGGCAACGGCGCCAAAATCTTGTTCACTAATATTTTTACTACTGCAAGTATACGGGTGTAATTATAGCTAGAGAAACAAGGTCGTATTCCACGAAGATTGATTAACCTAATGAGTACTAGTCTTATTTCCTATCCTCTATCTAGACAAATAAATCTTTGAGTTTTGTTTTTCTAAACTAATTAAAAGCAAAATAATTAAGATAAATGACAAGTTACGAGAGAATCAAATGAGAGAAGAATTATTCTAGAGCTTCGGTTTCGATGAACATACGAACTCAATTTAATTGAAATCAATCAATCACATAGGAAACTCGACTATTACTAGAAAAACCACACAATAAGCTTAAACCTACTTCCGTAGTGCCTAAACCGTAGATTTCATGCAAGAATTGTTGTGCCCAACTAATATCTAACACATGAAACTCCTAAAAGTTCAAAGGGTTAAAAGCTCTCACACAAGTCTCAACATCTCTCGACTTTATTGAATCATGTGTCCTATGTTCCCTATTCAAGTGCTCATTCTCATCTTCCGCATATCGAATCAACACAATAAATCATGCTCACTTGGTAGCAAATCAAATAAGCAAACAATTCACACAAGAACATAAGAAGTAATAGAAAGTCGTAATCGATTGATAAAAACTAGATTGAATCCATAATGTTCATGTACTCCCTAACTCTAGAATAAGAGAAAATTAGCCAAACATATTGAGGACAAAAATCCCAAGATTCGAAGTAAGCATAATCGATAACAAACAAAAACCGTAGAGAGAACTAGGGCTCCGAATATCACCGACTTGAATCCTTCGATCTCCTTCTCCCAAAGTTGAATCCAATGTAGCGTTTGGTTCTGTGATTCTCCGATACTCCTCTCCTCTTCTCCTCTTCTCTTCCTCCCTTCTTATCCTCTTCACGCGATCTTTTCTGTTATGAGTCATTGAAGACGAATCGTAACCGCTGCACTTTACACGACTCTTTCCTTGCAGGGGAGACGCGGCGGCCCACCAAGGAGACTGCACAATGTATGATCGAATAATAATTTACGTAACGTGATTGAATCATAAGCCCCATGAATTGAAAAACAAAAAAAATAATAAAAATAAAAAATAAAAAATTGGGGGTGTTCTTGACTACACGAGTATGGTACACGATTGGTTGTTCTTGACTACACGGTTGTTTTGCTTAAACAACAGTGTAGGATAGTTGGACAAAAAATGGGCAAAAAATGGGTAAAACATGTCCCTCCCCACCTCTTTTTCAATCATTCGATACAAATTAACAATATAAATATCGAACTCATACAATTAAAGATCATTTGAATGCAAATAAACAAATTTAAACAACATTGAAAATCATTTGAATTTAAATAAACAAATATAAATCACATTCAAGTTTTCCAAAAAGAATTATTCGTCTCCATTTCTTATATCCTTTTGACATTTTAAAAATCCTATTGGCCATCTTCTTTCGGAACTGGACTAAGACCTGTGCCTCGTCACCTTTGTACTGCTTGTGCCTCCCAAGGAGCCCGTCCAAATACATACACTCGTATACACCGCAACTTACCTCATCGTTTTGGACAAATTGGTCTGGTACGAACACGGTCTCCATGAATTGCGTGTCGTAGTTCCGCAAATTTGGGTTAATTCTCGTGTAGTATTTGGGCTTTTACGCCAAGATCCTTGAGAAGATCCGGGCCAATGGCAAACATTGGACGATTCGTTGTTGCTTGAGAGGAAGGTTTTTGTTACCCTCGTACTTCCAGTACAACGAGTTGAACACCTCAATTTTCCATAACGGAACGTTAACCCGACACACAATCCAATGATCGGAGGAGACATGGCAAATGACGACAAACTAAACCAAAAAATAAAAACAAATAATTGAATAAAAATAAAAATTAAATACGATATTACCAAATAATAATTAAAGTCGTGGTTAAATTACTTACGTAATGGCTGGGTATCCAAGGGCGGTACGTGTTAATCCCCTCCAAGGCCTTCACGAAATCGTAGAGGATGGCCCAATTCGTGTATTTCTTCGTGACGTTGGCCAAACCTATTGTAGTGTCAAACTTGCCGTAGAAGCTCTTGTACTCGCCCAAAAGTGTTGTCTTTATTAAAACATTACGATATATTAGATTTTTTCTTAGCAAAATAGCAAAACAAATTAATAATGAAATAAGTAAAATGAACTTACGTAAAAGCTAAGGGGCATAAGTATGTGTTGCTTAAGGGTAACATCGACACCGAGACGTACCCCTTGAGATAATCTACGTGTCCAGTACACCGTGTACAAGTCAAGCTCCTGTATTCATTTCAAAATTATCTTATTAGTACGCTAATTAGAACAAAAACAATCGAAAAACTAAAAATTGAAAAATCTAATAAAATTACCTTGGCAGTGAGGCACTGTATCATGTCCTCAATCGTTGAGAAGAGCTCTTGGGTCAGGTAGAACCGAGTCTCGCACATGATGACGTGGAGGACACCCGATTCTCTAAACCTCTGATACGGAGAGGATCGGTTTCTTGGAGGCTCTACTACGTATGGAGATAATAAAGATCGTGAGGGGCGGCCCTCGTAGAAGCCCGAGCCTGACCTGCCGGAAGAGTGTGAATTGACGTGGCGACCGTTCCTCCTCATCTGAGCTCGGCTGCATTTATCTATCTCGTCAACAAATTCACTCAACCGAGAGTGATAGGAGCCTTGGGAGGCTTGTTGCTCATGCTCGACGTGCTGGTGGGAGCGCATCAGAGCCTCCTCATGAGCGTCTCGAACACTCGCCCCTTAAAGCATCTCAAACACTCGCCCCCGTCTCCGATTTGAGTATCGGAGTGTCACCCCACAAAGTGTCGCCCCTCCGAACGTCCCTGACTCCTGGCATGGTCTACGAGGTGACAATCCTCTGCCGGCTCGATCGGGATATCCCTGAGCCCAACAATCGAGTGCTCACCAATGCGGGACTGCCCCTCGCCACCCGAGGAAGAATGGCTCCGGCTCTGGCTCCGACTCGGAGTCTTCGACGCGTACTTCTTCAGCTCCCCAGCAAGAGCCCTTGCAAGGTGATCCAGAAATCCGGTCCCGGACCGATCCTGCTCCCATCGGGACACCAGACAGTCCCCGAACCTGTCCAAGAAGTCGTCGTCTAGGGGACCGCGCTCGCACGGAACTCCGTGTGCGCAACAGATCAAGCTAGAGGGTCGAGGGTCTGCGTGCTCGCTCCGAGGCCTCTTCGAGGCCCATGCTTCGGGCCTCCTCTCAACCCTGGGCCTCGGCATCTCAATCCCCACCGTCGAAATGAGCTCGCTCAGCTCATGGAGCACGACGACAAGGGGGCATTGCCTGAGAAGCGTCCCTACACTTCAGCTTCTCAACAGCCTTTGCCATCTCGCGCTTCGCCTTCGACTGCCTTTTCTCGGCCGGCAGATTGGTCTGTTTGTGGCGCTTGGGGGGAACAAAAATCACACCTAGTGGCTCGACGCTGTCCAAAGAAAGGACTCGAAGGTCCATCAGATCATATGCATCCGGAATGAGCATTGGATGAACAACGAGCTACAATGAAAAATAAACAAGTGTTAGCATTTTTTATTTAATAATTAAAGTGAATAAATTAAATAAGAAAATAAAATAAATCAATTAATTGAGGATCGTTGAAGAAACGAGTGAAGTTGAGAGCAGAGGAGATCGTGACCCATCTCCTGAGGCGGGGGGACAGGGTCTCACGATCCCGTCGACCGCATGCTCGCCCAAGCATGGGGATGGCCTTGTAGGCCAGGGCCCAGACCGGCCCGTACAGGTGATAGGCACCCCGCAGGTTCGTTATGAGGTCGGGGTCCCTCTTCATCACGTGCAACTGGTGGTGGAGGATTTGGAACGAACACGCTCCCCAAGGAAACGAATTCCACAACTCCTCGTACTCCACTAGCTCCCACGCCCAATCCTTGATAGTCGGGTTGTCGTGTCCGGCCAACATCAGATAGTACATGACCAGGTTGGCCGCCTTCAGATACTGCTCAGCTGTGCCCAAGACACCATCTTCATCGTTAAAATCAGCCTTCAACTGATTTATTTTGACAGGCTCGCCTCCGTACTTCGTGTGGAGGAGACTCCTTAGGAGGACTGTGCCATCCACGAGGGTTGAATGGCGGCTCCCCGAAATTCAGCCCCGTCACGATGGCGTACTCTTGCCTCGAGAACCGGATGTCTCGGCCGCCGACATGAAACCACCGCTCGAAATCTGGGATCGACTCATCCTCGAGCTCTCGGGCTAGAAGCTCGTAGAGGGCGTTGTTTGCCATCCCACTCCTCCGAATTTCGAGGAGGTATCGAAACGGGCCTTGCCTGAATCGTTCAAGCAAGGGTTCCCCGCCTACGCGACGCAAGACAAACGAGATCGATTGGATCACGTCGTCGCGTATGTAGAGGTTTCTTTCCCCTTTGAACCCTTGCATATGGCCCCTCATCCATTGAAACCTAGGCTGCAAATCAAGAAAAAACAAAACGAATAAAAAAAATTGAAATTTTCATGCAAAGTTCTCGGCCAACTACACGGTATAATTTTGATTTCTGTCGTGTAGTTACGGTAGAATTTTCAATTCTGCCGTGTAGAGTCAAAATTTCATTCATTGACTGTACACGACAAAATCAAAATTTCATTCGTGTAATTCACGACTAAAATTAAAATTCAAACGTGTAAAGTCAATGACAACTTCAATTTCAAGGAATTAAAGTCAAACTACACGCCAATTTACAGAATTTTAACTTGAAACTCACGATTGAAGGTCAAAATTGAATTCAATCATGTAAAGTCAACAATTTCAAAAGTCAAAATTGTTGACTTTACACGATTGTGTGTATTGTGATTTCAATCGTGTATTACACTGTTAAAGTATAAATTCAATCGTGTATGTATGAACAATCCCAGAAAAATTTTATAAAAAAAAAAAAAAATTCGATTTAAATCATAACATGCTCCATGCTTATTAACAATGTGCTCGAAACCATAACATGCTTCATGCATCTTTACATTGAAAGTAATTCAATAATAAAAAAAGGACATACCGGCAGTGGGAGGTCGGGGTATACCCGGGGCTCCACCGGTTGCTGCTACCGACGACGGGAGGCAGCCTGTCGGCGTGGTGGGGCTCGATTGGAAGGCCCAACTTCTTCTTGGCTTGACATCGAAAACGGCGACGACAACAGTAAAAAAAGTTCCGACAGGGAGGGGGTAATTTTCAATTTTACACGACTGAAATTTGAGAAATCGTGAGAGAGAGAGGGGAGGGTAGGGTAGATAGATTCTTAAGGATTTATTACGGGTGGGCCCCACGACATAAATTTAGATTTTTTTTTTTTGAATAACAATTTTGTTTTATTAGATAAGTGGGAGGGTATTTTTGACATTTCATGGTAAAATGGGTAGAAAAGTTATACTCCTTGAAAAGTGGGTATAAAAGTACAACTTCTTATAAAAGTGGGTATTTTTAACCATTCTCTCAATTAGGCGGCCCGTGACATACTCCCTCCGTCCCATTCTATTAGTCTCATTTGTCATTTTAGTTTGTCCCACCTATTAGTCTCATTTCCTAAAATGACAAAGAATACTTGGTCACAATTCACTCTCTTTCCTCAGGATTAATTACAACCACATATTCTCCACTCACTCTCCAGTACTCACTTGGTCCATATGCCGAAAGCAAATGGGACTAATATAATGGGACGGAGTTAGTATAAGATATATTCTCTCCGTCCTATGTATAAAGAGACATCTTTTTATTTGGGATATTCGCTCATATAGGGACCTTTTATAAAATAGTAAATTTTAATTTACCCCGTTATATACTCCCTCCGTCCCACTGGGATAGGGACCTTTTTTTTCGGCGCGGGAATTAAGACGAGAATGATGATAGTGGGATAAAGTGAAAGGTAGTGAGTTAAAGTGATGTGTCAGAATTTTATTGAGTTAGAATTTTCCATTTTGGGAAATGTCCCTATACAGTGGGACATCCCGAAAAGGAAAAGGTCCCTATATCAGTGGGACAGATGGAGTATCATTCTAGCGCACTATTATCACTCTCACTTTAATTTACGTGTAAAAGTAATAGTACTCTCTATTTATAAGTGTGAGGAAGGAGTATCTAGGGCTGGACAAAAATGCCGAAATACCGAAATACCGACGATATCGAGCCGAAAAAATACTGAATACCGAATTTTGCGGTATACCGTATTTACGGTACGGTATTTATGCCGTCCCGCACAAGTTCAATACGGCACCGGTATTTAAAAGTGAAATACCGCGATATTACCGAAAAATACCAATACCGCAAATACCGCAATAATACCGCATAATACCAGTACCGATATAATACCGATACCGCAATAATACCGTAAATATTGACATTTTGCCGATATTTTATATATTTTTATTTGTAATATTTCTTATATTTGAATAAATTTGAATTTTAGATTTAACCTTTATAATTTGTATAATTGTATATATATAACTTTATAAGTCAAATTCGATTCATTGAAAACTAATGAACTATTGATTATGAAATTAAAATTTGTAAAACTAATGAACTATTTAATTTTAGATACAAGCTTAAAGACTTTGGGCAAGACCTTTATAAGTCAAGACTTTCTCTAGCTATTTATTCAAATATTTTCTTAGACATGCATTGAGTTTCTCTAGCTAATTGTTCCATTTTGTTTTGTTATTTTGTGTTTGGACTTTGGGCAAGCTGCTTCCGTGTTTATTTATTTTTGTTGGATTATGTATTTATGTTGTTTGTTTGTACCTTTAAGTTCTTCACTTTTGTGTTAGGGGTTTTTAGTTTTGCATTTTATTAGTATTTTAAAAAAAATATATTTATTAGAAAATTCTGAATTTTTTATCAATACCGCGGTATTACCGCGGCGTCGGCACGGCATCGGTATCCTTCTTCGTCGATACCGAGTTTTCGGTATACCGGTACTTGCGGTATCGGTATCAAAAATGCGATACCGATCAATATCAATATCGGCAAAAAATCACGGTATCCCGTACCGGTCCACCCCTAGGAGTATCTAATCGTTTTTTTTTTTTTTTCATTAAACATTCCCTCAAACAATGGAAGTTGGAAGTATTATTGTATTAAAAATAATTTAGGTAATGTGCACCTCTGAGTCATTAACACGTGGCGAGAGTAGAGCTCTCATGGAGACATGGAGTTGAAAGGATTGACACGTGCACTAAAAATGAGACAAAATGCTTTAATTTTTCCATATATTTCTCCACACACACAACACACACAGTGGCACCCTGATATTACCGAGACCAAATTCTTTGATTGCATTCTCCATACTGAAACAAACCGATTATGCAAGCCACAAAGGTGGAAGACAGAGCCGCCGCCGCTCAGGGCGGCGCCGCCTCCCCTCAGGGCCAGAGGCTGAGGGACAAGAGGGTGAGCGACCTGATAACGAACAAGAGGAGGCTGGTGGAGGTGCCATACACCGCCTCGCTGGCGGACACGATAAACGCCCTCATGGCGAACCGGATCGTGGCGGTGCCGGTGGCGGCGCCGCCCGGCCATTGGATCGGGGCGGGCGGTTCGATGATCATGGAGTCGGACAAGCAGACCGGGGCGGCGAGGAAGCACTACATAGGGATGGTGACGATGCTGGATGTCCTGGCTCATATCGCCGGCAACGGCGGCGAACCGGAGCAGGATCTGGACCGGCGTATGCAGGTTCCGGTTTCTTCCATTATCGGCCATTGCCTTGAGAGCCTCAGCTTGTGGACGATCAACACTCATACTGGGTACCTAATCATCAACCCCCCTCTCTCTATCTGCAATCAATGGATCCAAAATCTCTATCGGAAAATATAATTCATAATTCTTTAGATTTATTTGGTGTTTGTAATTTCAGCATGTACCCTATTATGGTTTCTGGAAAGCACGATCTTTAGGTAAAGAAACATGTAAAACGACTGCGTTTCATTGTTTGGGAGATTAAACTGGATTTACTTTTCCCTAGCAGCATACTCGTTTGAATAACACGTCTCTCGAATGAGTGATGTTATTCGGTCATAATGTGGCCGGCCATAATTTAACTTGTTTTATTTTTTATAATATCAAATAATTTATATATTTATGCCAAACTTTTTTAGATTATAAAATACTCAAAAAGTGATACTCCGTATTTTTTACGTATTTTTTAAAATTAATCTTTTAATTATTTTATAATTTTTACTATTTTAAAGTATTTTTTTACCTTTTTTACCTAAAAAATGAAAAAAATATGTAATTTTTGGGGAAAAAATATTTTTAAATTAAAATATGAAATTAATAAATTATTGTTATCATTTATAATTTTTAAAATTAAAAAAATATGAAAAATATTGTTGTGTGGCCGGCCACATTATGGCCAAATAGCATTATTGCTCTCGAATATATATATACGTGAGTATAAAATAATAAAACCTAATAATGAATTTAGGTTTATTGCTAAAAGTGTTAATGAGCATCTATATCTTCAAATGAATACCATGAATTCATATTACAATTCAAACACATGTAAATAAAGTATTTCACACATAGATTCTAAATTTCTTGTAGTGAGAGTGTATGTAGCATAATAAGGGTTTGATTGTACGAATAATGCAGCATAACAGACTGTATGGAAGTGTTCAGCAAGGGAATACACCGGGCCTTGGTTCCGGTGGACAGCCAAATGGAGAACATAGCCGGAGTGGAGCTCATGGAATCGGCATCGAGCTATCGAATGCTTACGCAGATGGATCTCCTCCGATACTTGAAGGCACACGACCACGACCTCGCCCCTCTCCTCCAACGCCAGGCCAGCGAGGTCGGGGCCGTGGTTGATACCGTTTTCGGGGTGTTTGATAGAACCAAAGTCATTGATGCTATAACCTCCATGAACAGAGCTTCGCTTAATGCGGTACCGATTGTTGAATCTACCGACCCTGCTCTTGAGGATCTTCGACAACTTATCAATGTAAGTCACTTTGTGGGATATTCTTATGTCAATATTTGTTGGGAGTTCATCAACTTTTTCTCTAGAATCTGATAAAGTTATCATGATTGAATCAAGTAGCGATCGATAGAACATTGGGTGTATGAACTCATGTATGGTTCAAGAATCTGTCCTATTGAAAGCAAAATTTGAGACATTATCCGTAACGAAGCTAATTAATTAGGAGTTCGATTTGATATGGGAAGGTGATCAAGAATCGTGCTTGAATTGATTAATCCTAATATATAAAATTCTAGTTGGATCAACACAACAGCAAAAAAATTAATTCATGTGATCATTGATTTTGTTGTGTTTATTTGTTCTCGAATTATACTATCTCATAATTAATGCATCATGTATCGGAGCTTTGAGGTTCAGTAAGATATACTCCCTACTCCCTCCGTCTCGTTCAAGTTGAGGTGTTTCGTGAATACATATGAGGTGTAGTAAGATATAAAAACGCCTCAACTTGAACAAGACGGAGGGATTATATTGGGATTAGCTAAAGCAATGATCCTCTCATACCAAGGATCAAATATTAAATTTCATTGATTTCATGAAAAAAAAAAGTCCCATGATCATTTTGTTACTACATAAGTTGAGCATGTGATATTGTTGTAGGCCAAAGAGAAGAAGCTCGTGGGCACGTTTTCAGCCACGGATCTAAGAGGATGCCCTCAGGCAATGCTACAATCTTGCTTGCAAATGAACGTGAAGGAATTCATCAACAAATTATCCGAGATTCCACTGCGTGAGTCCTCTGGCCTTAGGAATTCTACAGAGGAACTCATAACGTGCCACCCTCAATCCACCCTGGGGGAGGTGCTGGACAAGGTCGTAAATAAACACGTGCATCGGGCTTGGGTTGCTGATGAATCCTGTAAGCTCACCGGAGTCATTTCCCTCACTGATATAATCAGAGTCATTCGAGTTTGGATATTGGAGGAGAAGCCTTGACAAGTTTTTATGTGAGTATACGCTCTTTAACCCGACTGATCTTGTTTTTTTGTTGTGTGATAGTCGAGTTTCGACTTATGTTTTGGTTTGTGTAAACATACACATTGTTCCTTCAGTTTGCAATATATATTACCTTCTTTTCTTATATATATATACCTCAAATAATATTTTGAGGTCACAAAATGAGCATGATTATCATGGTCTGTTTTTGTTTGTGCAATGTAGTAAAAGCGGAAGAGGGATGGATAAGAATTACGTGGTTGTACTTATAGAAATATGAGGGGGACAATATACACTAATTGTAGAATTATTTAACTCCGATTTATTCGTTTAATTGATAAAGCGATAAGTTTCATTTTTTTCGCCTCATTGATAAAATTTGATTCACACTATGTTACTCAATACTATTACTTTTGTTTTAATTTTTTTGGTGTCGGGAAAAAGTTATTCTAAAATGAACAGAAGGGAGATCGAGTGTATTAAATTTAGTTCCTTAAGTTGCTTGTGGTGTCACATGAGTAGCTAGACGGTGGAGTTTCATTTATGAGGGAGAGAGGGAGAGAGGAGGGTTTTTCGGACTGCGATACACATTAAATATGCATGAAAATATTTAATTGTTGTTAAATTAAACACACAAAAAATATAAATGAATAAATGATAAACATATATTGATTTTGATTATCTAATAAGGATAAACATATATTGATTTTGATTTTGTATATTTACACATTAAAATTTTCATTTGCACTCGATTTTCATTTGCATATGAATCGTTTCCTATGCTTTATGTCAATAATCTAACTTCCCATTGAAGTATGTCGACGTCATTGCTTAAATCCATCAATATTTTTTTCACATTTTGTCCCACTGCCACTATACTAGTTTCTTCACCTATATTCAACAAATAAGATTAATATGGCATGTCAAATAAAGTACTATTATTTACATGGAAACGATACTCTCCACTGTGGTCAAGCTTAATCCGTTACGATAAATGTAGCAGTTGCACTACAACATAATATATTGTTTTATTTAGGGCAAATATCAATTTAAAGCCCAAACTATTCCTTCTTTCTCAAATATGTCCTGAACTATCAATAATTTCAATTAAAAGCCTAAACTATTATCTCTTTCCCAAATATGTCTTAGTCTACAATTTCCGGCGAACGCAAAGATAATGTGGCAACCGGCTGCCATGTCATATTAAAAGAAAATAAAAATAAATAAATTATGAACCTTAGATTCACCAAAACCCTAATTAAAATGAGGCTTAATTTAACTAATGATGATTCCACATGTGTTACTTATTAGACCCAAAAGTTAAATGGATATATTCCATTTTTATGAAATTAATTAAAATTCTCAAACGAGATTAAAACTCAAGAAGAAACAGAAAACTTGATTTTTTTTTTTTCTTGGGGAAATAATAAGATAATTAATTAATATGACAGTACACTAAATCAGCTTCGACAAGTTAGCTTGGGGGGTTGAATACGTGTGTAAGAAGTTTTTCAACTTCTTTTGCCCTTAACTCAGAGTGACAAGTGAAGTGGATGCTTCAAATACTTAAGACCTAGCCGCAAGCTAGATCTATAGTGGAAGCTTGCCTCTTGACCTAAGCTAGCGCTTGATCAAGAGTGATTCACTTGTGATATGCGGAATTAGGTGAGCTATTCTTTCCTAAGTAATTAAAACTTCAATTTGAGTTTGTTTACGATGCACGTGCAATATGTATAATCAAAGTAAACGAAGTATGGAAAGCTTTGAGAGAGAGATACGACACCGGAGATTATAGTGGTTCGGTGATAGAACACCTACGTCCACTTCGTTGCACGTTGCAACTGATTCTCTTCACTCAAGAATTTTGAGAATTACAGGTTCCTCAAAAACCAAGACTGGATCAAGCTTCACTCGCTTACATCCGAAACTACGACAACCGGGAGATTACAGGTTCTCCACAAAAACCTAGCTAAGATCGAGCTTTACACAGTCGGGGACAGTGCTAGCTTGGATCTACACTCTACGATCGAGACTTCTACTATCGAGGAAAGTAGAGCCTTAGATCTTGGACACAACCTTTCTGCAACACAAACTCCTAACTTGACCTAACCAGGGTTTTTAGGGTTTTGGTTTTGACAACTCTCTAAATGAAGAACTCTTTACAGTGAGTGCAAAAAGGGTTAGAGTTCTTCTTCTAAGCTTGGATGTATGAAGTAGGCTTAGAATCTGGAGAGTGAAGGTTGCGGAGACAAGTTTCGATGGAACTGAAACTTGGAGAACACTGGACAAGAACTCGAAGAATTTGCTCGAAGGTTGTGAGTGCTTGTTTGCTGTATGCGCTGAAATCTCAGGTAGTGTTCTACTCTTCTCCGTCTTCGACCTTCACTATTTATAGGCGGAGGAATGGACAGGAGCCGTTGTTGGTTGGTGGCTTTGTCCCTCCTCTCTCGACAGCACTTGCTTTGACCAGCAGCTTTTCAGACGCACGCCTTTGTCTCTTTGCCGAAAATGGCTAAGAGCCAAGTTCAACAGTAACTGGAGCGCCCAGTACTGTTGCGGCGGCTTTGTCGGCCTGGTGGTCAACTCCGGTGCTCCATTTTTCTATCGCCACGTGGAGATACGCAATTAATGCGTAGATCTGCACTTGACTGAAGTTTGAACTAGTAGTTTGAATCGGAGCGGGAGATTTGATCTGTCGCTTTCAGTTATAGGTAGCGGCTCGCTTTGCTTTGAAATCTTGAGCGTACGCTTTGGATGAGTCGCTTCAAGTCATACTGTAGCGTTCGCTTGGAAACAGATTTCCAAAGCGTCCGCTTTAGTAAGTGTTGACTCGCTTTGACTTTTACTGTAGCGCTCGCTTCGCTTCGCTTCAGCAGACTCGCTTTGATTTTACTGTAGCGCTCGCTCCGCTTCGCTTCACTATTCTTCGGCACGCTTCGCCTCGCTTCGGTAGACTCGCTTCTCTTTAAAAACACACTCAAGCAAGTGGCCTTCACTTGAAAATCTAGTAGTCTAAAACCTAAGCATCTAAAGCAAGATTCAAGTCTTCCTAACATTATAGGCTTAGAAAAATTCGAACCTATCTAAATCAAAATAAGGTCGCTTGGGAATAGGATACATAGAGGTTTTGGGATCGAATCAAGACATACACACTTTTAATTTTAAAGCGTCCCGTTATGTTTCCCTTAACATATGAATCTTAACAATTCCCAACATTATTCAATTCGGATTTTAGAAAATCCTTAAAAATCTAGTTGTATTCAATTATAACTTTTAAATCTCCGTCTAAATCTAGTGGTATTGAAAGTTTGTAGGATTTTATGTGATTTTAATAAGTTATGGATTTTGAAGGATTCTCATCCCATATTATGAAGAAAATATCTCTACGGAAATCTCACCTCTTCACCGTAGATTCTTAAAAATCCTCCACCCACGCAACATCTCCATCTCAACGCTGAAACCTATAATTCAACCTGGCTTGCACCAGTGACGTTCGTTGTAGATTCGACATCTATAAATTCTTCTAATTCTTAATTTTTATTTTCTAATAATTGGGTAAGTATGTTGTAGAGGTATTGCAAATCAAGTAGCGGCACCTTTTGTGAGGAACTGAGCCACCGACAATTTCCACAATTTTTTTACTTCCAATTGATTCCAGTGAGTCGATGAAGAAGAAGATGGTTAGATTATTTTATTAGAATTAGGTTTGTATTTCAACTATTTATTTATTATTTAAATATTTTATGAGTAGCATTCAATATTATAAAATTGAACAGTCAAATATTTTTAAGATATAAAATATAAATTAATATTCACAAAATAGGTAGTTAAAAATCTACGGATTTTAAAGTCTATGAGAATACTAAAATCAATGTAACAAAATCCTTTAAACTCTACGGTGAATTAAAACAATCCATTGAATTAAGGAAATCTACGTATTTTTAAAAGTCTATCAAAATCTTTTAAAATCTGAATTGAATACATCCAGTTTCAAATTTTTAGATAGGCGAAACTAGCTAGTAATTATCAAATATTTTTATGAAAATATAGTAATAATAAAATTAGGATTTTTTTTTATTTCACGGCTTAATTAGTACTTAAGTATTTCACAATTTTAAGTAATTATGAATCTGAACAGTACATCCCTCGATTAGTTTATTTAATTCTTACTAGAAAATTAGTTTTTTACACTTAAAATGGCATATTAAAATTATTACTCGTTCAGTTTATTTATAATGACATTTTTGAATTGTCATCTATGTCGATGTAGCAATAGATGAAAATGTCACGTTAAATATTTTTTCGTGACACTTGTACCAACGAAGTGTTGTATTAGTGTTTCAGTCAAATGCAACATTAGATATTTAGGTAGTTTATAATGACATTTTTTTAAGTGTTATGTATGTTGATGTAACTATAGGTCATTTTTCTAGTAGTGTAATTTTCAAGGGATTTATTTGTTTTATGAGAGTTATTATTCATGTTTTACAATTAAAAATGATAATTAATTATTTTCATGTTATGGATAAGAAAATTAAAAGAAAATGTAGCTACGCAATATTTATTTGGGTTTCTTAATTCAAAAAAATTTTCTGCGTTCTTTTAAATGTTCTTGGTGTTGCCTTATTCTATTAATTCAAAGATTAATGTTGCTAATTGATGCAAATTTCTTTTTATTTTCTTTTAATCTGACGTGGCAGCTGATTGCCACATCATCTTTCCGTTTGTCGGAAATTGTAGATAAGCACATATTTGAGAAAGAGATGGTAGTTTAGGCTTTTAATTGAAATTATTGATAGTTCAGGACATATTTGGGAAAGAGAGGATATATAGTTTAGGCTTTAAATTGATATTTGCCCTTTCATTTAAGGTTTCATTTATTTTTAATAATGTTCAGTTATTTTTAGTAGAATGCATTTTTAGGATATTTTTGTACAATTATTAAAAAAAATTATACTCACTCCGTAAAGGGATAACTTTTTTCCGGCACTAGAATTAAAAAGAGAGTGATACTTGTTGATAAATTAGTGTGAATGGGTTTTAGTGGGTTAAAATTTTACTATTTAAGGTAATATCCCTTTATCAATGGGACAAACTAAAATGAAACTTATCTCCTTTACCAATGAGATGAAGAGAGTATATCACCGTTTTATAAACGGTGAACATGTTTAGTATGTCGCGTGTGATAAAATAGAAAAATCATTTTAATTTATATGCTTTATCATTTTGAGGGTTTGAATAAGAGATAATATACCAAGTTGTCTATGTAGCTTAAGAGAAACTAATTGTTGTTCAAAACTTAAAAAAACACAAAATCTATCCAATTTTCAAGTGAGTGGACAAAACTACCCCCACCAACTCCTTTTTCATTTAATTCCTCCCTCTCCACCCACATCTACATCTATCTTCCATTTCTCTCTCTTCTCTATTGTCTGCAACTCCTCTTTTCTCTCTATCTCTCCTCTCTCTTCTCTCTCTCTTCTCTCCATCATCCTAAATCTTCAACGCTGCCGATGTCGGCCTGGTAGTGGTCATAAACGTGGATGAGGGAGGAACCCTATGTCTCCGTCGAATCGCCATCGCCGATGAAAAGGGGCTGCTGCCAATTCCCTGTTGAATCGCCGTCTTCTTGAACGGAAAATAGATGTTGCCCTTTCTTGGAAAGGGGGAGCGAGAGAGAAGTTGGGGAAGAGAGAGATTGGTGAATTGGGGTACTGGAGGGGATTTGGGGGGCTGCTCCCATTTCGTAAGTTTTTCCCCCTTTTTTTTTTTTTTTGGGTTTAAGAAAAAAGGTAATTCGAAGCTTGCCCTTTTTTTGGAGAATGGCAACATTTTTGTGCCATTTTTTCCTAGTAGATTAGATTTATTAATTAGGGGTAGTATTAGTAGTGGTATGTGTGTTCTCCACCATTTTTTTTTTTTTAATTTTTGGGCTTTTTCCCTTTTTTGTTCTTTTTTCCTTTTCTCGATTATGTTGATCATGATTCATACCCAATATCCACTCTACTACTATATCATTTCTTGCACATTTATCTCTTTAATTAATACAAGCAGAGTTTAAATGGTTAGAATTTATTAATTCTTCTGAAAAACTCCTCCTGATAACGGTGGAATAATGATTAGAATTTATTAATTTCTTCATGAATGTATGATTAGATTTTAGCATATTATTACATATGTCACATGCTCAATGCAAATGCGAGAATGATGTTAGTTAGATTGTGACATACGGAAGAATGGTTATGAGATTTCGTTGACCCATGTAGAACATAAATCTGAACGTGTTACGGATGACGTTATAGATAATGTACTACTTTGAGCTGCGGAAGCATGCACAACAAAACAGCCATGAAAGCAATAAAATAACACCAACCAATGATAACCCAGTTCGGTTAAATCAACCTACATCTGGGGGGACACGCCCAAGAGCCAATTCACTATCAAGAGCTTCAGAGATACAAGTATTCGAATACTAGCCACCGCTACGTATTCACTCCTCACCCGTCTACACTCTACTCAAGTGAACTTGAGGTTAAATCCTCAGCCTAACCAAGCCTAATCTAGACTTACTCTTGAGAGATCTACCCACAATATATATAAGAAGAAAACAAGAAAAAACATAGTCTAGGACAAACTGTGTTATATGTACCACATGATGTCCCAACTGATGTTACAGAGACGCAAGATGACTCTCGGCACTACATTGTGCGAGGATAACAATATCAGCTCTCTCCTCTCTCTTCTCTGCTCCTTATGAACGTGTATGAGCCTCCTTATATAGCCACCAAGTCGTGGATCTTCTCTTGTAGCCCAAGTAACACGTTTCCTTGTAGATAAGGATTCATGTATATCTTCTTTCCTTGTAGATATCCTTTCCTTGTAGAAGAAGAATCCTTATGTAAATAGAATTCTTATGCAAATATATAATTAAGGGAAAATAAATCCCTTAATAAAATCAAGTCTTTAATCATAAGGAAATAAATAATATATCCCAATGCATATATAATTGCCAAAAATATATGCAACCACACGTTGCAGTAACAGGTTAGAATTTTAAGAATTCTTCGTGAATTTCTAATGAGAATTTATGAATCTTACTTAATTTTTTCAGAATATATGGTTAGAATTTAATATATTATTACGTATGTCACATGCAAATGCAAGGATGATGTTTGGTTAGATTGTGACCTACGGAAGAATGGTTAGAATTTTATGAATTCTTCCTGAATGTGTAGTGATAATTTATGAATCTTAGTTATTACGGCGGTAGAATGGTTAGAATTTTATTAATTGTTTTTGAATGTATGGTTAGAATTTAGTATATTATTACGTATGTCACATGCTCAACGCAATTGCGAGAATGGTTAGAATTTTATTAATTGTTTTCATATGAATTTTTTATCTTCCAGCTACTTGCATACTTTGCTGAGCGCATGATATCTGGAGAAACCCTGAGGAGAAATGTCGTTATGCAGAAAAGGACGGGAGATCAGGTACATGAATCACACGCTAGCTCGATTATGTTGTCGTCGTTGTTGTTTTCATCTAGTACTAAGTTAGAAATCGAAAATTCTTATTAAATGGAAAATAGGAGACGGGGTTCGACTAACTCATTTTTTGTAATTTTGCCAGATTGTATATATAATTGAATACACATTCTTTGTTTATTTCAATAATTATAACTGGTTGTATTGTATATATAGTTTTCTTATTCCGAAATTGAATACACTCTCTCGTGATTTGACCAAAATAATAAATCCACTAATTCTAACTAATCACGTTATACAAAATTCATTGGGTTGGTAAAATTTATGAATTCTTACTTATTAAATTCGTATATATGCAACATGTACATCACAACCAGAAATGGTTGATTATAATGTGTTAACTCTTACTAACTATAGACAGAGTATTGTAAGAAAGTTAATATTTCTAACGGGTGGATTGAACATGTTGGGAATGTCACGACAAAAGGTTAGAATATACTAAATTCTAACTTGTGATATGCGATTGTAACGTAGGAAAGTTGGTATTTCTAACGGGTGGACTGAACCTGTTGAGAATGCTACGACATAGGTTAGAAAATAATAAATTCTAACTCGCGATATGCGATCATAACGTAAGAAAGTTGGTATTTCTAACGGGTGGATTGAACCTGTTGAGAATGCCACAATTAAGGTTAGAATATACTAAATTCTAACCATTGATATGCGATTATAACGTAGAAAAGTTGGTATTTCTAACGGATGGACTGAACCTGTTGGGAATGCCACGACACAGGTTAGAATATACTTAATTCTAACTTGGGATATTCGATTATAACTTAGGAAAGTTAGTATTTCTAACGGGGGGGACTGAACCTGTTGGGAATGCCATGATATAGGTTAGAAAATAATAAATTCTAACTCGCGATATGCGATCATAACGTAAGAAAGTTGATATTTTTAACGGGTGGATTGAACCTGTTGAGAATGCCACGACTAAGGCTAGAATATACTAAATTCTAACCATTGATATGCGATTATAACGTAGGAAAGTTGGTATTTCTAACGGGTGGACTGAACCTGTTGGGAATGCCACGACAAGGTTAGAATATACTTAATTCTAACTTGGGATATGCGATTATAACGTAGGAAAGTTGGTATTTCTAACGGGGGGGGGGGGGGGGGGGGGGGGGGGGGGGACTGAACCTGTTGGGAATGCCACGACACAGGTTAGAAAATAATAAATTCTAACTCACGATATGCGATCATAACGTAAGAAAGTTAGTATTTCTAACGGGTGGATTGAACCCGTTGGTAATGCCACGACTAAGGTTAGAATATACTAAATTCTAACCATTGATATGCGATTATAACGTAGGAAAGTTGGTAAATCTAACGGGTGGACTGAACCTGTTGGGAATGTCACGACACAGGTTAGAATATACTATATTCTAACTTGGGATATCCGATTATAACATAGAAAAGTTGGTATTTCTAACGGGTGGACTTAATGTCTGGTTAGAATTTATGAATTTTTACTTATTACGACAGGATGATGGTTAGAATATCTTAAATTCGTATATATAACAAATATGGATAACAAATTCTATGATATTTAGTAAGTTATATCAAAAATAATAATAATAATAAAATAAAAAGTCGAATTAAGAGAAAAATGAAAATGGAAAATTAAAAAAATATATATATATTTTGTCAGTTCATTTTTTTTTTTCCTTAATTGAATGTGAAAAGGTGAATTCAAAATAAAGTAAAAAAAAGTGAAATGACAAGTGCACGTGGGGGGTGGTGGTGGGGGGTGGGGTTGGGGTATTTTTGTCCACTCACTTGAAACTTGTCTAGATTTTGTGTTTTTTTTTTTTTTAAGTTTTGAACAACAATTAGTTTTCCTTATGCTACATAGATAGTATAATTTTTGCCTCTTTGAATAATAATAAGAATTATCGGGATTCGTGTTTGACGAGGAGACAAGATACTGAATTATACTCTAAAAAAATAAAGGATACGAAAATTCATTTTTTATAAAGTATGTAGTATGCTTCAAATAATTGCATAACATACTAAATTATATAGATAAAATTGCGTACACAATTAATTATTGGATTTATATTTACAAGAAAAACTATAATCTTCAAGGAAAAATATATGAAAAAATATGGAATTTTTTTACAATAATTCAAAACATATCTATATTGGTGTCTATTTATAGAGAATTTAAAAACATAAATTGTGATATAATTTTAATTTTTTAAAATAAATATTTATCTACATTTTTATGTTTAGAAGAGTAATATTTTCAAAACTATCCTGGCTAATCATATTGTGACAAGTGGCTGTTTCCTATTTGACAACCCAGGTTGTAGAATGGGTTTGCCAAACAACGGGTTGTGGTATTTAATTCCTTTTGATTTTTTTTTTTTTTTTCCTAAAATTCTCTTTTGTCCTCTTCCTACGACCCAAAATGGATGTCATGGATAAAGGTAGCCTTAGGGTTAGGGTGCCCCAATGCATAGGTTTTTAGATTAAAAAGTTGTTAAAAGTTGGATGTTAACCATTGTGGAAAAATTAAAAGTTGAGAATAAAAACTTCAACTCCTCAAATAAAAATCTCAACTCCTTAAATTATGTGGAGCCTCACCCACTTGCAATTGAAGATAACTCTCCATTTGATTGGAAGGTGTATGACACTCTCCACCTTTGCAAGTGGAATATGTTTACTCATATAAAGTGTAATATTTTATTTTAATTTTACATTTTACATTTTTTCATTAATTTTTTTATTAAAATTATACATTAAATAAAATTCGATATATATAAAAAATTAATCTTCCTATTGTATATATATTTTTTTGTTGAAATATAGTTTAAAATATGTATATAGATTTAAACCACTCCGGTCCTAGTTTCTTGACTCATATTCCTTTTTGGGACGTCCCATGTTTGTTGACTCATTTCCTTTTTTGGAAAGAATTAGAGTATAATTAGTACAATTAGTAAACCCCTTATTACACTTAACATTCCATACTTAAATCTCATTCACTCATTTTTCTGCACGTAGTTCAATATAATTTAAATTTCGAAAGTTTAAATTATTATAACTTGCTCGTTTGTTATCGGATTTTTATGATTTTTATATCAAATTAAAGGTCTTTATACGATCTTTCATTTAAGATCAGACAAGAACATGTTTTTATGCATATATGATGCTCTGTTTCTAAAATATGTTTAAATACATAAACCACATTACATTCCCTACAAATACACTTTATACACTAAACACTTTCGTCTTAATTCCCGTGCAAAAAGCAAATGAGTCAAGAAGCTAGGACCGGAGTGGTAGTTAATTATTTGTATATGATGGCCCACATAAAAGTTAGAAGTTTAGTTTATTGTTGGAAAGTGTAGGCATTTAAAGTTGTTGGGTATTAAAAGCTGACGTGGCACCTCCAAATAGTTGGATTCAACTATTACATTGGGGGCACCCTTAGAGCATCGTGCAAAGTCCGAGCATTTAACCCAGTAGTCAGCATAATATCACAATACCTTTTCTAATAGACGTTAATGCATAGGCATCACGACTAAAACGATTGGAAATTTTTGAACAAAGAAAAAAGTGGCCGGTGGTGGAAATTTGTTACGTCTATTTCATTTTCAATTAAAGACCTTCTTAGCTTAGCAACATGCTTTTTTTTTTTTTTTTTTTTTTTACATAACAGCTTAATTACAAATATTAGATGCGTGACTGACATTGTTATAATTTTATAAGTATGAATAATTAATTTAAGCGTCAAATTTGGACTACGCCTACTATATTTCCCAATAAACATATTAGTTTTACTAGAGTCTTATTAGGGCATGTACAATGCTAGAACCCCAAATAGGGTTCTTAAGGGTGCCACATAGACAAGATCTCATTCGTATTAAAAATCACAGTGGTAAGGTTCTTAATAAAGGTTCTTATCATAATTAAAGGGTCCCACTAATTATTTTATTTGAAAAAAAATAAAAGAGAGAAAAAAAATAAAAAGGAATGTTGACCCACTTTTTTTTAAGAACCAATATCTTATATAAGAACCCGGGTTTTTATTTAGGGGATCTCCAATGGGGATGCTAATTAAGGTGTGGGTTCTTGTTCTTGCCACATAAACAAGAACCCCTCCATTGTACATGCCCTTAGTTATCAGTACTTGACAAAGAGGTTTATGTTTGTGTCCATATTATGCTTGGGAATGCTCACCGACATCAGTACATTTAAATTGTAAATAAAACATTAAAAAATTATGGGATTTAATACTGTCTTATCAGCGATGCCACGTCTTATGTTAAGGTGCACGATTTGATATTTTTAGTGATTTTTTGGAGCATTTCTTGTGTTACTTGTATAAGTGTTAATATCTCTTAATAGTTTTATTATGCTAAGCCAGTTTGATGTGTTTCTCTTATTGCTATTTATATAGTTTTATTAGAAAATTTTTAATTTACAATTTATCTGCCTAATACTATATGTTTTCATTTTATTGCTTATTGACATAGTCCGTTCATTGTTAGTGAACCATGTAAATATGGGTTTTATTTACGTTTCTATTCTTTTTGTCGCTCAATAATCATGGTCCGTCTAAACAGTGCGATTATATATGTATTATTACCTCATATGGATATAATTTTTGAACACCAAAAACTTGGTTCAGCTTTGAACAAATGGGAGATAGGATGTGTCACACGTCTAATGAGTTTCCTTTTTATACACTAAATTAAACAACAATTTCGGAATGCAACTCTCTCCTCTCTCGTATTAGCTACGTCTCTCTCTCTCTCTCTCTCTCTCTCTCACACACACACACACACACACACAAACACTCACACTTAAAAAGCAGCCTCGAGCGCTCCGCCAAAAAGGGGTCCTATATATAATCACTCACCACCACTTATTTCTCACGCTCTTCTCCGGAACTCCAACACTACAACCTCCGCCACCGATGAACGGAACCACCACCACTACCCGCCTGCGTTCGCCTCCTAAAACCAAATCAGAAGCACCGCCTCCTCCTCCTTCCAACGGCCACTTCTCGCTCTCCCCAGATTCCGACATGCTCAAGAAGAAATCGCCGGCGAGCAAGAAAATTTCCGGCTACGTCGGCGACGCCCATTTCCTGAAATGGACGGCGGCGGATATATTCGGCGTGCCTCGCCACCACCCCATGCCCTGCGTCTTCGCCGCGGCGCTGCTGTTCTTCATGGGCGTCGAGTACACTCTCAGCATGATCCCGCCCACGGCGGCGCCGTTCGATCTGGGCTTCGTCGCCACCGCCACCTTCCACCGGTTGCTCGCCGCCAGGCCCGCCCTCAACACGCTTTTGGCCGGACTCAACACGGTATCTATGAACACGTTTTCACACACAAATACACACACATATACATTTAATTTAAATGTGTGTTTGATGATGCACACATGCAAAGTTGTTTCCTGGATTGAGATGAAGCTGCCTTTTTTTTTTGTGGGTCTACCTTTGAATTTTGAATTTTGACGTTGATGTGCATCTTCTCTCTCCTCTCTCTCTCATTTACTTTTCTATTTTTCCAAATTCTTGATATTGATGTACTCAAGGTCCTAATATGACTACATGAGCTGGATTTTTATTGTTTTCCCCTTGAATTTCTTAAAGAATACTCCTTTTATTTATTGAGTTGGGATGTGGGAATTGAGATTTTTAATTGTCATCATTCATCAAGACTGCTGAGAATTGAGCTAAATAATTACTCTCCCCTTGAGAGAGAGAGAGAGAGAGAGGATAGGAAAAAATGATGGTACTTTCACTTATTAGTTAAGATGCATATAAAATTTTCTTCAAATTGCAGTCATTATTCAATTTCTTGAATTATCAAGAAACCATTTTTTGTTGATAAGAGGTACATATTTCCACTTGTTTGGTGCAAATATTTGAAACTGATAAGCAAATGCAATTTGCAAACAGTAAAAACATTATAAAAATCTATGCTTTAACCAATTTGGAAGTCACTAATATATTGGATGTTTGTATGTAGGTTTTTGTTTTGATGCAAACATCTTATATAATATGGACATGGGTAATAGAGGGAAGGCCAAGAGCCACTATCTCAGCACTATACATGTTCACATGTAGGGGAATTCTTGGATATGCCACACAGCTTCCTCTGCCTCAGGTTCTCTCTCTCTCTCTCTCTCTCTCTCTCTCTCTAGTACTGTATTATACTACTCATTATTCCCATTCTTCTATGTTCAAATACATTATTTAATTTAATGTCATTTAAGGCTGGGACCTATCCCACCATTAATGGCATTATTAGGTCAAAGAATTGAGTTGGATGCTTGAAGATATTATTATGATGTTTAAAGAATTCTTGAAATTTAAGGAGATCCCACATTATTTAAGTGGTTGTACTATATTGATGTTTGCACATAATTAATGTGATGGACATAAATTGTGGTTTTGGACAAGAATGGCTATTTTTAATTTCATCACCTCAACTCCATGTGACATGGGCCACACCTTGATTTATATACATTTATTTAAGATTTCTTGTTGTTTGTCCTGAAGAATTTGGCTTGGCATTGTTAGGACAAACTAGTAGGTAATGAAAACTTAACACTATGTACAAGGTACATATTCTAGTAAAAATTAAGCAAACTGGAGGAAGAGCAGAGGATTTGCTATTATGTTGGTGAAATTCATGAATTAGTATTTTGTTTCTTGTGATAGGATTTCTTGGGGTCGGGTGCGGATTTCCCGGTAGGGAATGTGTCGTTTTTCCTGTTTTATTCGGGGCACGTTGCAGCCTCGGTGATTGCATCACTAGACATGAAGCGAATGAAGAGATGGGAGTTGGCGTACGCATTCGACACCCTAAATGTGTTGCAGGTGATTAGGTTACTGACTACGAGAGGTCATTACACGATCGATTTGGCCGTGGGGGTCGGGGCCGGGATGCTGTTCGACTCGTTAGCCGGGAAGTATGTAGATAGTAAGAAGAAGATTACATTGTGTAATGGCAATGGCAATGTTAATGGTAATGATGCTTTGCACAAGTCTCCGAAGTGAAGGAAATTTTGGAGATTTTGTAAGGTTAAATTGAATTGTTGAGATATCTTTGTATACAAGTTAAGGACTTTGATTCATGTATAAAACAATCTGAAATGATGCTCAAAGATGTTAGAATATGTTGGATCTCTCTCTCTCTCTCTCTCTCTCTCTCTCTCTCTCTGCCATTAGAAGCATTGAGAAGGTTTTTTAGGTGTATTAATTTATGCAACATTTTAGTCTTACCTAATGATAAAGAATAAGCTAAATTAACTTTGCCCTTGAAAGAAATTCTTACTCCTTAAAAGAGTGCCAATGGTTGATTCTCATCTCCCCCAATCTTGTGCCAAATCTGGTTTTGATGTGAATGATTTTTATAGTGATTATATACTATTTTACATGTTACTTGGTGTTAAATGGATTAGTTTGGGAGAAATCTTTTAAGTGTGGTAATTGGTTGAGTGGCTATAGTTAAGAATTTTTTAGTGATTAATGCATCAGATTTTGTCTAAACATTCACAAGAAAATGTTAGGGTTCATTAGAAGAAAGGTGCTAAAATTTTGTTGATATATGTGCGTGTGTTGACCGAACCGAGGTGGATGCGTGTTTGTAAAGGTTATATGTTTGATTAAACACGGCCTTAAATTTATTGTTAAATGATTTTTAAAAAAATGGTACTATCAACATCATGTCTATTTATTTATTTATTTATTTATATGTAATTACCACTGCGTGAATATGATACTGCTGATATCATACAGTTTTAGATATATTTCAGTTCTCTTAATAATAATTATTGTATTATTTAAATGTTTCCTAAATAACCTGCATGTGACTTAGCACGTCTGACCATCAGACTCCTCTCTTTAATGATGTTTGATGAGTGATCTGGGTTCGATCCCTTGTGGGACGTTCTCTTTAATGACCTTTAATGAGTGATCTGGGTTCGATCCCTTTCTCTTTAATGATCTTTGATGAGTGATCTGGGTTCGATCCCTTATGTTACGTTCTCTTTAATGATCTTTAATGAGTGATCTGGGGTTCGATCCCTTGTGGGACGTTCTTTTTATTTAATTCGAAAACTGGAGAATGGAGTAAAGGGAAAAAAAAATTAGGTGACCCAACTATTCAAATAGAAGGTAAACACATGTTAAGGTTCAATAAATAAATTAGACACCTCCCCTTAAAATTATATACTTAAATAGTACTAGCATTGTGAATACAAATGGGCACTGCAACAATTTGGTCACCGCCTAACTCTACTATTTTTGACAAATATTGATACTTTGTGAGCAAATTTCCGCTCAAATTTTGCCATGGGGTTAGCGCTATCGTCAAAAATTTAGGCTAACTATCCATTTATAATTATTCCATCCGTGCCTCACTATTAATCTCATTTCGTTTGAGCACAAGATTCAAGGAAGAAGATTGTTAGTGCATGGTCTGCATGCATCTCATATTTGAATTGGCATTGTATATTCTAGTCTTTAGCTGCGTTGCTGATTGGATTATAGCATGTATCAAGAATATATATATATATATATATATATATATATATATATATATATATATATATCATTATTATTATATTCGAAGATGGAAGATATTTCATGCATGGAAAGTTTCCATGCACAGAAGATCAACTTGAAGATCTTCTAGGGTTTCCTGTGTTGAGTATATATGCTGGAAGAAACCCTATTCACGCTCGCCGCTTTTGATTATTTTGTGTGTGAGATTTTGGTGTTCTTGCAACGTGTGTATTGCAAGGTTTTGTTTAGAGCGAGCGTGTGTTCTGAACAAGCTTCTCTGGCTTTGTTCAGTTTAATCTAAGTCTTGAACTTAAACCATTCTAGTGAGCTATCACTTAACGAGTTCATCTCGTATTTGTATTCGATCTCATTGTGAGTGAGTTGTAATTGAGACGAATAGGTGACATAAGGTGGAGTCCTGGTGTAAAGTCCTGTAAGTCTCTTAACTGCTTATAGTGGATTGAATCTCTCGGAGTTTGTCCCCCAGACGTAGGTGTGTTATCACCGAACTGGGTTACCAAATTTCTATGTTCTTTACAACTTTACAGTTATTGCTTTTAAGAACATATTTAAGATCGTTTTTTGTTTTTGCACAAACTAGCACTTTCAATTGGCACCAGAACAGGTTTTGGATTTGTGGAGATCCTGGGATTCGTGTGCTAAAGTTGTGCAAACTAAAATGGACTTTCTAAAGGATGGAGGCTCGGTAAACAGACCACCTATATTGGATGGGAAGAATTACTGCTATTGGAAAGTCAGAGTTACCTCATATATTCGATCTGTTGATGAAAAGGCATGGGGTACTGTGTTGAATAGTTGGACTGAACCTGAAGATGCAGATGGTGAGAAGAAGCCTAGAGAGAAGTGGGATGACTATGATGTCCTTATGTCAGGCTTGAACCAGAAGGCATTGAATGCCATTCTTTCCTCAGTTGACATGGAAAATTTCAACTTGATTTCAACCTGTTCTTCGTCTAAGGAAGCTTGGGAAACTCTACAGAATGCATATGAAGGGAACAATAGAGTGAATGCTCAAAGACTTCAGCAACTGATCTCTAAATTTGAAGTGCTAAGAATGTGAGAAGATGAAACTGTGTCTGAGTTTCATGCTAAGCTGAAGAACATCTCAAATGAATGCTTTATGCTTGGAGAGAAGATGTCCCAAGAGAAGTTGTGCGCCAAAGTGTTGAGATCTCTCCCACGGAGGTTTAACTTCAAAGTAGCAGCCATTGAAGAGGCTAGAGATCTCACTTATATGACTCTGGATGAGCTGATTGGATCTCTTAGAACCTTTGAAATGGGGATGCGTGAGGAGGATGCTCCTAGGAAGAAAGAGATAGTGTTTGTTGCTGTTGCTGATCAAAGTTCTCAGAAAAGTGTTAATGATGAAGCAGAACTTCTGGAATCATATGCTCTTCTCACTAGGAAGTTCAACAAGGCCATGAAGAAGTTTAGAGGAAAAAGGAATCAAGGAGAGAGTACTGCTGGGAGTGGAAGTAAGCCACCCATTATCTGTCATGAATGTGGTGGAAACGGGCATATCAAGCCAGAGTGTGCTAATCTGAAGAAGAAAAGTGGAAAGTCTTATGTTGCTACTCATAGTGACAATGAAGAGTGTTGATTGGTGTCTAGATGTTAGGTTTTTCGTCATGTTTTCGTGTCCGTTTTCGTTGTGTTTTTGTGTCTTTTCATGTGTCTTTGGCTATGAATTGGTTGTTTGGAGTTTTTGGTACTTGTAGGATGAAAAGGGCGGAAACGAGAAGAAAATGAGAAGAAAGGTTGTTGAGCAATCATTGACCTCGAGTTCTAACCTCTCATGATTTTATTGAAGATTCATTTTGGATGTAATGAAAGCATTATATCGAAGAGGGATTCGATAGGAGCACATAGGTGAAAACGGAGGTCAATTTGGAGTTCGGATGAGGAAGATACGGCCGAAACAAGAGAGTCACGCGCAACCGTCTAGTGCCTGATCTGGACGATCGGCCAAATCCTCAAGGGATCTGGACGATCGTCCAAATGTCCGCGTCCAACTTTTTGTTTCCTTTTACGATTAGGTTTTTACCTATTATAAATACTAGTACTTTGGGACGAATTGGTATCAACTTTTACCTTAGTTTTAGCTCTAGTTTCGCATTCAAATACTCTAGTTTAGATTTTCTTTGTTCGATCTGGATCGTTGCTCGTTTAATTCAAGACTTCTTCTATTTAATTCGCGTTCTTCGTTCTTCGTTCAATTCCATAAGTTCTTATTGCTTTTGTTTATTTAATTAAATTGCGTTCTTTATATAGTTTAGATTTGATTTCTTAATTGCTTCGTTTAATTTCGTTTATTTAATTCCGTTCGTTCGATTTCAAGTTCTTAGTTTAGATTCGTATTTCCTAGTTTTCGATTACTTCGTTTTCCAAGTTCTTAGAGTTAGATTTATTTATTTAATTTCCAGATTTTCAGAGTTAGTTTGATTCATGTCTAGATTCGTTTTCGTTTCTTTAGTTGCTTCCTTTATTGTTTTCTTTTCGATTCTTGCCTAGATAGTTTAATCGATTTCTTTTAGTTTAATTCTTAGATTTATTTGTTGCCTTCTAGATTAGTTATTTATTTGCTTTGATTTATTTTCTTGCCTAGGATTTAAAAACCAAAAACCCAAAAATATTCTTTACTTGCTTTCTTAGTTTTAGGCTAGATTATGATTTTTACTACACGATTATTTGCCCTGCTAAGTTTTCCTTCGAGATTCGACATTGGGTTTTACTTGCTAGTGCTACGATAGGATTTTATTCTATTGCAAACACTTTTTAGTGAAACAAGTGTGATGATTCAGGAACTGAAGAAAATGTGTTTCCTGATGCTCCTAGCAAAGCTTATGCAGCCAAAGTTGATAAAGACAAATCTGAGGAAGAGATTGATAATCTGTTTGACGGAAATGAAGAAGAGGATACAGAGGACAATGCTGAAGATCAGAATGAGATTGCATACAAGGAAATGTATGATAAGTGTCTTCTAGTGGCTGAGATGAATCAATCACTGATGAGCTAATGCAAGTGAAAGAGGAAAGAGATAAGTTGATCATAAGACTGAATCAGCTTGAGAAACAAGCAGCATGCACTGAAGAGAAAGAAACTGAGCAGTCAAATGATATGAATCAGTTGGTGAAATTAATGAAGATGATGACCAGTGGAACTGCCAAGCTTGATGAGATTCTCAAGGTTGGAGGAAAGGCTAACAAGGACAAATCTGGTCTTGTATTTGTAGAAGGAAAAGGAAAACAGAAACAGCCTCGTGCTCGTGCTAAAGTCTATGCTCCAGCTCCTCAAAGATATCCACCTAGCAGTTGGGGAACAGATACAGGATCTTCTCAGTAGATTAATCCACAGTTATGTCACTACTGTTGGATTCCAGGGCATATCAGGCCTCACTGCAAGAAGTTGCATGAAGATCAGTTCAGAATGACTAGAAGACCTTTTCCAAATCATCCTGGGTACAACTCATATCACAGAGTTCTAGGAAACTATGGAGGCCCCCCTGGGAATTATGGAGGTCGTGGACCCTACAGAGGATATGCAGCTCATACTGCTCTTCTAGCTGAAACAGAAAACTCATAGTATTTCGATAGTGGCTGCTCCAGACATATGACTGGAAAAAGAGAAAGCTTGGTCAACATTAAGTCAGTAAATGGCCAGAGTGTAACTTTTGCTGATGGTGTTAAGGTTCCAGTTCTTGGATGTGGTGATTTGGCCGTCCCTGGAATGCCCAAGCTGAAGAATGTGTTCTTGGTGGATCAACAAAAGGCAAATCTAGTAAGTATAAGCTAGCTTTGTGATCAAGGAATGGATGTCAGATTTGATAAAGGTACATGTACTGTGTATGAGAACAAAAAGGTATATCTGGTTGGTAAAAGATCTTCTGATGGCTGCTACCTGGTTGTTTGCAACCATAAGAGCTTCAATGCTAAAATGAGTGAATTTCAGTTCTGGCATCAAAGACTAGGCCATCCTAGTTTCAGGCATATGAAGACCTTGATGAATAATGATATTATCATTGGATTACCAAAGTTGAGTTTGGATCATGAAGGTCAGTGTGGTCCATGTATGAGTGGCAAGCAAATCCATGCCACTCACAAGTATCCTTGAACTTCTTCATATGGACGTGATGGGGCCAATGCAGACTGAGAGCCTTGGGAAGAAGAAGTATGTTCTGGTGATTGTAGATGATTTCTCTAGGTATGCTTGGGTAGATTTCTTAAGAGAGAAGTCTAAGGCCTTTGAAGCTTTTCAAAGGCTGCACAAAAGAGTCACTAGAGAAAAGGATAAGCATGTCAAGAGCATCAGAAGTGATCATGGAAGAGAGTTTGACAATGTCTTACTTGAAGGATTCTGTGCTCTAGAGGGAATTGAGCATCAGTTCTCTGCTCCAATTACTCCTTAGCAGAATGGCGTTGTGGAGAGAAAGAATAGAGTTCTTCAAGGTATGGTGAGGACCATGATGAAGGCAACAAAAGTTCCAGCCAGATTCTGGACAGAGGCAATGAATGCAACATGCTACGTCTCTAATAGGATCTATGTCAGACCAAAGATGACTATTACTCCATATGAGATATGGAGAGGAAGGAAGCCGAATGTCAAGCACTTTCACATCTTTGGGAATACATGCTATGTGTTAAATGATAGAGATCAGAATAAGAAGCTGGATGATCGTGGTGTTAAAGGAATCTTTCTGGGTTACTCTGTGAACAGTGAGCTTTCAGAGTTTTCAGCAGCAAGACTGAGACAGTCATTGAATCAGTGAATGTTAGGTTTGATGATGAGAGAGGTTTTTATAAATCTATGGTTGGTGATGCTGAAAATGTTGTAGCTGACCTTTCTGAGAATGCTTCCAGAACTGATCTAAATGGTGAGCCAGAAGCTGCTGATGAATTAATCAAGAAAGAGGAAGATGTGGTGGGTAGTTCTGAAAACACAGGGGCTGCTCAAGTTCACAAGAATCATTCAGCTACTGATGTTATTGGAAATCTGAATGATGGGATCAAAACAAGAGGCAAAAAAGCAGGACTATGCTAAGATGATCTCAAATGTTGCTCATGTGTGCTTTACCTCAAGGATTGAGCCTAAGAACATCAAGCATGCCCTCACAGATGAGAATTGGACTGCTGCAATGCAAGAGGAACTTATGCAGTTTGACAGGTGCAAGGTATGGTACCTATGTCCAGAACCAGCAAATGCCGACATCATTGGCACGAAGTGGGTGTATAGAAACAAGACTGATGAGAATGACAATATAGTCAGAAATAAAGCAAGGCTTGTTGCTTAAGGCTATACACAAGTTGAAGGGGTAGACTTTGATGAGACTTTTGCCCTTGTGGCAAGAATGGAGTATGTTAGATTGTTGCTTGGAATTGCCTGCCATCTGAATTTTAAGCTGTATCAGATGAATGTTAAAAGTGTCTTCCTGAATGGGATTCTCAAGGAGGAGGTATATGTAAGGCAACCAAAAGGATTTGAGAATCCTGAGTTTCCAAATCATGTGTACAGACTGCAAAGAGCTTTGTATGGGTTGAAGCAAGCACCTCGTGCTTGGTATGACAGATTGTCTGAATATCTGTTGATGAAAGGCTACAAGAGAGGCAGTGCAGATAAAACTCTATTTGTGAAGAAGGAGCCTGATGTGCTTCTAGTGCAGATTTATGTAGATGATCTTCTATTTGGGTCTCAATCTGAGAAGCTAGTAAGTGAATTTGTGAAGCTAATGAAGGAAGAGTTTGATTTGAGTATGTTTGGTGATGTGAACCTATTTCTTGGGCTTCAGGTTAAACAATCAAAGCATGGGTTCTTTGTTACTCAAAGTACTTATGCTAGGAATTTGGTTAAGAGATTTGGGCTGGAAAATGTTAAGCCTAAAAGGACTCCCATGAGTACTTCAGTGAAACTGCACAAAGATCAAGAAGGTGAATCTGTTGATCATACTCTCTATAGAAGCATGATAGGGAGTCTGCTGTATCTTACTTCCAGCAGACCTGATATCTGTCACAGTGTTGGTGTGTGTTGTAGATTCCAGGCTGATCCAAAGGAGAGCCATATGAATGCTGTTAAAAACATCATCAAATATATCAAAGGGACAATGCCTTTGGTTTTCAAACAACACATCTATTCAACTGCATGGTTATTGTGATGCAAATTATGCTGGTTCTCTGGTGGATAGGAAGAGCACTTCAGGTGGATGCTTCTATCTGGGAAGTAATCTTATCTCATGGTACAGTAAGAAGCAGGTTGGTATTTCTATGTCTACTGCAGAGGCAGAGTATGTTGCAGCCAGTAGTTGTTGTACTCAACTTATGTGGACGAAGAAAATGCTTGCTGATTATGCCTATAAGCAGGACGTAATTCACATTTTATGTGACAATGAGAGTGCTATCAATATAGCTAAGAATCCAGTTCAGTTCTCCAAGACTAAGCATATCGATGTCAGATACCATTATCTGAGAGAACTGGTTGAAGAGGGTACTTTAAAGATTGAGCATGTTCACACAGAACATCAGCCGGCTGATATCTTCACAAAAACTCTTGATACTGCTAGATTTGAGCTTTTGAGAGCCTCCCTTGGCCTCTGCACTTTATGACTAACCGTTCTTGAGTTATTGAAGGTTAGTGTATATATGTACCATAGTTTTATTTTCTGGTTTTCTTGGATCTCTTGTGTGCTTATGGTAGATGATGAATTGGTTACTATCTGGGAGATTTATGGTGGTGATATGATCCCTTTGGGATTCTGGTTATGTTGCAATTTGTTGTGTTGCAAATTGGTTCTTGTTCTTGGAACTGTGCATAAAGAGCATCTGCTCTTAATTTTTGCACTTAAATGGGCTACTGAAGTATGGCTATTTCAAGTAAACGGGTTACAACTGTCAGACAGTGAGTGGAATCTGATAGTTACTTATTCAAATATTGTGAGAAGGGAGTTTATTCTCTCATTCCTCTTCAGTCTTGTAACCCTAACTCTCTCCCTGCAACTCTGCGTGTGCTCAAATCCGTTGCTACTGCAAGTATGTCTTCAAACAAATCTTCGAGTGAATCTTCTATAAACCCCTTGGGTGAAAAATACTGCCCATTATTCGCGGCTAGCCAGAGGAGAGGTATTGACTCCTCCAAGAGGAACTGCTGAGGAAAAGATTGATGAAATGGACCCTGAACTTGGTGACTTCTCCAGTGATGGGGAGAATGATTAAAGAGGAGGTCGTCGCATTCGAAGCAAGCATGTTCTTGTTGCGGACCCTCCCATCCAGCTTGCTTCGAGAGATGTGAGAAAATCCTCGAACCCTAAGAAGTCTTCCTCATTAAAAAATGTTGGTGGGAAGAAAGAGATACTATAAAAGTTGATAAGAAGAAAGGTGGTGACAGGAGTGAGGCTCAGTCTGAGGAGCCCATTGAAGATCATGAAGAAAATGAGGCTATGAAGGCTAAGAGGGCTGCTAAAGGAAAGGGGAAGGTGATTGATCCTCCTTCTCGAGCGCGTACTCGAGCTGCTGTTCAAAAGCTACTGGACGATGCCATCAAGGTTGCGAGGTCTACTACTGCTGCTCCTGTGAGAACAGCTTCTACTACAACTAGTGCTGCAAAGGGCAAAGGGAGAGTGAAGGCTCCTGCAGTTCGAACTAGGCTTACAACTGTACAGAAAAAGGCCCTGTACAGCTCTCATGTTGATGGGTATGACATTCCATCTCCCACTGATTCTTTGCATACTGAAGATAATGTTGAAGCTGACATGGTTGGGAAGTTTGATCCCAACACTCATGTGTCCATCTATGGGTATATGCGCTGGGAATTCTTGCAGCATAGGGATTTTCTAAATGAGAGATTCGTCACTGAGCATTACCTGCATAGAGATGAGGTCTATGATTGTTTGGAGGCAGCAAATATGCTGCAAGTTGTGTTGAAGGGTCATACATATGTCCCTGAACAGATCAGGGAATTCTATGCTAATCTGGGTGATAATGTTATTGATGAGAAATCTCCAGACTTTCATAAAGTTTTCATGAGGGGCAGGATGATCGAGTTCAGCCCTGATGTTATAAAAAGAGCTCTGGGAAGAGAGCATGTGTTTGAAGATACCTTGTGGGATCTGGATTTCGATGAAGTTGCCTCTACTCTTACAAATGGGAAGGTCAAAAAGTGGCCAAATGATCAGCACCTCAACCAGGCCATCAAGCTGGAGTCTAAGTATGCTAATCTTCATAGCATATCTGTGAGAAACTGGACTCCCACTTGTCATAGGGACTCTGTTAGCAGAAGAGAGGGTACTCTTCTCTATGCAATTAACGAAGGCATGGATATTGACATGGGATGTCTAATATTTGAAAAGATATGTTCCTTCATCAAGAATATTGGAAAGATGAAAAGGATGTATTTTCCTGACCTTATTGGAAAGATTCTGAAGTCACAGGGTGTACTCTCTAGACGATCTGACTCTAAGCCTGTGTAGCTTAAAGCCATGTGATTCAGCTCCAAGTTACTCAAGCCAGTTCATGGAGTAAACTTGGACAGTGACTTTGAAGATGAGGTTGAGATGTCTGATGAAGAGGATGTGGAGGCTGTAGCTGGAGATGCTGATGTATCTGTCAATGAAGGGAGACCTGCTGCAAGGTTCTCCAAGAAATTCTCCAGGAAGTCTGCTCCTAAACATACTAGGACTGGAGTATCTAAAACCTCCAAGAAAAATGTTGCTAAATCCTCTAAGAAAAAGGTTGTGGCTGTATTTGATGCTGCTTCCGTCAAGAAGCAAAGAGATGGCTTAAAGGCTCAGCGGTGTCTCTTCACAAGATGATGAAGTACATCAGTTTGCAAAGGTAGCTTGTGCAGAACATGCTTGAGGCTCTCCCAGAAGTTGAGGAAGATGCAGTTTCCACTACAGCTGAGGCCATTACAGGTCCTTCCAGAGTCACCCCTGCTGAAAATGTTGCAGGTCCTTCTGGATTAACTCCTGCTGAGAAAGCTGCTACTGCTCCTCATGTTGAAGAAGCGTCTGAAGATGTGGATGAGTCAATCCACATTGATGATGAAGAATCTGATGTGCAGGCTGGTGGGGATGTGCCTGTAGCTGCTGCTGATTCTGCTCGTGAGGATTCTGTATTCATGTCTGCTAATGAGGAGGAAGTTGAGCGCACTATTGAGGTGGAGCGCACAGAAGAGCTTGATAATTCTGGAGGAGAGGTCTCTAGGAGCTTGATGTTGCTGATAATGTAGGAGGAGAGGTCTCCAGCAAGCTCTTCTGTGCACTCCACCTCAACAGTGTGCTCAACTTCCTCCTCATTAGCAGACATGAATACAGAATCCTCACGAGCAGAATCAGCAGCAGCTACAGGCACATCCCCACCAGCCTGCACATCAGATTCTTCATCATCAATGTGGATTGACTCATCCACATCTTCAGACGCTTCTTCAACATGAGGAGCAGTAGCAGCTTTCTCAGCAGGAGTTAATCCAGAAGAACATGCAACATTTTCAGCAGGAGTGACTCTGGAAGGACCTGTAATGGCCTCAGCTGTAGTGGAAACTGCATCTTCCTCAACTTCTGGGAGAGCCTCAAGCATGTTCTGCACAAGCTACCTTTGCAAACTGATGTGCTTCATCATCTTGTGAAGAGACACCAGCTGAGCCTTTAAGCCATCTCTTTGCTTCTTGACAGAAGCAGCATCAAATACAGCCACAACCTTCTTCTTAGAGGATTTAGCAGCATTTTTCTTGGAGGTTTTAGATACTCCAGTCCTAGTATGTTTAGGAGCAGACTTCCTGGAGTATTTCTTGGAGAACCTTGCAGCAAATCCCACTTCATTGAAAGATACATCAGCATCTCCAGCTACAGCCTCCACATCCTCTTCATCAGACATCTCAACCTCATCTTCAAAGTCACTGTCCAAGTTTACTCCATGAACTGGCTTGAGTAACTTGGAGCTGAATCACATGGCTTTAAGCTTCACAGGCTTAGAGTCAAATCGTCTCGAGGGTACACCCTGTGACTTCAGAATCTTTCCAATAAGGCCAGGAAAATACATCCTTTTCATCTTTCCAATATTCTTGATGAAGGAACATATCTTTTCAAATATTAGACTTCCCATGTCAATATCCATGCCTTTGTTAATTGCATAGAGAAGAGTACCCTCTCTTCTGCTAACAGAGTCCCTATGACAAGTGGGAGTCCAGTTTCTCACAGATATGCTATGAAGATTAGCCTACTTAGACTTCAGCTTGATGGCCTGGTTGAGGTGCTGATCATTTGGCCACTTTTTGACCTTCCCATTTGTAAGAGTAGAGGCAACTTCATCGAAATCCAGATCCCACAAGGTATCTTCAAACACAGGCTCTCTTCCCAGAGCTCTTTTTATAACATCAGGGCTGAACTCGATCATCCTGCCCCTCATGAAAACTTTATGAAAGTCTGGAGATTTCTCATCAATAACATTATCACCCAGATTAGCATAGAATTCCCTGATCTGTTCAGGGACATATGTATGACCCTTCAACACAACTTGTAGCATATTTGCTGCCTCCAAACAATCATAGACCTCAGCTCTATGCAGGTAATGCTCAGTGACGAATCTATCATTTAGAAAATCCCTATGTTGCAAGAATTCCCAGCGCATATACCCATAGATGGACACATGAGTGTTGGGATCAAACTTCCCAACCATGTCAGCTTCAACATTATCTTCAGTATGCAAAGAATCAGTGGGAGATGGAATGTCATACCCATCAACATGAGAGCTGTACAAGGCCTTTTTCTGTGCAGCTGTAAGCCTAGTTCGAACTGCAGGAGCCTTCACTCTCCCTTTGCCATTTGCAGCACTAGCTGTAGTAGCAGCTGTTCTCACAGGAGCAGCTGTAGTAGACCTCGCAGCCTTGATGGCATCGTCCTGTAGCTTTTGAACAGCAGCTCGAGTACGCGCTTGAGAAGGAGGATCAATCACCTTCCCCTTTCCTTTAGCAGCCCTCTTAGCCTTCATAGCCTCATTTTCTTCATGATCTTCAATGGGCTTCTCAGACTGAGCCTCACTCCTGTCACCACCTTTCTTCTTATCACTTTTATAGCAGCTCTCTTCTTCCCACCAACATTATTTACAGAGGAAGACTTCTTAGGGTTCGAGGATTTTCTCACATCTCTCGAAGCAAGCTGGATGGGAGGGTCCGCAACAAGAACACGCTTGCTTCGAACGCGACGACCTCCTCTTTTATCATTCTCCCCATCACTGAAGAAGTCACCGAGTTCAGGGTCCATTTCATGAATCTTTTCCTCAGCAGTGGCAGCTCTACGCTTCCTCTTGGTGGAGTCAATACCTCTCCTCTGGCTAGCCGCGAATAATGGGCAGTATTTTTCACCCAAGGGGTTTAGAGAAGATTCACTCGAAGATTTGTTTGAAGACATACTTGCAGTAGCAACGGATTTGAGCACACGCAGAGTTGCAGGGAGAGAGTTAGGGTTACAAGACTGAAGAGGAATGAGAGAATAAACTCCCTTCTCACAATATTTGAATAAGTAACTGTCAAATTCCACTCACTGTCTGACAGTTGTAACCCGTTTACTTGAAATAGCCATACTTCAGTAGCCCATTTAAGTGCAAAAATTAAGAGCAGATGCTCTTTATGCACAGTTCCAAGAACAAGAACCAATTTGCAACACAGCAAATTGCAACATAACCAGAATCCCAAAGGGATCATATCACCACCATAAATCTCCCAGATAGTAACCAATTCATCATCTACCATAAGCACACAAGAGATCCAAGAAAACCAGAAAATAAAACTATGGTACATATATACACTAACCTTCAATAACTCAAGAACGGTTAGTCATAAAGTGCAGAGGCCAAGGGAGGCTCTCAAAAGCTCAAATCTAGCAGTATCAAGAGTTTTTGTGAAGATATCAGTCGGCTGATGTTCTGTGTGAACATGCTCAATCTTCAAAGTACCCTCTTCAACCAGTTCTCTCAGTTAATGGTATCTGACATCGATATGCTTAGTCTTGGAGAACTGAACTGGATTCTTAGGTATATTGATAGCACTCTCATTGTCACATAAAATGTGAATTACTTCCTGCTTATAGCCATAATCAGCAAGCATTTTCTTCATCCACATAAGCTGAGTACAACAACTACTGGCTGCAATATATTCTGCCTCTGCAGTAGACATAGAAATACCAACTTGCTTCTTACTGTACCATGAGATAAGATTACTTCCCAGATAGAAGCATCCATCTGAAGTGCTCTTCCTATCCACCAGAGAACCGGCATAATCTGCATCACAATAACCATGCAGCTGAATAGAGGTGTTGTTTGAAAACCAAAGGCAGTGTCCCTTTGATATATTTGATGATGTTTTTAACAGCATTCATATGGCTCTCCTTTGGATCGGCCTGGAATCTAGCGCACACACCAACACTGTGACAGATATCAGGTCTGCTGGAAGTAAGATACAGCAGACTCCCTATCATGCTTCTATGGAGAGTATGATCAACAGATGCACCTTCTGGATCTTTGTGCAGTTTCACTGAAGTACTCATGGGATCCTTTTAGGCTTAACATTTTCCAGCCCAAATCTCTTAACCAAATTCCTAGCATAAGTACTTTGAGTAACAAAGAACCCATCCTTTGATTGTTTAACCTGAAGCCCAAGAAATAGGTTCACATCACCAAACATACTCAAATCAAACTCTTCCTTCATTAGCTTCACAAATTCATTTACTAGCTTCTCAGATTGAGACCCAAATAGAAGATTATCTACATAAATCTGCACTAGAAGCACATCAGGTTCCTTCTTCACAAATAGAGTTTTATCTGCACTGACTCTCTTGTAGCCTTTCATCAACAGATATTCAGACAATCTGTCATACCAAGCACGAGGTGCTTGCTTCATCCCATACAAAGCTCTTTCCAGTCTGTACACATGATTTGGAAACTCAGGATTCTCAAATCCTTTTGGTTGCCTTACATATACCTCCTCCTTGAGAATCCCATTCAGGAAGACACTTTTAACATCCATCTGATACAGCTTAAAATTCAAATGGCAGGCAATTCCAAGCAACAATCTAACAGACTCCATTCTTGCCACAGGGGCAAAAGTCTCATCAAAGTCTACCCCTTCAACTTGTGTATAGCCTTGAGCAACAAGCCTTGCTTTATTTCTGACTATATTGTCATTCTCATCAGTCTTGTTTCTATACACCCACTTCGTGCCAATGATGTTGTCATTTGCTGGTTCTGGACATAGGTACCATACCTTGCACCTGTCAAACTGCATAAGTTCCTCTTGCATTGCAGCAATCCAATTCTCCTCTGTGAGGGCATGCTTGATGTTCTTAGGCTCAATCCTTGAGGTAAAGCACACATGAGCAACATTTGAGTTCATCTTAGCATAGTCCTGCTTTTTTGTCTCTTGTTTTGATCCCATCATTCAGATTTCCAATAACATCAGTAGCTGAATGATTCTTGTGAACTTGAGCAGCCCCTATGTTTTCAGAACTACTCACCACATCTTCCTCTTCCTTGATTAATTCATCAGCAACTTCTGGCTCACCATTTAGATCAGTTCTGGAAGCATTCTCGACAAGGCCAGCTACAACATTTTCAGCATCACCAACCATAGGTATATCAAAACCTCTCTCATCATCAAACCTAACATTCACAAATTCAATGACTGTCTCAGTCTTGCTGCTGAAAACTCTGAAAGCTCTACTGTTCACAGAGTATCCCAGAAAGATTCCTTTAACACCACGATCATCTAGCTTCTTATTCTGATCTCTATCATTTAACACATAGCATGTATTCCCAGAGATGTGAAAGTGCTTGACATTCGGCTTCCTTCCTCTCCATATCTCATATGGAGTAATAGTCATCTTTGGTCTGACATAGATCCTATTAGAGATGTAGCATGTTGTATTCATTGCCTCTGCCCAGAATCTAGCTGGAACTTTTGTTGCCTTATCATGGTCCTCACCATACCTTGAAGAACTCTATTCTTTCTCTCCACAACGCCATTCTGCTCAGGAGTAATTGGAGCATAGAACTGATGCTCAATTCCCTCTAGAGCACGAAATCCTTCAAGTAAGACATTGTCAAACTCTCTTCCATGATCACTTCTGATGCTCTTGACATGCTTATCATTTTCTCTAGTGACTCTTTTGTGCAGCCTTTTAAAAGCTTCAAAGGCCTCAGACTTCTCTCTTAAGAAATCTACCCAAGCATACCAAGATAAATCATCTACAATCACCAGAACATACTTCTTCTTCCCAAGGCTCTCAGTCTGCATTGGCCCCATCAAGTCCATATGAAGAAGTTCAAGGATACTGCTTGTAGTTACTACAGACACTGCCTTGTGAGTGGCATGGATTTGCTTGCCACTCATACATGGACCACACTGACCTTCATGATCCAAACTCAGCTTTGGTAATCCAATGATAACATCATTATTCATCAAGGTCTTCATATGCCTGAAACTAGGATGGCCTAGTCATTGATGCCAGAACTGAAATTCACTCATTTTAGCATTGAAGCTCTTGTGGTTGCAAACAACCAGGTAGCAGCCATCAGAAGATCTTTTACCAACCAGATATACCTTTTTGTTCTCATACACAGTACACGTACCTTTATCAAATCTGACATCCATTCCTTGATCACAAAGCTGGCTTATACTTACTAGATTTGCCTTTTATTGATCCACCAAGAAAACATTCTTCAGCTTGGGCATTCCAGGGACGGCCAAATCACCACATCCAAGAACTGGAACCTTAATACCATCAGCAAAAGTTACAGTCTGGCCATTTACTGACTTAATGTTGACCAAACTTTCTCTTTTTCCAGTCATATGTCTAGAGCAGCCACTATCGAAATACTATGAGTTTTCTGTTTCAGCTAGAAGAGCAGTATGAGCTGCATATCCTCTGTAGGGTCCACGACCTCCATAATTCCCAGGGGAACTTCCATAGTTTCCTGGAACTCTGTGATATGAGTTGTACCCAGGATGATTTGGAAAGGGTCTTCTAATCATTCTGAACTGATCTTCATGCAACTTCTTGCAGTGAGGCCTGATATGCCCTGGAATCCAACAGTAGTGACATAACTGTGGATTAAACTACTGAGTAGATCTTGTATCTGTTCCCCAACTGCTAGGTGGATATCTTTGAGGAGCTGGAGCATAGACTTTAGCACGAGCACGAGGCTGTTTCTGTTTTCCTTTTCCTTCTACAAATCCAAGACCAGATTTGTCCTTGTTAGCCTTTCCTCCAACCTTGAGAATCTCATCAAGCTTTGCAGTTCCACTGGTCATTATCTTCATTAATTTCACCAACTGATTCATATCATTTGACTGCTCAATTTCTTTCTCTTCAGTGGGTGCTGCTTGTTTCTCAAGCTGATTCAGTCTTATGATCAACTTATCTCTTTCCTCCTTCACTTGCATTAGCTCATTAGTGAGAGATTGATTCATCTCAGCCACTAGAAGACACTTATCATACATTTCCTTGTATGCAATCTCAATCTGATCTTCAACATTGTCCTCTGTATCCTCTTCTTCATTTCCATCAAACAGATTATCAATCTCTTCCTCAGATTTGTCTTTATCAACTTTGGCTGCATAAGCTTTGCTAGGAGCATCAGGAAACACATTTTCTTCAGTTCCTGAATCATCACACTCTTCATTGTCACTATGAGTAGCAACATAAGACTTTCCACTTTTCTTCTTCAAATTAGCACACTCTGGCTTGATATGCTCGTTTCCACCACATTCATGACAGATAATGGGTGGCTTACTTCCACTCCCAGCAGTACTCTCTCCTTGATTCCTTTTTTCTCTAAACTTCTTCATGGCCTTGTTGAACTTCCTAGTGTGAAGAGCATATGATTCCAGAAGTTCTGCTTCATCATTAACACTTTTCTGAGAAATTTGATCAACAGCAGCAACAAACGCTATCTCTTTCTTCCTAGGAGCATCCTCCTCACGCATCCCCATTTCAAAGGTTCTAAGAGATCCAATCAGCTCATCCAGAGTCATAGAAGATGATATGAAACTATAATCAATTTTGAAGAAAGAGAGTTAATTGTAGCTGAATATTTAGAAATCTTAGAAAATGAACATATCAAAATAGCAAATGAGACAAAATATGAGAGACAAAGGGAATATTTAATATACTCATAAATTAATCAAGGAAAAATAATTATTAGTAATGTAAAGCAATGCAAAAAATAAATAGTAACAATAATAAAAAAAACAAAAAAAAGATTCCATATTGTATAAGGTCTTTGACAAACGTCTTATACCCTGATTTGGATTTTTTTACTACGTTTTTTCAGTAAAACAGTACCATATAAATACTATCAAACTTTTCGTGGACATAAGAAATACTATACATTTAATTAAACAAATATGAAATGACACTGTTTCATGTCATTCAAACTTAATAAAATTAAGTGCCGTAAATCTAGGGTGAATCGCGCCATATTAACATTGAGAGAACTAACTAGATAAGAAATACTTCCCTTTGAAGTTGAGTCATCTTTTCTTGACAATTCTAAAACGTTTTTCCGTACCTGTTGATGAGTTGATAATAGTTTTTTAAATGAATTTTTGAAGATTTTATGTCAGCAAAAATGAGAAAACATCCATTACTAATAAATAATACAATAAAGCTATTTGACAACAAATATTGGTGACTCATGTGGATGCTCACATGTATCCTTCCGCACATTAGCTAGTAGTCCAGTAAACATCACCTACTAGTAGTTCAATATTTCTATAAGGTATATTTTTATACATATATGATGCTATAATTGTAAAATAATGAAATTTACAATAAAATATTAAGAATTACATATTATAATTGTAGTGAACATATCTAGGGGTGTCTAAACGGTTCGGTCCGGTTAACCGGACCGAATATTTCGGTTACCCGAACCGAAAATTGCCTCAACCCTAGAACCGAGATCCGAACCAAATAAAATTTCGGTTATCCGGAACCGAACCGGTTCGGTTCCGATTCGGTTCCGGTTAACCGAGATTTTATATATATATATTTTTTAATGCATGATTAACTATTTAAAAGCATCAAATATCAAAATACATAGAATAAATCAAAAAGCATAAAATATCAAAATACCTAGAATAAATTAAAAAACATAAAATATCAAAATATTAATGCCAATTAGGGCTGCAAACGAGCCGAGCTACTCGGGACTTATTCGGTGCTCGATTCGGTAAAAGCTCGTTCGAGCTCGAACTCGTTAACAAACGAGCCGAGCTTCGAGCCCGAATTCGAGCTCGGTTAACTTAACGAGCCGAACCCGAGCAGTAAGGTGTTCGGCTCGTTTTGCTCGCGAACGTGTTCGGCTCGTATGTTAATCGAACATGTTCGCGAGCCTGCTCGCGAACTCTTAATCGAACCTCTAATCGAGCCTGTAAACGAGCTTTAGCATTTATGTGTAAAAAATTGTAGGTAAGAGAATTTGAATTATTGTCAAATGTTAATGAGTTAAAATTAATTTCAAATTACAACCAAAACTAATTATGGACTATACCATAATTAAAATTAAAAAAATATGTATATATGCTTTGTTCTTTTTGGATTATATTTTGTGTTTTGAATGAATTTCATTAGGTGGATTTTTATTATTCATTTTAATTTAAGTTCATTTGAAGTTTTAAAAGAAAAAATTAAATACGTTTATATCATGTTTTTTAAACGAGCTCGGACTCGAGCTTTTCATGAGCCAAATTCGAGCTCAAATCCGAACCGGGCACGAGCCGAACTTGAGCCGAATTCGAGCTCAAAAATTTTAACCCGAGCCGAGCTCGAGCCCGGATTTAAAGCTCGAATCGAACTCGAACCCGAGCCCGAGCCTGTCAAATACTAAACGAGCCGAACCCGAACAGACCAATACTCGATCAGGTTCGGCTCGTTTGCAGCCCTAATGCCAATACATCAAATAAAACCATTGATGTCAATTAACTTTTCACTAGTTCAGTGCTCACCAATTTGAATAATTTGAATCTCGTAGTGACAGAGTTGCCCGATTGGAGAATATTTTACATATATATATACATTAATTTTATAATATATATATATATATATATATATATATATATATATATATATATATATATATATATGTATAATTAAATCATTTTTTCGGTTTTTCGGTTCGGAACCATTCGGTTTCGGTTAACCCGAAAACCGAAAATATCAAAAATATAGGAACCGTGACCGATCCAATGACCGAATATCCGGTTTTTGGTTATCCGGAACCGTTTCGGTTCCGGTTCGGTCCGGGTATAACCGAGAACCAAAAACCGAATAGACAGCCCTAAACATATCATTCTGTAATATAACCATGCCAGAGCCAAAAGGAGTATTAACTTTAGGGATACCTTATTTTCTTTGCCGACCGAAACTGAACCACCAAAATATTTTGGAATCTCAAGTACTAATTAACTAACTAATAGTAGATGTTTGTAAATAAATTACCTAATTCAAGAAAGCTGGATAAAATCGAAAACTTTAGAGGTGGACTGAAGTAGATGTGTATGGACAGTAAGAGGAGTGCATACGATCTTCTTTTTGTCGTCGGAGACGATGGCTTTGAACTTGAAGAAGCAGATATAGGTGTCGCCTTTAGTGTTAGGGGACCAAAGGGCAAACCAGAAGTTGTTGTTGCCCACATGAAACAAAAACAATGCATCAAACTCAAACTCAGAGCTGCAGCTGGATATGTCATACGCCGAAACACCATCGACGTCCACTCAACGTCCAAACATCTCCCCTTACCCGCCTTGGAAGCATCAAAGGCGTAGAGCAGAGGATTGTTAGACTTGTGAACGTAGGCGATGTCGGACCAAACGAACAAACCCTCCCTGATGAGCTTCATCGAGCGGTCTGCGGTCGTGAGGGTAGTATGGGTAGAGGCGGCCGGCCAACAAATTGACTTCAGCAGGGGGCGTATAAACTCCCAGAAGGCAAAACCGGGAGAAGCCAAGGCCTCAGAGGAATAGAAAAAGCTATAGGCGTAGTGATAGATCTTTCCTTTGAATGAAGTGCAATTAAGGAGGAGTACTCGAGTCCGTCGGTACATCGGAGGGATTGGGAGCCAGGGAGGGGGAAGTGCTTCCACTCCGACCTGCTGCTGCTGCTGCTGCTTTCCTCCGTCGTATCGAGAATGAAGGCGTTGGAGATTCGAACTCCATTTGCCCCGCTCCCTTCCAAGTCTTGAGCCTCGGAAAGCAATTTTCCTCTAATTCCCTGCTTTCAGATCCACCTTGTGGAATCCTGATAACAATCCTCGTCTCTCTTCCGCACCTTCACCGCCATCATCAATGCATTCCATCTTCCCCTCTCCTTCTTTCCCCCCTTACAGCTAGGGTTCGGTAATATATACGTATCCTTTTTGGGCCACTATCCAACATAGTATAATCATGGGCCATTTTACCAATTTTTAAGATATTTTAAATCGTTAAATACTCCCTCTATCCCTTGCTATTAGTCTCGAAGTCTAAGGCCGCGTTTGGTTTTCGAGACAAGATAATAGCAGATATAGTATAGGATAAAGCCCATGATTGAGGGAGTGTATTCAATTTAGATTTTGCATGATTTTTATGGATTTTAAAAATCTACAGGTATTCAATTTAGATTTTATAAAGTCTTTAAAAATGTTTAGGTATTCAATGCAGACTTTATAAAGTCTTAAAAAATCTGTAGGTATTCAACAGTCCATCGACATTAATAGTCTGTGGATTTTGTTGGTTTATCTTTAAAAAATATAAAAAGATTTCACTCTCCAAAATCTTTTATAAAAATTAGAGATGTCTACGGATTCTCTAAAGAAAGAAAAAAAAAAAAAGTAAAAAAAAACTTAAAATCACCATTTCCGCCACCCTCAACCACCTTCATATGTAGTACTTTTTATTTTTCTCCGAACAATTATAGTTTATTTTAAAAGACATTCAAATTATGAGTATCCTAATACTAAAAATTTATTTACTATAATCTTTTCGTAAAAATCACCATTCTTATAAAATCCGAACATGTAACTTTTAAATCTCAACTTTCATTTTGATTTTTTATGGCTAAATTATTGCTACATTTTTTTTTTAAGGTTTAGGGAATAATGACTAAACTGAAATATATTATTTGAACGGAAAAAAATAAGAGTAATTTTTTTTATTAGAAATACATTAATTGGACTTTCTTTAAAGTACGATTCTTGTTTTGGAAGATGGCATAATTTGATGAATTTTGATACTCCCCTACAAACATATTCAAACAATTTGGATACAGTTATTTGGTATTTTTTTTATAAACAATATAGATAATTTTATTTATTTATTTACAAGTGTGACTCATATACATTTATTTATTAAAATAAATAGTGACACTGGTTCAACGTCGGAGTCTATGAAAATTCATGTAAATTAATTTAAAGAAACATATTTCATAATACTGCAAGTCCATGAAAATTCATCAAAATCAATAAATAGAGTCAGTCAAACTCTGTATAGAGTTTAGTCAAACTCTGCACAGAGTCTATGGACCTTAAAGGTCTATAAAAATCAACTTAATTTTTAAAGTCTAAAAAAATCCAACAAAATCTCAATTGAATACAACCCCCGAGTCATGTACAAAGGGGTTGTATGGTATGCAAAATAATGTTGTAATGTGATTGACAATCATGTTTGGTTTGTAAGATTATACGTATCATACTCCGTATTAATATTGAACATTTACTAATATACCCTTACAAATGGTTTTTTTTTATTAAAAAAAAAAAAACTTTTACGGGATATTACAAGTGTTGTAAATTTGTAATATCCCGTAAAAGAAAAAATTCTTCAAAAATCTATTTTAAAATTCATTATCTAGAAGCGTGGAAAAGCGTGTCAGAAATCGCAAAAGGAAACGACTCAACTTGAAAGAGGCAGAGGGAGCGTGTTCTTTTTTCCCTCCTAAGCTTTAACAACAAAATTTTTAAAGACGTACTCCCTCCGTCCATAATCTTTAGTGTCTATTTCATTTTCCGTTCGTCCACAATTCTTAGGACCTTTCTGTTTTAGGCAATGGATCATCATGCAAAAAAATTACAATCATACCCTTTAAACAATATTTTAACACATCATCATCGCACACCACCACACATTTTAACACATCACCACAATACATTAAACTCATTATTGACCCCTTTGTATCCTAAAGATCATGAACGGATGGAATGAAGTATGCTTTTATTGAGTATTTGAGGCACTAAGAGCATCAGCAGCAGAGTACGAGAGTACGGCGTATGCTAGTTAAAAAGTGTGCTGACTAGGATAAAAAGTGTGCTGACTAGGACAGAGTACGGCGTATGCTGAAAAGTAGTGCAGTAGAGTACGGTGTATGCTGTTTATTTTATGTGCTGACTGGACATTGTTAGTTATTTGTTAATTTTTAATTCAATTTAATATCTTTCTTGTCGTTCGAACACGAGTTTTAGGAGAAGGATTTTCAGAGCTTTCTTGCCCGAAAACCCAATCTTGGATGAAGTTGTTGCTTTCGTCCATTTCGAGTAGTAAAAAAACGTTTTGAGTGTTTTGAAAAGAAGGAGAAAGTAGGAAGGTGTGTTGAAATTAAGTTGAGAAAGGGGGTATTTATAGGAGAAATCAAAAGAAAAAAAAAAAACAAAAACAAAAACAAAAAAGGCAAAAATGGGATGTTCATCCATTACACAAAGCACAATCCCAAAAATACAAAATCCCCCAATCAGAGAGTGACACGTGTCACTTCTCACAATTAAAAAAAATGAAAAACAAAGCACAATCCAAAAAATAAACAACAAGCCAATCGTATATTGACACGTGGCGTTGTCGGAAAAAAATTAAAAAAAAATAGCGGTCAAAGTCAAACTTTGACCGCCGAATGGGGTTGTGACATGTGGCGTTCGCTGGCAGAGGAGACGCGTATGCTCTGACGTACACGCAGGCGTACACTGTACGTCACGTGTACGCCTGCATCTCCCGGCCAAAAACTGTGTGGCGTGCGTACGCCCACGTGGCACTGCCACGTGGCGTGCGCACTTTTGTGTGTGTATGCCACTGCGACTGCTCTAATAATCAACTCATTTGGCAACTAAATTTGGATCTCACAACTTTGTTAAAACTTCAATTTCATACTTTAATTTATTTATAAATTATTTATAAATAAAAAAGAAAGAAAGAAATATAAAGCTAAATTTCCTATCTACTGATCTGAGAACAAAATGCTAGCAAGGGAATAAGAATGTATATCAACATGTAGATTCAAAAGGAAGGGATAGTAAAGTTGTGATGGTATATAAATCCAAAGTACTATGTAATGATAGTGCATCTTTCTGTATAATAAGTGTAAATAATTAATTCCCAAAGTGTTTGTTGTATACATACATACATACAAGTATAGAAGCAGTAAATTGAAAGGGAATGCGTGTGTCAATACAAATGAAGCTGACATTAATCCTCAGAGTCAGAGTAAGGAGGGCAAGAGCCATCATCCACATTAGCCAGTGGATCATAAGAAGCCGAGCTCGGATCCGTGCACCCGGGGACTAGATCAAGATTGCACCGGTCCCCCTGTTCGTTAATCCGTTTCATTATTCATATCCATTTCGAGACAGAGAAAAAATCATCGATCGATTGGGAGAGAGAGAGAGAGACTTACTCCTTCCACTGTTAAGTTGCCAATCATGGCACATCTTGTGACTACTACATTTGTATCTGGGAAAATAGCTTCTTCACATGCACCTTCTTTACTCAGTTCCTCAGCTAGCCCCTAAATTGGATCATCATCCATAATTAATTATTCATCTAAACTACACAATCAATTTTATTTCAAAAATAAGGTGAATTTTGATTGATTACCTCAGTGAAAAATTCAGTTGGTTTGTTCCTCCAAGCTTTAGGGACTTGGAACTGTAGTCTGTAGGGCCCATCCCAATCAGTCCCATTTGTAAATGAGAATATCAAACTCAATGCTGCATAACAAAACTAACAATCTCAGGAAAAAAAAATTTACAATAAATTGTCAAATTCTATTACTCACTTCGTCCCCCATACTAGTGAGTTTCCCTATAAGGGACGTCCCTCAATTTAGTACGATGTACTAAAATAGAAAAATTCTTTCAACAAAATTACCTTCTTACATTAGATATTTTATAGTATTATTTACATTACTTTTATCTACTTTTTCCACTATCACCTATTTTTACCCTTTTTCTCTCCTACATTTTCTTACTTTTTACACAATCGTCTATTTTTTCTTAAGACTTGTGTCGTTTATCTGTTGACGATAATATGGAGGACGGAGGGAATATTAATTTGTGTTAATTAAGAGATTCATACATACCATGCTTTGGGATGCAAATTTGGATGGTGTAAAAAGCAGGGTCTGCTTTTCCTCTAAGTTTCTTGAGCATTGCTCTTGGCTCACCTCCACACATTATAGGCTGGTTGAAACCTCCTGCATAAATATATATATTATCCATTAATTAAACAGCAACAAGATTTATATAGAATTTTAATTTGTAAAGCTAGTCCAAGAATCACCATTAAAAGCAACTCCATATTCTTCATTAGGTACCAGATTTCTTGCAGCTGGATTGTAGAACAGCTTTAGTTTTTCTCCCTGTCAAATACAGCAACGTCGAACTTGAAACACGAGTATGTATATAACTCAAAGTACATAACTTTCGAGGGGGAGTTTAACATACTGCGGTAGGAGGCAAGCCGTTCATGGTTTTCCAATAGACCGGAGCTCTTCCCAGGTCGAATTCAGCCCACGAAGGAAGCACATATCTTGATATGCCGGAGACAAAAAATCCTTGAATTAGTACGACGAGCACTCCTTTTCCCACTAAAACAGCTCTACGGAAGCTAAGAACTTACTCTTTAACTTCCTCAGCAGGAGCCGCTACAGCAGTAGCAGCAGCAGCAACGACCTTCCCACTGATCCTGCTCGACTTTCTCTTGATCGGATCACTGATCCTCACCGGAGCGCCAAAGAATCGAACTCCTAATATTTTCAAGCATGATGAGATGAAGTTATTATTGCCTACTATCTGAACAAACACTGCAGCTATGTAAAACCTTTTACATCAGACTATATATCTTTCATTCTTAATCCTTTCTTCCACTCAGAGGAAATACAAAAACTTGATGAACACCACATTAGAGTTCCCTGAATAAAAAGTGATTTATTTTCTACTCCTAATGAGTAAATCATGATTAAAGCCAGCCATCTAGTGATTACACAACTGTATCAGATAAGAAGCAATTTGAAGGAAATACATACATAGCTTATTCCTCTTCATTTCTTGAAGTGAAAGACTAAAACTCAATTCATTAACTATCTAAGTTAATCAAATCAAACAAGAAATCCACCAACTTTAGAGCAATTGACTTAATGAGAAAGTGAAAAGGAACAAGCAAAACATGAATTCCACCTCACAAGCAAAAGAACTCCATACCATGTGATCTTGAAGCAACTACTCCACCAGAAGTAGATGCAATTTGCTTAGAAGAATTAAAGAGTGAAGCACTTGTAGTAGCTGCAGTGGCAGCCATTCTTGCAAGCTAGAGGTAGCAGAAGACTTGGGTTCACATAAAAGAAAGGATAGCATAATCTGAGAATTTAAAGGCAACCACCCATAGAGGAAAAAAAATCTCATAAACAAGAAAATGACAAACATGTGTGTTTGAAATATCTCCAAAGCTATAAAAACCCCAAAAATCACCATAGAAATAAAATAAAAAATAAAAAAACCTTGACTTCATCATCACAAGCATCTCACTATCTAAAATCTCTAAATTCAACCCTACCAAATCTTCCACCGCCTTATCACCTCTCCTTGCCACGTAGGTTATTCCCTTCTCCGTCCATATACACTTCGATAATATCAAGTTCCAATCCCCACCGTCAATTCTTGAAAAATAAAATTCAAAATTAACAAAATCCGAAATTCTTATATAAGCCTCAAACCCCACACAGACCCAAAACCAAGCCAAGAAAAATGGCTCTGTTAGTGCCACCACCGTCCAAGCCCAAAGCCTTCCAATTCCCAACTCTCCAAAGATTTAATCCCTCCAAAATCACACACAAACATCAAAACTCAATACATTTTGCATCAAACACAAGATCTTCACACAATTCCCTCCAAAATAGCTTCTTTTCCTCGAGAAAGGAGGCCAAGATCAAGAGGGAGAGGCCAATCGTGCGTGCGGCGTCGGTCCCACTATCTGGGCACGAAAAAGATTCAAACTTTGGAAGAATTCTGCTCTCTGATGTGGTGGTGAAGAGGAAGAGCAATGTTTTTAGTGTTAGAAAGTGGAATTCTTTGGATATTGCAATTGTTTGTGTGGTGGTGGCAATGCATTTGCTCTGTGTTTTAGCTCCTTTTACATTCAATTGGGCTGCCTTTGGTGTTGCTGCTGGGCTCTATTTCATCACTGGGCTTCTTGGAATCACTCTCTCTTTCCATAGAAATCTCTCCCATAGAAGTTTCAAGCTTCCCAAATGGCTTGAGTATTTCTTTGCATATTGTGGTTCTTTAGCCCTTCAGGTCTCTCTCTCTCTCTCTCTCTTACCCAATTTTCTGAAATTGTTGTAATGTGAAGGGTTGGGTTTTTGTATATAGGGGAATCCAATTGATTGGGTGAGCACACATAGATTCCACCATCAATTTTGTGACTCAGAAAAGGATCCTCACAGCCCTAATGAGGGATTCTGGTTCAGTCATATTAGTTGGCTCTTTGATACTCAGGATGTTGTTCAAAGGGTGAGTTCTGCTCTCTCTCTCTCTCTCTCTCTCTTCATATTTCTATACAATTAATTTTTATTTTTATTTTTATTTTCTTGATTCTTGTTTTTGAATATGTTAATTTGCAGTGTGGGGAGCCAAACAATGTTGGAGATTTAGAGAAGCAGCCATTTTATAAGTTTATGCAAAAGACTTATATTCTCCATTCTCTAGCACTTGGAGCTCTCCTCTATGCAATTGGTGGTTTCCCTTTCATTGTTTGGGGAATGGTAAGTCATTATAGTATTCAATAGTTGCATAATTCTACATTTTTTTTTTTATAACTTGCATAATTTTATATATTAAGCATGCATCAAATGTGATATGAGCTTTTCTTACTTTAAGAATATACCTACTCTAACTACCAAGAAATAGTTTTAATTTGTGACTAAAAAAAGAAATAGTATTAATTCGATTCCTTTATTTACTAGGGAGCTCTTTGTTTAACACCCCTTGCTCCATATCATTGTCCCATATGTTGAATTTATGTAATATTTTTTGTAATGGATTGTACAATCTATATGCAAGTAGTACTAGCTAGTTTCATTTCGTCCCACTTTATCAGGCATGTATGCTATTTTGGATCGTCATAGTCATGTTTCTTTAAATGGAAAGAACTGACCCTTATTTTTCAATGTGAATCTTTTACTTTTGATATTTAACACTTATGCGACAAAAAGAAACCTGATTAGTGAAGTGAGAAGGAACGGGTATTTTAACTATTCGGGATTGACATAAAACCACTTGTTTGTTTAGGTCGGCCATCACTAATATGCTTAATTGTGTGCTAGTGTGTGAACTATTTGAATTTGGACCACTTGTTTGATGCAGTTGGTAGTAGCCTGAAATAATAAGTGTGAAACTTAATTTGAACCATAGTTATCATAGTCCTAATCTCAAGTGGGACCCTATGTGAATTTTGGAGTGTAATAGTATCTCATTATACTTCAACTGTATTTTAGTATGAATTGGTCGAATAAAGACATCTTACCTTATATTAATTGATTTCATGCCCAACTAACAAGAACTAGTAATGTAATAAATTTGCAGGGTGTGAGGACTGTGTGGGTGTACCATATAACTTGGCTGGTTAATTCAGCTTGCCATGTCTGGGGTAGACAAGCTTGGAACACGGGCGACCTATCCCGGAATAATTGGTATTTTAATCTCCTCCTATTTGAAATATAAATACATGTTATACAGTGAAATATAAATACATGTTATACAGGTCAATCCACTCGGTTTTATGTCATCCATGCAAGATTGTTCGGCTATATAGTCTTGCCCAATTGGGTCTAACTTTTTTCACATCATTTTTTTTTTTTAACTTAACCCTTTTTTCTCGGTCTATTCAAGTCAATCCATCACTTTTTTGACCAGATGAGTTATAATGCTAATTAGACCGATCTTTTTCTTCGATCCACTTGGTCCAACATGTCGATTATAAGCCGGATTGACATAAATCATTCGTACAGAACACAAAATTCTAATTTCAAATCGGATTTTTTTTGTTCGAAGGTGGGTGGCAATGCTTGCATTTGGAGAGGGGTGGCATAACAATCACCATGCATTTGAATATTCAGCAAGACATGGGCTAGAGTGGTGGCAAATTGATATGACTTGGTATACAATTAGGGTTCTTGAAGCTCTTGGATTGGCAACTGATGTCAAGTTGCCTACATCTACACAAAAACAGAGGATGGCATTTACTAAATGAAGGGCTTTCAAATAAGCCTAATGTTTAGATATAGGACCTCATTTTCTTATCGTGTACTGATAATTTCCATAGCAGTAAATTTCTTGATACAAAATGTCTTATAGTTTGGTATTATTGTCAAAGAGGGGTTATGTACACCTAATCTCTATAGGGAAGTAAAAGCACTAAAAATGAGATTATGTATCCCTACTTTCATGTACCATCTGTGTACCAAATATCGAAGTCTAGTGATTTTATGTATTTTCTTTTCAACAATTTCAACGTATTATAATTTATGATATTTTTACAATTATTTTTTAAGGTTCACCCATCCATTTAAGGGTTTATTATTACTTTTAAGCATTTAAATTCAATTTTATTATGTAAAATAGGGTTGATAAATTGAAAGTTAGGATTGTTGTCACGTCAGAGCTGAACTTGAACTTGTAGCGTGGTTTCTTCTTCCCCGTATAATGCCTCTTGTCCTCCAACATTCTCTTAGCCGATTCAATAACATAGTCACGACAATAGTATGGATCGATATATAAGTGTTGATATATTAGCTAACTCTAAAGTATATACTCCCTCCGTCACACATCACGTGGCTTGTTTTATTTCGGCATTTGATTTTATGTGCACTTTTAAAAGGGAAAAGTAAGGGGTTCACGTTAAAAATTAAGGGTTAATTCTTTCTATTTTAAGAAACAAACCAATAAGAGTGAGACGTCCCGATTAGGGAAAAAAAAAAAAAAAAAAAAAAAAGTGAAGTGAAGTGTGACGGAGGGACTACTATATAGTACCACTCCGGTCCAGGCTTCTTGACTCATATTCCTTTTTGGTACGTCCCACACATATTGACTCATTTCCTTTTTTAGAAATAATTAGAGTATAATAAGTACAATTAGTAAACCCCTTATTACACTTAACATTCCATACTTAAATCTCATCCACTCATTTTTCTGCACGTAGTTCAATATAATTTAAATTTTGAAAGTTTAAATTATTATAACTTGCTCGTTTGTTATCGGATTTTTATGATTTTTATATCAAATTAAAGGTCTTGATACGATCTTTCATTTAAGATCAGACAAGAACATGTTTTTATGCATCTATGATGCTCTGTTTCTAAAATATGTCTAAATACATAAACCACATTACATTTCCCTACAAAATACACTTTATACACTAAACATTTTCGTCTTAGTTCCCGTGCAAAAAGCAAATGAGTCAATATGCGTGGTCCGGAGTGGTATTTGTTAAAAAAATTGGGTTGTATGTAAAACTCTACTAATAGAAATTTTTTTAGCAACAACACCTCTCCAAATAAAACTAAAACATAAAGAAGAAAAACAAAAAATAAAATAAAATAATTTTTAGAAGAATTGAAAAGGGAAATGGAAATGGTTTGCGAGGGCCGGCCCATTCCAAAAGGGGCCCATTTAGAAAGTAAGTTAGTTAATTGAGCTCTATATTAGTATTATATATATAGCGGTTAATCAATCATAAGATATAGATTCATTCCTTCGTTCATTTATTCATACTCATAGCTAACCAGTAACCGCTCTGATTCTAAGGAGGAGCTTGGTATGAGGTAATGCAATAGGGGTGGGAAAGGAATGGAGGTGGGAAAGGAATAGGCATGGGAAAGGAATGGAATGAATGATTCATTCCCTTGCTTGGTATGCACAAGTAATAACCAAAGTAATGCAATCAATTTTTTTTCTTTAACATTTTATGTGATAAATTAAATTATATTTTTGTATTTAAATCATACAACTATACTATTTAATATTGATGAGATAGAAGAAAACTAGAAAGAGAAAGTAATAAAAGATAATTTTTAGAGAGAGAAAACGATGATTAAAAAAATTATAGAGAGAAAGCGACGATAATGAAAGTTTTAGAGAGAGAAAGAAAATTTTAGGAGAAAAAGTGACGAAAGTGAAAATTTTTAGAGAGAGAAAGTTAAAAATTTAGAGAGACAAAAAAAAAAATTTAGGGAGACAAAATGACGAAAATTAAATTTTTTAGTGAGAGAAAGTGACGAAAATTAAATTTTTTTAGAGAGAGAAAGAGACGAAAATTAAATTTTTTAGAGAGAGAAAGTGATGAGAAAATTTTTAGAGTGAGAAAGTGACGGGGTGAGAAATTTTTAAGAAAGAGAAAGTGGTGAGATATATAAAATTTAGAGAGAGAAAATGATGATGGGAAAAATTTAGAGATAGAAAATGATAACGCAATATACTTATATATTTGAAAAAAAAAATATTGAGATAAATTTAATTGTCTATAAATAAATTAAATAATATTTGTTAAAATAAAAATCACATATAAAAAATGTTGGGAATAACTATAACCATGAAAATCTAAGTAATGCATATTCTCATGGATGTGGGAATAGTCATTCCCTTGGGAATGTGTATTCCCGACAAAAAAATCGAACCAAGCGGGGTAATTAAAAAAAAAGGTAGGAATGACTATTCCATTCCCACCTCCATTACCTCATACCAAGCACCTCCTGAGAAAATGGAGAAGAACAAGATGCCACCGTCGACGTCAGAAGCTCCTCCAATCGAAGGCGGCGGAGCGGAAAAGCAAGAATCACAGCCGGTTTCTACTTCTAGTGAGAGAAAATCAAGCCAAGAACCATCGGAGCCTTTGCCGGAGTTGCTTTTCTTGTTCGAGAAGAAGATCGACGGCGCCGCCGATCTGAAGCAACTGGCGATCGAATTCTGCAGCGGCAGTTTGAAGATGGCCCTCGGGAAGAAAACACTAGACAACATTAAGGTTTACACCACCGATCTCTGGGGAACATATTACACGCTGAGTTTCGCGCAGCTCGGTGGTCGAGGAGGAAGATACACCATCCGCCCATGGGAGAATATCGTGGCTGGAAACAGAGTCGAGGAAGAAGATTTTGTAACAGGAATCGGCGCAATCATCCATGACGGCCATATCAGCCTGCAGCTCAATCTCTTGAAGAAGAATGCTGCATTGGGTCATCCAATAACGCCGTCGGAGGATTGGTTCGCGGAAGCGTTTCTGTTATTCGAGAAGAAGCTGGAGAATGAAGATGTTCATCAAGTCTTGAACTCCAAATTAGTGATCCGTAGTTGCAAGGATGTGGTGAAGCAGGCTATTGATCAGTGGCTTAACGATGAGGTGTTAATGGCTTTTCTTTCGGTTACCGCCCTTGATCCAATTGGGGAAACGTACACTCTGAAGCTGTCGAGGAATGTAAGTACTACACAAGGATGGGGGGTGTACAGTTCATGATGGATGGGAGCATGTGGTTTCTAACAATGGATTGGGGATTGGGGATAGGGTTTGGTGCGGGAGAAAGTTCCTTCCAGACGGTTCGATTGATATGAAGATCGATGTCGATAGACACTTGGAATAACACTTGGAATAGAGGATAAGTTCAACGTCCTAGTGAGAAAGAATATGCAGTGATCACCGATGAGAAAGAAATAGATAAAAGTGCATGGCTTGTGTGTTTTTCCTCTTTTTTTTTGTTGTTGTTTGGGGGGGGATGGGTTGAGATTCGGTTCATATTCATGTTAGGTGTTGGATGATTGTGAGATTCTGGGCAGTGAACTTTTGTCATGAGTATATGAGGTTTCTTGTGTCTCAGTTTGAGTAGTGCAGTCCTTGGTTGTGTGCATGAGAGTTGTAGTCAAGAACAAAGGAAATTTTGAATGGAAATGAAAATGAGGAGTTGCATGCATCAACTATCAACTGTGTACAATATATGTCTCATGGGTTTTTTTTAGCTTTTTAATTACTTCATTCTATGTTTCAACGGACGTGGGACGTTTCTGAAATGCAAACTCGTCCTCCAAAAAAAAAATGAATTAAGTAAATAATACTCTCTCCACCTTGTGCATCCTTGTTGCATTGAAAATATATATACTACGACAACTAGGTAAAAAAATAAGTCGAAAAAATAAAATAAAATCACAAAACTCTGTAAAAAAAATTGTTGAAAAGATATGGTAATGTTATAACAATAGTCAATATAGAGATCATAATATCTCAAAAAAAAAAAAAAAAAAAAACCTACAGATTTTAATGTGGACCTAGTGGTGGCTCTGCCAAATTATGCATTAAAGGCCCAAATTGTTAATGGGCATTACCTAATGTTAGGTCCACTAAAATTTGAATTTGCTTTTTAATAAATTTCTTTTTTCATTTTCTCTAGGAAATAATATATCGCAATTTCTAATATTACTATATTATTCTCTATGCTCCACCAATTTGTAGCCGTTTTCTTTTTTTCTTTTTTTTGTTTGTTTGTTTAATTATCACTTATGGCTCGACTTTTGCAACTGTAGTTACTTTATAATTCGACCTTCTAAAAAATATAAATATGACCTGAACTTTGTTCTTTTTTATAATTATGGCCTAACTTTTAAAAAAATACAAAAATTGCCTGAACTTTGTTCTTTTCTGCACTTGTGGCCCGAGAACAATTTTCAGGTAATTGAAGGTTGACTAGGCTCGCCTGAATCCTATGCAAATAATATGTTTGTTAAGTTAAGAAAAAACAAAAAAAGACTTTGTTTATCTCGTCGAGCTTGCCTTCCTAAATTTTGCTTTTGAAAAACTAAGGTAAATATACAAATAACAGATATCAATATCAAGTAAAAGAAGTGGATTAATACTCGGCTGAAAATAATATGCAAATAGCAACTACAAAATAAAAGTAAGAATAAAAGTTTTTCATTTACTTTTGATATCTTAAAGTTGATCATGGAAGAAAACGTAATAGGACAAAAACATTAACGCTAATTTTTTAAAATTTCTTCATCCTTAATCATAAATTGATTATGCCCTAAAGACCTCTTCATTGATTTTGCTATTTACTTTATTCCAATAGAAAGTTGTAACAAAAGGATTTACATCTTGCCATTGTACACTTCAAATCTATCTACATACAACTTTTTTCAATATTACACAACTCCATAAAAATTAATATCTTCACCAGTACATCTGTATTAGTAGATCTTACTTCGATGAACGAAAAATTCCTTTGTGCAGTGAAATATTGGATTCGGTAAACTATTTCAGTTATGTGGTCAGTAGCCGACATCGGATTGCTCGAGCATCTCGTCGTGGTGGTGATGGTGGGAGGGAAAGACGGAGGAAGGGAATGGAAGCTATGAAAATGGAGAGGAAGGTTTTTGATGGATTACTTGGCAGTGTAGCGGCTAAGGTTTATCCCGTTGTCTAATGGTGTTTGTTTGAAATATTTCGTAATTTATGATATAAAGTTTCTACACAATAATAATTCGTTTATTTATTTATTAACCTAACGGAAAAGTTAACTCTCCGTTAAATAAGGATTTATTGAAATAAAATTTTAAAGTAGAAGGATTTATTAAAATAAAATATTGTACAAGGACTTAATGAAATAAAAATTAGAAGTATAGAAGTTCGAAGATGTGTTTTGCCTATATGTAAATAAAACCGTCTACAGTAGCTACCGGAAAATTCAATTCTACCTATATTCTAATTCAGATTTATTCCCCTACAAGGAGAATAATTTCATTTGTAATAACCATTGTATCAATGTTTTAAAAACAGAACCGGAGGTCAAACCGGTGAGGTCTTCGGTTCATGGTTTTTTAGGTTGAACTGTGATTCAACCGGTCAAAATCGAGAATAACCGGAAAAAACCACGAACCGAAATTATGAACGGTTCATGGTTCAACCGATTTAACCGGCGGTTCAGTTCGATTTTTAAAACACTGCATTGTATCTTTTCTCAAGCATGTTATCTTAATGTGTACTCCCTCCGTCTCCTAACAAGTGTCCCGAGTTATCGGAAATTTTGTCCATAAGTAAGTGTCCAATTTCATAATTCAATTAGAATGTATGTCAAAGTAACGTATTTGCCCCTATAATTATTTTAATTATTTTATTTTTTTTCCCTTCAATTATCTATGTAATGATTGAGAGTGTGTATGGTAAATTTGTCCCTTCCCTTGATTTGTGCAAAATGTTAGTTTAAGATAAGACACTTATAAAAAAGACAAAGCACTTTCAAAAAAAAAAAAAGACAAAGGGAGTATGTTTATAGGGTAATATTTTTCAATACCCCTTTTCAAAACCTTCATGTACAAAATACCCCTTCTATAAAAACAATGCACAAAATACCCTTTAACCTATAATGCCCCTTATCCTTGTCTACTTGCAACCCCAATATTGCTATGGACAAGAATTTCCTTGGTTTAAAGTATTTATCCATCGAATAATTAGTAAAAATGGGATGAGAATCTCGTTTTCGCCAATTATGATCCAACGCTTCTAATATGGTATCAGAGCCCTAGGTTTATTATGGGAATTATATTTATTTATTATATATTTGACTATTTACTAACGGAGGAGACACCAAGTTAAAATGGATCGACCGGACTATTGTCCGAGTTGCGAGTGTTACAGAGAATATCTCCAATTTTTGGGGAATCGAAAGGCGTATGAACTTTCTCAATTAAGAGAAAGCGAAAGAATTCTCCGAGACGTTCGAGAGTATGCCACTCCCGATCAAATCCGGACCGGAGAAGGGGTCGTGCAGAGTTTCTTAGACCGCCTCTGGATAAATTTTTATCTTGAAGGATGTCTAAGGCGAGCTATGAGGAGATTTCATCAAACTCATACTCATCCAAGATGACGGAGTCAACCGGAGGAGTTGGCCCTAATTTCCTAGAGATTGAACCCGATTCATCAAAAATCTCTAAGGATTTAAGGGAGATCCAGAAGACGGTACAAAATTACGGCAACTGCCAGTACGGAGTACCACAACAAGTTGAAAAGATATCTTCTCAACAAGATGAAATCCTTAACATCTTGAAAGATATCCAACAACAAGTGGAGAAATTGGAACAACCCCGTTCCAGTTCCTTTAAAAGAAATTTCGTCTTTAAAGGCGAATCAAGCAGTCCCCAGACGGTACTGCCCATTAAGGATCCTGACCTGAAGGATCCAAAACAAGAGTTCATAAACAAACTGATTCGAGATGTCAAATCTTGAAAGGATCGGTTTGGAAGATCTACAGGAGTTGGCAGAATCATTTGCTGACCTCAGAATGGTGGATCTAAAGGTGAACGAAAGAGAACCGGAGCAAAAGCCATTTGTGGAAGCCGGATCTTCGTTCCATGAGCGGTTTGAGGATCAGAGTTATGAAGCTCACAGAATCAACCTGCGGAATTCAAGGTGGAAGCCCTCCGAAAAACAGGACACTCCTGTAGGAAAGGCAACAATGGAACCCATCCATCCATATGGAATTCATCTCAACCTCGACGATGTCAACTTCAACGAGAGAGAGGAAGCCATCGAGGAATGGAAAAATTCCATGACTATTGCAGCAGCCACTCTTGATATGAGTCAAGATAACTTTGCAAAGACTCTCGAGGTAAGCCTCGTGGGTGTGGTCAGGATTGCTTGGGAAGGAATGAGCCAAGCTACAAGAGACAAGTGCCTAAAGGGAGACTATCAAAACATGGCTCCTTCCATGGCGGACGTCATGAAACATCATTTCCTAGGGGAAGGATACTTCAAGGGATATGATGAAGAGAAAAAGAAGAAATACTTATTGGCGTTCTACAATCTGAGGCTCGTGGTCTTGGAGCAAAAGACGCTCAACAAGTTCTTAAAGCTCTTCACCTTATATCAACATCAATCTAGGATTGATGAAGAAAAGGCCAGGGAAATTTTCTTCCTAAAATTTCCAAGCCCTTGGAGAGAAATGCTTATTCGTGGATATACCCCAGGTGTCCATGACAGCGTTGCTAAAAGGATGTCCTATGTGCATGCCAAGTTGATGGAATGGTGTCAACAAGCTACTGCACAGAAGAACGTGAAGAAGTTGAGGAGGATGAACAAAACCACCCTCAACTGTGAAGGCAGTGATCTACCAACGGTCATTGGAGAAGAACCTTCGGTGAAACGAAGGTATAAGAAGAATAGGTTTCAACCTTATTCAAAAGAAGGAAAATCCAGGAGAAAATCTTGGAAGCCAAGAACTATGTGTTCCAGACAGAAGGCCGGATCATATAAGTATGGACAGAGAAGCGGTCCATCCAGGAGCAGATTTCAACCCAGAAAAACGGACCAGAAGACGGACCAGTCTCGGGGAAAATTTGCAGGCAAGAAAACTTTCAGAAAAGCTCATGCTAGAGCCAATGAAAGTTTCAAAGATTGCAACTGCTGGACGTGCGGTGCACTGGGGCATATCTCAACCAATTGCCCAGAGAACAGGAGGATGAATAGATTCGAGTCAACACCCGACATTGAAGACGCGATCTATTTCAAGGATCTGATACAAGTTTATCAGTTCGAGGATATACCCTCTGATGAGAGTATATATGAAGCCGAAGAGGACTTCTACAATGAAGATTCTGATGGATCCAGTGATTCAGAATCCAACTGAAGAAGAGATGCATCATCAGGAATGTGAAGATAGAACCGGATATTCTAGCCGGACGATTATCTCACAAAGCCAGATTGATAAGATCATGAAGAAGAACCTGAGTATACAAAGATATCAGGGTTTTTCAGCAGGAAGCATAGACCAAGTTCTAAGGAACTTCAGTCTAAAGAGTCGAAAGCACCATATTGTCTATGGAATCACGAGACGAGAAATGGCGCTTCCAATCGAGCTCACAGGGAATCAAGTGGAGATGCAGTTGATTCCAACAAGTGATATCCGGGAAGATCTATCAAAGATGAAACCGGAGGTTGCGGAAAAGATGAATTGGATCCATATCGGAGCAATTCAACTCGTGCTTAAATCAGCCTTGTTCGTAGGAGTCGATTCACCAATCGATATTGCCATATGCGACAGGCGAGTACGAAACTTGCAAGATTCGGTGATGGGAACCATCGCAGGAAACCTATGTGCTGGACAAGTGGTGGGGATTATCTATCCAAAGATTGCTTACAATCTTAACGACACCAGTTTCAGCAAAGCCCTGACGTTGTATCAGGACTTCAAAAGAAAGGATTTGGTGGAAGAGGGGAATAGACCTTATTCCATCACATATCAGGTATCATATGCGCTTTCCAACTCTCATCATACCGAGTTGTTCTTGGGAAAGCAATTCATTGAGATACCAGATATCTTCAAGAAGGTGACAACGGCAATTTGTCCCGATAGAGTTGAGATTCCACGACTGAGAGACGTGGATATCCAAATTCAAGACAGGGTAGTCATAAGACATGATCAAAGTCTTAGATTACATTCTGGAAGACTATCATTCCAGGGAGATAGGATCACTTCTCAACCTTTGGGAAGGAACCTGAGTCTGAGACAACCTGCCCAACCAAGGTTGTTGGACTTCAACAAGACGGTTATTACCATCAAATGTCCAGAAGGATGGAGAGGAGTAACCACCAGATTTGATACTACAAGATGGGAAAATAATTTTCCTTGTAATATCTTGTATTATCTGGAACAACCGGAGATCCATCACTACAAAGCCATGATCGAGATGGGTGGATGGAAGGTTGAAGTTAAAGGCCGAGCGGGGAGAGAAGAGAATATTCTTATCCTTGGTCTAGATTTCCTCGAGAAATACAAGCCCTGGAGAAGCAGGGAAGGAGGAATGGAGATCACGATCAATGAGAAAAAACTATTGATCGAATGACAAGTCCATTCTCAATATACATTCCTATTGGAGTGTTATATGAGAAATATAAGGCAGAGTATTTTGCTGCCTATATTGATTCAGGTGCATGAATATGTACAGCAAGACGTGAAATCTTCCCAGCAGAAATAGAGGAAGAACTACCACGGATTGCAGGACGGGATTTCTCCAAAAGGGTCCTGATTCTATCAAAAGGAATCAAGGCTGTGGAAATCTTGATTGGAGGAGCAGGATAGACGCCTTGGTATAAGGTTAAAACCCCTCCAATTTATTTTCATGATACCGGTGCAGATATCTTGCTCGGTAACAATTTCTTGCAGATGTTCAAAAGATATATGCAGGATAATGAGAGGCAACGATTAGTGTTCACAACGCAGTGTGATCACAAAATCATTGTTCAGAGAATGAGAGGAGCATTTAATCGACAAATGCCAATCAATTTTCGCAGCAAGCGTGGTGATGAAGGACTACTTCGGAACCCGAAAATGCAGGACCAGCGACGATTCAACGAAGCGTTGTTGGATTATAGGGTCAAAGGGAAACTTAGCAAGAACGATGAGGAAAATGTTGCTAAGATCCAGATCCTAAAGGTATCTTTAATTTGTAAAGATATAGAAACTGATACGCAGGTATCATTGGAAGATGTCAAAAGGAAAATTGTACGTTGTTACAATGAGAATCCTTTGGCATGGTGGGAGAAGAATCAACTCAGAGCAACCTTGAAGGTCAAACCTGACAAGGTTCACGAGTTTGTTCGATACAGGCCAATCTTGATGAATATCAGAGATCAAGAGGACATGAAAGGCATCATCAAGGAACACCTTGACATGAAGCTGATCGAACCAGGAAACTCACCATACAGTAGCCCAGGCTTCTTGGTAAGGAATCATGGTGAGATTAAAAGAAATAAACCTCGACTTGTTATTAATTACAAAGGTATTAATGACATTTTGGAATTCGATGGTTATTTCATACCAAGTAGAGAACACCTTATTAACTGCATAAGAAATGCAAAGGTTTTCTCAAAGTTTGATTGCAAGTCAGGTTTCTACCAGATTCGCATGGAAGAAGGGAGTAAGAAGTTCACAGCTTTTTCTACTCCACAAGGACATTACGTTTGGAACGTGATGCCAATGGGGTTAGCTAATGCACCCCAGATTTTTCAGAGGAAGATGGATAATTTATTTAAAGATTATTCATCATTTATGTTCGTTTATATTGATGACATTCTTATAACGTCAAAAGATATGAATGAACACAATAAACATCTTGAGATCTTTGCAGATGTTTGTTACAGAGAAGGGCTAGTACTGTCTGAGAAAAAGGCAGTTATAGCAACCCGGAAAATGGAATTTCTGGGAATCGAGATCGATGAGACGGGGATTATTTTGCAGGATCATATCGTGCAAAAAGTGAAAGATTTCCCGGAAGATCTCAAGGAGAAGAAGCAACTTCAAAGCTTCTTAGGAGTTGTTAATTTTGCAGGAGCATTTATTAAGAATCTTGCAAAATACAGGAAGGTCTTTAGTCCACTTCTAAAGAAGGATGTTCCATTCATTTGGACTGAAGAACACAAAGAAGGAATGAGAGTATTGAAAGGAGTATGTGGGAACCTCCCCAAACTTTCAATGCCACAGGACGAAGATGATTTAGTCCTGTATACCGATGCAAGTGATCATTGGTGGGCAGCAGTCCTTACAAAGATCACGCCAAATGGAGAAGAACCATGCAGATACTGTAGTGGTTTGTTCCAAGCAAATGAGGCCATCAGATGGCACATTAACGAGAAGGAATTCTTTGCAGTTCGAAAGGCGTTTAAAAAATGGCCTTTATTTTTATTAGCAAAGAAATTTACTTTGAAAGTCGATAACACACAGGTTAAGGCTTTCTTAAAAAACAAGATAGAATCTAAACCTGAAAAGGCTAGATTACTAAGATGGCAAGCTGAATGTCAATATTTTGTTTTTGACATTGTTATTGTGAAATCTCATGGGAATGTTCTTGCAGATTTCTTGACAAGAGATGGAGCCAACTGAATGTAGCTCTATCATGATTGCCCAGAAGCATCTCCGAGAGAACCTCGAGATGTTATCAAAAGAATGGGACGAGTGTGTCTTGAGGGCTGAACAAGCCGGAAAGATACAAGCTGTCGATAAGACGAAAGTCACCGACAGAATACAAGCTTGCAGGATGGCACAAACCCAGTGCTGGAATGCAGTACAAGCGCCACTCCTTCGGGCGTCCTCTAAGGAAAAAGAAGTGATTCGGTTGCCAGCCCCTATAACGGCAGCAGAGGATTCAAATACCTCTAGCACAAGTGATACGATCCTTGGTGAGAATCGTAGAATTCACTCACGCGGAAGACTGAAACTAATTAACGATGGAAATCCCAATACGTCAATGGACTAAACCCTCCTAAGTACTATAGATAAACCGAAGTCTCTATAACCCAAAGAAACGGTCGCCAAGCCACACGGGGACGATGAATGACACACAACGAGGTTTGATTTACTCGCTGATTCGCCGGATAATGAATTCGTCTTGGAATAATCAAGAGGAATTCGAAGAACTCTCAAGAGAGAATAAACTCACAATAATATTAATCAATAATCTGTCCAATTTTCGTCCACAAAGACCCCCTTATATAGAGAGGCAAATAAAACCATCTAAACCTAATCTAACTAGGAAATAACTGACCTAAAGTCAAAGGCATGGCCCAACCCATTAACCAACATGATAAAAACCCAAAAACAAGTCTTTTAAGGCCCAAAAACGTGGCCTGAACCAAAACATACGAAAATTAAAACTAAAATAAAGTCTTCAATCTTCATCCCATATCATCTATAATTCTGGGCCTCCGGGCTTCGAACCATGACTTACGGGCTCCATCATTCCCCTCCTCTTGAAGAGGATTTGTCCTCAAATCCTGGCCGTCTCCTACGGCAAAAGGAAAGAAATTTTGTTTCTTGATCTCTTCACATATCTCCAACTCATTCAGTCCTTCGAACTCGATTTGATGTTCACTTCCTTTAATTGATAATACGCCATGAAATGTATCTTTGGAAGAAACATCATCGAATGCCTGCACAAATGAATAAGTAGAAGAAAATAGACAATCAAGATCATTAATGGACGAAACATTCGCCTTCTTCCACTTTGCCTCCATGGAGTTCTCCTCATTCACTATCCACTCCAAAGCACTACTCTGATCAAGTAGAGACTCATGCATCAATCCATACTCGTTTGTCTCTAATTTCTCTTCCTTGGACTTCACCATCTCCACCTCCTTTGACAGTTGCAATTGATCATCCTCATCCACTTGCGTTGGAGTAAGAGAAACAAACGACACTTCATCCTCGACATGAATGATGTTCTCTTGCTGCTCTCCATCACACTCCTCATTTTGCACACTCTGATCAATATCATCAAATAAACTAAGAAGTGGTCCAGGAGGTGCTTCGATTTCTTCTACCTCCTCATTCAGTTTTTCCACATCATCTCGAACCGGAGTGAACGTACTCTTAGCATCTGACCTTGGCTTCACAAATGGACGTGTGTACTCCTTCGGCTGCTCTTCTTTCTCCCAAAAGCTTCTCTTCAAATATGAAACAGTACTAGCTTGGGACTGCCTCCAACTATTTTGATTCCCACGATAGAATTGGAAAGGTGCAAAATGTTTCCTCATCTCCGCCTTCATCTCTTTCCAAGTCATGATTGGCTCCACTCCATTCCTTCTTCTACTCTTAGCCAATCGATCCCACCAAGTTAGAGCATAGTCCGATAACAACCTGGATGCCAAGTTCACCTTCTTGAACTCAGAATAGTTATGATGACAAAAAGTTATCTCCATATTTCTCTCCCATTGAAGATACAACTCTGGATCATATTTCCCTTGAAAGTAGGTAATGTCCACTTCTTCGTCCTCACCAAGATGACCACGTTGGTTGTATTGTCGGACTTTTTCTTTGTAACGACCTCCACTCTTCGAACAAATTAACACCGACTCAGACCTCATCTCCTCGCCCCATTGTTTCACCATCGCCTCTATCATGGATTTCGTTTGTGAATCAAGCTCTTCATCCGACATACCTGCAAAAGGTTAGTAAAATAGGATCCTCACAACCTCACAAGCACTCGTGTATCACTCAAAGATAATTCACTCAACACTCGTGTATCACTCAATATGATGGCTTTTACCCTCTTTTAATCTCACCTCTCCTGCCTTTTTCCACTCAATTCTCTCTTAAGAGGCTCAAATTCCCTTAATCTACCACAGAAATCACTATTAACGAACCAAGAGTACTGAAAGTAGGAAGACAAGATGACTGAACTAAGAAACCCTAAATCGAAAGACACGAAAAATTTACCGAAAACTTCGACGGACGATTTGACCCTTTAAACGACCTTTTTTGGCAAAAATAACAAACCGATTCTGACGTAGTCAGAACCACCGTATAGAACTTTTCAAGAGCTTTCCGAAAAGGTATTATGGAGCAAAATCGGAGTTCGTATGCAAAAGTTATGGCCGTTTTAGTGTTGGCCGACGAAAAAGACGAGAAAAAGACGAAAACTCATAGAAACGAATACACAACTGATATCCCAATGAAGAAACACGCTAGAACCAACCCAGAAAGCACAATGACACACTAGGGCTTTGAATATATCCTTTTTTTTTTTTTTTTTTTTGATCGAATTTTTTTTTTTTTTTTTCGAAACTTTTTTTTTTTTTTTTTTTTATCGAAACTTTTGCCCCTAATATGTCACGACAACGTGTAGAAGAGACACTCTAAAACGTGTTATAGTTATGGGATATATATATATTCTGATTAAGTTTCCTATTCTTATAAGGAAAGAAATCTTCTACTCCTTAATGACCAAGAAAACAACTTTGACTGAGTATCAAAACGAATCTGAATACTTGACACGAAAGAAAAAGCTACAAAGAAACGGATTTTGACGACTCTATGAACACAGAACACAGATACGATTTTTTTTTTTTGACACAGAACGACTCGAACGAATGAAGAACAGAACGAGACACGAAGAGACGACACGAACAGAAAGCAACAAAAAATACGAAATTCAAGACGAAAAAAGGATGATAGAACCTGGATGACGTAAGCCTGGCTCTGGTGCCAAATGATACGATCCTAGTCGAGCAAAAGATGCCGACGAAGATACGTAGCCCAGAATCGGAAGCCATAGATTAAAAAAAATAAACGAACGATGGATTAAATGAACCTCTAACACCTTTGAAACTAACCCTCCAAATTGAAAAGGTGAGAAACTCCCTAAACCCCAAGGAGACAGTTGCCTCAACAACATTAGTCTGATTCATAAATCGAATCGAACGAATCTAAGATAAATAAACAAGGATAAAGATAAGATGGAAAATCCCAATACATCTACGGACTAAACCCCCCTAAGTACTATAGATAAGCCGAAACCTCTATAACCCAAAGAGATGGTCGCCAAGCCACACGGGGACGATGAATGACACACAAACGAGGGTGATGAACTCGATTGATTCGCCGATAAAAAATACCTCTATGAACTAAGAAATCCATAGGATACACAAAGGAGATAAAATCTCACATTTTAATTGATAATCAAATATTTTAGGCTTATTTTCGTCACCCCTATTTAGGCCTTATTTATAGGCTTCAAAAAGTCCTAATTACACAAGAAAACTAGTTAAAAATCTATCCTAAGATATACCAAATCAAATCCTAATCTAAAAAGGAATAAAATCTCCAAAATAATGCTTAAAATAACCCTATCAACTAGATATCTAAATAAAAACGAAAATTACATAAAATAAAATCTATAAAATAATATCTTCAAGCTTTATCCCATAAAATCTTCAAATCTCGATCTAAAAGCTTGATATCTCGAACCACGGGCTGCATCAACAAGTCCTAAGTTGGTGGTATCTACAGATCCATCGGCCCAAGGAAAGGATGAGATTCAGGTGTCCAAACCTGGATTATCATGTCAACCCAGCACCTCTGGGGTTAAAGAGGGAGAGATCAATCTTAGGCCAATGACTGGCAAATCTAAGGTTGATACTAACCAAGTTATTCAAGTTTCTCCATTTTGGCAGGTATATCAAGCTAGCTGGGAGAAGCTTCTTACAAGAAGGGGATTGAATCCAAACCATTGTATTATTGATGGTTCAGGAAAATATCCCAGGGTGTGGATGAAGCCAGGTGCAAATCCACATGATGTCAAGCAATGGTATGATTTTGGAGCTCTTGCTTCAGTTTCAACCATATCACCGGCGTTCGCAGAAATCAAGAATCTACCCAGGTGGATTCAAGAAGCTGTGTACGATTCATGGGCTAACAACGATCAACTTAGCCGCGGTGATGTTCTGGAGTTATACTTTATAAGTGCAGCTCCTGAACCGGCAGGAAAAGGGAATCACGAGGCCTTCCACTACATAAGGCTAAGGAGACCCGACGAGAGAGCCTTAAACAGTGTTAAGGCAATTGATGGAGATGCTCCACTCGTCTCCACCATCTCAGAAGATGAAATCTTAACGCGACGAGCTTGGGGTTTATGGGTCTGTCTCACAGAGATGGACAAAGTCAAATACCAGTTCAAATTTTATCAGAACTCGGTAAACGGATCTTTCCTGTTAAACACTATAACAGGAAAAACCACAAGATTCGCAGAGGAAGCTTTCGAGAGAAAAAGGACTCTGCTATGGGAAAACAAGCTGGTGGTGAGCAAAGAGACTCATCGCAAATATTGCAACATGGCTCATTTCGGTCATTGGGATGAACGCATTTGTTCATCATGCCAAAACCAGAAGGAGCTGGAGTTCGGGAAAGGATTCAGGCCTAGAGCAGGTCGAGCCCGAGCCACCGACAAGAAGGAGTCCCCTGCGGTTCCAGACAAACGAACGCCAAGGGCCCCGGGGAAAGACTTTCCCAACAAAAGATAGTGGAGTCATGTGACTCTACTCAACAGGAGCCCCACTCAAAAAGAAGACGACAAGAGTGGGTTGCAGGAGAGTGACATTCCACCAACAATTTCGGTGGAATTCAAAAATGGAGGTCCCAGACTCCATTCATTAAGTTGCATTATCAACACCTTTCGGTGGAGATAATGACAGATCAACCTCACCGGATGAATTATTATAACTTTCGGTGGATTGATTAATAAACTGGCCCTCACCACTACCGAAATTTGCGGTGAAGGAGGAAGATGCCAACGACTTTAGCATCCGAGGCAATAATGCAGGATTTGGTAGATGCAATTCAGCATCTATATAAAGAGAAGAATGAAGGAGGAGAAGATCATCGAACATTTTCTTCAGCTTCTTCAAAATAAATTCTGTAATAGTTTTTAAGTTTTCTTTTGCATGAGTGTTTCCATTTCCGCTACCATAGGTAGCTAAACAAGTTTGTCTCCTCCCAAAAGGAGATAATCATATGTAATATCTATTTATAATTCCCTAAATAAAATTTTGGGCTTCTGCTCATCACCTGTCGCCAAATTTTAATTCTTGTATTTACCAACAAAATACTCTACGCCCCGGGTAGAAAACGAACGAGGGCTGTGCTGTTTGCTGCTGAAGGAATTCGTGGCTGGAACCATCCGGTGCTCCGCGTGGTTGGAATGCGTTTGCCGTAAAACCCAGACGGATAGGACCCGGCAGCAACTCGGTCAAAAGGTATGAAGTTGGTATTTTACAAAAATTTTAATTTTACGGAAGAGTGATGGGCCTGATGAAATTTTGCATGGCGGGAGTGGAAATATACAAAACTAAGAGAAATTCATTGTATAAAGGGCATTAATGACATTTCAATTTATAAAGGGGTAGTTTATACATGCTTTTATGTTGAGGGGTATTTTGTGTATGAATGAATTGAATAAGGGTATTGAAATTTTCTACCCATGTTTATATTTGCATATTTGACAAACAAATAAAATTCAGAAAACTCAAATCTCGTCACTTTCACATATTATACTAGTTACGTTCTATTTTAATTGTCTTTATTTTTTATTTTTATTGGGATGCACATTTAAGGGGGCTAATTTTTAGAACAATTCAAAACCTTCGTAGCGCGACTTTTAAATTTCCTGATAATGATCTTAAAATAAATTATACTCATATAAAATTTATTATCTCTTTCAACATTAGTTGTTGTTCTTCTCTATAGATAATTAGCACGGAACAGAGTTGCTACTCTATGAAAATTGTTTTTTTCTTGTAAGCTCCCTAGCTAGGAGTTTTTTTTATTGATTTATTTATATTATTTTTAGTTTTATATCGGTGTTGTAATTTCTAAACTTTGGTAACTAAATATTCCAAACGTATTTGATTTCAGCTTATTGTTTCCTTTTTCTAGATTATAAAAAGAAAAAGCATTCTAATAAACGAGTTAGGAACTAAAAGAAATTACATAATTATCAAATTTAGCAAATGTTATTACTATAATTTTAACTACTATAAAGTTTGCAATGATTATCCATTTATCTTCTATCAAAACAAAAAAATAAGATGTGAATTTTATGTACGGAAATATACCTCCTCGAGCAACGAGTTGTTTTCCACTAATACTAATAATGAAGCAAGCTTAATTGGTAGTACTAGCTTTTTGAATAGCACACGAATTATTAGATTATTCATTACTTAATTAGGAGTAGTGATTTACAAGGAAAAGTTGATAAGAATAACTCCAACATTTCGAATTTCAAGGCCAAAAGTGGAAATTGAGTGTTTTACAAATTTTCAAAAGTTTTTTTTTTAATATTTTTTTATCTTTATTTTTGAATGAGTAAGAACTCGAGAGGGAGCAAAAATGAAGCATTATGATTATGATTATGAAATCTATGGTTGTTGATTTCAATTACTAATTTTAAAATTTTTTTATTATTTGAATTAAACAAAACTAAATAATTTAGCAAACTCAATGAATCACTGAAATTTTAATTTTTAATTTTTAACTCTATCCCACTTCGTTCAATAGTCATATATAATATATTGGGACGTCACGTTTCAATAGTTTTGTTTCTTATAATCGAAAGAATTAACCATTACATTTTCATTGCTTTTCACTTTTAAAATGCTATATTTGAAATCTCTTATCGAAAAGAAACAAGACTATTAAGTGGGGCGAAGAGAAAGTTAAGTAATTCATATGACTTACTGCTAATCGAATTCTCCCTTAATTTTCGTGTTAGGAAGAAATTGTCACCTTATTTATTAATTAATGAGATGAAATTAAAATATTATTGTATATGAAAGGAGACATCAAAACATTGAAGAACCGTATCGGATCTTAGGTCTCGAATTTGAAACTCCCTTTGTGCGACCTTTAAAATTTTTGTTGTAAAATTTCCGTTGATTAGCATATAATTGATTTAAATAAATACCCGAAAGGCTAAAGAGTTTTAAATTTAATCAAATGGTCCCTCTTCTTCATAATTAAATTTAATATAATCATTTTCCCTTAAAAATTAAGAAAAAACAATGAAGAAAAATATGAAGTTTGTCTTATTATGTGTGGGGTGGAAGCATGCCAATTGAGTTAACCGAGGATTCTTTCACATAATGCTTGATTAATTATTTTAATCTATAGTAGTATTATTAAACAATACTTTTACACATACTAGTCACAATTTAGTATTGTGGGATGATAACGAAAAGCGTGAAAAGCGAACCGATGAAAAACATGCGTGCGTTTTCTTTACAAACAATTTTCGCAATATTTAACCCGACGTTGAAGGGCTCAACCTCTAAACTAACTCATATGCTAAAAGGCATTTCATTATTATATACTATGATTTGTTTTGGAGTGACTAATTACATTATTTGAAATTTGACGCTAATTTCTTGTCGGAGATGTGAGAATTTTTAATGATTAATATGGGATTGTTTATTACTATTATTGTTTCACTAAATAATTGGTGGGGTAGGGATATGAGTTATGCTTGATTGAATGGCCATCTAGTTAAGTTAAGGTTCGACGATTAATATGTACAGTTGCTAAGACAGTTCTCTATTCAACCGTTAAATCATTTCGGCTACAAAACATGAGTTAGAATGGATCAACCTGAGTTGGTACACTCTAGTTAAAGGATCATGAACTAGACGTTGGCGATTGGACTCCTTTGGGATTAAGATTCATTAGTTTATTGTTATTTCTATTTAGTAGTTTAGTTAAAATACATGTGTAAACAAGTATGACAATGTTTATCGGCGATCCGTTATCGAGTTGAGCTCACATTTGACCCACTAGGGCGAGTCTAATTAGTCTATCTATTTATTTATAACTTAACGAGTCTATTTAGTCTATCTATTCACTTATAACTTACGTTTTTATTTGATAAAGGAAGTTGTGAATCGATTCTTCTAGAAAGTCAAGCGAAAACTGAGTAGGTACAAGCATGAAGTTGTGTAATCGATACTTTGCTGAATCGGGCTAGAATTTGCATCCTTCTATCCCAACATAAATAATTTGGTTTTTAATTTTATGTATTAACCTAACAATAATAGGGTCGATATAAAACTAAAAGTCTCGAATTCAGAACTCCGTGATTTTACTTTTACATTTCAATTGTTTCCTAAAAGAAAATTAGGAAAAGGCAATGAGCCCAAATTGCAGAGTTCCAAAGTTCAAGGTTAGTAGCACGCCAACAAACAAATAACAAATGAATGCCCCTTTTTCCCCATTCCATTTTAAATTAACTATTTTTCTTACTTGATAATACATTTTTAATTAACTTTGAAGTTAGAGGATAAGTAATGCCATGTTTGGCACCATTTGACATTTTCAATGATAATCATATATATATACAACAAACAATAATATTCTCTCGTCTCACTTAATTAGTCTTATTGGATATACATATAAGGAGGGAGGGATGTATCACTGCTCAATTCCTCCTCTTTCACATTTTACATCCAATAATACCCTTCTCAATATTGTGCCTGAAGCAAAGTGGATTAATTAATTGGAACGAGGAGAATAGTTTTATCTTATTTACAAAACAAATTTTAGATTGAATATGTCAATAATGGTAAAGTTATACACATAAGGAGTTAATAGCACATATAATATCGCCACATATAATCATTCTTTATGGATGATTTAATTTTTGTTCTATGAGAAAATTATAACTCCTCCTATCTCAATAAATTTGTGTCGTTTCTTAAATGTATGTAAACTATAAAATAACAGATCGGATTAATTTCATTGCAACATATAGAGTATATATAGCAGTAGTACTCCCTCCATCCCATCCTAGTGAATACGTAACATTATTTTATATCTCACATATATTCAACGAACGCGTAAACTGGACTGAGACGGAGGGAGGGTTGTACAAGGTATTTTTGTGATGAATTGCAGGTGAAGATTAGTAGTGGGAAGCAGCACGTATAGTAAGAATAGCATAGGCAAAACCGGCACAACTGTTCCAGCTTTTGTAGAGAATGGAAATGACAACTACTGTGTATCTTTTCTTTAAAACCTGCTTTGCATTGCATGGTAATTAAACTTTTCTTTTTTCTTTTTAATTTTTTAAGGGAAAAAAAAAAAAAAAAAAAAAAAAAAAAAAAAAAAAAAAAAAAAAAAAAAAAGAGGAAAGCAAGAAACAAGAAAAAAGGTGGTGAAAGAAAGGGTTTTGGTCCGGTAGATGCCCTGCATTTACATCGATTTGCACCTTCCTCCTCTTTCACACCCAACTTTTTAGCCCTCAATGCCAGGGCGTTTATTTTACATTTCTCTATGGATAATTTTAATTAAACCAACAATTATAATCCCTTCGTCCCGTCCAGTTGAAGAGTTACTTGTGAATGTAAGAATTAAGGAGGAAGTGTTTAGTTTGAAAGTGTGATTATAGATCGATAAAAGAGAGAGTTGTATATAAATATAATCATTTCGTAAAAAAAAGGCAAAAACTAGGGTGTGATCGGACATGCATGATCCCGACCCGGTTGACCCGATTCCAGTTCGGGTCAACCCGACCCGTTCAGGTAAAGTACCAATCTTTATTAATAAAAGTGTTAATCTTTATGAATAAAAGTGTCAATCTTATAAATAAAAATTTATATGTAATTTGTATGTGTTGCAGTTTGTATGTAAATTTGGATCGGATTTGGACCTCACTACAAATCTTTAAATCTGGATCTAGAATTTTATTTTTGAATTCCAGATTCTAGTCTAGATTATCCATGAACCCGAAAATATATTATATTTATTTAGTATTATATTAATTATAACTATTATTTTTTTGGTGGAAGCTAATCCAAAAACCTTAGTTAATGTGTATTTTGATATTTTTGTTTTAAGATTTTCTACTAAAATTATATTAGATGGTTTAACAATATTTATCAAACATTGCACTCTAATATAAAAAATTGTCGGTATCAATGAATTGAATACTATATGCTTGACAAATATTTAATGATAATGATTTTCTTGGAAAATTTTGACGGATTGAGGTCTAAGACCCGATGACCAGCGGATCCAATAGATTAGGATTTGGATTGGACTTGGACATGGATTCCAATTATTTTTGGACGACCGTCAAATTTTGATTGGATCTAGATAAAGTGTAAATTTTCTGAATTGGATCTAGATCAATTAGGATCGATTTAAATCCAACTCATTGTCATCGCTATTAAATCATTACATTATTTATCATACTTTTACCCACTTTTTCTATTTTCACCTATTTTTTTCTACTATTACTCTTACTTTTCCATATTTCTTTCTTAAAATATGTGGCACTCATCTTTCCATTGTTTATGCTAAGTATGATGTTACGCTCGTCTCTTCAAGAATTTATTAAAAATGGAGTTTAAAATTATTTTTATATTTAAAATGCTTGTGTTCGGATGTATAAGAAGAGTGCATGGATCAACATAGTATCAACAAAACTTCACTAGTATAAGACACGAAGGGAGTGCGATGTAGAAATGTGAGATGAAATTGATATGTTTAATTCGGAAAAGAAAAAATGTAAAATTCGGAATTTTTTTGTTGGAAAGGAGTGGGAGCGAATAGGACAAAATGATGATGAAACGTGCCCCCTCTGCAGGTGGTACTTACTGTGCACAGAAATATTTGTCACATTTCTTTTCATTTCATTTCCTCTCCTTTTACTTCCACCGCCACCCTACCACCTCTCCTCTCCCTCCCTCCCTCCCTCCCTTGCATATCTGTATATATATTCCTCATTAATTACTCCCCTCTTCAACCAATTCACCCCCTTTTCTATAGTAATTGATTCTAGAGTGAGAAAGTGTTGCTGCATTTTTCTTGATTTAGTTTAGTTTAGCTGTTAAAGAAAGAAGAGAGCAAAACGGGTCTACCAGTGTGGATGCTTGGGCTCAGTATGGAGCAGCTGAGGGCTGACATGAACCGTCTGCTCGCCATTCTTTTCCACCAGGGAGTGCTGGACGAGCAGTTCTTGCAGCTTCAGCAACTGCAGGATGAATCCTCCCCTAACTTCGTCTCTGAGGTTGTCAACATCTACTTCCACGAGTCCGAGAAGCTCCTTCGTTACCTCCGAGGATTGCTGTAATTATTTCTCCCTCTCCCTCTGTCTCTTCTTAAGTGACTTATTTTATTATTATATTACATACCCATACCCCGTATATTAATATACATTGATTATGGCAACAGAGTGGATAAAGAGTTCTCAGACTACAAGAAGATGGGCATCCATTTGAACCAGTTGATGGGCAGCAGCTCCAGCATCGGCGCTCAACGGGTCCGAAGCGTATGCATCGCCTTCCGGGCCGCTTCCGAGCAGAACAATCGGGCCGGGTTAGTCCCGATCATTCTTTTTTTCTATTTTTGTTAGTGCAACACATAGCACGCTCACGCTTCAATTGACTCAAATGCGTCTTACTAACTTAATTGCGTTTTGTTCTGCGTTTTTTGTCTTAATTTCTCCCCTTTTCACCACCTTTGTTCTTTATTTTTCTCATGCTCACATTTCCTCAAAATTGAAAGTTGAAAGCCAGCCCTTTTTTATGCTTGTTGAAATTCTTTCATTCCACACAGGACACATGTTTGTGAAAATTTATAGGGGAATGGAATAAAGTGTGAAATTTTAGTAGTAGTATTAATAATACTTAGGAAATCGGGTATCCTTTTGCATTCATTTGCACTTTTCCAAAAATTAATAATAAATGATAGCAGTTGGGGTCAAATTCAATTTCAAAAACACTACTCAAACCACTACATTTAATGTGTCACATTTCTTGAATATACTAGTATGTAAGTTTAAAATAATCGAAACATACTTATCATCTTAAACAAGTCAGAGGAAATAGTATATTTTCGTGGTCCCTAATTAATTATCAAATGAGTAATGTTTAGTGTAAAATTATGAATTTTCAGATGCTTAAGAGCTTTGGAGCTCTTAGAATATGAGTACTGCTACCTCAAGAACAAGCTGCATGAACTGTTCCAGGTATAATTCCATGCAAATAACTACGTATGATGAGATTCAATTTTCTCAAACTAGAATTATTTAATACGTCCCTCCGTCTCACCCCACTTGGCTCGTTTGTATATTTTAGTACTCACACGTTGAATATATGTGAGCCAAGTCGGTTGGGACGAAAATAGTTTAGAAAGAGATTCAAGAATATTACTGTAGTTGAATAAAATTAGTAATATTTGTATTAATATTCTCAGATAGAGCAGCAGAGAATCCTAGCAGCTGCAGTGAGATATCCTAATCCAGTGCCGCCTCCTCACCAACATCCAAACAACCCTTAAAAGTCTTCTTCTCTCTCTCTCTCTCTTCTTTTCCCTATCAATGGCAGAAAAAGTGAATGAAAAGTGACACAATTTCACTTGCATTCAATGCATGCATAGATTATTCTTCAATGGATGCATACTACTACTATAGTGTTTGTGTTAAATTAAGCAGCTACCATAAAAAGTTTGATGCTAGGTTTTCAGCTTTTTTTTTTAAGGGGAAAAAAGTAGTGAAAGATTAGCTTGTTTAGTGCTTTTCTATGAGCTGTGTAACCATTTAAAACAGTTTATTGTAGTCAAGGCTCCTTCTTTTACACCACTTGCTTTTTGTATCAGTGTGTGTTTGTGTGTGTGTGTAATTGTGTTGTCAATCAAGCAGTAAATGTATGCTGTCCAAAACACAGAGACTCAATGAGAATTGGGACTGTGTTAATTTTATTGATTTAAAGGATTTTATTTAATTTTGCTACAGTTTAATCACTAAACATATGCCTCCTACTCTGTCCACGTTGCTTAAAGAAAGGTGACGTTTTGAACGAGGCAAGGTGAATACATTGTAAATGCAAATCAAAAGCATATTACGCTTGAGAAAATGTGGAAATACATTATTATTGTAAACAATTTTATACATATGTTCGACTAGAGGAATGATATGTTGCTCCATAATCCATGAGCACCTTCGTGGACGTCAATTGTTGTTTGCTCACTTTAGTTTTTTTTGTTCGATTGTTTCAAATGTTTTATATTCCAATACCTTATAATTAGTGTTGAAATAATTGAATTTAAAAAATATATAAATAAATTGAAACTCAATTTGTGTTTTTTCCCCTCTAACTTCGAAAGATAAATAAAAAGTTTGAAGCATTTGAAATTGATTGGATGATAATGACATTTAATTTGATACATCATAAATATGTCTCACTTACCATCATCATTAAGAAAATAATTTGTTATTTCTGATTCCACCAAGCGTGCATGCATGGGATATTACTCTAAACATGGGCAAAAATATTTTCCCGCAACGATGAATGAGTTGATACATGTTCATGAAATAAGACAAGTAATATGCTCTGAATCCAGCTTCACTCTTAGCATCATCACTCAAGACCTGCCGCGATGTTGGCCAAATCGTAGAACGACGACGCGTGCGGAGGACAAAACGAATAAAAGATAACGATAAAAATGTCAATGTTTCTAAGATCTAATTCTAAACCTACAAATGATATAGGCCAGACAACCCACCTATAATAGGTATAGTATCACCTTAGCAACAAGGGAACGATGAATGATGCACAAACGAGGAATGATTAACTTGATGATACATCAATAAAGAACTCGTCTTGAAAAACCCAAGAAGAACTCGAAAAATCTATTAGAGAGAGAACTCACGAGAATAACATATATGCCTTATATATCCTTTATATATATAGGAAATTGTAGAAAATATGAATACACATATTTGGAAAGTTACTGTTTCATTGTTTGGAATTTTTTCTATTTAAACAAATAAATAGTTGTCGAAATTTTTTCGCAACACATACATTGTTTGGAATCAAGATTTTTTCTACCATCCTTGTAACAAAGTTGTGATAAGCCGAATCGGTTTGTAGATAACTCCCCTTTATTCACGAGATTAATTAACATTTGTTATATCATCGTATAAAGTCTCATAGTCATTTGTAAATTAAGATATATATATATATATATATATATATATATATATATATATATATATATATATATATATATATATATATATATCCTGTCAATTTCTTTACGTTCTGAACATGCATCTTTTTTATCTTCTTATTATTCATTGGTGTTTGTAATGGTTGTTATTGCAGCCTCCTAAGACGGTCTTGGATCGGCCTCATCTCTTTCTCGAACCTAACTTACGCGTCTTTGTGCTCCGCAATCTCATCTTCGATGCCTCTTACCTTAAGCACAAGCTTTCCCTCTGTATCATTAGCAGTTTCATTGCATAGTTTCAAAAAGTCCCAACATCAATTCTTATACATGCAGTATTGCTCATTTCATTTTCACATTTTAGTTTTTCCATTTTATTTTTCATGTCAATTGATAAACACTCATTTTCCATATTTTGTACCCGCTAGTAGTGCACGTGTGTATCATGCCTTATTTATTTTATTATTATCGTCTTTTAGTTTATTTCATTTCCTTGATTTAGTGTACTTTGTCGGGGTAGTTCTTCTGTTCTTGCACTTTGATTTCCGCTCTCATGAAAATGATTCGTGACTTTCTTTTCTAAGCGACGGGTGTGGCACAAATTCGGCGAACACAAATTCGTGAGCAGCTTGGCATGCCTCTCTCTTCGTATGGTAGAAACCTTTCACTCCTGACACCTTGGCCGATAGAATAATCTCCACGACGTCTATGCATAAGACCTTTGAGCACCATCACCTTGGGAAAGAATGTGGATAGCCAAAACGGAGTCACGAAAGACCTTGACAAGAGCCACTTTCAATTCAATGCATAGATTGATCCTAGCAAGGATGGCCATCAGTTCACTATGAGCACCATATCGGCTCCGATACAACTTGTGACATGGCAACTAGGGGCTCACCAGAATGGTCATGTGGCATTGCTCCAACACCCATTGTAGATAGATTTGAATTGATATATAGATACATCAACGTTGAGACGGTAGCGTCCGCGTGGTGCATGGTGTTATCCATGTACTCACTCCAGCCTCGGGTAAAAAGGTTATTCTGGATTCTTAGCTTTAAACGAGCCTGAACAAAGTTGCTTAAGTCTGTCTCACTTCTTTCCACAACTTCGAAGCTCAAGCTGCCTTGGCGCTCATGTCGATCTTACATAGGTCACCCCAAATCGTCCATATGAGCATGATCCAAATTCTGAGTTGATTGAGCTCCAATATTTAAAGCATTAACATGAAAGTTAAAAACCGCACTACGAAAGATCCGAATGCGGGATCTTTAGTTCCGAAAATAAACCCTTGCAGCTAGAATATTGTTACATCTTATTGATATAACAGTGTACTACTTTCCTTTTGTCATAATGCATGATATTTTCATTTTAAATTACTAATTCCCCTAGAATTAGGAATTGTAACGAATTACATAAAAATGGCAAATAGTAATTGTCAACTTAAAATAGTCAAAAACGGGCACTTTACACAACTTGTTCAGCTTGGAAATATTCATAAATAAGCTATAAATATTGATCTATAAAGTCCATAAATCAAGAGAGTTAATGTATAAAAGTAGCCATTTTCACTTAACAAATATAAAATCTACCCATTTTCTTTAAAACATATAAAAGTTACCCATTTTTGACTTAAATTGACTTAAATGTACAACATTACCATTACTTTTAAATTTAAGGGATAAATATATCCCACATGTTAACATTATTATTATTTTTATTTTTATCTCCTCTCTCCTCTCTACGTACTTTTCATTTTTTCCATCTTTCTTCAATTGAATATCTCTCTCTCTCTCTCTCTCTCTCTCTCTCTCTCTCTCTCTCTCTCTCTCTCTCCCCCCTCCATTTTTCGGCTTGAGAAGGTATGAAATATTAATACACCTCGTACACTAAATTTCGTACCACAATGAATTAATAAACATGATATGAATTACATGAAAGACTCAATTTCGTACCAAACAACATACAACACTTTTGATAATTCTAATTTATATTTTTCACGCAATATTTTATGCTTACAAGTAATGGTACGATTTAACTAATTTTGTACTTGATAATACACAACTATGGTACGAAATCATCAATTCGTACCGAATAACCCTGACAATTTACAAGTATATGGTGCCCACCAAACGTTGTCGTCCTAACGGAATTGTGCCAGAATCGAAGATCTGCATATGTGCCCTAAGAAGTTGTCGGAATCGCGTATGAAAGCCTACAATAGAATCATGATAACTGTTATAATGTGTTGCGTCGATGAACGTAACGTAGAGTTCGCAGAGCAGAGTAAAGTTGAAAGCACAGAGCTTACAACTTTCGATACAACAACGGAAGAAAAATAAAGAACACGAGAAGTAAATTTTCACAAGTTATATAAATATATAACTTGCGAATGCCTCATGGCTAAACAATTCACTATGATGATGTGAATTTCAAAAACAACCGAGTAACAAAAAGACTACAAACGTAGAACTAAATTACAACTTCTATGAATCGAATCTATGACTACTGGCAGAAGTTGCACTGACAAAGGCTAACACAAAGGTTGGCACGAAAACTCGGCGACAACGAACAACTCTCACAAACTCGTGTATAAACTCTCTGAACACTCTCTGGAAGCACTACGAATTATGAGACTTGTTCTCATATATATAGAGCACGAAAACTTCTTCTCCAAGGTAGTAGATTAGATCAAGAATCCTACTAGGAAACAAACTCTATCTTTGTAAGGATATAGATTCTTTCCTTGTGAGGATAAATACTCCTTTCCTTGTAGAATAAGGACTCCTTGTAAAACATATCTTCTTCCGTAAAATCCATATTTTGTGAAAAAGGCAAAATAATTAATTAGTGTTAAATTTAACACTAACAATCTCCCCCCTTTTGCCTTTCTTCACAAAACCTTCAACTTCAAATCTTCACACAAAACGAACTCCCCCTCAAGCTGACAAACTCTTAGACTCTTCTACAAACTTTGATAACTCCCCCTGAATTCAGCAAATCAAAGACCGAACCACAGAGCATAGCTCTTTGACGAACACAGCAACAGACTCTTCAAGAATTCATCTCCCCCTCAAACATGCATTCATCTCCCCCTTTTTGAGAAGAAAGATCAGCAAAAAGAAATCTCGAAAATTGAGAATGACTGAAACGTCTTGAGCACCCCAACCATTTGATCCAAGCAAACTGCACTACAAGAAATTTAGTCATAGATAACACTGCATACATAACGGTATTTTTAAGGAACCGTTATGTATGAGCGTGTTTTTCTCATAGATAACGGTAGCCGTTATCTATGTGAGTGTAGCTTTTATCAATAATAACGATTCATAACGAAGCGTAATGTATGAATACTATGATACTTAACGGTTTAGAAAGAAACGTTATCTATTTAAGTGTCATCTACACTTTTAATAACTATTTGGAAACACCGTTAAGAAAAAACCGTTATTAATGAGAATAAAAAATTAAAATTTATAAAAAAAATAAAATTATTATTAAATCTACTCCTCTAATTCGTAAAAGTTCTAGAAAATTTATAGTTTTTTCTCCTTATTATATTTTCTATCCTAATATATATAATAATTTATAGTTTTTTCTCCTTATTATATTTTCTATCCTAATATATATATAATAATTTAAGGTTTAGAACCGTAGTGTATAAGAAAATAAAATAAAATGAGCATAATAGGATTCGAACTCTATCTCTCCAAAATCGCAGACCCCCTGCTCTCCCTCAATCGCAGAACCCTAGTTCTCAAAATCAGACTCTCTCTCTGCCGCGGCGAGTGCTTTCTCCGGCGCTCCTTCAGCTGGCAGCAAGTTGCCGTCGTCGCTACTATTCTCCTAAATTCTTCCTCCATCTTTCTAATTTACTCTCGTTCTATTTCGATGAGCCCTATCACCAAATTGGAGAAACTCTCGCCTCTCTTCTCCCTCTCCCGCTACTCCGCCGAGTCCGACGAAGCTCTCACCGTCGGACTCGCCCTCGACGTCTCCAGGGCGGAACAAAAATGCGAGCCCCGATCAGAGCTGTTGTCGCTATGAAACCGACTTGAAGAGAGCAGAGCTCTGCCTATCCCTTCCGAATCATCGCTCGCCTTCGCCGTTGATAGCTTTGCCGGCTTTCCCTTTTCCTATAAAACTTACTCTTTCTCTGGTGTAAGTCTTTAACACGTTTTGACCCGTTACATTTTCTCTCTCTTGCAGGTTCTGGCGATGAGAGCACTGATGAGATCACTATCGGAGACTCGGTAGTCGCCACTGTTATAGGTTACAGCCGGAAATTCCTCGGGGAAGCTTCCCTTCCTTCCGAAAGTTGAGTGCACAGAACCCCGTTCTCTAAAATTTGAGGTTTTTGACTCTTATATTTTGGTGTTTTGTGTCCTAGATCTCAGTCGTATTATTTAGGAATGGAAAGGGTATGTTCATATTTTAGATTCTATTTTCGACTTTCAGACTATGAATTAGCATGAGCCTGGTATGTTTTTTTAAGCTCTCGATCTTCATATCATGTTTCAGGAGCTTCTTGCACTGGGAGAACAAATAGACTGCGTTGGCACTGGATTTTCGGAGGAATTTATTCAGAATAATTTGAAAGTAAGAACTCTTGCATTGCTGCCAGCTCAAGACAATCTCGAAGCCTCAAATGATCAGCAGAGAATCGACTTTTGTGTTGTATGCCAGGTATTTTTATTACCATCTCATCACTATAAAGATGTTTTGCAGTTAATTCTCCTCGTGTTTTTTCATTCTTTGCCTTCAGCTTGATTCTATTGTCCTGCTAAGTAGATATAAAGAAATTCTATATGCTTTCTTGCATGTGTCCTTTTGGTTGCTTATCCATTGAAATCTTTCATTAATTGAGAGGATAGGTATTCCAAAGACTGTTTTGGTGGTGTGACTTGGAGTGTTTGAGTTATGTAGAGGCTACGGTGTGTTGATTTCTATGATCTGTGGGTGAATTTCTTTGGTTTGAGTGACTGGTAATATGTTGAACTGTGGAATGGATTTAGGGAAACTATCTATGGATGGAAAGAGATACTTCTTTTTAGTCCATATGTGCTACATTTTGTAGTTCGAGCGATGATAAATTCCGATTCTGTTCTGTGTTAGCTAATTTGTGTGTAGTTTGGTTTTGTGTTTGCTGGAATTCCACAGGGAGTTGAAATACAATGGAGAATGAGAAGGAGATTGGAGAAGGAAGGAGTAGTAGAGCTCGTGCTAAGCTGGGAACAATGATGCAGTGTCTTTGTTCTGGAGAGCAGGTACGTACTATTGAAATGGCTCCTTCTTCAGTGAAAGGTGATTCGGCTAGCAATTATTCATCGAGGCCTGAAGAAGGTGAAAGGAAACCTGATACTGGTAACATTGAAGAAGCTGAAACGTCACTGAGAGAGAGTGGTGGTATAAACTACGAGGTATTTTGTAGTTATCTTGATGCAAATCTTTATCCATTCTTTGATAGAGTTAACTGTTAAGGGTGTTTTGAGAGTAAATGAAGATAAAAAATTTATTTTGGAAATACTGGATATCTAAGAAACCATGGACATCCTTTGGAAGGTTGAAAAAGAACGGTATGATGATGAGGTCTTCCTTCTATGACATCAATCTTAACTTTCTCTTTGATGTCTGTTTCCTTTGTTTCTTGTACTGAGATTCATCAAAGTTTTTACCTTTATTTTTAGGATTAGTTCATGTACTTCTTCTAAAAACAACTACGTAGTACTTTATTAGCAACTTGACTATGTGTGACTTTCTTCTACAGGATGCCAGAGCATTGTTAGGAAGGTATGAGTATCAAAAGGGAAATATAGAAGCAGCGTTACATGTGCTAAGTTATTTATCTATCTATAGCTTTTAAAATAATGTGTTAATGAACCGAGGTGCAGGGTATATTTTAAATCTATATATATGATAAAAAATTTAGTTGGAAAGAAATAGGATAAGTTTAGCACCTTAGAGCACCTTGCAGAAGTTGTGTGATTTGCAAAGGGCGAGGAACATAAAAAATGAATACCCTCATCTACAGTATTGAAATCTACATGTTTAAAGGATGTTTTTCTTGATTTTGTGCATGTTGTTAACAAAAGAGTTTGATAGATGTTTTAGTAGATTCTGTAGTAGATTAAGTTTTGATTTCATTGATAATTGATTTTTGGTAGTGTCATTGCACAACTTTCTATTGATTTGTTGGTATTTATATGAAATATATTGCAGGTGGTATCACATGGAAAGAATCATGACAAAGAAAAAGATTGCTAGAAGGGCATATGTAGACGTGGAATAGATCAAAATATCAAAATCGAAGATTGCTAAGGGATTTTTTCTTGCAAACTACTTGTGAAAAAAGTATACTCTCATTTAAAAGCGACATTTTAGGTTCATTTTTTTACTATGTTTTGATGGTAGTATTGTAGAATATTTGGATGGTATTGTATACAATGTTTGATGAGTAATATATGGTATTGTTTTGTGTTTTCAAATGTATCATTTATATTTCTTTTTTATGTTAAAAAAATTAAAATATGAGTACGAAATACATAACAGAATAAACCGTTATCTATTTAATAAAAAGCTATTTCTAAATCAACAATATATTACATAAACTTGAAAATAGATAACAGTTTAAAATCGTTATGTAAGATAACTATAGATAATGGTTTAATATCGTTATGTATGCAATTTGTTATCGTTGTCTATTGTTGGTATAGATAACGGTTGTAAACCGTTATCTATGAGCGTGGACTATAGATAACACCACTATACTTCACACTTGTTTTGGCTCATAGATAACGGCATTTCGCCGTTATCTATGAGCGTTTTTCTTGTAGTGCTGCATGAAGTGTTAACTCTAAGATCCAACAGTTGTATCCACAGAGCTTTCCACTATTCTGCAGTGAAAAACAAGAACTTTCTGCAAGACAAGCTCGTTAAAGGGATCATAAAAGTATATATCCAGCAAAACTAAACCGAGTATTTGGTTCGTTAGGACAAGGTAAATGCTGGAATAAGAAACGGATCAGATAAAAAATAAGATAAAGGAAATATGGGGTAAGAAATGGTAGAGACTGTGCATTAGATAAGGCTATAAAAGAATAAAAAGGGTTAAGAATAGAAATGGGTGGCTCAAATTCAAAAATTCAACACTTCACACTTAGCATATCAGATTAAGCCCCATTTATTGAAAGAAGGTGTAAGATTAAATAATCCTAACCAAAATACCCTAGCACATTAATCACAACTGCTGAAACAGACCAAGAGAATGATGGGGAATCAAACGCTTAGAAGGAGTAGAGTGAACACAAGGAAGAAAGAAACATGATCAAGCATATGACATTTCAATCAAGTTCTACAAGATAAGAAGGAAACGGTATGAACGGTATGGAGAAGAAATTAGTGAATGATATTGCTCTATATGCAAAAATGACGTGGTAGAAATAAGGCACAGATATTCTCCTTAAAGAGGTATCAACAGATCCAACGACAGAAGTTGGAACATCTACTACAGCATATCTCCAAAGCATTTTTTTTTTCCTTTTTTTTTTTTTGATAATAATATACTACAACAACAAGGAGATAAGTTGTTTAGATATGAGAAGACATGGAGAATATTATGTTATCTATCGGAACGTACCACAAGAAACACAAGACAAAAAGAACTAAGAAGAGAAAGAACGGAAAACAAGACAAAAATAAAAACAAGAACACACATGTGGCACCTACAGTGATGTCCTAAGAGGAACTGACAGTGGTAAGCACAAAGGTTACATCTGAAACACCGAACACTTATATGACACAGAGACCGAGAGATTTTCAAAGATGGATAAATCTCTCATAATCTAGAGGTTTGGTAAAAATATCAGCAGTCTGATTTTTAGTACTAATGTATTCTAATCGGACTATTTCTCTTTCCACCAAATCCCTAATAAAATGGTGCCTAATGTTGATGTGTTTAGTGCGATTATGTTGAACATGGTTTTTGGACATATTGATAGCACTAGTATTATCACAAAACATGGTTAGGATATTACTTTCAAGGCCATAATCATCTACCATTTGTTTTAACCAAAGAAGTTGTGTAGAACAACTTCCGGCAGCAATGTACTTGGCTTCGGCAGTAGAAAGGGAAATGCAATTTTGTTTGCGACTATACCAAGACACAAGGTTATTCCCAAGAAAACAACAACCCCCACTAGTGCTTTTCGTATCATCTGAATCTCCTGCCCAATCGGAGTCACTAAAACCCACCAAGTTTGCTTTGTATCCTTAGAAAACCAAATACCAAGTTCAGTTATGCCAGACACATACCTTATAATCCTCTTAACAGCTTTAAGATGCGAGACTTTGGGCTTTGCTTGGTATCTTGCACAAACACAAACGCTGTACATGATGTCGGGACGACTTGCTGTGAGAAACAACAAACTGCCAATCATGGATCTATACAAAGAGGGATCCACATCGTCAGCCACTTCATCCACACACAACTTCTCACTCGTACTCATGGGGGTTTTCATGTGTTTTTCTCCTTCCAAACCGAACCTATTGACCAGATTCTTTGCGTACTTGCTTTGAGAGAAGAATATCCCCTTCGGCATTTGCTTCACCTGTAAACCTAAAAAATAGTTAAGCTGCCCAACCATACTCATATCAAATGCAGTTGACATGGCTTTGACAAACTCATCAAGCATAGCCTGAGATGATGAGCCAAAGACAATGTCATCCACATAGATTTGAGCAATCGTGATATCACCATGGACCTTCTTAAGAAACAGAGTTCGGTCAGCCATTCCTCTAATAAAACCAAAATCAAGTAGAAAGTCAGTCAAACAATCATACCAAGCTCGAGGAGCTTGTTTTAAGCCATACAAAGCCTTATTTAACCTAAACACATGATCATGTTTAAAAGGGTCTTCAAAGCCTTTAGGTTGTTCGACATACACTTCTTCTTTCAAAACACCATTTAGGAAAGCTCCCTTAACATCCATTTGGTGAAGAGGAATATTCATATGACATGCAATTGCAAGCAATAACCTAATCGACTCAATTCTAGCCACAGGTGCAAATGTTTCATCACAGTCAATGCCTTCTACCTGGGTATATTCTTGAGCAACTAGGCGAGCTTTATTCCTAAAAATAGTCCCAAACTCATCTGTTTTATTTTTGAAGATCCATTTAGTACCAATGACATTCTTGTTTTCAGGCCTAGGCACTAAATACCAAACATCATTTTGTACAAATTGGTTCAACTCTTAATGCATAGCATTAATCCAAAACTCGTCACCCAACGCTTCTTTAACATTCTTAGGCTCAATGGTAGAAACAAAACAGAAAATGCGTACCTCTGTGCAGACAGTTGTCATGCACACAAATCTCACCATTTCACGGTAGTTAACCGGATCCTTTTTCCTTGTTCTGATTCCTTCTTGCACCTCTCCAATGACTTGGGTGACAGGATGATTCTTTCTGATCCTTCCTGGAGGATCTCTTCGTTCGGTCCTCTGAATTTCCTCATGATCACGGTTAAGGTCGAAGTCCGTGACTTGTTCTGGGTTTGCACTCGAAGATGAGGGCACAGTAGATCCCGCAGAGGTAGGCTCAACGGTTTCCACTGAGGTAGCCTCTTCAGATTCAACTGCATCTTCAGCTCCTTTTTCTTCTCATCTCCTTACTTCAATCAAGTCTGCAATATTGTCTTCTTCAGACTTTCCTGCCAAATTAGAAAACTCATCAAACACAACATTAACTGATTCTTGAACAGTCTTAGTTCTGAGATTGTAAACTCTATAAGCATGGCTATTTAGAGAATATCCAAGAAAAATTCCTTTGTCACTTTTAGAATCAAATTTAGCCAGATGATCCCTGTCATTCAAAATGTAACAAACACATCCAAAAACACGAAAGTACTTAAGATTAGGCTTTCTTCCATTCATGATCTCATAAGATGTCATTAAGGAACCTGGTCTAAAGTAAACCCTATTAGTGATGTGACAAGTTGTGTTTAATGCTTCAGCCCAAAATCGCTTAGAAAGCCTTTTCGAGCTTAACATTACTCTAGTCATATCCTGCAGTATTCTATTTTTCCTTTCAGCCACCCCATTTTGTTGTGGAGTCTTGGGTGCTGAAAATTCATGAAAAATACCATTAATCTCACAAAATTCTGCAAAAGAACTATTTTCAAATTCTTTACCATGGTCAGACCTAATGCGAGAAACACATGCACCATGCAAATTCTTAAACCTAGCATGTAAAAGTTTAAAGGCAGCAAAGGTATCAGATTTTTTACGTAAAAAATGTACCCAAGTAAATCTGGAAAAATCATCAACAATGACATATGAGTACCTTTTTCCACCCAAACTTTCAATTTCAATAGGTCCCATTAAATCCATATGCAAAAGTTCAAAGCACGAAGAGGTACCTACAATGGTTCCGACAGAGGAGTCTACTGTATGTGGAACTCGAGTTTGCTTACCTCTTTGGCAATCACCACAAACAGTATTACTTACCTGATTCAACTTGGGCATACCTCGTACTGCATCATGTCTCACAAGCTTTTCCAGATTTCGAAAATTTGCATGACCTAGTTTTTGATGCCAAAGTACGGTGTCATCCACGTGTGTTGAGTTACACATCAGTCCATCTACACGATAGCAGTTGTTTGCGGACCTAAGACCTGTCATAACACACACATTAGATTTATTAAGAACTTCACAAACATCCTTGTTGAATCTTACATGAAGGTCGTTGTCACACAACTGACTTATGCTAATTAAATTAGCCATGAGACCTTGAACATGGTACACATTCTGCAACTTTGGAAATCCAGGAACATAGAGTGTTCCTCTTCCAACAATCTTCCCCTTTGTGCCTCCTCCATAGGTTACCTTTCCACCATCAACTGGAACATAATCCACAAGAAATGATTTGGTGCCCGTCATATGACGAGAGCATCCACTATCAAAGTACCACGTTCATGCAGTGTTAGCATCTGAAGCAGTAAAAGCAACATTACAAGCCATAATTGATTTAGGAACCCAAATTTTATGCGGAGGAGATCCCTGTTCAGAATGAGGCAGGCACAGAGGTTTGCTCATTTCTGTCAACTGTACAGACACTTTTTGACCATTACATATATCAGCTTTCATCTTATGACTGAATGGTTTGATGTGTCCGGGTAAGTAACAGTAATGACAAATGTACCTTCTCTTCTTCTGAGACTTTTTAGGCAAATATACATATTTTCCTACTTTTTACAATTCACCTTCTTTGACAAAAGGTTACCGTCAGTGCTTACAAGTTTAGGAAAAACAGTGCCTAGTGTCTTGTTGAATCCTAGACCACTAGTGTCAACATTACCAACAGTCAAAAGATTATCAAGTTTAGAGGTACCTGTGTTAAGCTTCTTGAACGTCTCAGTGGCAAGCTCAAGTTGAGACTTTATCTTACCAAGTTCAGCATCCTTTTTGGTCAACATTGTCTCCAACCGAGCTACTGAGTTCTTCAAGTCAGTGTTTTCCTTCTTCAAAGATACTCCAACTTGAGCTGATTTCTTATATTTGATGCGTAGTTCATCAAATATCTTTTTCAGCTCAACGACTACTTGGTATGGATCCATATCACATCCTTCCTCATTATCTGATTCATCATGAATAGAAGCATTAAAACAAAACAAATCAGAATGGTTAGAACAATCATACCTAGGTGAAGTGGAATCTTCAGTCGACACTTCTTCAGCAACATCAGTGAATGAGTGATCCTCTATGGTAGTAAAGTAAAGTGTTTGCTCTGCAGGAACCTCTGTCTCTCCTCTTTTTCATTCTCTTCATCACTCATGGAGACGGAGAGGTTCTTTCCATACTTTCGCAGTGTGTTGGCACATTCGTTTGCATAATGACCAAAACCAGAGCAAGCACTGCACTGAACTGTCTCCAAGTTCTTGCGTTCATTGCTGAATCGTTCAGAAGCAACCCTCCTCAGTGTCTTCCCTTTCGATGACCTTGGCTCGAACTGTCTTTGGTTTCTGAAATCAGGAACATTGCTCCCTTGATTCTTTGGCTTCTCGGACGAGTTCACCTTTCGGAGCAGTGAGTTGAACTTTCTCACGACCAACGCAAGACTGGCGCCTTCATCCACCTCTTCCAGCACATCTTCATCATCCTCAGTAGGTTCTGATGAGGTAGACAGTGAGGTTGCCGCTTTCAGGGCAACTGTTTTCGGAACAGTTTCTTTCTTGCCGTAGAGACTCTTTTGTTGATCAAGATTCATCTCAAACGCCTTCAGAATGCTCATCAACCTGGTAAGCTCCAGAGTGGCAGTATCATGTGCTTCTTCAATCGACGAAATCTTGACATTGAAGCGTTCAGGAAGCGAGCGAAGTGCTTTGGAGACGAGTCTCTTGTTGCTTATTGGTTCTCCAAGATCTTGAGACTCGTTAGCAATGTCAATGATCTTACCAAAGTATGATGAGATGGTTTCCTCTTCTTCCATCCTTAGATTCTCGAATCTAGTTGTCACCATCCTGAGTCTGGATTCTCGAACACTTTGATCTCCCTCACAGTGGCGTTGGAGGATCTCCCATGCATCCTTAGCTGACGTAGAGTTAGCAATCAATTTGAACATGTTCATGTCCACAGCCGTGAGAATTGCGTTGAGGGCTTTCTCATTGAAGTTGGCAAGTTCAATCTCATCCCTTGTCCACTCGATTTCAGGCTTCATGGTCGTGTCACCAAGACATCAATGATCTTGGGTGGCGTCCAACCGTTCAAAATAGATCTCCAAGCTCGTACATCAATCGACTTGATGTATGTACGAGTTCGGATTTTCCAGAAGACATAATTCGAACCATCAAGAACTGGAGGCCTGTGTAGCACGGGACTCAACACATCCATCGTAAACAGCAGTAGCAGGATCGTCGCTTAGTGTATCAAGCGTGTGCTCTTGATGCCAATTGTTATAATGTGTTGCGTCGATGAACGTAACGTAGAGATCGCAGAGCAGAGTAAAGTTGAAAGCACAGAGCTTACAACTTTCGATACAGCAGTGGAAGAACAATAAAGAACACGAGAAGTAAATTTTCACAAGTTATATAAATATATAACTTGCGAATGCCTCATGGCTAAACAATTCACTATGATGATGTGAATTACAAAAACAACCGAGTAACAAAAAGACTACAAACGTAGAACTAAATTACAACTTCTATGAATCGAATCTATGACTACTAGCAGAAGTTGCACTGACAAAGGCTAACACAAAGGTTGGCACGAAAACTCGGCGACAACGAACAACTCTCACAAACTCGTGTATAAACTCTCTGAACACTCTCTGGAAGCACCACGAATTATGAGACTTGTTCTCATATATATAGAGCACGAAAACTTCTTCTCCAAGGTAGTAGATTAGATCAAGAATCCTACTAGGAAACAAACTCTATCTTTGTAAGGATATAGATTCTTTCCTTGTGAGGATAAATACTCATTTCCTTGTAGAATAAGGACTCCTTGTAAAACATATCTTCTTCCATAAAATCCATATTTTGTGAAAAAGGCAAAATAATTAATTAGTGTTAAATTTAACACTAACAATAACAATTAAATGAAATAATCAATCTTTATCGAACAAGTGAAAAACTCTTGCAATTTCCTTTCCATATTGTTCACACTATACTGTAATTTATAAGAAATATGATACGATTATAACTCATTTCGTACCAGATTGACCAACGACTAACGACTGGTACGGTTTTTGCTAGTTTCGTACATAAAACATACCACAACTGAAACACAAACTATAAATGTTTGAACACCATAAATCAAGCATAAATTTGTATCAAAATCATCCTAAACACCCTTCAAACATGAAACCTAAATAAGACCACAAACCATTAATGCTTACACAAGCACACCATTTGCAATTTTCGTATCCATATTTTTATAAGAAAAATGGTACGATTTAAATAAATTCATACCGAATCAACAAACAAATAGTACAATTTTTACAAATTTCGTATATGTTGAGTCACAACCCCCCTAAGTAAAAAAGAAGTATTTGATACGATTTTACTAATCTCGTACCAAAACAAGGCACAAAGTCATAGCCTAAAATCGATCCTAAACCAATTCAAACCAACTCTTAAGTGAAAATATGATACGAAATGAATTAATTCATACTAAAACAACACACAATTCAAAGCTTAAAATCAACTCTAAACAAATTCAAACCAACTTGTACCAAAACAACAAACAAGCCCAAATTCGATACCACAATGCAGAAACAGTAAATTCGTACTAGTACTAATTCAACAAATGACAAATTTGAAGTCTAAATCAACCATTAAAGCAACAAACAAGCAACAAATAACAAATTTGAAGCCTAAATCAATTATTAAAGCAACAAACCACAAAAAATCGCAGATTCAAGCATTATTACTCATAAATTGCACAATAATCACCTTTAAAAATCACAAATTGTAGAAAACGAAGCCTACCTCGAAATCGGTAAAAGAATCTCCGATTGGTATGCGTTATTCTTCTTCTTCTTCGCCTCTCTCCGGTGAGGTTTCCGCCGCGTTCCCTACGTCGGCGGTATGGAATCTATTACAGATTTATGGGTGAGGAAGGTGGAATGGGAAGAAGGTGGAAGAAAATTTCGGCGGGAGACCGAGCGATGCGAGGAGGTTCAGGCAATTGGGAGGAGGCGGTGGCTCTCGAATCTTGGAAGGACAGCGGCGTGAGGAGGTTCGCTGGAAGGACGACGTCGTGACTGTCGAGTTTTAGAGAGAGAGAGAGAGGGAGGGAGGGAGGGAGGGAGGGAGAAAAGGAGGAGCCGCTCTTGGGTTGGGGTGAGGAGAGAAGGAAATAACCTTTAATTTGAGGGAAAACCTAAAGTAAGCTAGAGGAGTATTTTTTTCCAACTTTTAAAATAGTGGATAGTTTTTATGTGTTTTAAATATAGTGGGTAAATTTTATGTTTACTATCTCATTTTGGGTAATATATTTTTTTTCCTCAAATCAAGACGGTCGTATAGTTGAATAATAAAATTTTGAAAAAGGGGTACGTATATGTGAAATACTAGTATTTTATATGTTGCTGCATGGATTGCATGGAGTACATTTGTATGGCATAATTTATGTATGCGTAGGAATTCTTGCTGGAGTGGAATTCCTTGTGGATCAAGGGTTACAAGGTATATTATATTATATCCTTAATTAGAAGATTTGCATGAAGATTATATCTACCCTATTAAGGATATCTTTTAGATATGCCTTAATTATCTCCTAGGGTTTTGCGTGGAATATATATACTCGAAGATTGCTCTGGAGCCGCTGCGCGTTGTGATTGATTATTGAGAGCTCGTCTTCTCCGTGCATTCGAGAGTTGAGTTTATTCATTACATTCATCAATTGGGGTAGTTAGTTTATTGGTGAGTGTTTGTAATATCTTGAACAATTCCTTGTTCAAGATCGGGTTTCATCTTTTCATTCTGAGAAAAGTATTCGGGTAGACTAGAGAGAGTTTACCGTGAGGATTCATTGGTGAGGGTAGAGTCGGGTGAGGAGAGATCGTTCAGTGTGGCTGACGTTCATATATCTTGTAACCCTTATACTCGTCATAGTGAATTATTTCTTGGAATAGCTTCCCCCAGACGTAGGTGTGGTTATCACCGAACTGGGTTACCAACTTGTGTTCTCAACTGTGTTACTATCTGTGTTACGTGTTGAGTTACATTTACCTACCAAAGTAGGGATTATACAATTTCAATTGGCACCAGAGCAGGTCATCGAGGTGCGGTGTTAGATCCTGGGATATCGGTATAATCCGTTGGTATTTTTGTGGTACTTGCGATGAGTACTATCAAGGAAGGTGGCTCTACTGTCAGACCACCGTTTTTTGATGGCACAAGTTATGGGTATTGGAAGATCAGAATGGCTTCGTTCATCAGGTCCATTGACGAGGCTGCATGGACTGCAGTGGAAACTGGGTGGAGTGCTCCTAAAGACGAAGATGGCTCAGAGAAACCGAGAACTAAATGGACAGAAGAGGAGCTAAAGTTGTCTGGAATGAATCAGAAAGCTATCAACGCTATTCACGCCGGGGTGAGTGTTGAGGTTTTTGCTATTATCTCCACGTGCAGATCTGCCAAGGAAGCATGGGATATCTTGGAGATCACTTATGAAGGAAATAAACGGGTGAAGAATCAGAGGCTACAACAACTCACTTCACAGTTTGAGTCCCTCAGAATGGATGAGAATGAAAACATCTCAGACTTCTATGCTAAGTTGCTGAGCCTATCGAATGAGTTCTTTTCGTTGGGAGAAAAGCTCACGGAAGCTAAGATAGTAAGGAAAATCTTGAGATCTCTTCCCGAGAGATTTGACTACAAAGTTACTGCTATCGAGGAAGCAAAGGATGTGGATGAGCTATCACCAAATGAGCTTATTGGTTCCCTGAGGACGTTTGAGATGGGTTTGCGTGTGAACCCCAATGAAAAGAAGAAGTCTGTTGCCTTCAAAGCTTCATCTACAAGTCAGTCTGAAGAGGAGCTGACTGCCGAAGACATGGCGGAGTGCATTGCATATATCTCTAAGAGGTTTGGGAAGAAATTCTTCAGGAAAGGAAATGGTGAAGGTAACTCCAGATTTCGCCGGTCTGAGAATCAAAGCAATTCTCAGAACAGAGGACCTAATGTGTCAGAAAAGAAAGAAAGTGGAGATAGGGGACCATAGTGTCATGAGTGTGATGGTTTTGGGCATATCAAAAGCGAATGTGCAAATACCTTCAAATATCAGAAGGTCAGCAGGAAGGCGTTCCAAGCCACTCACAGCGATGAAGAGGTCACTGACACTGAATTCGAAGAAGGACAGGATACGTCTCATACTGCACACGTGGCCACAGTAAATGGCCCAAGGCTCGTGTCTATTGTTGATGATCAAGATCCTTTCAAGGTTAAAGACGTGGAGGAAGAAGTAGAAGATCAGGAGGACTATGATAAGTTGATGGATGCATGTGAGAAGGCACTGATCTTGAACCAGAGCCTTACGGAGCAGATTCAGAATCTTGAAAAGGAAAGAAATCCTTTAAGATCTGAAGTTGAATCTCTTCAAGAAAAGCTCAAAAACTGCGAGGACGGAAGAAAGGAGACTGATGAAGAATTGAGTCATATTCAGAAATTGATAAGGATGATGAATTCCAGCACCGAAAAACTTGATGAAATCCTCAGACTTGGAAAGAGAGCTGCAGATAAGGAGGGTCTTGGATTCAACCGAAACAACTATCAACAGGTTGGATACAAATATCAACAAAGAGCTCAAAGACAAGACTGGAGCAAGCCAGAGAGAGGAGTCGAAGGATGGAGACATTCCAATGACTTTGTTGGAACTCAATCGAGTGGGAAATCGGTTAGGCGTGAGGAATGGAGGCCTAAACTAACCGAGTCCTCAGTTGATGTTGAACAGAATCCAGAAGAACAAGGAACTGCAGAGGAGGTACCCAAACAGGAACACCACAAGGTACCCGAGCATAATCCAGATTCTGAAGTATTCATTCCTCTCTGTCATTACTGTCATAGACTTGGTCATATCAGACCAAGATGCCGGTTCTACCTTGGTGATAAGAGGCAGGAGATGATCAAATATCAACGTAGAAGAAATCAAGGCCAAGGCTTTAGAGCTTATGTCGTTCACACCAGTAATAGCTCCAGAGTGGGGAACGCCTGGTATATTGACAGTGGGTGCTCGAAGCACATGACAGGCAACATGGATCTCCTTATTAATGTGCAAAGTTGCTCTAATGAGTCAGTTGTGTTTGGTGATGGTGGAAAAAGTAGAATTGGAGGAATTGGTACATTGAATGTACCTGGGATGCCAGTCCTGGAAGGGGTCCTATATGTTGAAGGCTTGAAAGCGAATCTTGTCAGTATCAGCCAATTGTGTGATGATGGAATGAGTGTGAGTTTTGGGAAGAATAGCTGCATCATCAACAAAGGAACAGATAAGTTTCTGGAGGCAACCAGACGGCTGATAATTGCTACATCTTCACTCCAAAGATCACAAGCTACAGGGTTACCTCAAAGATGAGTGAAATCTGGCATCAGAAGCTTGGGCACACGCACTACAGGAATATTCAGAGGATTATTCAACTGAATGTCATTGAAGGAATTCCCAAGATCAGATTTGGAGATGTGGATTTTTGTGGACCTTGTCAACAAGGGAAACAGACTCAGGAGGTACACAAGAGAGTACTCCGAATCACAACAGCTAAAGTCCTTGATCTCATGCACATGGACTTGATGGGACCGATGCAAGTTGAAAGTTTAGGAGGAAAGAAGTACATTCTTGTTTGCGTAGATGACTTCTCAAGATACACATGGGTTGAATTCTTGCGAGAAAAATCAGACACGTTCGAGGCGTTCAGAGTTTTGTGTCTGAGATTAGAAGTAGAGAAGGAGAGCAAACTCAAGGCCATCAGGAGTGATCATGGGCGTGAGTTTGAGAACCAAGAGTTCATGGAGTTCTGCCAAGCCAAAGGGATAAGACATGAATTCTCGGCACCTATCACCCCTACACAAAATGGTGTAGTTGAAAGGAAAAACAGAACCCTGCAGAGCACTGCCAGAACTATGATGAAGGCGAAAGATATTGCCCTTAGACTTTGGGCAGAAGCGTTTGATACGGCATGCTACATTTGCAACAGAGTGTACCTCAGACCACAGACAGAGGTTACTGCTTATGAGATCTGGCGAGGAAGGAAGCCAAATGTGAAACATCTTCACATCTTTGGTTCACGATGCTTTGTGGTAAATGATAGAGTGCAAAGGAAAAAGCTTGATGACAAGGGAATTGAAGGAATCTTTGTCGGCTACTCCAGAAACAGCCGTGCTTACAGAGTATACTTGAAAAATCAAAGCACTGTTATTGAGTCAATTAATGTTACTTTTGATGACTCAGTGGAAGGCGACGCAAATACTGAAGAAGAGGTCCCGATCACCAGTACTACAGAGAGCTCTCAGATTTCTAGCAAGGAGAAAGATGTCAAAGTTGAGGAGATGACTCTGGAGGGTACTCAAGATGGTACTCCAACTGGTACTTTGGACATGGCCGAAACAAGAGTTCATAAAAATCATTCTGCTGCAGATGTGATTGGGCATATCAATGATGGGATGCAGACCAGGAAGAGAGAGATAGATTTCAAGAAGTTGGTTTCCCACATTGCTACCGTGTGTTTTGTCTCAAAAATTGAGCCAAAGAACGTCAATGATGCTTTCCAGGATGAAAACTGGATAGCTGCCATGCAGGAAGAACTCTTGGAATTTCAGCGCTGCAATGTATGGTATCTCACTTCTCTTCCCGAAGGTGCTAATGTGATTGGAACGAAGTGGATATTCAAGAATAAGACAGATGAGCAAGGGAACATCACTCGTAACAAGGCCAGATTGGTTGCTCAAGGATACTCACAGGAGGAAGGGATTGACTACGGAGAGACTTTTGCTCCAGTTACCAGATTGGAATCTGTGAGGTTTTTGATGGGTATGGCTAGCAGCTTAGATTTCAAGCTATATCAGATGGACGTCAAAAGTGCCTTTCTGAATGGAAATTTAGAAGAGGAAGTATATGTTAAGCAACCAAAGGGTTTTGAAGATCCCGAGCACCCAGAGTATGTTTACAGGCTGAACAAGGCTTTATATGGACTAAAGCAAGCTCCCAGAGCTTGGTACAACACGTTGGCAGAGTTTCTTCTGAAGAAGGGATATGTTCGAGGAAGTGCTGACAAGACCTTCTTTGTTAAGCAACAAGGATGTCACATATTTATTGTCCAGGTATATGTTGATGATCTGGTCTTTGGTTCTAAGTCAGAGGTTCTTGTGAATGAATTTGTTAAATTGATGACCTCTGAATTCAAGATGAGTATGTTTGGGGAATTGAAGTTCTTTTTGGGGCTTCAAGTCAAGCAGTGCGAAGATGGCATCTTTGTGAGTCAGGAGAAGTATGCTGAAAACTTGGTGAAAAAGTTCGGCATGGAGAGTTCTAAGTCAAAGAGGACACCAATGGGTACATCGGTTAAATTAACCCAAGAAGGAGAAGGCAAACCTGTGGAACAAACAGTGTACAGAAGCATGATTGGTAGCCTCTTGTACCTAACAGCCAGTCGACCGGATATTGCCTACAACGTTGGAGTCTGCTCGCGATTTCAATCAAATCCGAAGGAGAGTCATCACAAGGCTGTGAAAAACATTATAAAGTATGTCAAGGGAATGTGCAAGATTGGCCTATGGTTTGGGAAAGGAAGTTCTCTGAAGCTTACCGGATACAGTGATGCTGATTGGGCTGGAAATTCTAATGATCGTAAGAGTACCACTGGAGGATGCTTTTTCTTGGGAGATAATCTTATCTCGTGGCATAGCAAGAAGCAGAATTGTGTTTCTCTATCCTCTACGGAAGCGGAATATATAGCAGCTGGGAGTGCATGCACACAGTTAATCTGGATAACCAAGATGTTGTATGATTATGGGGTCGATGAGAAAGAATATGTCTTGTTTTGTGACAATATTGGAGCTATCAATCTATCCAAAAATCCAGTCAGTCATTCGAAGGCCAAACACATTGAGATCAGACACCACTTTATTAGAGATCTTGTTGAAAACAAGACTTTATCTCTTCAGCATGTCTCTACTCGTGTGCAAGTTGCGGATATTTTCACCAAACCTTTAGATGGAGAAAGGTTTGAGGCTCTACGAAAGTCACTCGGGATGTGTATAATCTGAGCTGCTCAGATTATGTTTATTTGATTTCTTCTATTTGTGGATCTCGTGGTGTGATGGATGGTGTTATGTTTGGTGTTATATCTTGGGTTCTTATCTGACGTGGTATTTTTGTCTGTTGAAAAGGGGCTATTTTTCTGCGCGCCCTTTTGCTATTACTGTTGCTCTTTGGAATTTGAACCGTCATTTGCCTATTGCAGTGTTAATCATCGCTGCTCTCTATTGTGCTAGGGTTCTTTTGTTCCTAAATTCCTCCGCCAGAATCCTTCATCTCTCTTCGTTTTTCCATCGCTTGTCTGCCGGATTTCTGGATTTCTTGCAACCATGGTCTCATTCTCGCTATCAGAGGGCATCGATCTTGATTTGTTGTTTGCGGCTGTTCAGCCTGCTGCCAGAACCCCTCTGCTGCCATGGTACGGCGCCGGATTAGTCGAGAAAGTCGCTCCTCGCCGTGATATCGCTCCTCCATCTCCGGTGGATGATTTCGTCCATCCATCTTCTCCGCCCAGGGACGAAGTCTCCCAAGAGCCCCTTCAACCTCTTTTCGGGGATGATTCGATCCCTCCTCCGCCGCCGTCAGAACCCTCATCTAGGGTTTCTGTCTCTGCCTCTTCGGCAGAGCCCCCTCAGCGGAGAAAGAGAATCAAGCAGGTCGCTAGGAAGGAGAAGTCTCCTCCTCCTCCGCCGCCCCCTGTTGGCGGCGTCGCTCTTCGCACGCGGTCCCAAGCCCGTGTGCCTCCCAGTGCTTCTCTTTCGGGCTCAAATCGGAAGAGGAAGGCCGCCTCTCCTGCGTCTGGTCAGGGGAAGTCGAAATCCGTAAAGGGAAAGGGCAAGAAGCCCGTGATTGAGGTGGACTCGGAGTCTGAGGCCGAGGTTCCTACCTTCAGCGATTCAGATGATGAAGCTGCTGTTCCTCCTTCGTCTTCTAAAGGTACAGAAGTTCCACCTTTGCCTGCTGGGTATAAGTTTATGCCCATCTTCCGTGACGCCTTCTATGCAAAGTTTTGGGACATTAATTCTGCGAAAATTATCATAGTGGATAAGCCTGCCAGGGAGTTTGATCTGCGTAGGGCAGGGGTATTTGACTGCATTTTTGATGCTAAGCTGTTGACCACTTTAGATGAAGGTTTTTGTTGGGTGAAGGATGTAGTGATGGAGTTCTACTCCAATCTGAGCTTGTCAATGTTTGACATTAAGTCTCCTGATTATCATCGAGGCTTTGTTCGTGGTCAGTTCTTTAATTTCTCTCCTTCTTTGATTGATGCATTTATTTGTGGTGATGTGGTGATGGAGAGTTTCGAGCCGGTGGTACTCAGCCAGGGGGAGCTGCTGCTGCTCCTGCTCCTGCTTCTGATGGTGCTGCAGAAGGCGCTGATGGTGATGAGGCTGTTGATGAGGAGCTTGAAGCTGAGTTGCCTTAGCTTGGCATTTAATGTTTGCATTCAAGGGGGAGTATCTGTAGGTATTTTTTGATTTTTTGCTCTGCTGCTGCTGATTCGATATGGTTGTTATGATACTTTGCTATTCTGGTTGGATGGGTGATCAAACTGCTTTTACTGCTGATGTGTGGATTCTGTTGTGGATATTCAGTTGATGGTCTGTAATAGTAATTAGGTTTATAATTGTTGCTAGTGATGCTTGGTTTTTTCTGGTGAAGTATTGGTTGATCAGCTGGTGTTACATGTGGTGTTCTGAGTTGTGTTATGTAGTGGATTTATCTCTCTCTATATGTGGTATTCTAGTTTGGGTGCGCTTGACTAGTACTTCATTTTAGAGAGTGTTTGTAGCAAGGGGGAGTTTTTCGCACTATGCATTCGAGTATGGTCATGTGGGTGCGCTCCTTGCCTACTTGATTTTGCATTGGGTGCTTTGTATCTTGGAGGAGTTGTGTGTGTTGCATATGTTAGTGTGATTGCATACATAAAATGCCAAGGGGGAGATTGTTGCTGCATGGATTGCATGGAGTACATTTGTATGGCATAATTTATGTATGCGTAGGAATTCTTGCTGGAGTGGAATTCCTTGTGGATCAAGGGTTACAAGGTATATTATATTATATCCTTACTTAGAAGATTTGCATGAAGATTATATCTACCCTATTAAGGATATCTTTTAGATATGCCTTAATTATCTCCTAGGGTTTTGCGTGGAATATATATACTCGAAGATTGCTCTGGAGCCGCTGCGCGTTGTGATTGATTATTGAGAGCTCGTCTTCTCCGTGCATTCGAGAGTTGAGTTTATTCATTACATTCATCAATTGGGGTAGTTAGTTTATTGGTGAGTGTTTGTAATATCTTGAACAATTCCTTGTTCAAGATCGGGTTTCATCTTTTCATTCTGAGAAAAGTATTCGGGTAGACTAGAGAGAGTTTACCGTGAGGATTCATTGGTGAGGGTAGAGTCGGGTGAGGAGAGATCGTTCAGTGTGGCTGACGTTCATATATCTTGTAACCCTTATACTCGTCGTCATAGTGAATTATTTCTTGGAATAGCTTCCCCCAGACGTAGGTGTGATTATCACCGAACTGGGTTACCAACTTATGTTCTCAACTGTGTTACTATCTGTGTAACGTGTTGAGTTACATTTACCTACCAAAGTAGGGATTATACAATTTCATTATATATGTATATGGCTTTTATTTACGTTCACAAGTACTTTAATTCCGTAGTGTCCACTTGTACTACGACTTGAGATATACGGGCAGAACCAAAGGCCAACCCCGACGGCGTCTCATCAATATTTTTATAAAATTTATCTTGTATTTTTATTTTCACTTTACTTACATATGTGTATGTATGTAGTTTTAAATGGTTGAATTTAAATGTTATTTATCTCTTACGAGTTACTATCAATTTTAAATTCCTAACTTTGTCCTAGTATGCGAAGATTTGCATGTTGACCAAACAATGATTTTGTACCACAAATTTTAATAGCTTATCCATTTCAATTGTGCAAGATTTGCACGTCCACGAAACAATGATTTTTTTATCATAAATTTCAATAGCTTGTCGAATCTAATTGTGCAAATTTCTATTTCTTGACGAAAACAAGTTTGAATAAATTTTATAAGCATTATTATTCGTTATCAAATTATTTTGACTTACGTATGATTATATTATATGCAAGAAAACAATTACAAAAATTCCAAGAAAAAAGTGAAATAAACATGTTTAATTAGAGATGCTCAAACGTATTAAATGTATCACGGTTGATGTAGTCGTGTGACGTTGCTTATTTTCTTAGTAGACTTTGATTACTTAACAAAATATTTTGTTGAAGTCCTTAAATTAAATTTGTACTTAGCTTTGAGCAACTAGAGATAATTTAATTTGATATAGCCGAATATCTTAGAATATCAATGCTGCTTAAAATAATTATATGATCCAAGAACATCACTTAAGAAATATTGCATCACAAATAATTTATTTAGGTAAGTGAATTATTTTCTATAAATTCACATAGCCGTGACACGTTAAGAAATGGAATGACATACGGACGAAATTAGAATAAATAAGATTCATGATATATGAGAGTGGTAGTGAGGTAGATAGAGCTTAGAAGTTTCGGGCTAGCCCAAATCCAACGGTTTTTTCACTATATGCTTGTTTCGTTCAAGTTGGATAACTTAAAGAAAATAGAATCCAGTCAAGTGATGGAAAGTGGACAATAAGAGTTATTTTTATTGGGTGTTTGGTTTAATGATTGAAAATGAATCTTGTGATGGAATTTCGTTTTCCCTTATTCCCCTCCTCCTTGAGAGGTAACAATTTTGGGGATTGGATTACCCCAAGTAAGGGTAATTGTTAACCTAGTGCTCAAATCAAACAATAAATAATTGATTCACTTAATTATTTCTCTTTCCATATCTAAAAAAGGTAAACCTAACAAGGGCTAAAAGTAGAGTACATCCTCTAGCTCAAGATTTATAAAACCTTTTTGTTTCGCCACGTAAGTTTAGACGGAAATGCTTGAAGTTTAAAGTGAGTTATGTGTAAGGGTAGAGGGTACTTTTTTTTGAGCAAAAGGGTAGAGGGTACTTAGTATATGTATTTAGCCATTTTATATATTGAATAAATGATGGAGATTTATTTTATTATTATTATAATTTTTGTGTGTAATTAATTCAATTAATTATTGTATTTAATTTAATATCTATTTTTTTATTTGGTTTTGTTTAAGTATTTTTATTTTTTGTGATTAAATGATTTATAAAGTAATTGTGATTATGAGATGTTAATTCTAATAAGGAAAAAACTAATTGTACCATTAATATGTTAATTATTTCTCTAAACAGAAATGTATCATAAATCTTGAGACGGCCCGAACAGAAAATAGTGTCAGAAATCATAAATCGAAGAGACTAGTCAGCACATCCTGCCCAGGTTCCCTTCCTGTGCAGTTTGGAAAAACTCTACCGGTGTAAAAGTGTCTGGGCCGGGCCGATCCAAGCCCACCGAACACTTTGTTATTTTCGGCAGCCCAATTAACACCTATATGGTGCCGCGAAATTATAATTTGAATTAAAAAAAGAAAAATAGTTAATATTGACATGATTATGTTGTCAAGATAATTTCTGCATAGTTACTTAAATCATCAATTAATTAATGATTGGGAATAATTCTTCTACAGCTATAATACATTATCATCTATTGCATTGGAGTAGTATTATATATTAGGCACACATTTCAACTCAGTATAAGTAAAGGATTGTTTACTTGGTAATTGGTATATATCAATAGTTCCTAGGTTCTATTTTAATGAAGAAATGCTCTTCTATACATCGAAAGAATATCTAGCTAGTATGTTTACAGGTGATATGACGATGTTATATTTAATGGATTTTTTTATTAAAATATATATTTTAAAGTTAAATTATCTTAAAAGATAAAATGATGCTCAAAAAACTAAGTCTTGAATAAAAATTTATCGATGTGACGCCGTCATATGTGATGGATATATTTAATGTGTCAATAGTAGGTAGGGTAGGATTCCCGTATGTTTGATTGACCAATCTTCTTTTGTTATTTTGGCTTTCGATTCTATGTTAAATAGTTAGTGATAAGAAATGAGTGGCTCTTTTATAAAAGCTGTGAACAATTGCTTTGCAAAAGAAACATGGTTAGTAATATGACAATATTATCTTCGAATCGATGCGTTCAACGCACTTTTATTTAGTTATAATATCAGCTAGATGATTCATCAACCAACGTATTGTTTTTTACAATATCCTAATTACTAAGCATTATGCCATGTGTTAGTCTAGTTTTTCATGAATTTTGTTGGGGATAATCATAAAATAATAAGACATGATTGAACGAAAAATAGAGTAATATGATATACAAGAAAGTACGTAAATTTACATTTTAACATCATTCGTTCTTTGTTTTCTTGAACACCAACTTATACGTCACTAATTGTAGAGATAAATTAGTATTCCTTCGCAACTTCTTCCAAAAGAGATGTACTTACTCAGTCTATTTTCACTTTAATCACTTTATATATTATGATGTTATATTCATCTTAAATTATTTCCCAATACAGTATATATGCCAATAATTAAAACTAATAAAATAAGTTGGTAAACCTATGCAGTCACATTATAAATCTTAATCTCTATACACACTTCATAGGGCTCAAGAAGAAGGAAACGGAGGAGATAAACTAATTAATGGTTTCATTAGATAAATGGCTACACTATTCAAACCCTACTTAAATACTCCAATTAATTGGGGATAAATGTGGGAATTTTTTTTCTTGAATAAAGGTCCAAACATCTATCTTGTCGATCACATATATCATCCATTTCATCGAATTATATGCGTTTCTTAATTATATATGAAAAATGTAGAATATAGAAATGTCTATAATATGACGGAAACGGATATTATAATTTTTCTAGTATCAAATGTAGTTTATGCGTACGTTTTTATTCAAATCCGAGGCGTCAACCATAGCTACGATAGTACCATGTAATTGCATCACTAAATTGCAAAGTAACTATATATTTTATTTCTATTTCAAGTGTGATATGTTATGTGCACTACAATTAATTAGACTTACACATGTTAATTTGCGACAAAGTTTAAATAATTTTACAAGTGTAAAAATTAAAGATGGAGAAGAAAAGTCAAACTCTTACCGTCTCCTCTAAGTGGTACAATTAGAGAAAATATATCCCAGTTCGACTTTCCTATTTTTCTAATCAGATCGTTCACAAGAATGGTCATGTTTTATTAAACAAAAGGAATTAAATCTTTACATTGAAATGTGAGTCTGTTATTTTTATTTTTTTACACTGCGTCTAAAATTTCACATCCATAAAAAAAACAGAACAATTGAAGTGAGTAGGGAAAATAATATATTTTGTTTAATTTTCTTTGCTCGTACCCTTTTTTTAAAAAGAAAAGGATTAGCTACCAATTTGTTTTAGCAAGAGTAGGCACATAAATTGATTTTTCTATTCAAGATATTGGGAATATATAAACTTTTAAAAGGACAAACTAAAATAATTTAAGCCAATTGGGTGATTATTAATTTTATTTATGTACTCTGCCAACTATAAAGCAGCTGTAGCGATCGAATGTATCTTGCAAAAATTATTTTGAAAAGAGTGTGAAATATATTTATGCATAGATAATAACACATTTGGAATATAGTCATATTTTTTACTATATAATTTTCGCATCAAATCTTGAGGGGAATATATTATGAGCTTCTTTAGTGTTACTTACATTACTACATGTCGATTAATATATTAATCTAAAGCACAACTTGCATATTATTTTAAAAAAAAAAATAAATTCATTGGTTTGTTTTAGTACTATCATTTAATTTTGCAAATATAACACTATAATAGACTCCACATTTCTCTTTTCTTAAGATATATGGGGACCGCTATTTGTTTTCAAGGTTTCCCCCAATTTCTTTTCCATTTGTCATCAATTTTTTATTTTTATTTTATGGTTTTACTTAGTAATTGTCGTTTAAGGGTGGTAGTATCATAAATATAGAGCATAAGTATATTCTAAATTTCTCTTCACAAATTTACTAGATCGATTAGATTACATATATACATTTTTTTTAATTTTAAGTAAATTTCAATTTGCGGTCTTTGTTGAAGTCACCTATTTATCTCACATCGACTTTGTAAAAATCTTGACTCTGAGATATACTCCCCTCATTAAGGCCTTGTCAAGGGGTGATTGAGTCATTCCTATATGGCATCAGAATATGGTTGATTATTATGAAGGAACATATGGTATCAAAGTACGGCTTAAAGTCGATGTTGTTGATTATCGTGAAGGGGCATGTTGAAATCTCTCATTTGTCCAACATCGACTTGATAAAGATCTCGATTCTAACATATAACTGTCATCCTTATTAAAACTTTATTAAAAGGCTATTGGCCTATTCCTATAATTTTGTACATCATATTTGATTTTTTTTTTTCCCTATTCGTATTAGAATGAGATAAATGAAGTAATATATGATTTTCGTATTTTATTTATAAATAAGAACAATTTAGTAGCTGCCTAAATACTAATACGATGCGTTTCAGACTATAGTTAATCAGCAAATTTCAAATTTGTTCGTATGTGCACTGCATAAGCTCTATGTTGATGGGCAATTTATTCTGTTGAAAATTCTTACACATAATCGTACTTGCAAATTGGCATAGGCTTTGATTGAGACAACCTCCCCCACTGAATAATTTAAAAAGCTAAGTTTGTACTCTTGTGCCATGGTATTTCAATATATTTTGGAGTAGTATACTTCCTCCATCTCATATAAGTAGTCCCATTTTAAAGTGGCATAATAGTCAATGAGGAAGGTAATATGTGGATGTAATTGATTCTAAGGAGAGAGAGTTAATTGTAGTCACATATTCTTTACCATTTTAGGAAATGGGACTAATAGATGAGATGGATAAAAATGGCAAATGAGACTACTTATATGAGATGGAGGTAGTACTATTTTCTTTCTTTTAGGGGAAAATAATCTAAACCAAGAAAAGAAAGTTGTGAAAATGAGTGGACAAAAAGCAATTAAATTTCTTACAAAAAAAACAGAAGAAGATCACGTTAATTCAAACTAACGAAGCGCAATTAGTATTAGGGGGAAAAAAGATTAAAATAATTTGTAAAATAAATACGTACATATCTACTTTCCTTAAAAGGTAAATTCTAAAAAGATGCTTAAATTGCATAAAATAAAATAAAATAAACCAAAAGCAAAAGCAAGCGCAAATTTCTTGCAAAAGGCTAATAAATTAAATAAGTGAGAGTTCAGGGGGTGCTCTGTAAATATGTCCAATAGATTTTGGGGCAAATTGCAATTAACAAAAATACTATATAGCCTTTCAGGGAGAGTTTGAATCCTCGCTGGTGGGGTCCACACCGACCCTGCTCCCGTTCTCGCCGGCGTCGCCGTCGCCGTCGTCGTCGGAGCCGTGGATCTGATCGAGTATGAGCACCAGCCCCATGGCGAAGGCGCCGTCGACGCCGGGCTTCAGCGACAGCACGAACACGTCCTTCCCGAGCACGACGTTGGTGGTGGCGTCGACCTTGCGGCGGATCTCCGCCACGATTTCCTTCTCGTTGTTGAGAATATTGCAGTTCCGGCAGCCGAAGGAGCCTTCGATGTGGTACTCCTCGCCGGGATTGGTGTACACCTCCACCGTCACGCTCGACCGTCCGATTATCGACGATCTCCGCACGCTGAACAGCGGCTTCTTCCCCTCCGCTCCCTCTCCGATGAATCCTTCCCACCTCTGGTGCAGACTCGGCCTCTGAAATCAGTACAAAACGCAGAAATCAGCGAGTTGACTCGGCAATTCACCAGGCAAATTACATACACACATAATCGCGCGCGAACGTGCGTTTAATGGTAGCTTAATTAGCACGAAACAATTTCCGATTACGGAAAATTTCACCGGCTACTCCATTAACTCACATACAGTGACACCTATTCACACACAGAACTTCGATGGACACGTGCGAACGCGCGGACGAAACGGTAACCAATTTCGAGAAAAATAAAAATAAAAATATTACTCAAATAAAAAATCCCCAGGCTCCGAGTCAACTCGTTTGAAGATGGTGAACTTGGTTCTCAGCAGAAAATGCAATTATTAGCTCACCAAATTTCAGAGAAAAAAAATCAAACGATTTCAGGAAAGAAAAAATAAAATCAAAATCAACTGCACACCTTGCGGCGGACGGTGAGGATGCATCGACCGGAAGGATCCATGAGAACGACTTCACCGGAATCGCCGGCGTCGGGGCCATACGAGTCGACTCGGAAGACGAGGTCGCCTTTGCAGTCGTAAGCAGTGAAGCCGTCGCCGGCGAAGAAAAGCGAGGTTTTCCGAACAGTGAGGTGAGTCTCCTCCTCGAAGAGGTAGCCTTCCTCCACAATCGCGCCGTTCTTCGTCATTGCTTCTGCGATCGGCTTCACCTTCATCGGCCACACCATAAGAAATTCGTGAGAGTGCGCCGAAAAACGTGGTTGCAGATTTTTCGGAGAAAAAGGAAGCTGATTTTTTCTATTTATTTTCTTTTTGTGGAAATAAATTAAAATCTGAAAAGGAAATGAGTGAGAATGAAATTGGAGAAGGGGAGAGTGAAGGTGTGGAGGGTATTAATATAGGAAAAATATTTTACCTCAAAAAAAAAAAAAAAAAAAGGAAAATTGCAAATTAGGGGGTGGTGGCCTAACCGTACTGTAGCAGCAAGAATGGGGACACTTTAGTCTTTAGCCGAGGCCACGTACTTGTAATTATTCAATCTCGTAAATGTTTTAAAAATCGTGAAGCGTTAGTATGGCGGTGGAAGGGTGACTAGTGGCTACGTGGGACCTAAGCTTAGACGGAATCTAATTATAATGTTTATTTTTACCAATCTTACAATATTATTACCAAATTCAAGATATATACTCATTATATGAAATTAAAGGCTAATTTATAATTATAAATCCAAAATTATACATGGAGTAGCATAGTTCGTCTAAGCATAGATTAATCAATACATACAAACTATTGATTAATCTTCAATGTCGGATTGCCTAGGCGAATTAAGCATTAGTCGAGGACGATGAGAAACTGACTAGAGCCTAGGCAGTGATTTTTAGAACACCGATCCTAATTTTTAATTATTTTATTTTATTTATTTATTTTATCGTCGTTCTTTATAAACACATGAATATTATGCATGCGATGTTTATTATTTTTTTTCTCATGTATTAGATAACAGTCGTTGGACTAATAATTTGCATGTTGTCCAGTTCACGTAATTATTGGAAATTATTTTATTCTTATTTATAGTACTCAAATTATGGCTCATTTGTTTTTTTTATTTGTTTGATATGTCTTTTGTTTTCATTTACAAAATATTTATTATATTTTGTTCTTATCATGATAAGTTTAAACGTTTCACATAATACATTTATTTAACTTTATTTAATTTAGTTTGGGATTAATTAATGCCAGGGATCAGGAATTCTTATCTTAACAAATCACAAGTACTATAATTCATCTATATATCGCCAAATTAACTCTCCTTACGTAAGAGAATTAACCTCTTCCTTTCAATATTATTTAGTCAAACGACTCCTATTAAAAATGAATAAACGTGATGGTGATTTTATGTAATTAATTGTCCCAGGTACGAATAATATACGTTGAGAAATTGATAAATCTTGAAGACAATCAACTCTTGAAATAATAGTCTGTAATACGAGAATTGTTTCCCTATCGATGGAAAACATATTTAACAAGCTTACAGGAGATATCGCGATATTATATTTAAGAAAAATATAATTAATATATTTTATAAAAATAAATCATACTAGAACACTGTGCGAATAACTTACGTACAATTTCGAAACGATCATTTTTTTTCTTTTCAGCAAAATGCTTAATTTTCTCTTCTTACTAAAAAAATCTGCATGATATTGACATTCTCCAAACATAAATATCTTATTTTAGTTCTTAAACTATTACTTATATAGCTACTTGAAGTGGCTACTTGAAGTGAATAATTGTGTACTCCATCCGTCTATTTCATTAGTCATGTATGTTATTTTGGGTCGTCTATTTCAATAACTCCGTTTTCTTGAAATGGAAAAAACCTTTAATTTTCAACATGAACTTCTCATTTAACACTTACACGTAAAATCATGTGTCGAAAAGAAATATGACTATTGAAATGAAACGGAAGGAGTACGAGCAGAATCATGACAACATCCCGTGCGATGGACTCATTTGTGAAATTAACAAACATTTGTCGTAAATATTCGGAACAGGTCATAAATAAAGCACCTAATAGATAGGCCGGGGCATGCACGACCATAGATGTGTGTAACTTTTGTTTGATAAAAATGAATTTTAGGTCAAATAAAGTGATGAATAGTTCGTTAATTAGTTAAGGTTATTAGACTAACGTACGTGGTTCAGTCACCTAAATTTGATAGGGTTAGCTAAAAGCTCCTTCAATGGAAAGAAAACTAAATCGTCGATTTGCAAAGAAACCCTAAAATTATAAACCGACATAGCATTCTTCACTAAGAGGAATATGCCCCACCGCCATAAAGTATCATCGTTGGATTATTTTTATAATTTTGAAAAAAAGATCTGGGTTAAGGATGGTCTTGGTCGGGATCAAGACGAGCGGAATTTTTACATTGATATCCGAGATTGTTATGATAAATATATTATTCAGAAGAGACATGTGCAATTTTTACTTCGATGTTCCGAATCACTATAACAGGTTATATTACTTGGGAGTGGAACGATGGGACGGCATACAAGACTAGCCAACACGTTGTAACATACGGACTCAGGAGCCCTAATTCCTCCGTTTCTAACCTCATTTGACACGTTTAGTATTTAGTATATAGGTTTTATTTTTATATTTTTATTCATTTCCCTTTCAAACTAGATTTGTCATAATCATTTCGTTTTACCTTCTTGAAGCTTTAACAACAAAAATTTAAAGATCACGTTACGGAAGATTTAAACGCGGGACCTTTGATCCAAAAACTTAACCCCTTACATAGTGCTAGGCCAACACAAGCACACTCGTTTTATTTTCTAATATATGAAAGCGTTCGTGTACATATATCGCAGCGTATTACTTTAAAACTGCATGTACGATACTTCTCAATCTATTTATCTCAACCTTCACATACTATTTAAATCGATTCACCCTATTAAATTTTGTTATAAGTTACTTCCTACGAAAATCCGAGACATGGCCATCCCTAACTCTTCATATTGGGTTTTTTTTTTTTTTTTTTAATTAATAAGAATTGAAGAGAAATTATTGGTTTGTCCTTTAATTAGCAAAATGTGATTAGATCTCTTTTCCACCGTCACTGACGATTACACGTAAAATGGTCGGTTAAGTCTGTTTAAACTTTACAGCTATATAATTATTAGGTGGAAACTGTGGGTTTAATTTGATTCAACTTAATTAGATTTTATTACACGTTAACATTTAACGTCAAATGACGATTATCAAAAATTGAAAATCAATAACCGACGCACCGCAACAAGTCAAATCGCGTGAAAATGAATGTTAAAATCTGATGTAGGACGATTTCGATTATGATTTTGAATATACTCTCCCTCTGTCCTGAGTCATTAGTCATTTGAAACGGTATAAGAATCAACGAATGAGAGAGATATGTGGTTATAATTAATGTTGAAAAAATAGAGTTAATTAACTGTTGTCAAGTATTTTTTATAATTCTAAAAAGCGAAACTAATAATTAAATAGACAAAATTGACAAATAAAACTAATAACGAGAGACAGAGCCCTAGCATATCATAGTATTGTTAAAGCAAGATTTGAGGTTGCAGCCTTTGGGTCGTGTTCCCTAAATTATAACACACGAAAAGTTAAGTAAGATAAGACCGATTGAGTAAGATTAATGCATTTAATAGATTCATTATTACGTGTATGGTAGGATTCAATTTTGAAGATTCTAGATTCTTTTGGCAAACATTAACAATAATTCAGTTACTATTTGCTCTTATCATACTCATAAATATAACTATTTGCTCATAAATCATATCTATAAATCACATCATGCTCATAAATATACTCATTCGTCTCCTCCTAAATGACCTCTTTTACTATTTTGTATATCGTATGTGCATAAAATAGGGACCACATAGGGTGAGACGGAGAGTATAACTATTTGCATGTTTATTCATGCAAGACGTGTAATAATTATACATAAATTATACTATTTACATGCTATTATCTATATATATTCCATTAGTCATGTTCATGTTCGCTATTTTGGCTCATCTCACTTCATTTATATTACACTTGTTTCCTTAAATGAAAATAAATAACCGTATATTACTTTTTAATATGAATTCTTTATTTTTCACTTTTAACACTTATGCGTAAAAATTCGTATAAAAAAGAAACATGACTAGTGAAATGGGACGGAAAGAGTGCAAGACAAGTAAGATACTCCCTCCGTCACTTTCAAGTTGAGTCATTTCTTTTTGTTATTTCTGGCACGCTTTTCCACGCTTCTAGATGACGAATTTTAGAACGGATTTTTATGAATTTTTTCTTTTACAGATGGAATAGTAACATTGATGTGAATTCATAGTTTAGAAGATCTTAGACCAACAAATTTTTCTAAATGTGGTAATAAGGTCAAAACCTACCTACCAACAAGATAATATCTAGTCATGTTACAAGGATGTAATAATATTTTACATCACACCTCAGCATTACTAAATTTAAAAAATTCAAACCGGTTTCCATTTTCTTATACTTTGATAAGTGGGTTATTTTACTCCTCATGAGTCATTTCAAGAGTTTCTTAGATCTTCGAAATTTACACGAAAGAATCATTGTCATTTTGCATAGCTAGCCGGATCGATGGGTACGTGTTTGCATACATGCATGGTTAAGCACACGTCGAATATCATTGTGTCCGAATGTGATCATCTGTCTTAAAAATAAAAATCGTTAATTATCTTTGGTGTCCCACTACTAATTTCATTTTTTTTTTTGAGAAGGCTAATTTCATTATTAGAACTATTCAAAATTTGAAAATGCATATATATATATATATATATATATATATATATATTTATTTATTTATTGATATTTTTAATTTTTCTACCTTAACGATCATTGTTTAACTAATAAAGCTCAAATCAAATGCTAAAGAAATTATTAGATTATACTGAATTAGTAATGAACCCTAGTAAAGCAATGTAAATTAAAGTACCATTAAGATTGAAGATAAAGTGATTTTTTTAATAAATTAAAAAAAAAAAGACGTTGATTTTTTGGATATTGTTAAGATAATAAGGTTTGAAAAGAAGATTCCATATACCACTTCATAACTCCTATATACATCGTCTTATTTTCCTAATTGAATTGTAGCATGGATAGTTTCAATTTTTCCCTTTCTGAGAAAAGTGAACTTTAAAAATTTTCACATTCTCCTTAACTTTTCGTACATATTTGGAAAAAACGAAACATTATCTTTGGAACGGAGTCGACATTTCAATGTTTGGTAAATTAACGAAAACATCTCTTACTACAAATATTTAGCTATAGGCCACCAAGTTTGAAAATTTGCCTTGGGCCCAACTGTCCCTTTGCTACGGATTGTAGACCCGAAATCTTATCCAATGGGCCACAACTTCACAAATTTAGAAATTATAATTCATGATTCTATACATCGAGTTGCTTTCTGCCTTTTTTAAGAGATTTGCTTCCCCACTTTTCTCATGAGTAGTCATCACCAAATTAATAGTGTCGACGTTATTCGACGCATATATTGATTGGTTGAACAGGAATTCTATTGACATCTTGACTCGAATCACATATCTATTGATCGTATAGAATACGTTTTAACAATTGAGTCATGCTCTCATTGCATTTAGCATTTTATTTTGTTAGTTGGTAAATACTTTATACCGCACCACCGACTTACGATTTCTTGTAATGTATCTTTCAAGAAAATGAATATTAGTAGACTGCAACTCCAATTTGGTAGCAGCAAATAAAAAATATCATGATTTTTGTCTAAATATCCAGTTCAAATTAAATTATAGTTGTAACTTAAATTAGATTATTTCAACTGAAATACCAAGAGGCTACTCACCGTTGGAGCAATGAAGTTGTTCATGCCTAAGTGAAAAGTTTCTCAACACCACTTGTTAAGTTTGACTAATTATGCATTTATGAATTATGATATTTCTATAGTTAAAATCTATTATATATATAAAAACAGAATCATTTTTCACAAAACTTTTTCCGTCCATTTGCTCCCCTCCTTCCTAGAATTTTATGATCTTAATTAATGTATTTTCTGAGTGTTTCAGTTTCTCATGCACATTTATCAATTAAAAGTTTTCATTATTGGTACATAGGGAAACAAAATTTTCTGATACTAATTTCAATTTCAAATTTCAAATTCAATTCTCATTGTGTGACTATGTCTATATATATTAGTCACAAACTCACAATCCTGCAATCCCTTCTTAAAATTTTTGTTGAACAAATCCGAGAATATGTTTCTTCAATGTCAGGATCATTTTACTTTCTTCCTAATTTTTAATATTCTAAATTAAAACTAATGATCCTTTGTTTTTCATTTTCTTGTGTGCAGATTTGAGACGGAGGAAGTATTAAATTACAAGTATCACAAAATAATGTCCCTTGCATCGCACGGGGACATGCTAGTTGTTCAAATGGATAAAGTCATTACCTGTTTTCATTATATCATCTGGGATAATTTAGTGTATTCAGTTTTTATTTATTTCGTTAAAAATATTTCGGTATACAAATACCTTACCAAAATATAGCTGTCCATTTGCTTCCATATATATTATTTCGACCTTATTATTTACAAAATAAGGAAAATTGAACCCAACCTACACTATATTGAGAACTAGTACTCATAGGCTATTAAGGGCAATTGCAATTGGTCTTCAAAACATTTTAATAAAAAAGAAAAGATGTAAAAATAAAACCTCTAGAGAAAGTCTTCAATGGTAGCGCCTTAGGCTAGCCATACCAATTAGGGTTTTTTTTTTTTTTTGTTTTTTTTTTTTCATTATTAAGTTTTTTGGTTTAATGTATATTAACAAAAATAATTTATTTCTGATAAAAAAAGAAGAAAAATAATTTATTTAGTTTAGAATATGGTTTTGCGATTACAACACAATTGTTCAATGTGTGTTATATATATATATATATATATATATATATATATATATATATATATATATATTGTTTTTAAAACAATTAATAGTAAATTTAAAGGTTGAGACATGAAGAATTGGAACTCCCGAAACTTAACACCTACCTCTAGGCTAACAAATTGACGCTTGTATAGTTAATTTTATTGGGCAATGGTCTTAAAGAGTGATTAGTGCATGTTACCATTCATAGGTCGAGATATTTTAAGCAAATCAATACATAATTAAACTTGGAATTGTAACTTGCTTCCATTAATTAGGAATGGACTAAGTACTTGTAGTCTTTACATAAGTCAATTCTTGGAGAAATGAATTAATCAACTAAACCAAGTGTGGTTTGCCGTGTGGGGAAAATCGTCCCTTGAAATTAAAGAGAGTTGACTTCTCATCGCCATTAGTGAGAATTTGACTTCCTCTAAAGAAGGATTATTGGTAGAGGCTCTACCGTAAAGCCTTTGAAGGAGGAGGAGGAGGAAGAAGAAGCCGCTAATGCACTAGAGGATGTAACACATATGAGTTATCACGTGATTAAATACTTCGATACGAGTTTTAATTAAAAATTGATCATTATAAAGAGTAAATATTTACTATGCATGAGTGTTTTTCTTTGTAAACATAGAAGGATATGTAAAGCTTAAAATAAAGAGTAGGAGTACAATTAATGGGTCGCGAATAATTTATTTAGTAAATACACTAGTGGATAATGAAGTGAAGGAAGAAAATGCGTAGCTAATTCTCAAATTATCATAATTTAACTCAAGCAGGATGAGTCCATGATTTATTTTTATATTTTTTGATTATAGGATAATAAAAGATGAAATTAAATGTAAAATTTGAAACTGATGTGCACATAATAGAGTATACTCCTAGCTTTGTCGATTGCACTAGTTGTAATCCAATTGACACTTGGAGTGCAAGTTAGCCTCTATATCAAGGCTGGTACCCCTTATGCCGAACAATCAATTAATATATCTTCCCTTTCCCAATAAAAATAAAAAATAAAATTTGGCATATGGCCTTGGTTCATGGACACGAGAAAAAAATAAATAATTTATGACTGGTACAAAATTTAAATGACATATATAGACGTATTATATTCTTACAATGTACACGAATTTAAGTTTATTGAGTACAAAAATTAGCATAACGACACTATAGTTAGAAACAACGAAATGTGACATAAGTAATTAAACCGAATCCAAACCGAAACCGAAACCTGTTTCTAAACATTTCTTAGATAATAAAGGCTAAAGCAGCACAGATTGTAATAATCAAGAAGCTGCCGCCCAAAGAACGTGAGGACGAAGACGGAGGAGTAGTTGCCGGCGAAGGCGTGCCGATCGGAGGAGGAGAAGGCACGGTCGGGGTGGTCGGAGGAGTTGCTGGCGGAGGCGTGGTGGTAGTGGTGGTCGGAGGAGGAGGAGGAGGAGGAGTTGCCATCGGAGGCGTGGTGGGGGTGGTTGGAGGAGGAACGGCCATGGGCGGAGGAGGGGTAGCGCCGCCGCCAGGTGTGGATGACGCAACGACTGTTATCGCCAGTTTTTGACCCGACACGCAGTGTGTGTCGACACTGCAGATGTAGTAGCGGTAGCCGGCGGAGCTGAGGGTGACGTTCACCGGCCCCGAAGTGATGCGGTCACCTATGACGCCGGCTTCGCTGCAATTGTCGTACGAGGCCTTCGGCACTTGGACAACGTTGTGCCTACCGGTCGTAAATTTGAACTCTAGAGAAATATAATACAACATGTAAGTGTTTAACGGATCATATAAAAATAATGTTTTACGTGAAAAATTAAGAATAGATTTAAATAGCTGACAATTCTAAAAACGGATAAACAAAAATGATGGACACATAACGTGAAAAACGGGCCGACTAGATCATATCAATTTGATACTCACTAAATAGTAAATGATATGTTCGATCTAACGAAATTGTTATGTTTTATAATTTTTACATCTTACGTATGTGTAAAAAACGTAACAATTTTATTGGGACGAATGGATATATAGATATGAAGAATAAGTACCTAGAGTATCACCGACCATGAATGTTTTGTCGGAAGCCCAATCGGAGTAATCAGAAGTATTTGCGGGAACAGTCCATCCCATGTTATCTCCAACTATATATAATGTTTGTGATGCTGCAAAATTCACAACTAGGCCAAAAGTTGCACTATAAATCATAAAATACGAGAGACTATTCATTTTTTTTCCCTCTCTAATTCTTGTTTTATTCAAGTAGTAATTTAACTAGAGATATATGAACAAGTATGTGATGAGATGTTTGTGATTTGTGGGTATATATAGTGAAATATTTTTGAAATATTTCATGAAGCTTAATTTTAGAGTTTGCAACGACTCCGGTCTACTCTAACTTAATTAATTGCATTGTAATAAATTGGAGTTCTACTTTGAAATTCTTGAACTTCCCAATGCTGGAATAAATTAACCATATATCACTAGTGCTAAAAAATGTTCGACTCTTCTACGTCTTTACTTAATTACTTTTTGTTTCGAACACTGCATTGAGTAAAGATATATTTGACAAATATGGTTTTGAGTGTTTTTAGGATGATATTATGCAATTCCTTAACTCTTGTATGTATGTTTGGAGCTATGGTTGATATCATTATTTCATTTCTGGTTCATTATTAACTTTCTTGTGAAGTGTTAAAGATTTCTACCGGTAGAGAAGGAATATTTTGGCAATAAAACATATTCCGCTGCGTAAAACAACGGCTAAATCAGGGTTCGGACGAGGAAAAATGAGACAAAAAGATGATGTCTCACATAGCCGAGCGCCCAGCTAGCCGAGCTTGATATTACAAATTAGTAGTACAAATTGGAGTAATGCTCTACTCTACTTAATATATCAACGAATAATGTAACACTGATATTTATAAGGAATTAAATATATACCCTAGTCTTATTAAAATAAATTAAACCATTAAAAAAAAAAAAACTACAAATGTAGCACTACCATATATGAGCAGTGTGTATACTAAGTGTGTTCACATAGACATGAGAGTGCTTCTTGTACTATTAATATAAGGACAATATTTACTCGTGTAGAGATATTTCTCTATCCATTATGGACATACTTAATATGTTCATCGCTAATGTCACGTTCGATAATATTTCAATTAAGATTTAGATTTTCCATATTATATGGAATATATTTATAATAATTTTTTTAAAATCTAACATTGACACGTTATCCGTGTGCACTAAATATTCCTACGGTAATTACCCCACTATCACATTAAATTACAAAATCCAACTAATAAAGTGTGTGAATTTATATTTTAACATCATTTCCTTTTTTTCAACCAACTTACACTCTTCCGCTCCAACGAAAGTAAATTGTTTCTTTATTTTATACTCCATATACATCAAAGAAACGACTTATTTTCGTTGAAATAAATGCATTATTAATAAATATATATAAAATAGTATATATTAACCTATTTCACTTTCGTTGGAGCGGAGGAAATATATGCGATTTTGTTTTTGGAAATTTCTGGGTAACAAATACTTAAAGGAGACTTGAGACTTCACATGTAAGGACGGAGTAATTAATTTTCAGAGCTATACAAGTCTGTAAGACTGTAACCTACATTAATAATTCCCATTATTTCCATTGAAAAATTTCAAAGTTTGACCATTAATTTACATGTAAACGCGTTTGGTAATGAATTTTAATTTAGTCCAATTTCTTCGCAAATTGGAGTTAGGACGAATTATTTAAATTTAGAATTATTTATCTTGTAGCCTTGTAGAGCATTTCATATACAGCTCAAATTTCTATAGTTTGACTTTCATTAATCAAGTTTAAATTTATGTTACCCATGTTGTTGGTTATTAGTTATATGTTTACCGTTTTCTAATGTCTCACTTATTAGTCTCTTTTTTTAAGACTAGCATTGAGAACGCGCGTTGCACGTGAAACTTAATTTTTAACTTATGTTTAAGCATATCTATATAATATTACTAAAGTAAAATAGTCTTTTTAAAAATTTCCCTCCAAAAACCTCAATAAGTGAGCTCTATTAGTATTTATTTTAGCAATTTTTAATGTTGAATGACCTAGCTCATTAATTTCGGTCAAATTTTCTTGATACGAATTTCAAATTAATTTTAATTTTAATCTTAAATTTATAAATCAACCCTATTCATATTTATGGCCTAAAATGATATTAAATATTAATTATACAATATAGAATATTAGTGAGAGAAATATAAATAGAGATATTGATAAAGTTTATCAAATATAAGTACTTTTGTTACTTTACTTTCAAATAGTCGTAGTATATTTTTGAAATAAGTTTTTTGAAAACAAAGATTAATTAGACACAACTTATGACCATACCATTTTTTTCATTCTTGAATTGAAATTCAAATAATCTATAAAAATGATCTATAAAATTCGCACATATAATATATAAAAAAATAGGTATGTTTGAACTATGTTATTTATCGATTAAACCCCTGCATCGCGGGGGTACAATTCTAGTTACACTTAAATCAATATATTAGATACTTTGTTATTGTCCACACCTATGCATATATTCATTTTTAGTTACTGTTTGACAAAACATTCCACTATAGTGATTATGTGCTAAATACATATTTTTAATCAAAAACTATCTTTTAACATTAAGATTTATTTATTTTGTATTATTTAATTTTATGAACACATAGATTAGCAAATTTTGAATCATCAATTAAAAAAGTGAAAATTTCACTTATAAATTGCATTTTTTTTCCCACTAACCTAGCATCATAGCCTAAATAGAGAAAATGGAATACAGAATATTAATGTACTTATTAATAAAATAAAGTAAGAAAAAAGTAAGAAGTCAAACATCCAATTGTTTCCTAAAAATAATCATAATGTTCGCGTCATTTCATTTTCTTTGTTTACCTTCTTGGTTGGTGAATGATTGTTCTTCTTTTTACATTCCATAAATAAGCTTAACCGATGGTTAATTGTCATCACTTGGAATTTGAATGCACATGGTCTGAATACTCTCTCTCTCTCTCATCCTCCCTTTTCTCTTACCTTGCACTTCTGTAATTATTTTTCTTTCTTTCACATTTAGGATTTTCACTTGGTTTTTACTTTTGCACATTTTCATTTGTATTTGAATCTTAACTGGTTGGTTTATTATTTTCATCCAACATGTCCATCTTTTCAATTCCAGTAGTTGTGGTAATCAAACTCCGTATATCATTAATATTTATAAGTTTGAGGGCAGTAATAAAGCGTTAAACTGAGTGAGCTGAGTGCTACATAGTATGCTGGATTATTTTTCCCCTGCTAAAAAATAATTTTGAATAATTTTAAATAGTAATAATCCCTAATGATTTTTTTTAGTAATAAGAACGAATGATTATTTCACTTTTAATGTACCTCATTGATTGACGTTATGTAATCAATACACATGACATCTCACATATACCGTTGTAATTCAACGAAAAGTTAGTATGCATACATATTATTTACCTTATATGACATTCATGTTATTAATTCTATATCGCTTGTATTTACCTACTATAACATTCATGTTATTAAATATATAAAATCATTGAATTTAAATGGTTTTTGAGTGTATCGACTCACCTCAATCATGATCTATGTCTATAGTGGATAAGAAAACACTCATCTTAATATATAATATAAACTTCTTGTTAAATATATATATTTTTTAATTTTCACATCTGGATTTAATAAGCTCCGTGTATATAATTTATAATCAATTAATTTACATAATAACAAATTTGATTTGTTGCGTCTTTGAGTATGACCAAGTGGTAGAGGTTAAATATGGAGAAAAAATGTTTCGAGTTCGAGTCTTCCATAGCACGGTCTTTAAATTTACAATCAATATTTTCCAAAAAAACAAAAATGAGAAATGTTACTTTATTTACCATAGACACATTTATTGTGTCTAAAAGGATATAATGACAATATAATTAAAGAAAATTATTATAAATATATACTCCGAAATATAAACTATATCAAAAGAACTATACATTTAAAATAATTTAGATCAGTGCCGCATGTGCCTGTAACTGAATTCTTATTAAATGTATCATATAATTAATAATTAAGCTTATTAATCATCTATAAGAAAAGAAACAAAATGTAAAATTGACATTATTGCATTTAAAATAGGGGAGGCATAGGAGTCTGCACATTTCATGCACTTGCTTGTTAAAAGTGGTGTGTATCGAGATGTAGAAATGAGTAGAATCGAGGCTAGAGTTAGACTCTATCTCCGTAAGACAATATTGCTCCTCCTTCCGGAGATGCCAGAAGTCGTTTTGTCCACTTACTCTAATAACTTACTTCTCCAAGTGCATTTTCCTACAAGTAACTTTAGAGGGGAGAAGTAATCATATATGTTGATTTTCTCAAAAGTCTTACCCTATTCATTTATTTATTTATTTATTTATTCCTTCCTTTATATTTCTTGTAACTTAGTTTTGTTTAATTAAATAGTGACTGGACATTTGATTTAAGATTAAAGAAATTTGAAAAAGTTTATTTTACTTTATTCTTTTATTCTTTACTGCTGCTTTTTTTTTTTTTTTTTTTTGTAATTTTCTTCTTAATTTTTTGTTCATTGAGTTATTTTTCCTTAAATTCCTGTAAAGGTTTTTATGCTTGATTTTTATTTAATGGATTCAACTCAATTAAAATAGTCGAATTATTTAATGAGATTTTCGTGTTGTTTTAATTATTAGATTTGAGATAATATAATTACCTTATTTATTACTCCTATTATATAGTACTAAATTATGAAGTACAATTTAAGTTATTATCTATAATACTATATTAAGTTTAATCTAAACTTAATAAAAAGGGTACGTTAGGAAGTCTACATTTTGTAAAACAACTCTTTTTATATAAGTATAGATAATTAATCGTTTTCCTAATAATTGATTATAGTCACGCATCCCTTCATTTCTTAATTCATGTACTCATTTTAAATGGAACTAATATCAAAAAACGGAAGAAGTATACTTTTAGAAAAATAAATGTAAATATAAATTTAATAAATAAAGCAACCGGTTTATTAAGGAATGTTTATTTAATACTCCCTCCGTCTCGCGATTATTGAGCCCTTTCTTTTCGGCACGGGAATTATGGCGAAAGTGTTTAGTGTTTTAAGTGTATTGTTTAGGGATGAAATGTGGTTTAGGGATTTAACATTATTTATATACCTCAATAAATTTCTAAAAAATATTGTACAGATTTTAATTTAATTTCTGAGGTTAATTAAATTTTTTTGTGCTTAATTAATTTTAATGATATAATTAAAAAAAAAAAATATTCATCAAATTAATCTTGCGATTGCAATATGTCAAACACAAAGATTGTGGCAATTCTTGTAAAAAAAAACAAACATCCACATTAATAAAAAAAAAATGCCGAGAAGAACAAACCATCATCCACTAATTAGAGAGGGAAATTAACCTCAAATTTTGGGCGCCATATTCAAAACTCAAAAAGTACACTACTCTACTTAGTATATCTAGCTCCACACCATTCTTTACAATAAAAAAAAAAAAGAAGAGGAACAAGACTGCCGAGAAGGAGAAGAAGAAGGTGGAAAGCCCAGAAGAAGAAGAAGAACAGATTCTGCAGCAGCTTCGCCATGGTGTCGAGACCAAAAAATCTCACCGAATCGGAGAGGAATGTGGTTGTGCAGTTTATTCTTCAAGGGTCTTCTGGTGGAAAGCCCATGAGAGGAAGACTTGTTGAAGCTCGAACAAGATTTGGAATATCAAAGTCCACTGTGACTAGGCTGTGGAAACAGGCAAGAGACCAACAAGCAAAGGGGTCAGCAGTTCATCTCATTTCAAAAAAAAAAAAAGGGAAGAATTAGAGATCATAACATGAAACCAGACTATGATCAGTTTAAAGCTCTGCATGTTCATAACAGAAGCAGTTTCAGAGCAATGGAAGCTGTTCTTGATGTCAGCAAAGCTACATTACAGAGATGGTGGAAAGCTGGGATGTTTAAAGCTTGTTCATCATCCATCAAACCCTCACTTACAGCAGCAAATAAGTTTCTTAGGATGAGATTCAGTCTAGAATATCTAGAGCTTGACAGAGTAATGAACACTTTGAGGTACTCCTCTATGCATAATATAGTGCACATGGATGAGAAATGGTTCTATATAACCAAAGAGAAAAGGAGGTAAAGGTTGAACATTTTTTCATTTGAAATCTGACCTCAGTTCATAGTGTTACATCATTGGTCATGTAGAAAGTGCTTTAACCTTGCTAATTATTCACATTACACAGGTATTACCTTGCACCTGATGAGGAGGAACCATATAGGGCATGCAAAAGCAAGAAATTCATTGGGAAGATCATGTTTCTGTGTGCAGTGACCAGACCCATACTAAATGAGGATGGGGCAGTATCATTTGATGGAAAGATAGGCTGCTTCCCTTTCATAACTCAGGAAGATGCAAAAAAAAAAAAAAACAGCAAGTACAGACCTAAGGGCACTCCATATATAAAAGCAACAGAATCAATCACAAGAGAAGTGATCAAAGAGTGTATCATCAATCAGGTACCCATTATGAATGTACTGCTGTTTTTATGCCTTCATCCAGAGTACATACTTACGCTTGTGTTGGGAACCCCTTGCAGTTTGATTTTGATGATGTTTTTCGAAACCACACTTAGGCATATTTTACTTGTTTAGGGTTAAGGCCGATAGATCGACCTGCTATCTGTTAGTGCAGGTCGATGCTCTATAAAGTCTAGAATCAAGCTTGATCCACCCTGTAAGAGAAAGGTCATTTTTACGGCCTGCCTCATTTGGATCGAGCTGGATCATCAAGCTGTCTATCGACCTCCCTTCCCAAGCTTCCAGCCTGCATTGCCTTAGAAGATTTCAAGAGCTGGATTTCAATATCAAGGTCGATGCTCCGCCTTCATGGAGCAACACGACCTGATCCTTGCCACGTGGTGTACCAGCAAGGACGAATCTTCCCAACGGCTAGAAGTGAGTCAGCTTCCAACGGCTAGTGCCACGTCAGCCTGACTCCAACGGCTAGTTTTTCAAAACTGCCTACAAATACTTCAGCCATTATCGGATTCAAGTACGGGAAACTCAAGCTATCAACGCCAAATCTCTGCCCAAAATCTCTCTCAAGTTCATATCCATTCAAGTGTTCGAAATCCGATTAGTTTCCCAAACACTTGACGAAGAGAGGTTTCCGATTCCGATAAACACCACAACGACGAAGCGTTCACTGCTGCTTGTCGTTGGTTCAACAACTTCTTCTCCGACTAGTTCGAAGTTAGAAAGTTTGTTTGTGTTCTTCGCCATTGTAGAGTTTAGTCAAGCTCTGTAATTAGCGAAAGGTTGTTTGTACATTTTCTGTACGAAAGGTTGTAAGGGTCACGACCCAAAACTCGTGTCTAGATATTTTCAGGTTAGAGTGTATCTAGAACTGATACTCAGTCAGTATAAATAAGAGAGAGGTTGAATCCAAAGGTAAAGGGATTCTCAGGTCGAGTCGACCTGACGTGGACGTAGGAGGGTTTCTCCGAACCACGCTATATCGCTGTGTCTCTCTCTCTCTCTCTCTCTCTCTCTTTATTTATCGCCCTTTCATTTTACTATCAATCTGACGAGCATCAACCTGCATATCACGCATCAACCTGCTATCTACTTTTAGCCTTAAGATTTTTCAAAGAGTAAATCAACCTCCACCAACTTCCGCATAAGCACAGTTTGATAAATCAAGCTTGTTCCCAAACGAGCTTGATAGATCAACCTGTCTCTGATAAGGATCGACCTTGACAATCGACCTTTGATCGACCTGATTTTACAAAAGTCAAAAACGGTTGGTTATTGGTGTATTCCCCCCCCCCCCCCCCATACACCAATTACTCTTTCCCGGGACCAACAAGTGGTATCAGAGCAGTGGTTCTTTTGACCGCTGCTTTGCATACTAAAGTTTTCTTTTAAAACTTTTGGTCATTTTGAACCGATCCTTTAGAAAAATCTTTTTCATTCATTCATATCATATTATTTGCTATGGAGGCTTCTCTTCTCAGGGTATGTGAAGACTTCTCCATTCAAGGCTATGAAGACTGGAGCTTCCGAATCAAGATGTGTCTCAAGGCGCATCACGTCCTTATGTGGGATATTATCGAAAATGGCCCCTCCCCCATTTATGCAGCGAAGAATATTGTGGATGGAACAGCCCCCGGGGAGGCTACATACGAGAAAGTCCTCAAAAATCCTCGCGACTACACAACCGAGGAAAGGAAGGAGGCCAGCCTCGATGATTACGCAAAGGGACTCATCTCCAGCACCGTGAAGGGCGTCTACCTGGCCAAGATCCAAAATCTTGAAACCGCCAAAGAAATGTGGGACACCCTCCGGTCCATCAGCCTTGGCTCAGAGGAAATGAAGGAGAACAAGCTGTCTATGGCATGCAGCAAGTTCGATGACTTCAAGATGGTTTCGGGTGAAACCATAGAAGCAATGAAAATCCGCTTCACCGAGATTATTCTCGAAGTCGCTGCAATCAACCCGTACAAATATACGCAGCGCGAGAAGAATCTTAAAGTGATACGTGCCCTTCCTGCAAATTGGCACGTATACGCTGCCATGCATCCAACCCGAACGGATTTCAACTCCCTCACCACTAAAGATCTTTTCGACATTCTTGTCGGAAATGAATATGAGATGATCCGCATCCATGGATCAACACAGCCTTCCACCAGCAAGAAGGCTGATGAAAAGAACAAGGAGGTAGCTTTCAAGGCCGACTCAGCCTCTGCTGCTACCCCAAGTCCGATTGACGAATCCATCGTCAAGAAGTTCGAGAAGATGACTCTCGACTATGCTCTAGCTGCTAGGAGAAATAAGAAGCTCCTAGGAAAGGTTGTCAAATACAAAAAGTTCTATCGTGACAACAAGCGAAACTTCTCAAACCGCAACCACGACCGCCCTGACAAAAAGGGAGAAGGTAAACTGTTGGTCCCGGTTTGTTAATAGGAAAATACGTAGAGGGGGGGGGGGGGTGAACGTATTTTGAAGTTTTTCAACTTCAAATCCCTTAACTCAGAGTAACAAGTAAAGAGCTCGCTTGAAACTTAAGACCTAGCTGAAGCTAGATCTACAGTACGTAGCTTGCCTGCTTGACCGAAGTGAGCACTTGATCAAGAGGGAGTCTTTACTCGTGAGTGCGGAATTTGGTGAGCTAATAATCTTTCCTAAGCATTTAAAAGTTCAGATTAGGTTTGTTTAGATGCAATATGCAATGGATAATCAATCAAGTAAAAGTTTAGGGTTAGAGAGATACGACACAGAGAATTATAGTGGTTCTGAGATAACGCTCCTACGTCCACTTTGTTGCACGACGGCAACCATTCTTTTCACTCAAGAACTTGAAGATTTCGGGCTCTTCAAAAGCCTGGTCAAGATCGAGCTTCACTCGCTTGGATCTGACAAACGCTGGGTGATTCCGGGTTCACACCAAAAACCTAACTAGACTGGAAGCTTCACTCGCTTCAGTCGGACAGACAGGGAGATTACGGGCTCTCCTTACAGCCTAGCATCGATCGAGCTTTACACAAACGATGTAAGTGTAAGCTTGGATCTAAACTCTATGATCGAGGCTTCTTCAATCGATGAAAGAAGGGCCTTGGATCGAAAACAACCTAACGACGACTCAAAAACCTAACAGACAGATTTAGGGTTTTTGGTTGACTAACACACTATGAAGAGCTCTTTACAGTAAGTGCAAAGATGGCTAGAGCTCTTCTTCTAAGCTTGGATATGGAATGGGCTTAGACTCTAAGTGTGAAGGTTGTGAAGACGAGTTCCGATGAACTGGAAACTCGGAGAACACTTAAAACAAAGACTCGAAGATTTGCTCGAAGGCTTGAGAGTGTTTGTTTGCAGTAGGCTCGAATGCTCAAGTAGTGTTCTACTTCTCTTCGTCTTCATCCTTCACTATTTATAGGCGGAGAGATGGCCGAGATCCGTTGCTTGGTTGGTGGCCTTGTCCCTCCTCCTCTCGACAGTACTTGCGCAGGCTGGCACCTTTTTCAGACGTCCAGTTTTGACATTTTGCCAAAATTGGCTAACTTACAAGGTTAACAGTAACTGGAGCGAGCCAGTACTGTTGCGGCGCCTTTGTCGGCCTGGCAGTCAACTCTTCTGCTCCACTCCGCTTTCGACACGTGGAGATCTTGTAATTAATGCTACGATCTCCTGTTGACTGGAGTTCAAAATATGGGCGGGAGTCGCGCTGTCGCTTTCTGGTAGTGGCTCGCTTCGCTTCGAAGTTGTAGTGTCTGCTTTAGTTGAGTCACTTCGTAGTCATTCTGTAGTGAGTCGCTTCGGGAGATAAAGTTCCCTAGTGACTGCTTTGGAAACTGCTGACTAGAGTTGACTAGCTTTGACTCTTCACTGTAGCGCTTGCTTCGCTTTGCTTTGGCTTTGAACTGTAGCGCTCGCTTCGCTTCGCTTTGGCTTTGAACTGTAGCGCTCGCTTCGCTTCGCCTTGGCAGACTTGCTTCGCTTCAAAAAACACACTCAAGCGAGTGGCCTTCACTTGAAGATTTGAAGCCTAAAATCTAAGCAAATTAAAGAGCCATCCTAACAGAGTAGGCTTAGAAAAATTCTAACTTATCATCTACATCAAATGGGTCGCTTGGGAACAGAACGCTTTGGGGTTTTGGGATCAAATCAAAACATTAAGATATCCCTTATAGGTTCCCCCTTAACATGTCGTTCTTAACAATTCCCAACATAAACCCTCAACCTTCAATTCTTCTAACACACCCGAGGGTGGTTGCTTTAATTGTGGCAGGCCAGGTCACTACAAGACCCACTGCCCGGATCTTACCAAGGCCGAGAGAGACGAGCTCCGTGCAAAGCGCGATAAGAAGCTTAAGGATCAACGAGCGGCCATGATCGCCGAAGAAACAAAGGAAGCTCACCTCTCTGACAGTTCGTCAAGTGATGACGAAGGCTACATCGCTTTCGACGAAAGTGATGATGAAGAATGTTTCGTTGGAGAGCACCAACAAAATGAGGGATCTTCAAAGGTAGATCCTCAACCCATTTCACTTTCTTTTTCTGACGATGACTGTGCAAAAGAAGGTGATGAAGAACTATCCGAGGCTGTGTCTTGGGAAGAAATCAAGAAACAGCTCGATGACTATGCCGACCTTGTGGAAACACTCAAAGAGGTCGTTGAAGATAATGCTGAGCTAATAAACAAAAATGAAAAATACAAGCTGGCATTAGAAGAAAGATTCTCTCCTTACGATGAAGAAAAGGAAAGGGAGATCGAAGCCCTAAAGTCAAAGGTTGATGAATTGACTTTACGGGTTAAGGAGTTCGATACCAGGGCGCTCGAGAAGGACGAGTCCCTCAAGACCAAAGATGCCGAAATACACAGCCTTACCTCAAAATTGGCTGACCTGGTTATTCGACACGAACTCCTCGTGAAAAAGGAAGAAAAACTTCAACTCACCTTAAGTCAGTTGAAGAAAAGCGGAAAGAAGCTGGAAGAAGTCCAATCCATGCAACGCAATCCGCGCGATCACTCTGGTATTGGATTCCATGGAAAATCCAAAGAAAGCAAGGATAAAGACTGCGAAATCACGTTCGTGAAGGCGCAGTCAAAATCAAAGAGTGTTCGGAAAGCTCATCAAGCTCTCCCAGATAAGATGGTCAAACTGAAGAATCCAGTTCGACAGCCCCAAGCCATCCTAGTAAAGCAACACAAGAAGGAACAGCCTGTTCCTCAAAAGAAAGAGAGTCGACCTGTTCAGCATCGTCGACCTGCCCCCTCTCATCAAAAGCAGGCTGTTCATCAAGGGCGATACCAAGGCCAGTACTATCAAAGGCCGTATCACCCTCAGTTTTTCTACCCTGCTCATCAAGGTTGTAACTGCCATTACCCTCAACAGTCGAACTTTCAAGACTGGCAATATCAACCTGGTCTTCATGAAGAGCAGTATTATCAGCCTCGTCGCCCTCGCTCAAAGAAATCCAAGGCTCCCAAGCCCAAGACCGCCACTGCCTCGTCCTCAGCCTCGGATAGAAGCAGACCGGCAAAACAAATTTGGGTCTCAAAGGCCGTTCCTGCAACCGATGTAGCACCCAATCTCAAATGGGTTGCTAAGTTTAACTAATTGCAGGTTGGGAAGGCTCAAAGAAGGAGCCAAGCAGCTCGTGGAGCTGTATGGATCATTGATAGTGGATGCTCAAAGCACATGACGTGTGACAAAACGCTACTATCAAACTATCAAGAACGAGACGGGCCACTTGTAACCTTTGGAGGAAGTTCTAAGGGACTTACGAGAGGCCAGGGCGATCTAAAAGTTGGTAAAACAACTATTTCTAACGTCTCTTATGTTGAAGGTCTTAATCATAACCTATTCTCTGTGTCACAATTCTGTTCGAGTGGTAAATGAGTAGAATTCACTGCTAACAAATGTCTCGTGAAAAATGAGGAAGGAGAAATACTTCTTACCGGAATATTGCAGGATAAACTCTACATTGTTCAATGGAATGATTGGATAGAGACCTGCCTGGTCACAAAGGCTGATTCCGAGACAAGCTGGCTATGGCACAAGAGGTTGAGTCACTTAAACTTCAAGGCCATCAACAAGCTCGCACGCAACAAGCTGGTTAACGACCTGCCAGATCAAGTTTTCGATCGCGATCATATCTGTAAAGCCTGTCAAGCTGGAAAGCAAACAAGATCATCCTTTCCAAGTGTGACGGCACAAGCTTCAAGTCGAATTCTTGAGCTTCTCCATCTCGACCTCTTTGGTCCAGTCACTCCCTTGAGTATAAACGGTAGAAAATATGCTCTCGTTATTATAGATGATTATTCTAGATTTACGTGGGTTATTTTCATGTACAAGAAGAAGGAAACATTGGAGAAGCTACCTGCGTTGCTGAGCAAACTGTGCAATCAAAAGGAGAAATCCATCATCTCCATTCAATCCGATCGAGGCACCGAATTTATCAATGCGATGATCGAAGAATATTGCACAAAGAGTGGAATTCATCATCAAACTTCAGCTGCACGCACACCTCAACAAAACGGCGTAGTGGAATGCCGTAACAGGTCGCTGAAGGAAGTAGCTCGTACCATGTTGGATGAAACCAACCTTCCAAAGAAGTTTTGGGCAGAGGCCGTTAACACAGCCTGCTATACCCAAAACAGGTCGATCATCACTACCCGACATGGAAAGACTCCATACGAGCTGTGGAACAACAAGCTCCCCAGGTTAAAGTATTTTAAAGCCTTTGGGTGCTTGTGTTACATTCATAACAATGGGAAATCTCAATTAAAAACTTTTGATAGCAAGGCCGATCCAGGAGTATTTTTAGGATACTCGGAGGTTAGCAAAGCTTATAGAGTTTTTAATAAGAAAACCCTAGTTGTGGAGGTAACACCTCATGTTGTGTTTGATGAATCTACTTGTCTGTATAGAGAGTTAAGTACAGGTTCAGATCAGTCCGCTGCTAACAGGCCGTCTAACTCCCCCATTGACGACCTGCTAGTATGGACTCCAAATGATCTAGAGGAAGAGGATCAATCTGATCCAAAGGTCACACAGCAAGGGGGAAGTGATGCAAGTAATGTTCATACTTCGAGCTGTAATACATCAGCCGGACCTAACCAAGCTGATCCCCCTCCCTCAGTCCCCCAGACTGATGCTGTTCACGGCCTTACATCCCAAATCGAGCAGCTCGATAGCACAATGGAGCAGCTCAACATCCAGGCCGAACAACAGCCTGATCAACAGCAGCCTGATCAACAGCAGTCTAATCAACAGCCCGATCAACAGCACGTCCTCACTGATCAACCTTCAACTCACCCGGAGTTTGACGAACCCATTAATGAGCCCGATCCAATCATTTCAAAAGAAGAAAGAGCTCGACGCAGACGTTGGATCGATGCTCATCCAAAAGAGCTCATTGTTGGGAACCCAAACCAAGGAGTGCGAACAAGAAGGACGATTGGTGAAAGCGCGCTACTAAGCTGCTATCTCTCTCGAATTGAGCCCAAAGATGCAATTGAAGCTCTTCGTGATGCTGATTGGATTCAAGCCATGCAAGAAGAACTCAATGAATTCAAGAGAAATGAAGTATGGTCTCTAGTTGATCGTCCTTATCATCAGGGCGTCATTGGAGTCAAATGGGTTTACAAAAACAAGAGAGATGAATCTGGAGAAGTTGTCAGAAATAAAGCCCGATTGGTAGCAAAGGGTTACTGTCAACAAGAAGGAATCGATTATGATGAGACGTTTGCCCCCGTTGCAAGATTAGAAGCTATAAGGCTGTTTCTAGCTTATGCCGCTCATCAACGATTCAAAGTCTACCAGATGGATGTTAAAAGTGCGTTCCTCAATGGCGTTCTCGAAGAAGAAGTCTATGTGGAACAGCCTCCTGGATTCGAGGAAGGTGATTCAAGCAAAGTCTACAAACTTCATAAGGCCGTATACGGACTTAAGCAAGCTCCTCGAGCTTGGTATGAGACGCTATCATCCTTTCTCATCGAATCTGGATTCAAGCGTGGTTCGGTCGATAAAACGATATTCACTATCAAAGTGAATGAACATATCCTTTTAGTACAAATTTATGTTGATGATATCATTTTTGGATCTAAATCTCCCATTTTATGCGAAAAATTTGGTAACCTCATGACAGAAAAATATAAAATGTCTATGATGGGGGAAATGAATTTCTTTCTAGGGTTGCAGGTCAAGCAGTCCGATGAAGGAATCTTCATTAGCCAAACAAAGTACGCACACGAGCTGGTAGACAAGTTTGGTGTCAAAGACAGCAAGCCTGTCAAAATACCGATGCTCTCTGGTGGGAAGATCGACCCGGATCCCGAAGGAAAACCTGCCAACATAACACAGTACAGGGGTATAATTGGTTCATTACTTTATTTAACTGCGAGTCGACCTGATATCACTTTTGCAGTTGGAGTGTGTGCTAGATTTCAAGCTAATCCGAAGGAATCACACTTGGAAGCAGCAAAGAAAATTCTTCGTTACATCAAAGGAACCACAAATTTAGGTCTTTGGTATCCTTGTGATGATAATTTGCAGCTTACAGGTTATTCAGATTCAGATCATGCAGGGTGCAAGCTCGATAGGAAATCTACCTCGGGTACTTGCCATTTTCTCGGAAACAAGCTGATATCATGGTTTTCAAAGAAACAAACTTCAGTAGCCACCTCCACCACAGAGGCCGAGTACATGGCCGCAGGAAGTTGTTGTGCACAAATCTTGTGGATCAAACAACAACTCAAAGATTATGAAGTTGAAGTCAGTGAAGTGCCTATATTCTGCGACAGCTCGAGTGCCATCGCCATTACTCAAAACCCAGTTCTTCATTCAAGATGCAAGCACGTGGATATTCGACATCACTTTATTCGTGATCACGTGGAAAAGAAGAATGTGGTTATTGAGAAGATACACACTGACATTCAACGAGCTGATATCCTAACCAAACCCCTAGCTGAAGAAAGATTCAAAATGCTATGTGGAAAGCTAGGGTTATTGAATGTTGAGTCATCAGGCCGATCGTAAGCCTACAGGCCGTCATCTTCTAAACAGTCTGTCACCTTTCTCAAAAGCTTGTTCGGGACCAACAATCGGAACTAACAAGTAGGCCGTTCATAGTCTACGCAGGCCGGTTTCATCTCAACAGGCCGTTTCTAATTAGACAGGCCGATACTAAGGGGGAACAGGCTGTCAGCTAATCAACAGGACGATCATGACTCAACGGGCCGTTACTCTAACAGGCCGTTTCTCTGTCAACAGGCCGTTTCTCTATCAACAGGCCGTCGACCATTCAACAGATCGACCTGTGTTCCTCAAATTAAGGGGGAACTCTTAAACGAGTGATCCATCATTTGAGGGGGAACAAAGGCTGATGTTTGTCTCCAGGGCGTTTATTTCGCCAGGCCGATGTCTTCCCTCAGGCCGTTAATTTCGACAGGCCGTTCTCTGCTACAAAGCCAATATCATCAGGCCGATTCCAGCATTAATGAAGGGAGAATCAAAAGGGCAGTATCACCCTTTTGTCGAACACTCAATTTCTTTAATACGCATTGAATTCTTTCAATTATTAAAATTTATGTCTCAATGTGTTTCATTGTTTAAAGCTCTGTTATTTTGCAGAAAATAAGGAAAAAGGGAGTAATGATTACAATTTTTGTAACACATCTAGTCAAGTGTCAAATATTGACACATTGACCAATGTTGCATTTAATTCCCTGCCATTTTTCTGAAAAAGCACCATATTTCGCACGTTTCCTTTAACCCACGCGCGGATGTGAACCGTTTCACATTCCACGCACTTTAATCGTGCGGACGTGGTGTAATTTGAAAACTTTAACTTTTTCAAATTCGAACGATCACAACCGTTCGAAATATCTATATATGGCATGCAGTTTTTCACTCAAAACGTTACTTACTCTCATCATCTTCCTCGTAAAAACCTAATTTTCTCTCTGCAAAAATCATCCGCCGCCGTCGTGTTCTTTTATTCAACTGCTGGTTACTGCTTTTCACTCGTTGCACAAAAACCTTCACCGTGGTTTGTGCTTTATTGATGTCTTTACTTTCATCTTTCATCAAGTGTTTGAGTACAGATCTGATCTATCTATCCATCTTGTTGCAGAAAATCAACTTCGATGGCACAAACATCAACTTCCGGCAAGCCGGAGATGCACTGGGACGAGATCTCTGCGTATCTGGAATCGCACATCAAATACGAACCGTATATGGTTCGTAATAACTTCGGTTTCCGCGATCTGGACTCCATGTTCGCGCTGGTGGAGACGTGCTTTCCCTTCCACCAAATTATCTCAACCAGACCGGCGAAGTTCCTTCCCAAAATAGTGTCCGCCTTCTTCTACAATTGGAATAAGGGCGATTCCATCTCATCCCACACCGTCTCCCTCGGGACACAGAAGGCCGTTCATCACATCAACGTCCTTGATGCCGTCAAGGCCGCTTTCGGCATTGGGGATGGCGGAGAAATGCAACTCTCCGACATCAAGAAGGAACAACTGCAGCCCGTGATCGACCGGGTCCTTATTGAACCAGGGCCGTACTTGGAGAGGTCGTTCAAGAGGACCGAGCTGCGTCCTAAGTACAGGCTGCTTATGGACTTCATCCAACGGTGCTTTCTAGGGAACGTTGGAAATCACTACCAGGTCACGCCCTTCAAGTTCCAAATAATGACGGCCGTGATACTCAACCTGCCTATCAGCTGGGCCAAGCTGATGGTCTCTCTGCTCTGGGAGGAGGCCATGCAGATCGAGTGCGAGATGGACGGAGAGGCCGTGGTAGGAGTGCGCCTCCACATGGACAAAAGGCCGCTTCGTCTTGGGACGAAGGCGACCAGCATAATTATTTCCTTCTTCAAGCAAAGGAAATGGTCGGACGCGGAGGACTTCCCCCACAACTTCATTCCCAAAGATCTCCATCAGTTGGAGATGGCGATTGGGGTCGCACCGCAGAATTACTACGGGTCGTCAGACCACGTGAGGGAGCATCTCAATCGGACTGGTCAGTCCAAGATTGGGTGGAAGGTGCCAGCTCGCCCTGTCCAGAAGAAGAGGAAGGCCGATGATGTGCCAGTGCCTCCTTGCCCTGCCAAAAAGACTCCTCCCCCAAAGAAATCCAAGCCAACTGCTCCTCATCCGACCAGGCCGTTTCACAAGGTCCTTCCCATGGAGCCCGTGGCCGTGGAGCCTATTTCTGTCAGGCTGCCCACGCCCTCGCCCTTGCCCTCGCCGTCGCCCTCTTCTTCCCCGGAACGGACTCCTTCTCCAGTCCGTTCCGCGATCGAGCCGACCGCCTCGCAGCATCGCCCTGCATCATCTCAGCAGGTCGTTGCCGGTTCCTCTCCTTCTCCCTCTCGCTCCCCTCCTCGCGTTCGCGTTGGATCGGTGGAAATCCAGGATCTAACTGGAGAGGAGGAACTCCAAGACACATTCTTGCCAATTCAACAGATCTCTGAGCAGCCCGTGTCTACTGCTCAAGCCTTGATTGCTTCGATGAAGGCCGAAGCCAGGCTGAAGGTCATCGACCTGATGCCGGGGATTGATCAACTCCCCAAATCCCTCGACCTCGCCGCTCGCCTCCAGTTTTATCTGGTGTGTAAGTCGAGCTACTACTACGTCTTCGAATCATTGCTGCAGGTCGTCTCCCTCGACGACCTGAAGGTCGAGGAACTGGAGTTGGAGGGTGAATTCAACTTCTATAATGTGGAGGATGCAGCCGCAAACTTCCAATCTCTCCTGCTGCGGCGCATGAAGGTCGAGGCCAAAATTTTGGGTATCGACCTTCGCCCCCTCTACACCAACGCCCGTGCCCTCTTCAACTCCGCTGCCCTTCAAGGAGACGAGTTCGATGTGATTCGAACTCCAGAGCAATCGCCATCCAGGAATGAGGGTGGTGATCAAGCTCTTGATGCTGCTGCTCCGTCTCCTCAGCATTCGAAGGTTGACGTGGAGGTCGAGCTCAATTCCATATCTGCCAAGCTCGAGTCTCTCGTCATCAGCCTTCCTGACCAAATCAAGCAGGCCGTAGCAGAGGCCCGGGTCGATATATTGAACGATGCCAAGACCCAGGCCGATGAAGCTGCCAGGGAGCGAGTCACGGACTTTGCTGTCAATCTCTTGAAGGAGTACACTGACAAGCTCCTACCGGCCCAGCTCATTGCAAACAGAATGGCGTCCCTCGATGAGATCGGGGAAGTAAAGGAGGATGTTGCCAAGGTTGATCAGCGTGTGACCACCTTGACCTCATCAATCACAACCTCGGCATCGGCCTCCAATGAGCAAATCAACGCCATTCACGGCACTCTCTCCTCTCTTCTCAATGGTCAACAAGAGTTGAGGGATGCCGTGACCAAGCTGCAGGAGGAGGATGCGACACTTCTTTCCCTCATCAGAGCCCTTTCTGATGATGTTGAAAAGGGGGAAGAAGAAAGAGCCGCCGCCGCCGCCGCCAGGAAGAAGAGGTCCTCCAAGTCCAAAGCCCCTTCATCTTCCGTGGCTCCTCCCCCTCCTCCTCCGCCTCCGCCTCAAAAGAAGCCTGCTCCCCAGGCCGCCTCCTCCAAGGCCGTCGCATCCCAGGCCGATCCCATAGCAGCTGCCGCTGCTGCTGAGGCCGCCGCCGCCAAAGCTCGATTGGCAAAGGAGGCCGAGCTGATTCAAGCCATGCATCTGGCTGGTGCGACGCCGGAGCAGGCCGTGAATCCCGTCGAGCAGAAACGCTTCATTGCGGAGCGTCGGGCTGCTGAAGCGAGGAAGAAGGCTGAGATTGACTGGATCAGCCAGTCGTCCCACGCCCTCATTTTGGAGGCTGGAGTCCAGCAACTGGCCGTGGCGTGGCTTGATGAACGCCAGAACGCCCTGCTGCGGGAGCTCAACAGTTGCTTCATCCTCCTCCACTACTGGATCCATGACCCCTCCCTTCCTAAAGACGATGACGACGCCTATGCAGCCTACATGCTCAAATTCCCCCACCAAGACTTCATTGGTGAATTGCTGAAGAAAGCTGCAGAGGCCGGTGCGATGTTAAGGGCTCCAGCAAAGCAATATTTTACGCCCTTGCTTCTTGGTAATTCGGGGTACTTGGATTACTCCCGAATCGACCAATACATCGCACTGACCACCATCGGCCTGAACGTCAATGTGTCAAATTCCGATCCCGACTACTGCCGAATCAGGGATGGAATTTACGCAAGCATGAAGACGAAGTCGAGGGAGCAGATCCAGGAAGAGCACATTGCAGCCCGTGCCAAGCTGCAGCAGATGTAGTTAGATGATTTTGTAGTCTGTTATTCATTTATGCTCTCAGCCTGTCTTGTAAATTCTCTATGTATTTCGCTATCGAGCTTAAATGAAGCAAAAATCATCTTTCGACCTGACGACAATATCTCTTTGTCCAGGCATCTGCCTTTACTGCTTTATTTACTTTGCTTTATTATCTGCCTCTTATAATTCCTTATCAACCTTCATGGTTATCGACCTTTCATTGTTTTAAATCTTAGGAATTATTTGTAAAGTGTTTGGTTTCGACATCATCAAAAAGGGGGAAATTGTTGGGAACCCCTTGCAGTTTGATTTTGATGATGTTTTTCGAAACCACACATAGGCATATTTTACTTGTTTAGGGTTAAGGCCGATAGATCGACCTGCTATCTGTTAGTGCAGATCGATGCTCTATAAAGTCTAGAATCAAGCTTGATCCACCCTGTAAGAGAAAGGTCGTTTTTACGGCCTGCCTCATTTGGATCGAGCTGGATCATCAAGCTGTCTATCGACCTCCCTTCCCAAGCTTCCAGCCTGCATTGCCTTAGAAGATTTCAAGAGCTGGATTTCAATATCAAGGTCGATGCTCCGCCTTCATGGAGCAACACGACCTGATCCTTGCCACGTGGTGTGCCAGCAAGGACGAATCTTCCCAACGGCTAGAAGTGAGTCAGCTTCCAACGGCTAGTGCCACGTCAGCCTGACTCCAACGGCTAGTTTTTCAAAACTGCCTATAAATACTTCAGCCATTATCGGATTCAAGTACGGGAAACTCAAGCTATCAACGCCAAATCTCTGCCCAAAATCTCTCTCAAGTTCATATCCATTCAAGTGTTCGAAATCCGATTAGTTTCCCAAACACTTGACGAAGAGAGGTTTCCGATTCCGATAAACACCACAACGACGAAGCGTTCACTGCTGCTTGTCGTTGGTTCAACAACTTCTTCTCCGACTAGTTCGAAGTTAGAAAGTTTGTTTGTGTTCTTCGCCATTGTAGAGTTTAGTCAATGTTGGGAACCCCTTGCAGTTTGATTTTGATGATGTTTATCGAAACCACACTTAGGCATATTTTACTTGTTTAGGGTCAAGGCCGATAGATCGACCTGCTATCTGTTAGTGCAGGTCGATGCCCTATAAAGTTTAGAATCAAGTTCGATCCACCATGTAAGAGAAAGGTCGTTTATCGGCCTGCCTCATTCGGATCGAGCTGGATTATCAAGCTGTCTATCGACATTCCTTATCAAGCTTCCAGCCTGCACTGCCTTAGAAGATTTCAAGTGCTGGATTCAATATCAAGGTTGATGCTCCGCCTTCATGGAGCAACACGACCTGATCCTTGCCACGTGGTGTGCCAGCAAGGACGAACTTTCCCAACGGCTAGAAGTGAGTCAGCTTCCAACGGCTAGTGCCACATCAGCCTGACTCCAACGGCTAGTTTTTCAAGACTGCCTATAAATACTTCAGCCATTATCGGATTCAACAACGGGAAACTCAAGCTATCAACGCCATATCTCTGCCCAAATCTCTCTCAAGTTCATATCCATTCAAGTGTTCGAAATCCGATTAGTTTCCCAAACACTTGACGAAGAGAGGTTTCCGATTCCGATAAACACCACAACGACGAAGCGTTCACTGCTGCTTGTCGTTGGTTCAACAACTTCTTCTCTGACTAGTTCGAAGTTAGAAAGCTTGTTTGTGTTTTTGCCATTATAGAGTTAGTCAAGCTCTGTAAAAGTGAAAGGTTGTTTGTACGTTTCAGTACGAAAGGTTTAGGGTCACGACCCAAAACTCGTGTCTAGATATTTTTCAGGTTAGATTGTATCTAGAACTGATACTCAGTCAGTATAAATAAGAGAGGTTGGATCCAAAGGTAAAGGGATTCTCAGGTCGAGTCGACCTGACGTGGACGTAGGAGGGTTTCTCCGAACCACGCTATATCGCGGTGTCTCTCTCTCTCTCTCTCTCTCGTTATTTATCGCCCTTATATTTTCTTATCAAACTGACGAGCATCAACCTGCATATCACGCATCAACCTGCTTTCAGCCTTAAGATTTTTCGAAGAGTTAACCAACCTCCACCAACTTCCGCACTAACAACAGTTTGATAAATCAAGCTTGATACCATACGAGCTTGATAGATCAAACTGCCTCTGATAGGGTCGACCTTGACAATCGACCTTTAGATCGACCTGATTTTATAAAAGTAAAAAACGGTTGGTTATTGGTGTATTCCCCCCCCCCCCCCATACACCAAGTACTCTTTCCCGGGACCAACAAGTGGTATCAGAGCAGTGGTTCTTTTGACCGCTGCTTTGCATACTAAAAGTTCTTTATCAAACTTTTGGTCATTTTGAACCGATCCTTTAGAAAAATCTTTTTCATTCACGCATATCATATTATTTTGCAATGGAAGCTTCTCTTCTCAGGGTATGTGAAGACTTCTCCATTCAAGGCTATGAAGACTGGAGTTTCCGAATCAAGATGTGTCTCAAGGTACATCACGTCCTCATGTGGGATATCATCGAGAATGGACCCTCCCCCATTTATGCAGCGAAGATTATTGTGGATGGAACAGCCCCCGGGGAGGCTACATACGAGAAAGTCCTCAAAAATCCTCGCGACTACACAACCGAGGAAAGGAAGGAGGCCAGCCTCGATGATTACGCAAAGGGACTCATCTCCAGCACCGTGAAGGGCGTCTACCTGGCCAAGATCCGAAATCTTGAAACGGCCAAAGAAATGTGGGACACCCTCCGGTCCATCAGCCTTGGCTCAGAGGAAATGAAGGAGAACAAGCTGTCTATGGCATGCAGCAAGTTCGATGACTTCAAGATGGTTTCGGGTGAAACCATAGAAGCGATGAAAATTCGCTTCACCGAGATTATTCTCGAAGTCGCTGCAATCAACCCCTACAAATATACGCAGCGCGAGAAGAATCTTAAGGTGATACGTGCCCTTCCTGCAAATTGGCACGTATACGCCGCCATGCATCCAGCCCGATCGGATTTCAACTCCCTCACCACTGAAGATCTTTTCGACATCCTTGTCGGAAATGAATATGAGATGATCCGCATCCATGGATCAACACAGCCTTCCACCAGCAAGAAGGCTGATGAAAAGAACAAGGAGGTAGCTTTTAAGGCCGACTCAGCCTCAGCTGCTACCCCAAGCCCGATCGACGAATCCATCGTCAAGAAATTCGAGAAGATGACTCTCGACTATGCTCTCGCTGCTAGGAGAAATGAGAAGCTCCTAGGAAAGGTTGTCAAATACAAGAAGTTCTATCGTGACAACAAGCGAAACTTCTCAAACCGCAACCACGACCGCCCTGACAAAAAGGGAGAAGGTAAACCCTCAACCTTCAATTCTTCTAACACACCCGAGGGTGGTTGTTTTAATTGTGGCAGGCCAGGTCACTACAAGACCGCCTGCCCGGATCTTACCAAGGCCGAGAGAGACGAGCTCCGTGCAAAGCGCGATAAGAAGCTTAAAGATCAACGAGCTGCCATGATCGCCGAAGAAACGAAGGAAGCTCACCTCTCTGACAGTTCGTCAAGTGATGACGAAGGTTACATCGCTTTCGATGAAAGTGATGATGAAGAATGTTTCGTTGGAGAGCACCAACAAAACGAGGGATCTTCAAAGGTAGATCTTCAACCCATTTCACTTTCTTTTTCTGACGATGATTGTGCAGAAGAAGGTGATGAAGACCTATCCGAGGCTGTGTCTTGGGAAGAAATCAAGAAACAGCTCGATGACTATGCCGACCTCGTGGATACTCTCAAAGAGGTCGTTGAAGATAATGCTGAGCTTATGGACAAAAATGAAAAATACAAGCTAGCATTAGAAGAAAGATTCTCTCCCTATGATGAAGAAAAGGAAAGGGAGATCAAAGCCCTAAAGTCAAAGGTTGACGAATTGACCTTACGGGTTAAGGAGTTCGATACCAGGGCGCTCGAGAAGGACGAGTCCCTCAAGACCAAAGATGCCGAAATACACAGCCTTACCTCAAAATTGGCTGACTTGGTAATTCGACACGAACTCCTCGTGAAAAAGGAAGAAAAACTTCAACTCACATTGAGTCAGTTGAAGAAAAGTGGAAAGAAGCTGGAAGAAGTTCAATCCATGCAACGCAATCCGCGCGATCACTCTGGCATTGGATTTAATGGAAAATCCAAGGAAAGCAAGGATAAAGACTGCAAGATCACGTTCGTGAAGGCGCAGTCGAAGTCAAAGAGTGTTCGGAAAGCTCATCAAGCTCTTCTAGATAAGATGGTCCAGCTGAAGAATCCAGTTCGACAGCCCCAAGCCATCCTTGTAAAGCAACACAAGAGGGAACAGCCTGTTCCTCAAAAGAAAGAGAGTCGACCTGCCCCCTCAAATCAAAAGCAGGCTGTCCATCCATGGAAATACCAAGGCCAATACTATCAAAGGCCGTATCACCCTCAGTTCTTCTTTCCTGCACATCAAGGTTGTCACTGCCACTATTCTCAACAGTCGAACTTCCAAGACTGGCAGTATCAACCTGGTTTTCATGAAGAGCAGTATTATCAGCCTAGTCGCCCTCGCTCAAAGAAGACCAAGGCTCCCAAGCCCAAGACTGCCACTGCCTCGTCCTCAGCCTCGGTGTTGGTCCCGGTTTGTTAATGGGAAAAATACGTAGGAGGGGGGGGGGTGAATACGTATTTTGAAGTTTTTCAACTTCAAATCCCTTAACTCAGAGTAGCAAGTAAAGAGCTGGCTTGAAACTTAAGACCTAGCTGAAGCTAGATCTACAGTACGTAGCTAGCCTGCTTGATCGAAGTGAGCACTTGATCAAGAGGGAGTCTTTACTCGTATGTGCGGAATTTGGTGAGCTAAATCTTTCCTAAGTATTTAAAATTTCCAGATTAGGTTTGTTTAGATGCAATGTGCAATGAATAATCGAATATAGCAAAGAGATAAGGGTTAGAGAGATACGACACAGAGAATTATAGTGGTTCGGAGATAAAGCTCCTACGTCCACTTGTTGCACGACGGCCACTGTTCTCTTCACTCAAGAACTTGAAGGTTACGGGTCCTTCAAAAACCTGGTCAAGATCGAGCTTCACTCGCTTGGATCTGACAGACGCTGGGTGATTCCGGGTTCACACCAAAAACCTAACTAGACTTGAAGCTTCACTCGCTTCAGTCGAACAGACAGGGAGATTACGGGCTCTCCTTACAGCCTAGCTTCGATCGAGCTTTACACAAACGATGTAAGTGTAAGCCTGGATCTAAACTCTATGATCGAGGCTTCTTCAATCGGTGAAAGAAGGGCCTTGGATCGAAACAACCTAACGACGACTCAAAAACCTAACAGACAGATTTAGGGTTTTTGGTTGACGAACACACTGTGAAGAGCTCTTTACAATAAGTGCAAAGATGGCTAGAGCTCTTCTTCTAAGCTTGGATATGGAATGGGCTTAGACTCTAAGTGTGAAGGTCGTGAAGACGAGTTCCGATGAACTGGAAACTCGGAGAACACTTGAACAAAGACTCGAAGATTGCTCAAAAGCTTGGGAGTGTTTGTTTGCAGTAGGCTCGTATGCGTAGGTAGTGTTCTACTTCTTCACGTTGTGATCCTTCACTATTTATAGGCGGAGAGATGGCTGAGATCCGTTGCTTGGTTGGTGGCCTTGTCTCTCCTCCACTCGACAGTACTTTGTGCAGCCAGTATGCTTTTGCAGATGCGCAGTTTGTCCGTTTGCCAAATCTGGCTAAACTCAAACTTCAACAGTAACTGGAGCGAGCCAGTACTGTAGCGGCGCCATGTCGGCCTGGCAGTCAACTCCTCTGCTCCACTCCGCTTTCGACACGTGGAGATGTTGTAATTAATGCTACGATCTCCTGTTGACTGGAGTTCAAAATATGGGCGGGAGTCGCGTTGTCGCTTTCTGGTAGGTAGTGGCTCGCTTCGCTTTGAAGTTGTAGCGGCCGCTCTGAAGTGAGTCGCTTCACGGTCATATTTGTAGCGAGTCACTTGAGAAATAAATTTCCCGAGACACTACTTAATTAAGTGTTGACTCGCGTTGACTCGCTTCGGCTTTTCTTTGTAGCGCACGCTTCGCTTCGCTTTAGTGGGTTCACTTGATTCCACTGTAGTGCTCGCTTCGCTTCGCTTTTACTTTGAACTGTAGCGTTCGCTTCGCTTTTACTTTGAACTGTAGCGTTCGCTTCGCTTCGCTTTGGCAGACTCGCTTTGAATCTACTGTAGCGATCGCTTCGCTACACTATTCTTCAGCACGCTTCACTTCGGCCTGCTAGACTTGCTTCGCTTAAAAAAAACACACTCAAGCGAGTGGCCTTCACTTGGAATTCCTGCAGTCTAAATCTAAGCAAAATAAAGCCAACCTAACAGTATAGGCTTAGAAAAATTCTAACCTATCATCTACATAAAAAATGGGTCGCTTGGGAACAGAACGCTTTGGGGTTTTGGGATCAAATCAAAACACTACATTTTTAAAGTGTCCCATGTAGTTCCCCCTTAACATTTTCGTTCTTAACAATTCCCAACAATTTCCCCCTTTTTGATGATGCCAAAACCCAAAAGACTTAGATAATAGAAATCTAGCCTATCTAACCGTGAAGGGAACTCCAAGCGACTGCTTCCTTTGCAGTTTCGTTTGTAATTTTTTTTAAGTTCCTTCCCTTTTTTTTTTCGGTTAAATTATTTGAGTTTGTAGCAAAAAGGTAAAGTCATTCACAAAGCGAGTAAATGACACAGAAGAGACAGAAATAAAGGTGAGATAAATGAACAACAGTTCACAAGATAAGAAGCTTGAAATTCACAGATTTCCTGCAGCTTCATCCTCTTCCTCCTTCTTCTTCCTCTCCTCCACTTTCTTCAACTCTCCTTCATCAGCAATATCCACATAAGCTGATAGAACTCTTGACTCCATGCTGCCTACTGTGTGGATGCTTGGCCTTCTCCATGCACTCTCCAGTTTGAAGGCTTCATCTACTTCCTCATCAATTATTCCTCTGTTAGGAACATCCGTGCCTGGATGATAAGGCATGGGGAAGTCCTTCACAGCTGGTACTTTGACAACAATTGGCTTGGGCTCTACTTGTTCAGCCATAGTAAAGATTTTTCGGCGCAACTTGTCGTCATAGGTGGCCAGAAAGTTGTTGAGGGCACTTATCCGAGAGCAGCGATCCTGCAGCGGCACTACCTCCCAGTAGTAATAGGCTTTGATGAATAAATCCTTGTAGTACAGCCACTGCTCGCGCAGATCTCTTGGAATGAAGTCCTCAATTTCCCTAGCATCGGGATGTTCATTTCTTCTCTTGACCAACTCCTCCTTAGATCTCTTCGACAGTTCAGTCATGATATCGGTGAACTGCTTTCCTGAGTCGCTGCTCCACAAAGGACGCTTTTCATTGAGACGCTTCCGAATGTAGTTCTGTTCTTCCTTTTTGGGGTAGCGACCCGACTCAACCATCTCCTTTGTAGTCACGTCGCATGCATCAGATATGGCTTGACCTTCGCATGCTTCGGACTCATCTGGCATGAGGGGAATGAACGCACTTCGGACCAACGAGGACTGAATAAGCAACACTTCACTGAAATGCTCCTCGATCCGTGCGTCAATCACTTGGAGTCGTCTGGCATTTACTTTCTTCGTCCTCTCCACTTCGTTCCTTCCTCCTTCTCTTTCCTTCCTCTTTTTCTCCTCCTTCTCAGCTCTAGAAGCCACTGCATGTTTGACCTTTTGGCGCTTGGCCGCGGAGTCATCACCTTTTATCTCCGGTGCAGTTCGCTTCAGTGGCAGCTTCGGTGGTGGGGGAGGCGGCATATCCTTCTTCGTAGCGGCACTAGAAACAACTGCGGATGAAGCGAGTGCGGCAGTTGAAGCTAGTGCGGCTGATGAAGCTGGCGTGGTGGCTGAAGCGGTCGCTTTGGGTAAAGCGGCCGCTTGGGAACTAGATGAAGCACCTGCAGCAATAGAATTTTTGGTTAGTTCAAAAAGCTGCTCCATCTCCCACGCCAATGCAGCATCCTTGTCCACTTGCATCCGCTTCTCCTCCTTTGTTATTACGGTCACCGGAGGATGCCGTGCAATTGAAGCACTCAGCACTTTTTCATGAAGCGGCCTGCTGTGCTCTTCGGGCTTTTTCATTAATTCCTCCTTCGTGAGTTTTGTCTTGCCCAGAGCCCTCGCTTCACTTACTACATCCTCCTTTTCACCGGCACCACTGCCTCCCTCCAGTATCAGCTCCACACCAACTCTGCTTCCCCCTGAACCTCCAGTTCCTCCTAGCTTCACTTGTCCTTCCCCCTTTTTGGCATCATCACTGCCAGGGGTTAGGATCATTGATTTTCCGGAAAGGGTTTGGTGAAGTGAGTTGACAGTGTTGAAAATGGCCTCCAACATCTTTTCGGCTTTTCCCACAGTTGGAGCCACCAGATCAGCAGTTTTGATTGAGATTTCTTCGAGTAGATACTCGCACTGCTTTTCTCTCTCCACAACTGATGCCATCATCCTCTCTAAAGGTTCTACTTCTCTGAAGCGAGCCTCCAGCTCCGCTTCAATTTCCCTCCTTATATCCGCCTTCTCCTCCTGCAAGTTGAAGTACCAGAATTCCTGAGCCGCTAGAAGTTCTGCTTGCATCGTCTCAAGGCTCCTCTCTCTCTGGTTTAGAGAGAGATGGAATTCGGCACATGCAGCCATCTTTTCTGTGTACGCTTTGCCCAGCTCCTTGACCTTTTCCAGTAGTAGAGTTAATTCAGCATTCCTTAGGTCAATAGCTTGCGCACTCTTCCTCCTACTCTCCAGTTCCTTTTTATCAGTCTCACTCTCTTGCTTGAGCAGCTTCATCTCATTCTTGAGAGAGTCCAGGGCCCTTTTCGTGCTCAGCAGCTCACTTCCCATCCTTATCAGCTCCTCCTCTCTCTTCTCATACTTCTCTTTTAACTTCTTCAACTCCTTTTCCAACTCCTTCTTTTCTTTGCCAACTGAGACAAGTTCGGCATTGGACTTCCTCAAGCGGCTCCTTTCCCCATCAAGCGAGCCCTTGAGTTCGGTAGTAGTTGCTGATTGTTCTCCCACCAATTTTACTTGCGCCTCCAGCGCCTTCTCTTTCTCCTCCAATAACCTCTCCTTCTCCTCCACCTTTCCCTCCAAATCCTTCTTCTTCTTGTCAAAGTCTTCTTTGAGACTAATGACCTCCCCCGCCTTCTTCTCCATGTCCTTACTCATCTTTGTAATCTCGCTGTGAAGACTAGCAATCTCAGCATCCTTCAGTTCTACCTCCTCCTTATGCTCCCTGATTAGCTTCCTCTCATGGGAAGAGGGCACTCGCTTCGGAACAATGGCGAGTGGATAAGCTTCCTTCACTTTGGCATCCAGCTTTTCCCAGAAGCTGGTCCCTTCAAGGAAGGCATGGAAGCCATTTTCGCCAATGAAGTTCAGTAACTTGGCTTCCATCTGGATCAGTTCTTCCTCTGTGAATGCTTTGAGGAGCCTGAAGATTTTGTAATACTCCGTTCCACGATATGTTATGTACGTCAGAAAGTCGACGACATTGGTGTAGAACACGTCCGTCCAAGGAACATTGGAGTAGCGAAGATTGATCGTTTCTGCGGCTTGCTCTCTATCTAGGACATAGCGTTCGAGAGCCCGCTTATGAATGGTGAGGGCAGGGGGTATGAATTGTGGAATGATGGGAAGTTCTCCGGTTGTTTGGGCGGTATCGGCTGTAGCTGCCGATGTCGAGGGGGATTGGGAAGGTGATGAGGTTTCTTGGGTTTCAGAGATTTGTATGGCTTCAGTGGGTGGTGATTGTGTTTGCTGGGATTGGAATGGTTTGAAGGTTGTGTAGGCTTCGACTGGGTCTACGTGGAGTAGAGGGATATCAGGAATTTGAAGTGAAGAACCTGTATCTTCTTCATGTGGGGATTTTTGTGTTTGGTGTTGGGCAGTTGAGGATATTTGGGTGGTTTGGGTTTGGATTTGTAGTTGGGGAGATTGGATTTGGATTTGAGTAGGCTGGGGTTGAGTCACTTCAACGTTCTCAAGCGGCTTCTCCACGCCTCGCTTTCTTGAACGATTGAAGCGACTCGCTTCATTTTCTTGCCTCGCTTCGGCGCGGCTCGCTTCCCGGGTGAAGCGACCGGCCTCACTTGGCTCACTTCGGCTTGCCTTTCGGCAACCGGTCTTGCTACGGGCACTTCAACCTCGAGAAGTCCCAGGTCCATCAAAGTTTTTGTCTTCCTCCACTTATCATAATAGATGGACTGTTTGTTGTAGACGGTGATGTCATCTTCCGGCCATGTTTTGCCCGGAAACTTCTTCTCCAAAGCATAGGAAAGCCTTGAGAAGAACTTCAGTTTCCCCTTGCGGAGAATCTGATCGGCGCTCCCCTTCACGAACGCAAAATCGGCAGCAGCTTCATGAATTTGTTTGAAGAACCAGCCATGCCAGTTGAAGCTGGTTCCGGTGAGGCTGTCGACGATAACTGCTGTGCGATCAGCTTCGTCTCGGAAAGAGTATCCAGGGTTCCGACGTAGCACGCGACACTCTTCGAGAAGAGCTCGCAAATATGGTTGAAGGGGGCCTTCAAACTTAAACGGATACTGGCCTCCTTGAAGTTTGGATCTGCTCCGTCGGCTGCAAATCGGCCATATTGTACTCAGGCCGAGAGACCCAAATCCAGCAGAGAGTCTCCTCCTTCTCTCGGCAAGTTGAACGTGCCGATAAGCTCGCTCATGTCCACCTCCACTGGCTTCCTCGTCAGTGGATCGGTAAAAGAGGATATGTTTTGCTCCTTCCTCAAGTTTAGCAGGAGCTCGCCGACGGCTTTGGCCAGAATTTTTGACGGGACCGCCGTCACAAACTTCCATAGTCCGGCCTTGGTCACGGCCCTACGGAGAAAACCATTTCTCTCGATGATGGTTGGATCGAGATGAGGCTCGACATTGATATGTTTGTCAACCTCCGCGAGAAACTCCTCCATCGTCTTGGTGTTCTTCTTCATTCCCATGGTGATTTTAGAGAAATTTGAACAGAGTTTAAAAAGAAAGGGTTGAGACTCGTGAGTTGCAGAAATCGAAGATCTAAGCACGAGAATGGCAAATATTGAGGGCTGTGAAAGGTTCTGCAGTTCTGCATCGTCTCATATATATAGAGTTAGGTCTCGGCTGACGTGGCAAGGGTAGAACGGTAATATTGCCGTAAGTCCTGTAGGTAGGCGGCGGACGTGCGGTGATGGATCTGATGTGTCCGGCGTCACCACAGTAAAAGTGAACCGCCACTTGCTCGTCTCCACGTGGCCTGCTGCGATTGGGTTGTCTTATACGGCGCTAATCCAACGGCTACAGATTGGGGGCTGTTGAGATTCGATGGCTGGATCTTCTCCGCCGTTTCCCGCTTCAAATTTGAAGTGAGAACCACGCGCCCGTTATTTTCGCCGTTCCTGATTCTGCATTAAATACTTGGCAGAAGGTGAAATAGGCACTCGAGTGCAGACAGCTCATACTGGCTTCGTGCCCGCTCGCTTCGAGTTGGGCCGCTAGACCTTGACTCGCTTGAGAGGCACTCGCTTGAGTGACTGTTCCGCACTCGCTTGCGATGGCTAGCTTGAGTGATGTAGCACTCGCTTGGCCATCTGAAGCGACTGGAATTGAATTTCTTTGCTTAATTTTAAAATGTTTCTGACTTACATATTTCGAGGATAAACAAGAGTGTTTTCCTCTTTGTATTTTTGTCAGATTCATTTCATATTTTCCACGTAGTGAGTGAAGGTTTCTAGCACTCTTCGGCTCACTTAGTGTACTTAAAATTGAAATGCTTACCAGTCAATCTCACTTCGTAGGAGATTGATACCACTATTTGAAGACTTCAATAGATTTGGACTTCAGTTTGAGTCCACTTGTTGGCTTTGAAGCTTGTTGATACCACCTGTTGTGTATTCCATCTTCTTGGCATTCGTCTTCATGGCATTCATCTTCCTCTACGAATTAGAGAGTCCTCCATCGAAGTGAATGAGGGAGAAAATGAATATAGTACACAAGCTTACTACAACCCGAAGGGAGCATCACGTAAATGTACTTATTCTCGACGAATGGGGGATGAGTACAAGTCCTTATCTCAGAGCAGAAATGGACAGGATGACAATGAGAATGCTCTGACAAGACAATCTCGTATTTTACGCAGAAGCATGTCACCAGCCCTGCAACCTTTTGTAGAAAAAGGTAAACCTTCAAGCTTACCTACAATCTAGAGAATGAATCTGCAGTCGACTCGCTTTGACCCAAGCTAGGGCAAATTGAAGCGATGCAGAATTCGAGAAAGCAGCATTCTTGCTCGCTTTGGAAGTAGCTTGCTCCGAGAGTAAGCATTAGTTCTCCCTTAACCATATACTTAACAATTCCAATAAGTTGGTAGGGAACTTCTTCCAATACTCCACCTTTCTCCACCTTACTTCATTTTCTTCAAGCGAGTGAGATTTTGAAGTGGCTCGCTTGAGTTGGTGAAGATCCGAAGCGAGTGACGCTATGAAAAACTAGCGACCACTCCTTCGTGCATCCTGGATCTAGCACTCTTCACCGGGGTCTAATAACCCTAATTCCATGCATAGCTGATTGAAACGAGACTCAGCTAGAGGCTTGGTGAGGAAATCTGCTCGCTGGAGATCAGTATAAATTTTCTCGAGCTTGATATCCTTCTTCTCGACATGATCACGAATGAAATGATGTCGAATTTCCACATGCTTGCATCTGGTGTGAAGCACTGGATTCTGTGAGATACATATGGCACTGTTGTTGTCGCAGAAGATCGGAATTTCATTCGCTTCAACTTTGTAGTCTTTCAATTGTTGACGAAGCCATAGGATTTGAGAACAGCAGCTTCCAGCGGCCATGTACTCAGCTTCAGTTGTTGAAGTGGCTACGCTTGTTTGCTTCTTTGAGAACCACGAGATCAGCTTGCTTCCCAAGAACTGACATGTGCCCGAAGTTGACTTCCTATCGACTCGGCATCCTCCATAGTCAGCATCGGAATATCCAGTGAGCTCCAAATTGTCCTCCGCTGGATACCACAGCCCCATATTGACAGTGCCCTTCAAATATCGAAGAATCCTTTTGGCAGCTTCAAGATGGCTGTGCTTGGGGTTGCTTTGGAAGCGAGCGCAGACTCCGACTGCAAAAGCAATATCTGGCCCACTTGCAGTGAGATAGAGTAGTGACCCAATTAGGGCACGATAATCTGTAGGATTTACAGATTTTCCTTCTTCGTCTGGCTCCATCTTCCAGTTGGTATTCATAGGAATCTTTACAGCTTTAGCATGTTGAACACCAAACTTGGCAAGCATATCTCTTGTATACTTTGCTTGGTTGATGAAAATTCCATTATCCTGCTGCTTCACTTGAAGACCTAGAAAGCAGCTCATCAAGCCAATCATCGACATTTCATATTTGGTCTTCATCAGCTCTCCAAACTTCTCGCTAAGCGACTGGTTTGGTGACCCAAATATGATGTCGTCCACATAGATCTGAACCCATAACATATCATCTCCATGATTGATAGTGAATAGAGTTCGATCTATCTTCCCTTTGTGGAAGCCATTCTCTACTAGGAATTGAGATAGTGTATCGTACCAAGCTCTGGGAGCTTGCTTCAACCCATACAGGGCTTTCTTCAAGCGATACACTTTATCTCCCTGCTCGAAACCCGGTGGCTGCTCCACATACACTTCTTCCTTGAGTTCACCGTTGAGGAATGCGCTCTTCACATCCATTTGATAGACTTTGAACTTCTTGGCTGCTGCATAGGCTAGAAACAATCTAATAGCTTAATGCCGTGCCACTGGAGCGAAGGTCTTGTCAAAGTTGATTCCTTCCTCTTGGCAGTAGCCTTTGGCAACGAGTCGCGCCTTGTTCCTCACTACGTTGTGGTCCTCGTCGGTCTTGTTCTTGAACACCCACTTGGTGCCAATAACATGCTGAAACTTGGGACGATCCACGAGGTACCATACGTCATTTCTAGTGAACTGGTTCAGCTCCTCTTGCATGGCGATCACCCAGTTAGAGTCGGCTAGGGCTTCCTCCACGCTTGATGGCTCAATGTTTGAGAGAAAGCAACTGAACATGGCACTTTCTCCAAACACTTGACTTCTGGTCACTACACCCTTGGATGGATCTCCAATGATTTGGCTTGGTGAGTGATCTTTGAGCCACGCTCGCCTTGATCTGCCAGCTTCATCTTCATCTTCTTCCTTGTCGCTCGCTTCATCAACTGAAGCGACTGGATTGGGTGCTTGGTCTGCATTAGCTTCAGGAATCTTGGGGGCAGCTTCGACTCCTCCTTTGGGATTCTGCTCGCTTGAGTCCTTGATCTCATCATCTTCATCGAGCACGTCCCAAGTGAGTTGATTTGAGGGTTCCTTGCTTTGGTCCTTTTCATTCGCTTGAGCCTGTTCCTGTGGAAAACTTAAAGAAGATTCATCAAATACGACATGGGGTGATTCCTCCACAATTAGGGTTTTACAGTTGAACACTCTGTAGGCTTTGCTAGATGTAGAGTATCCTAAGAATACTCCTTCATCAGCTTTGCTTTCAAAGACTTTCAACTGCTACTTCCCATTGTTGTGAATGAAGACCCTACAACCAAAAATATGGAAATAAGATATGTTAGGAATTCTCCCTGTCCATATTTCATATGGAGTTTTGTCGTGCCGTTTGTTGAGAAGCGTCCGATTCTGTGTGTAGCACTGTTGGCAGCTTCAGCCCAATACTTCATCGGAAGCTTCGAGTCTGCAATCATGGTGCGAACGGCTTCTTTGATGATTCGATTTCTTCTTTCAGCAACTCCATTCTGCTGAGGAGTGCGTGCTGAAGAAGTTTGATGTGCTATGCCATGCTCCGTGCAGTACGCTTCAATTGTAGAGTTCAAGAACTCTGTGCCTTTGTCGGAGCGAATGGTCACGATAGCTTGATTCTTTTCCACCGCCAATCGCTTGAGTAGTTGTGGCAGTTTGGTCAGTGTTTCCTTCTTGCTGAAAAGGAATACAACCCAAGTGTAGCGAGAGAAGTCGTCAACTACAACTAGGGTGTATTTCCTTCCATTTACGCTAACTGGAGTAACTGGACCAAACAGATCCATGTGAAGCAGTTCGAGCACTCGCTTTGATGAGGCTTCTTCGAGACTGGCGAAGTGCTTCTTCGTCTGCTTCCCTCGTTGGCATGGTGAGCATGGATGGTCTTTGATGAAGACTTCATACGGTATGCCTTGCACCAAACCCTTTCGAGCTAAGCGATTGATGGCTTTGAAGTTGAGATGATTCAAGCGTCTGTGCCATAGCCATCCAATTTCTGTAGCACTTCTTGCAACTAGGCAAGTTTTCTCTTTGCAGCTGTCCCATTGTGCTATGTAGACGTTCCTTTGCCTAATTCCAGTGAGCACAATCTGAGACGTGAGTTTGCTCTTCACAATGCACTTGTTGGAGATGAACTCCACCCTGTACCCTTTATCACAAAACTGTGAAATGGACAACAGGTTGTGCTTGAGTCCTTCCACATAGGAGACTTCTTCAATTGTGAGCTTTCCAACTTTCAGTGCGCCATATCCCCTGGTGCTTCCTCGAGAGTTGTCACCAAAGGTTATGTGTGGACCCTTCTTCTCTATGTAGTTGTGAAGTAGAGCTTTCATGCCGGTCATGTGTCTTGAACATCCACTGTCCAAGTACCATACTTGTTGACCCTCACTTGGCATGGGATCCACGGCGCTTACCTGCAATTAGACAGATTTTGGTACCCAAATCAGTTTGGGTCCTTGCACGTTAGTTCTCTTAGGTACCCACACTTGCTTCACTCTCTTTTGAGCTGTAGCTTGTGTCTTGGGCTTCTCGACCTTTGAAAACTGTGATCTCTGCTTTGAAGCAGCTTCACACGTGCAACAGTGTGTGCAAGAGGGGTAGCGGCTCGCTTTAGACCTACCTATGCTCTTTCCATTTTGCTTATATCCTGAAGCGACTCGCTTCGGATTAGCTCTGGTTTTAGAGACCGACTTAGGGTTTCTAGTCTGTTGAAGCGGCTCGCTTGGTTTCCTCGAAGCGGTCCAACTAGGGTTTTGACCCTGACTCGCTTGAGAAACCCTGGGAATCTGAAGCGACCCAGTGGAAGCTTCAAAATCTTCCCCCTCAACGTTAGTCCGGTTGGACCATCTCCAGTCCGGATAACGTGGTACATAGACATTACTCCTCTTTTTAGGAGGTAGATCCTTTGTCTATCGTGTCTTGGCTTGAGACTTAGAAGCTTCAACAGTTTCCCCTTTACCCTTGGATTGGTAAGACTTAGCATGTTGAGTGCTAGGGACTGTTGAACTTTGCTTGCCCTTAGGATCTGCCCTTAAAGATATAGATATCTTCATAGGCTTCCTTTTAGGGTTCTCAGCCATTTCGCCTTTATCTTTGTTAGTGGTCGCTTTGGATGCAGTGGGCAATTCCAAAGTGACTGATGGTGTAGTGTGTGATGCACCAACAAAGACAGTCGGCTTGGGAGGTCCACCCTCATATCCAAGGCCAGCTTTCCTACCAAAAGGCAGAAGCGAGCCCTCTAGTGCCTGCCTAGCATATGATGCTTTGTTCAAGTTGGCAACTAGAGTGGACTGGGTTTCATACCTTCCCTCCAAGCTTTGATGTCTAGCGCAGAGATCCTCGAACTTACTAGTCATAGCCCTTAAATTGAGTTTGACTTCGTCAAGCTCACAGGCTAGCTTTCGGTTCTCCTTCTTGCTTTGCGACAGAGCTTGTTTTACCACTTCGTGGTCGCTTGACAATTTCTGGTGCTTGTCAAACAATTCACTCCATGAAGAGGATTAGTCTTCCTCATTGACAGTGTGTGCTAGTGTAATTGAAGTGATTGAAGGATAGAAGAATACCTCTCCTATTTCTTCGTCGGTGAGCGCCATAAATCCAAGGTCCTCACCATCACTGGAATTTGGATCGGTGAATGCATCTGAGTCGCTTGGTGGATCTTCAGTTGTAGCGACCGGCACTTCACTCGCTACGAGCGCTCGCCTTGGAGCATCCCTCTTGGCCTTCAATTCTTCGCGCTCTTTAGCACTGAGCTTTGGGCAATCGGATTTGTAGTGGCCCATCTTGTGGCAGTGGTAACACTCCACTTCCATCATGTCGCGCGGGATCGTCTTGGTCGTCTCTTCTCTCTTTCCTTTTCCTTCTCGAGCATCAGTGCTCCTCCCTTTGTATTGTTTGTAGAATCTTTTGTATTTGCCCACTCGAGAGTTCATCTTGTTGAAGTTCTTGGATAAGAACGCAATGTGTTCTTCCAACTCTTCCCTCGTCATCTTGGCTAGCGACTGCTCGCTTGGCCCTTCAGCAGCTTTGAATGCTACTCCTTTTGACGTAGTGGGCGCTTCATCCTCTTCGTCGAGGTTCATACGATTCAGATCGAATTCATGAGCTTTGAGTTCGGAGAACAGAATCTCCGGTGTGAGCTTTGATAGATCCTTGGTTGCTAGATACAGCTCCTTCATAGTCTGCCACTTCCTTGTGAGAGCTCGGACTATCTTCAGATTCACCTCCTTGTCAGTGAGTTCCTTCCCAAGTGAGTTGAGAGTTGCAGTGATGTTGGTAACTCTCAGCTCGAATGCGTCGATGGATTCTCCTGGCTTCATTATCAGGCTTTCAAACTCCCGCATCTGAACGGCGAGTTTGTTCTCCTTGATTTTGTCTGTTCCTTGAGAAATGAGGGCTAGGGTTTCCCACATTTCCTTATTCGTGGTAGATAGGCGTCCGACACGGTGCTCTGCATCGTGTGGCGTGCAATCTTGTCGAGGTTGGCAACTTTGAAGTCATTTGGAGTATACTCATCCTTATCCTTCTCCACGTACTGTTGTCGAACGTGGGCTGGACGACCTTCAGCGGCTGGAACATCCACAGATATGGCTTTCTTGATCTCGATTGGTCCGTCCTCAATGACTTCCCACATCCGGTCGTGGATGGAGCATAGAAAGCTCTCGACTCGGAAACTCCAGATCTCATAGCCTTCAATTGAAAACTGTGGAAGACTAGAAGCACTGTATGTAGACATGGCAAACAGTTAGTAGTATATGCAGTATGCGTGGGTGAGGTTTTGATGCACTTAGGAAAATAGGATCCGGTCCAGCGAGACAACGTGAAGCGAGTGGGGACTCGCTTCGGATATGCAAAGCAGAGGCTCGAAAGAACCGCTGCTCTGATACCACTTGTTGGTCCCGGTTTGTTAATGGGAAAAATACGTAGAGGGGGGGGGGGGGTGAATACGTATTTTGAAGTTTTTCAACTTCAAATCCCTTAACTCAGAGTAGCAATTAAAGAGCTCGCTTGAAACTTAAGACCTAGCTGAAGCTAGATCTACAGTACGTAGCTAGCCTGCTTGATCGAAGTGAGCACTTGATCAAGAGGGAGTCTTTACTCGTATGTGCGGAATTTGGTGAGCTAAATCTTTCCTAAGTATTTAAAATTTCCAGATTAGGTTTGTTTAGATGCAATGTGCAATGAATAATCGAATATAGCAAAGAGATAAGGGTTAGAGAGATACGACACAGAGAATTATAGTGGTTCGGAGATAAAGCTCCTACGTCCACTTGTTGCACGACGGCAACTGTTCTCTTCACTCAAGAACTTGAAGGTTACGGGTCCTTCAAAAACCTGGTCAAGATCGAGCTTCACTCGCTTGGATCTGACAGACGCTGGGTGATTCCAGGTTCACACCAAAAACCTAACTAGACTTGAAGCTTCACTCGCTTCAGTCGAACAGACAGGGAGATTACGGGCTCTCCTTACAGCCTAGCTTCGATCGAGCTTTACACAAACGATGTAAGTGTAAGCCTGGATCTAAACTCTATGATCGAGGCTTCTTCAATCGGTGAAAGAAGGGCCTTGGATCGAAACAACCTAACGACGACTCAAAAACCTAACAGACAGATTTAGGGTTTTTGGTTGACGAACACACTGTGAAGAGCTCTTTACAATAAGTGCAAAGATGGCTAGAGCTCTTCTTCTAAGCTTGGATATGGAATGGGCTTAGACTCTAAGTGTGAAGGTTGTGAAGACGAGTTCCGATGAACTGGAAACTCGGAGAACACTTGAACAAAGACTCGAAGATTGCTCAAAAGCTTGGGAGTGTTTGTTTGCAGTAGGCTCGTATGCGTAGGTAGTGTTCTACTTCTTCACGTTGTGATCCTTCACTATTTATAGGCGGAGAGATGGCCGATATCGTTGCTTGGTTGGTGGCCTTGTCTCTCCTCCACTCGACAGTACTTTGTGCAGCCAGTATGCTTTTGCAGATGCGCAGTTTGTCCGTTTGCCAAATCTGGCTAAACTCCAACTTCAACAGTAACTGGAGCGAGCCAGTACTGTAGCGGCGCCCTGTCGGCCTGGCAGTCAACTCCTCTGCTCCACTCCGCTTTCGACACGTGGAGATCTTGTAATTAATGCTACGATCTCCTGTTGACTGGAGTTCAAAATATGGGCGGGAGTCGTGCTGTCGCTTTCTGGTAGGTAGTGGCTCGCTTCGCTTTGAAGTCGTAGCGGCCGCTCTGAAGTGAGTCGCTTCACGGTCATATTTGTAGTGAGTCACTTGAGAAATAAATTTCCCGAGACACTACTTAATTAAGTGTTGACTCGCGTTGACTCGCTTCGGCTTTTCTTTGTAGCGCACGCTTCGCTTCGCTTTAGTGGGTTCACTTGATTCCACTGTAGCGCTCGCTTCGCTTCGCTTTGGCTTTGAACTGTAGCGTTCGCTTCGCTTCGCTTTGGCAGACTCGCTTTGAATCTACTGTAGCGATCGCTTCGCTACACTATTCTTCAGCACGCTTCACTTCGGCCTGCTAGACTTGCTTCGCTTAAAAAAAACACATTCAAGCGAGTGGCCTTCACTTGGAATTCCTGCAGTCTAAAGCTAAGCAAAATAAAGCCAACCTAACAGTATAGGCTTAGAAAAATTCTAACCTATCATTTACATCAAAAATGGGTCGCTTGGGAACAGAACGCTTTGGGGTTTTGCGATCAAATCAAAACACTACATTTTTAAAGTGTCCCATGTAGTTCCCCCTTAACATTTTCGTTCTTAACAATTCCCAACACTCGGATAGAAGCAGACCGGCAAAACAAATTTGGGTCCCAAAGGCCATTCCCGCAACCGATGTAGCACCCAATCTCAAGTGGGTTGCTAAGTTTAACTAATTGCAGGTCGGGAAGGCTCAAAGAAGGAGCCAAGCAGCTCGTGGAGCTGTATGGATCATTGATAGTGGATGCTCAAAGCACATGACGTGTAACAAAACGCTACTATCAAACTATCAAGAACGAGACGGGCCACTTGTAACCTTTGGAGGAAATTCTAAGGGACTAAAGAGAGGCCAGGGCGATCTAAAAGTTGGTAAAACAACTATTTCTAACGTTTCTTATGTTGAAGGTCTTAATCATAACCTATTCTCTGTGTCGCAATTCTGCTCGAGTGGTAAACGAGTAGAATTCACCGCTAACAAATGTCTCGTGAAAAATGAGGAAGGAGAAACACTTCTTACCGGAATTTTGCAGGATAGACTCTATATTGTTCAATGGACAGATTGGATAGAGACCTGCCTGGTCACAAAGGCTGATTCCGAGACAAGCTGGCTATGGCACAAGAGGTTGAGTCACTTGAACTTCAAGGCCATCAACAAGCTCGCACGCAACAAGCTGGTGAACGACCTGCCAGATCAAGTCTTCGATCGTGATCATATTTGCAAAGTCTGTCAAGCTGGAAAGCAAACAAAATCATCCTTTCCAAGTGTGACGGCTCAAGCCTCAAATCGAATTCTTGAGCTTCTCCATCTCGACCTCTTTGGTCCAGTCACTCCCTTGAGTATAAACGGTAGAAAATACGCTCTCGTTATTATAGATGATTATTCTAGATTTACGTGGGTTATTTTCATGTACAAAAAGAAGGAGACTTTGGAGAAGCTACCTGCGTTGCTGAGCAAACTGTGCAATCAAAAGGAGAAATCCATCATCTCCATTCGATCAGATCGAGGCACCGAATTTATCAATGCGATGATCGTAGAATATTGCACAAAGAGTGGAATTCATCATCAAACTTCAGCTGCACGCACACCTCAACAAAACGGCGTAGTGGAACGTCGTAACAGGTCGCTGAAGGAAGCAGCTCGTACCATGTTGGATGAAACCAACCTTCCAAAGAAGTTTTGGGCAGAGGCCGTTAACACTGCCTGCTATACCCAAAACAGGTCAATCACCACTACCCGACATGGAAAGACTCCATACGAGCTGTGGAACAACAAGCTCCCCAGGTTAAAGTATTTTAAAGCTTTTGGGTGCTTGTGTTACATTCATAACAATGGGAAATCTCAATTAAAGACTTTTGATAGCAAGGCCGATCCGGGAGTATTTTTAGGATACTCAGAGGTTAGCAAAGCTTATAGAGTCTTTAATAAGAAAACCCTAGTTGTGGAGGTAACACCTCATGTTGTATTTGATGAATCTACTTGTCTGTACAGAGAATCAAGTACAGGTACAGATCAGCCCGCTGCTAACAGGCCGTCTAGCTCCCCCATTGACGACCTGCTAGTATGGACTCCAAATGATTTGGAGGAAGAGGATCAATCTGATCCTAGGGTCACACAGCAAGGGGGAAGTGATGCAAGTAATGATACTACGAGCTGTAATACATCAGCCGGACTTAACCAAGCTGATCCCCCTCCCTCAGTCCCCCAGACTGATGTTGTTCACGACCTTACATCATAAATTGAGCAGCTCGATAGCACAATGGAGCAGCTCAACATCCAGCCCGAGCAACAGCACGTGCCCACTGATCAACCTTCAACTCACCCGGAGTTTGACGAACCCATTAATGAGCCCGATCCAATCATTTCAAATGAAGAAAGAGCTCGACGCAGACGTTGGATCGATGCTCATCCAAAAGAACTCATTGTTGGGAACCCAAACCAAAGAATACGAACAAGAAGGACGATTGGTGAAAGCGCACTGCTAAGTTGCTATCTCTCTCGAATAGAACCCAAAGATGCAATTGAAGCTCTTCGTGATGCTGACTGGATTCAAGCCATGCAAGAAGAACTCAATGAATTCAAGAGAAATGAAGTATGGTCTCTAGTTGATCGTCCTTATCATCAGGGCGTCATTGGAGTCAAATGGGTTTACAAGAACAAGAGAGATGAATCTGGAGAAGTTGTCAGAAATAAAACCCGATTGGTAGCAAAGGGTTACTGTCAACAAGAAGGAATCGATTATGATGAGACGTTTGCCCCCGTTGCAAGATTAGAAGCTATAAGGCTGTTTCTAGCTTATGCCACTCATCAACGATTCAAAGTCTACCAGATGGATGTTAAAAGTGCGTTCCTCAATGGCATTCTCGAAGAGGAAGTCTATGTGGAACAGCCTCCTGGATTCGAGGAGGGTGATTCAAGCAAAGTCTACAAACTGTACAAGGCAGTCTACGGTCTTAATCAAGCTCCTCGAGCTTGGTATGAAACGCTATCATCCTTCCTCATCGAATCAGGATTCAAGCGTGGTTCAGTCGACAAGACGTTATTCACTATCAAAGTGAATGAATATATCCTTTAAGTACAAATTTATGTTGATGATATTATTTTTGGATCTAAATCTCCCATTTTGTGCGAGAAATTTGGTAACCTCATGACTGAAAAATATAAAATGTCTATGATGGGGGAAATGAATTTCTTTCTAGGGTTGCAGGTCAAGCAGTCCGATGAAGGAATCTTCATTAGCCAAACAAAGTACGCACACGAGCTGGTCGACAAGTTTGGTGTCAAAGACAGCAAGCCTGTCAAAATACCGATGCTCTCTGGTGGGAAGATCGACCCTGATCCCGAAGGAAAACCTGCCAACATAACACAGTACAGGGGTATAATTGGTTCATTACTTTATCTAACTGCAAGTCGACCTGACATCACTTTTGCAGTTGGAGTGTGTGCTCGATTTCAAGCTAATCCGAAGGAATCCCACTTGGAAGCTGCAAAGAAAAGTCTTCGTTACATGAAAGGAACCACAAATTTAGGTCTTTGGTATCCTTGTGATGATAACTTGCAGCTTACAGGTTATTCAGATTCTTATCATGCAGGGTGCAAGCTCGATAGGAAATCAACCTCGGGTACTTGCCATTTTCTCGGAAACAAGCTGATTTCGTGGTTTTCAAAGAAACAAACTTCAGTAGCCACCTCCACCACAGAGGCCGAGTACATGGCCGCAGGGAGTTGTTGTGCACAAATCTTGTGGATCAAACAACAACTTAAGGATTATGAAGTTGAAGTCAGTGAAGTGCCTATATTCTGCGATAGCACGAGTGCCATCGCCATTACTCAAAACCCAGTTCTTCATTCAAGATGCAAACACGTGGATATTCGACATCACTTTATTCGTGATCACGTGGAAAAGAAGAACGTGGTTATTGAGAAGATACACACTGACATTCAACGAGCTGATATTCTAACCAAACCCCTAGCCGAAGAAAGATTCAAAATGCTATGTGGAAAGCTAGGGTTATTGAATGTTGAGTCATCAGGCCGATCGTAAGCCTACAGGCCGTCATTTCCTCAACAGCCTGCCACCTCCTTCAAAAGTTTGTTCGGGACCAACAATCAGGACGAACAAGCCGATATTAAGGGGGAACAGGCCGTCAACTACTCAACAGGCCGTGTCTACCAACAGGCCGTGTCTGTCTACAGGCCGTGTCCATCAACAGGCCGTCGACTATTCAACAGATCGACCTGTGTTCCTCAATTGAGGGGGAACACTTGCCCAACATGATCCATCATTTGAGGGGGAACAAAGGCCGATGAATACCAGGCCGATATCATAAGTCCAGGCCGTTTCATCTCGCCAGGCCGATATCACATGTCCAGGGCGTTTATTTCACCAGGCCGATGTCTTCCTCCAGGCCGATCAACTTCGACAGGCCGTTCTCTGCCACAAGGCCGATATCATCAGGCCGATATCAACCTGAATGCAACTGCATTTATGAAGGAAGAATCAAAAGGGCAGTATCACCCTTTTGCCTTATAACTTCTTTAATACGCATTGAATTCTTCATTTATTATTGATATTTATTTCTTAAAGCTTTACATTATTTAAGGGTCTGTTGATTTGCAGAAAATAAGGAAAAAGGGAGTAATGATTACCATTTTTGTAAAACATCCAGTCAAGTGTCAAATATTGACACATTGACCAATGTTGCATTTAATTCCCTGCCACTTTTCTGAAAAAGCGCCATATTTCGCACGTTTCCTTACCTCACGCGCGGATGTGAACCGCTTCACATTCCACGCGCTTAGATCGTGCGGACGTGGTGTAATTTGAAAATTTTAACCCTTTCAAATTCGAACAATCTCAACCGTTCGAATTTTCTATATATATGTCATGCAGTTTCTTCACAAAAACTTACTTGCCTTCTTCATAATTCTCAGCAAAACCTAGTTTTTATTCTCTGCAAAACCCAAACTGCCGCCGTCGTGTTCTTCGTTTTTCTGCTTTCTCACTTTCTGCATCAAATCACACGCTGTGGTTTGTGTTCTTTTCACCGATTCAGTTTCAATTTTTCTGTCAAGTTCTTCATTATTGTTTTTCTAATCTTTCTCAAAAACTTGCAGGAAAAACAACAATGGCAGAACAATCAACCTCCGGTCGAAAAGAAATGCAGTGGTCGGAAATTGAGGACTACTTGACCGCTCGCATCAAATTCGAGCCATACATGGTGCGCGAAAACTTAGGTTTTCGCGATCTTGATTCTATGTTCGCCCTGGTAGAGACGTGCTTTCCCTTCCATCAGATTATCTCCACCCGGCCGGCGAAGAATCTTCTCAAGCTTGTGGGTGCTTTCTTCTATAACTGGAACGAGGGCGAGTCCGTGTCTTCCCACACCGTCTCCCTCGGAACCCAAAAGGCCATGATCATCATCAACATTCTTGACGCGGTGAAGGCTGCCTTCGGTATTGGGGAAGGAGGAACGATGCAGATCTCAGAAATCTCTCGAGACCAACTGCAACAGGTTGCAGACCGCGTGCTAATTGAGCAAAAGCAGTACGTGCCGATCTCCTTCAAGAGGAACGAGCTGCGTCCCAAATACCGACTCTTGATGGACTTCGTGCAGAAGTGCTTTCTAGGGCACATCGGGAATTACGACCAGGTCACCCCTTTCAAATTTCAATTAATGGTGGCCGTAATCCTCGACCTGCCCATTAGTTGGGCCAAATTGATGGTCTCCCTGCTCTGGGAAGAAGCCAGGCAGATCGTCTGCGAGACAGAGGGAGAGGCCGTAGTGAAAGTGTCTCTCCACAACGAGAAAAGGCCGATTCGCCTTGGGACGAAGGCCACATGTATCATCATTTCCTACTTCAAGAATAGGAAATGGTCCAATGAGCCAGCCTTCCCCCCTCTGTTTATTCCAAAAGATCTCCACCAACTGGAGATGGCGATTGGGGTGGCGCCGCAGAATTATTACAACTCCCCAGACAATGTCAGGGCGCACCTCGCCAAGACCGGCGAATCCAAGATCGGTTGGAGGATTCCAGATCGACCCGTCCAAAAGAAGAGGAAGGCCGATGTCGACCTGGTTCCCTCTCGCCCTGCCAAGAAGGCACCACCTGTGAAGAAGACTCCTCCACGGAGGACGCAGTCGGCCTCCGGTGATCCGCCCAGGCCGCTTCACAGGATTCTCCCCGTGCAGTTCGAGGAATCTGCACCTCACAGGGAGCCATCACCCTCTCCATCGCCCTCTCATTCTGCCGAACGGACTCCATCTCCAGTCCGTTCCGCCGCCGAGCCGTCCGCCTCGAAGCAACGCCCTGCATCCTCTCCGCAGGTCGTTGTTCCCTCACCTGTGAGGTCCCCCCCTGTCCATCGAGCTGGATCTGTTGAGATCCAGGATCTCACTGCGGAAGATTCCCAGTCTTCCCCACTTCGGCATGTGCCCGTGGAGGAAGACACCATCTTGCCCATCCAGCCTTTCTCCGAGCAGGCCGTGTCTCCTGCTCAAGCAATGGTGGCTTCGATGAAGGCCGAGGCCAGGCTGAAGGTGATCGACCTGATGCCGGGGATTGCTCAACTCCCCAAGTCCCTTGACCTCGCTACTCGCCTCCAGTTCTATCTGGCTTGTAAGTCGAGTTATTATTTTGTGTTCGAGGCCTTACTGCAAGTCTCCTCCCTCGAGGAATTGAAGATCGAGGAGTTGGCGCTGGAAGCGGAGTTCGGCTTCTACAGTGTGGAGGATGCGGCTTCCAATTTCCAATCTCTAGTGCTGCGCCGCATGAAGGTCGAGGCCAAGCTTCTGGGTATCGACCTTCGCCCTCTCTACACTCTCTCCCGCGCCCTCTACAACTCCGCCGCCGATGTTGGAGACGAGTTTGATGGGATTCAAACTCCAGAGCAATCGCCACCCAGGAATGAGGGTGGTGATCAGCTTCTTGAGGCTGCTGCTCCGTCTCCCAAAATTTCGAAGGTTGATGTGGAGGTGGTACTCGATACCATATCTGCCAAGCTCGAGTCCATCATCATCAACCTTCCCGAGCAAATCAAGCAGGCCGTAGCAGAGGCCCGAGTCAATATTTTGAACGATGCCAAGACCCAGGCCGATGAAGCTGCCAGGGAGCGAGTCACGGACTTCGCTGTCAATCTCTTGAAGGAGTATACTGACAAGCTCCTACCGGCCCAGCTCGTTGCAAATAGGATGGCATCCCTCGATGAGATCGGGGAAGTAAAGGAGGACATTGCCAAGGTTGATCAGCGTGTGTCTTCCTTGACCTCATCAATCTCAACCTCGGCATCGGCCTCCAACGATCAAATCAACGCCATCCACGGCACTCTCTCCTCCCTTCTCAATGGCCAACAGGAGTTGAGGGATGACGTGTCCAAGCTGCAAGAGGAGGATGCTACTCTTCTTTCCCTTATCAAAGCCCTGACTGATGATGTCGAAAAGGGGGAAGAAGAAAGAGTAGCCGTTGCCGCTTCAAGGAAGAAGAAGACAAGCAAATCGAAATCTTCTTCATCTTCCTTGGCTCCTCCTCCTCCTCCGCTGCCAAAATCTCAAGTTCTCAAGGCTGCCGCCTCCAAGGTCGTCGCTTCCCAGGACGATCCCATGGCTGCTGCCGCTGCTGCCCAGTCCGCCTCCGCCAAAGCTCGTCTGGCAAGAGAGGCCGCGCTTATTGAAGCCATGCTTTTGGCCGGTGCGACTCCGGATCAGTCCGTGGATCCTGAAGAGCAGAAGCGCTTCATTGCCAAGCGCCGGGCTGATGAAGCAAGGAAGAAGAGGGAGATGGACTGGATCAGCCAGTCCGCCCTCGTTTTGAATGCTGGAGTCCAGCAGCAGGCCGTCGAGTGGCTCGACGAAAAGCAGAACAACCTGCTGCGGGAGCTCAACAGTTGTTTCATCCTCCTGCACTACTGGATCCAGGACCCCTCCCTTCCCGCCGACGCCGATGACGCCTATGCAGCTTACATGCTCAAATTCCCTTACCAAGACTTCATTGGTGATCTTCGGAAGAAAGCTGCAGAGGCCGGTGTGATGATAAGGGCCCCAGCAAAGCAATTCTTTACGCCCTTGTTTCTTGGTGATTCGGGGTACTTGGATTACTCCCGGGTCGACCAATACATCGCACAGACCGCCATCGGACTGAATGTCAACGTGTCAAATTCCGATCCCGACTATTGCCGAATTAGGGATGGAATTTACGCGAGTATGAAGTCGAAGTCAAGGGAGCAGGTCCAGGAGGAGAGAATTGCAGCCCGTGCCCAGCAGAGGTAGACAGATAGATGATTTTGTATATTTTTTGTATTCATTTAAGTTCGTAGCACAATTTGTAATTTCCAAATGTAAAGTACGCTAACGAGCTGAATGAAGCAAAAATCATCTTTCGACCTGACGACAATATCTCTTTGTCCAAGCATCTGCCTTTACTGCTTTATTTACTTTGCTTTATTATCTGCCTTTCTTATAATTCCTTATCAACCTTCATGGTTATCGATCTTTCATTGATTTAAATCTTAGGAATTATTTGTAAAGTGTTTGGTTTCGACATCATCAAAAAGGGGGGAAATTGTTGGGAACCCCTTGCAGTTTGATTTTGATGATGTTTATCGAAACCACACTTAGGCATATTTTACTTGTTTAGGGTCAAGGCCGATAGATCGACCTGCTATCTGTTAGTGCAGGTCTATGCCCTATAAAGTTTAGAATCAAGTTCGATCCACCATGTAAGAGAAAGGTCGTTTATCGGCCTGCCTCATTCGGATCGAGCTGGATCATCAAGCTGTCTATCGACCTTCCTTATCAAGCTTCCAGCCTGCACTGTCTTAGAAGATTTCAAGTGCTGGATTCAATATCAAGGTCGATGCTCCCGCCTTCATGGAGCAACACGACCTGATCCTTGCCACGTGGTGTGCCAGCAAGGACGAACTTTCCCAACGGCTAGAAGTGAGTCAGCTTCCAACGGTGAGTGCCACGTCAGCCTGACTCCAACGGCTAGTTTTTCAAAACTGCCTATAAATACTTCAGCCATTATCGGATTCAACAACGGGAAACTCAAGCTATCAACGCCATATCTCTGCCCAAATCTCTCTCAAGTTCATATCCATTCAAGTGTTCGAAATCCGATTAGTTTCCCAAACACTTGACGAAGAGAGGTTTCCGATTCCGATAAACACCACAACGACGAAGCGTTCACTGCTGCTTGTCGTTGGTTCAACAACTTCTTCCGACTAGTTCGAAGTTAGAAAGCTTGTTTGTGTTTTTGCCATTATAGAGTTAGTCAAGCTCTGTAAAAGTGAAAGGTTGTTTGTACGTTTCAGTACGAAAGGTTGTAAGGGTCACGACCCAACACTCGTGTCTAGATATTTTTCAGGTTAGATTGTATCTAGAACTGATACTCAGTCAGTATAAATAAGAGAGGTTGAATCCAAAGGTAAAGGGATTCTCAGGTCGAGTCGACCTGACGTGGACATAGGAGGGTTTCTCCGAACCACGCTATATCGCGGTGTCTCTCTCTCTCTCTCTCTCTCTCTCTCTCTCTCTCTTTATTTATCGCCCTTAAATTTTCTTATCAAACTGACGAGCATCAACCTGCATATCACACATCAACCTGCTATCTACTTTCAGCCTTAAGATTTTTCGAAGAGTTAACCAACCTCCACCAACTTCCGCACTAACAACAGTTTGATAAATCAAGCTTGATACCATACGAGCTTGATAGATCAAACTGCCTCTGATAGGGTCGACCTTGACAATCGACCTTTAGATCGACCTGATTTTATAAAAGTCAAAAACGGTTGGTTATTGGTGTATTCCCCCCCCCCCCCCCCATATACCAATTACTCTTTCCCGGGACCAACAGTCAAGCTCTGTAATTAGAGAAAGGTTGTTTGTACATTTTCTGTACGAAAGGTTGTAAGGGTCACGACCCAAAACTCGTGTCTAGATATTTTCAGGTTAGAGTGCATCTAGAACTGATACTCAGTCAGTATAAATAAGAGAGAGGTTGAATCCAAAGGTAAAGGGATTCTCAGGTCGAGTCGACCTGACGTGGGCGTAGGAGGGTTTCTCCGAACCACGCTATATCGCTGTGTCTCTCTCTCTCTCTCTTTATTTATCGCCCTTTCATTTTACTATCAATCTGACGAGCATCAATCTGCATATCACGCATCAACCTGCTATCTACTTTTAGCCTTAAGATTTTTCAAAGAATAAATCAACCTCCACCAACTTCCGCATAAGCACAGTTTGATAAATCAAGCTTGTTCCCAAACGAGCTTGATAGATTAACCTGTCTCTGATAAGGATCGACCTTGACAATCGACCTTTGATCGACCTGATTTTACAAAAGTCAAAAACGGTTGGTTATTGGTGTATTCCCCCCCCCCCCCCCCCCCCCCCCGCATACACCAACTACTCTTTCCCGGGACCAACAGCTTGTTTCATTTAAACAATGCCATAAGGTTGTTCCTGCAATCAAACAGAAGTGGCCATCAAATGCATCCAAACATATATGCATTCAACAAGATAATGCAAAGCCACATATTACAGATTCAGATCCTGATTTCAGAATAGCAGCTAGTGCTGATGGGTTCAACATAAGGCTGATACAGCAGCCACCAAACTCACCTGACACCAACATCAATGATCTTGGTTAATGCAGTGCAAGATGCATTTCAAGAGTTGCCAGCAATGACCCTTAACAAAGTATTTCTAACACTGCAAGGAGTCTTAACAGAGATAATGAAGGTTAAAGGCCACAACAACTACAAAATCCCTCACATGGGAAAGGACAGGCTCATAAGGGAAGGAACACTGCCAGTGAGCCTCACAATTCCAGTGGATTTGGCAAGGGAAAGCATACACTATCTAGTTCAAAATGGGCAGATTAATGGAATAGATAACTTGGTTCAAAGGCTTGGGATGCAACAACTAACAAGTTTGGAATCAGCCTTTGCAAACACTTCAATAATTTAGAAGCAATGCTCATGCAGAGGTAGCAGAGAAGATGAAGATCAGTGCAGTTTTTTGGACATAGGCAGTATATATGACTCACATTTTGTAAATGCATGATATGCAGTTAACCATGTTTGCATTTTATTTTTCAAAAGACTTGTACTTATCATCTTTTGAATGGGGAAATGCATTTTCATATATCTCTACTAAAGATCATCAAGCATGCATTAATCAGAGGGACACCAACATCAAACCACAAACAAGCCAAAGATCAGTACTATATCAGAAAATCAACAGAGGGAAGCCATCAGAAAAGGAACAGAGGGGAGCCATGAAACCAAGCCAAAGATCAGAAGCCATTAACACCAAGCCGGATGAAACAGAGGGCCTTCCTCCTCCTCCTGACCCGAATCCCCTTTACAGACTTCATCTGTAAAGGGGATTCGGGTCGAAGGAACCGGGAATGCCTGCCGGCCGGCTTCATCTTCAAAGGGGATTGGGGTCGAAGGAACCGGGGAGGCGGCGGCGGACTCCCGGCATCTCTTCATCGCCTCCACGGTAGGCCGGCGGCGGCGTTGAAGAGTCTCCCGAAAGCAGCGGCGACGGCATGGGCGGTGGAGGAGCATCACTTCGCCGCGGGGCAGATGAAACAGAGGGCCTTCCTCCTCCACGGCAAGCAGCGGCGGCGACGGCGGTAGGAAACCTCCACCGCCGTGACCGCCAATCTGTTGCTCCTGAAGGGGTTGCCACGCGGGGCGGCGGAAATCGAATCTGTGAGATGAGGGACATAATCAATTGCGGGCGGAGCTCCCCATATCTCCCAGGAAGAATGGGTAGAGAAATCAGATGAGGACGGGGTGGGGGGGCTACGCACAGAGAGGAGACCGGCGGATACGCACAGCTCCACCGCCGGGGGCCACCCGCGGCCTGCCGAGCCCGCCGCGGCGGCGATTCTATGCAGCGGGGGGCGGGGGGGGGGGGGGGGGGGGGGGGGGGGGGGGGGGTTGCGGGTTGAAGACCACGCCCACGGTGGAGAGGAGGATCTGTGAGATGAGGGATTTCGGCCGGAGCTCCCCAGATCGAAAATGAACAACGAATGAATTGTGCGGCTAGGGTTTCCAATTCATACCCTCAGATCTGGTTGAGGGAATAAATGATGGGGGAAGTAAATGATGGTGGTTGTGATCGAAGAAATGAATGGGTGTGTTTGTTTGTTGTTCTGATTTGTAATTTTTTTTATAATATATATAAATGGATTTTTAAAGAAAATACTAATTGTAATAAGGGGATACTAATTGCACCATTAGTATGTTAATTATTACCCAAAAAGGAAAGGGCTCAGAAATCGCGAGACGTCCCAATAAGGAAAGAGGCTCAGAAATCGCGAGACGGAGGGAGTATAAAAAGTGCAACAATATATTTATACAGAGGAATGCCCCCTACCCTAGAGGTGCCCACGGTTCCGGTTCCGATTCTAACCGGAACCGAACCGCCGGTTCCGGTTCCGTCGAGGGAGGAACCGAAACCGAACCGCAAACCCACGGTTACGGTTCCGATTCCGGAACCGCCGGTTAACGGTTCCGGTTCTAACCGGAAAAAACCGGACAATTATTTATTTATTTTTTAATTTTAAACTTTTTTATTTCATAAGGCTTTGAACATTCTTTTAATTTTATAGGTGTTCCTCATGCAACTCTTCTCATAGTTTGAGATGTGTTAGATATCACATATTAAATAAATAAGAAGCTTGAAAAGTGTAATACTCTTATAAAAACAATAAACATACCTCACAATGAAGAAATAACAAATGAGTGTTTGAGAGTAACACTTATATAATTGAAAAAAGTCCAAATTATATATATATTTAGTTATTATTTATGAAGTTTAACAAATAATGTTATATTTGTTTATAAATTATATTTAAAAAAAATAAAAATAATAGAATTTATATAAATTGGACGGTTCCAAAATTTGGAACCGGAACCGGAACCGAACCGCCGGTTACGGTTCCAAGCCTTAGGAACCTTAACCGAACCGCCGGTTCCACCGGTTCCTTTTCCGGTTCCGAACCGCCAGTTCCGGTTCCGGTTAAAAAACCGCCGGTTCCGGTTACGGTTACGGTTTTAACTGCCGGTTCCGGTTCTTTTGAACACCTCTACCCTACCCACCGTTGACATTCATAACTGTTGGGAGTATGTACTGAAAAACATACTTTTTATGCTTAGTTGTATACTACTTCTTCCTGTTTTATGAAATAAATGGAGTCATATGATTTGCATATTTATTTGTGTTATGGTTATGCAAATAAGCGTCCTGTAGTATATATTATAGATAATATGGTGTGGGTGGTCACACGGAAGATCATATTATAGATTTCTTATATACTTAAATAGTGTTCGCAGCCTAAGTAATCATGGACAAATTACTTGTTAAGGTTGTAGTATAATGCTTGATATTAGCTGATCTTGGCTATTAGCTTATACTAATGCATCCAGTTGCATTGAACATGATCGCGGTGATATAAATCCTTTTGTACTGATTTAATAAAGGATTTAAGATCTCGGACGATTATTATTTCTTAATTCTATTGAATTATATATTTATGGTAATTATTACTTTGATTTATCAATGAGTGAGAGTTATTGCAACTCAAAGTATCTCGATATCTTGGGTAATAATATTATAAATATGATAATTAATATTATAGCTAGAAATCGTGTCTCGGCGGAGTCCGGCCCGAGTTGATGATGTCCCCTTGAGGCGCTCCAAAGTTTATTATATCAAACCCTACAGGTGGATTAAGTTCCGATATAATAATAAGGTCGAGCGGGGTACTACTCTCGGTTGAGATATTAATTAATAAAAGCTATCAGTAGCTTAATTAATTAATGGACATGCGATATCTTAAACACGAGAAATAATATAATTCAAAAAGGAGCCCGTTATGTAATAATTTGGGAAATGGACGGCAGTGCAATATTATTTCTTTAGTGGAGTGAAATAATATTAATATAATTAAGTAAAGTATTCGGGCCCAGAGAATACTTGGATTATTAATTATATTGGGAGGCCCGGTCCATATCCTTCTTAAGATCCCTAGTGTAGCCCAACAGAAGCAGGCCTGACCCAGTAAGGAAAACCATAACCCTAATCTGCCTCTATATATATAGATGATGAGATGGGATTCCGTCATAGTTTACATACGAGAATTAGAGTGACGGCTAGGGTTTTACTTTGAGGGAGAGAAGAAAGATTTCCGTCCATCCGGAATTCTTCTTTGTGCTTGGGAATACTCTAGAAGATCTTGAGGTTTACGAGAAGAGCTAGATCTCGTGTGCAGAGATCTAGTGCGTGGAATTCTTCACCGAAATCTCATACTCCGGCTGGATCTGCCCGACAAGGTATGCAATTCTAGATCTGTTTCCGCTTTAGGATCTAGGAAATTGCATGTTATAATTTTTGTTAAATTGATTAACATCCGAGCGATCTTCACGGATCCAACAATTGGTATCAGAGCCAACTCGGCTCTGTTGATTAATTAATTAAAATTATAAATTTCATATTATTTGTTCTTGGATGCGAATTTTGTGTTTTGCAGAGATCCAATTATCATGGTTAATATGAATGTTTTTCAGTTTTAATTTTGTATTAAAATATGTCTGTTTGTGGCCGCGTTTGTAAAACACGAGGGTTGATCGTGTTAGATTAGGATTTTAAATTTCGTTTTACGATGTAATTTCGATGTAAAAGTTCCTATCTATGTAACCGATCGAACAACGGAGGAGAGGAGACGAAGGTCTCGTCGGAAATCGAGACGGCGGCGACGGCTCGACGGCGTCGAGTGCAACGCGCTAGGGTTTTCCCCTATCGCGGTTGTTGCAACTCGGAGACGCCGGTGGGAGCCACCACTCGACCTCCTCGACGACGAGGAGATGTCGGAGGTGGGAGCAGCAGCGCCCGATGGGGAGACAGCGACGGCAGCAGCGCCTGCACCGGCTGCAGCGCATGCTAGGGTTTCTCGGAACCCTAGCGGCTCGCAGCGGCTGTGGGCAGCGCTGGACAGCCGTCCGGCCTATCCCCAGGTCAGCGGCGACTCTCGAGACAGCGGCCAGGCGCGACGGCGGCAGCGCGAGCTGGGGTTTCTCGGAACCCCAGCGACTCGCGGCGGACTGCTGGACGGTGGGGTTGCTGGCCGGCATTCTCCTTGAACGCCGACGACTCCAGGACGACGGACGGCGAGCGTGGAGGCGGAGGATGGACGGCGGCAGTCGCACCCGCGACTGTGCAGCGGCGGCAGCAGCGTTCTTGCTGTTGTCCTTCATTTTTTCGGTGACCGGCGGCGGCGGCGTCCAGTGGGAGACCTCCGGTGAGGTCCCCTCCGGCTCCAGGCGGACACGGCATGGCGGCGGTGGTGGAATGGCGACGGCAGCGGCCGACTTTGGCGGATAGGGTTCGCGGCTAGGGTTTCTTTGAACCCTAGCGGGCCGAAACCCTACGGGCCGAATCTCGGGCCCATTTTTCTCGTGAAGATCAGCCCGTTACTCGGAGATTCCAGATTTTCAAGCTCGTTCGAAGAAAATTGAAGACCATGATGATTGGATAATTTTTATTTATTTATTTTTCTTGGTTATTTTATTCAATGTGGTGGATAGCATCTTGTTTAATTCTTCGCGATAATTATTTATATGCTATGCTTGAAAATGATTAAAAACCTTGATTTAAAATTACTAAGTGAGAAAATATTATTATTAATTTTTGATTTAATTCGAGAAATTATAATAATCTAGCCTCCATAATTGGTTTAAAAAATGAAATAATTAGCATTCGCGTTGACCACGAGTCTTCCTCCCTATAAGAGATGCTAATTATAGATTTAATTGGTTTAGACTTCAAAAGGATAATTTGATTTAAAATGAAATAATTAGCGTTCGCGCTGACCACGGGTCTTCCTCCCTATAGGATATGCTGATTATAGAATTCATTGGTTAAATCAAATTGATAATATTGGAAAAATGTTTTATTTAGGTAACTTATCCTTTCGGTAGGGTTATTTTTTATAGATGTAAATTTTCGAAATATTAAATTATGGTATTCACTTAGATGTAAATTAATTGATTATTTCCCTGAAGGAAAGATAATTAATTATTTTGCATGGCTAGGAGGACCAACTATTAACTTTATCAATCAGAAGGCTAAGGTTGATTGAATAATAAGGTTAAAGATGTAAAAATCTACTTAAGGGATTATATGTACTGTCCACTTATAGTGGCTTATGTATAAAAAACTTAAGGTGTTGGGGGATGCTTTTATATTGTTTCAATGTTTATCAATATAATTTGCTTCAAATTTTATATGACTGTTAATGTATTGTTTATTTATTTATTTCAGCTTCACTATGTCTCTTAATCCGCTTGCTACGATTCTCAAAGAAATCAAACTCGAGGGTTCCAATTATATTGATTGGAAAAGAAACTTGGATATTGTTCTTACTGCTGACGGACACAAATACGTCCTTATTCAGGCTTGCCCCCCTGAACCCACTCAGGAATCCACGCCAGAACAACGTGAGGCTTATACCAGCTGGAAAAGGGCAGATGAGATGGCAAAGTGCTATATATTGGCTTCAATGTCAAGCATTTTGCAGCATCAACATCAGAATGTACAAACTGCAGCTGATATGATCTATAGCCTTACGGAGATGTTTGGGCACCATGGTCGCCAAGCGCATCAGAAGGCTATGAAGGCCATTATGACTATGCGCATGGCTGATGGTGATTCTGTGAAGGATCATGTTCTTCGGATGATTGGTTATCTTAATGAACTTGAGGTTCTAGGTGCTGAGATCGATGGGGAAACCCAGGTCGATATCATCATAGAATCGCTTCGTAGATCTTTTGATCAGTTTCGGATGAACTATAACATGAATCAGAAGTTGTACACGTTATCCGAATTGCTCAATGAGCTTGTGCAGGTTGAGGAAGTTCTAAGGGTTGAATCTCAGGCGCATGTAGCCACTGCTTTTACATCTTCTAAACCGAAAGGTGGAATTAAGAAGAAGAAGAAGAAGAAGAAGAAGAAGAAGAAGAAGAAGAAGAAGAAGAAGAAGAAGAAGAAGAAGAAGAAGAAGAAGAAGAAGAAACAGGGTGGCCAAGCTCAAAGAGGAGCAAATCAAAAGGTGGGAGGACCTCAGTGTGGCATTAAGAAGCCTAATGGGAAGTGTTTTCATTGCGGACAGAAGGGATGTTGGTCCCGGGAAAGAGTAATTGGTGTATGGGGGGGGGGGGGGGGGGGGGGGAATACACCAATAACCAACCGTTTTTGACTTTTATAAAATCAGGTCGATCAAAGGTCGATTGTCAAGGTCGATCCTTATCGGAGACAGGTTGATCTATCAAGCTCGTTTGGGAACAAGCTTGATTTATCAAACTGTGCTTATGCGGAAGTTGGTGGAGGTTGATTTACTCTTTGAAAAATCTAAGGTCGATACAGAAATGCAGGTTGATGCTTGATATGCAGGTTGATGCTCGTCAGTTTGATAATGAAATGAAAGGGCGATAAATAAAGAGAAAGAGAGAAAGACACGGTGATTTATCGTGGTTCGGAGAAACCCTCCTACGTCCACGTCAGGTCGACTCGACCTGAGAATCCCTTTACCTTTGGATTCAACCTCTCTCTTATTTATACTGACTGAGTATCAGTTCTAAATACGCTCTAACTTGAATATATCTAGACACGAGTTTTGGGTCGTGACCCTTACAACCTTTCGTACAAAACGTACAAACACCCTTTCACACACTACAGAGCTTGACTAACTCTACAATGGTGAAACACTAAACAATCATTCTAACTTCGAACGGGTCGGAGAAGAAGATGTTGAATCAACGACAAGCAGCAGTGAACGCTTCGTCATTGGGCTTTTATCGGAGTTGAAAGTCTCTCTTTGTCAAGTGTTTGGGAAACTAATCGGATTTCGAACACTTGAATGGATATGAACTTGAGAGGGACTTTGGCAGAGATTTGGCGTTGATAGCTTGAGTTTCCCGTACATGAATCCGATAATGGCTGAAGTATTTATAGGCTGTAATGACCGCAGTTTTTATTAAGTGGTTAATAAAAATTTTGGCATTTTTTTTAAAAAGTAATAAAAGAAACGTTGAAAGAAGTATTAGTATTATTATGAGAAAAATAAATTTTAAAGAAAGGAAAGAGAAACACTATTAGTAGTGTTCCGTTTAGTAACATTTGAAACTTCCCGAAACGAGAATCGAACTAAATAAGAAAGGCCGATTAAACAAATCGGTAGTATTTAATTTTGGGCCGAGGCCCATTTGATTTCGAAGCCCATCTAATTCAAGGCCCAGTTAGTCGTACAAGGCCCAATTAATTGTTCAAGGCACAGTTCACGATTATTAGTTCGATTTTATTTATTCGGCCCAAGAACGAGAGCCATTTCAGATTTAATAGTCAACAACAATATATATATAAAGGGCCCAAGATTAATAGTTCAAGCCCAACAAAATAATCCATGTGTTTCTTATTACAACAAGAAAGGAGAGAATGATAAAAATAAAAGAAAAAGGAAAAAAAAAAAAAAGGAAAAGAAATGGAGATGCGGCAGATTGGGTTGCTAATCTCACTCAAACACATAATCAAAGAATCACTAAACACCTCTAACTACAATTAAGAAGAGATTAGAACACCATTAGTCACCCTCATCCTTATTGTTACAAGTGGAGATGTAGAACTCTTCCAAACATACACGTACACCCATCCATGCCTCCACACACACACAAGACATGCAATCATCTTCCAATGTGATGATGAAACCTCTCTTCCCATTGGAATCCATACCACCTACACAAAGAGAGAGAAAACAACCTTCAATCCCCAAAAAGCTCCCATTACCTGCACACAAACATCCACCAAAATCAGTTTCACATTCACTCATACACAAAACATAGAGAGGGAGAGAAAGCAAGCAAAAACACACAAGGGAGCAAGTAGAGAGAGAAGCTACCGATTTCCAGCAAGAGAGTCGCCGGAAAAACAGCTGCCGGCAGCCTCTTCGAACACCATTACACCTACGGTAAACCTCTCATTCCTCTCTAGAACTTAGCATGTACATGCACTAACTTAAGATCAAACCCCCATCTCTAGAAGTGAAGAGAGAAGAAGGGAGAAGATAATCAAGCATAAACTGAAGGAGGACAGCCTTCATTAAGAGATAGAGATCCAATTTCCAGTTTCTAGAGGTGAGAAAAACCCCACTCCTTTTCCCTAGCATGAGTAATCAAGACTCTAACACTTAGAAATCCAACATGCAAGTGTAGGTCTCAAGCTACATCAATAGGGAGAAGAACCGAGGGGAAGGAGGCAATAAAGAGAAGGGGATAGCCACCATTTAATCCAAGAAATCAGTTCTCAACCTCTCACAATCACAAGTAAGACTCTCCTTATCAATTCCTTTTAGAAATTCAAGCTTTTGAGCATGCAATTCCATTAGAACCACCAAAGAACCAACAAGAGGCATAATCTAGAACTCCATCAACCTTTGAGCATGAAACATAGATCAAAGTCTCAAGATTGAAACATAAAAAGCTTATCAATCACCTAGAGATAATGCATGTTAATTTATAGGCCATGAACTGAAGATTCGAGCATGATTAGATCACATAGAACCTCCCTTAGAAGACTTAGATCATTGCATGTATGATCAACCCCAACCCACACCTTAAGCCAACAAGACATCAATTTCAAGCATTCTTAAAGCTGGAAATTAAACCCAATCAAGACATAAAATATGCAAGACCAAAAACAGCCCCTAAATGCTTCCTAAGCAAGCCCTAACCCTCTAAATCAATGAATATACCTCATAATTGAATCGAGAAACAAATTGGGAGGGTAAAGGGTGAGTAGTAGACCTGCCAACTGTGAGAAAAGGTAACGGAGATGGGTTCCGAACCCAACGACGGTAACGGAGAGCTTAGGCAGTCTCGGAAGAGCCGCCTCGACACCGGAACTCACCTCGGAGGAAACCTGCAAAAAGGAAAAGAAGAAGGTCAGACGCAGAGGAGAAATAAGGGAGATACCGGTGGCGGCCTAGCCGCCGGCGCCGGAAATTGAAACAGAGAGAGAGAGGCAGGGGAAGACGACAGCAGTTGCGGTGACGAACCCTAGCCATGAGGGCTAGGGCAAGGAATGAACGGAGCAAGGCAGGGCAAGGAGAAGCCGCTGCCGAGAGAAGAAACGCCGCCGGCGAACCCAACGGAGAGGCGGAGAGCCGACGGGGATTTTCCCCAATTTCCGAAATTAGGGATTTCCCTCTGAATTGAATCGGAAACTGAAGGACAAGGGGAAGACGAGGACCGACGGAGGAGGGAGAGGACTGCCGGTCGATGTTCGCCGGCGGAAGACGGGCGGCACTGACGGTGATGAATTGCCGATAGAGAGAGTTCTGAGAGAGAGAGATCGCGAAGAAGAAGAAGTCGTGATTGGATTGAAGAGAAGAAAGGGGAGAGTACTCTGCCAAGTATGGAAACGGGCTGGGTTATTGGGCCGGGCTAAATAAGCCAAGATTAAATACTTAAACGGGCCGAAAATTAATTAACGAATGCATAATGGGCCGAAGATTTATTAACCGATCGAGCCCAACCATTTGGGCCGATAATTATTAAAATATGGGCCAATAGTCATTTAATAGATTGAGCCCAACCCGTTGGGCCATTTACTAGTTGGGCCGTTATTTAAATTAGAAGACGAGAGCCACACATAATAATTTATCGGGATTGATGTAATAATTCCCGAGCTTCAATAATTGGGCTTAAACCCTTAATAATTCTATTGGGCCTCAAGTAAATTATAAACCTCAGATTTAACCATAAAATTAAGTCCAGATATGTTAATCTTATAAGTATAGACCACTTATAATGTGTAGTAAAATCACTAAGCCTCATTAATGGCTTAATTGAATATCCTGCGATTTCTGTCAAGGACGGAAAGACTATAAGACACAGGAAGCGATCTAAGTGATCGATTTCAAGTTAGAATCGAGAAACACTCGATTAAAAGAATAACCATGATAACGTTATAAGTAAAAGAGATCTATCAGTAAAAGAGATCTATTAGTAAAAGAGATCCATCAGTAAAAGAGATCTATCAGTAAAAGAGATCATAACCTCGATAAAGACAGCCTTCGCATAGATCGATAAGATTATCGATTTCATTTACAGTCTCTCATTTTACGTTCTTTGAACGAGCTTAGGCGAAGGAGAAGGCCGAGACTAAGGCGGCGCCCAGAGTTATTCAGTTATATAAAGGAAAGCTATCGAGGTGGGCTTTCAAACTAAAATGTTTCCTTATGTTATAGTTCTTTCTTTAAAAGCATTGTCATGCCATAAATGCTTTGTTTTGTATGATGTCTATCTGAAGGGCTTCGGCCATAGGGCTTCGGCCACAGTTATCAGAAAGAATTCGGGTCTATCGGGGTCGCTCCTCGATGGACTTAGTGCACTTAGTTATGTAGACCGTGAGCTACGTATTGGCCGGTCGAGGTATCCGGAGGAGTGGCCACTCCTTCCGGGTACACCAGAATCAGTCCAGATATGACGGATTACACCAGAAAAATAGCTTGCAAGCGCTCTTCTAGTTTAAACTGTTTTCCGTGAGCATAGGTTTTTCCTAAAACCCCTATGCCTCACTTTAATGGCTGACAATAAAATGTTTTGGCATGTGTCCACTGAGTACTTTAAAGTACTCAGCCCTGTGCATATTTCCTATGTGCAGGTTAAGCAGGATGAAGTGAAGTTGCCGGTGGAGCTTTTGTCGAGCATGAAAGTGTTGAAGCCTCTTGGTGGTGGATGTCTCCATACATGCATCTCACGTTCTTCCGCTGTGAAACTTATGTAGATAGGCTCAGTTCAGTTCTGTGTATCGTTGCAACACATGGGTTCTTCATAGACGATGCTTTCTTTGTATGAACAACGCTTCCGCTTATATCGTGTAAAACGCTTTTGTTGATGAACAATACTTTTCCTCCATCCATTCTCGACGAATGATGGCAGTTCGAATGTAATCTAATGTCATGTCTTCACGTCAAATCACCTCATGTCTTCTGTTATTTTATTTCGTTTTCCCTTTTTCTTGAGTCGCGACCTCGCTTGGCAAGTTTAGCGGGGCGGGTCGTGACTGAGTGGTATCAGAGCACTTGGTTCGCTCTAAAATCCAAGAGTCTTCTTCTTCCAGTAAGGTCTAGACTTGATTCGCTAGACCAATAAAGTCCTTCGACAAAAGCTCGGCACTTCATAACATCATGCTCGACCAGGACAGAGAAGAGGTAACTCTCACATGCCAGTATGAGAACATAGTCAAGATAACATAGAGCTCACACATAGTAGAAAAGCCAAGGCCTCTCTAGAGAACATAGCTCGCTTGAATTAAGTGCTTTCACTCTATCACATACTAGGATAGTGCATGGGCAAATAAATTATTCTAACCTCAGTTATGGCACAAGAATGATGGTGAGACGAGGAAACAAGAGAAGCTCTACACGAAATGCCAACTCAAAGAAGCAGTGATAACTTCCCAAAAAGGGCTAATAAATGAATAAAGAATACGCCATATCAAGAAAACTAAGTCGAGGGGTACAAAAAGATCTGGACGAGCATTGTTCGAATCAATGACATAAGTCTCTAACTTTTCCGCCTCTGTGCGGAAGGAAACGAAACGTATTCCAATTGCGCTTCCTAAAGATAGTAAAAGATGATACCAGAACCTTATCAAGAATAAAAGTTTTATATGGTGGCATAATAAAGATAAGTCCACTAGAGTTTCCTGGATGTTCCCGCATCCATAGTTAAAAGAAGAAAATGTTACTAGAAATTAAAGATAGAAGTCAAAGAAAGGATTAAGGTCTTGACCAACATAGAAATCCCGGGCAAACAAACGTTAGAATTCAGATTTCCTAATGTTGTACTCATGAGAATAGTTCCGTTGGAACCCGATAGCCTCTACTTTCCTGAGTAGAGAATCAAACTTGAAGAGTGTAGTAAAGTGAGACCGTTAGCATGCTTATTGATGAATTCGTAGCATTGGATATTGATATCCAATATAAGTTTAGAAGTTAAAGCAATATAGTATGCTTGATCTTCCACGGATGATGGGACTAGACAATACGATAAAAGGGGCTAAGGCGTAGTATTAAATGACGAAAACAACGAATTATTAGCATGTTTACGTTTCAAGTATGGCTTGAAGAGATGTGGTTGTCCTTAGAAATAACTTTACGATACTAACGTTAACGAGTAAGTCGTAATTCCATATGTCAAGGCCCTCTACGCAAGTGCGAAGTATTAGAGTGATCACGGGGGTACGTAGACTAGAGAAGACCCTACGTTCTAATGCATTGTATCTACGAAACCCTCTCTTGAACCTCTCGAAACCAGAAAGACCTTTGTAATACACGTAGAGTCGAGGAATTCCAGATCCAAAGAATTGTTTATTGAGCCTTATTCGATCTTCTGTATTCTTTTGAATCAAGAGTCACCAGTGTATGAGAATCAAATTTTCCTTCATGTGACCGGAAGGATGCTTATGTGGGACTGGCCACCTCACATAATCTCTTTCTCGGTAGCGTCACTATCAGACAAGAAATCGGATGGGTATCGACAAAAAGGGGTCCCCCTCCCATGACCCTTGTCAATTCATTTCTACCCTCCGGTTATTCCTTCTAAACTTGTCTAGTGAATCCTTGATAAGCTATTTTGGATGGTTAACATTCCAACTTGGACCTTCGTACTATTATTTCTCAAAGACAGACCACGATGACCTTATTTCGTCTTGATCCAATTGTCATCCTAGAGCGATAAGACTATGAGGATTAGTTCCTTTGCAAGATATAGAGTATGACTTAAGGTTACACACTCTTTTGAGTTGTCGAACGTTACGCATAAAAGGGGTGTATGATAGATAAATCGTTAAACGTGTTGCACGAAACTCGAGTTGACAATGCGGTGCTAACCAGTATGACACGCGACGGTAGAATAGAAACTCCACCACATCCCAAGGAAGATTTTGCATGTTATAACTCAGAAAGGAAAGCTTAATAATGAAATTAAGAGATATGTTGGGTGAAGCCAAAATTCAGAGGATAGAAACAATTATCGCGATGCACGCAATATTAAGTGGCATAAAGCTAGTCAGACTCCCCAACAAGTCCAGAACCAGAAATACAATGACAAAATGCAAAACTCATAAGATAGATACTTAAAGGAGTTCCCCAAGAGAAGTGTACCGATGGTTCATAAGTCCAACACTAAGAGCTAACAATATTAGAGTCTGATTTAGACCAAAGGTAGTAAACCCATGAGTAGAAGAAGCTCTAACAGATGAGATCCTTGTGGATATGAAATTTTGAAATTTTCCGATAGATTGGAAATAATAAGAATATCAGAACACAATCGACCCAAGGTCAAGTACTATACTTGTCAAATACACGACGTGTTATCATTCCTAAGATCCATATTAAACCAGCAACTAAAGGAAAGACAGTATCCCATGATTGAGGTCGGTGACCTGACGTTATTTGAGATTTCTCCTAGCTCGTGGACCAGACTAAAATTTAATTCTCACTAGAACTAAGTTATGTGAATATAGTGAGACCTAAATTATTTCCCAGGGAAGAATAATTATAGTATGACATTACTCGGCCAGACGTAGTAATGAATTGTAGCAGACTACGAAATACGGGATGCTAGCCGATGCTAGGGAAGGAAACGCTAGAAGAACTTTCCCCATAGAAAGTAGTATGAAACGAGAAAGCCTTGAGAAGTCATAAATAAAAAGGATTGGTGTAGAGCACGAGTTAGAAAAGTTGTCAAGAAGAGTATAGAACGAGACCACCGTATGTTTCATACCTTTGAAAGAATCAAAGGATAAGTGCATTACTATCTTAACCACAAGTAATCAGGATAAAATTTTTTTTTTAGCTATGTAACCACATAGACATGATAACTTGAAACACCAAAGTAGTATGGGGGATATTCATGTAATAAATATACACAATAATAGGTACTACCTTCGAGTGAGTAATATAAGATTCGTTATTATTGCAAAGTTGGAGTAATTCCCTTCGCGAGAAAGTGTACAAGATAGAAAATAGAGCGAAGGAAACACAAGTAAGAATTGAATGAGGCGTAAGTCTAAATGATATAGACATGGTTATGGGACACTTGAGGAAAACACGAGCCTATAATAGAAGGGAGTGCACGTTGGAATCAAGTTGGACGAGGACTAGTGAAAGAGTATACTAATCAATATAGAAATAACCCGATAGAATATATGAGGGACATATTCTTTTTAAAGAAGAGACATGGTTGTCTAAGAAGTCGGTTAACCTATATGTAAAGTAGTTAGGACGTGACTTGATAATAGGCCAACGAGCCGTAAGGAACAATAAATTGGGACGAACCTATATTTATTTTAGAGAAACTAGATCACATCATAAGAGAAGATGTTGATAAAATAGAAATTTTTACTAAAATCCTCATGTTATAAGAGTCGAATGAAAACCCTCTAGAACGAATTCTTAACCAAAAAAAAGTAGTGTGAGTATTCGACATGCCAAGATACCTAATACATACTGGAGGTTTGAGTAGATAATTAAAACCATAGTACTATCTTCGTAAATCCTTTGAGATAATAAGAATCCATATCTTAAGTGTTCCAGGAACAGAATTATCAGTGTGTAAAGAACAAACACACGAGGTCGTTAAAACATATAGAAGGAATGTTAATCGAGTAAGTGAGGAAGTGATTTATTAGGTGGAAAACTATATGACTGAAACCTTTGGTTTCATTTCAAAGAAGTAATTATTGCCCCGTCATCAAAGCTTACTAAATAAGACAGTGAGACCACCTAACTAGAACTTCTAAAATCTCTAATAGAGATGTAAGTTAGCCTCGTGAAGGATGGTAACAGAAATGGGAACTTTTGGTCCGCAGTAACATCAAAGTGCACTAGTGCATACAATAGACGACTAAAAGATAAAACTACGAGTCACGTATATCATGAAGCTTGAGTATAGGATTATGTTTCAACCCAAAATATCCTGTTACAAGCAAGACACAAGACATGTAGTGTATTCACGTTAATGAGTAGAGACTCTATATGATTTGTAAAATCGAACCAAGTAGTCATCTAAGCAGTACGGAGGGTAAACAATAGATCCATGAGATCTCCCCTAGAAACAGACACCCGCACATAATGCCTTAAGAGTGTTATAGTTATATGTGGATGGATAACGAATGAGCCGCTATCACCTTCGTTGCCCAGACTAATTGATCAGTAAGTATGACACCAGACGGACTTATGAGGCATTACATCTAAATATACTAGATTCATAAACGACTACAAAGGGAAATGAAAACACTTGATCTTACGTTAGTAGGGCGACACTCAGAACCAACAATCAGTAGGAAGAACTACATAGGCTTAAGAATGCATACCACGAACTCTCGAGAGCGAAAACGACTAATATAGAAACCATATTTCTACCTTACACAGACAAGGGTGAATAAAGAAACACAGTACTACAAGTGATCCAGAAACGATTGACTTAACCAACGAGTTAAAGCAAAACATCTAAGATGACGGTTGTTAATACCGCGACTTATGAATCGACTATAGTACGTAGAGCAGGCCATAGCTACGCTAGCATAAAGACCAAAGAGAAAATAGACTCGAGTGAAATACAAATCTTGAAACGATCAATATCCTAACCCTAGTATTATCAGTGACGCATGAATACACTTGTGAAAGGAGTAGATAGAAGGGTATACGAACTTAAGTTTATGACTAAGGTATAATGAAATTTGGAAAATGCCTAAGGTCGACGAAGAAGGTTTAGACGCTCGTAGACTAATGCTATCACCTAACAATTGGATAAGTTCGTACGGACCACCGAAACGCTAGTGCTCTAATGCAAATAGCCACTTGTGGAATCATAGCATGCCTAGTACCGAGACAGATTAGATCAGTGTACCGCGAAGATATTTATTCCATAGACGATGAGGATCATAATGAGCATGTGATCTAAAGGTAACAATGTTAACACGAACCGGCCAAGAAATGTGGTTACTTGGAAGGCTAGTACATAGGATCAATTGGGGACATAATAGAAGAATCGTAAGATGAACATGAGTCACCCGCTAACACCGACAAGTCGAATTACAATTCAAACTAGGAGACAAGTCTCCCCAGAAGTTCCACATTTTATACAATAGCTATAGTTAGTACAAAAGGAGAACCAACAACAGTCCATATGGACCCCACGAGTGTCTGGAGAAGATAAGACTAACATAGTGAAGGTTAACATATCAGTTCCGTCAAACCCCGAATATCTTTTTAAGGAGGTAGGTACCCGGTGGAGGCGAAAACTGGAAAACGATATTACCCCAGCTTAATTGCTAAGACCCACCGTACACCATGGACCCAGTATCGTGCAATGCAACGCACGGAATAAGATGTAGACCACCACCCTATTGAGATGAGGTGGGAGAAGAGAAAAGAATTAACGTCGGTGTATGACCGAAGAAACGGTTGAGATAATGCGCAGAATTAGAGATATGATAAAAGAAGCATATAGTAGACGGAAGTTTTACGATGACGATACAGATTCGAGTTACACCTCGAAGTAGAGGATAAGGCCTCCTTGAAAATTTCCCCACCAAGGGAATGACCAGATTCAGAAACAAAGGCTAGTTGAAACATCGTTCCATCAGACCTTACGAAGTTTAGGGAAGGTAGGATCTGTGGCGTACAGGTCAGCGTTACATCCAAACCCCAGAATTGTTCGCAGCGCATCCCACGTGTCTCAATTAAGGAAGTATGTGTTCGATCCCAAACACGTGCTACGACAAGAGGAAACAGTTATAGAATCCGATTCGAACTACGAGACGAAACCTTGAAGTCATATTAGGAATAAGCAAAGTCTTCTAGTGAAGGTGCAGTAGAAGCACCACGGACAGGAGGAAGCCACGTGGGAGTCGAAAGATAAAATTTAAAAGAGAAATACCCCGAATTGTTTAGAAGGTAAGTAAATTTCGGGACGAAAATTTTCGTAAGGGGTGTAGGATGTAATGACCGCAGTTTTTATTAAGTGGTTAATAAAAATTTCGGCATTTTTTTTAAAAAGTAATAAAAGAAACGTTGAAAGAAGTATTAGTATTATTATGAGAAAAATAAATTTTAAAGAAAGGAAAGAGAAACACTATTAGTAGTGTTCCGTTTAGTAACATTTGAAACTTCCCGAAACGAGAATCGAACTAAAAAAGAAAGGCCGATTAAACAAATCGGTAGTATTTAATTTTGGGCCGAGGCCCATTTGATTTCGAAGCCCATCTAATTCAAGGCCCAGTTAGTCGTACAAGGCCCAATTAATTGTTCAAGGCACAGTTCACGATTATTAGTTCGATTTTATTTATTCGGCCCAAGAACGAGAGCCATTTCAGATTTAATAGTCAACAACAATATATATATAAAGGGCCCAAGATTAATAGTTCAAGCCCAACAAAATAATCCATGTGTTTCTTATTACAACAAGAAAGGAGAGAATGATAAAAATAAAAGAAAAAGGAAAAAAAAAAAAAAAAAGGAAAAGAAATGGAGATGCGGCAGATTGGGTTGCTAATCTCACTCAAACACATAATCAAAGAATCACTAAACACCTCAACTACAATTAAGAAGAGATTAGAACACCATTAGTCACCCTCATCCTTATTGTTACAAGTGGAGATGTAGAACTCTTCCAAACATACACGTACACCCATCCATGCCTCCACACACACACAAGACATGCAATCATGTTCCAATGTGATGATGAAACCTCTCTTCCCATTGGAATCCATACCACCTACACAAAGAGAGAGAAAACAACCTTCAATCCCCAAAAAGCTCCCATTACCTGCACACAAACATCCACCAAAATCAGTTTCACATTCACTCATACACAAAACATAGAGAGGGAGAGAAAGCAAGCAAAAACACACAAGGGAGCAAGTAGAGAGAGAAGCTACCGATTTCCAGCAAGAGAGTCGCCGGAAAAACAGCTGCCGGCAGCCTCTTCGAACACCATTACACCTACGGTAAACCTCTCATTCCTCTCTAGAACTTAGCATGTACATGCACTAACTTAAGATCAAACCCCCATCTCTAGAAGTGAAGAGAGAAGAAGGGAGAAGATAATCAAGCATAAACTGAAGGAGGACAGCCTTCATTAAGAGATAGAGATCCAATTTCCAGTTTCTAGAGGTGAGAAAAACCAACCCCACTCCTTTTCCCTAGCATGAGTAATCAAGACTCTAACACTTAGAAATCCAACATGCAAGTGTAGGTCTCAAGCTACATCAATAGGGAGAAGAACCGAGGGGAAGGAGGCAATAAAGAGAAGGGGATAGCCACCATTTAATCCAAGAAATCAGTTCTCAACCTCTCACAATCACAAGTAAGACTCTCCTTATCAATTCCTTTTAGAAATTCAAGCTTTTGAGCATGCAATTCCATTAGAACCACCAAAGAACCAACAAGAGGCATAATCTAGAACTCCATCAACCTTTGAGCATGAAACATAGATCAAAGTCTCAAGATTGAAACATAAAAAGCTTATCAATCACCTAGAGATAATGCATGTTAATTTATAGGCCAAGAACTGAAGATTCGAGCATGATTAGATCACATAGAACCTCCCTTAGAAGACTTAGATCATTGCATGTATGATCAACCCCAACCCAACACCTTAAGCCAACAAGACATCAATTTCAAGCATTCTTAAATCTGGAAATTAAACCCAATCAAGACATAAAATATGCAAGACCAAAAACAGCCCCTAAATGCTTCCTAAGCAAGCCCTAACCCTCTAAATCAATGAATATACCTCATAATTGAATCGAGAAACAAATTGGGAGGGTAAAGGGTGAGTAGTAGACCTGCCAACTGTGAGAAAAGGTAACGGAGATGGGTTCCGAACCCAACGACGGTAACGGAGAGCTTAGGCAGTCTCGGAAGAGCCGCCTCGACACCGGAACTCACCTCGGAGGAAACCTCAAAAAGGAAAAGAAGAAGGTCAGACGCAGAGGAGAAATAAGGGAGATACCGGTGGCGGCCTAGCCGCCGGCGCCGGAAATTGAAACAGAGAGAGAGAGGCAGGGGAAGACGACGGCAGTTGAGGTGACGAACCCTAGCCATGAGGGCTAGGGCAAGGAATGAACGAAGCAAGGCAGGGCAAGGAGAAGCCGCTGCCGAGAGAAGAAACGCCGCCGGCGAACCCAACGGAGAGGCGGAGAGCCGACGGGGATTTTCCCCAATTTCCGAAATTAGGGATTTCCCTCTGAATTGAATCGGAAACTGAAGGACAAGGGGAAGACGAGGACCGACGGAGGAGGGAGAGGACTGCCGGTCGATGTTCGCCGGCGGAAGACGGGCGGCACTGACGGTGATGAATTGCCGATAGAGAGAGTTCTGAGAGAGAGAGATCGCGAAGAAGAAGAAGTCGTGATTGGATTGAAGAGAAGAAAGGGGAGAGTACTCTGCCAAGTATGGAAACGGGCTGGGTTATTGGGCCGGGCTAAATAAGCCAAGATTAAATACTTAAACGGGCCGAAAATTAATTAACAAATGGGCCGAAGATTTATTAACGGATCGAGCCCAACCATTTGGGCCGATAATTATTAAAATATGGGCCAATAGTCATTTAATAGATTGAGCCCAACCCGTTGGGCCATTTACTAGTTGGGCCGTTATTTAAATTAGAAGACGAGAGCCACACGTAATAATTTATCGGGATTGATGTAATAATTCCCGAGCTTCAATAATTGGGCTTAAACCCTTAATAATTCTATTGGGCCTCAAGTAAATTATAAACCTCAGATTTAACCATAAAATTAAGTCCAGATATGTTAATCTTATAAGTATAGACCACTTATAATGTGTAGTAAAATCACTAAGCCTCGTTAATGGCTTAATTGAATATCCTGCGATTTCTGTCAAGGACGGAAAGACTATAAGACACAGGAAGCGATCTAAGTGATCGATTTCAAGTTAGAATCGAGAAACCCTCGATTAAAAGAATAACCATGATAACGTTATAAGTAAAAGAGATCTATCAGTAAAAGAGATCTATTAGTAAAAGAGATCCATCAGTAAAAGAGATCTATCAGTAAAAGAGATCATAACCTCGATAAAAGACAGCCTTCGCATAGATCGATAAGATTATCGATTTCATTTACAGTCTCTCATTTTACGTTCTTTGAACGAGGTTAGGCGAAGGAGAAGGCCGAGACTAAGGCGGCGCCCAGAGTTATTCAGTTATATAAAGGAAAGCTATCGAGGTGGGCTTTCAAACTAAAATGTTTCCTTATGTTATAGTTCTTTCTTTAAAAGCATTGTCATGCCATAAATGCTTTGTTTTGTATGATGTCTATCTGAAGGGCTTCGGCCATAGGGCTTCGGCCACAGTTATCAGAAAGAATTCGGGTCTATCGGGGTCGCTCCTCGATGGACTTAGTGCACTTAGTTATGTAGACCGTGAGCTACGTATTGGCCGGTCGAGGTATCCGGAGGAGTGGCCACTCCTTCCGGGTACACCAGAATCAGTCCAGATATGACGGATTACACCAGAAAAATAGCTTGCAAGCGCTCTTCTAGTTTAAACTGTTTTCCGTGAGCATAGGTTTTTCCTAAAACCCCTATGCCTCACTTTAATGGCTGACAATAAAATGTTTTGGCATGTGTCCACTGAGTACTTTAAAGTACTCAGCCCTGTGCATATTTCCCATGCGCAGGTTAAGCAGGATGAAGTGAAGTTGCCGGTGGAGCTTTTGTCGAGCATGAAAGTGTTGAAGCCTCTTGGTGGTGCATGTCTCCATACGTGCATCTCACGTTCTTCCGCTGTGAAACTTATGTAGATAGGCTCAGTTCAGTTCTGTGTATCGTTGCAACACATGGGTTCTTCATAGACGATGCTTTCTTTGTATGAACAACGCTTCCGCTTATATCGTGTAAAACGCTTTTGTTGATGAACAATACTTTTCCTCCATCCATTCTCGACGAATGATGGGCAGTTCGAATGTAATCTAATGTCATGTCTTCACGTCAAATCACCTCATGTCTTCTGTTATTTTATTTCGTTTTCCCTTTTTCTTGAGTCGCGACCTCGCTTGGCAAGTTTAGCGGGGCGGGTCGTGACTGAGTGGTATCAGAGCACTTGGTTCGCTCTGAAATCCAAGAGTCTTCTTCTTCCAGTAAGGTCTAGACTTGATTCGCTAGACCAATAAAGTCCTTCGACAAAAGCTCGGCACTTCATAACATCATGCTCGACCAGGACAGAGAAGAGGTAACTCTCACATGCCAGTATGAGAACATAGTCAAGATAACATAGAGCTCACACATAGTAGAAAAGCCAAGGCCTTTCTAGAGAACATAGCTCGCTTGAATTAAGTGCTTTCACTCTATCACATACTAGGATAGTGCATGGGCAAAGAAATTATTCTAACCTCAGTTATGGCACAAGAATGATGGTGAGACGAGGAAACAAGAGAAGCTCTACACGAAATGCCAACTCAAAGAAGCAGTGATAACTTCCCAAAAAGGGCTAATAAATGAATAAAGAATACGCCATATCAAGAAAACTAAGTCGAGGGGTACAAAAAGATCTGGACGAGCATTGTTCGAATCAATGACATAAGTCTCTAACTTTTCCGCCTCTGTGCGGAAGGAAACGAAACGTATTCCAATTGCGCTTCCTAAAGATAGTAAGAGATGATACCAGAACCTTATCAAGAATAAAAGTTTTATATGGTGGCATAATAAAGATAAGTCCACTAGAGTTTCCTGGATGTTCCCGCATCCATAGTTAAAAGAAGAAAATGTTACTAGAAATTAAAGATAGAAGTCAAAGAAAGGATTAAGGTCTTGACCAACATAGAAATCCCGGGCAAACAAACGTTAGAATTCAGATTTCCTAATGTTGTACTCATGAGAATAGTTCCGTTGGAACCCGATAGCCTCTACTTTCCTGAGTAGAGAATCAAACTTGAAGAGTGTAGTAAAGTGAGACCGTTAGCATGCTTATTGATGAATTCGTAGCATTGGATATTGATATCCAATATACGTTTAGAAGTTAAAGCAATATAGTATGCTTGATCTTCCACGGATGATGGGACTAGACAATACGATAAAAGGGGCTAAGGCGTAGTATTAAATGACGAAAACAACGAATTATTAGCATGTTTACGTTTCAAGTATGGCTTGAAGAGATGTGGTTGTCCTTAGAAATAACTTTACGATACTAACGTTAACGAGTAAGTCGTAATTCCATATGTCAAGGCCCTCTACGCAAGTGCGAAGTATTAGAGTGATCACGGGGGTACGTAGACTAGAGAAGACCCTACGTTCTAATGCATTGTATCTACGAAACCCTCTCTTGAACCTCTCAAAACCAGAAAGACCTTTGTAATACACGTAGAGTCGAGGAATTCCAGATCCAAAGAATTGTTTATCGAGCCTTATTCGATCTTCTGTATTCTTTTGAATCAAGAGTCACCAGTGTATGAGAATCAAATTTTCCTTCATGTGACCGGAAGGATGCTTATGTGGGACTGGCCACCTCACATAATCTCTTTCTCGGTAGCGTCACTATCAGACAAGAAATCGGATGGGTATCGACAAAAAGGGGTCCCCCTCCCATGACCCTTGTCAATTCATTTCTACCCTCCGGTTATTCCTTCTAAACTTGTCTAGTGAATCCTTGATAAGCTATTTTGGATGGTTAACATTCCAACTTGGACCTTCGTACTATTATTTCTCAAAGACAGACCACGATGTCCTTATTTCGTCTTGATCCAATTGTCATCCTAGAGCGATAAGACTATGAGGATTAGTTCCTTTGCAAGATATAGAGTATGACTTAAGGTTACACACTCTTTTGAGTTGTCGAACGTTACGCATAAAAGGGGTGTATGATAGATAAACCGTTAAACGTGTTGCACGAAACTCGAGTTGACAATGCGGTGCTAACCAGTATGACACGCGACGGTAGAATAGAAACTCCACCACATCCCAAGGAAGATTTTGCATGTTATAACTCAGAAAAGGAAAGCTTAATAATGAAATTAAGAGATATGTTGGGTGAAGCCAAAATTCAGAGGATAGAAACAATTATCGCGATGCACGCAATATTAAGTGGCATAAAGCTAGTCAGACTCCCCAACAAGTCCAGAACCAGAAATACAATGACAAAATGCAAAACTCATAAGATAGATACTTAAAGGAGTTCCCCAAGAGAAGTGTACCGATGGTTCATAAGTCCAACACTAAGAGCTAACAATATTAGAGTCTGATTTAGACCAAAGGTAGTAAACCCATGAGTAGAAGAAGCTCTAACAGATGAGATCCTTGTGGATATGAAATTTTGAAATTTTCCGATAGATTGGAAATAATAAGAATATCAGAACACAATCGACCCAAGGTCAAGTACTATACTTGTCAAATACACGACGTGTTATCATTCCTAAGATCCATATTAAACCAGCAACTAAAGGAAAGACAGTATCCCATGATTGAGGTCGGTGACCTGACGTTATTTGAGATTTCTCCTAGCTCGTGGACCAGACTAAAATTTAATTCTCACTAGAACTAAGTTATGTGAATATAGTGAGACCTAAATTATTTCCCAGGGAAGAATAATTATAGTATGACATTAGTCGGCCAGACGTAGTAATGAATTATAGCAGACTACGAAATACGGGATGCTAGCCGATGCTAGGGAAGGAAACGCTAGAAGAACTTTCCCCATAGAAAGTAGTATGAAACGAGAAAGCCTTGAGAAGTCATAAATAAAAAGGATTGGTGTAGAGCACGAGTTAGAAAAGTTGTCAAGAAGAGTATAGAACGAGACCACCGTATGTTTCATACCTTTGAAAGAATCAAAGGATAAGTGCATTACTATCTTAACCACAAGTAATCAGGATAAATTTTTTTTTTTAGCTATGTAACCACATAGACATGATAACTTGAAACACCAAAGTAGTATGGGGGATATTCATGTAATAAATATACACAATCATAGGTACTACCTTCGAGTGAGTAATATAAGATTCGTTATTATTGCAAAGTTGGAGTAATTCCCTTCGCGAGAAAGTGTACAAGATAGACAATAGAGCGAAGGAAACACAAGTAAGAATTGAATGAGGCGTAAGTCTAAATGATATAGACATGGTTATGGGACACTTGAGGAAAACACGAGCCTATAATAGAAGGGAGTGCACGTTGGAATCAAGTTGGACGAGGACTAGTGAAAGAGTATACTAATCAATATAGAAATAACCCGATAGAATATATGAGGGACAGATTTTTTTTAAAGAAGAGACATGGTTGTCTAAGAAGTCGGTTAACCTATATGTAAAGTAGTTAGGACGTGACTTGATAATAGGCCAACGAGCCGTAAGGAACAATAAATTGGGACGAACCTATATTTATTTTAGAGAAACTAGATCACATCATAAGAGAAGATGTTGATAAAATAGAAATTTTTACTAAAATCCTCATGTTATAAGAGTCGAATGAAAACCCTCTAGAACGAATTCTTAACCAAAAAAAAAGTAGTGTGAGTATTCGACATGCCAAGATACCTAATACATACTGGAGGTTTGAGTAGATAATTAAAACCATAGTACTATCTTCGTAAATCCTTTGAGATAATAAGAATCCATATCTTAAGTGTTCCAGGAACAGAATTATCAGTGTGTAAAGAACAAACACACGAGGTCGTTAAAACATATAGAAGGAATGTTAATCGAGTAAGTGAGGAAGTGATTTATTAGGTGGAAAACTATATGACTGAAACCTTTGGTTTCATTTCAAAGAAGTAATTATTGCCCCGTCATCAAAGCTTACTAAATAAGACAGTGAGACCACCTAACTAGAACTTCTAAAATCTCTAATAGAGATGTAAGTTAGCCTCGAGAAGGATGGTAACAGAAATGGGAACTTTTGGTCCGCAGTAACATCAAAGTGCACTAGTGCATACAATAGACGACTAAAAGATAAAACTACGAGTCACGTATATCATGAAGCTTGAGTATAGGATTATGTTTCAACCCAAAATATCCTGTTACAAGCAAGACACAAGACATGTAGTGTATTCACGTTAATGAGTAGAGACTCTATATGATTTGTAAAATCGAACCAAGTAGTCATCTAAGCAGTACGGAGGGTAAACAATAGATCCATGAGATCTCCCCTAGAAACAGACACCCGCACATAATGCCTTAAGAGTGTTATAGTTATATGTGGATGGATAACGAATGAGCCGCTATCACCTTCGTTGCCCAGACTAATTGATCAGTAAGTATGACACCAGACGGACTTATGAGGCATTACATCTAAATATACTAGATTCATAAACGACTACAAAGGGAAATGAAAACACTTGATCTTACGTTAGTAGGGCGACACTCAGAACCAACAATCAGTAGGAAGAACTACATAGGCTTAAGAATGCATACCACGAACTCTCGAGAGCGAAAACGACTAATATAGAAACCATATTTCTACCTTACACAGACAAGGGTGAATAAAGAAACACAGTACTACAAGTGATCCAGAAACGATTGACTTAACCAACGAGTTAAAGCAAAACATCTAAGATGACGGTTGTTAATACCGCGACTTATGAATCGACTATAGTACGTAGAGCAGGCCATAGCTACGCTAGCATAAAGACCAAAGAGAAAATAGACTCGAGTGAAATACAAATCTTGAAACGATCAATATCCTAACCCTAGTATTATCAGTGACGCATGAATACACTTGTGAAAGGAGTAGATAGAAGGGTATACGAACTTAAGTTTATGACTAAGGTATAATGAAATTTGGAAAATGCCTAAGGTCGACGAAGAAGGTTTAGACGCTCGTAGACTAATGCTATCACCTAACAATTGGATAAGTTCGTACGGACCACCGAAACGCTAGTGCTCTAATGCAAATAGCCACTTGTGGAATCATAGCATGCCTAGTACCGAGACAGATTAGATCAGTGTACCGCGAAGATATTTATTCCATAGACGATGAGGATCATAATGAGCATGTGATCTAAAGGTAACAATGTTAACACGAACCGGCCAAGAAATGTGGTTACTTGGAAGGCTAGTACATAGGATCAATTGGGGACATAATAGAAGAATCGTAAGATGAACATGAGTCACCCGCTAACACCGACAAGTCGAATTACAATTCGAACTAGGAGACAAGTCTCCCCAGAAGTTCCACATTTTATACAATAGCTATAGTTAGTACAAAAGGAGAACCAACAACAGTCCATATGGACCCCACGAGTGTCTGGAGAAGATAAGACTAACATAGTGAAGGTTAACATATCAGTTCCGTCAAACCCCGAATATCTTTTTAAGGAGGTAGGTACCCGGTGGAGGCGAAAACTGGAAAACGATATTACCCCAGCTTAATTGCTAAGACCCACCGTACACCATGGACCCAGTATCGTGCAATGCAACGCACGGAATAAGATGTAGACCACCACCCTATTGAGATGAGGTGGGAGAAGAGAAAAGAATTAACGTCGGTGTATGACCGAAGAAACGGTTGAGATAATGCGCAGAATTAGAGATATGATAAAAGAAGCATATAGTAGACGGAAGTTTTACGATGACGATACAGATTCGAGTTACACCTCGAAGTAGAGGATAAGGCCTCCTTGAAAATTTCCCCACCAAGGGAATGACCAGATTCAGAAACAAAGGCTAGTTGAAACATCGTTCCATCAGACCTTACGAAGTTTAGGGAAGGTAGGATCTGTGGCGTACAGGTCAGCGTTACATCCAAACCCCAGAATTGTTCGCAGCGCATCCCACGTGTCTCAATTAAGGAAGTATGTGTTCGATCCCAAACACGTGCTACGACAAGAGGAAACAGTTATAGAATCCGATTCGAACTACGAGACGAAACCTTGAAGTCATATTAGGAATAAGCAAAGTCTTCTAGTGAAGGTGCAGTAGAAGCACCACGGACAGGAGGAAGCCACGTGGGAGTCGAAAGATAAAATTTAAAAGAGAAATACCCCGAATTGTTTAGAAGGTAAGTAAATTTCGGGACGAAAATTTTCGTAAGGGGTGTAGGATGTAATGACCGCAGTTTTTATTAAGTGGTTAATAAAAATTTCGGCATTTTTTTTAAAAAGTAATAAAAGAAACGTTGAAAGAAGTATTAGTATTATTATGAGAAAAATAAATTTTAAAGAAAGGAAAGAGAAACACTATTAGTAGTGTTCCGTTTAGTAACATTTGAACTTCCCGAAACGAGAATCGAACTAAAAAAGAAAGGCCGATTAAACAAATCGGTAGTATTTAATTTTGGGCCGAGGCCCATTTGATTTCGAAGCCCATCTAATTCAAGGCCCAGTTAGTCGTACAAGGCCCAATTAATTGTTCAAGGCACAGTTCACGATTATTAGTTCGATTTTATTTATTCGGCCCAAGAACGAGAGCCATTTCAGATTTAATAGTCAACAACAATATATATATAAAGGGCCCAAGATTAATAGTTCAAGCCCAACAAAATAATCCATGTGTTTCTTATTACAACAAGAAAGGAGAGAATGATAAAAATAAAAGAAAAAGGAAAAAAAAAAAAAAAAAAAAGGAAAAGAAATGGAGATGCGGCAGATTGGGTTGCTAATCTCACTCAAACACATAATCAAAGAATCACTAAACACCTCTAACTACAATTAAGAAGAGATTAGAACACCATTAGTCACCCTCATCCTTATTGTTACAAGTGGAGATGTAGAACTCTTCCAAACATACACGTACACCCATCCATGCCTCCACACACACACAAGACATGCAATCATCTTCCAATGTGATGATGAAACCTCTCTTCCCATTGGAATCCATACCACCTACACAAAGAGAGAGAAAACAACCCAATCCCCAAAAAGCTCCCATTACCTGCACACAAACATCCACCAAAATCAGTTTCACATTCACTCATACACAAAACATAGAGAGGGAGAGAAAGCAAGCAAAAACACACAAGGGAGCAAGTAGAGAGAGAAGCTACCGATTTCCAGCAAGAGAGTCGCCGGAAAAACAGCTGCCGGCAGCCTCTTCGAACACCATTACACCTACGGTAAACCTCTCATTCCTCTCTAGAACTTAGCATGTACATGCACTAACTTAAGATCAAACCCCCATCTCTAGAAGTGAAGAGAGAAGAAGGGAGAAGATAATCAAGCATAAACTGAAGGAGGACAGCCTTCATTAAGAGATAGAGATCCAATTTCCAGTTTCTAGAGGTGAGAAAAACCCCACTCCTTTTCCCTAGCATGAGTAATCAAGACTCTAACACTTAGAAATCCAACATGCAAGTGTAGGTCTCAAGCTACATCAATAGGGAGAAGAACCGAGGGGAAGGAGGCAATAAAGAGAAGGGGATAGCCACCATTTAATCCAAGAAATCAGTTCTCACCCTCTCACAATCACAAGTAAGACTCTCCTTATCAATTCCTTTTAGAAATTCAAGCTTTTGAGCATGCAATTCCATTAGAACCACCAAAGAACCAACAAGAGGCATAATCTAGAACTCCATCAACCTTTGAGCATGAAACATAGATCAAAGTCTCAAGATTGAAACATAAAAAGCTTATCAATCACCTAGAGATAATGCATGTTAATTTATAGGCCAAGAACTGAAGATTCGAGCATGATTAGATCACATAGAACCTCCCTTAGAAGACTTAGATCATTGCATGTATGATCAACCCCAACCCAACACCTTAAGCCAACAAGACATCAATTTCAAGCATTCTTAAATCTGGAAATTAAACCCAATCAAGACATAAAATATGCAAGACCAAAAACAGCCCCTAAATGCTTCCTAAGCAAGCCCTAACCCTCTAAATCAATGAATATACCTCATAATTGAATCGAGAAACAAATTGGGAGGGTAAAGGGTGAGTAGTAGACCTGCCAACTGTGAGAAAAGGTAACGGAGATGGGTTCCGAACCCAACGACGGTAACGGAGAGCTTAGGCAGTCTCGGAAGAGCCGCCTCGACACCGGAACTCACCTCGGAGGAAACCTCAAAAAGGAAAAGAAAAAGGTCAGACGCAGAGGAGAAATAAGGGAGATACCGGTGGCGGCCTAGCCGCCGGCGCCGGAAATTGAAACAGAGAGAGAGAGGCAGGGGAAGACGACGGCAGTTGAGGTGACGAACCCTAGCCTTGAGGGCTAGGGCAAGGAATGAACGGAGCAAGGCAGGGCAAGGAGAAGCCGCTGCCGAGAGAAGAAACGCCGCCGGCGAACCCAACGGAGAGGCGGAGAGCCGACGGGGATTTTCCCCAATTTCCGAAATTAGGGATTTCCCTCTGAATTGAATCGGAAACTGAAGGACAAGGGGAAGACGAGGACCGACGGAGGAGGGAGAGGACTGCCGGTCGATGTTCGCCGGCGGAAGACGGGCGGCACTGACGGTGATGAATTGCCGATAGAGAGAGTTCTGAGAGAGAGAGATCGCGAAGAAGAAGAAGTCGTGATTGGATTGAAGAGAAGAAAGGGGAGAGTACTCTGCCAAGTATGGAAACGGGCTGGGTTATTGGGCCGGGCTAAATAAGCCAAGATTAAATACTTAAACGGGCCGAAAATTAATTAACAAATGGGCCGAAGATTTATTAACGGATCGAGCCCAACCATTTGGGCCGATAATTATTAAAATATGGGCCAATAGTCATTTAATAGATTGAGCCCAACCCGTTGGGCCATTTACTAGTTGGGCCGTTATTTAAATTAGAAGACGAGAGCCACACGTAATAATTTATCGGGATTGATGTAATAATTCCCGAGCTTCAATAATTGGGCTTAAACCCTTAATAATTCTATTGGGCCTCAAGTAAATTATAAACCTCAGATTTAACCATAAAATTAAGTCCAGATATGTTAATCTTATAAGTATAGACCACTTATAATGTGTAGTAAAATCACTAAGCTTCGTTAATGGCTTAATTGAATATCCTGCGATTTCTGTCAAGGACGGAAAGACTATAAGACACAGGAAGCGATCTAAGTGATCGATTTCAAGTTAGAATCGAGAAACCCTCGATTAAAAGAATAACCATGATAACGTTATAAGTAAAAGAGATCTATCAGTAAAAGAGATCTATTAGTAAAAGAGATCCATCAGTAAAAGAGATCTATCAGTAAAAGAGATCATAACCTCGATAAAAGACAGCCTTCGCATAGATCGATAAGATTATCGATTTCATTTACAGTCTCTCATTTTACGTTCTTTGAACGAGGTTAGGCGAAGGAGAAGGCCGAGACTAAGGCGGCGCCCAGAGTTATTCAGTTATATAAAGGAAAGCTATCGAGGTGGGCTTTCAAACTAAAATGTTTCCTTATGTTATAGTTCTTTCTTTAAAAGCATTGTCATGCCATAAATGCTTTGTTTTGTATGATGTCTATCTGAAGGGCTTCGGCCATAGGGCTTCGGCCACAGTTATCAGAAAGAATTCGGGTCTATCGGGGTCGCTCCTCGATGGACTTAGTGCACTTAGTTATGTAGACCGTGAGCTACGTATTGGCCGGTCGAGGTATCCGGAGGAGTGGCCACTCCTTCCGGGTACACCAGAATCAGTCCAGATATGACGGATTACACCAGAAAAATAGCTTGCAAGCGCTCTTCTAGTTTAAACTGTTTTCCGTGAGCATAGGTTTTTCCTAAAACCCCTATGCCTCACTTTAATGGCTGACAATAAAATGTTTTGGCATGTGTCCACTGAGTACTTTAAAGTACTCAGCCCTGTGCATATTTCCCATGCGCAGGTTAAGCAGGATGAAGTGAAGTTGCCGGTGGAGCTTTTGTCGAGCATGAAAGTGTTGAAGCCTCTTGGTGGTGCATGTCTCCATACATGCATCTCACGTTCTTCCGCTGTGAAACTTATGTAGATAGGCTCAGTTCAGTTCTGTGTATCGTTGCAACACATGGGTTCTTCATAGACGATGCTTTCTTTGTATGAACAACGCTTCCGCTTATATCGTGTAAAACGCTTTTGTTGATGAACAATACTTTTCCTCCATCCATTCTCGACGAATGATGGGCAGTTCGAATGTAATCTAATGTCATGTCTTCACGTCAAATCACCTCATGTCTTCTGTTATTTTATTTCGTTTTCCCTTTTTCTTGAGTCGCGACCTCGCTTGGCAAGTTTAGCGGGGCGGGTCGTGACATAGGCAGTTTTGAAAAACTAGCCGTTGGAGTCAGGCTAACGTGGCACTAGCCGTTGGAGGCTGACTCACTTCTAGCCGTTGGGAAGATTCGTCCTTGCTGGCACACCACGTGGCAAGGATCAGGTCGTATAGCTCCATGAAGGCGGAGCATCGACCTTGATATAGAAATCCAGCTCTTGAAATCTTCTAAGTCAAAGCAGGCTGGAAGCTTGAAAAGGGAGGTCGATAGACAGCTAGATATGCCAGCTCGATCCGAGTGAGGCTGTTACACCCAGCCCAACTGCAGAGGAGGCAACTACTGGGCTAGAAGAAAGGCCCAAACGAGACATTAAGCAGCCCAACAAATTCAAGGATTTTGTACTAGGCTAAGGAGTGGTTGTTAGGTGGTCCCAAATTGTCCTAGGATGTACTCTTCTCTTTTCTCAGAATTCCCAGAAGGCCGTTGGCCATAAGTAGAGTTGTAAGGTTGCTATTTTGAATCAATGAAATGATTGTTGCTGTTCCTATCTCTTATCCCTCTTTTTTCTCTCTTCTCTCTATGTTTTCTGGAGTTTGAGCTCACTCAAAGAGTCTCTTCTATCTTGGTGATTGCATCAACTGGTGCTTTTCATTGTTGTTCTCCCTCTCGTGTTCTTATGGCTAACTCCGAACTCATCTCTGCTATTGATTCCCTTCGTGCTCAATTTGAAAGTCAATTGACAGCAACTAATACCACCCACAAGGAATTCATGGCTTCCGTCGACAATCGGTTCGCCGATTTGCACGCGGTTCCACCTCCTCCTCCACCGCCGCCGCCGGGATTTTCATCCTCGGCTGGCCCATCGAAACACCCCTTTCCACCCCAGTTCACATTACAGCCAACCCATTCCCCTTCAAACCCACAAACCCATTTCACTCCAAACCCACAATCCCATTTCACTCAAAATCCACAAACCCATTTCACTGATATCTCACCCCTCCTCCGTTCTATCAAAATGGACATCCCTTGTTTTGATGGAACCGATCCCAATGGATGGATTTTTCGAATAGAGGAATTTTTCGATTTTCACGGGACGCCGGAGGAGATCCGTTTGAGGATTGTCTCTTTTCACATGGAGGGCAAGGCCGCTGCGTGGTTTCAATGGGCAAAAGCACATAATCTGTTGAATACTTGGCCGATGTTTCTCGCCGCTTTGAAGGATCGCTTCAGTTCATCTCTGTTTTCAGACCCACAAGGTGCTCTTTCTAAACTCACTCAGTCTAGAACTGTGGCCGATTTCCAAGCTTCTATCGAGGATTTAATGAATCAAGTCCGGGGCATCCCTGAGCATCTGCTCATCAGTTTCTTTGTGACGGGTCTTAAACCGGATATTCGACGGGAACTCAGCATTTCTCGACCATCGACACTTATGGAGACATTCGCTTTGGCTCGAGCCTATGAGGCTCGGCTTGAGGAGGCTAAGCTGGAAGCTCGTTCAACAAGTCGGTGGCCTATCAAAGCCGTTCCTCTCGCCTCAGTTCCTCCATCACAACCCCCAATTACCAACAACCCACCCCCACATAAACCAACCCTCGCTCTACCTCCTACCAACACCCAACCTCTGTTACCAACACCGACACTCCCTATAAAGCGCCTCAGTCCTGCAGACATTAAAGAGAAACGTGATCGTGGTCTATGCTATAACTGTGATCAGAAATGGTCTCCCAATCACCGGTGCCGCACCAAGTTTTTGCTCTTAGTGGGAACGGAAGAAGAAGATGATGAAACTGATACACACGATTCCACTCCAGCTGAGTTCGGTGATGACACAGTAGTAGGCGATATCTCTAGTCTTCATACCTTGTCTGGAACGGCGGCGCCCCGCTCGCTGCAACTCTCGGGTTTTATCCGCAGTCAGCAAGTGCGTAATCTCGTTGATAGTGGGAGTACACATAATTTCATTCAACCCTCCATTGCTCAAGCTCTACAGTTACCAATTCGTGAAATCTCTTCATTTCGCGTCTTTGTCGGCAACGGTGATTTCCTGGTGTGCAAACATCTCTGTCCAGCTGTTCCTATTCAGATTCAAGATCAGACGTTCACGATTGATCTTCATGTACTTGCGATAGAAGGTCCCGGAGTGGTGTTGGGCATCCAGTGGTTACAACAGTTGGGCCCAGTTACACACCATTACGCTGAACAATATATGGAATTTTCTGCTGATGGTCGGAAGGTGCAGCTGCGCGGCGATCGCATCCCTGATACACCTCTTGTTTCCTTCAATCAATTGAAGGTTTTGGCATCTCATGAGTTAATTGATCAGGTTTTTGAAATTTTGGTTTGGCCCATTCTTAATTCCCAAGAGCCCAATTCATCATTTCTGTTGGAGCCCAGCTCAATTTTAACACAAGCCCATAGTCCACTACTCGATATTGATTCTATTAATTGCCCCAGCGCACTACACCCTCTTCTCCACCAATTTACTCATCTTTTCCAGCCACCGACAAAGCTTCCCCCTCGTCGAGAAATTGACCACCGAATCCACCTCCTTCCCCATACTGCTCCAGTTAATGTTAAACCATATCGATACCCCCAATTCCAGAAGCAAGAAATGGCTAAATTAGTTACAGAGATGTTGGAACAGGGTACAATTCGGCCAAGTCGCAGCCCTTTTTCTTCGCCGGTTCTGTTGGTTCGAAAGAAGGATGGGACTTACAGGTTTTGTGTGGATTATCGAGCTCTTAATGCAGTGACGGTTCGGGACCATTTTCCCATCCCTACCGTGGATGAGTTGTTTGACGACTTGGGTGAGGGTAGAATTTTCACCAAGTTAGATTTGCGCTCCGACTACCATCAAATCCGCGTTCATGGCAAGGACATGCACAAGACGGCGTTTCGAACGGCCGACGGCCACTATGAATTTCTGGTCATGCCGTTTGGTTTGTGTAACGCTCCCTCAACCTTCCAGTCAGTTATGAACCAAATTTTTGCTTCTTATCTGCACAAATTTGTGGTGGTGTTCTTTGATGATATTTTGGTATATAGCCCATCCTTAGAAGCTCACTGCTCTCACCTTCATCTTGTGTTCGAATGTTTGGCTACTAATGAGTATTATTTGAAGCTCTGTAAATGCATTTTTGGGCAACCATCAGTAGAGTATTTGGGTCACGTCATTTCTGAAGGTGGTGTTAAACCAGATCCCAACAAGATTTCAGCCATGGAAGCGTGGCCTGTTCCAAAATCTCTTCGACAAGTGCGAGCATTCCTCGGTCTCACGGGGTACTATCAACGATTTGTTTGTGGTTATGCAGGCATAGCCGCGGCTCTTACTGATCTACTCCGAAAAGATGCTTTCACCTGGTCTGAGTCTGCTCAAAAGGCATTTGATGCCGTCAAGAATGCTATGACGACGCTTCCGGTGCTACACTTGCCCAATTTTTCGCTTGAGTTTGTCGTTGAAACTGATGCATCCAACGTGGGTGTTGGGGCTGTATTGATGCAGATGTCACACCCAATAGCTTTCTTCAGCAAAAAATTAGGCCCAAGACTCCAGGCAGCGTCGACATGCACCAAGGAATTATATGCGATAACGGAGTCGATTCGTAAATGGCGGCAATATCTTCTTGGAAGGTTTATTGTTGTTCGTACAGATCACAAAAGCATAAGAGAATTGTTCCAGCAAACAATTCAGACACCAGAACAACAACGGTATGTGAGTAAATTGCTAGGCTTCAATTTTCGGATTGAGTACCGATCGGGAAGCTCAAATCGAGCTGCAGACGCCTTGTCCAGATTACCCGAAAATGATGAAGAGATTGAGCCCAAGCTACTCGCCCTCAACACCGCCAGCGTACCTATTTCGGAGTTATCAAGTGCGTTACGTGCTGAAAATGCTATACTTCTTGACTTGGTGGCACTTCACAAGAAGTTCGAGAGAAAGGAGCTGAGTGATGATTATTCAGTGCAGAATGGAGTCTTGCTGTTTCGTAACAGATATTACATAGGCCGACACTCTCCATTAATCCCTCGTTTGATTAAGGAAGCGCACGCCACGCCTACGGCAGGTCACGGAGGAGTTAAGCGTACATTAGTTCGCCTAGCCACTACGTTCTTTTGGCCAAAGATGAGGGAAAGTGTGGAGAAGTTTGTTGCTTCGTGCTTAACTTGTCAGCAAACGAAGTACTCAACTCAAGCCCCAGCCGGCCTCCTTCAACCCCTACCTATTCCTAACCAGGTATGGGAGGATATAACTATGGATTTCATTACGGGACTACCCCTTAGCCATCATCACTCAGCCATACTCGTGGTGGTTGATCGACTTACCAAGTATGCCCACTTTGGGCCTTTACCAGCTCACTTCACGGCAACATCGGTAGCTGCTCTCTTTTCTGAAATAGTTGTCAAACATCATGGTTTTCCGGCATCAATCATATCTGATCGTGATCCTATTTTCTTGAGCAAATTTTGGCATCAGCTATTTCGTTTGTCTGGTACTACTCTTCACCACAGCTCAGCATATCACCCGCAAACAGACGGCCAATCTGAGGTGGTTAATAGAGGTCTTGAGCAATACTTGAGGGCCTTTACTCACTTGAAACCAACGACCTGGTCAAATTTTTTGGGGTGGGCAGAATTCTCCTACAACACATCATTCTGTTCCAGCATTCGGATGACACCCTTTCAAGCTCTTTATGGCAGAACTCCTCCAAGCATACCACTCTATATTCGGGGAAACTCGAAGATCCAAGAAGTTGAAGAATTGTTGTTGGAACGCGACCAGCTGTTAAAACAGTTGAAGGATTCACTTCTTCAGGCACAACATCGTATGAAGCAAAAGAGCGATCAAAAGCGAAGAGAACTCGTGTTTCAAGTGGGAGACCAGGTATTGGTTCGATTGCAGCCCTATAGGCAAACTTCTGTATCAGGACGTGTGAAGCCCAAACTAGCTCGTCGATACTATGGGCCATTCACAATCTCAGAGTAGGTTGGTCCTGTTGCATATCGCTTGGAACTTCCGCCTGAGAGTCGCATTCACCCGGTTTTCCATGTTTCCACTCTCAAACCCTTCAAGGGAGATGGAAAAGAAGTTGTATGTACACTGCCACTAGACTCACGTGGCTCTAACCCCATTGCTTGCCCACTTGCAATCTGCGCTCATCGACGAATTTTGCATAAAGGAGAGGTCAAACACCACGTCTTAATTCAATGGAAGGGTGAGCCCCCAGAAAGTGCAACTTGGGAAGATTGGAAGGAATTTTGCAGTGCGTATCCGGAAGCACACCTTGAGGACAAGGTGGTGATTAAAGGAGGAGAGAGTGTTACACCCAGCCCAACTGCAGAGGAGGCAACTACTGGGCTAGAAGAAAGGCCCAAACGAGACATTAAGCAGCCCAACAAATTCAAGGATTTTGTACTAGGCTAAGGAGTGGTTGTTAGGTGGTCCCAAATTGTCCTAGGATGTACTCTTCTCTTTTCTCAGAATTCCCAGAAGGCAGTTGGCCATAAGTAGAGTTGTACGGTTGCTATTTTAAATCAATGAAATGATTGTTGTTGTTCCTATCTCTTATCCCTCTATTTTCTCTCTTCTCTCTCTGTTTTCTGGAGTTTAAGCTCACTCAAAGAGTCTCTTCTGTCTTGGTGATTGCATCAGAGGCAGGTCGATGGATCGACCTTTCTCTTACAGGGTGGATTGAACTTGCATTTGAACATTAGAGGGCATCGACCTGCACTAACAGGTAGAAGGTCGATCTATCGGCCTTGACCCTAAACAAGTAAAATATGCCTAAGTGTGGTTTGAAAAACATCATCAAAATCAAACTGCAAGGGGTTCCCAACAAGGGACATTACAAGGCGGCTTGTCCTCAGTTAAGAGGCAATCCTAAAGGTATATCTTGTGCATTGGTTGTCGAAGCTTGTTTAGCGGCTCGTTCTACATGTACTTGGATTGTAGATACGGGAGCCACTGATCATGTATGTTTTGACTTGCAGGGGTTTTGTCAAACCCGAAGGCTTAATGCTAGAGAGATTACCGTCACCATGGGGAATGCTACACACGTAGCGGTTTCTGAAGTGGGAGTTGTCAGTTTACCGTTTTTAGATAAAACATTGGTTTTGAGAGACGTTTTGTTAGTACCTGGTTTTAAAAGGAACCTTATTTCGGTTTCCAAATTGTATTTGGATGGATATTCTGTTACTTTTAGTTTGAATGACGTTACTATTTTTCGTAACAATGATGTCATTTGTTCAGGTATTATGTCTAACAATCTCTATACCATTAACTGTATTGTACCTGCTATTTATAGCATATCATCGAGTTCGAGGAAACGAAAGGTTTCTTCAAGTGTGAATCAAACATATCTCTGGCATCTGAGGCTAGGTCACATTAACCTCAAGCGAATTCAAAGGTTAGTGAAAGATGGTCCTTTGGATAAACTCCAAGTAGGACCACTACGACCTTGCGAATCTTGCTTGGAACGAAAAATGACGAAAAGGATCTTTAAATCCAAGGGCAATAGATCATAGAATGTGTTGGATTTGATTCATACAGATGTGTGTGGTCCAATGTCAATTCAGGCTAGAGGTGGCTTTGAGTATTTCATCACTTTTATTGATGATTACTCACGGTTTGGATACATTTATTTGATGAAACGGAAGTCTGAATCCTTTGATATATTCAAAGTTTTTAAGGCGGAAGTGGAAAATCAGCATAATAGATCCATTAAGTCCATTCGATCTGATCGAGGTGGAGAATACCTTAGCGTTGAATTTTTGGAATACATATCACAAGCCGGGATCACGTCCCAGCTCACTGCGCAAGGAACGCCACAGCAGAATGGTGTGGCAGAACGCAGGAACCGGATATTACTTAATATGATTCGGTCGATGATGAGCTATTCTGAGCTACCTACTTCGTTTTGGGGCTATGCCTTAGAAACGACGATGTATATTCTAAACTTAGTTCCTTCTAAATCAATACCCAAAACTCCCTTGGAATTATGGTCAGGCCGAAAGGCCAATCTTGAACATATTCGGATCTGGGGTTGTCCTGCACATGTATTGCACAAGGATGCTGATAAGTTGGAATCACGAACTGAATTACGGCTGTTTGTAGGATACCCCAAGGGAACGAGAGGTGGATTGTTCTATAGTCCGAGGGACCAAAAGATCATTGTTAGTACTAATGCTCAATTTTTGGAAGAGGACTACATGAACAATCACAAACCCATGAGTGAGGTCATCTTAGAAGAGATGAGGGATACAAACCCGCCTGAACCATCCGTACTAGATGTTACACCATCTATTGCACCACGTGTTGACATTAGTACACAATCTCAGAATATGCCTCGTCGCAGTGGGAGGGTCATCATTCAACCTGAAAGATGGTTGTGTTTGGGAGAGTCTTCGGACAACTTACCCGGTGAAGATGACTCTGACCCCTGGACGTACAAAGAGGCAATCCAAGACAAAGATGCACAGCTTTGGCAAGTTGCAATGGATTCAGAAATTCAATCCATGCATGAAAACAATGTGTATGGCGTTGTAGAACTTCCTGGACAAAGAGATATTGTCGTCAGGTCGAAAGATGATTTTTGCTTCATTCAGCTTTAAAGCGTACTTTACATTTGGAAATTTACAAGTCGTGCTTCGAACTTAAATGAATACCAAAAACAAACAAAATCATCTATCTACTTCTGCTGGGCACGGGCTGCTATGCGCTCTTCCTGGATCTTCTCCCTCGACTTCGCTTACATACTTGCGTAAATTCCATCCCTGATGCGGCAGTAGGCGGGATCGGAATTTGAGACGTTGACGTTCAGGCCGATGGCGGTCAGTGCGATGTACCGGTCGATTCGGGAATAATCAAGGTAGCCCGAACCGCCAATAAGCAAGGGCGTGAAAAATTGCTTTGCTTGAGCCCTTAAGATCGCACCGGCCTCTGCAGCTTTCTTTCGCAGTTCACCAATGAAGTCTTGGTGAGGAAACTTGAGCATGTAGGCTGCGTATGCATCATCGGCATCTTCAGGCAGGGAGGGGTCATTGATCCAGTAGTGAAGGAGGATGAAGCAGCTGTTGAGCTCCCGCAGCAGGGCGTTCTGGCGCTCATCTAGCCACTCAACGGCCTGTTGCTGGACACCAGCATCCAAAATCAGTTCGGAGGCCGATTCACTGACCCAGTCAGATTCGGCTTTCTTCCTCGCTTCAGCAGCCCGGCGCTCCGCTATAAAGCGCTTCTGCTCGACGGGGTTCATGGCCTGCTCCGGCGTCGCACCAGCCAGATGCATGGCTTGAATCAGCTCGGCCTCTTTAGCCAATCGAGCTTTGGCGGCGGCGGTCTCAGCAGCAGCGGCAGCTGCTATGGGATCGGCCTGGAAGGCGACAGCCTTGGAGGAGGCGGCCTGGGAAGCAGGCTTCTTTTGAGGCGGAGGAGGAGGAGGAGGGGGAGGAGCCAAGGAAGATGAAGGAGTTTTGGTTTTGCTTGTCCTCTTCTTCTTGGCAGCGGCGGCGGCTCTTTCTTCTTCCCCCTTTTCGACATTATCAGAAAGGGCTTTGATAAGGGAAAGAAGAGTAGCGTCCTCCTCCTGCAGCTTGGACACGGCATCCCTCAACTCTTGTTGGCCATTGAGAAGGGAGGAGAGGGTGCCGTGAATGGCGTTGATTTGGTCATTGGAGGCCGATGCCGAATTTGAGATTGATGAGGTCAGGTCGGTCACACGCTGATCGACCTTGGCAACATCCTCCTTAACTTCCCCGATCTCTTCCAGGGACGCCATTCTGTTTGCAACTAGCTGGGCCGGCAGGAGCTTGTCAGTATATTCCTTCAATTGATTCACGACAAATGACGAGACTCGCTCCCTGGCAGCTTCATCGGCCTGGGTCTTGGCCTCATTCACAATATCGACCCGGGCCTCTGCTACGGCCTGCTTGATCTGGTCGGGAAGGCTGATGACAAGAGAATCGAGCTTGGCGGATAAGGAATTGAGCTCGACCTCCACGTCAACCTTCGATCTTTGAGGAGACGGAGCAGCAGCTGCAAGAGTTTGATCACCACCCTCATTCCTGGGTGGCGAATTCTCCGGAGTTCGAATCGCATCGAACTTGTCTCCATGAATGGCGGCGGAGTTGAAGAGGGCGCGGGCGTTGGTGTAGAGGGGGCGAAGGTCGATACCCAGAATTTTCGCTTCGACCTTCATGCGTCGTAGCACAAGAGACTGGAAATTTGCGGCCGCATCCTCCACATTGTAAAAGTTGAACTCGGCCTCCACCTCCAGCTCCTCGACCTTCAGGTCGTCGAGGGTAACGACCTGCAGCAAGGCTTGAAAGACGTAATAATAGCTCAACTTACACACCAGATAGAACTGGAGGCAAGCTGCGAGGTCGAGGGATTTGGGGAGTCGATCGATCCCCGGCATCAGGTCGATGACCTTCAGCCTGGCTTCAGCCTTCATTGAAGCCACCATTGCGTGAGCAGGAGTCACGGCCTACTCAAATCCCTCCATCTCAGTGAGATCCTGGATTTCCACCGAACCAACGCGAACGCGAGGGGGGGAACGAGAAGGAGAGGGCGAGGAACCGCCAACGACCTGTGAGGCAGACGGCCCGATGACGGTACGGACTGGAGAAGGAGTCCGTTCCGGCGAGGATGAGGGCGAGGGCGAAGGCGTTATCGGCCTCACATTAAGAGGCTCCGCGGCTACGGGCTCTATAGGAAGTACGAGGTGCATCGGCCTGGTCAGATGAGGAGCAGTTGGCTTCGATTTCTTTGGAGGGGGAGTCTTTTTGGCAGGGCGAGAAGGCACTGGCACATCATCGGCCTTCCTCTTCTTTTGCACCGGGCGAGACGGCACCCTCCACCCAACTTTGGACTGACCAGACCGAGAGAGATGTTCCCTTATGAGGTCAGACGACCCGTAGTAATTTTGCGGCGCGACCCCGATAGCCATCTCCAGCTGATGGAGATCTTTGGGAATGAAATTGTGGGGGAAGTCGTCCGCATCCGACCATTCCCTATTCTTGAAGAAGGAAATGATGATGCAGGTCGCCTTCGTCCCGAGACGAAGCGGCCTCTTCTCTGTGTGGAGACGCACTCCCACCACGGCCTCTCCCTCCATGGAGCACTCGATCTGCCTGGCCTCCTCCCAGAGCAGGGAGACCAGTAATTTTGCCCAACTGATTGGCAGGTCGAGTATCACGGCCGTCATTATTTGAAATTTGAAGGGCGTGACTTGGTCGTGATTTTCAATGTGCCCTAGAAAGCACCGTTGAATGAAGTCCATAAGAAGCTTGAATTTTGGACGCAGTTCGGTCCTCTTGAACGACCTCTCCAAATACGGCCCTGGTTCAATAAGGACCCGGTCGATCACTTGCTGCAGTTGCTCCTTTTTGATGTCGGAGAGTTGCATTTCTCCGCCATCCCCGATGCCGAAGGCGGCCTTTACGGTGTCAAGGACGTTGATGTGATGAACGGCCTTTTGAGTCCCGAGGGACACGGTGTGAGAGGAAACGGAGTCGCCCTTGTTCCAGTTGTAGAAGAAGGCACTCACAATTTTCGGGAGGAACTTCGCCGGGCGGGTGGAGATAATCTGGTGGAAAGGGAAACACGTTTCCACCAGCGCGAACATGGAATCCAGATCACGGAAACCAAAGTTCTCACGAACCATATACGGTTCGTATTTGATGTGAGACTCCAAATATGCAGAGATCTCGTCCCAGTGCATCTCCGGTTTACCGGAAGTCGATGTTCCTGCCATTGATGTTGTTTTTCCTGCCATTTTAAGAGATAGATTATTAGTAAACAAAAACTTGACGGAAAATGGAAGCAAAAACGACGAAAGAGCACAAACCGCGGTTGGTGTTTTTGTGCAGAGAGTGAGAAATAAACACGGCGGCGGTTGGTTTTTGCAGAGAATGAAAATTAGGTTTTGCAGAGATGATGAGAGAAAGAGTAGATAATCGTTTTTGAGTAAAAACTGCATGACATATATAGAAAAATTGAATGGCTAGGATTACTCGAATTTGAAAGGTTTAAATTCGCTCTTTAACTCTCATCCGCACGATCAAGGCGCGTGGAATGTGTAACGTTACACATCCGCGCATGAGCAATTTTGAAAACGTGCGAAAACTTGAACTTTTTCAGAGAGACAGCAGGGAATTAAATGCAACCTCGGTCAATGTGTCAATATTTGACACTTGACTGGATGTTTTGCAAAAATAGCAATCATTATTCCCTTTTTCCTAATTTTCTGCAAAACAGCAGAGACTTAAACAATGTAACACATTGAGAATTAAATTTTAATAATTGAAAGAATTCAATGCGTATTAAAGAAGTTAAGTGTACGACAAAAGGGTGATACTGCCCTTTTGATTCTCCCTTCATTAATGCAGTGAGCATTCAGGTTGGTATCGGCCTGATGTTATCGGCCTTGTGGCAGAGAACGGCCTGTCGAAATGAACGACGTGGATTTGTGACGTCGGCCTGGCGAAATAAACGCCCTGGAGGCGGACATCAGCCTTTGTTCCCCCTCAAATGTTGGATCTCTCGATTAAGAGTTCCCCCTTAATTTGAGGAGCACAGGTCGATTTTGCTGATTTCAACGTCGGCCTGATGATAGAGAACGATATGTCGTTTTGACAGTCGGCCTGTTGTATAGAACCGTCCTGCATAGAGATTGACGGCCTGTTTATGAACGGCCTGTTTAATAGAAACGGCCTTTTGAATCAACCGGCCTTTTGACTCACAACCGGCCTGATGACTAGAGACGGACTGTAGTTGCGAACGGCCTGTTGAGTGAGGCGGTCTCTTCAAGTAGTATCGGCCTGTTAGCTTGCAAACGACCTGTTGAATCATGATGGCCTGTAGACTTACGATCGGCCTGATGACTCAACATTTAATAACCCTAACTTTCCACACAGCATTTTGAATCTTTCTTCGGCCAGTGGCTTGGTTAGAATATCAGCTCGTTGAATATCAGTGTGTATCTTCTCAATAACCACGTTCTTCTTTTCCACGTGATCGCGAATAAAGTGATGTCGAATATCCACGTGTTTGCATCTTGAATGGAGAACTGGATTTTGAGTAATGGCGATAGCACTTGAGCTGTTGCAGAATATAGGCACTTCACTGACTTCAACTTCATAGTCTTTGAGTTGTTGTTTGATCCACAAGATTTGTGCACAACAACTCCCTGCGGCCATGTACTCGGCCTCTGTGGTGGAGGTGGCTACTGAAGTTTGTTTCTTTGAAAACCAAGATATCAGCTTGTATCCGAGAAAATGGCAAGTACCCGAGGTAGATTTCCTATCGAGCTTGCACCCTGCATGATCAGAATCTGAATAACCTGTAAGCTGCAAATTATCATCACAAGGATACCAAAGACCTAAATTTGTGGTTCCTTTGATGTATCGAAGAATTTTCTTTGCTGCTTCCAAGTGGGATTCCTTCGGATTAGCTTGAAATCTAGCACACACTCCAACTGCAAAAGTGATATCAGGTCGACTAGCAGTTAGATAAAGTAATGAACCAATTATACCCCTGTACTGTGTTATGTTGGCTGGTTTTCCTTTGGGATCCGGGTCGATCTTCCCACCAGAGAGCATCGGTATTTTGACGGGCTTGCTGTCTTTGACACCAAACTTGTCAACCAGCTCGTGTGCGTACTTTGTTTGGCTAATGAAGATTCCTTCATCGGACTGCTTGACCTGCAATCCTAGAAAGAAATTCATTTCCCCCATCATAGACATTTTATATTTTTCTGTCATGAGGTTACCAAATTTTTCGCATAAAATGGGATATTTAGATCCAAAAATAATATCATCAACATAAATTTGTACTAAAAGGATATGTTCATTCACTTTGATAGTGAATAGCGTTTTGTCGACCGAGGGAGGGGGATCAGCCTGGTTAGGTCCGGCTGATGTATTAAAGCTCGAAGTATGAAAATTACTTGCATCACTTCCCCCTTGCTGTGTGACCTTTGGATCAGATTGATCCTCTTCCTCTAGATCATTTGGAGTCCATACTAGCAGGTCGTCAATGGGGGAGTTAGACGGCCTGTTAGCAGCGGACTGATCTGAACCTGTACTTAACTCTCTGTACAGACAAGTAGATTCATCAAACACAACATGAGGTGTTACCTCCACAACTAGGGTTTTCTTATTAAAAACTCTATAAGCTTTGCTAACCTCCGAGTATCCTAAAAATACTCCTGGATCGGCCTTGCTATCAAAAGTTTTTAATTGAGATTTCCCATTGTTATGAATGTAACACAAGCACCCAAAGGCTTCAAAATACTTTAACCTGGGGAGCTTGTTGTTCCACAGCTCGTATGGAGTCTTTCCATGTCGGGTAGTGATGATCGACCTGTTTTGGGTATAGCAGGCTGTGTTAACGGCCTCTGCCCAAAACTTCTTTGGAAGGTTGGTTTCATCCAACATGGTACGAGCTGCTTCCTTCAGCGACCTGTTACGGCGTTCCACTACGCCATTTTGCTGAGGTGTACGAGCTGCTGAAGTCTGATGATGAATCCCACTCTTTGTGCAATATTCTTCGATCATAGCATTGATAAATTCGGTGCCTCGATCTGATCGAATGGAGATGATGGATTTCTCCTTTTGATTGCACAGTTTGCTTAGCAACGCAGGTAGCTTCTCCAATGTCTCCTTCTTCTTGTACAGGAAAATAACCCACGTAAATCTAGAATAATCATCTATAATAACGAGAGCATATTTTCTACCGTTTATACTCAAGGGAGTGACTGGACCAAAGAGGTCGAGATGGAGAAGCTCAAGAATTCAATTTGAAGCTTGTGCCGTCACACTTGGAAATGATGATCTTGTTTGCTTTCCAGCTTGACAGGCTTTGCAAATATGATCACGATCGAAGACTTGATCTGGTAGATCGTTCACCAGCTTGTTGCGTGAGAGTTTGTTGATGGCCTTGAAGTTCAAATGACTCAACCTCTTGTGCCATAGCCAGCTTGTCTCGGAATCAGCCTTTGTAACCAGGCAGGTCTCTATCCAATCAGTCCATTGAACTATATAGAGTCTATCCTGCAAGATTCCGGTAAGAAGTATTTCTCCTTCCTCATTTTTCATGAGACATTTGTTAGCAGTGAATTCTACTCGTTTACCACTCGAGCAGAATTGCGACACAAAAAATAGGTTATGATTAAGACCTTCAACATATGAGACATTAGAGATAGTTGTTTTACCAACTTTTAGATCGCCCTGGCCTCTCGTAAGTCCCTTAGAATTTCCTCCAAAGGTTACAAGTGGTCCATCTCGTTCTTGATAGTTTGATAGTAGCGTTTTGTCACACGTCATGTGCTTTGAGCATCCACTATCAATGATCCATACAGCTCCACGAGCTGCTTGGCTCCTTCTTTGAGCCTTCCCAACCTGCAATTAGTTAAACTTAGCAACCCATTTGAGATTGGGTGCTACATCGGTTGCGGGAACGGCCTTTGGGACCCAGATTTGTTTCGCCGGTCTACTTCTATCCGAGGCTGAGGACGAGGCAGTGGTGGTCTTGGGCTTGGAAGCCTTGGATTTCTTTGAGCGAGGGCGACGAGGCTGATAATACTGCTCTTCATGAAGACCAGGTTGATACTGCCAGTCTTGAAAGTTCGACTGTTGAGGGTAGTGGCAGTGACAACCTTGATGAGCAGGAAAGAAGAACTGAGGGTGATACGGCCTTTGATAGTACTGGCCTTGGAATCGCCCTGGATGAACAACCTGCTTTTGCTGAGAGGGGGCAGGTCGACGATGCTGTGCAGGTCGACTCTCTTTCTTTTGAGGAACAGGCTGTTCCTTCTTGTGCTGTTTTAAGAGAATGGCTTGGGGCTGTCGAACTGGGTTCTTCAGCTTGACCATCTTATCTGGAAGAGCTTGATGACCTCTTTTGGTATTCTTTGATTTAGACTGTGCCTTCACGAACGTGATCTCGCAGTCTTTGTCCTTGCTTTCCTTGGATTTTCCATTAAATCCAATACCAGAGTGATCGTGCGGATTGCGTTGCATGGATTGGACTTCTTCCAACTTCTTTCCACTTTTCTTCAACTGACTCAAAGTGAGTTGAAGTTTTTCTTCCTTTTTCACGAGGAGTTCGTGTCGAATAACCAAGTCAGCCAATTTTGAGGTAAGGCTGTGTATTTCGGCATCTTTGGTCTTGAGGGACTCGTCCTTCTCGAGCGCCCTGGTATCGAACTCCTTAACCCGGAAAGTCAATTCATCAACCTTTGACTTTAGGGCTTCGATCTCCCTTTCTTTTTCCTCATCATAGGGAGAGAATCTTTCTTCTAATGCCAGCTTGTATTTTTCATTTTTGTTCATTAGCTCAGCATTATCTTCAATGACCTCTTTGAGTGTTTCCACGAGGTCGGCATAGTCATCGAGCTGTTTCTTGATTTCTTCCCAAGACACAGCCTCGGATAGGTCTTCACCTTCTTCTGCACATTCATCGTCAGAAAAAGAAAGTGAAATGGGTTGAGGATCTACCTTTGAAGATCCCTCGTTTTGTTGGTGCTCTCCAACGAAACATTCTTCGTCATCCCTTTCATCGAAAGCGATGTAACCTTCGTCATCACTTGACGAGCTGTCTGAGAGATGAGCCTCCTTTGATTCTTCGGCGTGCATGGCAGCTCGTTGTTCCTTGAGCTTTTTATCGCGCTTTGCATGGAGCTCGTCTCTCTCGGCCTTTGTCAGATCTGGACAATCGGTCTTGTAGTGACCTGGCCTACCACAACTAAAGCAACCACCCTCGGGTGTGTTAGAAGAATTGAAGGTTGAGGGTTTACCTTCTCCCTTTTTGTCAGGGCGGTCGTGGTTGCGGTTTGAGAAATTTCGCTTGTTGTCACGATAGAACTTCTTGTATTTGACAACCTTTCCTAGGAGCTTCTCATTTCTCCTAGCAGCTAGAGCATATTCGAGAGTCATCTTCTCGAACTTTTTGACGATGGATTCGTCAATCGGACTTGGGGTAGCAGCAGAGGCTGAGTCGGCCTTGAAAGCTACCTCTTTATCGTTCTTTTCATCAACCTTCTTGCTGGTGGAAGGCTGTGCTGATCCATGGATTCAGATCATCTCATATTCATTTCCGACAAGGATGTCGAAAAGATCTTCGGTGGTGAGGAAGTTGAAGTCCGAACGGGCTGGATGCATGGCAGCGTATACGTGCCAATTTGCAGGTAGGGCACGCATCACTTTTAGATTCTTCTCGCGCTGCGTATATTTGTGAGGGTTGATTGCAGCGACTTCGAGAATGATTTCTGTGAAGCGAATTTTCATTGCTTCTATGGTTTCTCCTGAAACCATCTTGAAGTTATCGAACTTGCTGCACGCCATAGACAGCTTGTTCTCCTTCATTTCCTCTGAACCCAGGCTGATGGACCGGAGGGTGTCCCACATCTCTTTGGCAGTTTCAAGATTTCGAATCTTGGCCAGGTAGACGCCCTTTACGGTGCTTGAGATGAGTCCTTTTGCATAGTCATCGAGACTGGCCTCCTTCCTTTCCTCGGTTGTGTAGTCGCGAGGATTTTTGAGGACTTTTTCGTAAGTGGCCTCCCCGGGGGACGTTCCATCCACGATGATCTTCGCTGCATAAATGGGGGAGGGGCCATTTTCGATGATATCCCACATAAGGACATGATGTGCTTTGAGACACATCTTGATCCGGAAGCTCCAGTCTCATAGCCTTGGATGGAGAAATCTTCACAAACCCTGAGAAGAGAAGCCTCCATAGCAAATAATATGATATGATATGAATGAAAAGATTTTTCTAAAGGATCGGTTCAAAATGACCAAAAGTTTAAAAGAAAAACTTTAGTATGCAAAGCAGCGGTCAAAAGAACCACTGCTCTGATACCACTTGTTGGTCCCGGGAAAGAGTAATTGGTGTATAGGGGGGGGGGGGGGGGGGAGGGGAATACACCAATAACCAACCGTTTTTGACTTTTATAAAATCAGGTCGATCAAAGGTCGATTGTCAAGGTCGATCCTTATCAGAGACAGGTTGATCTATCAAGCTCGTTTGGGAACAAGCTTGATTTATCAAACTGTGCTTATGCGGAAGTTGGTGGAGGTTGATTTACTCTTTGAAAAATCTAAGGTCGATACAGAAATGCAGGTTGATGCTTGATATGCAGGTTGATGCTCGTCAGTTTGATAATGAAATGAAAGGGCGATAAATAAAGAGAGAGAGAGAAAGACACGGTGATTTATCGTGGTTCGGAGAAACCCTCCTACGTCCACGTCAGGTCGACTCGACCTGAGAATCCCTTTACCTTTGGATTCAACCTCTCTCTTATTTATACTGACTGAGTATCAGTTCTAAATACACTCTAACTTGAATATATCTAGACACGAGTTTTGGGTCGTGACCCTTACAACCTTTCGTACAAAACGTACAAACACCCTTTCACACACTACAGAGCTTGACTAACTCTACAATGGTGAAACACTAAACAATCTTTCTAACTTCGAACGGGTCAGAGAAGAAGATGTTGAATCAACGACAAGCAGCAGTGAACGCTTCGTCGTTGGGCTTTTATCGGAGTTGAAAGTCTCTCTTTGTCAAGTGTTTGGGAAACTAATCGGATTTCGAACACTTGAATGGATATGAACTTGAGAGGGACTTTGGCAGAGAATTGGGGTTGATAGCTTGAGTTTCCCGTACATGAATCCGATAATGGCTGAAGTATTTATAGGCAGTTTTGAAAAACTAGCCGTTGGAGTCAGGCTGACGTGGCACTAGCCGTTGGAGGCTGACTCACTTCTAGCCGTTGGGAAGATTTGTCCTTGCTGGCACACCACGTGGCAAGGATCAGGTCGTATAGCTCCATGAAGGCGGAGCATCGACCTTGATATAGAAATGCAGCTCTTGAAATCTTCTAAGTCAAAGCAGGCTGGAAGCTTGAAAAGGGAGGTCGATAGACAGCTAGATATGCCAGCTCGATCCGAGTGAGGCAGGTCGATGGATCGACCTTTCTCTTACAGGGTGGATTGAACTTGCATTTGAACATTAGAGGGCATCGACCTGCACTAACAGGTAGCAGGTCGATCTATCGGCCTTGACCCTAAACAAGTAAAATATGCCTAAATGTGGTTTCGAAAAACATCATCAAAATCAAACTGCAAGGGGTTCCCAACAAGGGACATTACAAGGCGGCTTGTCCTCAGTTAAGAGGCAATCCTAAAGGTATATCTTGTGCATTGGTTGTCGAAGCTTGTTTAGCGGCTCGTTCTACATGTACTTGGATTGTAGATACGAGAGCCACTGATCATGTATGTTTTGACTTGCAGGGGTTTTGTCAAACCCGAAGGCTTAATGCTAGAGAGATTACCATCACCATGGGGAATGCTACACACGTGGCGGTTTCTGAAGTGGGAGTTGTCAGTTTACCGTTTTTAGATAAAACATTGGTTTTGAGAGACGTTTTGTTAGTACCTGGTTTTAAAAGGAGCCTTATTTCGGTTTCCAAATTGTATTTGGATGGATATTCTGTTACTTTTAGTTTGAATGACGTTACTATTTTTCGTAACAATGATGTCATTTGTTCAGGTATTATGTCTAACGATCTCTATACCATTAACTGTATTGTACCTGCTATTTATAGCATATCATCGAGTTCGAGGAAACGAAAGGTTTCTTCAAGTGTGAATCAAACATATCTCTGGCATCTGAGGCTAGGTCACATTAACCTCAAGCGAATTCAAAGGTTAGTGAAAGATGGTCCTTTGGATAAACTCCAAGTAGGACCACTACCAACTTGCGAATCTTGCTTGGAACGAAAAATGACGAAAAGGATCTTTAAATCCAAGGGCAATAGATCATAGAATGTGTTGGATTTGATTCATACAGATGTGTGTGGTCCAATGTCAATTCAGGCTAGAGGTGGCTTTGAGTATTTCATCACTTTTATTGATGATTACTCACGGTTTGGATACATTTATTTGATGAAACGGAAGTCTGAATCCTTTGATAAATTCAAAGTTTTTAAGGCGGAAGTGGAAAATCAGCATAATAGATCCATTAAGTCCATTCGATCTGATCAAGGTGGAGAATACCTTAGCGTTGAATTTTTGGAATACATATCACAAGCCGGGATCACGTCCCAGCTCACTGCGCCAGGAACGCCACTGCAGAATGGTGTGGCGGAACGCAGGAACCGGATATTACTTAATATGATTCGGTCGATGATGAGCTATTCTGAGCTACCTACTTCGTTTTGGGGCTATGCCTTAGAAACGACGATGTATATTCTAAACTAAGTTCCTTCTAAATCAATACCCAAAACTCCCTTGGAATTATGGTCAGGCCGAAAGGCCAATCTTGAACATATTCGGATCTGGGGTTGTCCTGCACATGTATTGCACAAGGATGCTGATAAGTTGGAATCACGAACTGAATTACGGCTGTTTGTAGGATACCCTAAGGGAACGAGAGGTGGATTGTTCTATAGTCCGAGGGACCAAAAGATCATTGTTAGTACTAATGCTCAATTTTTGGAAGAGGACTACATGAACAATCACAAACCCATGAGTGAGGTCATCTTAGAAGAGATGAGGGATACAAACCCGCCTGAACCATCCGTACTAGATGTTACACCATCTACTGCACCACGTGTTGACACTAGTACACAATCTCAGAATATGCCTCGTCGTAGTGGGAGGGTCATCATTCAACCTGAAAGATGGTTGTGTTTGGGAGAGTCTTCGGACAACTTACCTGGTGAAGATGACTCTGACCCCTGGACGTACAAAGAGGCAATCCAAGACAAAGATGCACAGCTTTGGCAAGTTGCAATGGATTCAGAAATTCAATCCATGCATGAAAACAATATGTATGGCGTTGTAGAACTTCCTGAAGGGGTTAAACTCATCGGTTGTAAGTTGGACTACAAACGTAAGAGAGGACCTGACGGGAAGGTTGAAGCCTTCAAAGCTAGACTCGTGGCAAAAGGTTTCACTCAGAAAGAGGGTATCGATTATGATGAAACTTTTTCGCCTGTCGTCATGCTTAACTCAATCCGGATTCTCTTGGCCATTGCGGCCCACATGGATCTGGAGATTTGGCAAATGGATGTTAAGACTGCTTTTCTGAATGGTAGTCTTGATAAGCCCATTTACATGCGCCAACCAGAGGGTTACATTGCCGAAGGATGTGAGCATGTTGCATGCAGACTTAAGCGATCCATTTATGGACTTAAGCAAGCATCTAGGTCTTGGAACACACGGTTTGACGAGGTAATCCAGTCATATGGATTCACGCAGTGTGTATATGAAAGTTGTGTTTACAAGAAGTGTGAAGGAAACGTCTTGGTGTTTCTAGTACTGTATGTGGATGACATTCTACTGATTGGCAACAATGTGGATATGTTATTGAACGTACGGATGTGGCTGTCCAACCAATTCAAGATGAAGGATTTGGGAGAAGCATGACACATTCTTGGGATTAAGATCTTTCGAGATCGAAAGAAGAGAATGTTGTGTCTTTCCCAAGCAACCTACATTGATATGGTTGTAAAGCGGTTTAGCATGGAAAATTCCAAGAGGGGATCTCTACCTCTCCAGAGTGGAATTCATCTGTCGAAAGAGATGTGTCCGACGACACAAGAGGAGATAGATGACATGAAGTCAGTTCCATATGCTTCAGCAGTTGGAAGCCTTATGTATGCTATGCTTTGCACTAGACCGGATATGTTATGTTGTGGGCATGGTTGCCAGATATCAGTCTAACCCAGGAAAAGGACACTGGACTGCTATAAAGAATATAATCAAGTACCTAAGAAGGACTAGAGATTATATGTTGGTCTTTCAGTCTGACAGTCTACTTCCTTTGGGATATACTGATTCTGATTTCCAATCAGATAGGGATTCTCGAAAGTCTTCCTCAGGATGTGTTTTACACTAGGAGGTGGAGCCATTTGTTGGAGGAGCATAAAGCAGAAATGCATTGCTGACTCAACAATAGAGGCTGAGTATGTCGCGGCCTCAGAAGCATCCAAGGAGGCTGCATGGCTCTGGAACTTCTTGATGGATTTGGATGTGATTCCGAATTTGCCTCAGTCGATCACAATTTATTGTGATAATTCTGGTGCAGTGGCAAATTCAAAGGAACCACGAACCCATAAGGCCTGTAAACACATTGAAAGGAAGTACCACCTCATACGAGAGTATCAAAGATTGCTTCGGAGGATAACCTGGCTGATCCTTTCACGAAGGCCTTGTCTATCAAGGTGTTCGAAAGGCATGTTGGAGGCATGGAAGTTCGATGCATGACAACACTGATTTGAGTATAAGTGGGAGAGATAGTGTTTCACTAAAAAGTGTTCGCAATAGAATGAAATCATGTCGTAGCACTAGCAAGTAAAACCCAATGTCGAATCTCGAAGGAAAACTTTGCAGGGCAATTAATTATGTAGTAAAACCTAATCTAGCCTAAAACTAAGAAAGCAAGTAAAGAAGATTTTGGGGTTTTTGTTTTAAATCCTAGGCAAATAAAATAAATCGAAGCAATAAATAAAAGCAAGTAAATAACTAATCTAGAACTCAAGAAATAAATCTAAGTATTAAACTAAATGAAAGCAATAAATCTACCCAGGCAAGAATCGAAAAGAAAGCAATAAATGAAGCATAAAAGAAAGCATAAACTACTCTAGACATGATGAATGAAATGTGGAAATTTAAAGGAAAATAAATCTCACTTTGAAAGCTTTGAAAAATGAGAGAATTGAAACTTGAAAAACGAATCTAAACTTTAAACTAGAAATCAAAAGAACGAAATTAAACTAAGGAAATTAAAAGAAGCAATTAAGAAAACGAATCTAAAACGAAAGCAAGTAATTAAAACAAGTAAACGAAAGCAATAAAGAACTTACGAGAATTAAACGAAGAACGAAGAACTTGAATTAAACGAAGAAGTCTTGAATTAAATTGCAAAAACTAAGAATTCGGATCCGAACAATAAAAACTAATCTAAAGTCTTTGAATGCTGAAAACTAAAGCTAAATAATGATAAAAGATGTCTAGAATTCGTGCACAAGGATGTAATATATATACTAGGTAAAAACCTAGATAAATAAGGAAAAACAGCCTGGCCGCCGGAGTTGGACGGCGTCCAACTCAAACTGGACGGCATCCAGTTCCTGAATCTGCACACTCGGTTCAAACACGCTGGACGCCCGTCCAGCCTTCTTGGACGTGACGTTGGACGGCGTCCAGATCAGGTTGGACAGCGTCCAGATCTCCAGACTGCCCTCCTTCGTCCGATCATCGTCTTTTCCTTCCTTTTCGGCCCGTTTCCGCTCCTTTTCATCCATAAACCCCTACAAATACCAAAAACTCCAAACAACCAAATCATAGCCAAACACACACACACAAAGACACGAAAACATTACGAAAACGGACTCGAAAACACTACGAAAATCCTAACATCTAAACACCAATCAGATAGTAGTGTAGTAGTATACTTGAAAGTATGCTTTTGAGTATAAGTGGGAGATTGTTGGGATTATATACTGAAAAGCATATTTTTTATGCTTAGTTGTATACTACTTCTTCCTGTTTTATGAAATAAATGGAGTCATATGTTTTGCATATTTATTCGTGTTATGGTTATACAAATAAGCGTCCTGTAGTATATATTATAGATAATATGGTGTGGGTGGTCACACGGAAGATCATATTATCGATTTCTTATATACTTAAATAGTGTTCGCAACTTAAGTAATCATGGACAAATTACTTGTTAAGGTTGTAGTATAATGCTTGATATAAGCTGATATTGGCTATTAGCTTATACTAATGCATTCAGTTGCATTGAACATGATCGAGGTGAGATAAATCCTTTTGTACTGATTTAATAAAGGATTTAAGATCTCGGACGATTATTATTTTTAATTCTAGTTGTATAATATTGAATTATATATTTATGATAATTATTACTTTGATTTATCAATGAGTGAGAGTTATTGCAACTCAAAGTATCTCGATATCTTGGGTAATAATATTATAAATATGATAATTAATATTATAGCTAGAAATCGTGTCTCGACGGAGTCCGAGTTGATGATGTCCCCTTGAGGCGTTCCAAAGTTTATTATATCAAACCCTGCAGGTGGATTAAGTTCCGATATAATAATAAGGTCGAGCGGGTATTACTCTCGGTTGCGATATTAATTAATAAAAGCTATCAGTAGCTTAATTAATTAATGGACATGCGATATCTTAAACACGGGAAATAATATAATTCAAAAAGGAGCACGTTATGTAATAATTTGGGAAATGGACGGCAGTGCAATATTATTTCTTTAGTGGAGTGAAATAATATTAATATAATTAAGTAAAGTATTCGGGCCCAGAGAATACTTGGATTATTAATTATATTGGGAGACCCAGTCCATATCCTCCTTAAGATCCCTAGTGTAGCCCAACAGAAGCAGGCCTGGCCCAGTAAGGAAAACCCTAACCCTAATCTGCCTCTATATATATAGATGGTGAGATGGGATTCCGTCGTAGTTCACATACGAGAATTAGAGTGACGGCTAGGGTTTTACTTTGAGGGAGAGAAGAAAGATTTCCGTCCATCCGAAATTCTTCTTTGTGCTCGGGAATACTCTAGAAGATCTTGAGGTTTACAAGAAGAGCTAGATCTCGTGTGCAGAGATCTAGTGCGTTGAATTCTTCACCGAAATCCCATACTCCGGCTGGATCTGCCCGACAAGGTATGCAATTCTAGATCTGTTTCCGCTTTAGGATCTAGAAAATCGCATGTTATAATTTTTGTTTAATTGATTAACATCCGAGCGATCTTCATGGATCCAACAATAACGTGCTCCACTATACGCAAGTGGCCTGATTGCCATCGTGCACTTTTGGATTGGAATGATGGCTTTCTCGCCCAGTAACATTCAGACGTTGTTGAAAATAGGATTGATAACTCTACAGCGTTGATAATCTTCAAGAATAAATGTTGTTGCATCTAGAATCGTAGCCGAAACATGTACTTTGGATAGGTATGTTGGTCGGAAAAATATTCTTAGAGTTGCTCATAACCTTACCGATGATCACGCTCAATATATATATATATATATATATATATATATATATATATATATATATATATATATATATATTTTATTTTCCACGATTAATACTACTTTCTCAGCTGCTTTAATTTATTCTATCTATCTCCACTTGACACATCAAGACCATGGTTTGGCGTGCGGCGTGCCAATCTCATTCCCTCCTCGTTATTCAATTTTTTTATGCCGAAATTAAGAAGATGAACAAGAATTGAAGAAGAAATGTAAAATATACGAAAAAGAAATGAAGGTGTGATGAAGAATGGGGTGAAGGGAGGGTATTACAGGGGGATAAAAATCGGCCAAAAATATCGAGTGGATCCACGACATCACGTGGCAGCCAAGCAGGGACCGCCATATGGCAAAATCGTATTAAACAAAAAAAATAAAAAAATTGGGGGTGATCCGTGCCAAAATGTGCCGGCCAATCAGGTGCTGCAACGTGGCACAGTCGAAAACACACACACACACACACACACACACACACACACACACACACACACACAAATCTGCATCAAAAAAGTTAGGCGAATCACGAGCCGCCACGTGGCAATTGATCGTCACGTGGAGCCGTTCTTTTAGGAGAACGGGCTTGAGATCAGTGTGCGCCGAAGCGTGCTCTACAACGACAATCGTAGAGCTCCCGCTAGCGTTGTAGTGCCACGACAGAAGTCACGCGGCTAGGGGCGGAGGGAGGGGGGGTGGCAGTGGGGTCACGTGACCCCACTAGGATTTTTAAAAAAATTATCTATGTACTAGTAGTATATGTAATAGAGATATTATAATAAAATACCCAATATGGTATAACAAAATCAAATTAAGGACATACATTTAAAAAAAACAAAAAATACCCATTTTGGACGTGCAATTACACAAATGCCCCTAATGTATTTTGGTAACTGAATTTTGGCATAACAGATTTTTTCTCACAGCTCGTTTATTTCTCTCTCTTCCAAATTGGTATCAGAAATCGAATCTCTCCCCGATTCTACATCCTCGGCGATTCTCTCTCGCGATTTTCTTCTCTTCGACTATTATCTCTTCTCGATTCTGTACAGACGATGGCGGCGCCGGCGTGAGAGCTCTGTTTTTTTATTTTTGGCCGTTGGCTTTTTGTGTTGTCGTCGGTGTTTTGTTTTGGCTTGAGATCTCAGATTTTTGTGTTGTTTTTGGCGATTCATCGGCGGCGATTCATCGGCGACTGAGTTTTCGGCGTCCAAGGTATCTCTGATTCGATTTTGTAGTTTATTTTGTGTTTGTTTCTGCGTTTTTTTCATGTTGTCACCAGCGTTTAGCTCGGAATTTTGATGTTTTGGTTGTCGGCGTTGTATATGTTGTTGTTGGTGGTGTTTGTTGTTTTAATTTGGTTTTGTTGTTGTTTTTAGGTTAACTAGCGGACAACACGTGCGATGCACGTGGTCACTAAGCATTTTACTTATTTCGTTAAAAAATTAGTTTATAATATTTTATGTTTATAATATAAAGTAATAACGATTAATTAAATCTTAAAAATAAAGCCTTCAAATAGAAAAGACGAATAATTAGTAAACGATAAAAACAAAATAATTAAACTAAAAAAAAGTGAAGTATCACTAAAAAGGAAGTAATTAATCTAAACTAAACTAATTATAATAGTTATATACAACACCAACATTTGGTATAGTTTATCCTTGAGCTTTATTTATAGTCATTGCAAAACAAAGTCTTATTGGGAACTGCTTTCTTCTGAACTTAAAAGAATAAACTTCACTTTTAGCTGGCGAAAGAGGTATTCTTGATATGAGAACATATTTTCCCACATGCTGCCCAAACATGATCTCTGCATTAATTATGTTATGCTTGAACTCCATGCACACCATTCTTGTTCCACTGCACAGACCATTTGATGGATCGAGATTTCTCAGAAGTAGGATATGACAATTTATTTTGAGAACCAACTTATGTGGGGATAAGCCATTTGGAGTCAAAGTGTTTAAAAAATTTATCTCATAGTGTTTGTTTGTCTCATCAATAGCTTCATCAAAACTATTAAACACTTTTTCATCTCCGAGGAACATGGAAATTAACTCTTCATTTAGCTTATCCACATGCTCATTTTTGGTCGTTAATATTGCACGATTGGTCATATATTCTGCAGAATGTGCATTCTTCTTTAAATCCGGAAAAATGGCTTGAATGAGTCTCTTTGTGGAATTCTCCTCATTATCATACTCAATAAGCATCTCGTATGGAATTCTAATGTTTCCATCAACCTCAGTTGGTTCTTCACCAGTTCCAACTCTAAGTAAGAATTGACTGAACTCCATATCATTTCTCCTTCTCATATTTTTCGACAGCTTGATTTTTTTTCATTTTGCGCCATATATAAGACTTGACCAGACTTGCTGATATAGTTTGGTAGACTGTAGCTTTAGACGCAACCGGTAGCACTTGCCTAAAATCACCTCCGAAAACTATTACTTTCCCGGTAAAATCCTTTGCATTTCCCATTACATCCTTTAGTAATCTATCCACATTTTCAATTGCCCACTTTTTAGCCATAGGTGCTTCATCCCATAAAATCAATTGCGCTCTACGCAATAGTTCTGCAGCTGCACTTTGTTTAGAAACTGAACACTCACTTGATTCATCAGCATTTATTGGTATCTTGAAACGTGAATGTGCTGTTCTTCCGCTAGGCATTATTCCAGCAGCAACTCCAGATGTTACAGTTGCAAGTGCAATCAATTTTTCAATCTGACATTAGCTAATAATGCACGGTATAGGAAGGTTTTTTCGATGCCGCCTGGTCCGTCTATAAAAAAAATTCCACCTTCTCCTTTTTTCTATGCAATCCAAAATCATTGAAAATGCGACTTGTTGTTCGGAGTTCAACTTTGACTCCGCTTGCTGATCTTCTTCAGGTATCTCTATTGACATTTCGTCTTGTATTTCTCTACAGTTCTCAATGTTCACACTACCAATGAATACTTGGAAGATCATAAGCTCGTATATCCTTCCCCATGCTTTCTAAGTAAGTGCTCAAACTTTTCAAAGTCTTGGAAACTTGTAGATCTAGTGAAGTATTTACTTCCTTCCTGAAATCTTCCGATAATGCATCATAGTACGTATCCCATAGAATTCTAACATCTGATGGTGCATAATGTACTAATATTATTGCGAATAATCTTCGTAATTCTTTTGTCATTTGAAACGTTATCGCTTCATTCAGGCATTCAATGATACTTTGATCTGCTTCTAACAATCCTCGTTTTTGTTGTTGCTTCTTTGAAACTCAAATATTCTGTACCATTGACTGTTTTCAAGTATCTGAAAGACGTTGGTCCTCTGACATGATTCAAGAGTAATCTTTCATAATATTTTTCTCCTTTAATACGTCCAATAACATTGCCCTTTTTCCTTTTTTGGTCCAACATTTGCCCCTTTTGTCCCAAACATAGTACTTAGGAAATTCTTTGTAAAGGTATTTTCTTGCTTTTTCACTTGTAGCACAGGTAGGAAAAAACTCAGTCAACATTGTATTTGAAACGTGACCTGAATTTAAAAGACTATTCAGATTTTGACTTTCATGGTATGCTACGAACTGATTGTCAGGAAGATTAAGTTGTAAGTTGATAACGGCCGGGTATATATCATTCATCTCAAATTCGAATATTCTCCATAATGCTTCGTGAGAAGATACCCAGTGTGCATGTTGAAACTGCTTTATCTCATCAACTTGATTGTTATCATCATTCTGGGTCATATTAATTGTCACTCTATCATGTCCCTCGTATATATACTTATACAAATATTTTACTGTCGTGATGCCAGAACAAACTTCTACATTAATATGACAATTATATCTAGATAGTAGATAAGCATTGTATGGAACGACCCACCGATTGTTGAGCTCTGCATTACGGACAAAAACGATCGATTCGTTATTTCTTCTTCGATAAATCGGATATCCATCTTTACCTTGAATAGTGCTTTCATAATACGGTCGTGGATAATGACATTTTCATTTTCCTTTCACCATACATGAGTTTTTTGGATTCTTTTCCCCACATGGTCCATGCATCATATGCTTCTTCACCAATTCATATAACTCGCGATTTTCATCTGGATCTGAAATTTCGGCACTAACATGCTTATCAATTTCATCTGATGTATTTATCTTATAATCCGACTTGAAAATGATTAGCATGTGGGAGTGTGGTAAACCTCTTTTTTGAAATTCAATCATGTGCACATGTGAAGCAACATTTCCAAATATCTTCTGCTTGAATAACTGATCATTCAAGTCTTGCAATTTTGCCCTAAAAACTCTTGAAGTCAAATCAAGACGATCTTGAGATGTTTGACCAGGATATAATTTTTCTTGTATTTCGCCTCACTCTGGATTGCAGGTCACAGTAATAAATAAATCCGGCTTTCCAAATTTGTGTACTAATGTCAATGCATCAAGATACCTACGCCTCATATCTCTTGGACCCCCTATAAATGTAGCAGGTAGAACAATTCGTTTGCCAACTTTAAGTTCCTCTCACTTCTCCTCTAAAGACACTGTCCATAATTTCGTGGTAATATTCGGCTCTCATAGTTGATTGATTCTTCGAATAAAATCCAATCTTGTAGTCTCTAATTTAATATACATGTCGACTGCGTATTGCTGAAATAATCTGCCAGCGAAAAAAAGAATAGATTGTCTTGGATTTCTGATTTGTAACTTATAACAGGTATATTCTCAACATTAGACACATTTATAACGCTGCCCCCCCCCCCCCCCCCCCCCTGTAACTGTTTCATACTCCCTCCGTCCCTTTCAAGTTGAGTCATTTCTTTTAGCAGTTTTTCGGCACGCTTTTCCACGCTCTTAGATCACGAATTTTAAGATGTATTTTTTTTAAAATAATTCTTATACGGGATACTACAATACTTGTAGTATCCCGTAAAAGAAAATTTTCTTTAAAAATCCATTTTAAAATTCATCATCTAGAAGCGCGGAAAAGCGTGCCGAAAAACTGCAAAAAGAAATGACTCAACTTGAAAGGGACAGAGGGAGTATAATATTTGAACATACAAAATGGTTATTAATACGTATATATTGTTGAAACATAAATTCATATTATTATGTTCAAAATGTTAAAAGAATACCTTGTTCTCCAGAGATAATATTTTCTTCGGTTATAATCGTGGCCCTTGTCGATGTATTATTCAGAGTTCTAACACGAGCTGAGAAATGTTTCATAAATATAAAAATTAAAAAATATAAAATAAAATATTCAAATAAATAATTTTGAATTGTAAATAAATAATTTATAGTCGTAGTAATTAACAAATAGATAGAGAGGGAATTTAAGGGAAAACACCTTGTGTTGCAGCCGTATTCCTCTTAATATTTAGATGCCAACCAGTTTCACCTTTCGGAAAAAGAATTGGATACTGCAACGGGTCATAACGTCCATAATAATGTTTTATTCTATGCCTCTCCCCGGAATGCGTATGAACTACAATATCTCTCTCATATGAGGTATTATCATTATCTCTTTCTCCCCATATTGCTGCAACTTGATCTGCAGTAGGCGAATTGTACACCCGTTGATCCAAATTTACATCTTTAGATATATGAAGTTCTACAGTATCCATGGAAGGCCAGTTCTTCAATCTTCGAAAATTTTGGCATATGAATTGGTCTCCATTTTTTTTTTATCAACTTCTTCACCTTCACATCTGATATATTTGAATTCTGTAGCCTGTTCATTCTATTTTCGACCTCGTTCACTGTCTCAAAAAAGTACAACTGAAAAAAATCTTGGATTAGAACAATTTGGAATTAACCCTGGAAGATCATGATAAACCATCCCTTGTGCTCGAAATGTATAGACTCCCCATCTTGCAGATGCAAGTTCCTTATCCAATTTTACAACATACGATGTAAACGAAAATATAGAATTGTACGAACGAATATTTTTCCTAAAATTAGTTGCCTCTTCTGATTCTAAAGTGAACAATCTGTACAATTCATTGGGGACTTCAGCTGATGCAAGTACTATTTTTCCATTATCACAACAAAATGTTGGAGGTTCATACTCTAATCTGACAGCACCGCAATGAACACAGTCAGAGATTTTTTTTTTTTAATACATGAGCTGTTGTACTTATTAGAAACAATATGAATTAAAGTGTGTCAGTCCATAATTGTGCTTGTGTACATAACATGATCAAAAGAAAATAATTATCATTCAAGTCTCGTGAATTAACATTTAAACTTCGTTTCTTTATTTCGGAATATTATATTAAAAGATTCAAATATGTTTACAATATTGTGGTAAATATTAGTTTTAAAATAAATTTAATTACTGAATTATAAAATATACCTGAAGAGGAACTTGACATCCTACTGAATCTTGATTGGAACTAAAATTAAACTGTAAAGAAGATGTGATGTGTAAACAACAATAAATATTTCTCAGCCATTAACCATGAAAAGTTACAGAAAGAATAAATCTCTCACGAACAAAAAAGTAGATAAAAAAAATCCACTGGATCTAAAAGCATAAATGCAAGAATTCAAAGCAAAAACAAAGTAACCTTAAGCAATTGCTAAAAACAGCAATAATTCTTCCAAAATATGATGTTCCGCCATTGAAAACAGCTATTTAAATCTCTATATATTTAAATCGCATATTTTTACAATTTCTATCCTATTAATATAAATAATAAAATAATCAAAAGAAAAAGGGGAAAGAGTTTGACGAATTAGTTTTTTTTTTTTTTAGTTTATCATAATATAAAATCTCAACCAAAAAAAAAAAAAAAAAAAAACTAAAAGTATAATCATAATAGTATAAACATGAAGAATAATCATAGATTTCTCTTATGAAATATTACTATAAGTAGATGAGAATATAAATATCTTCTATCTTCTCTTACGAAATATTACTCTAATTTGTGTAGGTAAGTTTTTTTTTTTTAATTAGTGTGGAAGAAGTACATATTTATAGAATAGTTGATTGTAGAAATTAATTAGGAGAATAATTTTAAAAAAGAATAATAATTGCTTTTAGATATTAATTAGGATAATTTTTATGTTTTAATTTCCTTGAAAGAGTCGAAATCCAAGACATATCACTATTATGTTATGCTTTAATTTTTAATCATGAATAAATATTATTATATTATATGCTTTAATCATTATTAACTATTATTATATAATAATAACAATACTATTATAATATAGTAATACAATCCAAAAAATTTCGAAAATCATGAATAACTATTATTATACTCCCTCCGGCTCAAGATTCGTGACACGTTTCTTTTCAGCATTTGTGGCAAGCGTTTTCGAGCGTCTTAATGATGAGTTTCAAAATATCTTTCCAAGGAATTTTTTCTTTTACGGGATACTTTGATACTTGTAGTATCCCGTAAAAGAAAATTTTACATAAAAAGATATTTTGAAACTTATCATCAAGACGCTCGAAAACGCTTGCCACAAATGCTGAAAACAAACGTGTCACGAATCTTGAGCCGGATGGAGTATATAATAACAATACTATTATTAATAATATTAGTTTAAAATAAAAGGAGGGGAGGGGTATACTTGGCATTACATATTTTGTAAGAATGCACACTTTTATAATAGTAATAGATATATTATACTCCCTCCGTCCACCTATTTCTGACACGTTTGCTTTTTGCACGAGATTTAAGACGGAAGTGATTAGTGTGTAAAGTGTATTGTGTTTATGGATGTAGTGTATAAAGTGTATTTTGTAGGGAATAAACATATTTTAGAAACAGAGCATCATATATGCATAAAAACATGTTCTTGTCTGATCTTAAATGAAAGATCGTATAAAGACCTTTAATTTGATATAAAAATCATAAAAATCCGATAACAAACGAGCAAGTTATAATAATTTAAACTTTCGAAATTTAAATTATATTGAACTACGTGCAGAAAAATGAGTGGATGAGATTTAAGTATGAAATGTTAAGTGTAATGAGGGATTTACTAATTGTACTACTTAGTGGCTAATTGTTTCCAAAAAAGGAAACGTGTCAGAAATAGGGGGATGGCCCAAAAAGGAAACCGTGTCAGAAATAGGTGGACGGAGGGAGTAGTATTTTGGACAATTAATTCTTTGAATGGTTGTATATCAGAACTATTATTTTAAAGTGGTTTTAGTATTTTTCGACAATTAATTTGCAATGATCGACTTATACAACTTCCAAATACTTAAAGCAATTCTGTCTTTCTATCTCATGATCAGGTTCTTCGTATTTGTATGGCTTCATCGACCAAGTATCGAACGAGTGGGAATTACACGTGATGAAGCTGAGGTGTGTATCTTGTCCCAGTTCCGGGGAGAACTTGCAAGAGTTTAGAGCATCTGTTTCTGAAAAACAGTCGTTGGAACCAGGGGCGGAGCCAGAATAATTTTGGTGGGGCCCGATTTTACACAAAATTTAACAAGCCCTCCTTTGTCTTGATTGCTTCCAATCTCAATAGTTGTGTGATTATGAACGCGTTGTTTAAAGATCTTCCTATGCATCCTTAAATTCTGAAATTGCACACTGAGTTTGGCTTCAAGCTTCACTTACATTTGCTCAAACCCCCCGTCAACTCCGACTTATCTAAACTTGTTGCTGAGTTCTGACCCAATTTACTAGTCTCATTTTTCTTATTCAGCTGTCCTATTAATCTCATTAGCAAGAGGAAGCCCCAAACAACAAAAAATTAAGTTGTTTTTACTTGAAATATATATGTATAGTTTAATCTTGTAATTTATCTTCATAATTATAGCTAGCTAGTAATTTATGACAATCAAACGTACCCATATTGTGTTTCAACGAAGAAGTAGCCTCGATTTATCCTTTTCTACTTTACATTCCATGAATTTATCAAACTCAAGAAACAAAAAAATCACAAGAAAAAGCTAACAATTCAAATTTCCAAGGTAATATTAACAGAAAGACGCCATCCCTCAAGAATCTTCATCAACGTTGTCCTCTTCTTCTTCGTTGTCGTCATCGTCCTCGCACGAATCATCATCATCATCAGACTTATAATCATTAGACCTCTCCCTCCGTCTCTTTTTTATTTGCTTGTCCTCTTCTTCTTCTTCGTTGTCGTCGTCTTCCTCTTCATCCTCGCACGAATCGTCATCATCATCAGACTTATAATCATTAGACCTCTCCCTCCGTCTCTTTTTCATTTGCTTTTCCTCTTCGTGGGTATAAGATCTGATAATAACACAACAAATTAAGTAACTAACATTCATTAAATTGAAAGAGTGAAAGTAAACAAGACAAAGGCCAAACAAAGTGTTTCAATAAACATTTTCAACTCATACCTCTGCATCGGCATTGCATCCGGTAGCGCAACTGGCCCTCGACATAACGAGTAACCTCCATTCGGTGACAGAAGATATCGAGTTCCTTCCACTCCTGGGTGATCCGATCATAAACTACTAGCTGATAGAGGTTGTTACTACCTTTTCTTTCTAGGAACAAGAATCGGCCATCTATCAACCCCAACGGCATTCTCCCAACATTGGAAAGAACCACATCAAATACTTTAGTCCACGAACATTCTTCCCGTACACAAATTAAACTCAAAAAATCCAGAAACATTACATATAGTTGGAGATAACACGGGATGGACTGTTCCCGCAAATACTTTTGTCTACTCCGATTGGGCTTCCAGCAAAACATTCATGGTTGGCGAAACTCTAATTCTTGCTTTATTCAAGAGATGAATACTAAAGGCGCGACCTCGTTATATAGGACCTTTGAGATCCTAGATAAAATAAGCTCAATAGCTTGTAGATTAACACTACCCCCAAGCATTGTAGACACGCACAACGTGTTTCACGCCTCTCGGATATGAAAATACGTGTCCGATCAAAGCATGTAAACAAATATGATGACGTTGCCTTAGCTCACGATTTAGGTTATGATGAGAAACCAATCCGAATAATGTATTGATAAGTTAAACTTTTAAGGTGAAAGCATATTGCAATAGTAAAGGCTTTAGAGAATCACCATAGATTTGAAAAAGTTCCGTGAGAGTTAGAGGGTAAGATGAAAGCTCATTAATATACCCAATAAATTTGATTAGATACCCAAATTTTGAGGATGAAATTTTTATAAGGAGGGAGGGATGTAATGCCCTGTCTTTTTACCATATAGTTTTACGGGAAAAAAAAAATAGAATTTTTACTTAAGATGATTCGGGTCCGAAGAATATAAAATTCCTTAATTTTAAATTCGGGTAAATTCCATAATACTACCCTGTGTTTTAGGTAAAAAACATCAAACTCCCCTGTGTTTTTTATTTTGCATAAAACACCCACGTGTTTTAAAAAACCCTGCACGATTAACCCAAACGGTGAGCACCTATCGCCGTTTGCTCACTTTAGCATTATTTTGTTCGATTTTTTCGATTGTTTTATACTCTAGTATTTTAGAAATTAACATTGAAATCATAAAACCTACGAAATATATAATAATCGACATTCGATTTGTTATTTTTCCATCAAACTTAAAAAATGAATAATATGATAAATCGAATGTCGATTATTATGTATTTAGTAGATTTTAAGATTTCAATGTTAATTTCTAAAATACTAGAGTATAAAACAATCGAAAAAATCGAACAAAATAATGCTAAAGTGGGCAAACGGCGATAGGTGCTCACCGTTTGGGTTAATCGTGCAGGGTTTTTTAAAATACATGGGTGTTTTATGCAAAATTAAAAACACAGGGGAGTTTTGTGTTTTTTACCTAAAACACAGGGTAGTTTGGTGCAATTTACCCTTTTAAATTCCAATAAGTTTCAAGTATACTATCTTGATAATGTGATTTCTTTTATTATATTATTTAGCACAATTAATTAATTAATGTAAAGTGTGCTCAAGTAATTTAAATTTTACTAAGTAACATATATTAACCATGAAAATAGTTTAATGCTCTTCTTACCTAAGTTCGTATCCATAATATGTGGCCAAGTTACTGTGCATGGATTATTTTACTCATGAATACTAATGCAATATATAACTATATATGCATATGTATGGGTAATACATATGTTAATATATATATACGTGTCTCTTTGGTAATCCATATATTACTCCATAAATTAGTCTCCTTTTTCGACTACAGCTAATGCACACTAGTAGTAGTTCCATCTTTTTACCACAACTAGAAATAAAAAACATGCGTTGCACGTATAATCTCTATTTTTTGTTTGAGTGAGTTCATATTTTCAATTAATCTATATTGATAGATGGTTGATATCTGATATAATGTTTTATCTATGACTTAATTTTATAGAAGTAAGGTTTCTTAAGTGCAAAAAATCTACCTCAATTTAATTTGTTAATTATTTACGTGATAATTCATATCAAATACTTCATTCTTTCTCCCATAATGAGTTAAGTTCCACTCTAAAGTGTTCCATAATTTATAGTGAATTGATTCCTTAACTGCCAAAAATTAATCAACACATTCTTATACATATATTGAATATAATTTGAATTTTAATATTTTTATTTAACATAATTTGATTGTTTATTCTCCATTTTTCACAATTTTTACATCAAATTAATTTTTTTGATAGATATTTTATTTAAATCATCACTGTATCTTTAAAGTATCATATCTTGCACTTTATTTTTAATTAGACTACCTTAACTCTCTAGTCCAATTATAAATGGGACGACTGATGTACTTATATTGTATAACTATTTAAGGGTTAGAGACTTGAGACCAACTCCACACCTCGTATCCCCAAGAAATCAATATTAAAGGAAAAACATTTTTCATACATGCACTCGGCCATTTTAACGCACATATTCACTATTTCTTAAATTTGGTGTCAAAAGGGAAACATCTTCTCTTGCAAGGGAGGGAGGGAATATAATTAACATTTTGAAGCCATTGCATTTGAAAAAAAAAAAAAATTGAAAAAGGACAAATGTATATATAGGATAAAATAAATATGGCAATCAATCAATCTCCTTAGTTATTCTAGAAACTCAATTTAATTGGGAAGCCATAAATAAATTGCAAAAGAAAATATTAAGAATATACATCTGTTCATAAAAATACATAATATTCTTTTTTTTTTTTTCTAAGAGATTATATAAAAATACAAATAACTTTTTTTAGCTATATAGCAATATTATTATGTACTTCCTCCGTACTATCCGACTTGGCCACGTTTCTAAATTGGGGTGTCTCGGCTGACTTGGTCAGTTTTTTTTTTGGACACAACATAGCTCACTTAGCTCATACTACTACTTAACAACCTAATTCTAGTTCTCCTTTATTGGGAACAACTAATTCAAGATAATTAGTTAAATGTGTAGCACCGCAAAGCTTCCTAATTCGCCCCTCCTTAAAAAATGTGCTGAAACGAATGTGGTCAAGTTGGGTGGGACGGAGGGAGTATATTCTAATACCCAGTGGCGGAGCCAGGACTTTCAATTCGGGGGTGCGAAAAAATTCAATTATGAAATAAGAAAATAAAGTCATTTATATTAAAATACCATAATGTCTAATACATTATCTAATCTAACTTTCGACGAGTAGTCTTTATTTCTTGAAAACAACTGATAATCTCGTCTTCGAAAACTTGAAGAAATACGTCCTTTTCAATGTAAGTGACCAAACAATCATTCAAAAATTGATCTCCCAAGCTATTTCTCAACTTATTCTTGATATAAGTCATTCCGAAAAATAATCTTTCTACACTGATATAAGTCATTCCGGAAAATATTTTTTCTACACTTGTAGTAGTAATCGGAAGAATCAGCACCAACTTGATAAGATTGGCTTGCTTAACCGCTTTCCTCTTCATTTCCTATATTTAACATATAAATATTGAAATTAAAACTCTCCTAATATTGTCATCAATTCATTAGTTTAATCTTACAAACACTAATTCGTCATTTAAGTATCCAAATTTCAAACAATTAAAGTTCGTAATTAGAATTTAGATATTTAGGGCTTTACCTTGAATTGAGTTAATTTACTTGAAGAGTTGAAGTGAAGAGTCAAATTGAGAGCTGAAATATACATATATATTATTTTTTTTATAATATTTTTAGGGGTGCAAAATATATATATATATATATATATATATATATATATTAAAAAAATAAAAAAAATTGGGGGTGCAACTGCACCCCCTTGCTCCATGGAGGATCCGCCCCTGCTAATACCAGTACAAAGTTATAATTGTTTAGCTTAGCACTAAATATCATTTCAATAACTAATAATCTATATATAATCTTACAACTAAATTCTATTTGGTGCACAATTTCAACTTTAAAAATCACAGTATATGATTGTATACTGATCGTTGTGGTCATTTATTAACCTTAAAAACTATTCCATAAAACTTAATCTAAGAGATACTCATTTGTCCCACTGATAAAATGACTTTTTCTTTTTCGAGATGCCCCACTAATATAGGGACCTTCATCAAAATAGAAATTTATAACCCAATAAAATTCAAACATATCACTTTAACCTACTACCTTTTACTTTAATACATTAACATCTTATTCCCGTGTCGGAAAAAATGTCCATTTTCCAGTGAGACGTATGGAGTATCTTATAATAGCAAAAAAACACAAACTATAAATTTTCCTCTGCAAGATGGAAAGTAAAAATGTTCTCCAACCTTATATAAGCACAATGTTCTAATTTGAATTTAATTTCTAACTTATACGTGTATCTGAGTACTCCAACACGATTATGATAGTGTTATGTTAAATTTATTTTTAAAACAAATTCTAACTTATAAAGTTAACTATCATATCATTTCTAATTATAATATATAATAAAAATATTTTGAATTTACCTTTTTTTTTTTCTTTCAATTTTAACAACTTAAGTAATATTAATTGTTTAATGTTAAATTTATATTTTTTGTAATCAAATATGGTAATAATTTAATGATATATGCGATACCAACTTTGTTACCATGTCCATTATTATTCTTTATTATTCTTGAATTTATTTTTAGTTTTTATTTTCCTTTTTTGTGAATAAATACTAAATATCCACCATATTTCGATAATGCCCTTACATATAATATACCACTCCGGTCCAGGCTTTTTGACTCATTTGTTTTTTTGACTTTTCGGCACGCATTTCCACCGAGCCGTAGTACGGGTTTTACGATATAATTTTGAAATATTATTTCTTTTACGGGATACTACGAAATGCGTGCCGAAAAGTCAAAAAACAAATGAGTCAAAAAGCCTGGACCGGAGTGGTATTACTAAGGATATAATTGGCAATCTATATTTTGTAAAACAAGGCTCTTTTTATATAAGTATAGATAGATTAATACTTGGCCTACAATAAGAACATGTCGCCCATTTACAATTGCCATTGTCGAACCAACTAAGTCCTCTTCTTCCTAGTTTCATTTGTTTCAAAATATCACCAACTCATGATAGAGCCTTAGAGAAAGAGAGAAAATATGTAAACGAAGGAAAATGAAGAAGAAATAGAAGTAAAGAGAGATAGAGGGCTGTTGGAGAGGAAGAGACATGTGAGCATTTTAGAGAGAGTTTGAGAAGAATGTAGATACGAAGTGGAGGGACAGAGGGACTTGGCAACTGCAATTATTAGGAGGAAGGAGAGAGTGCCGAGAGCCTGAGCACGATATCAATATAACAGTCGACGAATAAAAATTGGAGGAAAGGAAGGGTAGAGAGCCTAGAAGTTAGAGAGAGAGCGAGTTGACGTAAGCTAGCGAATACGACCGAAGAAGAAGAACTTTGATAAGGTCTTCTCTACACTTTTTCTTCTCTATTATAGGGTTGTCACTTGACTTTAATCATTAGAAGCAGTCTTCCTTTCCATTGTGTTTTGTATGAGTTTAGGCATGCATGTATAGGTATATATATGTATGGATTCTTTTATTTATGCTTTTTTCTGATCCTTGGGTTGTTTTAAAAGGTATACATATACATATTGATAGGAAATGACCCATCTCCCTAGGCTCAGAAGCCCAGCATGTCAAGATCGGCACAAGCCCAACAAGCCCAGATCGGCGCAGGCCCAGCAGGCCCACCGGGCCCAGATCGGCACAAGCCCAACCGGCCCAGTCCACACTAAATGCAGCCCAGGGAGTTGAGCCCTAAAAACCTAGAACGTGGGTTGATGGAGGAGAAACCGAAACAGGACAACCACCCATGACTCCACGTCCTCCACTCCACAACCGGCGTCGATGGTGACTATAAATAGGAGAAATACTTGTATTGTACACACTTACGCTATTCTGAATAACATACATACTCTCTTTTTCTCCGTGGACGTAGATCACCTTGATCGAACCACGTAAATTCTCCTGTGTCTTTCTATTTTTCGCACATAAATCACACACATATTTGGGCCGCAAATCGAGGGTTCATCACTGGAGCCGTCCGTGGGAACGAAATTTTGTGTTTGAAGTCTTGATTTTTGCTGCTCATAATCATCAGCCATGCCGCACGGGAACCAGTTGCTGCTAGGAACCCCCCGCCGTCGAAGGAGCAGCCGCCGACAGCCAGAGGAACCAGCTTCGGCGGTGGGTGCGGAACAACCCAATGACGTTCCTGTTAACGATCGAACCGGGACTGGAGAGATCCCGGAGGTCCCAAATTCCGGCGAACAGAGCGCCGCGGGAAACACAGTGGTACCACCATCCTCACAGGCACAACCGGTCCAGTCACACCGAGCTCCCGTGAGCTCGCGTCTAGGACCACAGTCCCACTCGACACCAGAGGGCCATGTGGAGGATCTCACAGCAAACAGGGAACGCGAACTGTTCGGTCCGGAAGCAGTTTTGCGTTTGTCCCCGACCATCCGACCGAGCTTAGCTGCTCGCCTCTCTCCGGTCATTCAGCCGAACTCGGCAGCTCCGCCACCTCCTCCATCCCTAGGAATCGAGGAGCTGCTGAGAAATTATCTCAACACGGCACCGGGACGCGAGTTCCTCAGTCAGTACACCGGCACACAGGGAGTCCCTCACTTCGGACAGGGGGCTTCCCATCTGAGACCCGGAGGACAAGACTTGCGCCATTATCTCCAGCAAGTTCGAGGGCAGACCCAGATATATCCCCAGCCGAACTCCCACGTGGTCCAGCCGAACTACGCAACTGCACCGCCCCATGGTGCACCCCCACAAGGACACCTGGTTGGGGGAGCACAAATCTTCGACGCGTTCGGCAGGATCATCAGTCCGCTATCTGAAGAAATTCTCAACACACCCATGCCCTTTGGGTACACGGTGCCAAAGATCAAACCATACAATGGAGTGGGAAATCCAAGCAATTTCCTTAGCCAATTCAAATACAGCATGCTGAACCAGAATCTAGAAAGTGTTCACATGTGTAAACTATTCCCCGAACTGCTGATTGATAATGCGCGAGAGTGGTTCGACAGTCTGCCACCCGGGTCAATCAGATCGTATGCCGATCTGATGAATGTGTTCGCTAGAAGCTTCTCCCAGCGTGCCAAAGTAAGACACACCCCGGCGCATCTGCTAACTGTGAAGCAAAGCCGAGGTGAAGCGCTACAAGATTTCATGACCCGGTTCGACAGGGAGTGCTTACAGACTCGCTGTACCAACGATCTTCTCATCATCTCGGCGTTCCAAAACGCCATCGGTTCGGACCAACTCTACAGGGAGATTTTGGCGAAGGAACCAAAGATTACTACCGAGCTATGGGCTATAGCGGACAAGTTCGCCAAGATAGATGAGGCGACCAGGCGTCGAAGGGAGGTGGACCGAGGTGAGACCTCAAAAAAGAAAGAAGACGCACCTCGGAAAGGTGTGATGGAGCGAATTCAGCGAGGTCCGATGGAGTCTCGTCTCGGACCTCGGTAGAATCCAGCACAGCCTCGAGGTCCACCCGTGTCTCGCAGCGGTCCACTCCGCAGTTCACTCCGTTGAACAAACCGAGGACTGAAATCCTCGAGTTACATGCTAATCTGTTCGAGAAACCTAGGCCGATGCGAGAAGATGGCAAGCCGAGGTCAAAGAACAAATATTGCCAATTCCACGGAGACTACGGGCACGAGACGGAGAACTGTAGGAATCTAGCTCAGGACATCGAGAGCTTAGTCCGCAATGGCCAACTCAAAAAATATCAAGACCGAAGTGCGGGGGTCAATCAGGTAGATGCCCCCCGAAATCAAAAGAAGAAAAGGCAGTATAAAGGAGGAAGTTGCAGTTCGGAAGCCGAGAAGAAGGCTAAGCACAGTGAGGACGATGCCGATGAGGACGGAGATTATCAATACGACGGGATCGTTGCGACGATCTCCGCACTCGCCAAGGGGCAGACGAAGTCATCCCTCAAGAATGGAGCGCGGAATCTCCCGAATAGAGAGCCAGCCAGTAAGAGGTTCAAGAAAGAAGAGGCCGTAACCTTCTCTGCAGAGGACCCAGTGCCTCCCATGGTGCCGCACTCCGATTCCATTGTCGTAGAGGCCGTGGTCGCCAACAAACTTATCAAGAGGATACACATAGACACCGGGGCATCGGTGAATATCGTGTTCAAACACTGCTTCGACAATATGGAGTTGGATAAGTTGAAGATCACGCCGACCACACGGCCCTTGCGAAGCTTTGCCCAAGAAGAAACCCATCCACTGGGAACAATCGAGCTCCCGGTCACCATTGAGAAAGGGCCACGGAGCTCCACCGACGTGACTGAGTTCATCGTGGTGGAGGCCAAGTCCCCCTACAACATTATTTTGGGAAGGACTTGGATGAATGCGGTGAGAGCGATCTGCTCTACCTATCACTTGGCCATCAAAATCCCGACCAAAGGGGGGGTAGCAGTAATCCGAGGCGACCAGAAAGTAGCAAGGGAGTGCTTGCATGTGGCACTCAAAGGGCAAGGGGCACCACCCCAATTGCCCCAAGCATAGCAATTACCAAACTCCGAGGAGCCGAAGAGGACGTCGCCTGCCGAAGAGAGAGAAGTGGTACGAAGACGACCCCGAAAAGTTCGTCAAAGTGGGACTCACCGAACACCCACGTCTTCGTGAGCAGGTTATTCGGCTTCTAAGGGAGTACAGAGCCGTCTTCGCATGGTCCCCATTGGACATGACAGGAGTATCACCCCAGCTAATCACACATCGACTTAAGATCGATCCCCAGGTCAGACCGATAAAACAGAAACATCGCTCTTTCGCCGCTGAGCGAAATCAAGTCATAAAGACCGAGGTTACTCAATTGCTTGATGCTGGGATCCTGTTCGAAGTTACCTACCCGACTTGGATAGCAAATCCGGTGATGGTCAGGAAAGCTGGGGGAGGATGGCGCATGTGCATTGATTACACCGATCTCAACAAGCACTGCCCCAAGGATTGCTACCCTCTTCCCGACATCGATAAAAAGGTAGACTCCCTGGTCGGTCACAGGATTTTTAGCTTCCTTGATTTGTACAAGGGATACCACCAAGTCCTAATGGATGCCGAGGACGCAGAAAAGACAGCATTCATTACGGACTTCGGCATCTTTTCTTACCGCAAAATGCCATTCGGACTGAAGAATGCAGGAGCCACCTACCAAAGAATGGTAGACAAAATATTTAAAGACCACATTGGGAAAGAAGTAGAGGTCTATGTCGATGACATAGTAGTGAAAAGCAAGGAGGAGAGTACCAGTGTCGCCGATCTCCGAACTGTGCTCTCCCTCCTTCGCGAGGTCAACCTAAAACTTAACCCCCAAAAATGCACCTTCGCTGTGACCTCGGGGAAGTTTTTAGGCTGCTGGATCTCCCAAGAGGGACTAAGGGAAAATCCATCAAAAGTTAAAGTTGTGCTAGAGATGATGGACCCGAGATCGATCAACGATGTGCATAGGCTTACTGGCTGCCTCGCCGCACTGAGTAGATTTCTTTCCAAAGCCGCAGAGAAGCAGTTGCCCTTTTTCAAAATCTTGAAGAAGGCGCCCGAGTTTAATTGGGGCTCGGAGCACCATCTCGCACTTAACCTGTTGAAGGACTATCTCAGCAACTTGCCAACACTGTCAGTACCAAAAGAAGAAGAGGTACTGTTCCTGTATCTAGCGACCTCGGAAGAGGCCATCAGCGCGGTTCTCGTAAGAGAAGAAGCAGGGCGCCAGTTGCCCATATACTTCATAAACCGGTCACTCAAGGGACCCGAGGTGCGGTATCAACCATTAGAAAAGCTCGCTTTGGCGCTGGTCAACGCTGCTCGGCGTTTACGTCCGTACTTTCACGCGCATTCTATACAGATCCGAACAGACTCACCACTTCGGCAGGTACTGACGAAGCCCCAAGCATCAGGTCGAATAGCGAAGTGGGCCATAGAATTGGGAGAGCATGATATTACTTATGCTCATCGCCAGGCCATCAAAGGGCAAGCCTTAGCAGACTTCTTGGTTGAGACCTCAATAGCCGAAGTCCCGACCTCGGCACCAGAGCCAGTTCGCGCACCTACAGCAGAACCACAAGACTGTTGGCATATGTATGTTGATGGGGCTTCTGGAAAGACGGGAAGCGGAGCAGGAGTTCTCCTCATCAGCCCGGAAAAGAAGGAATTCACCTATTCACTTCGATTCCAGTTCGCAACTACCAACAATGAGGTAGAGTACGAAGCGCTGCTGGCCGGACTTCGAATAGCCACAGATCTGAAGGTCACAGCCGTAAAAGTGCACAGTGACTCACAGGTGGTTGTGAATCACATGCTAGGAAAGTACGAAGGGAAGGGAGAGAGGATGAAGAAATATCTAGCTAAAGCACGGGGCATGCAAGAAGCTTTCACATACTTCTAGCTCGAACGCATACCCCGGACTCAGAATTCCCGAGCTGACGAGCTCAGTAAATTGGCAGCAGCACCTGGCAATTCGCCCGTGGAGGATGTCCGGCATAGGAGTATAGACGAGGCCGAGGTCAATGATCTGGACGATGAGCCACAGCCGACGTGGATGACGCCCATTCTAGCCTATTTGGTTAGGGGAGAGTTGCCCGAAGACAAAACGGAGGCCAGAAGGATATTGTCGAAGTCCTTGAGATATGCTGTTCTGGACAATGTCCTTTATAAGAAATCGTACCTCCAACCCTTAATCAAGTGCGTCGGACCGAACTCAGCAGATTATATCATGAGAGAAGTGCACGAGGGGGCCTGTGGAAGCCACATCGGATCTCGGGCTCTCGCAAAGAAGATCATAAGATGGGGATATTTCTGGCCCACAATGTTAAAGACTGCACCGAGCTGGTACAAAGATGTGAAAAGTGCCAATTGCATGCCAACGTGCCAAGCCTGCCCCAGACCGAACTGGCGACTATGCAAAGCCCCTGGCCGTTCGCACAATGGGGAATCGACATTGTAGGCCCATTCGATAAGGCACCCGGCCAATTGCGACATCTAATAGTCGCGATTGATTACTTCACTAAGTGGGTGGAAGCAGAGCCCCTAGCTGCGATCACAAGTAAGAATGCACGTAATTTTGTATGGAAGAACATAGTGTGCCGATTCGGCATACCCCATGAACTAGTATCTGATAACGGGACCCAGTTCACGGACAAAATTTTTAGGGAGTGGTGTGACGAGCTGCGAATTCAGCAGCACTTCACATCGGTAGCCCACCCCCAGGCAAATGGTCAAGCCGAAGTAAAGAATCGGACACTCGTCAAAGGCCTCAAGACTCGGTTGGAGAAAGCCAAAGGGTTATGGGTGGAGAACCTTCCAAATGTTCTATGGTCCTACAGAACAACTCCGCGAACAGCGAATGGCGAAACACCATACAGCCTAGCATACGGAACAGAAGCTGTCATCCCAGTCGAAATCGGGCTGCCCAGTCCGCGCACGACTCATTTCGTCGCCAAGGTGAATGACGAGAACCGACGTGCGGATCTCGATCTATTAGAAGAAAAGCGGGATACAACTTACATCAAGGAAGCCCGGTACAAATAGCTCATAGCCCGATATTATAATCGGCAAGTTCGAGACCGGCAATATTGCGTAGGAGATCTAGTCCTGCGAAACAATGAGGTCAGCAAGGCTTGTAAGCTCGGCAAGCTGGAAGCCACATGGAAAGGCCCATACCGAGTGGACGAGGTCCTTGGTAAAGGTGCCTACAGGCTTTCCACTCTGTCCGGGGAGCCCATACAGAGACCATGGAATGTAATCCATCTGAAGAGGTATTATGCATAGATGTGGAGTATCATGTAGGGTAGAGTTTTGTCTGTCGGTCTTTTGTTCAGTCCGGTTTTGGTTCAGTTCGGTCTTTTGTTCAGTTCGGTCTTGTTCCCAAAATATTTCAAAGTAATGAAAGTTCTTAGTTTCTATTTTATTATGTGTTCATGTCATTTTGCATTACTCCACTTATATGCGTATTACCTTAGCATCATACACTATCCTGACGAGGACAAGTGTTAAAACTAATAAACTAAATCGTACGAACAGGGGACCACTCCTACCGACCTGGTTGGCAGAACAGGAACCCGATTAATACCCATGTGTCACCTCGACCATGGACAATAGCCATCCTAAGGCCGAGGGAAGACCCAAGTGTAACGTCGGAAGCCGAAGTGCGCCTCCGAGCCACTTCGGAAGACCCGAACAACGACCTATGTGTCAGTTCGGAACACGAATCGGGCAGAAATGCCAATTCGAAAATAGGCTATCAGCCAACAAGTAATAAAAACAGACATATTAACAGGACATAATATCCAACAAAATATTTATTATTTTGCAGGTTTTACAGCTTATGCATTAGAAGGGCCACCCTCATCTGGCCTCTTACTACAGTTAAAATAACTAGCCCAACCGGTGGTTGGCGGATTGAGCAAAAAATCTATATTTACATTTTCTTTCTTCCGGGAACTTTGCCCCGAACTACGGCCACCACCGCCACCTCGGCTAGATCCTCCTCCACCTCGGCTTGTTCCCCCACTTCGGGTGGAACTCCGGCTACGTGGAATCACTAGCGGAGCGACATAGTTCCCATCCCCGCGGTTCGGGATAGGTCGACGATTCTGCACGGACATCAGCATATCCAGCCGATCTTTCACCAAGCGAGATGGCACGGTCTGACTCAGGGCCCGAAATCGGCAGGCATTCTGCTTAGCGGGCTGCACCCGCGGGTACCGATCGAGCCACTTCTTCATAATCGGATGGCGAGTTAAGACCAACGGGAACAAGTTCGTAAGGTATCGGAGCTCGGATATGTAATCAGCAACTTCCCATGAATCACTCCGCGTACAGCTTCCAAAGCATCAGCCTCAACTTCGGAGATCGTCTTTCCACTGAGCTCATGAATAACTCTCTCGTACTCGGTGTGTTCGGCCTCGATCTTCTCGGCATCCGCATAATCTTCTTTTAATTGAAGATACCGGGCTTCATTGGCATCCGCTTTAATCTGCAGAGCTTCATATTTGGCATCGAACTCATTTCGAAGGTGTTCGGCGCGTTTGTCAAGTCGTCCGATCTCACCATCCTTAGAGTCGAGGAGGATTTTAAGGCGTTTGATTTCATTCAAATATGGAGTTATGTTGAGTTTGGATTTATTCTACAGAAATGAAAATAACAGAGATAAGCAAGAGCCGAAAGACATGTTTCATTAATAGAGGAGCAGTACATTTACAGTTCAGATAAAACAAAAAGCTTTTACAAGAGAAAGGATCAACTGACCCCGCCAGTAGGATCAGCCTCGGTGTTCGGTTCACGCGCTTCGGCGGTCTCCCCCACCCCGGCATCCCCTTCGACGTGGTCAGCTTCCATGTCTTCCTCCTCCTCCTCGCTCTCGGAAGGCACGTCGGGCGAGAGCGGACGCTCCGCCAGCTCGTCACGATAAGGGCCGCACAAGTCCTCGAACTCTACGTCCCGATCGAACTGGCAGCCCCGCACCTCGGCAGCCGTCAACGGAGTCTGCTGCTCGGCCAAGTACCCGATGATCGGGAAGGGGGAGGCCTTCTTCAAAATTTGGCGGAAGTAAATCCGCAGCATCTCCTCATCATCAACGGGCTTGAAGCCGTACTTCCCCTTGTCAAGGGTGGGGAAGTCGGCCGCCACACGCCTTAGCACCTTGGCCACCGCCCGCCTCTTTGCCGGCCCAGTCAGCGCGGAGACCAAGGCACTAAAGCCCTTGCTATATATGACCCTTTCAGCAAGGGCTTTGATGAGCTCGCCCTGATCGGCGGAGAGTTCCCGTTCCCGAGCACGGGCCGCCACAAGCTCCTCCTCGCTTTTTGCTGCTTTCTCCTTGGAAGCAGCGAGATCAGCAGTGGCAGCAGCAAGCTGCTCCTTCAGCTCAGCTTCCCGAGCAACGGCGGAGGCGAACTCCTTCGTCACTTTGGCCTTCTCACTAGCCAGCTTCTTCATCTTCTCGGTGGCTTTCTCATACTTAGCCACCGAACCTTTGAGAAGACCTTTGATTATGCCAAAGGCGGTCTCGCAATCCTCCAGAGCAGGATCCACTCCCTGTTCGTCAAGAAAGTCAGTTCAAAAAAAAAAAAAAAAAAAATTTAAGGGATCCAGCCTTACCTCTGGGAAAACCGGAGTCGCAGTTCGGACCCCGGTGATAGCAAGATCGGGCTCGGAGATGGCCGCGCCCATGACCAGCTTTCCCGCCTCCGCCACGTCGATGTCCTCGGCGGCAAAAGGAGGAACACCGTGAGATCGGAGGGAGGGAATTTCGGACCGGGTCCTCTCTGCCGACCCGATCGCCTGCCTTTTGGAATCGGCAGGCGAACTAGAAGCCTCGCCTTTCCTCTTCTTCTGGCCAGGCGTCTTCTTTCCTCCCTTAACCATGTTCACTACAGAAAACCGCGAACAACATCAATACCGAAGTAAAAAAAAAAAAAAAAAGTTAGGGAAGGGGTCCTCACCTCTCCCCGGCTCCACCGAAGTTGAAGGTTCATCAGAGCTCGGCACGGCTGATGTGAGATCGGCAAGAGACATCGGCATCTTGCCGAGGGTAGCAAAACGCTTCGCCACCGCGGCAAACTGCTTCCGCTTCGGCAGAAGCCTAACAGGACCAGAGTGCCACCCGACCTCGGTGGCACCTTCGAACCGGCAATAGAAAAACTTCTCCTGCCAGCTCAGAATTTTTGAAGGGACAAGAACGGAAAAACCCTTATACCGGTATGAAGAATAATACCAGCCCTCTTTCCTGTCTTTGAAAGACACCATCCCCCCCAGAATCGGAATACCCAGCCGAGAACAGGCAATACCCAGCTCGGTAATCTGGCTTATGCTGTTGGGAGAAATTTGGGAGGGGGAGAGATCGAAAGTTTCGAAAATTCCGGAGTAAATAGCCGGAAATGGAACACGGAGACCGGCCTCAAATTGGTCAACGTAGAGTGTGACAAAGCCCCGCGGGGGCCGGCAAGCCCTGTCGCCGGAGGTAGGTCGAAGAAGAAGGGCAGAAGGGGGGAATTTAAAATTAACAACAAGGTTGTAAAGGGTGGAGGTAGAAACACGAGAATCATAGGTCCCCACCTTCCCAAAAACAACATTGGGGTTTTCTAGGAATTCTACCTCCAACCCATATGGGTTTTCACAGTCCGACAGCACACAGGCCCGCATATGGTCAGGAAAATGGATAGGAAGGGAGGAGGAAGAAGAAGCGGCGGCAGTTTCTTCTGCAGCCGCCACCGATTGTGGAGGAGATACAGACGAAGACACGACGGCGACCTCCTCCGCCGCCGAAGTAGATGGCATCAAAGAACGTACCGACTTAACGGACGAAGAATTGGACGTAGAGAAAGAAAATAAGGAAGACATACTTATATACTTCTGTTGAAATACTGGAGGAATTTGCAGGAATTTGGAAGTTGGCAACGATGAACAGTGCAGAGAATTGAAATTTAGGATTTTTTTCGAATTCAAAGCAGAGAGTAAATGATCCAAATCTCCCTAATCATTAATCATAAAGAGAAGGGAAATTAATGCGTATTGAGTACGCTAGTTAATGCGACGGCGTTTCATGAATCGCCCGTCCAATCCCTACTTTATCGGTACCCCAAGCGTCACATTTAATGCACCTGACAACTTTATATGGTTTCGGCGGGAGATGAGTTCGGTAATGCCGAACTACAATTTTCAAAAAGGAGATCGGCAAGTAGAGTTCGGATTCCACGAACTCTAAAATTTCAAGGGGGTACGCCAAATTGAGTTCGGATCACACGAACTCTAAATTTTCAGGGGGGTACGCCAAGTTGAGTTCGGATTCCACGAACTCTAAATTTTCAAGGGGGTACGCCAAATTGAGTTCGGATCACACGAACTTTAAATTTTCAGGGGGGTACGCCAAGTTGAGTTCGGATTCCACGAACTCTAAATTTTCAAGGGGGTACGCCACACTACTACAAAAACGCACATAGACAACACCCATTAGACAACGGTTTTGTGTAATACCTGTTGTTATATCCCTGAAAAGTGTTGTCATTTTAACAACCGTTGTCTATGAGCGACGGAGTGCGCTCATAGACAACAGTTTTTGACGAACCGTTGTTGTTTAGTGTTGTTGTATGTAAAAACCACAACAATTTAGTTTACTGTTGTCGTTTAATGTTGTCGTAAGTTATAACAACGTATTCTTTTAACCGTTGTTGTATGCTATTGTTGTTATTTATCAAAAAAATTGATTTTTTTTTTAGTTATTAATAAAGGAAAAAAACTTAAACTTTTTTCCCCAATTTTTCCCCCCAATTTCCCTAGCTATCATTTCATTTTTTATTAAAAAGGGAAAGGGCTCAGCTGGTGCGCAGGAGCGCACTTACGTTTTACCTTTACTAGTCAAGTTACGCGCGACCCTTACTCTCTCAATTTCTCAGAACCACAAACCCCAATCGTTCGCCGCCGTCCGTCGTCAGTCGTTCGCCGGCGCCGTTGTAATGATGGTAAGCTTGCACAGGTGAAGAATGGTGGAGATGTGAAGAATGGAGAAGATGGAGGTTTGAATGTTGTTCATAAAGTGGTAGTTGCTGCTGGAAGTCGTTAATATGAGAGTCGTTAGTGACGTGGCTTCGTGCTTACGTGTTCCTTTCCTATTCGTTGTTTCTTTAGTTAAGTAGTTTATATCGTAGCCGTTAGATCGTGCTGATGTGTACGGCGTATATCTATATTGTTAGTTTGCTTACTGTTCAAGCATCTCTTTCTTCTTCCTCTTAGCTAGTATAAATAGTAAGTGATGTAACAGTGAGACTTGAGGATTTTGAATAAACATTTCATTTCTCCGATTTCATACTCGTACACCAGATATTTTCATAGAAATTTCACAGCCGTCCGTCAGTCGTTCGTCAGCGCAGCTCGGAAGGCTCTCGTTTCAGCTGCTGGCGGAGGCGGAGAATCCCCTGCTCAGCCCTTCCACTTCTGCGTAAGTTTCCCCAATTCCTGTCACTCGTGCGCCGGAAGACCCCATTTTCGGCGTACGTAATTCCTCTCTCTCTCTCTCTCTCTATGCATTTGCGTGTCGGCAATTTCACTAGGAAGATGAATTATTCTTTTTATGTTTAATAGACTCTAGGAAGATGAATTATTCTTTTTCTCATGCAACTGGTTTGCTGGCCATGGCAGTGGGGATAGATCAAAAGGGATTGGTGAACCAAATTGTTAAAAAGGTAGGAAGGTATTTTTTTTCTCTCGCCGATAGGAGTCTATTGTTCACCACGGCCACCACCTCCACCATTGTTATTATTGTGTCTTTTACGGCACTAATATCTTATGGTGGGACTTGTTGCAGTTTCTGGAAAATGGTTTTATTGTGATGCTTTTTTGTTGAGAGTGAGATATTTGCATTGAGGAGAAAAGATTTCAATGAAACAGTAAAGAGGAAAATTTCTTCATTCATCAGTTAGCTGCCAAATTCATACAAAAGCTATTTATATCACTCTCTCTCAGCTCAAAGTAAATCCTGGCCTTCTATTTTAGGGCAGAGATCCAACGGTTAAAATAGAAGTCTAAGAAAACAGAAAAACGTAAATACTACTTAAAGACAAAATGCGACTTTAATATTGCTTGAATTAACTCCAACTCCAAGAACGAACACAGCTGCATCTTCTTCTTCATTTATCTTCATCTTCATTCTTTTACACCCCCCCTCAAGATGAAGGTGGTGGAGATCAAACACCGCCATCTTGGTGAGGAGAGAACGGAAACGAGGGCCATATAAGGGTTTAGTAAAGAAGTCCGCAATCTGATCAGAAGAAGATACAGCAGTAGGAACAACAAAACCTTCCACATACTTTTCCCGCACAACGTGGCAATCAATTTCAATGTGCTTGGTACGTTCATGGAAGACCGGGTTGCGTGTGATCTGGAGAGCAGCATCATTATCACAGAAAATAGTAATGGGGGTAGAAGAAGTGACCTGAAAAGCTGCAAGCAAGCTATGCAACCAAATAAGTTCCCTTGTAGTAACTGCAAGGGCACGATATTCAGCTTCTGCAGAACTAGATGAAACAGTAGATTGTTTCTTGCATTTCCATGAAATGAGACTTGACCCCATGAACACACAAAACCCAGTCAATGATTTCCTCGAAGATAAGCATGTAGCCCAATCCGCATCAGAATATGCTAAAAGATCAAAAGAGGTATTAACTGGATAGAAAACACCTAAGGAAGGGCAACCTTTTAGGTATTTCAAGACATGCACAGCAGCAAACCAATGGACTTTAGCTGGTTTTGCCATATACTGACTCAACTGCTACGAGGCATGAGAAAGATCAGGCCGGGTAAGGTTAAGATACAGTAGCTGACCAACCAAACTTCTATATTGTTCTGGATTCTGCAAGAACTCATCAGTTTCTTGGGAGAGGTTCAAACCAGGTGGCAGTGGTGTTGCAGTGGGCTTGCAGCACAGCAAACCATGGGTGGACAGAATATCAAGTATGTATTTTCTCTGGTTTAAAGCTGTACCATCAATCCCTCTAGCAATCTCCATGCCTAAGAAGAATTTAGCAGGGCCTAAATCCTTGATAGTAAAAGCATTATTCAAAGAAGATTTCAAATCAGCTAATAAAGTGAGTGAAGGACCAGTAATGATGGCATCATCAACATATACTAGCAAAGCAAGAAAAGTATCTCCCTGACCCTTTGTGAAGAGACATGGATCATGAATGGAGGCTGTGAATCCCAGAGAACAGAGAAACCTGGAAAACTCAGCATTCCACTCCCTTGAGGCCTGCTTAAGACCATATAAGCTCTTTTGCAACTTGCAAACCTTTCCAGGGGGAGAATTCAGAACTTGAGGCAGTTTCATGTATATGGTATCTTTCAAATGCCCATGTAGGAAGGCATTATTCACATCAAGTTGGTGTATAGGCCAAGAATGGGCAGTTGCAACTGCAAAGAAGAGTCTTACAGTTACTAGGTTGGCCACTGGTGAGAAGACCTCTTCATAATCAACTCCTTGTTGCTGAGTGTATCATTTGGTTACAAGCCTGGCCTTACACCTTTCTAGAGAGCCATCTGACTTTAGTTTAACTTTGAAAATCCACTTACATCCTATAGGTTTAACACCTGCAGGTAGATCTGTGATCATCCAAGTATCATTTTTGGACAGATCTTCCAGTTCCTGGTTAATAGCTTCTACCCACTCTGGGTACTGCATAGCCTCTTTAAAAGAATATGGTTCTCTGACCATTGTGAGATTAAACAGGAAGTTTGTGTGAGGTGGTGTGAGGGAAGGACTAATGGCATAGGGAAATGTGGGTGGAGTAATGGATATATGATGAGCAAAGAGTTGAGAAGATTCAACTGAGCCTGTGTAGTCTTGCATCCAGGTGGGAGGATGCCTCTCCCTGGTACTTCTTCTCAAAACTGGTTGTTCAGATACAGATGGTGATTCCAGTGGTAGATGTATGAGAGAATCATTATGTGGATCCAGCTCTGGTGTGACAGTTTCTGGTGATTCAAAAGGGAGAACCTGATCAACCACAGGTGTATCCTGTCCTTCATCTTCAATGGCAACATCCAGAGGTGGAATGGACAAGTGGGGTTGTGTATGCACTGCAGGATAGGAAATGTGGGGCTCAGTTTGAGGAAGGGTTGGATTCAAGAAAGGAAATGAATCTGTGACAAACTTCACATCTCTGGAAATGAAAACCTTTTGTTTTTCCAAGTTAAATAGAAGATAACCTTTATGGAACATATCATATCCAATAAAAACAGATTTGACACTTCTAGTATCAAATTTACCTCTGTTTGGGAGTAAGTTTGCAGCATAGGCTAAGCATCCAAAAGGCCTAAGCATAGCAAAGTCAGGAGCATGACCAAACAATAGCTCATATGGAGTTTTCCATTCAAGTACTACACTGGGAAGCCTGTTAATTAGCCAGGTAGCAGTAAGTATGGAATATGGCCAAAACCTGATAGGTAAACCACTGTGGAACATGAGAGCTCTGGCTGTAGCAAGCAAATTTCGATGCCTTCTTTCAACTATACCATTCTGTTGAGGGCTATAAACACAAGACTTCTGGTGCAATATACCATGATCCATGAACAACTGAGCAACTCTGTGATTAAGAAATTCACTCCCATGATCTGATCTAAACACCTTCACCTTTTTATCAAACTGTGTGGACACCATCTGCAAATAACCAGCAAGAACCTGTGGTACCTGATCTTTAGACTGTAAGAGGTAGGTCCAAATAACTCTACTGAAATCTTCAACCAAGGTGAGAACATAAGTAACATTGCAGATGTTGTTTTGAGTGTAGGGACCCCAGATATCACCATGAACCATCTCAAACATGGAATTAGTTCTCCTGTTTAAGATAGGAAAATGATCCCTAGCATGTTTGGCTTTGATGCAAACTTCACAGTTCTCAATAATCTTCACTAACTCATCATAATTCTTCCCTTTTGGCAACTGCATATGACTGAGTGTGGTGATAGATGGGTGTCCCATGAATATATGCCAATCCAATAGGCTCATATCCTTTGGATTGAAAAAACTTATGAGGTGTTGTTCAACAACAGACTCCACAACATATAGATTCTTCCTCATCTTTCCTACCCCCACCAAATGATCTGTATGTAACCTCTGAAAAGTGCAGTGTGTAGGAAAGAATGTACACTTAATATTCAAGCAATCTATCAGTCTGGCCACAGAAATCAGATTGTGTGTAAAATCTGGAGCATATAACACATTATCCAATGTAATGTCCTTGTTGATCTTTGCCTGCCCTGCATGAGTTACTGTTTTGGAGGTTCCATCTGGAAAGAATATGATTTTGGGGGTATCCAATCTGTAGATAGTATATAGCAGATCAGAATTAGCACATATGTGTGTGCTAGCTCCAGAATCCACTATCCATTCAACTTTATCCATGCTTGGTAGAACTGAGAATGCAAAATGTCCTTCAAAAGGGCTTGATCTGTTAGTTACATCATGTACCATGTTTGCATCTCCCTTGGATGTAACTCCAGTTTGCTTTTGCAGAAATTGTCCCATGCACTTAGCAATCTCACTTTGTATTAACTTGCCTATATCTTGTCCTCCTTCTCTTTGATCAGATCTATCTGGAACACCCTCCATGTCTGCAGTTGATTCAACATAATTTGCTCTGTTTTGTCCTTGACTTTCTTTGAGTTTCTTGTACCATTCAGGAATGTCGTGGAGCTTGAAACATTCACTAGCATCATGTCCCATCTCTTGACAGTGGGTACATTTCAGTTTCCTCTTCTCTTCTTTGGTAATTCTCTTCTTGTATGGACCGCCCCCTTGTTTCTGGAACTGCTGTTGCTTTTGATTCTGATTCTGGTAATAAGGCTTGTTACCATATTGTTGTTGAGTGGCTCCATAATTCCCTTTGTGTACATTCATGGCCATCAAGTCCTTGTTATCACCACTTTGATTACTCAACTGTCTTTGGTCTTCAACTTGAATAACCATAGAATAGGCTTGATCTAGATTAGGCAGAGGCTTCAATAACATGATTTGAGTTTTGGTTGACTCATAAGCTTCATTTAGACCAACTAAAAATGCCACAAGTCTGATCTGATCCTCTCTCTGCATAGACTTTCTTTTAGCATGACATACACAGTCCAGAGGTGGGAGAAGCATGTCCATCTCTTCCCACATAGCATTCAATTGATTGAAGTAAACAGAGACATATAAAGTTCCTTGCCTAAAGCATAAATTTCTCTCTGCAATTTGAGTATTTTTCGGTCCATTGCTTCCACCAAAACGATGAGTAAGAGCATTCCATAGTTTATATGTGCTTTCAATGTGTGAGTATGCATCAACCAATTCTTTGCATATAGAATTACAAATCCATGTTGAAACAATATAATCTACTTTAAGCCATCTCTTGTAGTAAGGAGATTCACAATCATGTTCAGAGAATGTACCATCCAAGAGTTCGAGCTTGCTGCGCGCAGCTAGAGCTCGTTTGATCGATTTGCTCCAATTAAGGAAATTGGTTCCGGTGAGTTGTGCAGATACCAGCTGCAGTCCTGAGTGATCTGTGATTGGGAGGTTCAGAATCTCCTCGATCTGAGCCACCGTTAGCCCGATACCATCAACTTTCCTCTGATCTTCATTTCCTTCCTTCTTTGGATCAACCTTTGCTTCCTTCTTCGGTGAGAGCTGGCCATCATCATCTTCATTGCCCATATCTCCCCACAATTGTTGGATTACTTTAATCATTAACTAGAAGATCGAAACAACCTTCGCTCTTGATACCATGTTGAGAGTGAGATATTTGCATTGAGGAGAAAAGATTTCAATGAAACAGTAAAGAGGAAAATTTCTTCATTCATCAGTTAGCTGCCAAATTCATACAAAAGCTATTTATATCACTCTCTCTCAGCTCAAAGTAAATCCTGGCCTTCTATTTTAGGGCAGAGATCCAACGGTTAAAATAGAAGTCTAAGAAAACAGAAAAACGTAAATACTACTTAAAGACAAAATGCGACTTTAATATTGCTTGAATTAACTCCAACTCCAAGAACGAACACAGCTGCAACTTCATGCATCTTCTTCTTCATTTATCTTCATCTTCATTCTTTTACATTTTTCAATAAGACGGGGTTGTTGAACAATGGAATGATTTGGAATGGAGTGAACGAGCCATTCACGTCTCTGTTGTAAACCAAACAAAATGGTATAGTTCCTAGCACTTCTCCCTTTATAGTTTCCTATTAACTCTTTAGTTCATAAAAATATGTCCATAATAAATTGTGAATCATGCTGTATCTCTTCGTTTTTGTAAATGAAGTTTCATTCATTGCTTGGGCCTTTGCTTTGCTGAAATAGGTGGTTTGCCAAACGCTTTCTGCATCCCGATATTGTTGCTGACTATGAGTATATTTTCCTCTAGGATGAGGACCTCATAGTTGACAATTTTCATCCAGGAAGGTAAACATATGAACCAACTTTTTCTTTGTTTCTTTTTTGGTTTCTTTGTTTCTTTTACTTCTTATATTTGGAGTAAGCACAAAGAAGCCATCACAAATCTGGGGTAAGCATTGCCCACTATTAAAGTGGAACATCGAAAACATAATTGGGAGAACTTTCTGTGTATTGCGTCGGATGAGAAGAGAACGTATATATATACCCACATAAGAGGTTAAGCTTTACCAGGAAAGTGAATCAATTGTAATAACACTGTATAATTAAATGTTATTCTAACACCCAGCTTTATCCTATAAACAAATGAATGACAAAGTTTTATCAAGAAAAAACTTGTAGCATGCTATAATAAAGAGTTCATTTTCTTAACACTTAAAAAAAGCTAGACAAAAAGCAAGTGAAGAAACATATGTTTCATATACTCATAATAGCTCCCGCATCTCAATTCTTTTTTAATACTTGTGTTGCATTGTTGTAATGCTCACGTATAAAATTTATTTAACATATATAAATACAGTAATTACAGACAACCAATCTAACAATTGTTTTACTCAATAGCTGAACTGGTCTGATATATAGCTTAAACCTTTTTATGTGTTCTGATGAAGAATAGTATGGTTAGGAGAGCCAAGATAGAGATTATATACCCAATACACATTGTGCACAATAATGCTTAGGTTCCGCTAAAACTAGCTTGTGGATGTGATTGGTCTCGGAATGTATGGTGTAGCAGAATGATGTCGTGGTTCCTACTATCTACCTATGTCTTATCAGTTCTGCCAGAGTTACATAGTCATGAAAACATAACACGCTCAACAAATTTTCAAACCGATGGATTTCATGCTACTTTCAGGTATCTATCTATAGTCAAGGAAGAAGGACTTGAAATTTCCCAGCCTGCTCTTGATCCTGGTAAATCGGAGGTGCATCATCCTATTACTATACGCAGACAGAGATCAAGGTGTCACAGGTTAGATTTAAGAACCATCCAAGGGATTAAATAATGAGAGGATTTCCACACTGTACTATTCTCATGATGTGGAGAAGGGTTCACCTAAGTGCTTCTGAATCCATAAATGTTCATAATTCTAAATGATGGTCTTGATGATAATTCTGAACCATTCCCAGTAAATTTACACAAGAGTTTCTATTCTTTTGAGTGCCGAAGGACTGAGCCAACTGGGCCATGGCTGTATGAATTAGATAAACACACAAAATGTTTATTGTTTCTTTAGAGTCTTAGCGCTCATATTTTCTGCATGCCAAAGATAAATATGATTATCTGAATCTTCATTTTGTATCTTGAAAAGGAGATACTATAAGTCGTTCAAAGGTGTTGGAAGGTGTGACAGAAACAGTACTGCTCCTCCCTGTTGGGTAGTCATGGATAGTATCGAAATCTGAATAACATATAAATTTCATGAGTGTCGACTTCTCTGCTAAGATAATTTGTTGGCATCTTGCAGTAAGATATGTTGTTCATATACATGTGGTTTAAATCGACGTTTCAATAATATTAGCTTGAAATGTACTTGTGCCATTCATTAGCTGCATTATATCTTGGGTATACACTAGCCTAGCGGTGCTTGGCACCTGTGTTCTCCAGGGCAGCCTGGCGTTGTTCGTGGTATTTAATACAGGTATTGGATCTTGGTCCTACTGCACAATCTGATGACCCTCTGATATGGTCCGGTCTTTAATTTTCAGTGGACGGGGCAAACTATGAGTTATTTTCAAGAACTTGATTGCATATAAACTTGTTTATTTTGGAATACTGGCAAAAAAACCAAATCTTGCATAAACTTCATTAGTTCAACTGTGTGAGGTTGCTGACAATGCAAATGTTTGCTTTTATGTGAAACTAATCATTCGGTCCTATGCAGAATGACTTGATGCATGCTTGGGGCCTGGATAGAAAACTTGGTTATTGTGCAACGGTGAGTTCTTGACTAGGATTTTATCCAATTTCCAACTCTACTGTCACATATTCAAATCTATCATCTAAATTACAGGGTGATCGAACGGTTAAATTTGGTAAGGCCGTATATTATTTGATAATGCTGATTGGTTGAAGCTCATTTTTATCTTAGAAAGTGAAATATATATTCTAAGGTTGCGTTCTCTTTGATGCGAAAGAAAATGAGAGAAAAGAGAAAATTACACTATAAATTCCACCCATTTTCTCACATTTTCTCACTTTTTATCAATGAGGGAGGATTTTACTCCTTAAATTGGAGAAAATATTTACAACACCAAATTGGAGAGATAATATTTTCTCTCCATTGTAGTGCAAATGAAGGGGAAAAAATAGAAAAGGTGAGAAAAAGGGTGGAATTTATAGGGTGATTTTCTCTTTTCTCTCATTTTATTTCGCATCAAAGAGAACGCAACCTAAATGTTTATCTTTGACAGTTGACGAAGTGCGTAATGAATGGGCAGAATGTGTTCAAGAATATATATATATATATATATATATATATATATATATATATATATATATATGATGAGTAAGGTAACTTTATGATATATTTTTTAAGAGGAACTTGTACTTATTTTTGTGGCTGCACAAGTTTTGAAGATTTTGATGGTTTTATATGTGGCTTTCCCTTATTATTATTATTGGATTTTGTAGGATATGATTCTCCAAAGGAACTGAGAGAAGAAAGTCAAGGACGGATGTCCTTGTTCCTTTTATATTAGTGTCAATTTGGGGTACTATTGGATCTCTTTAACTTGACCTCTTCCTTTGACGATTTTTTTGTTATGGTTTTTTTTTCAATTGACTATGACTAGAACTTGGAGACCTTGTAATGAATGATTGTATTCACATGACTTTTTTATCTATAATATTTCAAATTTATATAATCTGATTTTATTTTGTCTTTAATTTAATTGTTTTACTGAATTATATATATAAAAATATGTGTAAATTAAATAAAACGGCAATGTTACATTTCACATATATGACAACGGTTTTTAAACTGTAGTCGATTCTGGTGCATATGACAACGGGTTTACAACTGATGTTAAATGGTGTTGTCGTTCTAGCAAACGACAACAATCAGGACAACAGTTGAACAACTGTAATGGAAATTCTATACAACAACATGTCTACGACAACGGTTGAAAGACCGTTGTGGTAATACAAAACAACAACGGTACAACATACCGTTGTCTATGAGCATGTATCTACGACAACGCTGCCTAGGACAACGGTATGAATATGAGAAAGACAACGGGTAAAACCCGTTGTCTATGTGCTTTTTTGTAGTAGTGCCAAATTGAGTTCGGATTAAGCGAACTCCAAGTTTAAAAGGGGGTACGCCAAGATGAGTTCGGACTCCGCGAACTACAGGTTTTCGAGGGGGTACGCCAAGATGAGTTCGGATTCCGCGAACTACAAGTTTTCAAGGGAGCACGCCAAGTTCAGTTCGGATTCTCACGAACTCCAGATTTCCAAGGGAGTACATCTTGACACGAAGTAGACACACAACTACAAAAGACACAACACCATCACCCCCATCACCCCACGCTTTTGGGGGGGGGGATGTGATAGGAAATGGCCCATCTCCCTAGGCCCAGAAGCCCAGCAGGCCCAGATCGGCACAAACCCAACAAGCCCAGATCGACGCAGGCCCAGCAGGCCCACCGGGCCCAGATCGGCACAAGCCCAACCGGCCCAGTCCACACTAAATTCAGGCCCAAGGAGTTGAGCCCTAAAAACCTAGAACGTGGGTTGATGGAGGAGAAACCGGAACAGGACAACCACCCATGACTCCACGTCCTCCACTCCACAACCGGCGTCGATGGTGACTATAAATAGGAGAAATACTTGTATTGTACACACTTACGCTATTCTGAATAACATACATACTCTCTTCTTCTCCGTGGACGTAGATCACCTTGATCGAACCACGTAAATTCTCCTGCGTCTTTCTATTTTTCGCACATAAATCACATACATATTTGGGTCGCAAATCGAGGGTTCATCACATATGAAATGACTTGTAAGAAGAAGGGGGGAAAGGGAAAAAGGGAAAAACAGAAATAAATGTTAGTCGAATTTTGGGAATATTGTCAAGAAATCTTTTGTAACAAAGGAGCTATTATATTAATACTAATAAGATTATAATGTGTGTTTAGTTGATTAGCTCAAACATGCTTTTTGTGTGTAAATTATGATTTTAACATGTTGGAGTGATGATTATATATATACAAGATGGAGACTTCCGTAAGTTTGTCGGATAACAGAAGATACATATCTAAAGTTCTTACTTAGTTAATAATTAATTGGTCTTTGATAAAGTTTACTTACTAGTATGAATATATCTATACTTATATAAAAAGAGCCTTGTTTTACAAAATGTAGATTGCCTAATATACCCTCGTACTGTAGTTTTATATATATGAAGAGTCTTATTTTATAATATATATTATGTCCTCATTATTATAAAGATGATATTAATATAAAAAATTTACTTTATATATCAACTAACCTAAGTATAGGTTAACTATATACACAATGCGATTCAAGGGACCTCCTACGTTACATACGTCCTTACAAATTTATTTTGTTTTGTTCATACTTAATTTATTTTTTAATTTAACAAATTATCATTTATTATTAATAATTAACAAAAATCAAATCAATAAATCAATATATATAGTACGGATACCGTCCTAATCCAACGTGGCATCATGTAGTATTTTTTTCATTATTTTCCTAAATTCTCATGATTTTACCTTTTAATCTCTTTTTTCTTATTTTATGTAATTTCATTTATTTTATTTGTATATAGTTGTCTCATATCGAATTTTTATAAGAATTTATCAACGTGACACCAATATAAATACATACGATATTATCTATCTTCAAACAATTCCAATTTGAAGAATGAAAATCTAGATAAATAAGATTTTCAAATAGTTAAAAAATTTTATACTACAATTTGGCTAAAATTCTCATAATTCAAATTATGAGTACACTGATATATACGTGAGGATATATTTAATATCTATATAATCTAATAAAAATACTAGATACGAAAACCTAAATTAAAATAAAATTATAAATAATTATGAAAAATCAAAACAACGATTTTATTTTTATGCTTGTTCATCCTTTGTCGTTATTATAGGCCGAAACCATTAAGTGTTAAAGTATTTTAGTATCTCTAATAAAAATTATTATTATTATTATTTTATTATTATTATTATTATTATTATTATTATTATTATTATTATTATTATTATTATTATTATTATTATTATTATTATTATTATTATTATTATTATTATTATTATTATTATTAATCAAAAAAATAATTACTTTGTCTAATTTAATTTTAAGATTTTCTTAGTTTTATTTTTGTATGTTTATTTTAAAAGTAATTATAATAAGGAAAAACCTAATTATATCGTTAGTATGCTAATTATTTTCTAAAGAGGAAAGGTGTCAGAAATCATGAGACAACCAAAAAATGAAATAGTGTCATAAATCATGACCCAGAGAAAATATTATTTTATGCTATGTAATGTATATTGTACTAATCTATATCGAATTCGACCTAAACTTCATCATGGGCATATTGAAATGCGTGCCAAAATAATCAAATGACATATTTGGAAACAAAGAGAGTAGTATTTACACGACGATTGACAATATATAAAAACTATTGACGGTGTTTCAGTTATTACTTTATTTATCAAGGAAAATTATAGTTAAGAAAATTATGTGAGTTTTTTTTTTTTTTTTTTCATTTATGATGAAACAAGAAAAAAAAAATTGAAATATAACTTTAGTAACAATTTGAGCCTATATTTTACTAACTTTTCACTTATATTAAATTTGTAAAGATCAATAATATTTAACTAAAAATATTTTTCTTTACAATTTCACTGATTGGTGACCATTTAACCGAACACTTATTATCCGGGTCGCATGGTGTAGCCGAATCCTAACTGACACTTTTATTTATAATAATTGATACTAGATTTTAATTGATATATTTATCTAAAATAATTGACACTTTTAAAAACCGTCATGGAGATTAACTTGATTGACATTTTTGTTCACGAAAATTGACATTTCTATATGAAAAGAAGAATAATAATATTGTATGTCGTGGAGGATACAATATACTTTTATTATCTATATATATTAAAGTGAAATCACCTGCTTGCATTTTCCCGCTCAAACTATTGGTTTTCCCTCCACAGTTGCATGGCCCATGCAAAAAAGCCAAATCTTAGTGTTGCAGATACCTTTTTCTTTTTCATTAGTGTCTGATACTAGCTTCATTATTATATTGAAAAACATTTTTCAAAATCATTCTTCCCAAGGCATTTTCAAATTTATTGCATTGAGAATCCGAGTCCAAACTTTTCAGTTTCCAATCATCATTTCATCTTCATCTTCATTTCTAATATCTAATTTTGAACTTTAAACTTTCTATAATTTATTTCTCATATTTCCTTTTGCACTTATTTTTGTCTCGAGCCGATTCTAAAGTAGAGGTGACAAGAATCGGAAGATCAATTGCGTCTAATTGTTTACTCAAAATCTTCGATTCTTAATTCATATTGTAAACATATATAGGTATGAAATTCAAAATTTAAAGAAAATTTATTTCAAAATACTATCTTCCAAGAATTTAATTTCATCCAAAACCTAGATATCGATTTCATATTTCTCTCTTCGATATGTGGTGTGCGAAATTCAAATTCTCATTGCCGAACTATGTTAACTAATCTCATTCTTTCACTTTCATTTGATTGATTTTGTGTGTTCTTACTCTGTTTTTAAAAGGCGGAGCTACTTTTTTTTTTTCATTGGGCATGGGAAATTTTCATTTCCTTGTGGAATATTAATTTGGTCTTATTGTTGTCTGTTTCTATGAAAATAAGGTCCTTCCACTCTTTGTTTGCATTATATTTGTGTTAATTCTGATATCATAACTAAGAATTTGTCAGGTCTTTTGCCTTTGTTATTGTTACATATATGTCGAAATATTTTAATATACATGATTTTGTGTTGTGTTATATTCTTTATTTGTTCTTACACGGTTGTCGTTAGTAATCTATTAATATTAAAACAAAATGAAAAGTTTCTTTTTCCCTCCAAATTAAGGATAAAATAGTCTATTTATTGTGAAAAGATAATTTTAAAAAATCAGTTATTAACTACGTTTATCTATAAATAATGCATAATAGCATTTCCCCCTTAATTTTAGGGAGTTAGTTACTAAGTTTTTCAACATTTAAAAAATAAGTATAGCAAAGTATTTATCATATTTAATTCTCCTTTGTTTATTTTTTTCATTATGCTTTTTTTTTTCGGATTGCCATTATAACTTTCCTATATTTTTTCCCTCACAATATCAGTGCTTAGTTATTCTAGATTAATTAATTTTAACTTAGTAATGAATAAAAAAAAAAACACGTGTTTAACAATTAAACCACACTTTCTACTTCATATATGAAATTTCTTCTATACTTTGGTAAAACTCTTATTTCACATAAATGTGAGAACAATTATACAATATGCTACATGATGTAGCGTGGATCGAATCGTGGACGTCACACTAAATAGAGTCTTAGGTACTTCCACCATATCAGCTCATAACATTCTGATCTATATTATGTTCTACCAAAGGTTAATCATATTTTTTTAGAATAATATTATTTTTTGCCAAGAGCATCATGAGATGACAAATAGTCTTCAAAATCATAAAATTGAATAAATAAGAAACCATAAATATATTTGTAAACAAACTTATTAACAAATATAACAAAATAAGGTTGCCCGAGCGAAGCCGAGTGGGCAAAACTAGTTATATGAAATGAGAGCTATTATATGTGATTTATTGGCAAGAAATTATATATTATTATATTGGCACTTCGAGTAGTAATTATGATTTCCTTGTGTGCAAATATGACAATGGATAAGAGTATATATAATTTTCTCACAATGGTGCGAAATGTCCGTTTTGACTTTCGGGAAATAAATTACGTCCGATAAGATAAGTTACATAAAATATGTCCAAACTTTCATTTTTTGGACGAAAATGCCCCTAAAAATTTCACACTTTGTCAAAATTTCACATGGGTTTCCCTCCCCTTTAGCTCGAAAATTTGAGCTGAAAATTGGAGTTTGGAGCTCAAAATTTTTTACGATTTCTTTCAGCTCTCCCTCCTCTCTCCTACAATTCTTCTCTCTCGCAACTCATCTCTCTCTCGTAACTCCTCTTGCTTCTCTCTCCCTCATCTTTCTCGGACGGTTTTTGGTGGAGGATTCCGGCGGCATTTTAGGGCACCGAAACATACCGGTTCGATTCCGGCAGAATTCGCGCTATTCCGGCGACGACTCCGGCGAATTGAGTCTGGGCATAGTAGTGTTTCCCGAGCTTCCGTCTGGGCAGTTCATTTCGGGCAGAAGTTGCGCTATTCCGGCAACGACTCCGTCGAATTGAGTCTGGGCAATTTAGTTCTTCCCGAGCTTCCGTCTGGGCAGTTCATTCCGGGCACAAATTGTGCGATTCCGGCGACGATTCCGGCAAATTGGGTCTGGGCAATTTAGTTCTTCCCGAGCTTCCGTCTGGGCAGTTCATTCCGGGCACAAATTGCGCGATTCCGGCGATGATTCCGGCGAATTGGGTCTGGGCCAATTTTCTTGAATTGAATTGATTTGAATTAAAGGTATTTTTCTTGTCTTGTTTCATGATTTTATGAGTTTCATTTGTTGTGAAAATGAATTAGTGAATTCCCAGCTGCAGAAACTATCTCCAAAAAACGACAACGTGAAGGTAGAAGAAAAATCGGATCCAAGCAAAAAGGTGCCCGACCACGGAGATTCCGACGACGATTCCGTTGAAGAAGTTACCTCTCTTCCATTTAACGCCGTAAGCCGTAGGCTCTTCACCGGCCCGTCAACCTCCGATGCACGCCCCCCACGTGGGAAGGATCCGCGCAAGGCTAGAAATGAAACCATTCGCTCTCGATGCTCGTCAACCTCGACATCGCCGTTGATGTGGTGGAAACCGTGATTCAAACCTCTTCCTACAAAGCTCCCTAAATTTTCAGCGTTCTGTGTTTAATTTCATGTATTTTATGTTGTTTAGTGTTTCCTTTCCGTCGTTGTTGATGTGTTTAATTTTCCCGGTATTTGTGTTTAATTTCATGTATTTTATGTTGTTTAGTGTTTCCTTTCCATCGTTGTTGATGTGTTTAATTAACTCAAAAAACTATAACGGTGCTAACAGTTCCAACTGTTAGAACTGTTAGAAATACGAGCAGTTTAAGTTCCAAGGGTATTTTTGTTTGATGTATAAGACTATGAACTATTAACACAAAATTCAAATTAGATTAACACTATGAATTAACACAAAATACATATTAAATTAAGACTACGAACTAACTCAAAATACAAAAATTAAATTAAAGCCATGAATTATACTGCATAGGTTCGAACTGTTCTAACTGTTCTAACTCTCAGAACTGTTAGGAATGTTCGTAAAAAAACTGTTTGTTTGTTTCACACCACCCACGGCAAAATAATTACATGCATTGTTTGTTTCATACCCCACATCGAATAAATTGTTTTCTACTTACTTACATCACCTCCCCTCGAATTCATTTCCGTAATAACGGGTTCTCAATGCGCCAGCCGGTTTCCTCTGCCTTCTTGTCCTTCTGTAGGTCTGCGCCGGTGTGGCGTTTGAGGCCTCCCCGGCCTCTGCATCTTCTGTTGGCTCCTCTGGCTCTGTCGATGCTGCCTCCATGAGGAAAGGATTGGGCAGGGGCCTTGGCTCTATCGATGTTGCCTCCATGAGGAAAGGATTGGGCAGGAGGGGTGCAGTGGTCATGTCCCTTTCGAACTCTTGCAATTGTTCACGATCCTTTTCCGTGAGGGGGGCATCGGCGTCGATTGGCTCATTGACCTGATGACATCAAAATTATATTATCAAAAAAGTTAAAATTCATTAAAGAAAATGTTCGTTTTATTACCAAATGAAATCTAGATCTGAACCGCGTCTTATGCCCTACGGACACGCGCCAGTTGATCCAGATCTTACCGCCGTCTGCTGCCCTACGGATACGGCACCCCTCGATCCCTCAACATCGTCCTTTTCTGCCTCCTCGGCATCCTCATCCTCCTGCCCAATGTTTAATATAAAAAATTAAAGAAATTGATGAATTGAGTTTATTTATTGGAAAGAGGAGGAGTTTAAACCTCTTCTTCTTCATTTTCATCTGCTGCTGCATCCTCCTCACCCTCCTCGTCTTGCATCTCCTCGGCCTCCTCATCCTCCTCATCCTCCTTGGCCTCCTCGGCCTCCTCATCCTCTTCATCCTCCTCGGTCTCCTCATCCTCCTCGGCCTCCTCGTCCTCCACATCCACCATCTCATTACCTTCTCTTCGTACAACCCGGCCACTAGAACCACCTGCCTCCACATGCCTGAATTGGTTGAAGTTGAACGTTTTCAACTTCTCAAAGACCAACCCGGCCACGTGTTCGGCCAACGTCCCCATCAGCTCTTGTTTGAGCTCCTCCTTCACTTTCCCAACTTCCCTCGCAACAATTTCCTTGACCTTGGCCCTCTTACCACTCCTGCTTTCAGTTGAGACTTCGGCCTCTTGAGCAGCTTGGACTTCAGCCCCTTCGGCTTGGACTTGGGCTTCAACCTCTTCTTCATTTCCTTCGACTTCAGAAGTCTCCCTTCTCCTCTTTGCACGGGCTGCACGGTCTGCAAGGGCTACACGGGAAGGATCGTATTGGAAAGTGAAGGGGGTTCCCGGGGGCTCGAGGGTGGTCATGTAAGGCTCGTTCAGCTCCTCGAGGTCAGCAGTCAACGAGGTAGGTACCTTCAAAAAAGAGTACAAAATACTTGTTCAGAAAAATTGTGATATCAGTTGGAACATATAAAGTTGGAACATAAAAAAAGTTGGAACATATAAAAAGTTGGAAAATAAAAAAAGTTGGAACATAAAACATTCTCTTCATGTAATTCACCAGGACTACTGAACATATATAAAGTTGGGAAAAATATAACTTTTTTTACAAACTACTTAAACAACTAACCTCTTCGCTCAGTACGTCACTGACTTCAGGTTTTTTAAAAGAACCTGGAAGGAGACACTGCCCCACGGGAAGGCATTCCAGACCGCTTGCTCCTGCACCAAGGCCCACACCCATTCGGGGACCTTGGTGCTCGACTCCAAGCCAAGCACTATGTGGACATCAATCAAACCTGCCCCAACCTCAAGCACTCCACCACAGTCTTCAAAGATTGACCATCCGGGCCCTTGAATTTCGAATTGTCTGTGAAAAAGGTCCACATCTCATCTGCAGTAACGGGCTGCTTTTGGAAGAGCTTCGCGTAGATGGACTCCTCATTGTGTTCGAATTGGCCAAAGGGATCGAATCCGACACAAGGTCCGAACTTCAGCCCTGTCACCAAGGCGAACTCCGTCCTTCCGAAGCGAACAACTTTGTTGTTCACCCGGAAGAATATCGCCGTTGGATCAGGGTCGGGGACTCCAACCAACTCCCGTGCGATTAAATAGTGTATCAACTTGTTTGATCGTGTTATTTTGTTGGGGTAACGGAGGTATTCCCCGAAGGGTGTAAGGTCCATGAGTTGTTGAGGGTCTACCCTGTAAAATTCCAGCCGGGACCAAACCAGTTCTCATTCATTTTCCTTGCCTGCCAACAAAAGCTTATACTTCCCACTCTGCATATTGGACCTTGGATACTCCCAATGAACCTACAAATAGCAGAATGTACATCAACCAATCATAATCTAACAAACAACTGCAACAATAATGGAACTGTTGGAACTTTAAAAAAATGGTAATGGTATTCCTTTTCAAACCAACTGCAACAATTGAAGGTTGGGAACCTACCTAGCTTTTTACTCAACTTATAAATTCAATTTTTTCAACAGATAAAATTCAACCTAAAATTCAAACTGCAAATTCAAGCAAGAAGCAAGAATGCTAAATTTCGAGCAGCAGAACAATTGTCACCATAGCAATTCAAACTGAAAATTCAAGCAACCATAAACCATAAACTCACCCTAACAACCTCAAGTCTGAAAAATCAACAGCTAACAACCAAAACCCTAAAACCCAAAAATCATAAATTAAACCCACATTCACCTGCTGTTCGTCCCCGGCGGCACGATTCGAACTAGAAGCGGCCATCTAGGTTTAGAGAGAGGGGGGGCGACGACGGTGTGGTGTGAGAATGGAGTGTTGAAGGCTGGACAGCGACGGCAACGGCGGAAGGTATGGACGGCGACGGCAAAGGGACGGCGACAGCGAGGGTTTGAAAGGGTTTCAGTGAGAGGTTTTGAGAGAGAGGGTTTGAGAGGGAGCTAGGGCGACGACGATGCGGCCGACTGAGCTCGGGACGGCGACGGCGAAACCCCTGGACGGCGACGGCGAAAACAGGTGGGGAAGGGAGAGGGTTTGAGAGAGAGGATTTGAGAGAATTGTTGTTTGTGAGTGAGTTGAATGAGAAGGAAGCCCGCCCGCGTCGGCCAATTTTATCAAAAAATCCCAATTCAAATTTCAAGGGCAATTTTGTCCTAAAAAACAAAAATTGGACATGATTTATTCAACCTTAAGTTTGTGGACAAAATTTATTTCTTAAACCTCAAAATGGACATTTCAAATAATGCCCCATATATATATATATATATATATATATATATATATATATATATATATAGAAAACTCAACCCAAGCTCAAAAATCAAATCTTTCTTACAAAGTAGAAAGATAAAGCATCTTAAATAGCAACTCATTATATGAAGATGCTAAAGAAACAATTGAGAAAAGATACATACTTGATCTAAGCAAGAGTAGTTAGAACCTAAGTTACCTGAAGATCACTAAATTACATACGCATCAACAAAACCCACAACAATAGAAGAAAAAAAAAGAAAAGGTGAGGCCTCCAAATTCTTTGACCTGCCCACTTCCACTGCTTGGATTTTGGGTTGGGAGATGTTTTGCTAGCCAATCGAGCAGGTCTCGGTGAGTCTCCTCGGCATACTTCACCTCTTCTTCGTTGCTATCATCATACCTCGTGGACCACCCATGTTTACACTTGGGGTATATCTTCACAAAGCTGTCCACCTGAGGAGAGAGAGAGAGAGAGAGAGAGAGAGAGAGAGAGAGAGAGAGTCATGCATGTTTGATGCGTGCAGTTTGAATCCCGTAAAAGAAAAAATTCTTCAAAAATCCGTTTTAAAATTCATCATCTAGAGACGTGGAAAAGCGTGCCGAAAATCACAAAAAGAAATTACTCAACTTCAAAAGACCAGAGGGAGTACTAATTTAGAGAATCTAGTCAATTACCCTCCTCCGTTTGGTAAGGGATGAATTATCCTTATTGTAGTGTTGTGTTACGGTGAGTAGGGGTGGTTCGGTACGACATACCGTCAGTGGCGGAACCAGGACTAAATTACCGTGGGGGCTAATCTATAAAATTGGACAAAATATACAGTAATACGTAATACGAATAAAAAAAAATTCGACAAAAAATACACTAAAACGTAGAGATTTCGGCGACGACCGTGGGGGCTTCAGCCTACGCTAGCCCCCACTTAGTTCCGCCCCTACATACCGTAAAATTTTTGGCATACCGTATACCGTACCGTTAGTTTCAGTATGAGATTTTTCATACCGTTGACATACCGTACCTTTCGGCATATCAATGTTGGGTAATACCGAAAATTCAGTATGGAAAAAATTCATACCGTTATCATACCGTCGTTTCGGTATATTGTACCGTACTTCTTTACAATACGGTATACCGTATACCAAAAACATACAATTATCCATAAAATTAAAAATCCATAAACTAATATGCATATAAATTAATTGTATAATTTAATAATTTTGTAGGTACTAAAATATAAATAATATAGTTATATAAAACTCTTTAATTGTATGATAAAATTTGATATATATTCGGTAACTACGGATATACCGTATATACCTCTTATTCGGTATATACCGATTGCTCGGTATATATCCTAAATTCGGTATATACCGCGGTACGATATTTATCGGTATACCGCGGTATTGTAATTTTGGATACCGTTGCCGTACCGAAAAATCGGTATACCGTCTTTTTCGGTATTTTCGGTTTTTTTTCGGCGCGGTATGTTCGGTATTTCGGCATAACGGTATCCCAACCCACCCCTAACGGTGAGGGCTCTCTTCTCGTTTATTTATTTATTTTTATTTATTTTTTATTAAGATTTGTCAAAATAATTTAATCATTTTGTCATTTAGTGGAACTAGCAAACATAACGTGCGTACGCACGTTAACCTCGTGATTTTATATTTTAATGACATTTTTATTTTTAAAGTAATATTTATAATTTACATTTTTATGTGATAATTAAAACCTTAATTTTTTTATTAATATTTTATTATAATAATTTGATATTGTTGTTATTTATATAAATAATGGTATTTATATTATATCTTATGAGTGATAGAATGTATACTTAGCAATATAATTATTCATTGGTCTCATATTTATAGTAAAAGTGTCATGCATCGTGAAAAATGTCGATTGATCTGGATAAAAGTGATAATCCTATTACAATAGAATATTCAAGTTTACAAACTTGGTATTGTAATAATTTAATATTATGGTTGTTTATAATTTTATGTATGAATAATAAAAGTATATTGTATCATCCACGACATACAATATTATTATTCTTAAATGTCAATTGTCATGAACAAAAATATCAATCGATTTAATCTCCATGACGATTTTTAAAAGTGTCAATTATTTTAGATAAATATATCAATTAAAATCAAATGTCAACTGTTATGAATAAAAGTATCAATTAGAGTTCGGTTACACCATGCAACCCTGCTAACAAGATTTGATCATTAATAAGTGAAATTGTAAAGAAAACTATTTTTAGTTAAATATTATTGATCTTACAAATTTAATATAAGTGAAAAGGTAGTAAAATATAAGTTCAAATTGGTTACTAAAGTTATATTTTATTTTTTTTCTTGTTTCATCATAAGGATAATATTTATTTATCAATTTTGGAAAAAATAAAAATAAACATACAAAAATCATCTTATTATAATTACTTTAAAAATCATATATCTAATCACCAAAAATAAACATACTAAAATAAACAAAAAAAAAATTCTCAAAATTAAATTAGACAAAGTAATTATTTTTTAATTAATTAATTAATTAATTAATAATAATAATAATAATAATAATAATAATAATAATAATAATAATAATAATAATAATAATAATAATAATAATAATAATAATAATAATAATAATAATAATAATAAATAATAATAATAATAATAATAATAATAATAATAATAATAATAATTTTTATTATGAGATACTAAAATACTTACACATAATTAATGGTATTAACTATTATAAATAAAATTTCAAAGGATGAACAAACATAAAAATAAAATAGTTGATTCTATTTTTCATAATTATTTATAATTTTACTTTAATTTAGGTTTGCATATGTAGTATTTTTTATTATACTAGTTTTGCCCACCCGGCTTCGCTCGGGCAAACTTATTTTGTTATTTTTGTTGATAAGTTTGTTTTTAAATATAAATATAATTATGATTATGATTTTTTTTATTTTTTCAATTTTATGATTTTGAAGACTATTTGTCATCACATGATGCTCTTGGCAAAAAATAATATTATTCTAAAAAATATTGATTAACCTTTGGTAGAACATGTATAGATAAGAATGTTATGAGCTGATATGGTGGAAGTACCTAAGACTCTTTTTAGTGTGACGTCCACGATTCGATCCACGCTACATCACGTAGTGTATTGTATAATTTTTCTCACATTTATGTGAAATGAGAGTCTTATCAATGTATAGAAGAAATTTCATATATGAAGTAGAAAGTGTGGTTTAATTGTTAAACCTGATAAATACTTTGCTATACGTATATTGTGAAGGAAAAAAAATATACGAAAGTTATAATGGCAATCCGAAAAAAAAAAAAGCATAATGAAAAATAAAACAAAAGGAGAATTAAACATGATAAATACTTTGCTATACTTATTTTTTTAATGTTGAAAATCTTAGTAATGGACTCCCTAAAATTAAGGGGAAAATGTTGTTATGCCTTATTTATAGATATATATAGTTAATAACTGATTTTTCAAAATTAACTTCTCACAATAAAAAGACTATTTTATTCTTAATTTGGAGGGGAAAAGAAAATAACTTTTCATTTTGTTTTAATATATTAATAGATTACTAACAATCACCGTGTAAGACCAAATTAATATTCCACATGGAAAAAACATGTCCAATGAAAATTTCCCATGCCCAATGAAACAGAAAAAAGTAACCCTGCCTTTTAAAAACAAAGTACACACAAAATCAATCTTGATATCAACAATATGTCAATAACCAAATGAAAGTGAAAGAATGAGATTAATTAACGTAGTAATATGTTTTTATTACTCATACACACACATGAGATTTATGTTAATGGTTGAAATATTAGTATTATTTAAAAAAAAAAATTCAAAATTGTAGATATGAATAATATGGAGTGTTATATCAAGAGAAAATATGTTCCTTAAAATTATAAGGCTAAGTATCTTAATTTGAAGCAAATTACGATAAACAAAGTACTTCGTAATTATAAATAATTTGAGAGTAATAATAATAATAGCACTAAGATAAAATATATATAAAAAAAAAAATAAGAGATGAAGTCATGAGAAGTTGAGTGGGTCCACACAAAAACATTTATTGTAGTAAAAAATTGAAAAAAGTAAAAAGTAGTGGAGGGAACCTGGCTTTTTGCATGGCCATGCAACTATGGAGGGAAAACCAATAGTTTGAGCGGGAAATGATTTCACTTTAATATATAGTAGTATGTCCCCCGTGCCGTTGCACGAAAAGAACTTCATCTTCGTGAACACAATATACATATGTTGTTACCAAAATACCTAATGTTTCTCATTTCAAAAGTTATGTATATAAGTTTTAAAAAAAAAATGAAATGGGAAACATCCCTATATTGTTGTGTAGTGTTTCAAGTAACAAAAAACTTAGGGTTAAACTAATTTTCATTTGCGGTTCCCCCTGATTCAAATGAGCTTTGTATACCCCATATAAAATTCAAAAAAAGAAAAAAGAAAAGAATAAAGTAAGTAGATATGTACGTAGAAATCTATATATATATATATATATATAAAACACGAATCCTCAATTTCAAATCAATTGGAAATTAGTTATTGGTGGCAATTTTGTAAATTTTTTGAATTTAAAGGTCTAATCCTTTAATTTTAAAATGACAATTTTGTAAATAATATCTATTTAAAAGTTAAATCCTTTAATTTTAAAATGACAATTTTGTAAATAATATCTATTTTAGATAGGTTAGAGTATATATTTTTTAGTTATTTTATTTACAGTATGTACCATCATCCGTATGCACATTACGAATGTCTACGGTAGGTACGGGAACATTCCTCTTTAAATATGTTTGTATCTTTTAATAATTTGTAATCACATATGTTACCGTGCATCGCACGGGTGCAACAACGGTGCCTATGAATATAAATAAAAAACATTACAAACTCCCTATATTTAATACTCTATTGAATATTAATCTTATTTTTGAAAATAATTTAATATTATTATTAATCTAATTATTTTTGCAAATGTTAACATAGAATAAGATTAATACTCTATATTTAATACTCTATATTGCAAATATTAATAATTTTGTCCCCGTGTTGTGATCTTTATAACTATCATGCAACACGCACTCCATACTTGATACTTCATTTCTGTTGTTGAATTGGGGTTTAAAGTATTTGTGCACAACTCGAACTTTTATTCCATCCTTGCTTTTCCCCTCTTGCAGATCTTGGACGGAAGTGAATGCTGGTGCCATAAGGAGTTAAGCAACAAATTGATATTTGATTTTTTATGTGATTTATGAACTTAATAATGTTATTATAGTTTTAAAATTTCTGATATCAATTGATCGATTCGATTTGATTTTTACTTGAACCGAACTCTAAACCGTGCATCGCACGGGTGCAAAATCTAGTTATAATACAAATGCAATATCAACCAATACCAATAATAATCTAAAATCTAAAATATAGTAATATATAATTAATAAAAGATGGTTTGGATGTCAATGTAGAGGCTTGGCAATTAATGCCTCCATAATACGCAATTTGAAATAATTTCTAGTCTCGAAACTGAAGTAGATTGAAAGAAGAAGCGACGACATTTGTTTTCCTCACGAAAGAAGAAGAAGCATGCACATTAATTGTTCCTTAAAAGACATCATTAGGTGATTAGTTCAATGAACTTTTTGCTAAAAAAATAAAATAAATAATATTAGCAATTAAAATCATTAAATGAAGTGATATTTAGGCGGGAAAATGAATTGTGAAATATGTTTCTATTATTATATATATATAATAGATATAGACTAGCATTGTACCCCGCGATGCAGGGATTTAATCGATAAATAATAGTGCATGACAAATGTTAGTTATATAATATTTAAATTATTCATAATTTCACTTCGTTTCACAATGAAAAACTTTTTTTTTTATTTATTTTTTTAAAAATTTTTATAGAGAGTAGTACACTCTAGTAAAATATGCTTGTGTAGCCCTATGTACATTTTATATACATATATGCATGAGTTGGTTTGCATGTCTCATTTTTATAGATTATTTAACCATAAACATTCATGTATGCATGAGTTTTTATAGAATTCATAACATTATCAATTGAGTTTATCAATGCTTTATCAATTGTAGAAAAATGAACATGCAAAGAAAGAATATTAATGTATACAAATAACATATTGAATTTTATTACTCAAGGGAATAAATAAAATCAATAATAAAATACTATAAAGTAGGAAATCAATTATATTGAAGCTTGAATTTCAATTTATATGTTAAAATTTTAATGAATTAAAAAAGGTTTTCATAATATTCAAAAAAAAAAAAAAGAAGAAGAAGAAGAAGAAGGTTTTCATAGAAATAAATGCATTAAGTGTTTGTATAGGAAATAACAAATGTCTAATTTAATTAGAGAAAACTAATAACCTTATTAAATAAAAAAATAAAGTTCAATTACCAAGAAAATTGGAGGGAAATGTATTATATATATATATATATATATATATATATATATATATATATGAGGATGGATCATATGGGAACCTTTCATTTCGTGAGAACTAGGAACCAATCTCATCCATTAATTTAACTAGATCTACGGTGATGATTTTAAGTTGAAAGTCAATTAAATTCGGCAGTTTCAATAGATAGGAGGGTATAAAAGTAATATTAATTATTTTTTCCTTAAATAGCGGGATTAGTTGTTAATTTATGAAAATTTAAATTTTTTCCCTTCTCTCTCTCTTCTTCATAACCGCTAATCGCCGATCTCCAATCTCTTCTCACGTGAATTGATTTTATTGATTTTATCAACAATTCTTTTCATTATCCTTTCATAAACTAAAACAATTTCTTTTAATATTTATCATATGTAATATAAGCGCAACCATTTTGTTCCACATATTTTAAGCAATTGCAATGACTTAAAAAACAACATTTAATTATCTAGCTTGGGTAGACGCAATGCTTATTAATCCTAAGTGCTTATTAATTTTTTATAGTGATTAAAAGGTCGCATTAAGTTTATTTACTTATGAAGCATACATTTATTATAAATTAAGCATGAGTTGTATAAGTGTTTGTAAGGTTATAGATAATATTTTCATAATAGTTTTTAGCTTTTTATAATTTATTTGATGCTTAATTATGATTCATATTTGTCTTACTATTTTTTAGGGTTTAGGATTATAGGGTTTAGGGTTTATGGTTTTGGGTGTAGGATATATCATTGCTTATATATATATTTTCTGATGCTTATTACTTATAACAACAATGTTATATGTAAAAATGATAGGAAAAGAAACGGGTTAGTGTTGTTTTGATTATATAACATGACAGTTATTAGATAAAAAGTCACATTAAATTTATGTGCTTATGAAGCCTATATTTATTGTTAATTAAGCATGAGTGATATCAGTGCTTGTAAGGTTATTATTTAATGTTTTCTTAATTGTTTTTAGTTTTTTATAATTTGTTTGATGCTTTCTATTTGTCTTACTATTTTAAGCAATTAAGCATGGCATAAATGATGTCAAACTATGCTTATAATGGTCATGATTCATGCTTAAAATATGTACGAAAATTGTTCGATAAAATGTTTTAATAGTAAATTTCGGCATTGCTTATAAGTGTATTTATATATGCTTAAACTAAATATCTAGTATGCTTAAACGGATCAATACAAGCAATAATTAATTTAAAAACATTATATATAAGCATACAATCTTCTCATCTCAAATCATGATCAATTACTAAGATTTAATCGGATACTTGTACGTTAAAACATCCAAACCATGGAGCTTCTGCTCATAGAGGAAACAAGAACTCATAAAATTGGACTCAGAATAGGTGGAAGCTTGAGCACCGCCGCAAAGTCGCCACCGCTTCCAGCAAGAGTAAGAACACCTGCACACCCATCATTGGCCTCCAAAATATCGGCCTTGAAACACTCCCCCACGTGAGAATCACACACTAGTTGATATGGAAGAGGAAGAATTATAAGCACATATTTACTTTGAATTGGAATCGACGGCGGATCGCTAGTTGAATCGGAATCGGCGACGATTCTTCCTTTGATAGATGCACATATATCCTATAATTAAGGGAAGTGGATATTTATTGATTTTTTATTGACTATACTACCCTTTTAAATAATGAAAATTGATTTCAATCAATTTGATAGTTATTGTAGGAATTAATATTGACCATAGATCTCTCATAATCTAAGGGACTAGATTGGTTCCTAGTTCTCATGAAGTGAATGGTTCTCATGAGAACCAGCCCCTATATATATATATATATATATATATATATATATATATATATATATATATATTCTCATAATTGCAATTATGAGAATCATTATTAAATTGTGGTTTAAGTAATTTTTAACTATTAAATTTCATTCTTTAAATTGGAATTGTTTGAAGACAGATAATACCGAATGTAATTAAGTATGAATAAAACAAAATAAAAATGTAAGGACGTATGTAACGTAGGAGGTCCCTTGAATCTCACTATGTATATAGTTAATCATGCGTAATATTTTATTTTATACTAAGGTTAATTGATATATAAAGTATTAATGAGGACATAATATTAATTTTGTAATCTTCATTTACATAAGAAAATCTGAATTTGTGAAACCAATTTTCTTAGACTAATTTACTCGAATCCGAATTTGTGAATCCAATTTTGTTAGTACAAAAATTGGTAAAGGCTATGTATGAATTATTTATGTTATTATTTTATTATTATACCAATTCATAAAAATTATGTCAATCATAAAAGGACTTTATGTTATTATTTATGTTACTGTATTAAATACAATTAAAGGGTATAATAGGAAGTCTCTATTTTGTTAAACAAGACTCTTTTTATATAAGTATAGATAAGTATTCCTAACATTTGGGTGGTAGATGAAAGTTGCATTTTCCTAACTTGTTTACCATGCTCAATTTCTTACACTAGGATTTTACATGAATTTGTTAGTTATAACTTATAATGTCTTTCTTATCTTCATTATTTGGTGAAAATCAGGCTCATATTTCACAATGCTCTTCTCCAAGGGTCTATTCTCATGCACCTGTGGTTAAGTCGTCTCTCCCAAAAGTTTGGAATTATCACAAGGTATTATTGTATACTCATCTTGGAAGGAAAGGTTGCTATCGACTCGAACGCTAAACTATAGAGGACACAAGAAGATTAATAACCACAGATTCTTCTGCTGCCACGCATATCACGGATGAACTCCAGTTTTACACTCTTGATAACGGTGATGACAAAGATGAAGAAGAAGACAGTGATAGGATACGTTGTATCTTGTGTACTACCGCTGCTGGTTGAGGTTCTTAATTTTCTACGGTACTTACACGCATTCGATTCCGATTATTTACAGAGCTGTGTGCATATCGTATGAGCCCGAGTACCCTTGTATATTGTGAGGAAATGTGCCTTTGTGTGTGAGTTACCACTGATTTTATTTCTAGATTGAATCTAGACTAGGCAATATGAGAGAGAGGTACGTAGTTTCATTTGAAATTTTTGCTTTGTATTCCAGAATCCTTAACGCTTACTTGTAAAGTTCTTGATTCTTGTGTTCATGAATGATGATTATATTTCTTTTTTGGTGGTAGATTTGTGATTGAACATATTTTCGGAAGACAATAAATGTAACGAAGATTAAACGACACATCCACGGGAGAAAGAAAGAGCGGGGGCCTGATTTTGTGTGTAGAGTACAAAGAGTGTGAATGAATCATCTAACCCTAATCTAGCCTCTATTTATATTCAAGTAAATAGAGTTTGACTCCATTAATAATCACTTCGAGTATATCTCTTATTTCTTGATATACATCCGAGTCTTCTACGTGGTTGAACTGCTTCTCTTGGGCTAAATTACGTGGGCCGAGCTTTGTTGTTGGACCTATTTATATTGGACTCAATGCTTGAGCTTAGTAATTGGGCCGTATCCTATCAATTTGTTAAGAACCATAAAAATTGGAGAATAAACGAGGAACCTATCATTAAATTAAAATAAAAATTATGTTAAGATTCATGCAGATGAGTGAGTTGATTAGTACTACTATTTGGCATTTAGGAAAATTGCTCATTATCAACAAAACGTCCCAAATAAGATTTTGCTTCATTATAGATGTGACCGATGAGAATTGATTAAATATCAATGAACTTATCTTCTTTCAATTCATCTCCTTATTCGAGATCTTTTTCACCATATATACTTGATTGAGATTTTATCTTTCTTTCGGAACAAAAATTTAAAACGTGATTGATATTGTTTGTATTTGAAAATCTATAAATAAAGAAGGTGAATATTATATAATGAATCAAATATACTACTACTCTTTGATAAAACGTCAAATGTTCAAAATGGCTTCAGAAAACACGAATGTTTTCATTTTCATCTTATTCCTTATAATTGCAGTTGGTTAGCATCCATTCGTTCTTTTTAATGTGTATTGCGTACTTTCTCTAGCTTTTGAATCATCTCAACATATATGTTGCTACATTTTTTAAAAAAATAAAAAGTGTTATTTTATAATTTATTAAAGTAATTCCATTGTTTTTTACAAAGGCCTTAAGAGGAAAAAAACTAAGGTTGCATTATAAACAAATTAAATTATATATTATTGGTCAAAAAATTAATCCATGTTTCATAAATTCAATCATGCGTACTCCTTTTTCAATAAGAAATATAGTTCTAAAATTATACCACTAGATAGTATGATTATTTTTCCACTTTGTTTAATGAAAATTTCATTAAAAATGTCACCCCATGAAAGAAACAAAGGAAATTATAAAAAATAATTTTAACTTGATAATAGGATAGTAATATATTATTTTATACTTTACATGTATATATATAATTAGTTTTATTGAATATATTGCCACAGGCCCCATATTTTGTCGGTCCGGTCCTGCATGCCGGTCCGACGAAGGTTGCAGAACCGTAAGTTGCAATTCCGGTTCTCCAACTTGTCGTGGTAGCGAGTGTGTTTGTCTCGACGATTTTGATCAACAATTGGATAACAAGGATTATGGCTTCTCAACCCCTCGTAATCCACTATCATCTAAATTTAACAATTGTCTATCATGATCATTTTTCGTAATATTTCTTTTCACTTGTTTAATTTGATCACAATTAGAAGATTAAAGAAGGTTTTGTATGCATGCATGCAGGGTGTGAAAGTAACGCGGATTGTGCTAAAGTTAAGTGCGTGGCGACGTTTGTAAGCGAGGGTAGATGTTTGTGCTTGCCGGCCGGTATGCCAATACGCACTACTATGTCATCGGTATCTTTATCAGTAGATGGGGGTAAAGATGATTGCAACAACTGTAAACCCTACTGCGGCGAAGGCCAACGCTGCGATTGCTACTAGGATTCTTCAAAGATCCATTCCAACACAATTAATATAGAAACAATAAAATACAAATGCTAAAGAAACAATTTATAAAAGATATATACAATCATCATCAGTAGTTCAGTACCTCTCTCTTTCTCTCAAGAAAGGGAAAAGTAAAGGCTAATCAAAAGCAAAAAAGAAAAGGTGAGGCCTCCAAATTCTTTGGCCTGCCCACTTCCACTGCTTAGATTTTGGGTTGTTAGATGCTTTCCTACCCAATCAAGCAAGTCTCTGTGAGTCTCCTCGGCATACTTCACCTCTTCTTCGTTGCTATCGTTGTACCTCGTGGACCACCCATGTTTACACTTGGGGTATATCTTCACAAAGCTGTCCACCTGAAAGAGAGAGAGGGAGAGAGAGTCATGTATATTTGATGCAGTTCGTATTAAAAAAAAAAAAAAAAGTAGAATACACACACAAGCAAAATGAAATGCAAAAGAAGCTAGTTTTTCACCTCAGGCTTGGCCTTCAAGGTATCATTGAAATCTATGATTGTTTGTGGCCGAGTTTGCGTGTCGAGACCCCCTCCGAGGATCGACAGTGGAACTTTAACTTCTGAAAAACATCGTAGAATTATTATTATTGAAGCGGAAGAATTGAAACATTTCAAATACTATTAATGAATAAGCTTACCCTTAATATCCAATACCGAGACCTCGGTAGGATGTAATAGAGCTCCAACTTCAACGGAAGGAGCCTTCGTTAGGTCCACCGCCACTTTGCCTCCCCAGCAGAAGCCGACAGCTCCGATCTTTGTTATCCCCTTTCGTTTCAGGGCTTCAATCACGGCGTTTGCCTCTTCCACTGCTTTATCCTGTATAAATGGTAGTAATGTTATATATACACTATACATACACTTCAAAGCGGATTCAAATAAAAGTTTAATTATAGAAAATTTTAAAAAACAAAATTAAATAGAAAAGGATATTACTTGTGGATGACGCAGTTTCCAGTGAGCTGCCGGCTCCACAGTTTCGTTTACATAAGGATCGGCGTGGACGAAATCCGGCACCACTGCCAAAAATCCACGAGCTGCGGCTTTATCAGCAATTAGCCTGCATTGTTGAAAGGACGAAATGTTATGATAATCGTGCAAACAAATCGAAACACATGAAGAGAGAGAGAGAGAGAGAGTTTACATACCTAAGGTGTGGAACCGCATATCCTACACAAACACAAGTAAAGGGATTTAGTTTAGAACACAAACCATAGTTTGATGAGTATAAAAATGAGAAGGCGTACCGTAAACATCCGAAGCCATGATCAAAGTGATACGAGCTTGGTCGACGCTGAACATTCCTTGGAGGATGACGACGTTGAACACTCGGAAGATGACGAAGAGGAAACCGAGAAACCTATTATCGAAGAACCAAGCCTCGCCGAGAGAAGACAACGCAGAGAGATCAGAAAGCCTACACGCTACACCAATTAGTGATTATTTTATTTCTTAGTTTACGTATTTGTGGTTATCTTATTATTGGATTTATTTTCTGTTGGGTTAATGCCTAAAGCCCATAGTGTAGGGTTTCATGCGTGTGTTTCCTACGCCTCTTATATAAAGGCTAGGGTTTATTGTTCTAAGGTATGCTTGGATTTATTTTCTCAATAGAGACGGCATTCTTGCGTGATCGTGAGAAGCTTCGGAGTTTCACGTTCTCTTTAACGTGATAATTAATACCTCTCGTATTACAAAGCAACCTTGGAATCGGCAGGGCCAGTAATGTAACTACTGAGCCCTCCGAATTCTTCGACTCTTCCCGTTGGATTCGCGCTGCTGTACAAGCAGCACCCGAGCAAAAGGGAAAACAATATACTTGAAAGACCCATCACTCGGAGAATAGCAGCAAATTTCTTTAAGGGTGGAGAGGAGAGGGAAGGAGAGAGTGGGAAATTGAGTGAAGGGTGGTGGGTTGATTCCTGACAATAATTGAAGTAAAGTGATGAAAATTTATAGCACAAGATTTGAAACACAAACACTGGTGGTGGTGGAAAAGAGAAGAATAGGATGAGAAGAAATCAGCCATAGCTGTGTATCACGAGAGAGAGTTGGTTCTTTCACTGAATTGAATAAAAACACAGAGCTTCCGTACAAAACCTTGTTCTCACGAGTAAGGAAAAGAGTGAGAGACTTACTCCTAATTTTTCCTAATTTAGTCGTCTATCCCTCCGTTTGGTAGAGATGAATTATCCTCATTTTTTTTTATTTTTTTTTTTGAAACTTTACAACACAAAAATTTTAAAGGCCGCACCACGGTGGATTCGAACTTGAGACTTGTCTTTTCAGGTCTGATACGTTAATCTTAACCCCCTACCGTTTGGTCACACACGCACACAAATTCACTCCCAAAAGGGATCGAACCCGAGTCACTCATTACTCATTAGAGAGAGGAGCTCGGTGGCTAGATGCACTAAGTCACCTGGTTAATTATCCTCATTTTAGTGTTAGGTTTTGGTTAGTGTTAGGTTTTGGTGAGGGCTTTCTTCTTCTTCTTTTTTTTAAATAATTTTTTTTCAAAATAATTTAATAATTTTGTCATTTAGTGGTATTCCTAACTTTTGGTAGATGAAAGTTGCATTTTCCTAACTTGTTTACCATGTTCGATTTCTTACACTATGAATTTACATGACTTGTTAACTATAATGTCTATCGTATCTTCTTTTTATTATTCGGTAAAAATAAGTGTAATGCCCCTAATTTTTCAAATCAATAAATAAATAATAATTGTAAGAAAATTACATATATATTTGCAGTAATTCTTTTGAGCCGATAACTCCGCAATTCAAGTTCCGTATTTAACAAGTAGCACTAATGTTTATAATACAAATAGTTAAAGATAAAAATATTCATTGACTATAATTAAATTATATAGATTGAATCATAAGAAATTATCTAATTGTCTCTTGCCTTTCTAAATAAACGAATTAGTTATGCAGTATACTACTTTTGTTTTTTCTTTTCTTTTCCTAATCCTCTTATTGTGTGGAATTAAATAAATAAATAAATAAATAAATTGAAAGGCACAAGTTGAGTCCACGTTAGTTATGTCTATTCCCAACATTTCACCACAAATTACCCCTACCTCTCCTAATCTTTACATGACAAACAACAATACACCTTGAGAGATTTCACCAAAGCAAGATACCGAGAGAGAGAGAGAGATGGGGAAGGAAAGAAGATTTTGAGAAGGACTCTATCAAGCTTTACGGCATTTTAGGACCGACTGCTGATCGAAGTAGGAGTAAAGAACCGAGGAGAAGAGAGGCGCGGGAGAACGAGAAGAAGAGAGGCGCAGTAGATCGAGAGGAAAGGCTACTGCACAATCCACCGTTTAATTCCACTCCATCTACACCGATTCCTAATTTCCAATTCATAACCAGTAAGTTTTCACCCAATTGTTTTGCTTCTACAATAGTTGGTAATTCGAATCTAGTCGTGTTCAATCTTTCACAACCATGAAACAAATATACTAGAAAATAAGAGAAGAAGTAATTTAGGTATTATAAATCTCCACATGTTGTAAAATTCACCAAGATAGGAAGATAGATGGAGAAGGGGTGTCAAATACAGTAGGTTAATGACAGTGATTTCGACTCGACAATGACGAGTCCCTGTTGCTGCTGTCAAATATTAGTCTAGTAAGAGAGGGAGAGCAGCAGCGATGAAGGGTAGAGTATGCCGTTTAGATGTCTTGCTCAAGTCCGAAATTGATGGTCGACGAGTCGAATTCAGGTCTTACTGTTGTGCATTTGTACACCTGCTGTAAAATGGGGGTAAACACGTTAGAGAGAAAGAGAGAGACGTTTTGCAATTGCTTAGGGAATTGATATGAATACATGAACAAAGGGGATGGATAATGTTGTTTCTGTGGCTACCAACTAAGAGAGAGAGAGATTAATATTAGAGAGAGATAGATTAATAAGTAATACTATATTGCTTTTATTTTCAAGGATTAATTCGGCAGTGGCTCTATTGCTGCCACTTTCCTTGAGATTTACTAAATAAAATAGAGACTTGGTTTCCTCTCAATTTGATTTCTTTTGATTGGACGAAGAATATAACTATGAGTTTGATGAATAGGGTTGTTAACCGATAGTTTATGTGAATAATATTTGATGAAATGATTTTAGTTAATTTTGGGAAAATGGGGATACTAGCTAGGAATAATTGATTTATATACGAGATTAAAGTATTGAAATTTTAAAATATGAAGGTAAGTTGTTGATTATGCGAGGTTGGAGCCTCTTTGGAATCGTTTTTAATATAACGGACATTCTACCGCTTTGTAAGGAGTCTTGACAAAAAATTGAGTCTTTGTACTAATTCGAATGGAGCAATGGAGTTCTCATTTGGATTAGTCGACCCTTTAGCTGACGCTTGAACTTTTAGAAATTATAGGAAGGGATACGATACGTAAAGGTAATGCTGAATTTTCCATTCGAACTTTCCTACCCTCACTAAAATACTTAAGGCCTTGTTTGATAGATAAGATGAGATAAGGTGGGATAAGATAAAAATTATCTTGGGTTCTCAGGATAAGAATTATCTTGGGGGAGAGGTGGGATAAGAAATAGGGGAAATGTAGTGTTTTTATCCCGGGCCTCACCCTTATCACGGGCCCCCGTGATAAGTTATCTTGCCTATCAAACATAGGATAAGTCTAGATAAATTTTCTTATCCTATCAAACATAGGATAAGTCTAGACAAAAGAGATAACTCTAAAGTGGGTAAGAGTTAGAAACATATATGAAATCCTAAAATCTCAATTTAATTAATCAAGTATATAAGACAATTACTTCGATTTAAGAATAACACTTTTCCCTAAGAGTCGAATATCTTCTAAAGCGAGACTTTTCCCTAAAGGTCAGGCAAAGGGTGGAGATCGTGGTACGTGAAGAGGAATCAGAAATCGTTCAATCACTTATTGCCATAAGGTGAGCGTTCTTTTATGAAAATCTATACTCTTGCTGTAGTGAAGCATGTTTAAAACCAAAACAGAACAATAAAACACTTTCATGCATAAAATATTTGGTTTTATATATGAGCCTATCTGTGTGAGAATAATTCGATCGCCCTGAGCTAGCCGAAGTTTACTAGCCAGGTTATGTGTACACGAAGTCGTGAACTGTGTGCTCCCAAGAAGGGCCAGTTTATGCAAATGGAAACGTCCGGGAAGGTGGCCACCTTGCCCGGCGTACTAACAGATATGGTAATACAAGAATGGAAGAAAAGGTGGTGCACTCCAATATTTTATCAAAGAAAATGATATTTAGTTTCACAAGTCATTTCGATAAAACCTTGTGGCAACTGTTCTAAATGCATGATTGATGATTATTTTATGAAACTATTTTTGGCATAATCCCACTGAGTATATCAAGTACTCAGCCCTGCTCGTATTTTCAAAAACTTGCAGATTGAGCAAGGTGGCAAGGGCGGCTATGTTGAGAGAAGAATTTGTATATATTGAATTTGGTTCAGAGGGGATACATATCTTCATATATGTATCCAGTTTGTTATAGTCTTCCGCTATTTTGCTTCAACATTTGATTTATAAAAAAAATGTGTAACTAACTTCATAAGTTAGTAAATCGGAATCTACATATATAGGGTTTATCTTTAAACACTTATATAATATTGGAGCCTCAAGTTGCCTGTACCATATCCTATCATCTTTTGAGTTTCTATTGATTTAGTCTATTTGGTTATTCATTTTTGTTAATTACAGAGTTACATGTATTTCCCCCTTCTTCCCCTATTCTTTTATCCAACCCCTAGTCACGCTCCGGCTAAGCAGTCCTTAGGGATAAGGGGCTGTGACAATAAGGTTCGTGTTTTTGCTCGATTTGGGTTGTCTTTCGACTCCTAATCAATCGCAATTGATAATTGAGAGCTACCTAACATACCTTGATTACAAATATTCTGAGTAGCTAAAAGGGTTGTACACATTCTATCAATTTACACGTAAAATTGCTCTTGAATAATTGCTTTTAGTTTAGCAATACGTAAATCCCACTAATCGATTATATAATCTTTTCGAATAAATATGATTTTGTTAAATTCTTCAATGATTGTAGATTTCGAGATCATGGCTAATTGCTTTCATCCATAGCAATTTGGATTAACTATTTCAATAAAGTGATCAGTACTTGCTAATAGATCCATTAGGTCGCCGTGACGTAGCAAGCTCCGACCCTTATACACCCTAGCTTTACACATTACATTTTTTACGTTCACCTTTATTTACTGGAGTAAAGATCTTTAAAATAATTAATCTTCCACTTTAATTCTATCAACCTTGAGTACTTGAGAAAATTCAACATCAATTGATTAATACATAAGTAATTTTAAGAACATATTAACATAATCTCTCTCTCTCTTTTTTTTTTTTTTTTTAAATTGTTATAATCTTAAGTGATTATGAACAAAAGACAATTGAAAAGAACTTGCAATTTCCCTCACGATATCCCAAAATTTTGCTATAAATACCAATATTTATATATGAATAAAAAAAATCAAAAAATTAATTAATCCTAAACACATTTCTCTCCATCATCATGAATCCACTCCTCTTTCAATTCTACCCTCTCTTTCTTCTTCTGCAATTTTTCTCAAATTCTTCACACAAAATCCCAACACTCTCTACATTTTACAAAGAAGCATTCATCTTTAGAAATTCAGCACCAAATTCTGATGATGAACTTCATACATATTACTACACACAAACACTAGATCACTTCAACTATGCACCTCAGAGTTATGCAACTTTCAGGCAAAAATACGTGGTTGGCTCCAAATATTGGGATAATAATAAGAACCCCAATTCTCCGATTTTCGCCTATCTCGGAGAAGAGGATCCGCTCGATGAAGACTTGCCTATTATTGGATTCCTCCGTGATAATGCTGCTCATTTCAAATCTCTTTCTGTGTACATTGAGGTAAACTCCCTTTATTTTAATTAATTAATTATTTATTTTTGTTAATTAATTAGCTTAATTATTTGTTGTATAAATCGTAGGTGCATATATAATTTCTTGCTTTAGGCTCTTTCATAATAATGTATTCATCAATATAATGATTATATAATGTATTTCTTCTTTTTTCCTTTTCTTTTAATTTTTTTTTTCACGCGAATAAATTTATTTATGCAACGTCTATTTTACTAGTACTATTTTGTCATATGATCACCTTTTGTAGCATCGATTTTACGGAGAGTCGATCCCGTTTGGAACGATGGAGGAGGCGATGAAAAATAAAACAACGCGCGGATATTTTAATTCGGCTCAAGCCATAGCTGATTATGCTGAGATTTTGTTGCACGTCAAGGAACAATTTTCTGCACATAATTCTCCCATTATTGTTGTTGGAGGCTCCAACGGAGGAGGTGAATAAATATCTTTTCCATACAAGTAATATTCTAAAATAATTTCTACTAGCATATACTCCCTTCGTCCAAGTGATATAAGAATAATATTTTTTTCGACATGAAAATTAAAACGAAAGTAATGATAGTGTCATGATAAAATAGACGGAGGGTATATATTTAACGTATAGTTTTTATGTTGTAGATTCGTATTAATATTATTAATGAATAAATGATCAGAGCTAGCTGCATGGTTTCGACTGAAATATCCACACATAGCATTGGGTGCTCTTGCTCGTCCGCTCCCATTCTTTATTTCGACAACATCACCCCTCAAAATGGATATTACTCCATCGTTACCAAAGACTTCAAGGTACTCTTCCGTTTATCTTCATTTGATACATTTTTTTAGCACGGTATTTAAGAAATTCAAGTTTAACGTAAATGTAGAGATAAATGGTATAAAGGTAAAAATAAGTGAATATAAAGGAATAAAGGAGTATTAAAGTATTAAAGTGAGATGTTAAACTTAAAATAGAAAGGGGGCAAATGAAAATAAACGTCTCATTAAAGAAACGTGACCAAATGGGAGTAAACGAAGGAAGTACTACATACTAGTACTATTATTTTATTTTATTTGCAATCATTAAAATTAAAAAATTAAATATTTTTTTTTTGGTTAATCATGCATATGTGTAGGAGATTAGCGAAAGCTGCTACGTAACTATTAAAAAATGATACGAGCCTTAACCCGAATGTGACGTCGGAGAACGGGGATGAAGAAGAGAGTGTGGAGCAAGAGGAGGAGACCACGGTGCTGGATCAAGGGGAAGCTGCCGAGAAAGATGAGGATGGCCCGAGCGGGAGGCCGAGACGTACGACGCGCGAGCCCAAGAGGTTGGAGGGCTTTGTCCGCTCGTAAGGGGCTCGGCCCATGCTTTATTTTATTTTCTCATTTATTTCATTGTAGGGCTTGGCCCAATTTAGTTTAGTCGAGTCGAGTATTGATAAGCTCCTTTCGGGTTTTCTTGTTGGTTCTTTCCCGATCGTAAGAGTCGAACCAACCAGGGTCTAGTATTTATAGTCGAGATTAGGTTTTGTTAATCATCATCGATATTAATCAAAACCCTAGTTTCTCTTTTGGCGTTCTTTTTACCGTTCTTCGTTGACGCGATCGTCGGGGCGAGCCCGCGACCGTCTTGTTTTTTCCCTTGTTTCCCGTCGAACTCCTCGTTCGACGTTTGATAGGAGATTCAGCTCTTATCAACTAGTGCTTTCATTGCTTCGAACTCGCTTGGTGATGAATTATAGACGATCGAGCAACCCTAACTCGGGGATTAGGCCGCCGTACACGACGCCGGCAGTACAGCCGCCAGCGTCAACGCCGTCGGAGTCGTTCCCGATGGAGAACCTGCTATCTGTGCTGCAACGCATGGAGGCGAAGCTCGACACGGTGGTGCCGAGAACGGAGACGGCCCTGCAGTCGCGGGGAGAGTTAGATACGTTGTATGGGCGACAACCGCCTTGGAGTTTGGGGAGTATTTCGACCCCAGCAATCACGACGTCGATTCCTTGGCAGCCACCGTCCTCATCGTCGGGTCCATCTTGGGCGCCTTTGGAGAACCACGACAGCAGCTACGGCCAGTGCTCTCGGCCTTTGGATCAGCCGCCGTTCACGGCGTGGGACAGACCCCGACCAAAGCCGAATGATTCGAGGCAGCCTCATTCGGCGTGGGACCCTCCTCAGGCCCGTCGTGGACAGTTTCAGTCGGCACCGGACCCCGCCCGACACATGAAGATAGATCCACCGATGTTCGATGGATCTGATGCTCAAAGATGGGTAACACGAATTGAATATTATTTTGAACATATTATGTTACCTGAGGACGAACGCTTACACTACGTTGTTCTTTTGTTTTCTCCTCCTGCATCAGATTGGATATTCGCATATCGAGCGACGAACCCGCACGCTACGTGGAAGAAGTTTTTGGATGATGTGCGCCGGCGCTTCGATCTGGATTATTATGTGGATTATATGGAGCTTATTGCGAAGCTCACGTAAACAGGGGCTTTGCTTGATTATAATAAGAAATTTGATCGGATGCTCAACCATCTTCAAAGTGTCCCGGAATCGATTTTATTACCTATCTATATGGGTGGGTTGCGTCAGCCTATCCGTAGCCAAGTGCGGCTGAAACATCCGACTTCGATCGCATCTGCGATGTCCTTGGCCTCGGAGATTGACACCTCGTCCGAGAGGAGTTCCTCGTTTGTTCGCAAGCCATGGCAGCCGAAGAGCTCTTCGTATTCGCCCGTGGCGACCCCGTCCAGCTCCGAGCCTTCCAAACCATCGGCTGCTGCTCCTTCTTCAGGCCGTCCTCGTGATTTATCGCGCCTTCCTATTGTGCGTCTATCTGCAGGGGAGAAACGGGAACGCACGAGTAAGGGGTTGTGTTGGTACTGCCCCGACAAGTGGAGTGTGGGCCACGCCTGTAAGACGCCGGTGCTTGCTTATATGGGCGTCGACGAGGAGGATGGTGATATTCCGGAGATGAGTGAGGAGTCCGAGGAGCCGGGGGTAGTTTCCTCCGATTTATCTCATATGTTTTCGCTAGATGGACGTCCGAAGCCATCATCTATGGAGCTCCGTGGGATATTGGGCAATGCCGAGGTTTCTATATTAGTGGATAGCGGGAGCACTCACAATTTTGTGCATCCGAAGATTGTTGAGAAAGGGTGCATCAATTTGAAACCAATTCGCCCGTTCCGAGTTTATATGGGGAGCGGTCACTCGCTCGTTTGTTCGTACATGGGGGCGAAGGTTTCATTGGAGATTCAGGATCATTTGTTTGTGGTGGATTTGTTTGTGTTGCCCGTGCATGGCAAGGATGTAATTTTGGGCATGGAGTGGTTGCAATCGCTTCACCGTGTCACGAGCGATTACGACAATGGCACGTTGGAATTCACATTAGACGGCTGCCCAATTTCGTTGAAGGTGGATCCTCGGCCTCCACCGAGAGCTGCGAGTGCCAAGTTCGCGGCTTTTATGCTCCAATCCGACCCCACAGTTGTGTTTGAGGTTTTCGCGTTGGATGCCTCGTTGGGAGATTCGGCCAAGAGCCATATTAGTCCGACATTCCCGTCCGACATTCCTCCATTAGTTCGGGATGTTTTGATGAGTCACAATTCGGTTTTCTCGGTTCCAGCCGGTTTGCCACCACCTAGGGTGTTTGATCATCGTATTCACCTACTTCCGAACACGAAGCCCGTTAACGTTCGGCCTTATCGATACCCATATTTTCAGAAATCCGAGATAGAACGGCAAGTGCAAGAAATGTTGGATATGGGCATTATCCGTCGCAGTAGCAGTGCGTTCTCGTCTCCGGTTTTACTCATCAGGAAGAAGGACAGCTCCTTTCGATTCTGCATCGATTATCGAGCCCTTAATGATGTGACAGTGCCCGATCACTTCCCCATCCCTACTGCTGACGAGCTCTTTGATGAATTGGGTGCAGCTAGGGTTTTTACGAAGCTTGATCTGCGTTCGGGCTACCATCAAATTCGAATGCGGGACGAGGACGTATTCAAGACAGCATTTTGAACCCATGACAACCACTTTGAGTTCCTCGTGATGCCGTTCGGTCTCACCAACGCCCCTTCGACATTTCAGGCAGCGATGAATGATATCTTTCGGCCGTTTCTACGTCGTTTCGTCATTGTATTTTTTTACGACATATTGATCTATAGTCCTTCGTTGGACGCCCATGCAGAGCATTTGGAGGTGGTGCTTGGGATTTTGAGTCAGAATAATTTCTTTGTTAAGTTGTCCAAATGCACGTTCTGCAGCTCGAAGGTCGACTATCTGGGTCATATTATTAGTGACGGGTTGCTTCAAGCGGACCCCTCGAAGATTGAAGCAATGGTAGCTTGGCCACGCCCGACGACGGTCAAGCAACTCCGAGGATTTTTGGGCCTCACTGGCTATTACAGGCGCTTTATTGCGGGTTATGCAGTCATCGCGTCCCCGCTGACCGATCTGCTGAAAAAGGATGCGTTCGATTGGAATAAGGAGGCCGGGGCGAGTTTTACGGCTTTAAAGAGAGCGATGTCGACGGCTCCGGTGCTCGCTTTGCCGGATTTCTCCAAACAATTTATTGTGGAGACGAACGCCTCAGGCACGAGCATCGGCGCAGTGCTGTTGCAGGACAAGCATTCGTTAGCGTTCTTCAGTAAGAAGCTGGGGCCCCGTCGCCGTGTAACGTCGACCTATCATAAGGAATTATATGCCATTGTTGAGGCCGTTCAGAAGTGGAGGCAGTATTTACTGGGCCGTACATTCATCATACGTACCGATCAAAAGAGTTTGAGGGAATTGTTACAGCAGGTGATTCAGACGCCCGATCAATAGCTTTATGCTCGTACATTGATGGGATTTCAGTTCACGATCGAATACAAACCGGGGGTGACTAACAAGACGGCTGATGCTCTCTCGAGACAAGCCGAGGAACCCACGGCCGAGCCTGCCGAGTTGCATCCCACGGCCGGGACTGACAAGCTTCATGCTCTTCATGATGAGGCGGAGTTGTTCATAGCTATGGCTCAACCGATGCCGGAGATTTTCGAGTTATTACGGAAGGAAATCAGTTCGGTTGAGGAGTTGAAAGAATTGGGGGCGGCAATCGAGCAAGGGACAGCTTCTTCGGATTTTCAGATCATAGATGGCCTAATTTTCAAAGGGAGGTGCATCGTGGTGGCGTCTACGTCGGCGGCCAAGCCGGCGCTTATCTATGAATTTCACTCTACGCCTTCTACGGGCCACCCGGGAGTTGATCGGACATTTAAGCGCCTAGCTCAGTTGTTCTATTGGCCGAATATGCGGCGTGAAGTGAAACAGTTCGTTTCGGCATGCTACGACTGTCAGACGACAAAATATTCAACGCAGAAACCGGCGGGCTTTCTGCAGCCGCTCCCGATTCCGTGGCAAGTATGGGAGGAGGTCTCGATGGACTTTATTACGAGCTTACCGCAGTCTAGAGGGTTCACGGCGATTATGGTTGTGGTAGATCGCTTGTCAAAATATGCCCATTTCATTCCGTTGCCGCCCCGCTTTGACGCATGGCGCGTGGCTACGGCGTTTGTTGAGGGTGTGGTTAAACACCACGGCTTCCCGGGTTCTATTGTGTCAGATCGAGATTCAGTCTTTGTGAACGAGATTTGGGAGCACCTTCTTAAACTGAGCGGCACGAAGTTGAATTTTACGACCGCTTACCACCCCCAATCGGACGGCCAAACTGAGGTGAAAAATCGGGGACTCGAGCAGTACTTGCGTGCTTTTGTGGCGGATAACCCGGTGAAGTGGACGAATTTCTTGCCGTGGGCGGAGCTGGCATTGAACTGTTTTTATCACGAGGGTTTAGGTATGTCTCCATTTCAGGCGCTATATGGCCGTGAGCCACCCTCGTTGCTCGCCCCTCGGCCTTCGGCTTCGTGCCCGGTATCTGTGGCGGAGGTTATTAAACAACGGGGAGAGTTGCTAGTTTGGCTTCGTGGTAACCTCGCGCGGGCTCAACAACGAATGCGGCAGTCGGCTAATCGCAGTAGAAGAGATGTGGAGTACAGTGTGGGCGATAAGGTGCTGCTAAAACTTCAGCTGTATCGCCAACATTCTGTGGCGAGACCTTTATCTCCGAAATTGTCACGTCGTTTTTACGGTCCGTTCGAGGTCTGCGAGTGTATAGGCGCGGTGGCATACAGGTTAAAGCTTCCGGAGGATAATCGGATACACGACATGTTTCATGTTAGCCTTCTTCGGCCGTTCGTGGAGAGTAATGCGACGGATCTACCGCCTTTTCCCTCTTTCTTTGCGCGAGGGAAGGCTGTAGCGAGGCCGACGGGGCTGCTGGATCGCCGGAGTGTGATGCGGAATGGTAAGTTAGTTGATGAGGGTTTAATTGCATGGGATGACGACGATGGTGCAACGCCGACATGGGAACCGTGGGAGGTCATTGAGCGGAGATTTTCAGCTTTGCTCCTTGAGGACAAGGAGCGTGTTAATGGGGGAGGGGTTGATACGAGCCTTAACCCGAATGTGACGTCGGAGAACGGGGATGAAGAAGAGAGTGTGGAGCAAGAGGAGGAGACCACGGTGCTTGATCAAGGGGAAGCTGCCGAGAAAGATGAGGATGGCCCGAGCGGGAGGCCGAGACGTACGACGCGCGAGCCCAAGAGGTTGGAGGGCTTTGTCCGCTCGTAAGGGGCTCGGCCCATGCTTTATTTTATTTTCTCATTTATTTCATTGTAGGGCTTGGCCCAATTAGTTTAGTCAAGTCGAGTATTGATAAGCTCCTTTCGGGTTTTCTTGTTGGTTCTTTCCCGATCGTAAGAGTCGAACCAACCAGGGTCTAGTATTTATAGTCGAGATTAGGTTTTGTTAATCATCATCGATATTAATCAAAACCCTAGTTTCTCTTTTGGCGTTCTTTTTACCGTTCTTCGTTGACGCGATCGTCGGGGCGAGCCCGCGACCGTCTTGTTTTTTCCCTTGTTTCCCGTCGAACTCCTCGTTCGACGTTTGATAGGAGATTCAACTCTTATCAAAAAATCATGGGACGAAATCGACAAAGTAGCCTCACAAACCGGAGGCCTCTCAATCCTCAGTCAGAGATTCAAGACTTGCTCGTAAAATTAATTCACAACTTATCTCTCGTCAAATACTCTGCCCGTCCCATTTTATTATTTTTTTCAATGGAGACGTAATTAATGGGACGGAGCAGAGAGTGTATTAAACTAATTAAATTTGAAAATCAATTGATTTGTAATTTGAAGGCATTTGAACAACTCGGGCGAGTTGAAGGATTTCTTGGAGTCGATGTACGCGGTGGCGGCTCAGTACAACCACCCATCGGAATACCCGGTGACATTAGTGTGCAAGGGAATCGACGGAGCTCCGGAAGGAACGGACGTAATCGGCCGTATTTTCGCCGGCGTAGTCTCGTATAGAGGGAACTCGACTTGCTACGATACGAATACGTATAACTATCCAACAGAGACGAATATAGGTTGGCAGTGGCAAGTAAGTAACTTTGTAATCTTTTTTGGCTAGCTTTTTACTTGAGATAATTATGTATATAATTGTTCAAATTTTATTAGCTGATTCATAGTAATTTTAGGGTTGTCAATTTTTGACACGATACGATAATCCGACATGAATATGCACAAAATAAATGGGTATGTGTTGAGGGTTGAGGTTTGCTGGGTTCGTGTCGTTAACATGTCGACCTAATAAGAACCTGAAAATTTCATGTCGGGTTCGGGTCACGTTCGTGTCAGGTTCAGGTAACTTGCTAATATAAATATTTAACTAATTTATTATTTTCACTAATAAATTACTCCTAATTCGGGTTACTACACAGTCTTTCCACTTACATGTCTCCCTTATTTTATAACTTATTTTCGTGTCGGGTTGGGATTATATTGGTTCGTGTTTGTGTCAAGTTTGAGTCGTGTCCAGGTTTGACTAATTCTGGTCATGTTAGTGTTTAGGTTCAGAAAATCTTTAATGAGCCGTGTTCAAGTTTGGACTTAACAGGTTCGTGTCACTATCAGGTCGGCACGATAACAACCCGACACTCAATTGACAACCTTAAATAATTCTATCACGTTATTGTCAATTACTAAAATGAAAGAAAAGGAATCTCTCACTCCATCTTGAGAGTGACTTATTACACTAATTGAGAGCGAGAGTACTACAACTAATTGTTTAAAGTAAGTAAATATCATATTAATTATCATAAGCATATTTGTTCAAGTGTCACAATATAGAATGGTTAATTGCTTTTTATTTATACACTCCTTCTGTCCCTACAAACTTTAATTAGTCATTAATTTTATTATTTTATGTTTTACATATATCTTTAAAATATCTAAAGTACGTTGGCACATAAGTAATACTGAGTTTGTGGTTGATTTTGTAGACATGTAGCGAGATGGTGGTGCCAATCGGAATAGAAGGAAACGAGACAACGTTTCCACCATCACCTTTCAACTTAGATGAATTCATTAAAGATTGTAACGATTTCTATGTTGTCACTCCTCGACCTCACTGGGTTACAACTTATTATGGAGGCCATGTAAGTAAATATAGACACACATACATAAAATAATAAGTCACGCAAGATGACAATATCCGAGGTCAGGATCGGGTATGAATTGAAACTGTTTACTCGAAACGGGTATTTACTAAAATATGAATTTTTTTATTTGATTTTCCAGGATATTAAATTGGTTCTAAAACGTTTTGGGAGCAACATAATTTTTTCCAATGGCCTAAGAGATCCATACAGTACTGGAGGGTAAATTTATTTACAATTACATGTCTTATTTTGTCACTCTATTTTTCCCCTTATGTAATATTCTTTTATATAGAAAGAAAGAAAAAAGAAAACTCTTTCATACATATTATTTTCCTCTAATCTACTTAGGTAGTTTGGACTAAGGAATGACATGCTACTCACCTAATGATGCTCACCTCCGTAAGCACCTTTATCATTTTTTCGTGTCGATATTATTTTGTTCGATTTTTTCAATTGTAAACTATTCTAATACCTTATTAGTTAATATTGAAATTATTAAATTCACAAAAAAAAAATATAAAAATCAAAGCTCGATTTGATTTGTTATGCACCTTTTGAACATAGAAAGAAAAACGGACAAATTGAACTTTAATATATTTTTTTATGGATTTAATAATTTCAATATTAATTAAAAAGTATTAGAATATATTACAATTGAAAAAATCGAACAAAATAATGTCGAAACAAAAAAATGACGAAGGATGTGAGCATCATTAGGTGAGTAGCACATCATTCCTCGGTTTGGACTAATTATTGTGTTTAATTTATTAAACTACCTTAGTTTTCTCCAAATATTGTAGGGTACTGGAAAACTTATCAGAGAGTCTCGTCGCAGTAACTATGCGCAATGGTATGCACTTTGTTGAATTAAACATAATTGCAACAAAATCTAGATATTATGTGTGCGTTTATTGACTTAATGGTAGGGGATTAAGATTAACGTATCGGGCCTGAAATGTCTCGAGTTTGAGTTCCCCGTGGTGTTTATATACTATTCTGGTAAGTAGTACTTAGAAAAATTATTAATTAAAAGCAATTCACATAATTGGAATTGCAGGTTCACATTGTTTGGACATACTTGTAGCACAAGAAAGTGATCCAGAATGGCTAGTTATGCAGAGGAAAACAGAGATCGAAATCATACAGGGATGGCTTCAAACTTATTATGCTGATCTTCATGCCTTAAACATAGATTAATCTTCAAGAATCAATGTAATATGATAAAATCTAAGGGGATCGAATTAAAGAAACTCGAAACTTAAACTCAAATACAATAATTGGACCCGAACCGATTGTTGCTCGGACCAAACCATATTAATTTTGGCCCAACTATCATGCAAGTTCAACTGCTCAAGTTAGTGCGGAGATTATATACTATGATTGATTCGGACTGGACTAAATGATAGTTGGACTTCAAATCTGATCGGACCAACCTGTTCTAAATCTTTTACCATATGGCCTACTTGAGCGTGGTTGTGGTGCAACGAAAATCGACCCCTCTAATTAATTTGATGGCTCTCTGATACGATCGATTCCATGTCGAATTCTTAAAGAGAATGTATATTTTGAAGGGTTTGGCTACTTTGGTGTGTTTGATCGGCTTCATCTGAAAGCAAGATCACATATGCTTGTTGAAATGGTGGATTGGTTCAAATACACGATGATGCCATTCATGTGGTGTGCTTTGTGTTTATTTTTAATTCTTATAAAATAGTAAAAAAAAATAAAATTGTAGTTTGTGTTAAATTGTGTTTTTGGAAAAGCCCCCATCATGAAATAGAATACTACTAGTAAAATCTAGAGCTTGAAATTTGATCATTGATTTTTTGAAATAAAAGTCCCTAATCCAATGGACATTTGTTTTGTGTCTGCCCCTATCTATGTATATAGTTTGGCATGTCACATTTGTTTCCATGTGGTTTGATTTAATCAATGGCTGAGATCATAGCTAATCGTACATGTTTTATATTATAAGTAGTACATTGAGTAATACTTTTATATATCCTCATATTATTGTTAAAACGAAATATTTTATGATAAATTTAGAAATAAGTACTCCATCCGTCCTCCATTTAGTGATATTATTACTATATTGGGACGTCCTCCATTTACTGACATATTCCGTTTTAGTACGTAGACCCCACAATCACTTTAACACTTTAACACTTTATACATCTACTTTTTATTATTTTAACATTTTAATACTATTAAACAATTCAAATGGACCCACAATTATTCCACTTTAACACTTTAACACATTAATTTATTATTATACCATAAAAATGCAAAAAAATCTGTACCCAAAAAACAATGTCACTAAATAGAGGACGGAGGGAATAACTAATTTTTTAGGTGTTAAATCAAAGTTATTACAAATAAAATGTAATTGACATTGCGAGTCATAATGTCAAAACAGCAAAAGCAGCCTAAAATCTGCCAAGCGCTGCCTAGGCCGCCTGGCCGTCGATTTTCTCCCCACCCCTAGAGGAGGGTGCCTTGCTTAAAATCGAGTCGGCCGGACACCGCCTAGCGTCACCACCCATGCCATAGTCAATGATTTTTTTAATTATATATATTAGACACTCACGTTCTTTTCAGACTGAAATTAAGTCATACCAGATTGGGAAATCGGGCCAATAAGAAAATTCATACGCACTCTTTATACGACGAACATAATAAATAAATGATCCAATTAATTTAATTGATTGAAAGTTATTTTAATTGAGGGAAAGTAAAGACACGAATAAAAAGTGTGGATTCTTACCAAATATAATTTACCTACTTTGATGTTAATGTAATTCTTTATGATTAATAAAAAATGATGAATAAGTTTCAAAAAAATATACAATTAACAATAATTTCAATTTTCTTTCTACTGCTCCTTACTATATATATATAAAATCTCAAGGGTGTACAAGAGTGAAAAAAAAAAAAAGAAAAAAAAGGAGAAAAAAAAAAAAAAAGAAAGAAGAAGAAGAAGAAGAAGAAGAAGAAGAAGAAGAAGAAGAAGAAGAAGAAGAAGAAGAAGAAGAAGAAGAAGAAGAAGGAGGAAGAGTATATATGTATCATTGTTAGCCATAAATTGACATGGATTTTCGCTTCAAAATTAAGGAGAAGAAGAAGAAGGAGGAGGAGGAAGAGTATATATGTATCATTGTTAGCCATAAATTGACATGGATTTTCGCTTCAAAATTAAGGAAAGGCCACTTTCCCTTTTTTCCTTTTTATATCCATGCGTAACGGATTGCATGATATATATTCATTACGGGTAAATTATTTGACAATTCACTTATATAATGAAAGCTCAAGATTATAACACCTTTTAACAATTTTGTCACATCGGAACCCATGAATCATAACATAAAGGTCCCTAACATATGCTTGTCACGTGTTTTTAATAATCTCAATTATGGATAAAAAAAAACATCGATGAGTAAATGTTATGTTTTTTCATTGCCCATGAGGTCTCGACCTGGTAGCTAGGTTGAGGCACTTAAGTTTTTTCTTAGCGACGAATTTTAAGTTCGATTTTAAATACTTTAAAAATGTTTGCAATAACATTACTTGATAATTATCTATTGATAGAGCCATGAAACTGTTAGGTTGAGTCAAGTCGATCTAAACACATTGAATCAAAGATGAAGGTTAGTTCAAGCTGGACCAACCCGGAAATATTGTGGGCCGCTAAAAATCTAGCCTAATATGGCTTAAAATAAAAGTTACGTCTTTTTTCAGACTTGTTTGAACCATTTGAACTTTATGACATTTTGGGTTGACACCGTCCAACCCGAAACTTGCTGCCTATCTAGAGGAGAAAATATTCCATCCTTTAAATTTACAAAATTCGTGCTCAGTAGTCAGTACGTTATGTTTTGACGTCTCTTAAAAATCTAATATATTGCTCTAATCTTCGGATGATTTTCCTAATTGCCATTAAAAGGGTTTATTAAAAAATGGGAGTTGGTTAATTATTATGCCCAAAATTAAAGGCAAAGAGTATTCCTAAATGTGACAAATTTTATGAAAGAACATTTCACCTAAATGGTGATAAACAATTTGTTTTATGTACCGGTTATAAAGTTGTTAAAATATCTTTAGCAAGTGAAAGATACACCACCTGCCCTGCCGAAAGAGAGACATTTCTTGAATATGTGAGGTATAACTAATGAAACGTTTCTTTTTCAGTTGAACGAATGGAGCATTAATTTGGGTACGAGGAAATGCAAATAGTGCTTACAAGTACGCGAACCGATGCTCAAATATGCATATAATCATGATTATTACACCGTTATATATTACGAATAAGTTGATGCTTAAGTACCAACATGTTTAATTGTGAATTATAACCATGATTAAATGTCCGACAACCTGAGATTATATCAAAATCAATAATCTACATTTATTCCTATTTCTTAGGACAAAAATTACTATTACATGAAACAATTCTATAGGCCAAAAGTTATACTCCATCGTTCATGTCCATTAATCTCATTTATCTTTTTTATTTGTCTCATTTATTAGTCTTATTTTATAAAATGACAAAGAATAATTGGTCATAAGTAAATGGGACTAATGGGCAGGGACGGAGGGAATATTAACTTACATCTTACTTGAAGTCTAAATTAAGGTATACATACATGGAAATAGAAGCTTCTATCTTTTTAATACACACGCGTGAAGGAAGAAATTGGACCAACGAAAAATCAAAGGTTTTAGTAAACATATAGAAATGAGTACCATAGAAAAAGTGGGACAACTTTTTATATTATAGCTTGTTGCACCACACACAAATAGTCTATATCTTTTTTCTTCATTTCTTAATCTCATTTTGTAACTAATATTGAAAGCTAAGGGTGTCAACATCATATGTGACTTGTGCCCAATTATTCATATATTTGCTTTTAGTAATTTATTTATTCAATATCAAATATTACTAGCTAGGTTGGTGCCAACTAAAATGATTTGGATCTTCACATATACACCCTCAAGTCTGTGTTTTTCGGTGGGTAAATTTTCTTTTCGGGACGTCCTCCGAATTTATTTTAAGTCATAAATAGAAAAGGTTGTCTTACACTATTTCTATTTATAACCTTAAAGTTGTGGTATACTTAGAAAAAAAGATTGTGTGATCCACCATTTTATCTCTTATTTCAATATTTTATTCAACAATTTCACCGTTTGATCTTTTTCCGGTAAATTTATTATATAATATCAACTAATTTTAACGGATTTTCTTAGTTACCTTGTCTAGAAAATTTAACACGAATATAAGTGACAGAGGAAACATTTAAAAGTACTCTATCTATTGTGATTAAGCATTTTATGTACAACGATTAGATGACAGTCGTAAATCATCGATTTCTAATTTGCAAAAGATAACAGGTTAAGATCGATTTCTATTTTACACGCCTAAATAAGTATGTATGTTTTCCTTCTCCTGTCAATTTATTATGTTTTTACTGTGTATTTGTATAGTGCTTTTAATAAGTGTGAATTAAAGTGTGTGCATATTATAGCCAAATAATATTAACATTATAATAATTATTCTAATGACAAGGTCAAAATTTAGTCAATACTCTTATGATAATTTTAATATTTTAAAATTTTGAAATTATATTTTAATAATTTTAATGTTCTAAAAATTTATCCATTATAGTAGTAATTTATTCTAATGATAAGGTAAAATTTTAATCAATACTCTAATGATAATTTTGATATTATATAATTTTATAATTCAATTTTGAAAATTTTAATATTCTAAAGATTTATTTAATCGATTAGGGTAAAGATTTATTTTAATGATAAGGGTAAAAGAGGAAATGCAAATTTTATAAACATGAAACTTTTTTACAATTAAATAAAACCTTTTATTATAAATACAATAGCCTTGTGTTGCCTATATAAGTACAATAAATTTAAATTCAAGAACCCAGAAAACAGAGCTCACTCTCAAGCATGAAAGCATCAACACTCATATACCGATTATGCCCTCTCCTTTTTCTTCATCTTCTGCAAACAGTTTCATCGTCTCCACACAAAATCCCATCGCTCTCTCCATACAACAGAGAATCACTAAACTTGAGAAAAAACTACGATCAAAGTTTCAGTTCATCAGCAGCAAAGTCGAAGGATTTGAAGACGTACTACTACAAACAAACACTCGATCATTTCAACTACGCGCCTCAGAGCTACACGAAGTTCAGGCAACGGTACGTCGTGAGCTCCGAACACTGGGGCGGTCCGAATTCGGAATCTCCGATATTCGCCTATCTCGGAGCAGAGGCATCACTTGATTCTGACTTGGCTGCCATCGGCTTCCTCTCTGATAACGCTCCTCACTTCAAGTCCCTCTCCCTCTACATTGAGGTTAGATTAGTCTTTTCAAAATATGCTTTATTTTATTTTTTTTATTTTTTTTTTAATGTCAATTTATGTGTTGACTATAGTTTAATGATTATTCTTTTTTTTTTAAATTAATTATTTTAGCATCGGTTTTATGGAGAGTCGATCCCGTTTGGAACGATGAATGAGGTGATGAAAAATAAAACGACGCGAGGATATTTTAATTCGGCTCAAGCAATAGCTGATTATGCCGAGATTTTATTGTACGTCAAGAAACAATTTTCTGCACATAATTCTCCCATTATTGTTGTTGGAGGCTCCTATGGAGGAAGTAAGTAATTCCACTCATAAATTTTGCATTTTATATTCAAATTACATAAATTAAAAATTAATTAAAAAATTACTAGTGCTTAATTGATTGGTATTATGATATTATTAATTTATTAATTTATTAAAAATGGAATTTAATTATTTCAGTGTTGGCTTCGTGGTTTAGACTTAAATACCCACACATCGCTCTCGGTGCAGTAGCTTCTTCAGCACCCATTCTTTACTTTGACAAAATCACTCCACAAAATGGATATTATTCCCTTGTAACAAAGGATTTCAAGGTACAAAATTATATTATATTTGTCTCGTTGATAATGAGTTCATTGAATATTACAATCGTCCTATTTTAATACATGTCGATTTATTATGAATGAGACAGAATAAGTATATACTATATTAACTTTTTTGGTAATTTTTAATTAGTTTGACATTTCATTATCATTATTTTATTAATTTACGTTGCAGGAGGTTAGCGAGAAGTGTTACGAGACTATTAAAAAATCATGGGCTGAAATCGATAGAGTTGCATCCGAAGAAGGGGGCCTCTCAACTCTTTCCAAGACATTCAAGACATGCTCGTACATAATCAACATATACTATTAAATACTAATTTAATACTCCCTTCGCCCCTTTCAAGTTGAGTATTGTAGAAACTGATTTTATTTGAGTATCCGCAGGAATTTGATGTATTCATGGGAGTTGAAGAATTTCCTAGACACGATGTACGCTACGGCCGCGCAATACAATGCGCCGCCGAAGTATCCGGTGATGATGGTGTGCGGAGGGATCGACCGGGCTCCGGCCGGAAGTGACGTCATCGGCCGGATTTTTGCCGGAGTGGTGGCTTATAAAGGGAACAAAACTTGTTATAATATGACCGCACTCCCCTCTGAAACCAGCGTGGGCTGGGGATGGCAAGTATGTACATTTCACTTTAATTTTTATAGTTTGTTATAAAACTTTATGCTATATTTTATTATTTATTTCGATTTTCGATCAATTTTTGACCACTTTACGTACAAATTTGATACTCTATTGTAATTGTGTATCGTATGTTTTCATGTTAGTTTTGAATTTATTTTTAACACATATGAATCATCCATCATTTGGATGATACTTCCTCTGTCCCAAGATTAATGACACGTTTCTTTTCAGCATTTGTGGCAAGCGTTTTCGAGCGTCTTGACGACGAGTTTCAAAATATCATTTGTAGTATCCCGTAAAAGAAAGAAATCCTTAAAAAGATATTTTGAAACTCGTCGTCAAGACGCTCGAAAACGCTTGCCACAAATGCTGAAAAGAAACGTGTCATTAATCCTGGGACAGAGGAAGTAATTTTTTCGAAAATATACTAATTAAAACGATGTACCTTAGTTAATATTTTTTTATATTAATAATTTAATTTGTAGACATGCAGTGAAATGGTGATGCCTATCGGAATAGAGGGAAACGAGACAATGTTTGAAGCTTCGCCTTTTGATTTACAACAATTTGTGAAAGACTGTAACGATTCGTATGGTGTCACGCCTCGACCTCATTGGATTACAACTTATTATGGAGGCCATGTAAGAATTTTCAAATCATTATGGCATATATTTGATTTTTGATACTTCATTTCAATTATCAAGAGTTTAATTTTTGATGAAATTTCATTTTTTTTTCCCAATACAAAATCATTTATTTTCATTTCTTAAGCATAAATGGACCATACATATACGAATTTCAAGATCTAGTCAAATTCTAGGCTAAAAAGATGAAGGTCCAATCAAGTTATAGGCGTAGCCGACATAAAATGAAAATGAAAATAATAAAAGGAAACACGATAAGCTTGGGCCGGGCAAATCAAACTGAAAAATTACACTATTTGGGCCGAGACGGTCTATATGTTTTGTGGTAGATATATTTTCGGGTCGACTGAATTGGCTCGACTTTTACCTTTGACCGGATGTGATATGTGTCTTCTTTCGTTCTCAAATGATGCAGGATATTAAACTAGTTCTAAAGCGGTTCGGGAGCAATATCATTTTCTCAAATGGTTTAAGGGATCCGTATAGCATCGGAGGGTAAACGAGCAATTTTTTTCGTTATTTTCGTACATAATTTACTCGGTAAATTCTAAATTAATATTTTATTTTATCTTCTTCTTGTATAGGGTGCTAGAAGACTTATCTGAAAGTATTGTTGCAGTAACTACACGTAATGGTACGTCTATTTACATCCCTAGCAAATTTCTATGAGGCATATGTTATGGTTAATTAGTCAAAGCTTTTCTAGTGATTATTCATTTGTGTCATGCATGATACTTTATTGCCTTTTTATTTGAAGTTCTTGTTTTATTACAAGAATGCTAATTTACTACAATAATGATTTTCGATCATAATGTGACCGGTCATAACGTTCTATTTTATTCTTTGTACAAAAAAATAAGTATAGAGTTATAAAGTGTTGGAAAATGGTAGGATGTATATTATTTAAGGGTTATTCTTTTTTAAAAGGAAAACATGACATATGAGTGAGACAACTTAAAATGAAAAACTTAAGACGTTTTAAACGAGACTGAAGGAGTATATCTTAGCTTAAGAGAGTAGAGTTGTCAAATGCTTAATGTTTAATGCAGGGGCGGAGCCAAGGCCCTGGCAACCCGGCCAGGCCTCCGCCCGGACAAATTTTTTTTTTTGCTACCCTGTATTATATATATTTGCAGTGTATTTTTTATATTTTACATATATATATGTTGTTTCGCCCGGTCAAATTTATATAAACACGATCTCGCCCGGGAACTTTTAGATTCCTAGCTCCGCCCCTGGTTTAATGTTTAGTAGAATTGTCAAATACTCGGATAGGCATGCACGAGCCCATTGAGTTTGAGGCAAATTTCCAGCCTTGTTTAAAATGGCAACCCTAATCTAGTCAAACATAGCTCACAAATTACTCTACATAGCCTCCAACTTTAAAATAACAATAAAATAATCACGAATTTCATGTTTTGTCCTTTTAGCCCCAAATGTCGAAATTAAATGAGGGGCTATAAAGAGTAATTTGTGGACTATGTATAAAATTGCCGTTTAATAGTCCAAGCCAGCCCATTCATGAGTTGGCTCATCGGAGCGGGTCGAACTTCGACACTATTTTGGATCGTATATTGATAAAATTATTAATTTTGCAGGTTCACATTGTTTAGATATACTTCCGGCAAAAGAAAGTGATCCCGGTTGGTTGGTGTTGCAAAGGAAAAAAGAGGTTAAGATCATTGAAGGATGGCTTGCATCATATTATGCCGAACTTCATTCTTTGAACAAATGAATTCAAAAATTACATGTCTAGATTTTTGAAATGAAGAATTTTTCGTCTGCACAATGTCAATTAGTAATTAATATATATGATCAGTGCTTTTAATTTTCAAGTCAACTTTAATTAGGATCTGTTCTTTCCCCTCTTGCATCGATCGCACATGGAAACGGCATGAGCAATCAATTTTGAAACTTTTGCATAATACTCCCCCAGTCTGATCCTAATCGTCTTTGTCTTAATCTATAAAAATAGCCAAAACCACTAAATATATATCTTATATAACCACAACTTTAAAAACATAAGTTTTATAACCACTTTCCATTGAATGTACTATTTTACCCTTAATGAAATGGACCCCACATATAATTTAAAAAAATTGAATATAACCATCTCTCTCCCAATTCATGTAATTAAAAATAAAATTTTGAAATCAAACTCAAAAAACTCTCCCATTCGTGTATCTACGACTCTCTCTCAAAATCAAACTTAAAAAATTGAAAAATACGACTTTCTCTCTCGCCCAATTCCTTCACCGTGTATCTACACGAAAAAACCTCTCAATCTTTCTCTATTCGTGTAATTCACCGTAGTAAAAATGAGTGCATCGGAATCCGACTAGGATAGAGAATCACGGCGACCGCGTCAGCCCCGACAAACTATGTCGATGCACCAACAAAACCTAGCCCTGCTCGAACAACGTCCGCCGCCGCCTGTAAGTTTCTATTCCTTAAAACATTTCCTATAGTTTCAATTCCTTAAAACATTTCATATAGTTTCAATTTGTGATAATTATATGATATTTCAAAAAAATTGATTGTCGGCATTGAAATATATGTATAAATTTATATGGATATTTCTTAATTTTAGGTTAATTTTAGATTAATTTTCTACAATTGGAATGATAAAATTCATAACTACACGGGTGAAATTTTTATTGAACCGTATAGTACACGGTGGAATCAAAATTTCACCCGTGTAGAGGCTCAAATTCCTTCACATTTGTGGCTGCCACTACACGGTTGAAGCGTTTATTCAACGGTGTACTACTACACGGTTGAATAAAAATTTCACCCGTGTAGAGGCAGTAAATTTCAACTATATGTAAAAAAAAAATTTGAAAATAATGAAATCTTATTTATTGTGTTGTCTTATGCAGCCTAGATACACATGGGATAGACCTCATATGCAAGGATTTTCGGTTGAAATCAACCTCTATGTACGAGACGGTGTCTGTGCGAGATCCCTCTAGTTTTAGATAGTATAGGAGGGCAAAATCTCGTGGACCAATTTAGAAACGGTACATTTGGATGCCTCCTCGATATCAGGAGACAAGAGAGCACAAATCAAGCCCTACACGAATTAGTAACCCGAGAGCTCAAGGATAGTAGCTTCTCGTAGTTCAAGAGGGAGCGCAATCAAGCCCCACACGAATTAAATTTGTGTTGCATTTGCTATGGATTATGATTTATAATTATGTTATCTTAGTGATTTATGAATGGTATCTCAGTGATTTATGAATATTGCATGTGTTTTTATGGATTTGTTGAGTTCATAGATTGAATAGTTTGAAGTTTGAGCAAGAAAAACATAGAAAAATTTTCTGGCACTACACGGTTGGTACAAGTTCCAACCGTGTAGTGCTACACGGTTGGTATTAAAATACCAACCGTGTAGTAAAGAACATATATGAATAATTTTTGATTTTTAATCTATATCAAAAACGTACTTCTCATTGTTTAAATCGACGAAAATCATCAAGATTTATTAAATTGGATAACCAAATACATTGGATTTACATTCAAATGCTCGCAAGTAAATATTTGGAATGGATGATCATATAGTCACTACATATGTGGTACACTACCTAATGTATGAAATCTCACACTTTGATTGTGTATTCACCTATTTGTAAAGGGTTTTAAATCCCTATATGTGTTTCATTATAGTCATATGGTACGTAATTAAACGTTAAACGGCCATAAAATTATAAAATTAACCATGATAAATCAAAGTTTTTAAAAAAGTTGACTTCAAATTTGCCCTCGTTGACTAGTACACGGTTAGGGTAGTACATGCATACACGGTAAATTCATTTATCAACCGTGTATACTAAATCAATAAATGAACCCCATGCACGAAAGTTGACCATGGTCAACTTTAGGAACTTAGTTTAATTTTTTATGCAAATGCACGATTGATTCTACTAATCAACCGTGTATGGATAGAAAAATTTTACCTTAAGTTTATGTCACCTTACAATACGAACTACAAACCTCGAGAACTATTACAAATTATCAAATAGATTAATTCGAATCATTTGGACCTAATAACTACTACAAAATACGAAATAGATAAATTTGAATCATCTCGACATAAGAACTACTAGAGTACTACAAAATAGATTTTGAATCATAACTCAGCCGAACTTACTCTTGTCATTGAAGTGGACATTTAGGCCTTGTGTGTTCATCGTTTTTTGCAAATACTACTCTTTTTCTTAGCGCGTCGACATTGTACATCTTGAGCATGACCGATATTTTGTTGCACCCCTTCAATGGGAATCGGAGCTCTACACACTCGTCTATTATGCCCATTTTGACCACACCTAGAGCACTTTTGCCAACTACTCAAAGAGGATGATTCTTCGTCGATGGCTCTTGCTCTTGACAAGAGTGGACGGCCCGCTTGGCGATCTACTAAAGGAGGTGGAACTATGCAGGATGACACGTGTTCGGGCACGTCCCATGAGGCCGGATGAGGAACCGACTCAATGTTCGGGGAATAGGTAGCTCCCAACGTAGATTGTTTGAAATAATGGCTTACGTAATCTGCTGCTCGTCCTCCAGAATACCTGGAAAAAAAAAGTAAATATAAAGCTTTTAGTTTCGTCATACATAATATATATATATATATATATATATATATATATATATATATATATATATATATATATATATATATATATATATATATATTTGTTCTACGCTATGGCGGCACAAGCATGTCGACAAGGCATCATGTCTAGTTCAAACTCACGACATTCACACGTCCCGTTTTGTAGGTCTACAAGATAACTATCCTTATCACCTTCAACTCGATACATCAAGGGCGTTGGCGTTGACCGAGATAGATAGTGACGTGCTCACTCCATAGCAGCCGACACCTTCGAGTATGCTTTTTCGGTAAGCTCATGGTCTCTAGAAACGACACGAGATCGATGCTCATCAAACCATTTTTCTACTATGACGCGATACATCTCAAGCATGGCACAAACAGCAAACGTCGAGCCCACAATAATCGGGCGTTCATCGTCCCGGCAGGATTTGATTTTATGAATTTTTTGTCGCTACACGGTTGGATTTTAATACCAACCGTGTAGTACATGGTTGATATTGAAATCCAACTGTGTAGTACCAGAAAATTCATAAAAAAATTTGGATTTCAATACTACACGGTTGACTTTTAATTCCAACCGTGTAGTACACGGTTGGTATTAAAATTCAACCGTGTATCTAAGAACATACATGAAATTTTCACATTTTTTCTGCATAATATTAATAACAAATATGCGTAATGAAAAATTACCTTGATATGAAGCGAAAACAACTTTGATTTTCCACACGACTTGCACCTCAAAGTTTCCAGAAAAAAAAAATAATAATAATATTTTTTTGAATTTTCACACAACTTTGAAGTGAAAAAAATCTTATTCTATTTGACTTGCATGTGAAAAAAATGGTTATAAATTGCTACACGGATTTTAATCTTAATTCATGTAGCTACACGGATGAAATAATTGAGAGATAGAGAGAGGGAGAGGAGAGAGAGAATTATACATATAATATATATATTTTAAATTAGATGTGGGGTCCATTTCATTAAGGGTAAAATAGTACATTCAATGAAAAGTGGTTATAAAACTTATGTTTTTAAAGTTGTGGTTATATAAGATATATATTTAGTAGTTTTGGTTATTTTTAAAGTTCTCCCATCGTCTTTTATTGCCTTGTCGGAATAAAGTAAAACTCATACTCGTTGCCGCTACAAGAGAATGATACAACTACGAAGAATTGCAGCGCAAATTATAAGACGTTCCCCTCCAATTAAAAAGTTGAGGATCCAAATCACTTCAGATATGTATACGTGTGTGTGTTGTATTTGTTTGATAAAAAAAAAAAAAAAAAAGTGAAAATGCGTTTACCATATTAATACCGCATGTGTGAGAATTGATATTAAAAGAATATCATAATAATATTAAAAAAAATCTCAAAGTTGGATAATGGAAAAGATAGAGAAACATGAAGTGGATTTGCGCTTGAAAATTAAGCAATGACCACTTTCCCTTTCCTCTTTTATCTTCACGTGTAAAACGGATTGCAGTATTTAAATACGGATAAATTATGTGATAATTTATTCTATTATGAAGCTCTAGCTTTTAGCATCTTTTACACTTCTATTACCTCGAAAATCATGATACATGCTCCGTCCGTCCCAAGACGACATGTTTTTTCAGCATAACTTTTAATAAAAAGTTAATAGTCCGAAATATTTATAGCGGATAAATGAGCCAAAATAATGAAATACTCATATGTCGATTTTTATAAATAAGAAATGTGACATGAGTTTAATTCATGAGCTATGATGAGTTTAATTATCGTCCTATATAAGGAGTAAATATTGGATTGAATGTTATATATGGAGACCGGTTAGGATTTGAAGTCATTTGACCATTTATCTACTCCGAAAGCCCGTAAGAGCTCTAGATGATTGATTACCTTACTTTCTCCGTTTCCAATGGTTCTAACCATATTTCTCAAGCTATTATCATCCTTGATAGTTTTATATCTTATATTAAATCGTGAAACTAGCTAAAGCTTACTCGGTAATTTCAAGAGTATAATATTAACTTTATTTAATACCTTAATTAAGTAGTGAGTGTTATGAAATGGAAATTATATATGCTCTAATACTAGACTTTATTCTTGCCTATATATCTATAAGAGAAAAATATTTCGTATGTCAAATATTATTATAAGGTCGGTATCTACTTTTCATTAAATTACTCCTATTTGCAATTTTTGAATCTATACTTGCACACGCACGATGATAAATAAATATGTGGTTGTAATTGATTGTTAGGAGATAGAGTTAATTCTAGCCAAATATTTTTTACCAATTTTAGAAAGTGGACTAATAAATGTTGTTAGGAAAGAGAGTTAATTGTAGCCAAGTATTTTTTACCATTTTTAGAAAGCGGACTAATAAATGAGACGGACCAAAGAGGAAAGGTGGACTACTTTCGTGAGATGAAGGTAGTATTATGTTAAGAATATAGAATAATATTTGGATTTTCACATATAAATTGTGCACTACATTTTTTCGTAATTAAGTTTAATTATATATTTTATATGCTCCTTTTTTTTCACCAAAAACATATTAAGTAATCTCAGACTCTCAGTTGTCAATAGTTGATTTGGCAGTATTATGTCGGTAATTTTTAAAATTAGGATTTAGATTTTTTTTAGCATGGTTTAGTTTTTTCGAAGTACCACGTATATATAACTTATTTTTTATTTTTTTTAGGTACTCCTTATATATTACTAATATTGTTCTTCCGTAAATATAGTATCAGCACGTCATTCATATGCATATATTCCTCATTTCCTCTCTATGTACTGTACTCAGGGGAGAGCTATGCTAGTGGCAGTTATTATTAATGTCACTTGACCCCACTAGAATTTGAAAAAAAAATTAAGGATATTTTAGTAATTTCATCAGTTATTATTAAAAATATTAAAAATTAGTAGTACTGTTTTTAAAATTTCATCAAATTTTCCTCCGATTCTAAAGAAATTCGTGAAAAAGAATGCACACTCTCAGTCTCATAGTTTAATGTCGCCACTCTTTCCCATCGTTGTTAATCCATCGGCGGAGTCTTTCACCGTCACTGAGGCAATGAGCCACACCAGCACGCCTTCCGAAGGATTCGGACCAAGCGCCCGACTGTGACCCCCCTGCGTCGAAAGTCTGGCTCCGCCACTATCTGTACTATGTTTTAATTTAAAGCAAATTATTCCTCTCACAAACACAGTAACCTAGCTCTCGCCTATAAATGCCATAAACTTATATTCAAGAATCCATAAACAAATTAAGCTCATATACATTCTCAGCATGAAAGCAGCAATACTTTTATACCGATTCTACCCTCTTCCTTTTCTTCTTTTTCTGCAAACAGTTTCAACGTTTCCACACAAAATCCCATCGCTCTCTCCATACAACAAAGAATCACTAAACTTGAGAAAAAGCTACGATCAAAGTTTCAGTTCATCAGCAGCAAAGTGAAGTGATTTTAAGACATATTACTACGAACAAACACTCGATCATTTCAACTACGCGCCTCATAGTTACCCAAAATTTAGACAGAGATACGTCATAAGCTCCGAACATTGGGGCGGTCCGAATTCGGAATCTCCAATCTTCGCCTATTTCGGAGCAGAGGAATCACTTGATTATGAATTGCCTGTTGCCGGCTTTCCCTCTGATAACGCCCCTCACTTCAAATCTCTCTCCCTTTACATTGAGGTTAGATTAGTCTTTTTATAATTGCATCGAATTATACTCTTCTTTCTTTTATTAAAAAAAAATGTTTTAATTTCTTTCCCATATACATAAACTAGCATTGTACCCCCGCGATGCAGGGATTTAATCGATAAATAATAGTGCATGACAAATGTTAGTTATAAAATATTTAAATTATTCATAATTTCACTTCGTTTCACATTGAGAACTTTTTTTTTTAGAGCGTAGTACACTCTAGTAAAATATGCTTGGCAACCCTATGTACATTTTATATACATATATGCATGAGTTGGTTTGCATGTCTCATTTTTATAGATTATTTAACTATAAACATTCATGTATGCATGAATTTTTATAGAATTTATAACATTAACAATTGAGTTTACCAATGCTCTATCAATTGTAGAAAAATGAACATGCAAAGAAAGAATATTAATGTATACAATAACATATTGAATTTTATTAGTCAATGGAATACATAAAATCAATAATAAATTATTATAAAGTAGGAAATCAATTATATTGAAGCTTGAATTTCAATTTATATGTTAAAATTTAATGAATTAAAAAAAGTTTTCATAATATTCAAAAAAAAAAAAAAAGGGAGGTTTTCATAGAAATAAATACATTAAGTGTTTGTATAGGAAATAACAAAATGTCTAATTTAATTAGAGAAAACTAATAACCTTATTAAATAAGAAAATAAAGTTCAATTACCTAGAAAATTGGAGGGAAATGTATTTTACTTTAGTATATAATATAGATTAGAAGAATATTATATGTAGTCAAAGTATTTTCATATATATTAGTCCATTGGTCTCCTTTAATTAGTAATATCTCGATTTCTTATTAATTATATATACCACGGGCATATTTCAAATGAGACATATAGTTGACGACACGAGATTCTCCATCCTCATTTTCATATATTCATTATATATTAAATGTCAATTTTTATTAACTTTATGAAATTTCGTTCCATAATTACGACGTATTATGATTTGGGATAATTTTATACTTATTTTCCAGGATTTACTTATCCATTTTAAGGTTTATAGTTATTTTTTAGCATTGAATTACAATTTTATTAGGTAAAATAGGGTTGAAAATCAAAACTTAGGGTATATATTTTTAAAAATTCTTATTTTTTGTCATAAAATTTTATTTTATTTTGTTATAATATTTTATTTTTTATTTTTAGAAATAATATTATAAAATTAATTACAATAATTATTTGGTACATAAAAATGGGAACACAAGTAACGGGTTAACACACATTCTTATATATATGCCTCGACATGACTATTCTTATTGTATTAATAATTATAGCATCGATTTTTCGGAAAATCGATCCCATTTGGAACGGAGGAGGAGGCGATGAAAAATAAAACGACGCGTGGATATTTTAATTCAGCTCAAGCCATAGCCGATTGTGCTAAGATTTTGCTTCACGTCAAGAAACAATTCTCCGCACATAATTCTTCCGTTATTGTTCTTGGAGGCTCCTATGGAGGAAGTAAGTAATTCCACTCATAAATTTTGCATTTTATATTCAAATTATACAAAAAATTACTAGTGCTTAATTGATTGATTGGTGCTATAATATTATTAATTTATTAAAAATGGAATTTAATTATTTCAGTGCTAGCCTCGTGGTTTAGACTCAAATACCCACACATCGCTATCGTGCGCTAGCTTCTTCAGCACCCATTCTTTACTTTGACAACATCACTCCACAAAATGGATATTATTCCATTGTAACAAAGGACTTCAAGGTACAAAATATATTGTATCCTATCGTCATCGGTAATGAGTTTATTATATCAACATAAACGGAACGAGGAAGCATATAGTATATCAATTTCTTTATATTTTTTATTATTAACGGAACAAAAGGATATTTAATTTTATTTATTATATATATTGCAGGAGGTCAGCGAGAAGTGTTTCGAAACTATTAAAAAATCATGGGCCGAAATTGATAGAATAGCATCCGAAGAAGGAGGCTGATGAATCATAATTTCGTAGGACAATTAATGCAGCGAAAAATAAACGACACAAGAGATTTACGTGGTTCGATCTTTCGATCTACGTCCACGGAGAGAAAGGAGGCGTCGGTATTTTATTAGGTTTCTCGAGAGAGATTACAGAGAGCCTATCTATCTTTTACAAAGAATCTATCTTCTATTTATAACTATTTTCCCCTCTCTCCATAAATGCTTGTGAAGTGGGGATGCTCTTTGTAATCGCCAACTACGCAAAGTCTAATAAAATACTAACGCCTCCTTTCTCCCCGTGGACGTAGATCGAAAGATCGAACCACGTAAATCCCTCGTGTTGTTCTTCCTTCGTTTTGATTATTGCCTTACGAAAATATGATTCATCAGAGGCCTCTCAACTCTTTCTCACAGATTCAAGACATGCTCGTAATTAATCAACATATATAGTATTACTATATAATAATTTAATGATAAAAAAAATATTAATTGTAGAAACTGATTTTTGTTCTCAGGAATTTGAAGTCTACATGGGACTTGAAGAATTTCCTGTACACAATGTACGTCGAGCAGCACAATACGATGAGCCGCCGGAATATCCGGTGACGATGGTGTGCGGAGGAATCGACGGAGCTCCAGCAACAAGTGACGTCATAGACCGGATCCTCGCCGGAGTTGTGGCATTTATAGGGAACTATACTTGTTACGATATGACCTCCCGCTCCCCGCAATGGGGATGGCAAGTCAGTATACATTTCAATTCGATTACTATATATTTTTGTTACCAATGTTTAATTATTTTGTACTTCTTTTGATTTCATTTCAATAATTTTGACACACTTGACGTAAGTTGCTTTGATAATATTTACGGATGATAATTTTTTGGAAAATATAATGTAAACATGTTTTTCCTTGTTTTTTTAAAATTATTATTTGTTTAATTTTGTAGACATGCAGTGAAATGGTGATGCCTATCATAAACGATACACTGTTTAGAGATTCACTCTTTGATTAATTTACATCAATTTTTGAAAGACTGTAACGATTTCTATGGCGTCACACCTCGGCCTCACTGGATTACAACTTACTACGGAGGCCATGTAAGAATTATAGAATTATTGTTGTGGCATATTTGATTATTTGATACTTCATTTTGTCAATTGTTTAATTTATGAGGAATTTCATTTTAAAGAAATTCAGTTATTTTCATTTCTTAAGCATATTTGATACGTAATTTTAGGTTATTTTGATTAATTGTAATTATACGTTGGGCTTAGCCCGTGTCTAGTTATTTGGGTCCGTTCCGGGTTTTCTTGTTGGTTCTTTCCCGGCCCGTAAGTCGAACCAACCCTAGGGTTTAGGTCTATATAAGGTGTGGGGTGTATTGCCGTGAATCATCAATGAATCAATAAACCCTAATTTATATTATTTGCTGCGTTTTCTTGCTTCGTTTGGGTGTGAACGTCGGGCAGTGCTCCCGCGTCTACCTTTGTATCGTTTACTTCCTTTCGTTCGTTTCTTGATAGAGGAAAATCGCCCCATCCTCTATCAATTGGTGCTTTCACTGAGAGCTTCCAAAGCGGAGTCTCTTTGAAGGGGGCGATATATTATTTGGAGTTAGTGAATTGATTCTGTCCGCGGCTTTGATTGGGTTGAGGTTCGTGGGTTTGAATCAATTGGCTACAAGTGCTTTGGGTGGGTGATAAAGAGAGAGAGCGAGATTTCTTCAAAGCTTTTTGAATTACAAGCTTCAAGTTTGGGGAAATTGTATACTTGTTTGCGGCGTGTGGAGTGCATAAGCAGCAGCGGTGACTCCGATGTCTTCGGCGTTTACCACGGCGCCGCCGCCTTCCAATTCTGCCCCTGCTTCGATGGAAACACTCTTAGCCACGATAGGCCGTGTAGTGGCGAAATTCGAGGCTCGACTCGAGGCACAAGAACAGCGTCGGGCCACAGCGTTCCCTCCATCGGGGTCGGAATTCGATCTGCCATTCGGCAGGCCACGCACTTCGTGGGACCTTCCAGAGCCACCGCAGAAGCCGGCGTATTCGGAGAGCTACGGAGGAGGGGACGGATACTCCAACAATTACAACGACTACCATAACAACGAGCCGCAAGCGTGGTTCTACAACACTTATGAGCCTCCGCCGTCGGCGCAGTACTACTCTGTTGTAGAGCCGCCGCAGCAGCCGCATTCTTATTATCCACAGCCACCTCTCGACGAGGTACGACCGTCGTTAGGGTTCTGGCAGCCGAGCCTCGCTCCTCCGCAGCAGTTGTTGCCGAATCAGCTTGCACCATGGGAAGCGCCATGGTATCGAGCCGCTCCCGATTCTTCCGCCGGAGACCCACAACCTGAAGGATGCACCGAGTGGCAGCCAATGACATCAGTTTATGGGCTCTCGACCGATTCTCAGCAAAACGCCCCGTCTTCAGTTCCTGTTACCTCGAACGAAGAAAATGAGTTTGAGAAGTGGCAAGGGGAGGTTAGGGAGGCAGAAACAAAGGCTGAGGTAGAGATCGAGGCGGGACTCGACACGAAAACGGAAGATGAGTTCGTGTCGGGTGTTGTGAAAACAGAAGAAGAGTTCGTGTCGGATGTTGAGGCCACGTTGGAGGTGGGAGAGGAACCCGCATCTGGGAGTAGCAAGAGTTTGCTACAAGCCATCCTTCTTTCGCCTACCGATGGAGACTTATATGGAGTGGAGCAAATAGAACTGAACGTTAGAGGAGAGGAAGTTGCGTCGGACCCCCAAATTGAAAAAATTGAAGGGAAGTCGCGGGTAGTGGAAGATGATAATATTAGCTCGAAGCTTTCATGCGATTCTAAGTTGAATAACAAGCCTTTGGGTGAAGCAGAATATGAAGAATATATACTAGTAAATGCAGAGCTTCGGGAAGGAGATATTAAATTAGAAGATGTGTTTCTTGAAGTTACTCGACGATTGGTTATTTTCGGGCTCTATGCACTTGCCGAAGCATATAAAGATCTCCACCTTGAGGACAAGGTGGTTTTCAAGGGTGGGGGAGTTGATACGTAATTTTAGGTTATTTTGATTAATTGTAATTATACGTTGGGCTTAGCCCGTGTCTAGTTATTTGGGTCCGTTCCGGGTTTTCTTGTTGGTTCTTTCCCGGCCCGTAAGTCGAACCAACCCTAGGGTTTAGGTCTATATAAGGTGTGGGGTGTATTGCCGTGAATCATCAATGAATCAATAAACCATAATTTATATTATTTGCTGCGTTTTCTTGCTTTGTTTGGGTGTGAACGTCGGGCAGTGCTCCCGTGTCTACCTTTGTATCGTTTACTTCCTTTCGTTCGTTTCTTGATAGAGGAAAATCGCCCCATCCTCTATCAATATTCTACTATACATATAATACTTTCATAATCTTTTATTATGTCAAGTAAACCCAATCAATTGTGGGTTAGTATAACCTAGGTAAATGAAGGCCCATTCAACGTTTTTGAGTACCAACAAACATAAAAGGGTAATTCTATCCACAGCCCCCATATTACTCCACACAGCCCCCATTTAATTAAATTAAAATTAAATATTAGTGAATGTACGGATTTCTCCTTGCAGCCATCGCCATTGAAATCAAAGCTCTACCCATATCTTCCACAGCCACCATTTTTCTCTCTCCCATCTCATTCTTCCTCCACTTCTCCAGTCAAGTTGCCAACCCGACACCCACAACCAAATTATTAACTATTTCATTTCAGTGAAGAATTGTTATTGTAGTTCTTTTGACTGTTTCGATCAGTAAGGTTTCGAGGTTGAAATCTCCACCAGAAGATGGGGAGTCTGTTCAAGGAATTCGGTGGCTGACGATGGAAGCCGGCGGCACGGCGGGAGCGAGTTGTATTCGAGTTCTTTGAGGGAAAGCTGCGCAGTTGATGAAAAAGGATGAATCTTGGGAGTATGTGACGATCGCACAAACTAGAGTTTGATTATCGGTCTCGAGTTTGATTGTTGGTCTCGAAAATCACGACTGTGGAAAGAGAGTTGTTCAGATGAGAAGGAGAAGGTCCGGAATGGAAGCAGAAGGTCTGCAAGCCTAGCTATAATCATGGTGGTGGTGAACGAATAGGGAGAAAGAATTGGAATTAATTCTTAATTTTAACAAAGAAATGATTTATAGGAATGACAGAGTGAAAGGGGCTGTGTACGGCAGCAGCACCGCAATATGAGAGGGGGCTGTGAGGAGTGGAGAATTGGGGATGTAAGGAAGAAGGGTTATAATTGTACATTTGCAATTAGTTTTATTATTAAAATAAATAGGGGGCTTTGAGGAGTAAAGTGGGGGCTGTGTATAGAATTACCCAACATAAAACTGCACTAAAGCTGGTGTTGGCTGACCCGAATCGTTAAAAACAACTTATGCTACAATTTTTATTTGGTTGGACGGTTTATAATTGGGGTGATCATAAATATTTTCAAGCCGGGTGTCTAGGCTCGACTTTTAACTTTGGCTCAAGGGTATATGTGTCTTCCTTTTTCTCAAATAATGCAGGATATTAGATTGATTCTAAAGAGGTTCGGGAGCAATATTATTTTCTCAAATGGCTTAAGAGATCCGTACAGCGTTGGAGGGTAATCGATCAAAATTTTCAATCTTTTCTTCATAATTACTTTGTAGTTTGAATCAATAATGGTTCTTAATATTGCATTTTATTTTATTCTTTCCTATATAGGGTGCTAGAAGACTTATCTGAAAGTATTGTTGCAGTAACTACGCGTAATGGTATGTCTATTTATAACCCTATCATATACTTCCCCCGTTTCTTATAAAGAATTTTTAGTTCAGGCACAAGAATTAATAAAAACTTAATGATCATACTTTTTATATTCACCTTGTTTCTCGTAAGTCGCATTTTTCATATAAAAATAAATGAAATTATTTTGGAAGAAGAGACAAACATTAATCTATACTTATATAAAAAAAGCCTTGTTTTACAAAATGTAGACTTCCTAATGTACCCTTTTTATTAAATTTAGATTAAACTTAATATAGTAATATAGATAATAACTTAAATTGTCCTTCATAATTTAGTATATAATAGGAGTAATAAATAAGGTAATTATATTATCTCAAATCTAATAATTAAAACAACACGAAAATCTCATTAAATAATTCGACTATTTTAATTGAGTTGAATCCATTAAATAAAAATCAAGCATAAAAACCTTTACAGGAATTTAAGGAAAAATAACTCAATGAACAAAAAATTAAGAAGAAAATTACAAAAAAAGAAGCAATAAAGAATAAAAGAATAAAATAAAATAAACTTTTTAAATTTCTTTAATCTTAAATCAAATGTCCAGTCACTATTTAATTAAACAAAACTAAGTTACAAGAAATATAAAGGAAGGAATAAATAAATAAATAAATAAATAAATAAATAAATAAATAAATAAATAAATAAATAAATAAATAAATAAATAAATAAATAAATAAATAAATAAATGAATAGGGTAAGACTTTTGAGAAAATCAACATATATGATTACTTTTACAATTCTTATGCGGAGCTTGAAAGAACGTATAGTATAGATATACTTCTCCCCTCTAAAGTTACTTGTACGATAATGCACTTGGAGTAGTAAGTTATTAGAGTAAGTGGACAAAACGACTTCTGGTATCTCCAGAAGGATCGAAACCACATTCGTGGCAATTACACTCTTGTCTCACTTTATTATTAATAATAGACTCATTTAAATATAAAGTAAGACATGATAATTAGGATAAAGGGAGTATTATAATATTGTATACAATGACAAACGGTGTCATCACAACTACTATAAATTGACAATAAATTCTATGAAGTACGTATTAAGAGGAATGACCCTCTACTCACCGGGAACATTCTTAATGTACTCACGGATGACATGACGTATTATTAATGGATAAAAGATCTAAATATAATCTAACCTATCTAAGAAAGTAAATTCTCCCCTTACCAGTGGTGAACACATTAAAAATGTTCACGATAAGTAGGGGAGCTTTTTCTCTACGTATTAATTATGTATAGTAATTTAAATATTAACATAAGTAAAATGTAGTACGTGATTTGATATAATGATAAATAAATTTATTTATTATTATAATTATTATGAATTCTCATCAGTCTTCTAAAATGTCACACAATATACATGTTATTGTTGAATAAAAAGAAATCTTTGAGAAGATTAAACTAAAGCGAAACAAGAAAATATGATCTAACACTCAGGCAAGATTAGAATATACTCACTCTGTCTTCTTCTTTTCTTAAGTGATCTATTTTATTATTATATACCTCACATATAAATATAAAAGGGGTCACTTAAGAAGAGACGGAGGGAATAGTAGGTAGAATGTAAATAGAATCGATATGAACATAAACTGCTAATATCAAGAATCTGGAATAGTACCCCACTTCTCTAGCTCTAGCATAGTTATATATAACAAAATATGCAACTATATGGAACGCAAAGTTGGGAAAGTTTTGCAAATTATGACCATAAGAAAGTCTAAAATATTGCATAAGTTTACCAAGAAAGATATATCCTGTTAATGGAAGATATTGACATTTGAAATTGCATGAATGTAGAATATAAAAGTTATTTCAATACATATATTCAAATAATGTGCATCATCGAGTGGGACGGAGGTATATATTTTTATTGGGCAATGTTGGAAAAATTGGAGTTATAATGAAGAGGTATTACAACTTTGAAAGTTGATCTTTAGAGGTGCAACTTCTCAAAAGGTGTTTTGTGTAGCTCTTCTTCAATTAAAGATTTGAAGAAGCTACATTTAGCTGATAATAAGCTAAATTACATATTCGAAAACTACGTTTCGAATAGATTAATTTAGTGTGTTAATTCTCTAAGTTCCAATTTTGGATGAATGAAAAATTAATGCATTAAATTAAAGTAAATTATGAAAATGTGCTTTTAAATATGAAGTGGTGCTTCATATCCAAAGGGTGTAATCAATAACCATAAGATCATGTCTTTTGTGAAAAGACACGATCCAACCATCTAGATTCATCCGGAGGAAAGAGTGTCACCTTTTCATAAAGGACATCACAACTCTTCATTTATTATAAATAAACCTCCTACAATTCATTTGAGGAGACACAACAGTCACATACTGTTAATTAGAGATTTCATTCTCAAATTCCTTTGTTATTACATAGTCTTGAACTATTGAGTAGTTCGCCGGAACATCGATTCGAGTTCGTGAACCGTTATATCTTGGAGACAATTGCTATAGTCCGATTGCACTATATCGGAGCAATATTATCTTACGGAGATAGAGCCTAACTCTAGCCTCGGTTCTACTCATTTTTACATCTCGATACACACCACTTTTAACAAGCAAGTGCATGAAATGTGCAGACTCCTATGCCTCCCCTATTTTAAATGCAATAATGTCAATATTACATTTTGTTTCTTTTCTTATAGATGATTAATAAGCTTATTATATGATACATTTAATAAGAATTCAGTTATAGGCACATGCGGCACTGATCTAAATTATTTTAAATGTATAGTTCTTTTGATATAGTTTATATTTCGGAGTATATATTTATAATAATTTTCTTTAATTATATTGTCATTATATCATTTTAGGCACAATAAATGTGCCTATGGTAAATAAAGTAACATTCCTCATTTTTTTTTTTGGAAAATATTGATTGTAAATTTAAAGACCGTGCTATGGAAGACTCGAACTCGAAACGTTTTTTCTCCATATCTAACCTCTACCACTTGGTCATACTCAAAGACGCAACAAATCACATTTGTTAATTATGTAAATTAATTGATTATAAATTATATACACGGAGCTTATTAAATCCAGATGTGAAAATTAAAAAAAATATATATATATATATATATATAACAAGAAGTTTATATTATATACTAAGATGAGTGTTTTCTTATCCACTATAGACATAGATCATGATTGAGGTGAGTCGATACACTCAAAAACCATTTAAATTCAATGATTTTAGATATTCAATAACATGAATGTTATAGTAGGTAAATACAAGCGATATAGAATTAATAACACGAATGTCATATAAGGTAAATAAAATGTATGCATACTAACTTTTCGTTGAATTACAACGATATATGTGAGATGTCATGTGTATTGATTACATAACGTCAATCAATGAGATACATTAAAAGTGAAATAATCATTCGTTCTTATTACTAAAAAAATCATTAGGGATTATTACTATTTAAAATTATTCAAAATTATTTTTTAGCAGGGGAAAAATAATCCAGCATACTATGTAGCACTCAGCTCACTCAGTTTAACGCTTTAGTAACTGCCCTCAAACTTACAAATATTAATGATATACGGAGTTTGATTACCACAACTACTGGAATTGAAAAGATGGACATGTTGGATGAAAATAATAAACCAACCAGTTAAGATTCAAATACAAATGAAAATGTTCAAAAGGAAAAACCAAGTGAAAATCCTAAATGTGAAAGAAAGAAAAATAATTACAGAAGTGCAAGGTAAGAGAAAAGGAAGGATGAGAGAGAGAGAGAGAGAGAGAGAGAGAGAGTATTCAGACTGTGTGCATTCAAAAACCAAAGTGATGACAATTAACCATCGGTTAAGCTTATTTGTGGAATGTAAAAATAAGAACAATCATTCACCAACCAAGAAGGTAAACAAAGAAAATGAAATAACGTGAACATTATGATTATTTTTAGGAAACAACTGGATGTTTGACTTCTTACTTTTTTCTTACTTTATTTTATTAATTAGTACATTAATATTCTGTATTCCATTTTCTCTATTTAGGCTATGATGCTAGGTTAGTGGGAAAAAAAAATGCAATTTATAAGTGAAATTTTCACTTTTTTAATTGATGATTCAAAATTTGCTAATCTATATGTTCATAAAATTAAATAATAAAAAATAAATAAATCTTAATGTTAAAAGATAGTTTTTGATTAAAAATATGTATTTAGCACATAATCACTATAGTGGAATGTATTGTCAAACAGTACCTAAAAATGAATATATGCATAGGTGTGGACAATAACCACTACAAGAATATTGTTCAACGGAGGCCGATCTACGACGGATTGCCGACAGGCAAAAAAACGGGTGATCTGTGGCGGATTCTACTACGGGCTAGAGACGAGTACGCGCGTGGTGTCACTCGCTAAATCAATTGCAGAACTACGACGGAGCTGTGTCTGATAATCTATTGCAGATATATTTCCGCCACTGATTTGTTCTATAATGAAGCTTCCGCTGTAGATCTGTCCTTGTTTGCTGTTTGACTTTTTAAAATTTAAAAATATTTGACTTTGACTTCTGTTGCAGGTCTTTCTGTCGACAATCTGCAACGCGTGAAAATATAATTAACACTTTTCCCCAATTTCATTTCAGTGTGTGGCGGGAGCCCTAATTTTAGGACCTGTGTCGACGGCTCCACTCCTCGCCGTCGAGCTCACCGTTCATTCAGAGAGCTAGTGTTCGCGTCGGCCGCCCTTCCCTCCGATCTCTTTCTAATCCCTGTTGCTCTATCTCCCCCCTTCTCTCTCTCCTCACATTTTGTTTCTCAATATTTACAGGTCTTCTGCTCGTTGCTTTGTGCTGCTCGCCGCCTCTTGCTCGTCTCCACCTGTTCGCCGTCGCCTGCTCGCCACCGCCGTTGCTTGCCTAGGTAAGTCAGTAGAGAAAAATAATCCTCGTTTCACTCTTCTTAATTGCTTATTGATTTATGCTTAATAAATTCTGCTGTACTCTCTCTCTCTCTCTGGGTGTGTGTTTTGTGTGTTTGCTTGTGTGTGTCCTGGTGTATGAAAATATTGGTGAAGGTGCGCTCCAATTTAACGGTAGGAATGGGAACCTTCTTTGCCGGATGAGTTCTGCTTTACTATGAATATGCTTTGCTAGTTAACTTTAGTTTCTAATTGATTATGTGATGAATTTAGGTTTTATGCTTTTCGATGAATTATAGTTCTTATGGTTCTCATATAAATCTTGATGTTTTGTATTTTGGTGGCTTGAAGTTTGGGGATTTAATGGTTAATGTCCTTCTTTAGTATGAATGTTATATTCTGATGGAACTCTAAGCTTCTATATTTTGATGACTTGACTTGGAATTTGCTTGTTTAATATATTCCGATGGAACTAGAGTGTGAGTTGTTGTAATTACCTTTTGTAGAGCCAAGTAGTGTTGCTGCACCTCCTTATTCAAGTCCTTTTCAATACCAACAATTGAAATCTAGTGAAGAAGTATGATCAACTTTGGTGCTCCACAATTTCACCGTTCAATTTATGCTCCTCTTCACCACCTTCCTTGTTCGTCTTCATCTTTGCCTCTTCCTTTTCTTCTTTTTCCTGATAGAATTGATGTCAAAATCGATAGAGCAGTGAGTGAGTGCATGAGTTGTGTATATGTATAGCCACCAAACAATTAAGTAACAAAGGTGAGGAAGAAAATTAATTAATGTAAGGGGAAATTATTGATGTTTATGATAAACCTTCTTCAATTATCTATCTATGGTTTGAGAATTTTCCAGAATTAATGTTGAGAATTAATTCAGGTTCATCTTTCCATCAATATTCATGAATTTGAGTCATTTGACTAAAGAAAATTCACTGAAATCTTACAGCAGCTAGCTGTTTTAGATAGATAGAGTGAGGGTGAGATGTTGTAATTAGTACCTTTTGTCGAGCCAAGTAGCGTTGTTCTAGGAACAAAGAATATGATGTCACAAGAAACTAATCATATCATAAACCATAAGTTGAGATGAAATTGTCTCTGTTGCTCGACCTCTCTCAGCTAAAACCTCAGCAACTTGGGCTTCCAAATTCTCGGTGGAATTTTATGGTTGATAATTTGTGGGAAAAAATATTATGTTTATCCAAAAAAATTATTTAGGCACTGAGTTACATAGATGATGCTTATAGTTAAATCCAAATGTGGTATGTTTTCTTATCATTGCCATGAAATTGACTTTGGGAGTACTATCACTTTATAGCCATATTAATTCATGTTTGCTTGATTTGGGTTCTTTTGCATTGGTATGATAAAGGCTCGGGTATCCAACAGTGAGAACAAAACATGATCCACCTAGTTAATTAATTTTTTTGTTGAAATTCTGGTTCATCCATCTATTTATGTATTTGTTTTCAGCCTTTATTGTCATCTTTGTGTGTGTGGGAACTTTGAATTCCTACTGCAGCTTTGTTGTTGTTGTTGGGTACTGATGTCTCCTTCTTCTTCGGTGGTGGTGGTTGTTGTTGTTATATGAAGAGGTTTGCTGAACATTGTCCAAACTGATATATCAGTGAAGCTCTATATTACTTGATTATATTACTTGATCTGCTTATCTTCTTCAACACTATCTCTGGATTACCAATCCCATTTATTTCCACCATTCCCTTCTCATCAATTTGTAAATTAATTTCTTACGATATATCATGTAGAGATTATTTAAGCTTTTTTGTTATGACTTGTTTATAGGAAGAGTTTTCACCCATCTTTGAAAGTCCGAGCTTGCTGTACAGACCTATTCCAATCGATGCAGGATCCTAAGGGAGTTAAATTGGAGGTCTGTCCCCACTACAACGAAGGAGCTCTATTGGGGCAAGTTTCAGGTATCATAGGTTATTTTACATATCATATTTCGTATAATTTTTTTGTAGAAAGAGGTGGAAAGGAGAAAGGCGGAGTTGCCACAACCTGTCACGCTTGAGCAAAGTAACAAAATCTACTTGGAGGTGAACATGAGGAGCAAAAAGGGGCGAATACTTGGTCAGGGTAACCTTTCACAACATCATGTTGCTTCAGCATCTCATGCAAATTACCCATTTATGACGCAGCCCATACAAGTATCATCCGATCCAGCATTTATGGAGATGAAAGCTGAGGTTGAGGAACGGAAGAAGAATGAGGAGGAGCTTAGAGCGGAGTTGACTAAAATGCGCCAAGAGATGCAGAGTTTTATGGAGTCTATCATTCGGAGGGGTGCTTGAGACCGTAACCTTTACCCATATAGCCTCGGAATTGTAAAAACAAATTCTTATTTTGTCTAATCTAGTAGAACTTGAGTAGCATGTAGGTTAAACTATGCATTGATGAACATAGCCCTATGGATTTAATAGTATTTAATTACTTTGAACTAGTGTGCTTTGAAATATAAGTTTGACGTTGATGGGAACAGGTTTGGGTAATGCATAACATCCAAAAAACAATTGCAAAAATTTATAGAAATGGCTATTGATACATAAAAACTTGCAGTATTACTGCGGAACACCAACGGATCTATAGAAAATTTCCAGAACTATTGCGAAATGCCGACAGATTTCAAGAAATATCCTAGATCAATTGCAGAATGCCGACGGACTTTAAGAAATATCCCAGAACTATTGCAGAATGCCGACGGACATTAAGAAGTTTCCCAGAACTATTGCAGAATTATCACAAAACTATTGCAAATATTTTTTGAATATCTAACAATTCTGCAGCAGTTCCGCAGTAAACACAAGTCGCAATTCCGCAACACATACAGAAACAGGGGTTGACTTTGACTGTAAGATAACGTCGGATTTTCCGTCGTCGTTCCGCAACAGATTTCAACGACAGAAATTCCGCCGTAGTTTTCACTTACCGACGCGGTGTTTCGCGACGTCTGCTTTTCTGTCGGCGATCTGCAATAGGCCCTAACGCTGGCGGAATTCTGAAATTCTATTGCAGAAATTTCCGTCTGCAATGAACGCTAATCTTGTAGTGAACAAAGTATCTAATGTATTGATTTAAGTGTAATATGCTTAAAAAGAAGTTAAAAATGAAGTTTCACGTGCAACGCACGTTCTCAATGCTAGTTGTGATAAATGAGCGTAATGAAAAAAAAAAAAAAAAAAAAAAAAACTAAGAATAGTGATGAAAATGAGAGAAAAAATTAGAAATAGTGAGTTGGATATCAAAATTTTTACCTAAAATATGAAAACACCTTATAAAAAATAATAAAGACAAAAGCCTAAAACCCCTAATAAAAAAAACGGAGGGAGATATATGAGGCATGTGTTCTAAATCTTTTCTAATGATACTTCATCCTTGTGATGGTATTTACACCTTTTCAACTTCAAGTTTCTTACGAGAATCTTATACTTCCACCGTCTCATTTCCTTAGTCATGTTAAATATTCATATGTGAGGTATATAATATTTCAATGTGACTAATGAAATGGGATGAATAGAGTATATTACTCTCGATGTTTCATTCGTAATGTTCATTTGAGAAGAGAACGTCAAGCGTTGAACATTGGCAGGTGTCACACTTTCTCTAAGCGTTACCTCATCATAAAAAAATAATAATAATAATAAAAAAATGATATTATGATTGGAAGGATTCTAAGAGGAAAATAAGACATTTTGAGTGATACAAATATAGTATATCTAAGTGTTACCTTAACATAGTAGAGTTCACATATTACAGGCGAGTCTGTGCAAACCCATCGAGCTTTATAATGTTTTGTGGAATTATATTACTGTTTATAGCCCAATATCTACTCATGTATATCTACCCCCACAAAGGTGGGACAACTACACTACACAAAGGTGAAAAAGTTCCCCACATACCACGTTGGTAGTGGGACTCGAACTCAGGACCTCTTGAAGAGGAGAGTCCTAACTCCTAAGTGCCTCCCCCTTGGTAATATGATAAACAATTAGAAATGATTGAGTGTAAAGTTAAAAGTAGTCTGTGGGTGTGCGGAGTCCAAAAAAGAAAAGTGCATTTTTAAAGACGTATTGAAAGAACTATTTGTATTAAATATAAGGGACGAGAAATGTGTATTAATCAAAATCTTCTTCTTTTTCTTTTCTTTCTTGCAGGTTCGCATTGTTTAGATATGCTTCCAGCATTAGAAAGTGATCCTGATTGGTTGGTGTTGCAAAGGAAAAAAGAGATTAAGATCATTGAAGGATGGCTTGCAACATATTATGCCGATCTTCATTCTTTGATCAAATGAATTAAAAGATTACATGTAGATTTTAATTCACATTGTGACAATTGATGCATCATGTATTATAGCTATGCATATTATGCATTATAATTACATAGTGTATAAAAAGTATTATTTTATTATGGTGGTTGTACGATATAATTCTTAGAGCATCCGCAACGGTCGACAAGAAGTTGTTGGCGTCAATAGCCACATCATTGTCGCTAATCAAAATATTGGTTAGACCAATGCAATCAATGGATTGACAGAGAACATTGGCACAAATGCGCCATTGTCATGTGCCAAGGCAAGCTGATGTGGCGCAGCTTGATTGGCCAACGGTTATAGCCGTTGGGTATTTTTTTTTTTTAATATTCAATTTTCCCCTATGAATATTATTAATATCTCACATCTTTTCATCCCAAATTTTGCATCTTCATTCTCATCCTTTTCTTGTACTTATCTCTCAAATTTCCATATCTTTATATTGTTTTATTGTTCATATTCTTAAAAACAATTATTTGTGCAAAATTTTATAAATAAATAAAAACTGTTTGCAATGCCAACGCTACTAGAGCCATTGGGATAAAATTGGCACGGAGAATTGACAAGATGGACATGTCAGCTGTGCCAATGAAAAAATTAACACCATTGCCCATGTTCTCAGTTAACACTTAGGGGGGTGTACTGGTTGTAGAGTGTATAGGAATTTTTTAAAATTTAGGGGTGTTTAAGATTTTAAAAACCCATTAAAATATTGAGGTATTCAATATGGATTTTTAAAAGTCTAAAAAAATCTTCAGCTATTGAATAGTGTATTGATTTATAAGTCTATGAATTTTCTTTCATTCTCTTTCAAAAACATAAAAGAAAATCACTCCCCAACATCCATTCTAACAAGAAGAGATTCTATGTATCTCTCATACCACTTGAAAGACGACATGTCACCTGAAAAAGTCGGAAGAAAAAAACCGTTTCACACCGTCGCTCCTCCGATCCTCATTCTCTAGGAGTGCCGCTGCCCCTCTTCATTCTCCAGGAGTACTTCTTCCGCAGCCGTCACTCGTGAAATTTTTTTCCCCTAATTAGTTTATTTTTTTTATTTTTTTTTAACTCTATCTACATTTATTGTATTCGTGTTCTTAAGCTTTTTCAATTGTTTATTACTACTATTAAGAAGAATGATTTGGTCATGGTTGACTCTCATGTTCATTACTTCATTCGTCCCAATTTATTAGTTTCATTTGTCATTTTTGTTTGTCCCACTTATTAGTCTCATTTTCTAAAATGGTAAAAAATATTTGGTCACAATTCACTCTCACTCCTCAAAATTAATTACAACCACATATTCTCCACTTAGGGGTGTCAACGGGTGGGTAAAACCCGGACCCGGTCCGGACCCGCTCAAAACCCGCTTGTAAATTAACTTACGGGTCCGGGTCCGGGTCCGGGTCCAACCCGGTCAGACCCGCAACAGTAGCAGACCCGACCCGACCCGACCCGCTATTTCCGGATCCGGGTCCGACCCGGCCCGATTTTTTTTTTTTTTTTTTTTTTTTTTTTTTTTTTTTTTTTTTTTTTTTTTTAATTCAACCATTTTGTATTTTTTTCAACTTATCAATTTTATATATTTTTGCATATTAACATGGATTAAAGTTTCAATTTGCACTTCACTAGGTATGACAACGGATCTAGGACCCGATCCAGATCCGGTGGATCCAATTCGAAAAATTGGATATGGATCTTGCAAATTTTTTATTGTAATATTTTTTCAAAAATTTCATTTAGGCATGAATGTTACGGATCCGGGTCCAGATCCGTGGATCTGTAGGATCTGGACATGGATCTCAATTTATTAAATTGTGATTAATTATTTAGTTGCTTGCTTGAAAATTAATTAAAGGATCTCATATATCTAATTAATATATTAAAAAAATACAAAGCTTTATAATTAAATAGATCTCCTATATCATAAGGGAAAACGACCTAATCCTAAAAACAGAATAAAATGTAGGCCAGTACGAATAAAAGGATACACCATCTGAAATACTACTCGTTCCGTCTCATCCTACTTAATACGTTTCTATAATTTTACAAACGCTTCAAATGCTATGCATCAAATACATACACATCATCTACCTATTTCTAGAAATTTCACTAATCCACTAAAAGGTAAACCGTTAGCCTAACTTAAACCCTACTTTAACTAATTTATTTATTTAAATAAAACTGCCAATTTTGGTCGGTGGAATTCATCCCCTAAGACCATAGAAATCAGTCCCACAATAAATAAATAAAAAATAGAAATCCAAATTCACCAAAATCAATGGGAATTTGGAATTAAAAAAAATGCTACAAACATTGTATAATATGATCAGGCATCAATTAGTTGCAAGAAATAGCTGAGGACAGAGAGAGAGAGAATGACAGACATTGCAATACTGGTGGCAGAGGAGTATGAGAGGAGGATGGAGAGAGAGAGAGAATTTCTCCGGGTCCGGGTCCGGGTAGCATCTTAGTTTCCGGGTCCGGGTCGGTCCGGGTCCAATTGTTACCGGACCGGGTCCGGATCCAGGTATATGATTGTTTTAGCGGGTCCGGGTCCGGGTTTTACCCACCCGTTGACACCCCTATCTCCACTCACTTGGTTCATGTGCCGAAAACAAATGAGACTAATAGAATGAGACGGAGGGAGTACTTTCATGTTTGTATAGTATTGATTGAATATTATAATATTTGTTGTTCTATTAATAATTTCTGGATGGAAGATTAACCAGTATTTAGATATATATGCACATGTGTTATTTATTAGTGGAGAATCGTAGTCATTCACGTTCCAACATTAATGTTGATGAGTGTAAAATAATCTCACAATATAATCTAAGATGCTAAACTGGAATTGTTTGTTCAGGGTGTTTGATTTAATATCATATTTCAATTCTCAGCTTGTTCATTGTGTTTTAATTAATTTTACTTACCATGTTCCCATTTTTTTTAAACAACACGGAAAATCATGAAATATTAGAAGAAGAATGAGAAGAAGAAGAAGAAATGGAAGAAGATTTGGAGATGGAACTTTATGAAAAGGTTAGGCTCTTGACGTTGACAATAAAGGCAGTGATAGTTTTATTTATATATTTTATCCTTCTCGTATATACGTACAAGGGATGCCGATGCTCCCTTTTTTACCACAAGCATATTAAGTATGCTCAGTTGTCAATAGTTGATTTGGTACTTGGTAGTGTCAGGTCGATAATTTTTAAATTTAGAGTAAACGTTTTTTAGCATATATGGTTTAATTTTTTCGAAGTACTACATATAACTTACTCAAAATGGTGCGAAATGTCCGTTTTGACTTTCGGGAAATAAATTACGTCCGATAAGATAAGTTACATAAAATATGTCCAAACTTTCATTTTTTGGACGAAAATGCCTCTAAAAATTTCACACTTTGTCAAAATTTCACATGGGTTGCCCCCCCCCCCCCCCCTCCCTTAGCTCGAAAATTTGAGCTGGAAATTGGAGTTTGGAGCTCAAAATTTTTTACGATTTCTTTCAGCTCTCCCTCCTCTCTCCTACAATTCTTCTCTCTCGCAACTCATCTCTCTCTCGTAACTCCTCTTGCTTCTCTCTCCCTCATCTTTCTCGGACGGTTTTTGGTGGAGGATTCCGGCGGCATTTTAGGGCACCGAAACATATCGGTTCGATTCCGGCAGAATTCGCGCTATTCCGGCGACGACTCCGGCGAATTGAGTCTGGGCATAGTAGTGTTTCCCGAGCTTCCGTCTGGGCAGTTCATTCCGGGCAGAAGTTGCGCTATTCTGGCGATGACTCCGTCGAATTGAGTCTGGGCAATTTAGTTCTTCCCGAGCTTCCGTCTGGGCAGTTCATTCCGGGCACAAATTGCGCGATTCCGGCGAATTGGGTCTGGGCAATTTAGTTCTTCCCGAGCTTCCGTCTGGGCAGTTCATTCCGGGCACAAATTGCGCGATTCCGGCGACGATTCCGGCGAATTGGGTCTAGGCCAATTTTCTTGAATTGAATTGATTTGAATTAAAGGTATTTTTCTTGTCTTGTTTCATGATTTTATGAGTTTCATTTGTTGCGAAAATGAATTAGTGAATTCCCAGCTGCTGAAACTATCTCCAAAAAACGACAACGTGAAGGTAGAAGAAAAATCGGATCCAAGCAAAAAGGTGCCCGACCACGGAGATTCCGACGACGATTCCGTTGAAGAAGTTACCTCTCCTCCATTTAACGCCGTAAGTCGTAGGCTCTTCACCGGCCCGTCAACCTCCGATGCACGCCCCCCACGTGGGAAGGATCCGCGCAAGGCTAAAAATGAAACCATTCGCTCTCGATGCTCGTCAACCTCGACATCGCCGTTGATGTGGTGGAAACCGTGATTCAAACCTCTTCCCACAAAGCTCCCTAAATTTTCAGAGTTCTGTGTTTAATTTCATGTATTTTATGTTGTTTAGTGTTTCCTTTCCGTCGTTGTTGATGTGTTTAATTTTCCCGGTATTTGTGTTTAATTTCATGTATTTTATGTTGTTTAGTGTTTCCTTTCCATCGTTGTTGATGTGTTTAATTAACTCAAAAAACTATAACGGTGCTAACAGTTCCAACTGTTAGAACTGTTAGAAATACGAGCAGTTTAAGTTCCAAGGGTATTTTTGTTTAATGTATAAGACTATGAACTATTAACACAAAATTCAAATTAGATTAACACTATGAATTAACACAAAATATATATTAAATTAAGACTACGAACTAACTCAAAATACAAAAATTAAATTAAAGCCATGAATTATACTGCATAGGTTCGAACTGTTCTAACTATTCTAACTCTCAGAACTGTTAGAAATGTTCGTAAAAAAACTGTTTGTTTGTTTCACACCACCCACAGCAAAATAATTACATGCATTGTTTGTTTCATACCCCACATCGAATAAATTGTTTTCTACTCCCTCCGTCCCCTTATTGTTTTCCCATTTATTTTTGGGCACAGGAATTAAGGAGTGGCATTTTTGTAATAAAAACTGGTGGGACCTTGCATTTAATGGCCAAGATTAGTTCATTAAGCATGTGTTTATACCACACCCTCATTCAATTAGTGTTTTGTGTTAAATAAAATTATTTTTAAGAAGGGGAAAGTAATCGCAATTTTTAATAAATTAAGCTTAAATTAATCGCAAATTTGAATAAATTAATCGTAAATTAATCGCAAATGGAAGATAAATTTACTCGCAAATTTAATATCCATACTCGTCAATTAATCACAATTGTCAATAAATTTAGTCGCAAATTAATCGCAAATGTTAATAAATTAATCGCAAATTTCAACAAATTAATCGCAAATGGAAATTTATTGCAAACGTTGATAAATTTGCGATTAATGGAAATATATTCGCAAATTTATCTTCCATTTCTCAAATTGAATTGCAATTTTTTTGAAATTTAATAAATTTGCAAATGAAGGCGCAAATTAATTAATCTTCCATAAATTTGTGTTTAATGTAAACAAATGAATTGTAAAATTGCAAATGAATCACAAATGTTTACAAATTTGTGTTTAATGTAAACAAATGAATCGCAAATTGCAAATGAATCGCTAATTTAATAGCAAGTTTTAATGAAATTAGTCGCAAAGTAATCGCAAATTTTATATTCCAAGTTTTGATTGTTGATAATGTGATAGCTTAGGGTTTTCTGCAGATAGGTTAAGGTTTTCTGCATATAGGTTAGGGTTTTCTGCAGATAGGTTAAGGTTTTCTGCAGATAGGTGCAGATTTCTTCTTCTCTTCTTTGAATACTTGCTGTAGCTCGATTGTACATTGATTCATGCCGAACCACGTAAATCCGGTGTCGAGTACGTTTTTGTTTCGTTTTTTAGTTTCTTCTTCGAGTTTTAGATTCAACTCCGATTTGTGTGAGCTAAGATCTTGGATCTCATTCGAGTTAGATCTTCACAGATAAGAGGAAATTAAACATAGGTGCAGTTGATGTAATTGAGAGAGAGAGAGAGAGAGAGAGAGAGAGAGAGAGAGAGAGAGAGAGAGAGAGAGAGAGAGAGAGAATGGTGCCAAAAATTAAGACAAAAATATCAATTTGGAGCCAAATTCAGTACAGCTTTTCATTTTCAGATTCAAAGTTCCCCCAAATTCATAAAAATCAGATTCCTATATAAGACCACATATGCTCACTCATAATTTATCCACAAACAACAATCTTCACACAAAAACATCAAAAACATGAGAAGAAAAGATCTAACTACAAATGAGAGGAATCTTGCAGTCCAATTTCTTCTCATTCTGCAGAATAATGGGAAGCTAATCCATGGCGCCGTCAATGAAGCTGCTGCAGAGTTCGCCATTTTCCGACGCACAGTTAGTCGGATCTGGGCTGAAGCAAAGAAGAAGAGGTCAGCTGGGCAGATGATAGTTCTGAAATCTGCAAAAATGAATGCTCCAAGGAAGAAAAAAATCATCATTGATATTAATTTGATCAAAAGCTTGTCAACCCAAAAGAGAGCTTCAATCCGACGTCTTGCAGTTTCCATTGGGTGTAAGAAGACTACTGTGGCGAGATGGATTACTCAAGGGCTGATCAAAGCTCACACTAGTGCCCTAAAACCAGATCTAACAGCCCCAAACAAATTGCTTAGGATTAGGTTCTCACTAGAGGCTATAGAGTTTGATAGGATCCTCAACATTCTCAAGTTTAGAAGCATGTATAACACGGTGCACATAGATGAGAAGTGGTTTCAGATCACAAAGCCAAAACAGAGGGTATATCTTGCAGTAGATGAGGAAGAGCCACACAGAACTTGCAAAAACAATCATACCCAAAATCATGTTTATGTGTGCAGTTTGTAGGCCGTTGTTTGCAAATGATGGGAGTGTTCTATTTGATGGGAAAATAGGCATTTTCCCATTCACTGAAGAAAAGGAAGCACAGAGAGGCAGCAAAAACAGGCAAGCTGGTACTCTTATCACAAAACCAATTGACTCTATCACCAAACAAGTCATAAAGGACTGCATGATCAATGAGGTAAGGCAGGGCAGTAACTACTGCCATAAATGTGGCATTTATGGTAGTGCAGCAACTCTAATTTCATTATTTATTTAGTGTAGTGTTCTTTAATTTCATAGTTTAGTGATCAAGGCCTTTACAATTTGTATACATTTATGTAATGCAGATTATACCATCTATCAAATCAAAGTGGCCAACATATGCATCCAAAACCATTTACATACAACAAGACAATGCTAGACCACATATTAGTAGGGGTGAAAACGGATTGAATACGGACGGATATTGCTCATACCATATCCTATACCATATTTTTTTTCCGGATCCGGAGTCGGATACGGAATAGCCGGATTCGGATACGAATTCGGATTATTCGGTAATACGAATACGGGGCGGATACGGACGGATTCGAACCGGATTCGGATAAATATAATCGGATATTATATTTAATACGAAAGACATCAAAATGTGGTTGAAACACATAAAGAAATATATAAAATATGCAATATTTCATATGTTTATATAAAACGGAGTAATACTTTTCTTTTTCTGTTTTCCCATTTTCACATCAATAATATTTCATTTTTTTTCTTTCATTCCATTAATTAATTGATTTTGCCCTCTTTCAAAAATTATAATTGAAGGAGTTCTTTTCTATCGGATGTATATATTTTGATCAGGATAATGTACTTATAAATTTGTTATATTCCAAACAATATATTAATTTCTCTATTTCTTTGAAATGATTTTTTTTAGTACGGAGATTATTTCTGTGCTAAAATATGGCATTTCGAATGAAATAGAGAGATTATTATACATGTTTGGAATATAAATAAATTCATAATCACATCATTATTATTTTGGTCAAGTACACGTACTATAGAAAGTTCTTCAATTATAAATTTTGAGAGAGCACAGAAATAATGGACTAGTTGAAGTGAAAGCAAAACTAGCAAAAGAATAACATAAATGTAAATTTCAAAAAAAAAATAAGGAAAATAAATAAAGAAAAGAAAATCTATGTATATTTAAAAAATATAAAAATTAAAAGTTGCATGCATCACAAAACTGTTGTGGGCCCCTTGTAAGGAACTGTAGTAATTATTTCAAAATTAATGAATCAAACTATATAATTATAATAAATTCATAATTTACATTATTTTGATAGAAATATATATCGGTAGAAAAAAACCTCCTTCAATTATAATTTTTGAAAGAGAATAAAAACAATTGATTAAATAAAATGAAAGAAAAAAAATACTAGTACTATAAATGTAAAAATGCAAGACAGGAAAAGAAAACTCACATAAATAAAAAAAGAATTTGAACATTAATTAAAAGCTGATTTTGCAGGTTCAGACATGACATCAGGGCCCACCTTGCATGCTACACGTGTAGGGCAATATATAGATTTATTCGGATATCCGAATTAGGAATCCGGTTACTATCCGAAAAAATACGGTAAATTTCGGATACGGTCGGATACTATGTAATCCGAATCCGATCCGATATCCGAATTCAACTATCCGTATCCGAATCCGTATCCGACCGGATACTGATTTTTTAAACCGAATTCGATACCGACCGGATCCGGTTCCGGATCGGTCGGGAAATATCCGATCCGTTTTCACCCCTACATATTAGTGATAGTGATGTTGATTTTAGAGCTGCAGCCTCATCTGATGGATTTGATATCAGATTGGTGCAACAGCCACCCAATTCTCCAGATACAAATATCAATGATTTGGGATGGTTTAGAGCTATTCAAAATCTACAACATGAAACTTCCTCCTACAATGCAGATCAATTAGTGAAGGCGGTGGTGGATTCATTCAAAGAGTTGAGCCATGTGACACTAAACAATGTGTTTCTTAGCCTGCAAGGGTGTATGGTTGAGATACTGAAAGTTAAAGGGCAGAACAAGTACAAAATCCCTCACATGAAGAAGGGTTCACTCATAAGACAAGGGCTTCTTCCTACAAATCTAGAAGTTGATGCAAATCTGGTGAAAGATTGCATTAATTACTTAATGGCAGAAGGTAGAATTGAAGGAATACATAGACTGATGCAAGACTTGGGGATCCACCCAATTTGACAGATTTAAACACACTTATAGTGTGTTTAAGTTAGTCAAATTAGGATATGTAGAACATATGTTTTTTTTTTTTTTTGTGCAGTCATGAACAAACACATTTTTTGGACAACTAGATCATATGAAACCAGATCTCTGCTGTGTAGGGCAGATAATTTTTTGTATATGAATGCTTTTCTGACTATATTTTATAATAGGGGAATGAAACCTTTACTTAATTACTGTTCAGCATTCATCTCATTTTGTTTAAGCCACAACACAACATTCTTCAATTAAACATAGGTTAAGGTTTTCTGCAGATAGGTTAAGGTTTTCTGCAAGGATTTAGTGTTTATACCCAGAAGAATTCTTCAATTAAACATATCATCATCACCAAGCATATCATCACCACACAAGGAAATAGGGGCAGAACCATAACATCATCACCAAGCATATCATCTTGCATTCAATCAAAGACCAGAACATTCCAACACCTAATATCCAACTAATAAACCACACAAGGAAATAGGGGCAGAGCAGATTTCATCAAATGAATCACAAAAGTGCTCTAAAGACCTAGTGTGAGCATAATCTTATCATTTCAGCACCAATTTATCCGAGATACTCGCCACAGTAGTAATCAGAGAGCCACCAAAGACATGAGAAATCAGATTGATCTCACCAGTTTGAAGAGTAACGGGAAGTTAATCTTCAAAATTGCATCTTCTTCCTCGATTTCGAACTGGGCTTTCTTCTCTACCAACACTCTCGCCTCCATCTCCTCGTGCGCTCAAATCTCCATCGCGGCCTTCCAGCATTCTTCTGAGTTCGTCATAGGGGGGAGAACACCTATCCTTTTCCTGTAACGGCGAGCAAGCTCGCATATCCACCTCCACCGAACGTTCGCGTTTAACACCGCTCAGAGAAGGGACATTTTTGGAATGGGAAGATCTAGGGCTAGGGTTCTGCGAATCGAGATCAGAAACCTCGATTTTACAAATCCGGTTGAAAGTTTTAGTGAGATTCATCACGGCGGTGGGTGAATTGAAACGGTGGCAAGGCGACGATGGCGACGAAGAATGGGTTGCTCGTGAATCTGGAGAGAGAGTTGCAGAGAGGAGTGATGGCGATGAGATTTGGGAAGAGGAGAAACCGAGAAAGAGAGCAAGTGTGTGGCGGATTCCACAATGGCATCAAAATAGAATCCCTAAATTAGGGTTATAATTAGTGTTTATTTTATTGTTAATAATGGGCCATTAGTTGGCAATTAAACTCCCTTATTACTTCTATTTTTGGAATGTGCATTATTGTTGGGACACCCCAAAATGGAAAATGAGACATCAATAAGGGGACGGAGGGAGTACTTACTTACATCACCTCCCCTCGAATTCATTTCCGTAAATACGGGCTTCTCAATGCGCCAGCCGGTTTCCTCTGCCATCTTGTCCTTCTGTAGGTCTACACCGGTGTGGCGTTTGAGGCCTCCCCTGCCTCTGCATCTGCTGTTGGCTCCTCTGGCTCTGTCGATGCTGCCTCCATGAGGAAAGGATTGGGCAGGGGCCTTGGCTCTATCTATGCTGCCTCCATGAGGAAAGGATTGGGCAGGAGGGGTGCAGTGGTCATGTCCCTTTCGAACTCTTGCAATTGTTCACGATCCTTTTCCGTGAAGGGGGCATCGGCGTCGATTGGCTCATTGACCTGATGACATCAAAATTATATTATCAAAAAAGTTAAAATTCATTAAAGAAAATGTTCGTTTTATTACCAAATGAAATCTAGATCTGAACCGCGTCTTATGCCCTACGGACACGCACCAGTTGATCCAGATCTTACCGCTGTCTGCTGCCCTACGGACACGGCACCCCCCTTTTCTGCCTCCTCGGCATCCTCATCCTCCTGCCCAATGTGTAATATAAAAAATTAAAGAAATTGATGAATTGAGTTTATTTATTGAAAAGAGGAGGAGTTTAAACCTCTTCTTCTTCATTTTCATCTGCTGCTGCATCCTCCTCACCCTCCTCGTCTTGCATCTCCTCGGCCTCCTCGGCCTCCTCATCCTCCTCATCCTCCTCGGCCTCCTCATCCTCCTCATCCTCCTCGGCCTCCTTGTCCTCGGTCTCCTCATCCTCCTCGGCCTCCTTGTCCTCCACATCCACCATGATTACCTTCTCGTCGTACAACCCGGCCACTAGAACCACCTGCCTCCACATGCCCGGATTGGTTGAAGTTGAACGTTTTCAACTTCTCAAAGACCAACCCGGCCACGTGTTCGGCCAACGTCCCCATCGGCTCCTGTTTGAGCTCCTCCTTCACTTTCCCAACTTCCCTCGCAACAATTTCCTTGACCCTGGCCCTCTTACCACTCCTGCTTTCAGTTGGGACTTCGGCCTCATGAGCAGCTTGGACTTCAGCCCCTTCGGCTTGGACTTGGGCTTCAGCCTCTTCTTCATTTCCTTCGACTTCAGAAGTCTCCCTTCTCCTCTTTGCACGGGCTGCACGGTCTGCAAGGGCTACACGGGAAGGATCGTATTGGAAAGTGAAGGGGGTTCCCGGGGGCTCGAGGGTGGTCATGTAAGGCTCGTTCAACTCCTCGGGGTCAGCAGTCAACGAGGTAGGTACCTTCAAAAAAGAGTACAAAATACTTGTTCAGAAAAATGGTGATATCAGTTGGAACATAAAAAAAGTTGGAACATAAAACATTCTCTTCATGTAATTCACTAGGACTACTGAACATATATAAAGTTGGGAAAAATTTAACTTTTTTTACAAACTACTTAAACAACTAACCTCTTCGCTCAGAATCTTTGCATACGAAGCAGATTTTGAGTAGGCGTACCGGAGGGCTCGAGGACGATGGCTCTCCTTCTCCGTAATCCTTCCCCTCAATGATTTCCCCATTTCGGAGAATGCCTCGTAAATCCAGCCCTATAGATAAATGAATAAATTTAGTATATCATACCCAATATCCAGAAAACGAAATTGAAATGTGGAATTATATGTTGTGAAAATGTACGTACCATGAAAGCGAGGATGTTGCCGTTCAAATGGTACTTCTTTGATGGAATGGAGTACTTCACTGACTTCAGGTTTTTTAAAAGAACCTGGAAGGAGACGCTGCCCCACGGGAAGCATTCCAGACCGCTTGCTCCTGCACCAAGGCCCACACCCATTCGGGGACCTTGGTGCTCGACTCCAAGCCAAGCACTATGTGGACAACAATCACAACCTGCCCCAACCTCAAGCACTCCACCGCAGTCATCAAAGATTGACCATCCGGGCCCTTGAATTTCGAATTGTTTGTGAAAAAGGTCCACAACTCATCTGCAGTAACGGGCTGCTTTTGGAAGAGCTTCGCGTAGATGGACTCCTCATTGTGTTCGAATTGGCCGAAGGGATCGAATCCGACACAAGGTCCGAACTTCAGCCCTGTCACCAAGGCGAACTCCGTCCTTCCGAAGCGAACAACTTTGTTGTTCACCCGGAAGAATATCGCCGTTGGATCAGGGTCGGGGACGCCAAACACCTCCCGTGCGATTAAATAGTGTATCAGCTTGTTTGATCGTGTTATTTTGTTGGGGTAACGGAGGTATTCCCCGAAGGGTGTAAGGTCCATGAGTTGTTGAGGGTCTACCCTGTAAAATTCCAGCCGGGACAAAACCAGTTCTCGTACATTTTCATTGCCTGCCAACAAAAGCTTATACTTCCCACTCTGCATATTGGACCTTGGATACTCCCAATGAACCTACAAATAGCAGAATGTACATCAACCAATCATAATCTAACAAACAACTGCAACAATAATGGAACTGTTGGAACTTTAAAAAAAATGGTAATGGTATTCCTTTTCAAACCAACTGCAACAATTGAAGGTTGGGAACCTACCTAGCTTTTTACTCAACTTATAAATTCAATTTTTTCAACAGATAAAATTCAACCTACAATTCAAACTGCAAATTCAAGCAAGAAGTAAGAATGCTAAATTTCGAGCAGCAGAACAATCGTCACCATAGCAATTCAAACTGAAAATTCAAGCAACCATAAACCATAAACTCACCCTAACAACCTCAAGTCTGAAAAATCAACAGCTAACAACCAAAACCCTAAAACCCAAAAATCATAAATTAAACCCACATTCACCTGCTGTTCGTCCCCGGCGGCACGATTCGAACTAGAAGCGGCCATCTAGGTTTAGAGAAAGGGGGCAACGACGGTTGATTGGTGTTTAGATGTTAGGTTTTTTGTTGTCTTTTCGTGTCCGTTTTCCCTTAGTTTTTGTGTGTTTTCGTTGTTTGTGGCTATGATTTGGTTGTTTTGGAGTCTTTGGTATTGTAGGATGAAAAGGGCGGAAACGAGAAGAAAACAAGAAGAAAGAAGCATTATATCGAAGAGGGGTTCGATAGGAGCACGTAGGCGAAAACGGAGGTCAATTTGGAGTTTGGACGAGGAAGATACGGCCGAAATAAGAAAGATGCGCAAAGTGACCAGAACCAAGTTCTGGACGTCGTCCAACTTGAGTTGGACGCCGTCCAACTCTGGCGGCCAGCTTTCCTTTCCTTCTATAACTAGGTTTTCATACCTATTATAAATACTACCCCTTGTACACGAATTCTACACCCTTTTACGTTAGTTTTAGCTCTGGTTTCGCATTCAAATACTCTAGTTTAGATTTCCTTTGTTCGATCCGGATCGTTGTTCGTTTAATTCAAGATTTCTTCGTTTAATTCAAGTTCTTCGTTCTTTGTTCAATCTCGTAAGTTCTTTATTGCTTTCTTTTATTTGATTTAATTGCTTTCCTTAGTTCTAGATTTACTTTCGTAATTGATTCATTTAGTTTCATTCGTTTAATTTAGTTCGTTTGATTTCAAGTTCTTAGATTAGGTTCGTTTTTCTTAGTTTTCAATTCCTTCGCTTTCAAGTTTTCGTAGTTAGATTTATTTGCTTAGATTTTCAGATTAAGTTTAATTCATGTCTAGATTCGTTTTCGTTTCTTTCGTTGCTTTCTTTATTGCTTTCTTTTCGATTCTTGCCTAGGTAGTTTATTTGCTTTCATCTAGTTTAATTCTTTAGATTAATTAGTTCGATTTATTTAATTCTTTGCTTTCTAGATTAGATTTATTTACTTGCTTTGATTTAATTGCTTTAATTTATTTTATTGCCTAGGATTTAAAAACCAAAATTCAAAATTCTCTTTACTTGCTTTCTTAGTTTTAGGCTAGATTAGGATTTTTGCTACACGATTTTTTGCCCTGCAAAGTTTTCCTTGAGATTCGACATTGGGTTTTTACTTACTAAGTGCTAGGATAGATTTCGTTCTATTGCGAACACTTTTTAGTGAAACAAATTTTGGCGCCGTTGCCGGGGAAAACTTTAGGCTATTTAATTGTGTATTATTTTGTTTATTTATTTTATTTTTATTTTATTTTTGTTTGATTTCTTTTCCCTTCCACTCGGTGCGTTTAATCCGTTTGTTGAGTATTGTGTATGCAAGGCGTCAAAGTCTCTAAAGGAATTTGACACCTCACATCGACGACATCAATAGGAGAAGGCGCTCTTAACCGCGACAAAGGAAGAAGAAGACGAGAGTTCGAAGCAATGGCACAAAAGATGGGAGATTTCGCTCGTCCCACCTTCACCGCCACCACTTCGGCAATTGTCCTAACCACCGAGGTTAGGAATTATGAGCTTAAACCGCACCACTTGGCTTTGCTCCCTACCTACTACGGGCTGCCCAACGAAGATGCTCTCACGTTCATTCGCGAATATTGCACGATGGTGCAAAATTTTCCATTGGGACAGCTTTCGGAGGACGACTTGAAGATGAAGTGTTTCCAATACACGTTTAAGGATAGAGCAAAGTCATGGTATCTCACTCTCCCGGCCAACTCTCTCACAACTTGGAATGCGGTGTGCGAGAAGTTCATGATGAAATACTACCCCAACCGCAAGACACAAGAGGTGCGATCGCAGATCATGAATTTTGCTCAAGGAGCCGATGAGCCTTTTCATGAGGCTTGGGAGAGATTCCAAGAATTGTTGCAGCAGTGCCCTCACCATCAAATGGCGTCCGAGATCCTTTGGCAATATTTCTACGATTCTCTAAATCAAACTTGCCAATTCATGGTGGATAACTCGGCCGGAGGAAACATTGGAGTGAAAACGGCCGACGAGTTGAGGATGATCTTTGAGACTCTTGCTGCAAGCTCTCAACAAAAGTCGTCTCGATCGAGGAAGATAGAGGCTAGTGTGGTCACTATTAGCCCGGATTTGACGAAGCAATTGGCCGATATGATGAGGGATCTCCAAGAACTCAAGATGAAGACTCCACTTACCCCTTCGAATCCTTGTGGTATGTGTGGACTAGTTGGCCATGACATCGACGAGTGCACTAGGAAAGCCGAGCTCACTATTAGCCCGTTGCTTTCTTTATTGCTTTCTTTTCGATTCTTGCCTAGGTAGTTTATTTGCTTTCATCTAGTTTAATTCTTTAGATTAATTAGTTCGATTTATTTCTTTGCTTTCTAGATTAGATTTATTTACTTGCTTTGATTTAATTGCTTTAATTTATTTTATTGCCTAGGATTTAAAAACCAAAATTCAAAATTCTCTTTACTTGCTTTCTTAGTTTTAGGCTAGATTAGGATTTTTGCTACACGATTATTTGCCCTGCAAACTTTTCCTTGAGATTCGACATTGGGTTTTTACTTACTAAGTGCTAGGATAGATTTCGTTCTATTGCGAACACTTTTTAGTGAAACAACGGTGTGGTGTGAGAATGGAGTGTTGAAGGCTGGACAGCGACGACGGCGACGGTGAAGGCTGGACAGCGACGGCAACGGCGGAAGGTATGGACGGCGACGGCGAAGGGACGGCGACAGCGAGGGTTTGAGAGAGAGGGTTTGAGAGGGTTTCAGTGAGAGGTTTTGAGAGAGAGGGTTTCAGAGGGAGCTAGGGCGACGACGATGGCGGCCGACTGAGCTCGGGACGGCGACGGCGAAACCCCTGGACGGCGACGGCGAAAACAGGTCGGGGAGGGAGAGGGTTTGAGAGAGAGGATTTGAGAGAATTGTTGTTTGTGAGTGAGTTGAATGAGAAGGAAGCCCGCCCGCGTTGGCCAATTTTATCAAAAAATCCCAATTCAAATTTCAAGGGCAATTTTGTCCTAAAAAACAAAAATTGGACATGATTTATTCAACCTTAAGTTTGTGGACAAAAATTTATTTCTTAAACCTCAAAATGGACATTTCAAATAATGCCCCTATAATTTTTATGCTTAACTTAAGATTAATGTTAGTAGGTTGTTGAATCCAACTAATTTAACTAATTAACTAAGTTATATTTGAATAATTCATGAATAAATTAAACTTGGATACTTAAGCTAGTTTTATATTCTGAAAACTATGAATAAATTGTAGACTTTTGAAGTTTTGAACTTGAGTTTCTTTAGGTTAAGTTAAGACAAAATGCTAAGTGTGGGATACGCTATTATATTATGAAATGAATAATTTCTTGATAGATAAGTTCTTCGAAGCATGTTTTATGTGATCATTTTACGATTGTGTGAAACTAGTTTCATTAAAGGGTTAGGAATTTCAAATGGAGTAATGAATTTGTTCGTGTTATAAATAGAGAAAATGGAATTGACATAATTAGTTAAGTGTACAAAACACGAGTATAGCAAATATATCTAGGATTTAGTCATCCAGTATTTATGTGAAGTTAAGCTTGGAATACCCTTAAGATTAGACCTTTATCTTGTATGATGTTTTGAGGAAAGGAGATAATCACTTGGACCGAGTTGTGATTTATATCTACGGAAATATTCCATCAAGGTGGGCTATTTACTTTCCAAACATATTTTAAGTTATGTTATGCTCTGATATTTATAAAAATGAAAACTATTTATCCATAAAATGTTTTGTGTGCTCTACATGTTTAATGCACTGAAGCTAATCAATCGAGGTTCTTAGTTCAGTCTAAAACACTAACTTTGAACTGTGTATACACCCCGATAGTATATCGACTGGTTGATCTCTCCGTATACTATCTTAGACTGGGATTATCTGGGTTTCGACCCAAAATCCAAAAATGAATGTTAATGGATCCGACAGTGGCTAGAGGTTCGGGATCATAGTAAGAGTAACTGTAGAGTGTGACAAATGCGCGCAAAGGAAAATGATAATGTTTTGGCATTCTTAGATGCATTTCTTTTACAAAACTTCTAAGTTATGTCTTATGTTAATGGATATTTTGCTTTTATGAATGTATATCAAATGCTAGCACACTAAGTACATTAGTACTTAGCCCAAATATTTTCCAAATGTTTTCAGGTTAAGTGGCGGTGTTGTAGAAATTAAGCATGTAGAAATTAAGCGTATGCATTTTGGGTGAAAAAAAACTGTTTCATTGAGTGCAAAAATTCATGAAAAGATGATTACATTCTTAGCTCACCACTGCTATATATAGCAAGTGTAGCTCGGTGCAAAAAGAAAAATAGAGAACAAATCTACACCGTCGATCCTATTACACGTGTTATGATCTGAAGTCACAACTTATTAAACTACAAATACTCCAATGGAAAACGGACACGTAGGCCAATACCTACAGCTGGACTCCAGCTCAGCATAACTATCTTGCAGTATTGGCATCTTCAACAGAGCTCTCAGTTTCCTTCCCAGCTTCCACTCTTTTCTTCTTCATCTTCCGCCCAGTGCTACCTCCCAAGCTCACAACTCCAGCATTCATGCTATCCACATTTCCACACCCCCCCCCCCCCGCAAGATCAGAATTATGCAAATCAAGCAAACTGATCTTGGACAGAAGGGAACGAAAACGAGGTAAAGGAAGGGCCTTTGTAAAAATGTCTGCAAGTTGCAAGGAGGAAGAAACATGCACAGGAACCACAAACCCAGAAACATATTGATCCCTCACAATATGACAATCCAGCTCAATATGTTTGGTACGCTCGTGGAAAACTGGGTTTTTCATGATATGTTGAGCAGCCTTATTATCACAATAGAGAGAAATAGGAAGAGAAATATCTAACCCAAAATCCTTGAAGATATAGGAAATCCACTGAAGCTCCCTGACTGTAAAACTCATTGCTCGATACTCAGCTTCAGAAGAAGAAGCAGCAGTGACTTTCTGCTTCTTACACTTCCAAGAAATCAAGGAAGAACCAAAAAATACACAGAAACCAGTGAGAGAACGCCTGGTATCAGGGCAAGATCCCCAATCTGCATCACTGTAGGCCTTGACAACATGAGAGCAATTGGAAGGATAGAAAAGACCAAGGGATGGGCACCCCTTCAAGTATTTCACAACATGCATAGCAGCAGTCATGTGAGAGAGACAAGGCTTAGCCACAAACTGACTTAACTGCTGAACTGCATATGTAATATCAGGACGAGTCAAATTTAAGTAGAGCAAACGACCCACCAAACGTCTATAAACTTCAGGATCATCCATAACAGAGTCATCAGCTCCATGTAAATGAATGCCTGGGGGAAGAGGTGTAGAGACTGCCTTACAATGATTTAGCCCCACACTTGAAATCAGATCAAGTGTATACTTCCTCTGATTCAAAGTGGTGCCTGATTCCCCTCTAGCAATCTCCATCCCCAAGAAGTAGTGAGCAATCCCCAAGTCCTTAATGGCGAAGGCTGAATGTAAAAGAGATTTTAAATCAGCAATAGCTCCCTCATCTGAACTAGCAATGAGGATATCATCAACATACACCAAGAGACAAATATATGTGGACTTGGAGCCTTTAAAAAATAAGCAATGATCATGAGCAGATTGGGTGAAACCAGCATCAAAAAGTGTCTTGCAAAACTCATGGTTCCATTCTCTAGATGCTTGTTTCAACCCATACAAACTCTTGATCAACTTACACACTTCACCTTTCTTCCCACCAGTATAACCTTTAGGGGGCAGCATATAAATTTCATCATGTAAGAAACCATGAAGAAACGCATTATTAACATCAACTTGATGGATTGCCCACCCTAAAGAAGTAGCTATAGCAATAAGAGTCTGAACTGTAACAAGCTTAGCAACAGGGGAGAAAACTTCCTGATAGTCAATGCCATACTCTTGTGTGTAACCCTTAGCTACTAGCCTGGCTTTACACCTTTCTACCTCCCCATTTGCTTTCAGCTTGATCTTATAAACCCATTTATTGCCTATAGCCTTTTTACCCACTGGCAAAGGGACCATTTCCCATGTATGATTAGATTCTAAAGCTTGAAGTTCTAAGTTCATAGCCTCTACCCACTGTGGTAACTGACTAGCTTCTTTATAAGAAGAAGGTTCTATGGCAGTGGTAAGATTGAACAAAAAATGAGCATAAGAGTCATTGAGTTTAGGAGAAATATGGAAGGGAAAAGTGGTAGGAATAGAACAACCAAAAGGTGTTGAAGAAATACCAGTAAGAGCACCAATATTCCCAGTGTAATCTTGCATCCAAAGAGGTGGTTGTCTAACCCTATCACTCTTTCTAACCATGGGTTCAGTAGGAGGTGAAACCAAATCAACTTCCTGTTGAGATGGCACAGAAGGATTTGGAGCAGCTAAAAACTCCTCTTCCACAACTGGAATGGAAGACAAATCTGATGATGGAGCACTGAGACCCTCATCCATAGAAGCTGTATGATCATCCAAATAAGACTGAGGATCAGTAGATTGCAAAGCAGAAGAGTCTGATGAAACAACAGAATCTTGAGCATAAGGAAAAACATGATCCAGAAATTTAACATCCCTGGAAGTAAACAACTTACTAGTTGTCATATCATAGAGCAAATATCCTTTATGGAATGAATCAAACCCCAAGAAAAGGCATTTAGTACTTCTGGGATCAAACTTTCTTTTAGAGGGTAATAAATTCACAGCATAAGCTAAACACCCAAAGGGCCTGAGTGAATTCAGATCAGGTTCTGTGCCATACAACAACTCAAATGGAGTTTTCCAGTTAAGCACTGCTGAAGGCAACCTATTCCACATCCAGGTAGCTGTAAGTATTGAAAATGGCCAGAACTTCATAGGCACTGAACTCTGAAACATCAGAGCTCGAGCAGAATCCAAGAGTGTTCTGTGTCTTCTCTCTACCACACCATTTTGCTGTGGTGTGTAGGGACAAGACCTCTGATGCAAAATTCCCAACTCTTCTAACAGACTCCTGACCTTTTGGTTAACAAACTCTGTACCATTATCTGTACGAAGCTTCTTCACCTTCCTTCCAAATTGTGTATCAACCATTTGAATAAATCCTCTAAGAACCTGATGCACTTGTTCCTTTGAACTGATCAAGTAAGTCCAGATGGACCTGCTATGATCCTCAACAATAGTCAGCACAAGCTTAGTGTTACTCACACTTTCATCACTATAAGGACCCCATATATCCGCATGTATGAGTTCAAATAACTCATCAGATCTTTCATTCAAGATAGGAAAGGTTACTCTAGGTTGTTTTGCCTTTAAACATACCTCACAATTCCTGATCTCCTCCATAATCTCTTCTGTGAATTGCCCTGAAAACATCTTCATATGCTGCAGTGTAGTGAGAGAAGGATGGCCCAAAAATATGTGCCATTTCATCACTGTCATATTCTTCAAATCAAACATGTTACAACAATGATTCTCAACTACTGTTTCAATCACATAAAGGTTTCCTACCCCTTTACCAATACCCAGTACTTCCTCAGTATCCTTCCTCTGGAAAATACAATGTTTAGGTAGGAATGTACACCTTGCCTCTGAATCCTTAAGATACTGAGCCACTGACATTAGATTGTGAGTGAATCCAGGCACAAACAAAACATCCTTCAGATAGATATCTTTATTCACTCTCACAATACCTCCACAAATAACTTGCTTAGAAGAACCATCTGGTAGGTTGACAAACATAGGTTTATCAAACCTATAAGTAGAAGTTAACATCTCAATATCACAGCACACATGTGTGCTAGCACCAGAATCAATGATCCATAATGATTTCATCATACTTGGCACCACACTGAAAGCATAGTGACCAATAAAAGGATTCTGTAAATCTTGAATCATATTCACATCAGCAGTTCCACCTTGATTCTTTTGCAATAACTGACTCAAACACTTTGCCACTTCAGCCTGCACAGTTTTGCTAATATCAACAGCAACATCAGCCTGATAACTTCTCCCTGAATCTGGTCTAGAACTCTTATCATCCTCATCTTCAACATAATTAACCTTATGATTACCCTTAGATTCCTTTAATTTCTTATACCAATCAGGATACCCATGGAGTTTAAAACACTCACCCACTTCATGACCACTTTCCTTGCAATGTGTACACCTCAATTGTTTCCTTTCCTCCTTACTCAATCTCTTCTGGAATCCTTGTGTATTGTTTCCTTGTGACCCTCCCTTTTGGTAGTACTGTCCTTGCTTCCCTACTTGCATCACCATGCGTTCATACACATTAGACTCCTCACTAAGCTTCATTTGATCCTCAATTTGTGCTATCATCCCATAAGCCTTCTCAACTGTAGGCAAAGGATCTAGAAACATAATTTGTTGCCTGCCCTGCTCATAACAATCATTCAAACCAGACAGAAATTGAACCAACCTATGTTGTTCTTCTCGTTTAGCATAGACTTTCTCAGCTCCACAAACACATCCTATGGGTGGCAGCAACAAATCCAACTCATTCCATAAAGCAACTAGGTTATTAAAATAGAGCATTACAGTTTGAGATCCTTGTTTATAATTGATAATCTCTCGCTGCAGTCTATATGCCTTAGGACCATTACTCCTCCCAAATCTATGACATAATGCATCCCAAAGTTTCTTAGATGAATCGAGATGAGAAAACGCATTTACAAGTTCATTCGACATAGAATTTAAGATCCACTGAGAAATCATATGATCTGCCCTAAGCCAATCCTCATAATGAAGAGCATTTTCATGCGGTTCAGGAAATCTTCCATCAATCAAAGCAAGCTTACTTCTAGCACCTAAGCCTCTTCTTATAGATCTACTCCATTGTAAGAAATTGTTACCTGTAAGCTGAGCTCCAGCTCCTACAAGCACCATCCCTGGATGGTCAGAGTTCTGCAACTTCAAAATCCTATCGATTTGATGCTGCAACAGATCTGGTTGAGGAATCTCCCCCTCAGCCTCCCAGTAGTTCTCCGATTTCTCATCTCCATTCACAGAAGCCTTCTCCGTCGACGGCGGACCATTTCCAGTGACCACCGGCGGAGAATTTCCAGATGTCTCACCAATCTTCTTAACTCCTTGCATAACCGCCTCTCTGTAGTTACGTTTATCCTTCGCCATAGATTCAGTAGTTCAGCATCAGCTCGATTCAGCTCAGAATCGGAACCTTCGCTCTGGTACCATGTAGAAATTAAGCGTATGCATTTTGGGTGAAAAAAAACTGTTTCATTGAGTGCAAAAATTCATGAAAAGATGATTACATTCTTAGCTCACCACTGCTATATATAGCAAGTGTAGCTCGGTGCAAAAAGAAAAATAGAGAACAAATCTACACCGTCGATCCTATTACACGTGTTATGATCTGAAGTCACAACTTATTAAACTACAAATACTCCAATGGAAAACGGACACGTAGGCCAATACCTACAGCTGGACTCCAGCTCAGCATAACTATCTTGCAGTATTGGCATCTTCAACAGAGCTCTCAGTTTCCTTCCCAGCTTCCACTCTTTTCTTCTTCATCTTCCGCCCAGTGCTACCTCCCAAGCTCACAACTCCAGCATTCATGCTATCCACATTTCCACAGGTGTTGACGGGGCGGAGCTGAGGCTAGGGTTCTCCTATCGTATTAGCATACGCTAGTTTCTTGTCATTTGTGTTGAACTCTAGATTATATTTCTCGAACTTATTATGTCTCTTGTTAGTAGACTCCTTAAATTACTTCTATGTATAGAGTCTATCCTTAATAACTATGTTGGAGCCATTTGAACTTAAAACGATCCTTATCATATAAATGAATGTTTATGTTCGATATCTCTTGCCAAATATTTAGGTTAGCTTCTATTTCAAAGGTGTTGTTGCCTAAAATCTTTCGGACATTGTTTTATTATTAATAACTTATTTATTTAAGATAAGACAAGAGTTTCCCCCATTCTTTCCCCGCTTCTTTTCTCCAACCTCAGTCACGCCTCACTCGTTGGGGCGTGACATATTGTGCCAAGTGATATTTGGTACATGTCTCATAGGCATCTTGACATCGATAACCTCTATCTTTATGAAAGGATTACTGTGCCAAGTGATATTTGGTACATGTCTCAAAGTGTCGAAGATGGCATCATTTTGGAGAATCTGCAAACCCTAGGGAATGTACAAGATTTCATGTGTAGCGAATTAGTGGTTAAGAGAATTTCCAACATCAGTAAGTTGAAAATATCATATGAAGAGGCAGCCAATGACGACAGGTTTTGTCTCTTCAATCTTAAATGTCTCGCTCGAGTCCTTGACTTGCAGCTTCAAACAGTCAGTGTTGTGAAGGAACTATCCTCAATCGATCAAGAAGTTGACCCTAGAAGTCCATGATTCCCAATGTTAGCTAGATTGGATAAGATTGGTGCTCTGCCACTTCTTCAGAAGCTCTGGCTCAAACGTTGGAGCTTCAAGGAGAAGTGGGAAACAACCGAAGGCCAATTCTGCAGCCTCAAATGCTTACCTCTTTACTTCTACAAAGGTCTACATGTTTGGACGTCAGACGCCTCCCACTTTCCAGGACTTGAGCAGCTCCATCTTCGTGTGAATGATCTCGAGGAGATCCCTTTAGAGTTTTTTGAAATATCAACACTTAGATTCATCGATCTATACTGCTACCGTGACTCTGTTGTCAAATCGGCTAAGAGAATATTGGAGGAACAAGAAGCATTATACGGGAAAAAAAAAACCACCCTAGAAGTTCAAGTTCAGCTCTGACGTGACAACAATCCAACAATAAAGATGTTGAGGAGTCCTAGTAGCATTCATGTTACATTGCCTCGGAGACTAAGGTACGTAAAAAGAAATTGTTGCATTTGTTTAGATTGATCCTAATTAATTTTACTTTCTATTGGTAGTGCATGGGGAAATAAGCGCTGCATGAATCCTAACTAAAGTATGTACAAATAAGAATTCTATGTAGACTTGGTTTTGGATTGTTTAATTTGTTAGAGTAATCGTTTTTGTTATTACCTTCGTTTCACTCCATTTAACTTATAGGGTGAATAAATGTGAAATATAAAATAATAGAGCAAGTCAAATGTGATGGAACGGACACGTTTTTGTATTTATGTATCCTACTCTTAGCTAAGAAGCGTGCTTCTTTGACTGTATGATACTGTATTTCATTGAGGAAAATAGCGAGACACGTTAATAGCCGTTAGATCCTAAGAGAGATCAACGAACGAGAAAATGTGCATCGGAAAAACCACGCCTAAATCCCGCAGCGGCCATTATTTAGAGCACGCACATGTAAGAAACCAAGAATTAATTACTCACTAATTAATATAAAATTTGATTTTACTTTGTCTTTGGGTTTTATTTTAATTTTTTTAATTAACCATTCTGTCACGGCCGCCTAATTTTCTAAATATTTTGGGGCTAGATAAATACTTAGTTCACTCTAAATCATATTGTAGCCCAAAACTAAGGGCTCATGTTCATGGAATGGTGTAGAATGTGTGTAGAAGATGAGGGGAAGGGTGTAGAGACTTGTAGGAGGAGTATAGAGGGATCTAGAACAAGGGAAGGGTCTGGAGACTTACTCTCCACCATTGGATCAAACTAATCCCCACCATCCATCATGGAGGGGGAGTTGTATATAAAGGGGTGCTCCCCTCATTTGTAATTCATCAACCAAATCAATCAAGCTCCCAAGCATTTAAGTGTTCTCTCCCAACTTTCTTGGTTAGCCAAATTACTTCACTTCACCCACAAATTATAATATGTTGAAATTGTTGAAAATAAAATGCATAAAATCAATATACTTCCATATTTGGTACACAGTTTGTACATGAAAGTAGGGATCAATAATCTCATTTTGTCCGATTATGGATTGAGACCCAACAAATTGTTTAAATATATGTTTGTGTTATGACTACAAATCAACCGGCCTTTTTTTTCTTTTACTGATCTCTTCTATTCTCATTGAAAAATCGAGGGAAAGAGCTCTAGAAATTATAAAGAATATCAAGAATGAAATCCAACATATGTTCAACAAATTAAAATGTAAACTTGAGGAATGATATGTCGCATCCCAAACTATGAGCAACTTTATGGACACCTATCGTCGTCAGTCACTTTCGTATTATTTTTGTTCGATTTTTGCAATCGTTTAATTTCTACTATGTTATGCATTAATATTGAAATCATATACAATATTTATATATATATATATATATATATATATATATATATATATATATATAATTGAGAGTCGGTTTATTTTATTTTTTTATTGTTTTTTTTTTTAATGAAAGAGGGAATAATATATATCGAGTCTCGATTGTCATATTATTTTGTAAAATTAATAATTTCAATATTAATTCTTTTAAGTATTATGGTTCGTATGTATTTTGAAATATTTTATTGGATCGATTAAACATTATCATGTATTCAATAAAAATAGTTTGCGGAATTGTTCATTGTCAAGGTCTAATGTATTATTTTTTGTTGGATATTAAAGCATAATTTCAATGTGGATTTTTTTTATGGAAGTATTAAAATAATAGCCATCAATGGAGAAAGTAAAATCGTAATAATAATATGAGACAATATAATTTTAAAATAGGTTATTAACATTTAGATACATGAATTTTTGGGAGACTTACATTTTTTTACCTGAACTTCAAATCTTGGCATATAAATAATACACAAACTTTTAATCTTGAGCAACTAATGTAAATATATTTTTATATGTGATCATTAGGGGAACATGTGAGAAAGAAATACAATTAATTAACATTCTATGCATATCATCACAGACTTCCTTAAAAATAAAGGTATATCACAGTCTTCAAACATAAAAATGAAAAACCGTATACAACGAAAAAATAAGTAATGAATCCTATTTTCTTCTTCTTCTCAATCACCCTTTTATTAAATAAACTACAACAAATGTGATGGTTGCCGAAATTTGCTCAAGTTTGATTAATTTTACCGCCAAAGAAACTTCTGCTTAGTGCTTATGAAATATGTTAATTGATTGAGATATTATTAATGGTATTTCTACATCAATATTTATGGAGAAAAAAATGTTAGGACGGTGGAACACGTTCAGCAGCAGCAAGCACGAACAGAGGTGGTAAAGTCGAGTCGAGCAGAAACTCTCCCCGCAAGAAGCTGTACGCCCCGGTAGTGCTCACGGAACCGGCGTAGCTTCCCAAAAGGTGAAACGACTTTCGTCTCGGAGGTAGCAGCACCGCAAACCACCGAGCCCCGGCGAACTGGATGAAGACGAGGACTGAACTCGTTATGAAATGCAGAAGGAAAAGAATGCAGAGAGAGATGCGATTGTTGTGTGTATGCTAATGGCCAAGAAGGCCTCTATTTATAGGCATCAGCCCATGGGAGGAGTTAATGGACACCATTAAGGCCCACGTCAGTTACTGGCAGCCCATTATGTCCATTAAGTTGGTGGATGAGAGTAACAAACGTTTAAACATTTGAATTCGATTCATTGAACCTGGACGAACCAGATCAACGAATCTGGACAGATCTTGCGGGCTGGGCTTACTCGTATTGGGCCTGAATCTAGGCCCAATCACATTTGCTTTTCTGGCCCAAAAAGATAATACATGGAGGCCCAAGCCCAAGCCCACTCACAGGCCCAAGGAACAGCCCAAAGGACCAATTGCCAAGATCCAAGTCCACGAGCCCGAGCCCGGGCCGGCCGGCCGGACGGACGGCGGCGGCGGCGGCGGCGCGCGCGTGTGTGTGCGCGCGAGAGCCCGTCTCTTTCCACTTGGCCCACTTGATTAATTAGCCCATTAGTATAGTTAGTTAAATACACAACTAATTAATGTTCTTTAATCAATGTGGGACCAAGTTATTACAAGAGTTAATCCACCTTGTAATAATTCCACCAACTCTCAACTTTGATATATTATATCTCACTCACCGGAATTCGGATTTGAGCATATCAATATACCACGTTCATCTACTCTCGGAGTAGATTAATAATTTATCATTTAATTTAATAAATTAAATATAAATCATTATTCATTTATTTGGTCAAAGCCAAATTCCAACAATCCCCCCCATGAGCGAGATAGCCTTATGCAAATGTATGCAAATGCAAAGCTCAGTCCTCAAGAGACTTTATTGTATTAGGATAGGTGGTTTTTTGCCTTGAACCTCTCCATAGTCAACCTCATCGAGTATACCGGCGACCTAGTGGACATGATGCCTTGAACTAGTTCTCCTTGGTGTATACCAAGACAACGACGTTGACACAATATCGTCTCAATCTCATCCGTTCTCACGTTTGTGTCCATTTCAGGCCCTGGATCACCCCTTTTGATTCATAAGTATATCATCGAAGCGGCCTTTACTTCTTACTTATATAGGTGATTCTTATACATAGCATTCTGCTTTGCTAAAACCTCTCCACGGTTTTCTCCCAAGAATCATTAAAAGTCTTATCGACTTATCCTCACCACATGCAGACAAACACTCATAGCTTTCTTTAAGGAATGTACACACAGTTTGAGTGTTTTCAACTCGAAGTATTGTAGCTTAGTTGTCCCTTTGAACCATATTATGGATACTTCCAAATTATATGGTAGGGTTACCACTACAATCCTTCATATTGTGGATTTTAGCCCCATTCCCTTAACTAGCTTATGTAATTGATCTCGATTTATTGCTTTCGTTAGCGGATCCGCTAGGTTATCGGTTGATCTAATGAAACTCAACGAGATAACACCACTTGAGATCAAATGTCTAACAGTATTATGGCGTCGACGTATGTGTCGAGACTTGCCATTATACATACTATTCTGTGCTCGTCCTATAGCCGCTTGGCTATCTGAGTGAATCATCACCGACGACACAGGCTTCGACCAACTCGGAATATCCTCGAGGAAATTTCTAAGCCATTCGGCTTCTTCACCAGCTTTGTCCAAAGCTATGAATTCCGATTCCATGGTCGATCGTGCTATACACGTCTGTTTTGAGGATTTCCACGACACAGCCCCTCCCCCAATAGTGAACACGTAGCCGCTCGTTGAAAACGAGTCTTTCGCATCGGATATCCAGTTCGCATCACTATACCCTTCAAGTATAGGGGGTTCCCTCGTGAAGTGAATTCCAAAATTTTGAGTATGTTTAAGATACCTCAAAACCCTTACAAGAGCTTTCCAGTGATCATCACTCGGATTACTTGTAAATCTACTCAACTTGTTCACAGAACACGCTAGATCTGGCCTTGTACAATTTGTGATATACATCAAGCTGCCAATAATCTTAGCATACTCCTCTTGAGCAACAGAATCTCCTCGATTCTTGTTCAAGTGAACACTAGGATCCATAGGAGTCTTAGCTGGTGAATACTCAAAAGCGTTGAATTTTCTGAGTACTTTCTCAGCATAGTGAGATTGAGTCAGAACAATTCCGTCCGGCTTTCTTAGAATTCTCATTCCAAGTATCACGTCGGCTAAACCCAAATCCTTCATGCTAAAGTTTCTACTTAGCATTCTCTTTGTTTCTAAAATTATACGAGTGTTACTGCCCATGATCAACATGTCATCTACATATAGACAAACTATAACATAACCGTTATTAGTCGTCTTTATGTATACACACTTGTCACACTCGTTAATTTTGAAACCATTCGACAACATTGTTTTGTCGAATTTTAAGTGCCACTGTAGAGGCGCTTGTTTCAATCCATACAAAGACCTTTTTAGTTTGCATACTAGGTGTTCTTTCCCTTGTATTACAAATCCTTCCGGTTGCTTCATATAGATTTCATCATCTAACTCACCGTTTAGAAACGCAGTCTTCACATCCATTTGATGAATCTCAAGATTGTGCAAAGCAGCAATAGCGAGAAGCACTCTAATAGATGTATGTCTCGTTACAGGTGAGTAAGTGTCAAAGAAATCATATCCTTCTCTTTGTCTAAAGCCTTGGACTACAAGTCTAGCTTTATACTTATCAACAGTACCATCGGCGTTATACTTTCTCTTTAGGATCCATTTACAGCCTAAAGACTTACTTCCTTGAGGAAGTTCGGTTAACACCCAAGTATTGTTTTCCATAATGGAATCAATTTCACTGTTGATAGCTTCTTTCCAAAGATCTCCATCTGATCTAGACAGAGCCTCCTTGATCGTTCTTGGTTCGTCATCTAACATCATAACCACATAGTCCGGACCAAAGCTTTTTGGAGTCTTTTTCCGATCACTACGTCTTGGTTCTATATCCAAAGGATTAGACCTTGGCCGTTTACGACTAGTTGATTCCTCAACTTTCGGCTCAGAATTTGAGTTTTCATCCACTTGTCTATAACTAGTAGATTCTAACTCAACATTCTCGTTAGATGAAACCCGACCTTTATCCTTGCTAGGATAAATATTTTCGAAGAATATTGCATTTCTTGACTCTATCGTTGTTCCCACATGTCTATCGGGTATCTCCGATTTATGCACAAGAAAACGATAGGCGCTACTGTTTAGTGCATATCCAATAAAGATACAATCAACCGTTTTAGGTCCAATTGCAACTCGCTTTGGAAATGGCACTTCAACTTTAGCCAAACAACCCCACACCTTAAGGTATTTGTAAGAAGGTTTTCTTCCTTTCCATAGTTCATATGGAGTCACCTCTTTACCTTTGAGTGGGATTTTGTTCAAGATATAATTAGCCGTTAAGACAGCTTTCCCCCACAAATTTTGGGGTAATCCTGAACTGATCAACAAAGCATTCATCATGTCTTTAAGAGTTCGATTCTTGCGTTCTGCAACACCATTAGATTGTGGTGAATAAGGGGTTGTCGTTTGATGAATTATACCACTTTCGTTGCACAATTCTTCAAACGGAGCTACATATTCTCCACCTCTATCACTTCGAATCATCTTAATGCGACAGCCAAGTTGATTTTCGACTTCATTTTTGAAGTGTTTGAACGCTTCAATTGCTTCATCTTTTCCTCTTAATAGGTAAAGATAACTGTACTTTGTACTATCATCGATGAAAGTAATAAAGTACTTTTTCCCACCTCTCGTTTGCACAAACTTCAAATCACATACGTCTGTATGGATTAACTCGAGAGGTGTAGTGTTCCGTTCTACCGACTTAAAAGGTAGTTTAGTCATTTTTGCTTCAACACAAACTTCACACTTATCATGTGAATTTATGTTCTCAACATTTAGTAAGTTCATATTTACTAGTCTCTTTATAGCATTTAGATTCACATGTCCTAATCTACAATGCCATAAATTGGAACACTCAAGCAAGTAAGCAGAAGTAGAAGCATTCTCATTATTTCCCTTCTTGGGAGCACGGGTTACAACCACAGCAGTGCTAAGCTTGAAAAGCCCATCAATCATGTGACCACGACCAAGGGGCTTTCCCTTCTTACTAATAGTAACACTATCAGCATCAAACACTAGCCTAAACTTATTCTTAACAAGAATAGAACCAGATACAAGATTTTTGCGAATGTCCGGAACATGAAGAACATTGCGCAGGAGCAGCTGTTGACCCGAAGTCAGCTTCAAAGCCACGTTCCCAATCCCAACAACTTTGGAGGTGTTGGAGTTGCCCATGTGGATCTTCTTGTCCGCACTAGCCTCCTTGTAGGTGGAAAACGCATTCTTGTCCGAGCACACGTGCACGGTCGCAGCAGTGTCCACATACCAAGCCTTCGGGCTATCAACATGGTTAGCCTCGAACACGACAGCAGCAAGGTCACCCTCATCCCATTTGTCTTCGTTGTTGTCGACAGCGTTGGCATGAGCTTTGGCCTTCTTCTTTTTCGGCTTAGTGCAGTCCGCAGCCTTGTGACCCGGCTTGTCACAATTGTAGCACACCCCCCCAAACTTAGGGGTAGGTCCCTTTTTAGAAGGGCCCGGACGAGAACGTTTGGAAGAGCCTCCGGACTTGTCCGTCTTTTCCGTTAGGTTGGCTCGAGCTTCCATAGGAGCTTTCCCTTTCGTCTTCCTAACTTCTCTCAAGTGTGCCTCCACTTGAAGCTTTTTCACCAAGATTTGCTCGGTGATCTCCTTGCTCTTGTGCTTCAATTGCTCTTGAAAATCACACCAACTTGGAGGGAGTTTCTCGATAAATGACAGCCACAGTTAGAGCATCGGGCAAGGTGATTCCCTCGGACTGAACGGCATGAGCGAGAGTCTGAAACTCGGCCACTTGTTCCATCACTGGGCGGGAATCCACCATCTCATACTTTAGCCATCGAGACACTACGAACTTGCGGGTACTCGCCTCGTCGAGAAGGTACTTGTCCTCGAGAGCAGCCCACAATTCCTTAGCTGTCTTGATTTGGCAGTAGACACCATACAGGCCCTTATCGATGTAAGACAGAAGGGTGTTCTTACAAAGATAGTCGCCTTGATACCAACTGTCGGAGCGAACCCGAACTAAGAAGTCCGTTTCCTCCTCGTGTGGCATCTCCGGTTTGTCCTCAGACAGGTACTGAAGCAGCCCAACCGTAGTGAGGTAAAACATCATCTTTTGCTGCCAATGACGGAAGTCTTGGCCCGAGAAGACAGGAGGTTTCTGAGCAAGCCCCTTCATGGATGAAGTCTGAAGAGGGGCCATGGTTGAGTTCTGTTGACCTCCAGTTCCGTTGTTGTTGTTGTTGCCGTTGGAGAACATGGAATTAGCAACGGAGGAAGAGTTGAATCCGATGGTTGTCATCTTGCTGGTTCGAACGTGAGATACAGCTTCTTGCGATTGTTAGGACGGTGGAACACGTTCAGCAGCAGCAAGCACGAACAGAGGTGGTAAAGTCGAGTCGAGCAGAAACTCTCCCCGCAAGAAGCTGTACGCCCCGGTAGTGCTCACGGAACCGGCGTAGCTTCCCAAAAGGTGAAACGACTTTCGTCTCGGAGGTAGCAGCACCGCAAACCACCGAGCCCCGGCGAACTGGATGAAGACGAGGACTGAACTCGTTATGAAATGCAGAAGGAAAAGAATGCAGAGAGAGATGCGATTGTTGTGTGTATGCTAATGGCCAAGAAGGCCTCTATTTATAGGCATCAGCCCATGGGAGGAGTTAATGGACACCATTAAGGCCCACGTCAGTTACTGGCAGCCCATTATGTCCATTAAGTTGTTGGATGAGAGTTACAAACGTTTAAACATTTGAATTCGATTAATTGAACCTGGACGAACCAGATCAACGAATCTGGACAGATCTTGCGGGCTGGGCTTACTCGTATTGGGCCTGAATCTAGGCCCAATCACATTTGCTTTTCTGGCCCAAAAAGATAATACATGGAGGCCCAAGCCCAAGCCCACTCACAGGCCCAAGGAACAGCCCAAAGGACCAATTGCCAAGATCCAAGTCCACGAGCCCGAGCCCGAGCCCGAGCCCGAGCCCGGGCCGGCCGGCCGGACGGACGGCGGCGGCGGCGGCGGCGCGCGCGTGTGTGTGCGCGCGAGAGCCCGTCTCTTTCCACTTGGCCCACTTGATTAATTAGCCCATTAGTATAGTTAGTTAAATACACAACTAATTAATGTTCTTTAATCAATGTGGGACCAAGTTATTACAAGAGTTAATCCACCTTGTAATAATTCCACCAACTCTCAACTTTGATATATTATATCTCACTCACCGGAATTCGGATTTGAGCATATCAATATACCACGTTCATCTACTCTCGGAGTAGATTAATAATTTATCATTTAATTTAATAAATTAAATATAAATCATTATTCATTTATTTGGTCAAAGCCAAATTCCAACAATCCCCCCCATGAGCGAGATAGCCTTATGCAAATGTATGCAAATGCAAAGCTCAGTCCTCAAGAGACTTTATTGTATTAGGATAGGTGGTTTTTTGCCTTGAACCTCTCCATAGTCAACCTCATCGAGTATACCGGCGACCTAGTGGACATGATGCCTTGAACTAGTTCTCCTTGGTGTATTCCAAGACAACGACGTTGACACAATATCGTCTCAATCTCATCCGTTCTCACGTTTGTGTCCATTTCAGGCCCTGGATCACCCCTTTTGATTCATAAGTATATCATCGAAGCGGCCTTTACTTCTTACTTATATAGGTGATTCTTATACATAGCATTCTGCTTTGCTAAAACCTCTCCACGGTTTTCTCCCAAGAATCATTAAAAGTCTTATCGACTTATCCTCACCACATGCAGACAAACACTCATAGCTTTCTTTAAGGAATGTACACACAGTTTGAGTGTTTTCAACTCGAAGTATTGTAGCTTAGTTGTCCCTTTGAACCATATTATGGATACTTCCAAATTATATGGTAGGGTTACCACTACAATCCTTCATATTGTGGATTTTAGCCCCATTCCCTTAACTAGCTTATGTAATTGATCTCGATTTATTGCTTTCGTTAGCGGATCCGCTAGGTTATCGGTTGATCTAATGAAACTCAACGAGATAACACCACTTGAGATCAAATGTCTAACAGTATTATGGCGTCGACGTATGTGTCGAGACTTGCCATTATACATACTATTCTGTGCTCGTCCTATAGCCGCTTGGCTATCTGAGTGAATCATCACCGACGACACAGGCTTCGACCAACTCGGAATATCCTCGAGGAAATTTCTAAGCCATTCGGCTTCTTCACCAGCTTTGTCCAAAGCTATGAATTCCGATTCCATGGTCGATCGTGCTATACACGTCTGTTTTGAGGATTTCCACGACACAGCCCCTCCCCCAATAGTGAACACGTAGCCGCTCGTTGAAAACGAGTCTTTCGCATCGGATATCCAGTTCGCATCACTATACCCTTCAAGTATAGGGGGTTCCCTCGTGAAGTGAATTCCAAAATTTTGAGTATGTTTAAGATACCTCAAAACCCTTACAAGAGCTTTCCAGTGATCATCACTCGGATTACTTGTAAATCTACTCAACTTGTTCACAGAACACGCTAGATCTGGCCTTGTACAATTTGTGATATACATCAAGCTGCCAATAATCTTAGCATACTCCTCTTGAGCAACAGAATCTCCTCGATTCTTGTTCAAGTGAACACTAGGATCCATAGGAGTCTTAGCTGGTGAATACTCAAAAGCGTTGAATTTTCTGAGTACTTTCTCAGCATAGTGAGATTGAGTCAGAACAATTCCGTCCGGCTTTCTTAGAATTCTCATTCCAAGTATCACGTCGGCTAAACCCAAATCCTTCATGCTAAAGTTTCTACTTAGCATTCTCTTTGTTTCTAAAATTATACGAGTGTTACTGCCCATGATCAACATGTCATCTACATATAGACAAACTATAACATAACCGTTATTAGTCGTCTTTATGTATACACACTTGTCACACTCGTTAATTTTGAAACCATTCGACAACATTGTTTTGTCGAATTTTAAGTGCCACTGTAGAGGCGCTTGTTTCAATCCATACAAAGACCTTTTTAGTTTGCATACTAGGTGTTCTTTCCCTTGTATTACAAATCCTTCCGGTTGCTTCATATAGATTTCATCATCTAACTCACCGTTTAGAAACGCAGTCTTCACATCCATTTGATGAATCTCAAGATTGTGCAAAGCAGCAATAGCGAGAAGCACTCTAATAGATGTATGTCTCGTTACAGGTGAGTAAGTGTCAAAGAAATCATATCCTTCTCTTTGTCTAAAGCCTTGGACTACAAGTCTAGCTTTATACTTATCAACAGTACCATCGGCGTTATACTTTCTCTTTAGGATCCATTTACAGCCTAAAGACTTACTTCCTTGAGGAAGTTCGGTTAACACCCAAGTATTGTTTTCCATAATGGAATCAATTTCACTGTTGATAGCTTCTTTCCAAAGATCTCCATCTGATCTAGACAGAGCCTCCTTGATCGTTCTTGGTTCGTCATCTAACATCATAACCACATAGTCCGGACCAAAGCTTTTTGGAGTCTTTTTCCGATCACTACGTCTTGGTTCTATATCCAAAGGATTAGACCTTGGCCGTTTACGACTAGTTGATTCCTCAACTTTCGGCTCAGTATTTGAGTTTTCATCCACTTGTCTATAACTAGTAGATTCTAACTCAACATTCTCGTTAGATGAAACCCGACCTTTATCCTTGCTAGGATAAATATTTTCGAAGAATATTGCATTTCTTGACTCTATCGTTGTTCCCACATGTCTATCGGGTATCTCCGATTTATGCACAAGAAAACGATAGGCGCTACTGTTTAGTGCATATCCAATAAAGATACAATCAACCGTTTTAGGTCCAATTGCAACTCGCTTTGGAAATGGCACTTCAACTTTAGCCAAACAACCCCACACCTTAAGGTATTTGTAAGAAGGTTTTCTTCCTTTCCATAGTTCATATGGAGTCACCTCTTTACCTTTGAGTGGGATTTTGTTCAAGATATAATTAGCCGTTAAGACAGCTTCCCCCCACAAATTTTGGGGTAATCCTGAACTGATCAACAAAGCATTCATCATGTCTTTAAGAGTTCGATTCTTGCGTTCTGCAACACCATTAGATTGTGGTGAATAAGGGGCTGTCGTTTGATGAATTATACCACTTTCGTTGCACAATTCTTCAAACGGAGCTACATATTCTCCACCTCTATCACTTCGAATCATCTTAATGCGACAGCCAAGTTGATTTTCGACTTCATTTTTGAAGTGTTTGAACGCTTCAATTGCTTCATCTTTTCCTCTTAATAGGTAAAGATAACTGTACTTTGTACTATCATCGATGAAAGTAATAAAGTACTTTTTCCCACCTCTCGTTTGCACAAACTTCAAATCACATACGTCTGTATGGATTAACTCGAGAGGTGTAGTGTTCCGTTCTACCGACTTAAAAGGTAGTTTAGTCATTTTTGCTTCAACACAAACTTCACACTTATCATGTGAATTTATGTTCTCAACATTTAGTAAGTTCATATTTACTAGTCTCTTTATAGCATTTAGATTCACATGTCCTAATCTACAATGCCATAAATTGGAACACTCAAGCAAGTAAGCAGAAGTAGAAGCATTCTCATTATTTCCCTTCTTGGGAGCACGGGTTACAACCACAGCAGTGCTAAGCTTGAAAAGCCCATCAATCATGTGACCACGACCAAGGGGCTTTCCCTTCTTACTAATAGTAACACTATCAGCATCAAACACTAGCCTAAACTTATTCTTAACAAGAATAGAACCAGATACAAGATTTTTGCGAATGTCCGGAACATGAAGAACATTGCGCAGGAGCAGCTGTTGACCCGAAGTCAGCTTCAAAGCCACGTTCCCAATCCCAACAACTTTGGAGGTGTTGGAGTTGCCCATGTGGATCTTCTTGTCCGCACTAGCCTCCTTGTAGGTGGAAAACGCATTCTTGTCCGAGCACACGTGCACGGTCGCAGCAGTGTCCACATACCAAGCCTTCGGGCTATCAACATGGTTAGCCTCGAACACGACAGCAGCAAGGTCACCCTCATCCCATTTGTCTTCGTTGTTGTCGACAGCGTTGGCATGAGCTTTGGCCTTCTTCTTTTTCGGCTTAGTGCAGTCCGCAGCCTTGTGACCCGGCTTGTCACAATTGTAGCACACCCCCCCAAACTTAGGGGTAGGTCCCTTTTTAGAAGGGCCCGGACGAGAACGTTTGGAAGAGCCTCCGGACTTGTCCGTCTTTTCCGTTAGGTTGGCTCGAGCTTCCATAGGAGCTTTCCCTTTCGTCTTCCTAACTTCTCTCAAGTGTGCCTCCACTTGAAGCTTTTTCACCAAGATTTGCTCGGTGATCTCCTTGCTCTTGTGCTTCAATTGCTCTTGAAAATCACACCAACTTGGAGGGAGTTTCTCGATAAATGACAGCCACAGTTAGAGCATCGGGCAAGGTGATTCCCTCGGACTGAACGGCATGAGCGAGAGTCTGAAACTCGGCCACTTGTTCCATCACTGGGCGGGAATCCACCATCTCATACTTTAGCCATCGAGACACTACGAACTTGCGGGTACTCGCCTCGTCGAGAAGGTACTTCTCCTCGAGAGCAGCCCACAATTCCTTAGCTGTCTTGATTTGGCAGTAGACACCATACAGGCCCTTATCGATGTAAGACAGAAGGGTGTTCTTACAAAGATAGTCGCCTTGATACCAACTGTCGGAGCTAACCCGAACTAAGAAGTCCGTTTCCTCCTCGTGTGGCATCTCCGGTTTGTCCTCAGACAGGTACTGAAGCAGCCCAACCGTAGTGAGGTAAAACATCATCTTTTGCTGCCAATGACGGAAGTCTTGGCCCGAGAAGACAGGAGGTTTCTGAGCAAGCCCCTTCATGGATGAAGTCTGAAGAGGGGCCATGGTTGAGTTCTGTTGACCTCCAGTTCCGTTGTTGTTGTTGTTGCCGTTGGAGAACATGGAATTAGCAACGGAGGAAGAGTTGAATCCGATGGTTGTCATCTTGCTGGTTCGAACGTGAGATACAGCTTCTTGCGATTGTTAGGACGGTGGAACACGTTCAGCAGCAGCAAGCACGAACAGAGGTGGTAAAGTCGAGTCGAGCAGAAACTCTCCCCGCAAGAAGCTGTACGCCCCGGTAGTGCTCACGGAACCGGCGTAGCTTCCCAAAAGGTGAAACGACTTTCGTCTCGGAGGTAGCAGCACCGCAAACCACCGAGCCCCGGCGAACTGGATGAAGACGAGGACTGAACTCGTTATGAAATGCAGAAGGAAAAGAATGCAGAGAGAGATGCGATTGTTGTGTGTATGCTAATGGCCAAGAAGGCCTCTATTTATAGGCATCAGCCCATGGGAGGAGTTAATGGACACCATTAAGGCCCACGTCAGTTACTGGCAGCCCATTATGTCCATTAAGTTGGTGGATGAGAGTTACAAACGTTTAAACATTTGAATTCGATTCATTGAACCTGGACGAACCAGATCAACGAATCTGGACAGATCTTGCGGGCTGGGCTTACTCGTATTGGGCCTGAATCTAGGCCCAATCACATTTGCTTTTCTGGCCCAAAAAGATAATACATGGAGGCCCAAGCCCAAGCCCACTCACAGGCCCAAGGAACAGCCCAAATGACCAATTGCCAAGATCCAAGTCCAAGTCCACGGCCCCGGCCCCGGCCCCGGCCCCGAGCCACGAGCCACGAGCCCGAGCCCGAGCCCGAGCCCGGCCCGGCCGGCCGGCCGGACGGACGGCGGCGGCGGCGGCGGCGGCGGCGCGCGCGTGTGTGTGCGCGCGAGAGCCCGTCTCTTTCCACTTGGCCCACTTGATTAATTAGCCCATTAGTATAGTTAGTTAAATACACAACTAATTAATGTTCTTTAATCAATGTGGGACAAAGTTATTACAAGAGTTAATCCACCTTGTAATAATTCCACCAACTCTCAACTTTGATATATTATATCTCACTCACCGGAATTCGGATTTGAGCATATCAATATACCACGTTCATCTACTCTCGGAGTAGATTAATATTTTATCATTTAATTTAATAAATTAAATATAAATCATTATTCATTTATTTGGTCAAAGCCAAATTCCAACAAAAAAGGTCAGAATAAAACATATAGTGAAATGTCAACGGAGCGCAGTCTAGTGGTAAGACGTTCCACCTCCAAATCAATAAGTCGGGGGTTCGAGACACACTAAGGGGGGAAATGGGGAAACATTATTGATCCTCTTTATTTAGTGTAAAAAATAAATAATTAAAAAAAAAAAAGTACATAAATTTGAAAATATACTTACCTTTTCTCTTTATCGACTTTCTTTCAAATATTAGATCAAAAATGAATGAACAATGACAACTTGTTTCTCAAATCTGCACTCATGAAAATAAAAAATAAAAACAAAAGATCATTAGTTTTAATTTAGTAATATTAAATTAGAAAGAAAGTAAAATGATCCTGAAATTGAAGAAACATATTCTCGGGTGGATTTGTTAAAACAAAAATGTCAAGAAGGGATTGCATGATTTTGACTAATATATATAGATATAGTCACATAATGAGAATTGAATTTGAAATTTAAATTAGTATATCAACAAATTTTGTTTCCCAATATGCCACTAATAAAAACTTTAATTGATAATAATTGAGCATGAGAATCTAAAAACACTCATAAGAAAATACATACTAGCCACTATAGATAGTACTCTCTCTGTCCCGTGGTATTAGTTCCACTTTCCTTTTTTGTTTGTCTCATTTATTAGTCCCATTTCCTTAAAAGGAAATAATTTAACACACAAAAACTCATTTTAAAACCCCTTTATCTCTGCATGCCTTGGTTATTGTGCCATATCCAAATGGGACTAATGCCACGGGACGGAAGGAGTAAAAAGATAAATTCTATCTACTAACTTAATAATTATAAATTCTAGCCACTTACTATTTAATAAGATAAATTTACCCTCACTAATTAAAACTAAAATATAATTTTCATTTAAAATACAAAATCTAGGTTTTGATTTATAATAGAGCCGCACGTCTGTGCGTAGTTATATCAAAATTGTCTTTCGCCGTTCGAGCCGCCGTCGTCGGTTCGTGCCGTATGCTGTTCGAGCCGCCGTCATTGTTTTGTGCCGTTTAGTGCTGCCCAACCGAACCGGAACCGCCGGTTAGAACCGGGAACCGGAACCGGAACCGCCGGTTCTGGAACCGGAACCGGAACCGGCGGTTCCGAACCGCCAAAGGAACCGGACTAACCGGCGGTCCGGTTCCGGTTCTTGAAGGCCAGAACCGTGAACCGGCGGTTCCGGAACCGGCGGTTCCGGTTCCGGTTCAAAACCGGTTGGAACCGGCCAATTTATTATTTTTTAAAATATTTTTTTAATAATTCAAAATTTAATTATTAATAATATATATATATATATATATATATATATATATATATTATTAATAATTTAAAGGTGGAAACTATATCAAATTATATAGATGTTAGTTTCACAACAACTTCTAGTATTTTTTCAATGTGGGAGGAGTTCTCTACATTTATAGAGTGTAATCTCCTCCCAACTCTAGTATTTTTTCGATGTGGGACAACTACCTTCTTCTTCTTTGACAAATACCTCTTCTTCTTTAAGCACATCTCACACCTTTACCTGTCCCACATCGAAAAAATACTAGAGTTGGGAGGAGATAACACTCTATAAATGTAGAGAACTCCTCCCACATTGAAAAAATAATATAAGTGGGTGTGAAACTAACATTTATATATTTGAATGTAGTTTCTACCTTTATTGAATACTATGTTTAAATTTCAAATTAAAAAAAAAAAAATAAAAATAAAAAAAAAATAAAATAAAATAAAATTGGCCGGTTCCACCGGAACCGAACCGGAACCGCCGGTTAGGAACCGGATATGGAACCGTGAGATAGGCGGTTCGGTTCCGGTTCCAAGGGTGTGGAACCGGGAACCGCCGGTTCGGTTCCGGTTCCGAACCGGAACCGGAACCGTGGCCACCACTAGTGCCGTTTGCTGTTTGTCGTTCGTGTCGTCTGCCGTTCGAGTCGCCGTCTTTGGTTCGTGCCGTCTGCCCTCGTCGGTTCGTGTCGTCTGCCGTTCGAGCCGCCGTCGTTGGTTCTTGCCGTCTGCCATCGTCGGTTCGTGCCGTCTGCCGTTCGAACCGCCGTCGTTGGTTCGTGCCGTCTGCCGTCGTCGGTTTGTGTCGTCTGCCGTTCGAGCCGCCGTCATTGGTTCGAGTCGTCTGCTGAGGAACTTCGCCTGGTTCGACCCCTGTTCGCGCCACCTGTTCGCCGGATTGGAAGTTTGTGCTCACTTTATTCTCCGTTCGAGCCACCCCCTAATCGCGCCACCTATTCGCCGTAAGTTTGTGTTCACTTTAGTCCGCCGTTTGAGCCACCGTGGGGGAACGACTCAAACCGTTCGAGCCGTCGTCGTCGATTCGTGTCTCCGCCTCCAACCATAATGTCGACCAACCACGACAGTATAGAAAAAGAGGAACAAACGTTATCCCCACGAATTAATACAAATTAAACGAAATAAAATAATTTTTATTATTTTTTAGTCAAAAAATGGGTTCAATATAATTAAGGGTAAATTAATAACTTTAGATAGTAAGTGGCTAGTTTTTATAATTATTAAGTTGATGGCTACTATTTATCTTTTGTTATCTATAGTGGCTATTTTGACACATTACCACATACATTAATTAAGATCAAAAAATTCTCGAAAGGAGGGGAGGAAATAGGCGGGAAAAGTTTTGTGGAAATTAATTTTATCTTTATATATATAACTAGTATGTCCCCCGTGCCGTTGCACGGGAAAATTTTCTTCTTTCTTTTTTTGAATAAATAAAATACGGAGTATGAAGTTTTTAATTCACGAATTAATTAAGTGGTATGATATCTCTTGCCTCCCTCTCTCTCATCAATTCCATAAGATTTAAATTATTCATGTAAATAGGCAGAACTGAGAAAAAAAAAACAGAATGTCATTTTGGAAACCCCATCTCACTCCACCCTTTAAAATCTGCAAAAAATAATAATAATAATAATAATAATAAATAAATAAATAAATAAATAAATAAATAAATAAATAAATAAATAAATAAATAAATAAAGTAGAATGAGATATTAAAATTGCGATGAGGAATCAAATTGAAGAAGAAGAAGAAGAAGAAGAAGAAGAAGAAGAAGAAGACTAACTAGGATTGAGAACTTAATTACATAGCTTTAAAATATTTGAATTCAAAATTTTGAAATAGCATTGGAAACTTAAAAGACACCGTCTGCTCCCCAATGGTAATAAATGGGTAAACAACACTTTTATTATAAATAAATAAATGAAAAATTACTATTAAAATTCTGCGAAAATAAAAAACAATCCTGTTACAAATGCTGCTGATAATTAATAGAGAAATTTTGATTCTGTTTTTATATATATAATAGATATAATAGAAATTTTACTGCGTATCGCGGGATACAATATAATTTTGTACTTTTTATTGTTGAAATATTCAAATATATTATGTATATAAATATAACTATAATTATAATAAAGTCATTAAACAATTTTGGTTTCATACTTTAAATCCACACAAACTCAAATCGATATATCCTTGAAGGAGTATTGGATTCTGCAGGTTAATTGAGAATCTTCGTAATTCACAAAAGTGGTCTGATATTAATGTTGTATATCTACCGTGCATGGAAAAAAAGCTGATAGGAAACTCTACAAAATATCGTTAAGATTTAAAGATAGTAAAAAATAACAAAAGACATAAAATTTATAGCTTCTACTTTACTCAAATATACGGCGAATGGCGGAAGACAAAATAATTTACAGCATCATAATACTATTTTAATCCTATAACAGTTTACGTACGTTGAGCACGTGAAACCCAATTAGCATTATTAAAATCCAATATGGATTTGAAAACCAGGAAAGAAAAGAAACAAAAATACAAAATAAATAAATTGGTATGCTTAAATCAATCTTCAATTTTTCCATAGCCCGCTTCTTCTTCTTCATCTCAATACCACCCTTGGGGATTCTATCCATCTGGCAACAAAAACTTACCATTTTAATAATATTTAACAATTAATTTGCGTTGATAAAAAGTGAGATAAAAAATCGTAAGTTGCAATATCAAAAATTATTTAATTCACACAACGGATTTTTGTTAGAAATTATTTTGAAAATTTTCAAAAACTAAAATGAATCTGTATTTTCGAAAAATTAAATTATTTATCCCTCTGTCATATATCATCGAGGATTTATTAATTTATCCTCTCTAACTTATTTTAAAATATTTTCATGAATACATATTCTTATATAAATTACAAAAATTCTGCATCAATCTTTTCAAAGAAATTAGGTTTTGGTGTATGTTTACCTTCGTTGTTTGTTGGCTGATATATAACTCCATTTTCATTTGCAGATATACACCGAGAAGTTTTTTGAAGCATGGGGATTCTGCTCCTTTGTTTTTTGCAGGATTAATGGAAACTATAATTTGAAAATAGACAAAACAAAGAATAAAAATCAAAAAGGGACGAAAATAGACAATAAATAGTAGGAACTGCACAGATAAATTACACGAAGATGCCAAAGAGCAACAACTCCTCAAGATTTATAGACTTAATTTTGGGAATGTCTCTAGAGTTTGAAATTTTAAAATTCAAATTGTAGTAATTATGTGATAAACCTCGAAAATACAATTCTGCTACATGCTATAGCCTTTTGAGAATGCCGAGATAAGCATAATTTTTTTACCAATAAACTATTAATAGAAAATTAATGTATCTTCGTTAATACATTTAGGCCGGAAGGGGAAAATGTTTTTGCTTTTATATATATATATTATATATATTATTTCGAATCTAGTATTTTTTGTATACATTATTCTAGTTAGATGAAATGATTTTATGCACAATGAGGTTAATATTTTGCAGATAATAATTTTACAGCCTGGAAAAAAAGAAGCAATAGTGAGAGAAATGTGGAAAAAGACGTTAGGAACATTAATTAGTTCCAATGCTAATTGAATTGATTGTGGAAGTATTTTATTTAAAGCTGTTGATTGCATTTTATTTAATAATCTTCACATAAAAAACTCCGATTTTCGAGGCCCATTAAGTAAAACAAATTTTTTACTAATATAATATTAATGTGAGTGTGAATTTGGGCGGGAAAAATTTTGTGAAGATGTTTTCTGTTTTTATATATACTAGTCTTGTACCCGTGCGATGCACGGAAAATTAGTTTTTTTTTTCAAGTACTACAATATACTATTGTATTTATAAAACATACTGCATTAGTTTTATTTATAACATACTATAGTATTAATATTTAGTATTATACATACATAATTATAATTTAATACAAATAGTATGAGTGATATTAATTCAAAGATATATAATTGTTGCTTTAATTAGTAATTTAATTTTGTTTCTTAAACCAAAAAAAAAAAAAGGAATTCCTATACGAACATGACACGATTTTTATGCTGCATGGATGAGTATAATACCATACATTTTTAGATTCATTTTCATAGAATTTCTTATCATTCAAGTATGGATAAATTTTGTAATTGTAATTTGATATGATTCATAACATGTAGTACTATATATTGCAGTGCACGATCTATTGTTAATCAATTATGCAGGTGTGTGAAGAAAAAATGAGGATTCATAAAGAAATTATATAGTATTTAAATTCTTTATAGTCACATATATACAATATGAAATTGAAGAGCATTTATACATTTGAGAAAAACATGAACAAATTACTTGGTGAAATTTTGTTATTCATACTTGAAATTGAATTAATGTGTTTTACTTTAATGAATAAAAATGATTTTTTTTTCCCAATAAGAATAAGTGCATTAAAAATATTGCATAGAAAATGACATAATACAAATAAACACTTAATTATACTTATAAAAAATAAAAAGGCTCAAAAATCAAGAATTTAGGAGGGAAAACAAAAGCAAAGTATTTTACTTTAGTATAATATATAGATAATAGATAACTAGAATTGTACTCCCGCGTTGCCGTAAATAATTTCAGTAGTTGTATATAAACAACCAATACAAATATATAATTTAAATGTAAAAATAAACTTTGTGAGTTATACTTATTTAAACATGTTTCACCTATCAATAGAATATATTTTTAAACATTCATCGTATTTTTGTAATCCATTAAAATTCTAATTATGAAAATTCAGTTAATAATATAGTAAAATTTTGTTTTGACAACATGAAATCGTATCAATAAACGTGAAATCGTATCAATAAAATTTGCTCTTTTTTTTATTATTGTAATTGCAATTATGTATAAGCATTTTTGAAAATCATAATTATTTTATTAAATAAAGTTTCTCCAAGTTGTGAAATTATAATCAATGTAAGATGAAAATAAAAAATATTAATTAATCAAATTAACATTAATACTTGAAATGAGAACTTTTATGATAATAAATGTATTAAAGTATTGCATCGAAAATGGTATAATAAATTTTAAATATAAATAACCTTATTAAATAAAATAAATAAATCTCCATTACCAAGAAAATTTGAGGGAAACTATTTTACTTTAGTAATATTATATAGATATATTCGAAACTCTCGAAGAAGTGAATAGTGACTAGAGTAAGTTCATGTACTTCATATTAGAATAAGATTTTGATAAACTATCTCACAAGTTAGTCGTTGTAGTATAGTGGTAAGTATTCCCGCCTGTCACGCGGGTGACCCGGGTTCGATCCCCGGCAACGGCGCTTTACTTTTTTTCTTCTAATTGTTTTATGCTATTTTTCCAGGGCTTATCCCAAATATATATGAGGAACTAAAAACTCCCTCGACTCGAAATATAATAGGCCTAGGTTCCGATGATAATGCAACTTCCAACTATAGACCCAAATTCAGACATATTGTTCTTCCTAGATAAAATAGCATCAACTACCATCCTCCAATCTTAGACAACCGGGTATAGTAGTCGTTTTTGCAGCCACAAAAATTCCCGCGACATCAAGGATAATAATGCCGATTCCTGTGATACTCCCTCTAGCTCAAGATTCGTGACACGTTTCTTTTCAGCATTTGTTGTAAGCATTTTCGAGCGTCTTGACGACGAGTTTAAAATTATCCTTTTAAGGAATTTAAACTTTTACGGATACTAACCACAAATGCTGAAAAGAAACGTGTCACGAATCTTGAGCCAGATGAAGTATTTGGCTTCGAAACAAAGCTCCGTCTAACTCACATTTGAACCATCCTAAGAGATTCCATGCCAACCTTGATTATTTTTTCCAATCATGATTATTTTTTCTAAAAATTATTTATTTGAGTTATTTCAGGTGCTTTATTCAATGACTAAAGGTTGTGATATGAACAGTGTTTTAAAAGACGCCGCCTAGGTCCGTCTAGGCGGCACCTAGGCGCTAGTCAGTACCTCGCCCGCCGACTAATAAGTAATCCGCCTAAGCTCTATGCGATACCCAACGAGCCACTCTTGTAGCTTAATCAATAGTCTTTATGTGTTAATTAATCTATGTTTAGGCAAACTATGCTACTCTATGTATGATTTTGGATTTATAATTATGAAACTAACATATCAATTGTTATAGTATGTGTATTTATTATAAATTTGGCAACAATATTGTAAGAATAGTAAAAATAAGCATTATAGTTCGAATCCGCCTAGACGGTGCCTAGGCTCCCACCTAGCGCCTAGTTGCTAGTCACCCCTCCACCGCCCGACTAGCGCCTAACGCTTTTTAGAACATTGGATATGAAGATACATACTGCATTAATCTCTTACTCCCTTCGTCCTATATAAGGATAATTTTTTCTCGACATAAGAATTAAGACGATAATGATAGTGGTGGATGAAGTAGTGTGAATGAGTTTTAATTTGTTTTTAATTTTGTCATTTAAAGTAAATGCTTATATCAGTGCAACGGACGAAATTATAACTTATCCCTAGATAAATGTGACAGAAGGAGTAAAAATTAATCCTATAACGCCATGGAAATATCAATTTTTTTTAAGCAAAACATTTAGTTCACACTGTTAATAATAATAACAACTAAATTAATAATAACAATAACAATATTAATAAAGACATAAATCATTAGACAAGAAAAAGATATCCCAAATCATATAAGGGTGGCTGAGAATTTTGCTGCAGCAATTCAAGATTTCCCCCCTTGGGTTGAGACCCTCTTCCTAGAATCAATACGAGAGAGAGAGAGAGAGAAAAAAAAGCACCATAATCCAAGGTCCCATACAAGAATTCCAAAAGCGAAATGAAATGAGGAGCTACCAAAATCACTTATCCAAAAACAAAATTGAGCCATTTTTCAGTAGATCAGAATATTGATTTTCTTTAATAAGTATGTATATATGTACAACAGAACCAAGGAAGACATACCAAGAAGCAAAACTTCTTCGGGGTGTTAGCGAACACTTTTTTCCCCCCTGCAATTCATTAGTGTATATTATACTGGCGATGTTGTCTAGCTATTAGCGGATGCAGCATTGAGGCTTAAGAAGCTGCGGTAAGAGGAGGCCGGTGGTTTTCTTCCTGGAAGAATTTGGAGGGTAGATTGTTCGTCTCAATTGCATATGGCTGTTTTACTTCTTGTTCTTGTTCATCTTCTTCTTGTTCTTTTTCATCCTCAGCATCCCATAAGAATCGAGCATATGAAGCCAGAATGTAGCTGTACCGTGAAAAGACATTGATTATGTTTTAGCAATATTGAGTTTCACAAGGAGAATATATCATTCTGTACTTGAAGTAACAAGGAAGAGGAAACTAGCAAGCAATCGAAATTAATAAGCTCTCCACTCGACTGCGTAGATTTTTAAAAGCAAGGTCCAATGAAGCCCAGAAAGTTCACAAAGATATCATCTTCTCAATCATCGTTCACTTTTTTGACACCAATCAATCGGATAGCATGCTCACAACTCAATCGATGAAGTCTAGTAAAAATATGCAATCCAATAGATCAAGTTTACTGCATATTAATACGTTCTCTACTCCGAACAAGTTCTGTGTAGATTTTAAAAGCAAGGACCTATGAAGCCTTGAAAGTTCACATGGATATCGTCTTCTCAATCATCGTTCATTTTGGGACACCAATTAACGGATAGCATGCTCACTACTCAATCATGAAATCTAGTAATGTATTAAATCATAAATCAAGATTACTTCATATTTTAGCCACAAAATGGAGATAACTGTTGCCACAGAATATTATTCAATGGACCACAAAGATGAACGACACACGTTAAGGTCTAACTTTCCATGTCTAAATCACTAATCCAAATGATTCTCATGGACATCTATTGGCTGCAGAGTATTCAACATTCAAACCATTCCTAAACTAACTATCCAAATATCGTTTCGGGTTTTTACCCCAACTATACTAACAACATAATCGCGAGCTAGTAAAAAGCAAGTGATAACCAAGCAATAAGGAAAAAATCACATATTCTCACCAGTCATTAGGGTCAGTTTTGACAGCTTGATCAAAATAGGCCTCAGCTCGAGCAGAATCACGCTGCGTTTGCCAGATTAGATCAGCATAGAGCGAGAGCACATTTCCATCACTCGGGTTCGCCAAAATCGCCCTGCCACAATACTCCTCCGCCTTTGCTAAATCTCCTTTAACCTACACACGCCATAACCAAACAGTTTTCCAAAATCAAACCACATCCCTACAATCACCACTTATACAGAACTAACTTTCCACAGTAACATTTAAATTACGATCACACACACCCAACACACACAAAAAGATAAACCAAATTCCCATTCAAGAAACAAACAACATTCATGAGTAATTTTTCTATTTCTTAAATGTTTTCTATTAAAGCCCGCTACTTTCTTCTATAACTATGAATATTGATCAATGATAATAATAATAATAATAATCAAAATATGATTTTGAGATGAAGAAAGAGTTTACCTCCTTCAAGAATCGAGCATAATTAGCGAGGAGAAGAGCATTCCCAGGGTTAGCTTCAATCATCATCTCATAGTACACGTCCGTACTCTCGCGCCCGGGCCAGCTTCCCGGATCCTGCGAACCCGACCCGCCATCCGACCCCTTCCCGCCCCCGTACAATCCCCCGCCTCCGCCTCCGCCGCCCCCCACCAGCGTCTGCGGCGGCGCCCTCTCCCTCTCCTTCGCCGCCACCAATTCCTTCCTCTCCTTAAACCTAGCCGGCTTCGGCTTGGGCCCCGCCGGCAGCCGCGACCGCTTCGACGGATCCTTGGGATCCGAGTCGAATCGGGCGGCGGCGGCGCTCCGGCCGATTCCGTCCTCCGACGACATCGAGAGGCAAAAGGAGCGGGTTCTCGAGAGCTGGGGCAGTGATTCGGACTCGGGCGACGAGCAGGGACCGGACCCGGATCCGGATGCTGAATTGTGTAGCCATGAATTCAAGATTGGCGACGATGAGCTCCTCAGCAACATTATTAACAGTGAAAGATTTCGTTTTTTTCTCTTTACCTTTTGTCTTTTGAGTTGTTTGGTGAAATTGAGGTGTAAGAAGCGACGTTAATGGAGGCGAGTCCTCCTTGGGAGATGAAGGGGGAGTGAGAGGAGTGAGCTTTATCGTGCGGCAGAATTGGAATGGAGTGGTGAAAAAAGGAGGAAAGATTTTTAATTTTGATCACGACCAGTTTTAATTTTTAATTAGGTACTCCCTTCGTCTTTAAATAAGTGTCCCGAGCTGCCAATTTGAAAAAATCAAGGAGAATGCTAAAATGACACTTATTTAAAGACGGAGGGAGTATTAATCAAGGATTTTAAGGGCATAAGTGTCATTTTAGCATTCTCCTTGGTTTTTTTAAATTGGCGGCTCGGGACACTTATTTAAAGACTGAGGGAGTATTAATTATCTTGGAAACATAAAAAAAAATTTAAAAAAAATAAAAAAAATTAAAGGTATTTAACTTTATATTGAAATTATTAATTGAAAAACACTTTCACAATCAAATCTATCATATATATAAAAACAAAATCATTTTTCACCATTCATTTTCTCGCCTAAACACCTCTTCAATTAATAAGTTATTTGTTTATTCATTTATTTGCAAAAAATTCTTTGAATTAGCTGCCTAATTAATAAGTGTGCATACTTTTTCACCTCTAATTCATTAAATAAATCAAACGCTACCTCTTCATCTTCCAATTTTTAATTTTGTTTGGAGATTAGAGCAATAATTCAAATTTCACATTTTGGATGAATTAATTGCCTACTCTCTCTATATATACTATATAACCAACTATCTTTATCTTTGATTGGTTTCTTTGAAACATATGCTCAAATTCTTCATAAATTATATTATTCTATATTGCTTTTCCTACTCATCAGTTTAAAGATTTTTCTCTATTAATTATCAGCAGCATTTGTAACAAGATTGTTTTCTATTTTCGGCAGAATTTTAATAGTAATTTTTCATTTATTTATTTATAACAAAAGTGTTGCTTACCCATTTATTACCATTGGGGAGCAGCCGGTGCCTTTTAAGTTTCCAATGTTATTTCAAAATTTTGAATTCAAATGTTTTAAAGCTATGTAATTAAGTTCTCAAACCCAGTTAGTCTCATTTTTCTTCTTCTTCTTTCTTCTTCCTCCTCCTTATCGCAATTTTAATATCTCATTCTACTTTATTTATTTAGTTATTATTTTTTTTTTCTTTTGCAGATTTTAAAGGGTGGAGTGAGATGGGGTTTCCAAAAATGACATTCTATTTTTTGTTCTCAGTTCTGTCTATTTACACGTATGATTGATGAGAGAGAGGGAGGCAAGAGATATCATACCATTTAATTAATTAGTGAATTAAAAATCCATACTCCGTATTTTATTTATTCAAAAAAAGAAAGAAGAAAATTTTCCCGTGCAACGGCACGGGGACATACTAGTGTATAACAAATACTTTGTCAACTCACTAATTTTATTTCGCTCCTTTTTTTTTCTTCTTTTTTTTCCTTCAAAAAAATTAAAAAAAAATAACTAGTCCAACTCCTCTTCTACCGTGAATAATCTTTGCTATGAAAATTTATATCAGGTGTCGATTTAATAGGATTATTTGGAAGTAGACACTCTTTTCGTTTCTTATGAAACGATCACGTTTCTTTTAGATGTATATTTTGCAAAATGGGCACTTTCTGATTTTGGCTCAACAAAGTGTGTTTCACAAGTTAAGTATCCATTAACACTTAATTAACCATAAAAGTATGTACTACTACTTTAACTACTCTTCTTATTTTTTAAATTTCGTGTTTAAAAGAAACAGGAAGATTATTTCAAAACTAGGATTGTTTTATTTAGTATTTTAATATTTTGATGAAACTTCAAAACATTAGACCGGATGGGGATGCTATTTTTCCATTTCAGTATTTTAGTATGTCAATCAAATAAAATTAGAACTTTTAAAATTTACCATGTACCTTGATATTGATTTTTTCCAACCATGCATCTATATTTTAATTATGAAAACTATAGATTAAATTGAGAAAGCACGATATAAACAAATTATGTTATAACATAATTCGGGTACACTGACATAATCAAATATTCCCTCTATCTTAAATATGATTTCAATTTACTACTATTATAATAGACTCATTTAAATATAAAAAAAAAAATATATCGAGCCAAACCATGAACTCGTAAAATTAACACATCTTTTGTAGATCCAGATATTTTATCGAGCCATGGATGGTTCGATTAACCAATAAATGCGATGCAAATAAGAAACATCATCCCATCAATTCCCGCACATCAATTAATAAAAAGAAAAGGTATTTGATTATGATTATCATCCACACTTATTATTCTTAAACTAGGAAAATGCAAGGAGCAAAAAAGAAGTGACAAGGTGTGACCTAAAATATGTTAACAACGATATTTTAGCGAACATGGGTCCCACCATTTAATCTAAACTAATTACAAACCTATCAAGATTAGTGCTAGTATGAAAATGACACTCAGCTAACTACACTCCCCTTCTCTCTGTATACCGATTGACATTTTATATTGGATTAAAAATTGTTTATGAATATCGGCTGAAATTTGAGTTCTTTTGACTTTTTATCAACTCCTGAAGCATAAATGATCTTCGGTCGACCAATTTACCTTATTTTTTCGATTTTAATTATTATAACCTTGTCTTGCAAGCTATTATCGTGCTTGATTATTTTGAATTGAAGTTTACCCAATGCTTTTAAGAGTATTTGAGTTTATAACCCTGATTGAATTCTTTTTTATTTGATCAAGAAGAAAATGCACTAAGATACCCCCTCCGTCCCACAAGTATGTGATTTTATTTCCTTTTTTGGTTGTCCCCAAGTATGTGCTTAATTAGTTCATTTAGGACGTGGACCTCATGAGAAACTTTACATATTCACCCTCAATTTACAAACAACTTTAAAAGATGAGACTCAAACTCCATTATAATTAAACAAATAAACACATAACAAAATGTGGAACCCAAACTCTACCAAAAACACACTTATTGCAAAAATTGAAATTCTTGTTCAATCCTACTCCCTCCGTCCCACTGGGATAGGGACTTTTTTTTTCCGGTGCGAGAATTAAGACAAGAATGATGATAGTGGGATAAAGTGAAAGGCAGTGAGTTAAAGTGATGTGTCAGAATTTTATTGGGTTAGAATTTTTCATTTTGGGAAAGGTCCCTATATTAATGAAACATCCCGAAAAGGAAAAGGTCCCTATATCAGTGGGACGGAGGGAGAATAAAAACAAACACTTGAGAGACGGAGGGAGTATGTATACGGCCCAAATTATGAGATCATTCTAATTCTATCACATTCAATCATTTTATCTTCAATTTTACAAGCCCTTTAATTAAAATATAACTCAAAACAAAGCTTTCCGTCTCTTCGTCTTATATGGCACTATCACCTCAGCCGTGAAATGCGTTAGTGGTGCCTCATGAAGTTGCATAGAGAAAAATGGACGGTCGTGAGAAGAGAAACACCCAAAGCAGGAAGAGGACAAAGACGTCCTAATCTTTCAATTGCTCGAGCACCAAATGAGAGAGTGCCACGACTGAGAAACAGACGTCACCTTCATTGATGAATGCGCATTTGAATGGCTACTGAAATTGAGCCAGAGCTTCAGTTGACGTTGATGACTTAACTTCGCCAAAATTAACATGTTGCATCCATGGTGGTGATAAGGTTTGGACATGCTCCCATGTCTTCAATAATTCTGCAATAAAAACAAACACAGAGGGGTGACTCAAACATGCATGCTTTTCAAGCTTTTGTTGAAAGAACACTCTAGCTAGTACGCATTTGTTTTTTTTTTTATTTGTTATAATATTTTACTAGTTTAATACCCGTCGAAAATCGACGGGGGCTAATTATTTCTAATATTTAGATATTTTATTAGTGAAATTTATTTTAAAAGGAGTGTTCAAATTACATTTAATAAATTACAACTTTTGAAATATTTCTGTATACATAACATTAGTCGTGGTGTCAAAGTTTTTGCCATCTTCATCACATATCAAAATTTTACGACCCTTTTTCCTAGTGATTAACAATATTGCGACGTAAAACTGCCTATGGCTGAAGACCGGTTTTGGTAGATATAACCATACGTTAGAGAGAGGCTGTCCTTGACTCTTATTTATTGTCATAGCAAAGCAAACAGCCAGTGGAAAATGTCTCCTTTGAAACATAATCGGTAACTTAATTAAATCCGATGCAGTTGTCGACTTTCCCCGGCAACATCGTCGCCTATCTCAAGTATCCATTCTGCAAATTATCTGGTCTCCTTAGCACTCAGTCTCATATCATCATTCTTAGGGATGTCAATGGGTCGGGTACCCGCCCATTAAGCACTTCCCAAACCCGTTAAAATTTTGTACTCATTGATAGGGATGAATATCAGCCTTGCCACGTGGCATTTTTCAATGCTGATTAGACCATCCCTCCGAGAGCCTCAGATGACCTATTCGATAAAGGTGTCTAGGCCGCAGAAGCTATAAGGTCCTGCACAGATCTCGGCTTATGCAGAAGTTGTCCTAGACTCGCAAGCATCTGTTGAGGCTTAGGGATCTGCCTAACACATGGTCTGCGTGACTCTACCTACCTTAGGGTGAGGACCACAATATTGATGACGAAGGGAATCTTGTCTCCTTAGAAATTCCTCTCTTGTCCTCCCCTGACACGGATATTCACCTTTTTATCCTTTCAACACCTATAAATATCGGGAAGATCACACTATTTCGAGAACTCAACTCATTACACACACTATTCCATTCATACTCGGCTTCGCACCTCCGCAAGCTAGAGTTCCCGAAATCCTCCTTCAAGGATTTCCCTTCTCTCATCACTCTCATCTACATTCTCCCTGGTAAAGGAGGGGACTCCTCACCACTCAAGCCAAAGGTATAATCCTCGTTGCTAAGAGAGGACGAAACATAAAGGCGCCTTACGTTCTCTACTTCGCCCTCTCCTTTCCTCTTTATTTTTCTGCGTGAATGTGCTCTAAGCTCCATGGATTTGACTGGTTTTCGTTATAAACTCCCTTTGTTTAAACGCTTAGCTCGATCCTCTCTTTTATGCTTAAAGGGAAGATGTTCCGTATAAAATGAGTCGTTGTGGCTAATGAATCGCATGAATCTCTTACTTGCTACCGTTATAATCTCTTATATATGAATGCTCTGTATAAATACGATGAATAATCACACAATTGTTGTAGATCTTCAACCCGGATCTATCAACTGGCGCCGTCTGTGGGAATTTTGAGTTTAAGACGTTGATTTCCTTTCTTATACGCGGATTTTTAGCTTGCTATTTGTAATGTTGTTGAAACTTTTGAGTCGGAGATGTTAATCTCTTCGATTTCATTAGAATTCTAGCTGGTTGTTGTAATATAGTTATGAATTTTCTCTGTTATCTCCTTGTACAAGAGATGCCCGAAAGAGGGATGTTAGAATGAACGCACATTCGATGTTAGTTCAGTGGTTTTCTTAGGAAACTTGGGTATGCAAACTGTGAATTGATCTTAGTTGAGTCTTTCGTAATGTTGAACTACGAAGTTGGAGGCGATTTTAAGATTATGCCCTCCTCATAATATAAACGGTGATAACTGAATTGTTTCTGTGTTTAGTTCGAAGGTTGTGAGGAATTTGAAGGAAAGTTGAATCGAAATTGCAGCAATCTCAGAGTGCATTTGGCTCATCTCTTATAGTCGGTGAGTTTAAAGTTCCATTAAATATTGCAAACATAAAGTTAGCTCGTGGGTTATGAGGGATTGGTAGTTACAGAGGAAGCACTACGACCCAAATTCAGTCGTAGGCCCCTGTATCGCCATTAACCGAAAACACACAGAGAACACCCCACTCACCTCGATGAAAGGGCCCCACATTTGAAGGCAGAATTCTCAGAAGCCCTATCTAATAGGCAACATTCTCGTAAACCCTATATAATAGGCAGAATCCCCAGAAGCCCTATCTAAATAGGCAACATCCTCGTAAGCCCTATATAATAGGCAAAATCCCCAGAAGCCCTATCTAAATAGGCAACATCCTCGTAAGCCCTATATAATAGGCAGAATCCTCAGAAGCCCTATTTAATAGGCATAAACCTCATAAGCCCTACACAGTAGGCAGAACCCATAAAAAGCCCTACATGGTTAGGCACCATAACATTAAGCCCTATGAAGATAGGCGTCATACGTTAAGCCCTACATGGTTAGGCACCATAGCATTAAGCCCTATGAAGATAGGCGTCATACATTAAGCTCTATGAAAATATGCATCATACCTTAAGCCCTTTTAAAACAGGCACTACGCATTAAGCCTTGTGAAAACAGGCATCACCCATTCCAGCCCTATATAAGCAGGTGCTACCCCTTAAGCCTTGCATAAGCAGGCAATATCTATAAAAGCTCGTACAGATGATTCCCAATCATAAAAGACTTGTCAAAAGCAAACCATATCTATTTTAAGCCTCATTTCAAGAGCATGTGGAACTAATTCTCTAAAAATCTTCAAACATTTGCAGAACTTCACAAAGATGAACACTAGCTCAGATGCTGCTTCAAAAGAAGCCGGCCAAGCTACTGGAAATCCAGAAAATTCTCTACTCGGGAATAAAGGAAAAGGCATTGTGGTGACAGAGGCCAGTGTCAACATGGAAGCTCAGTTTTCCCCAACCATGCTCTTCCAGATGAAAGCGCTTGTAGAGGGCGTAGTCGAGGGGGCTGTCGAAAAAAGACTTCATATTTTGGGAATAAACTCCCAAAATGCAAATCCTCCGGGTGAAACCCAAGAAGGTGGAGGAAGTAAGAGCACCCCCCGTGGTGCACAAGCAGAAGCCTGTAACCCCAAGCATAGCCCAAGAATTGGCTGCAAAGCCGCCACCAATAATGGCGGGACAAGAGGAGGGATTCTCCACTGACTGGGAATCCCCAGATGAGGAAGGTCCTGAGGAACCCGAAAGAAATCTCGACAGGACACTGACAATGCATGGGCCAAGAAATATGCCCAGCAACAAGAGCAGATGAGGCTCTTGGCAAAAGAAGTGAAAAGACTGAAAAAGCAGAAGCAGGCCCCAGAGAGGGCCTCAAATGAAACAGAAGCAAGTGAAAGAGGAATTCGCTACGCAAATGAAGAAAGGAACCTAAAGCATGTTCTAGATAATAAAAGTAGAGGACATAAGCCAGAGCTTTTCTCTGTATATATTGACGAGAATAACCCATTCTCAGTAGATATTCAAACAGATCCTGTTCCAGCAACTTCAAAACAATTTCCTGTGAATATCAGGGGAAAGGGGACCCTAAGGAACATTTGATAAAATTCGAAAGCTTATGCCTCCTCCACCAATATTCGGAAGGAGTCAAGTGTAGAGTATTCCTCACAACTCTGTCTAGGACCGCTCAACATTGGTTCAAGCAGCTACCAAGGGCTTCTATTCACTCCTTCATGGATCTGAGGGAAGTTTTCCTACAGCAGTTTGTCAGCGCTAAGAGGACTACTAGAAATTCCTTACACCTAACAACTATTAAGCAAGGCGCCAATGAAAGTTTGAGGGGTTATATGACACGCTTCAATGAGGCTGTCCTGGAAATCCCGGGAGTAGAGCCGAAGCTGAAAGTGCATGCCTGTGTAGATGGTATAAAACCAGGGCATTTCTTTGCCTCTCTCATTAAGAAAGAAGCTACTTCTTTCGAAGAACTGCTGACAAGATTCCAAAAATATATCCATATGGAGGAGGCTCTAAGCAGCAAGAGGGCCGAGCTGGCCTTTCAAAAGGAAAAGAAGCCAGAAGAAAGGAAAAGGCCAGCTCCAGATGCTAAGAAAATTGATAAGAATGAACGATTCTTGAGATCATTTACTCCACTCACTAAGCAGCATGTTGATCTGCTAGAAGTAGTCATGAGAAAACCGGGGGTCCAGGTCCCCGTAGGACACAGGCAGACGCATAGGAATCCACCCTCTGAGAAATTCTGCAAGTTCCATAATGACTTTGGTCACATGACAAACGAATGTAGAAATTTGAGAATTGCTATCGAAAAACTAATCCAAGAAGGGGAACTCTTGGAATATGTCAAGAGAGAGACAGAACAAAACAAAAAGCGCAAAGAAGCTCATGAGAAAACACCTGATACTAGCCAGGGATTCGAACCCAAAGGCGTCATTAAAATGATATATGGAGGACCGACCGTAGGGGACTCCAACAGAAGCAGAAAGGCATCTGCTAGAGAACTACACATGCATGAAAGACACGGGGTCTGGAAAGTTGAGAAGGGCTTACCTACACCAGAAATCTCGTTTGGACCAGAGGACAATCAAAATGTGGTTCATCCACATGATGACGCATTCGTCATCACGGTAGAGGTAGAAAGATACCAAGTCCAAAGGGTCTTTGTCGATACAGGAGCTGCGGTTAACGTCATATTCGAAAGTTGTTTCAACCAAATGAGCCTTCAGAAGCCTCTAAACGGTGTAGCCACGGCTTTGCACGGATTCTCAGGAGATCCCGTGATGTCATTGGGATCAATTGATCTAATGCTCACTCTAGGTGAAGGACCCATGCGGGTATCGAAACCAGTCACTTTTCTGGTGGTGCGCCAACAATCTTCTTACAACATTATCTTGGGAGAACTGCCCTGAACCCGTTCCAAGCCGTGGTTTCCACTTACCATTTGATGATGAAATTCCGGTAGGAAGCCGGGTGGGACAAATATCCGGAAACCAAGCAATCTCACGAAAATGTTATATCCAATCAGTACAGGCAGGAGAAGCCAGGAAAAGGCCGATGGCAGAGCTCGCCGATGATAAGGCTGAAGCAAAGCCTGATGGAAAAAGACTTAAAGCCACAACTACTGTAGAAGAGAACCAGGATCTCTCCACTTCAATGGAACACTTGATGATTACCAACACCAATTCCTCAAAAAAACTCACGCTACCCAAAGACTCAAACAAACGGTCGCTCCAACAGAATGACAAAAGCAAAGGATTTGAAGCCGAAATGGTAGGTACATGCAACGCCCCAATTGTAAAGGGGCACTGGGAAACTCTGATAGCCAAAGCAAGGGCGAAAGTCAAGGATGCAACCAAAATGCAAATCAAGAGAATGACGAAGAGATAGCAAACGAGGAAAAAGGTAGTACCCTCAAACTATGCAGGGAAAATTAAGCGTTGTTCTTAAAAAGAAGGAGAGTACGGTTGGTCATAACCTTTACCTACCTTAAAACTTTTTATCTTATAATTAGTCAATATGTGGGAAGCACAGGATCATGTATCCTTGCCCTCAAAGTAATTGTATTTTGCAAAATATTAGCCCCAAACGAGGTGTACTTCCTTCGGTTCCTTATACCTCACTCGAAGGGGGGGGGGGAGGTAGGGAGTACCCTACATCCCAATACATGTAGTCCATTACCTCAAAATGCTTTAGCCTGTATTATATTACCTCAAAATGCTTTAACAGGAAAGACGTAGCAGCAGATGGAAATAAAATGAAAAGGCACACAAACATAAAAACAGAAAAATAACAGGCCAAGATGGTAGGAAATAGCAGAAAACATGACAAAGGCGAGGTCTTAAAAAGCACCTGGCCCAAGACAAAATACAATAAATTTGTTTTTGCCCCATCGGCATGATTCAGGGGCCATAAAAAAGCACCCCATTACAAACACAAAAAGAAGTAATTTGTTTTGAAACACCCCATCAAGAGCAATGTGATTAAAGAGAAGGATCTGAGGCAGAAGCAGAATTCTCTGAGCTAGACGAATGAGAGGATGAAGCCCGATCCTCAAAAACAGGAGAAGCCATAGCCGAATGCACCGAGGGACCACCCTGGGGTGAGCTTGCTGGAATCTTTAGGGCATCCCCTTCCTCATAACCATCCATCACTGCTTTCGGAGTAAGTATGGAGGAGGTACCTTCGCCACTTGCAGATAGGTCGAAAGTGTTCTTCACTCTTAACTCCTAACAAGGAAAAGGAGTTGCTAACTAAGAAATGATAAATAATAAACGGGTAAACTTCGAAAAAGAAAAGGAGAAGGCACCTCGCCGAGAGCCTTTCGCATAGTCCTCATAACCATGGTGTTAAGAGGAGAGAGAGGAAACAGGGGAGCATCCCAGGGAGGAAGGTTCCCCGAGGACGTAGTAGACTGGCAAAGGACCTGGAACGCTTCCTTCAGCACAGGCATAAACCAAGGCTCCTTAGTAGACGCGAGAGGACTCCTCCTGAGGGATTCAGGTTCGGTATTGAACATTCTCACTATAGGCCCTGCATTAATGGTGGCCGCCCGCTCAGGGACTCCTAGTTGCTGACAGCATTCAAGAATGGCAGAAGCAGTCCACTCAGTAAAGGGGTCGAACATTCGAAGCCAAAAGTCTGGCAAGTGCCTTATCAGCGAATCCAAAAAGGCTTGACCATAAGGGGTCATCAGCAGGTTAGATCTACAGTCCCGAATCCCTGAGGAAGTACCCTGGTCTATCCTCGTCCTTTTCCCTTGAGTAAAAGAGGAAGCTCGAGCATGCTCTAGTTCTTGCTCATGAGTAAGCGCCAGCTGTTTTACCTCGGCTGCATAAGCTTCCTGCAGTTGCATTACCCTATCTGATGAAGCCCTTAGAGCCTCTTCAAGTTCTCTCACTCGATCAGAAAGGGAGAGTGTGCGTTGCCCAAGGGTAGAGCAGTGCTTCTCCTTATCCTGTATAAACCCTTGAAGCTGATGAACCTCAGCCCGAAGTTGCTCCCTACCTTTCTCGGATTGAGAAAGATACTCCCGCAGTTGCTCTAGACCCAACATCTGGGCATAGAAGGGACTCTCCAAGATTTTACCCTTCTTCATAGCCAGAGAAGAAGAAGAATCGCTCTTCCTCTTAATGGAGGAGGAAAGAGGCTCTGGAATAGCAAGAGGAGGGATATGAGCATCCACATCAATAAAAACAGGGGAGGATGAAACTGGTCGGCTGGAGGAAATCAGATGAGGGGAGAAAGGCTTCAAGCGAGGCCCAACAGTTGCTACTTCCTAGGGGCTCTCTTGGGGAGGGTTATAACCTTCAGGCTCCCCAATCACTTGAGCGGAGACGTTACCCTCTGAGGAAGTAGGGTTGAGGCCGCTGGCCTTCGCTTGCTCTATCTTCTTCAACAATTTCTCACGAGCTTTTTGCCCCATATTCTGTTTGGTGGAGTGATTGGTGTTTAAGTGTTAGGACTTTCGTAGTGTTTTCGAGTCCGTTTTCATTATGTTTTCGTGTCTTTGTGTGTGTTTATGGCTATCATTTGGTTGTTTGGAGTTTTTGGTACTTGTAGGTGTTTATGGATGAAAAGGAGCGGAAACGGGTCGAAAAGGATGGAAAAGACGATGTTCGGACGAGGAGGACAGATTGGAGAGTTGGACGGGCCGTCCAACTCATCTGGACGGCCGTCCAACATAACGTCCAAGGGGAGCTGGACGGCGTCCATCATGTTCAAGCTAATCATGCAGTTCCAGGATTTGTACGGGCCGTCCAACTTACCTGGACGGCCGTCCAACTTCGGCGGCCAGGCTGTTTTTCCTTATTTATCTAGGTTTTTACCTAGTATATATATTACATCCTTGTGCACGAATTCTAGACAACTTTTACTCTCTTTTAGCTTCAGTTTTTAGATTCAAACACTTTAGAATAGCTTTTTATTGTTCGGATCCGGATTCCTCGTTTCGTTCGTTTAATTCAAGACTTCTTTATTTAATTCAAGTTCTTTGTTCTTCGTTTAATTCTCGTAAGTTCTTTATTGCTTTCGTTTAATTGCTTTAATTACTTGCTTTCGTTTTAGATTCGTTTTCTTAATTGCTTCGTTTAATTTCCTTAGTTTAATTTCGTTCGTTTGATTTTCAAGTTCTAGTTTAGATTCGTTTTTCTCAAGTTTCAATTCTCTCGTTTTTAAAGCTTCCAAAGTTAGATTTATTTTCCTTTAAATTTCCAGATTTTATTCATCATGTCTAAGGTAGTTTATGCTTTCTTCGTTGCTTCTTTTATTGCTTTCTTTTCGATTCTTGCCTAGGTAGATTAATCGTTTTACTTTAGTTTAATTCTTAGATTTATTTACTCGTTCTTAGATTAGTTATTTATTTGCTTTTATTTATTGCTTTGATTTATTTTATTTGCCTAGGATTTAAAACAAAAACCCAAAAATCATATTTACTTGCTTTCCTAGATTTAGGCTAGATTAGGATTTACTACATAATTAATTGCCCTGTTATGTTTTCCTTGAGATACGATACTTAGGTTTTACTTGCTAGTGCTACGATAGGATTTCGTTCTATTGCGAACACTTTTTAGTGAAACAAATTTTGGCGCCGTTGCCGGGGAAAACTTTAGGCGTTTAATTGTGTAGTATTTTTATTTGTTTTATTTTTATTTGTGTTATTTCGATTTCTTGTTTCTCCCACTCGGCGCGTTTAACCCTTTTTGTTGAGTGTTGTTTATGCATGGTCGCCGAAGTCTTCAAAGGAATTTAGCGCCCTACTTCGACAACATCCATCAAAGGAAAGCGATTTTAACCGCTAAGGAGAAGGAGGAAATTGATTCCCAAGACTTTTCTTTGGTCTTGTTATTTGCAGAGCCCGAAGCCATGGCAGCTAGAGTCATGGGCGATTTTGCTCGCCCCACATTCACAGCCACCACTTCGGCGATTGTCCTGACGGAAGCGGTCAGGAATCATGAGCTTAAACCTCATCACATGGCGTTGCTCCCATCCTACCTAGGGCTGCCCAACGAGGATGCTTTGACGTTCATCCGAGAGTTTTGCACGGTGGTGCAAACTTTCCCACTCTCGGGACTCACGGAGGATAACTTGAAGATGAAGTGCTTCCCGTACACCCTCAAGGATCGAGCAAAGTCATGGTATTGATATAGGTGAAATTTACCTTGTTTTCATAGCCAAAAAGAGTCGATTTTGTGTCTCGATTTTATAGTATTGTCTATGTTTTATATGGTTTTTAGTATATGGGACAATATTATGCTTGTAGGTGTTTTTATGTGTTTTCAGGCATAAATTGATGATAAATCGATGATAAAACCCCGAGACGAGAAAAGGCGTGAAGATCGAAGCTGAAAATCCAAGATTTGAGTTCGAGTGAAGGCCTCTCGATCGACCTCTCGATCGAGAGAGGTGTCGAGAGGTACCTTCTGCCGCAGCTTTCGATCGAGAGCAGAGATTGTACCCTCTCGATCGACCTCTTGATCGAGAGGTCTGTCGAGAGGTGCCCAGCCGGGAATTTTCTCCTTTTTTAATTATGACTCCTTTTTGGTTTAGGCTTTCCTTATGTAAATTTCTCCTATATATACTCCTAGTCTAGCATTGTAAAACCCTAATCTAGCAAACACCTTATTATTTTACATACTTTCTAGCATATTTTTACTTTAGAGTTTTGTATTCAACATTGGAGCTTTTCAAGTTTATTCAAGATTCAAGTTTCGAAGTTCTTCGTGTTCAAGATTCAATTCCAAGTTTTTCTTACTCTTACTTTTTAATTATGTTCTTTCAATCTTATGTGTTCATGTTTACTTTAATTATGTCTAGCTAAATTCCTTAGTTGATTTTAGGGATTGAATGCCTAATTGAATTTATGTAAGTGTTTTTGTTTATAATTAGCCTTCCAATCTAGATGCATGTTTCATGGTGCTTATTTTCATGCATGGTTAACTGGCCATTAATTGTGTATGCATAATTATGTGTTTATGCCTTAATTGGATAATTGCATAATCGATCTCATGAAAGCATGATATAATAGTTTGATTTTCTTGATTGATAATTGAATTGTTATATGTTCATATATAATTGATTTGGTGTCTTAGTTGAACCTAGTTGATTATATTATTGGTACTTGTTCTATTTTGCACTTGATTCGATTCTTACAATTCGAAAGAATATTAGGATCTCGTTGGGTGACTACTTGCATTGCTTTAATTAGGGTGTAAGTTATATTTGCATGTATCACATTTAGATTGGATTAAAGTGGTTAATTGTATTCATTAATTATTTGCATATTTTTGATTAGGTAGGCTTCCCTAGAATCAACACTTTTCCTTAATTGTTCACTTTCCTTATTTACTTAATTGCTTGTGCCTTAAGTTGTTTTATTTGACTACTTATTTCTTTAATTACTTATTTCCTTATATGTTACTTGAGTTCTTTTTATTATTTGCCTAGTATAAATACCACATTCACTAAACCCTTAAAAGCCTAGACATCACATTTGTTCTTGAGTAGAGGTATTGTGTGTGTTTTCGACTTGTCAGTCCCTGTGGATACGATACTCGTGCTTCATTATATTACACCTATTTTGTGTGGTAGAAATAGTGCGATCAAATTTTGGCTCCGTTGCCGGTTGAATATAAGGAGAGCCAAGCATACTTGTTCGGGGGGCAAAAGATCGGGATAGGAGCTTTCGTCACTCCCATTGCCCAACACTTCAACATTCCGATTGGAGAACAGCCCGTATCTACGTCCATCTTTGTGGATAGACGCACGTTGGAGCTTGCGAGGATGATTTCGTATGATACGTCCGGGTGGTTCTTTAAACTACATGGGATAAGTGGTGTCTTTCTATTTCCACTTCCGAATAGTTATTTGACGGAGGTGATCGGGAACGAGAAGCTGCGGAGAGGGAACGGAAAGATGGATTCTCCTCAACACAAGGAGCTTATGTGGGCTGAGGGAGGTCCAAAACCCGACGAAGGTGGTGATGATGATGAGGAGGACGAAGATGAAGATGAGGCTGAGCAATATGAGAGGGGATTTGATCAAGGGGAAGATGCTTTTGAGCAAGGATACGAGGGTGTTCCACAGCCCGGTTTTCATATGAGAGCTCCGGATTTCTCTACGATGCGGGATTGGCACACGGAGTCAATGGAAGCAATGGACAACTATCATTGGGATAGTAGGGAGTTTGTTGAATCCCAAGTAAGAGGAGTTCGCGAAGAGGTACAAACGTTGAGAACCGAGGTGGGGGATCTTCGCACATTTATTGGAAGTCGTTTTGATACTCTCGACGCCTACATTGAGAACGAGAGGAAATTTCGAGAAGAGGAGGCGAAGAGGCGTGAGGATGAACGAGCGTACTTGGAGAATTACAATAGGATGGTGCATGAGATGCACTATTTCTATCCTCACTACCCGGAGAGCCATCAACGATTCGATCCCAATAACCCCGACAACCCTCCCTTCCCACCGCCATTTCATTGAGGTCAGTTTTTAACTTAGCCTACTTCTTTTCTTTAAACTTATTTCGTTGCTATGCTTTGAAATAAGTTTGGGGGAGGGAAAGAGTGTCTAAGTTAATTACTTTTATTGTTTTCTTGCTTTGAGAGTCTTTTATTTGTTTAGTATTATTTTGGGGTATGTTAGAGTCTTTAATTGTTTTGAGTCTTAGGTTTAAATTGAGTCAAGTAAGCATGTGATGATAGTGTTGTGAATTTGGCCGATGATAGAAAAAGTTTGTTGATTTTTGGAGAAAATTCATGATCTTTATTATGCATGGAACCTTGGCGAAGCGACGCGATTTTATTTGATGAAATTGAAGCATGTCATGAAGTCGGGAACTAGTTAGTTTGAGCCCGTGAGTTTTGAGCTATTGGTGCATATTGATGCCTATTTTTCTTGATTGAGTGATCATGTATGCTTCATTGTTTCTAGAACTTGCCCTATTTCTCCGTTAAGACCTTAGTATATTTATGAACTAGGAGATGATATTAGGCCATTCTTTCGTAGCCACATGAATCTCATACACTAACCTTGATCATTATCTTTGTTTACCCCCTTTGAGCCTTGTTATGAGCCTTTCTTTCTTGAACTTGGATGATAGGAGGTTTGGATGGATAAGTGTATCTTTAGTGGAGTTAGTTGATGATGTGGGAAGGAGTTGAGTAGATTATCTTGGTGTGGTATGAAAAGAAAAAGAAAAGAATTTGAGATGCTTGATTAAGTATAGTTAGCTATCCCTATAAGCTTAAAAAAAAAAAAAAAAAAAAAAAAAAAAAAAAAAAAAGAGAAAAGAAATATAGAGCCTTTGTTCATTGTTAGAAAGAACATTCATTAGAGGAGCTCTATAGTAAAGAAAAAAAAAAACAAACAAAAATAAGCATAAGGGGATAGTTAGCTTGGATTGTATGCATCTTGATATTGAGTTTTGTAGTTGGTGTTGGATGGTAGAAGATGGAGTAAGATCTATACTTTGGGTGAAGTTTAAAAGAGGTTGATGATTTGGAGCAATTTGAGTCACTTAGCCTATATATTTCCTACCTTAACCAATGTCTCTACGTTACAAGCTTTTACAAAGACCTTTTTTATCTTAGTTTGTGAATATTACATTAGGTGGAGATGTTGAGATTAGGGGCAAGCATATGGTAAACATGTTGCATTACATTGATGTTGAGTGAACCCCATGATGTGCATTATTATTACATCTTTTCTTTGAGAGAGTTGAGAGTTCACTTATATACATAATCTCACATGTTTGGAGAGTGTTCTTCGATAGATTGACATGTTTCGAATTTGTTGGATAGGTTGTGTTATTGATGCTAAGGTTGTATGCATAGTTTTGATCATGATCATGAGTATTGGTTTTGAAAAGTTTTTGAGGCCTATATAGTTCACAATGCTAGAGTCTATTGTTTATGTTTTGGTATTGTTCGGGACGAACAATGTTTAAGTTTGGGGGATTTGATATAGGTGAAATTTACCTTGTTTTCATAGCCAAAAAGAGTAGATTTTGTGTCTCGATTTTATAGTATTGTCTATGTTTTATATGGTTTTTAGTATATGGGACAATATTATGCTTGTAGGTGTTTTTCTGTGTTTTCAGGCATAAATTGATGATAAATCGATGATAAAACCCCGAGACGAGAAAAGGCGTGAAGATCGAAGCTGAAAATCCAAGATTTGAGTTCGAGTGAAGGCCTCTCGATCGACCTCTCGATCGAGAGAGGTGTCGAGAGGTACCTTCTGCCGCAGCTTTCGATCGAGAGCAGAGATTGTACCCTCTCGATCGACCTCTCGATCGAGAGGTCTGTCGAGAGGTGCCCAGCCGGGAATTTTCTCCTTTTTTAATTATGACTCCTTTTTGGTTTAGGCTTTCCTTATGTAAATTTCTCCTATATATACTCCTAGTCTAGCATTGTAAAACCCTAATCTAGCAAACACCTTATTATTTTACATACTTTCTAGCATATTTTTACTTTAGAGTTTTGTATTCAACATTGGAGCTTTTCAAGTTTATTCAAGATTCAAGTTTCGAAGTTCTTCGTGTTCAAGATTCAATTCCAAGTTTTTCTTACTCTTACTTTTTAATTATGTTCTTTCAATCTTATGTGTTCATGTTTACTTTAATTATGTCTAGCTAAATTCCTTAGTTGATTTTAGGGATTGAATGCCTAATTGAATTTATGTAAGTGTTTTTGTTTATAATTAGCCTTCCAATCTAGATGCATGTTTCATGGTGCTTATTCTCATGCATGGTTAACTGGCCATTAATTGTGTATGCATAATTATGTGTTTATGCCTTAATTGGATAATTGCATAATCGATCTCATGAAAGCATGATATAATAGTTTGATTTTCTTGATTGATAATTGAATTGTTATATGTTCATATATAATTGATTTGGTGTCTTAGTTGAACCTAGTTGATTATATTATTGGTACTTGTTCTATTTTGCACTTGATTCGATTCTTACAATTCGAAAGAATATTAGGATCTCGTTGGGTGACTACTTGCATTGCTTTAATTAGGGTGTAAGTTATATTTGCATGTATCACATTTAGATTGGATTAAAGTGGTTAATTGTATTCATTAATTATTTGCATATTTTTTATTAGGTAGGCTTCCCTAGAATCAACACTTTTCCTTAATTGTTCACTTTCCTTATTTACTTAATTGCTTGTGCCTTAAGTTGTTTTATTTGACTACTTATTTCTTTAATTACTTATTTCCTTATATGTTACTTGAGTTCTTTTTATTATTTGCCTAGTATAAATACCACATTCACTAAACCCTTAAAAGCCTAGACATCACATTTGTTCTTGAGTAGAGGTATTGTGTGTGTTTTCGACTTGTCAGTCCCTGTGGATACGATACTCGTGCTTCATTATATTACACCTATTTTGTGTGGTAGAAATAGTGCGATCAGTATTTGGCGCTCCCGGCCAACTCACTCACCACATGGAATGCGGTGTGTGAGAAATTCATGCTCAAGTACTACCCGAACAGCAAGACTCAAGAGGTGCGATCGAAGATCATGAACTTTTCCCAAGACCACGATGAGCCGTTTCACGAAGCATGGGAGAGGTTCCAAGAGCTACTTCAACAATGCCCTCATCATCAAATGGCATCGGAGTTGCTTTGGCAATATTTCTACGACGCCCTCAACCAAACTTGTCAGTTCATGGTGGATAGTTCGGCCGGAGGCAACATAGCGGTCAAGACAGCTGACGAGTTGAAGGATATTTTTGAGACGCTCGCTGCGAGTTCTCAACAAAAATCAGCTAGACCGAGGAAAGTGGAGGCGGGTGCAATTTCGATGAGCCCCGATTTGAAGAAGCAAATGGCCGACATGTTAAGGGATCTCGAAAACTTGAAGATGAAGCAAAGTGCACCGGCCCCGAAGGAGGAAGATAGGAAGCCGGACCAATGCGAGATTTGTGGAGAGCTTGGACACATCAAGGAGGTGTGCCACAACATGGGGGAGTTTCCATACGAAGGAGGAGCTGAGGTGTACGCCGCTCAAGGATACCCGCCTCAAGTACCTCCACCTCAAGGATACCAAGGGGGATACAATGGACGCTATCAAAATCCGAGGCCAACACAAAGGCAAGGTAATCCTCCTACCTATCCTAATAGGCGTCTTCCACCATATAATAACCCCTATCCTCCTCCACCAAATCCCTACTACTCTCAACTTCCACCATATTATCCACCGCCACAATATCCTCCCAATCCGTATTATCCACCACCTCCATACTACCCCCCTCAACCTACTCCTACACCACCACCACCATACCCAAATTCTCGTCTTCAAGGACCTCCACAAAAGCCTCCCGTCGATGAGAACCTTTCCACATTCCTCCATGAGGCTAAATTGGCACGAGAGGCTCAAGATGCTAACATAAAGAGGTTCAAGATGGCCATTGGCCAAATTTCTGGTTCCATGCACCTGATGCAACAACCGGGGCGAATTCCGAGCCAAGGGATTCAACCACAACAAGCCAACGAGGTGCATGCCCCATATCCTCCATATGTCCCTCCCGTTCCACCTCACCAAGCTCATGCAATCACGGTGTTACAACGCAATGGAGCTACGATGCCACCTCAAGGGAATTCAAGTGATAGATGGAGCCCGAGCAAGCGTTGGAACAACGGCAGAAATCCGGCAGATTCCGGAGTTGGACGGACGTCCAACTTTTCTGGACGTGCGTCCAACGCGCAAATGCAACATCCTCATCTTCCAGTATCAGGAACTGGACGCCGTCCAACTCAAGTTGGACGGCCGTCCAACCCCGACGAGCAGCGCATGAAGTTCGAGGAAGCAGAGAAGGAGGCCAAACCTCTTCACAAGACGCTCAACCCTTATGTTCCGCCTATTCGGAGTATCGTGAAGAAGGAGAGAAGGGATCTCGAGCCTATCAACTCGTTTCCTAAAAGAGGCGATCCGGGAGGTTTCGACTTGAGTATTATTTTGGATAGTGGAGAGACCGTAAAAGAAATAATATTTCAAAATTATATCGTAAAACCCGTACTACGTCTCGGTGGAAACGCGTGCCGAAAAAGTCAAAAAGCAAATGGTTCAACTAACTAGGACCGGAGTGGTACTATATAGAGAGAGAATATCTCGACGTGGCACAAAATTCCTTATTATAATAAATTATTCAATTTAATACGTGAAATTTATATACAGTAATTTATTTGAAATTTTAAACATGAACCGCTTTAAAATGTTATTGTAAAGGGGAATATTTTGATGATGGGTAACAAATCACGTATCATCAAAATATAGAATAATACATAATTATTCTATAAATCAAAAATGAAAATCGACCATTAATACAAATATTATATTCCCTCCGTCTCACCCTAAGTGACTCATTGTTTATTCATATGTGAGGTATATAATAATAAAATGAGTCACTTAGGAAGAGATAGAGGGAGTATAAATACTACGATCCTAATTAAAAAAAAACAAATAGTCTAATTAATCCTAATTAAAGGATTAATTTTGTTATATTATATTTTTCCGCTTGCTTAAAGTTGAAGGTGGTTTAGGAATATTATTTATATAGGTATTGTATCGTCAAGTTCTTGTAAAAAATCGATGTGGGACAAAATTGCTTGATGTTATATAGTTGAATTAAATTATTAAGGGGCACACTCCTGTCAGCCTGGCCTCACCGTGAGGCCGGATCATGATTGACACTTTTGTTTACAAAGATTGGCACTTTTGAACATTGACACTTTATTCATAATGATTGACACTTTTACGAAAAATGCGTTAATAATAAATATTAATTTTATCTTGTGGAAATAACTAATATGTGTATATATATATATATATATATATATATATATAATAGTATAAATCATAACATCAAAACAATATAATAACAAGTTAATAGAAAAAATATAACAAATTTCTATGTCACATAGATTGGCATTCGTTCAGAACAATTGGCACTTTTATTCCTGAACATTGGCACTTTTGCTGGAGAATTATATATCTTAAGTTTCAATTTATAATCCATATTTTACATTTTAAAATTGAAATTAAATACCAAAAAATAATTATAAAACCCTAAATTGATAGGTCAACCTTATAAAGTAATTGTAAAATTACAACTTACATAGAAAATACATAAAAAAAAATTATTTAAAAGATTGACACTTTTATTCATAAAGATTGGCACTTTTATTAATAAAGATTGACACTTTACTTGAACGGGTCGGAACAACACAAACTGAATAGGGTTGACCCGACCCGAAATAGGGTCAAGCGGGTCGGGTTGGGTCGGGTCGGGTCGGATCATGGGCCGGGTCGGGTCGGGCTGGACAGATCCGGCCGCATGGTGCAGCCGGCCGCACCAGAGTTTTTTGTCCATTATTAATTATTAATTAATAATTAATAAGCCAAATCAATGAGAATATTCGAAAATATTCAAGAAAATCATACGCGATGCCACGTAGGATCGGGATCTATATTGCTATTATATATATATTGATTTACTTTAGTCTTATCTAGGGGTGATTAACCGGTACGGAACCGGTTTACAGGTTACCGGTTAACGGCCAATATGAGGAACCGGTTACCGGACCGGTTAATTTACCGAGTAACCGGTACCGGACCAGTTCGGTACCGGTTAACCGGCAGAACCGGTTAAGGAACCGGTTTTATTTTCTTTTTTTTTAATAATTTTTTTAATTATATATTTAAAAGAAAAAATTAATGAAATCATAAATTAATAAATTTTATATACATATATATTTATAAAAAATTTCCATAACTAAATTTTCCATATATATTTATAAAAGAAATTCATAACTAAATTAAAATTTTATATAAATACATATATTTATTAAAAAAATTAATTAATAATATATAATAACCGGTTCCCGGTTCCATACCGGTTCGGTACCAGTTAACCGGGAACCGGAATTTTTTTGTGAGATGTTACCGGTTACCGGACCGGAACCGGTTTGTACCGGTACCGGTTCCCGGTTCCCGGTCCGGTACCGGTTCAGTACCGGTTTTCCCAGATAACCGGTTCCCGGATAGTCACCCCTAGTCTTATCCCTTAAAACCCTTTTAATGATAACTTTCACTAGAGTCCTAGTTCATCTTTACCTCTCTACCAACTAGTATATATAGAGCCTCCATTCATCACACTCTACACCAAAAAAACGAAAGTCTTCAAGCAGTAATTTGTAAGTAATTATTTATATTCAGTTTTACGTCTTTTCTCTTCCTCTAGTTATCTCCTCTCCAGTTTTCTCCAAATTTAGTCTTTTAATTTGTTTTTCGTAAAGTAGCCATCTTCACTTCTTGAATACCTTCTTTCATGGTTCGTATGCATTAAAACACATTGCATTACATGCATGCATGCAACTCTATTGCATACGATATATATATATATATATATATATATATATATATATATATATAACTAGTATGTCCCCCGTGCCGTTGCACGGGAATAACTTTGTAAATGCAATATCCATATGTCATGTGCATGTTTCAGTTGTTATTAATTAATTGCCAATTTTTTAAACCATAATACTTAATCTTTGTTAAAAAGTATATCGCAGTAGTACTGATCGAGTAACAAAGAACTTGACGCTAATCGTTTGCATGCTTTCTCCAAGAAAATTTAAAATCCTTAGAAAAGATTAAGATGATGGGAATCATATCATTATTTTATTAGTGTTGCTCAGTTTAATTCCTTCTTCATGTAATTCATTGAGATGTTGAAGAAAAAACTTGCTATATATATATATATAGGTATTGGCAAGATGTTGGAAGAATAATGTAAAACCTACAATTATATATAAATTAAACCATGAACTTGTAATGCTCTAAAATCAAGTTAATCGTACTTTAAAAAAAATTGTAATCGTCTAACAATGTGCAGTCTTCATTTTTAATCAATGAATATAAAATTCAATAACACTTTTTATAGGTAAAATGCGTTAAATCTATATATTGGAGTAATTATATCATATCTGGCTTATAAAACACTTTCAATACGACAACATAACTTCCATCAAATATTTAAGAAGAAAAGAAAAAAAGTAAAGCAGCGGAGAAGAAGAATATAATCTAGCTATTTGCATTTGTGAATAAAAAGCAATTAAAAAAATAAATAAAAAGTGGTACAAAATCTTACATTCGGATCCATCTCGTTTGCCTACATATAGATCAAATGACAGAAAGATACAAATGAACAAAAACAAACTAATGAACAAATTATAGAAACATGAGCGGAAAAAATAAAAATAGAGTTATTTGAATACTCACACATATACATATTGGTGTGAAGTTGTGGTTAATTTGTATATATAGAGGATAAGGAATGAGAGGTTTATTCAAGATTTTAAAATTTAAATTTGAAACAAATATCTAATTTGTAATTATTGTATTTCGTCTTTCAAGGCCCTAATAATTACCACTCCGGTCCAGGCTTCTTGACTCATATTCCTTTTTGGTACGTCTCACACATATTGACTCATTTCCTTTTTTAGAAATAATTAGAGTATAATAAGTACAATTAGTAAACCCCTTATTACACTTAACATTCCATACTTAAATCTCATCCACTCATTTTTCTGCACGTAGTTCAATATAATTTAAATTTTGAAAGTTTAAATTATTATAACTTGCTCGTTTGTTATCGGATTTTTATGATTTTTATATCAAATTAAAGGTCTTGATACGATCTTTCATTTAAGATCAGACAAGAACATGTTTTTATGCATCTATGATGCTCTGTTTCTAAAATATGTCTAAATACATAAACCACATTACATTTCCCTACAAAATACACTTTATACACTAAACATTTTCGTCTTAGTTCCCGTGCAAAAAGCAAATGAGTCAATATGCGTGGTCCGGAGTGGTATAATAAAGTTGTGGTTAATTACATTTTTCCATAAAAGTCTACATTGGAATTGAAAATGCACATTAAATGAATATGAAAAAATCATTTATTAAAAAGTGTAGAAGTGTCTTGTGTAATTTAGGCGGGAAAAAAATTGGGAAAGATATTTCTGCTTTTATATATATAATAGATATATATTTAGACAGATTTATATCATGCATATAGATATATTTTTTATAGAAAGCCATGTATTAAGTCAGCATGCATTGTTTCGTCCATGTTGATAATTAGTCCTAAGCAAGTGTACGATTTTTTTATCTTGAAAATAGATTTGTAATTAAAGTGGTTCTTCTTGAATTGCATTATTATGAGTTTTGCATGTACATACATTGCATTAGTTATTAATTAAAGGTCATATTTTAGGCGAGCTGCGCAGAGAAGAGCTTAACGATTTAATTGCAGAGTCAGGAAGTCGAGTCAAGAGAAGTCAGAAGGTTAAGTTGGGGGAAATAGTCGTATTTCGCATTTATCTTTATTATACGTTTTGCTCAATTGATATGTGTGAGATGCAGTGATAGCTTACGAGCTATGAGAATAATTTGTAATCTAGTCTTCGGACTACATGATAATAATTTGTGAGCCTTCGGGCTATCAGCTCTAGTCTTCGGACTACATGATAATAATTTGTGAGCCTACGGGCTATCCCAGGTAAGCAGCTACGACAGTTTAGTCTTCGGACTTCAGTTATGATCTTCGGACTTCAGTTTCGACTTTGCTCGATGAGACAGTAAGCTGTTTCGACTTCGGTCGATGAGACAATAATTTATGATTCTTTTTCATGTATTCTTTTGTGGCGATTCTTATAATTTGGATAAATGCAACTCACTAAGTTAGTAGTACTCACCCCAAACTATTTTTATCTTTCAAAAGTTAGATCGGACGATGAGGTGGCAGAGTGATTGATGGTGGTGTCAGTTTGTCAGTTTATTCAGCTAGTTGTCGTTATTTAGTAGTCAAGACTTCCGCTTTATTGGTTTCGTAGTTTTTACCTGAGTTTTACAAAGTCTTATATTTCTTAAATTTCTTTTAGTAAGCAATAAATAAGTTTTTCTTTCGTTTTCGTACCAATTGTTTATTTAGTAAAATTGGGGCGTTACAAATAGAATATCATTAAAGGTAACTAATAAAAAACTTAGTAGTACATGTATGATTCTATTATATTTTTCTATTCCAATAATATGTAAATTTGTAATGGTTACACGTAGGATTCTATTATAATTTTTTATTCCATATTATATGTAAAATTGTAATGGTTATTGTTATTTATTAATAATTATTTTATTTTATTATAAAGGTTATACATATACATGGGTATATATATGATACGTATTTGAATAATTATAATTTTTTTATAAATAAGTTCAAATCAATACATTAAAATATACCACACATTAAATAAATTATAAACATACAAAATGCATACAAAATAAGTTAAATAATTACATCCAAATTCTTTTGATATATATATACATAACATATACATGGATATCCTCTATCAAATATTTTATAATTTTTTATATACATGGATATCCTCTATCGAATACGTATGTGAAGAAAATATTAGTATGAATTATTTTATAATTTTTTTACAAATAAATAGAATCTTTAAATAAATAGGAACGGAGATGGTTTTTTTATAATATAAAAATTACATGGGATATACATGATTTAGGTAAAACAAATATAAATAGTATATATATTAATATTATACGTACATATACATGGGATGGGATATATATGATATATACATGATTATTTTGTATGAACTATTTTATAATATTTTTTTATTAATAAATAGAATTTTTAGATAAATAGGAACGGAGAGCATAGGAAGCGCCACGTAGGCACGTGAATTAACGTGGAGCTCCGAATCCGTTTTGCTATTATATATATAAGGATAAGGATAAGGATAAGGATAAGGATAAGGATGGCTATAAATGAGGGTCTATTGTAAATAAAAATAAACTCCGTATTTATCATAATTCGTATTTTTGTTAGGTTTCATCCTTTTGTTGTAAGTTATTGAAAGAGTTTGTGCACTAACAACGGAAAGCACAATGACTAGCACTGTGACAACCAATGTTGTAGACACTTACGCAGCGGAATAAAAATGAATACGAAGACACAATGACACAGGAATTACTTTTTAGCAAGATATTTTTCAATATCTTGCCGAGCCTCAAGGCTAAAAACAATTCATTAATCGTGAACAAACAATTTACAAGTCGAGGTTAAAGGCAAATCAAAAACTCTAATCTAAACTAGAGGAACTCGACTAAAACAACCTTTTGAGAAAGGATAAAACAAGTGATTCGAATCTAACTCTATCACTAAAGACTCGGTAGGAGAAGATGTGTTCTACTCGAGTTGGACTCTTCTCTATTTATAGATCTCCAAATCTTGATGAGCAAGTATAATCCCACGATCTTCTCAACCAACTTCTTCACGTCTTCTTCACGCAATTCTCCCCCTTTCTTCTCACTGGATAAACCGTTCTTCAACTGAATATTCGTACTCCTCAAGAATCGCTAACAAACCACGACTTGGTCAAATGTTCTCACCATTGTGACCACCATTGTAACCTGCATTGTGGAGACAACAGGAAGAAAGACAAAAACAATATTGGAATTTCGATAAGTAAATTCCAACAAGCTCCCCCTTTTTGTCTTTCTTCACAAAACAAAACTTCCACAAAAAATCTTGTTTATAAAACCAAGTGGCATAAAAACAGAAATATCCAAGTAGCATAAAATATTTCAAGCTATGTCGCTTGAGTCAGCATCCTCCTCATTCTCCCCCTCAATGTCTAACAACATAAGCTTCGAACTTATAAACTCCCCCTAAATCTCATAGTTCGACCTAACATCAACAAGAAGCACATAATCATAACTTATACTGATCACCATAAGATCATGCTTCAAAACACCTCAAGAAAGAGCATAAAAACGTTAGATCAAACGTTAGAACATATGTTGATACTTCAGCCCCATCAGCCTCCTCAACTTCTCCCCCTTTTTGTGAAGAAAGAGCACAAAGGAACTTTTTCTTCTGCTTCTTAGCTATTGAGAGTTGATCATTGATGGATTCAAAAAGAACGTCCATGAACACCTTCTGCTTCATAGATATACCTGCACTTGACAGAACAATGGCTGCAACATCCGGAACCTGACATGGATGTTGAAGACGCCTCTACTGAAATGAACTCACTTGTTCGAGAAGACTACAGCCCGAGAGGAGAAGGATGAATTGGAAGGGATTATGAGTATAAATGTTGGTATGGGGAGCGGGGCTAGAAACAAAGGTTGGAATGTATGGTGATAAAACAATTTCCTTCAAAAAGAATATGAATTGATTTCTAGAAGGAAAAATAGATATAAAGAGAGTGCGAAGAATGAATATGGAGTCTGAAAAACGAGGAAGAGATAATTTCATGCAAATACGTAAATCTTGGATCAACGATATTTTAAACTATATCCCCACAAATAACGAGATATAACCAAAACCGAAAAAGAAATCAAGGGTATTAATAACACCCAACAAGGGTCAGTTGCATAGCTCTGCATCATAAAGTACGAAAATAAATCTGGTTTTTTTTTTTTTTTTTTTTTTTTTTTTTAAGACTCTGCTTATCCTGAGACACTTATAGAGAATCTTTGAAACTCGTTGTGCTCTTGGTTATACAGATCTTTTTTTTTTTTTTTTTTAAATGCCAGATAGAATTCGTGTTTGGCTCAAAGCCGGATACAGAGCTAGCAACAAATACCACAACGTTAGATGGAACACATACCGAGAGAACTCCTCAGTTTGGAAAATCTCTCGAAATCTAGGGGTTTTGTTAAAACATCATCAATCTGAGATTCAGTATGCAAGTAAGTTACCTCTAGAATTTTTCTTTCAACCAAGTCTCGGATGAAATGGTAGCGGGTGTCAATGTGTTTGGTTCTTCCGAATTGGATTGGGTTCTTGGTAATGTTGATGGCACTGGTGCTGTCACATAGAACGGAGATTCCCTCCCCCTCGAGACCATAGTCTTCCAGCATTTGTTTGAGCCACAACAGTTGGGTGCAACAACTTCTACTTGTATTGCGCCTACCATCTACATCACCTCCCCAATTTGAGTCAGTGAACCCCACAAGTTTCAAGCTCGTATCCTTTGAGAACCACAACCCGAAGTCCGTTGTGCCTGCCACATATCGAATGATCCGCTTTACAGCTTTCAGGTGAGACTCTCGTGGGCTTGATTGATACCTAGCACACAAGCAGACATTAAACATTATATCAGGTTGACTAGATGTAAGATATAACGAGCATCCTATCATGGATGTAGGATCCACTTCAGCTCCAGTTTCATCTTTAGACAATTTGTCTGATGATCCCATTGGTGTCCTCATGGGTTTTGCTCCTTTCAATCCAAACTTCTTGATCAGACTTCTAGCATATTTGGATTGTGATATGAACATCCCATCCTTCATCTGTTTGATCTGGAGCCCAAGGAAGTTGCTTAACTCTCCTACCATGCTCATCTGGAATGACGAGGACATGTCTGTGGTAAGCATTGTGTCGCACTTGGAGCCAAACACAATATCATCCACATAGATCTGAGCAATCATCAGATCTTTTTCTTCTCTCTTGATGAATAATGTCTTATCAGCCTGTCCCCTGCACAAATTATGCTTCAACAAGAAATCAGTAAGACAACTATACCAAGCTCGTGGAGCTTGTTTCATGCCATACAAAGCTTCATGAAGTTTATAAACATGGTTAGGGAGAGTATGATCTGAAAACCCTTTTGTTTGCTCAACAAAGGCTTCCTCTTCCAATACCCCATTCTTTGTAGGTTCTTCTGCACACTCGTCAGGTCCAGCCTCTGTGCCTCCCTCTTCAGTTCGATCAGTAGTCTCTTCTGACCTGTCAGGGATGTGAATGTATCCATCACCATTTTCTTCCTCGAGTTTTCCTGCAATGCTGGTTAGATCATCGAACACAACATTCACACTTTCTTGGACACTTGTGCATTCCTGAAAAGCAAATTCAGATCTAACAAATGGTTTCCCGTTTGTTGATACAATGTTAGGAATTGATTCTTCTTCTAATTCATCAATTGTGCTAGAAAAACAGAATAAATTTGAGTAATTATCAGTTTGTGAGTCAAGCACAGTTACCAGCGCGGATGCTTCCTTTGTATGCTCATCATTGATACTTGCACCGGATGGTTCATCATCATCACTGAGAGAGAGAAAATTAACCTCCATACCATACTTTCTAAAAGTGTTAGCACACTCATTAGCAAAGTGTCCGAACCCTTGACATTCATGACATTGAATCCTCAAATAGTCCTTGGATCCGTTATCAGTAAGGCCTAGTGAATTTCTTCTGAAAGTTGAACCAGGTGTCTGTTGTGCAGAGGGTAGCTCATTGAGTACCACAGAGCTTCCCTTCCTTGGTGCACCACCCATGAAACTCTTAGTACTCCCTTGATACCTGTTTTGAGAATACTTTCTAAGGAGAGCGTTTACCTTCCTGATGATATCGGAGTCCTCCTCTTCGTCCACGAGATGACCATCTTCTGATGGGAATGCCTTTGGAGGGGAGTAACCATTGTAGGATGACGAAGTTGTGAAAGCGATACTCTTCTTGTTGGAGAAGCCTTCTGACTCACCCATGTCCATCTCATACATTTTGAGATCATTCATGACTGTGGTAAACTCAAGAACACCTACATCCTTCATGGTGGTGATCGCCGTTACCTTCTGGTGGAATTTTGATGTGAGGGTGCGAAGGACCTTCGAGACCAACCTCTTGTTGGGAATGGGCTCTCCGAGATCTTGACATTCGTTGGATATGTCAAGGATCTTGTTGCAGTAGTCACCAACCGTCTCATCATCCATCATGCGAAGATTCTCAAATTTGGTTGTGAGAATCCGAATCCTTGTGTCCTTCACAGCAGTATCTCCTTGGCAATGTAGCTCCAGAATGTCCCATGCCTCCTTAGCAGATTCGCAGTTTTTGATGAGCTTGAACATGGCTACATCAACAGAGGAGAAGATTGCGTTGAGCGCTTTGTTGTTGAATGTGGCTGCCTCATTCTCCTCCTTTGTCCATTCAGCTGCAGGTTTCCGAACGGCATCCCCTTCAGTATCCTTGGATTTTGGGTGAGACCAACCATTTAGGACATAGGACCAGGCCCTAGCATCAATTGATTTGATATAGTGCCGGATCCTGACTTTCCAAAATGAATAATTCAGACCATCTAGAACAGGAGGTTTGTTGAAGACAGGACTTGTAAGATCCATTGTGTCTTGCACTCAAGGATCAACACTTAGTGTATCAAGTGTCGGTTCTTGATGCCAATTGAAAGAGTTTGTGCACTAACAACGGAAAGCACAATGACTAGCACTGTGACAACCAATGTTGTAGACACTTACGCAGCGGAATAAAAATGAATACGAAGACACAATGACACAGGAATTACTTTTTAGCAAGATATTTTTCAATATCTTGCCGAGCCTCAAGGCTAAAAACAATCCACTAATCGTGAACAAACAATTTACAAGTCGAGGTTAAAGGCAAATCAAAAACTCTAATCTAACTAGAGGAACTCGACTAAAACAACCTTTTGAGAAAGGATAAAACAAGTGATTCGAATCTAACTCTATCACTAAAGACTCGGTAGGAGAAGATGTGTTCTACTCGAGTTGGACTCTTCTCTATTTATAGATCTCCAAATCTTGATGAGCAAGTATAATCCCACGATCTTCTCAACCAACTTCTTCACGTCTTCTTCACGCAATTCTCCCCCTTTCTTCTCACTGGATAAACCGTTCTTCAACTGAATATTCGTACTCCTCAAGAATCGCTAACAAACCACGACTTGGTCAAATGTTGTCACCATTGTGACCACCATTGTAACCTGCATTGTGGAGACAACAGGAAGAAAGACAAAAACAATATTGGAATTTCGATAAGTAAATTCCAACAGTTATAATCATATATTTGAAAATTTTGTTTTCAATGCGTCGCGTTTTATAGAATCAAAAATTAAAGCAATCAAAAGTTATACATGAACCTTCTTTTAAGCGGATGAGATTCTCTGTCCCCAAATTAGTGTACCCGATATAAAATTATGAAGTTTTGAATTCTCTTTCTTAGTTATCATTTTGAGTTTGGTTATTAGTGTATGTTTAAACTTCCTAATTTTGTATCGGGTACACCATTAGTACACCAATTTAGGGAAAAGGGATCTCATCCCTTTTTAAGTGCATTCATTCCACGTATATCTAGTAATTACTGTGTAAAATATGTGCATTGTTCTTGCACATTATTTAATTAGGAAAAAAGAAAAACAAAATTCATTTCTATTGTACCTCTATTTATGAATAATATCACATTTTATTTTAATTTTTTACAGTTCCGACTTCCGAAGGTATTCCTTTATATAAATAATACTCTCTCCGTCCCCGAAGTTATTAGGGGACAGAGGGAGTACATCGGAGTTCAGAAATTGATAGTAAATTTGTTAATTTGCATGACTTCAAGAATGATACTCCCCCGTCCGAACGAATTTTTTCCGTCAAAGGAATTAATACAGGTATTAAGGGGGAGAAAATAACAAAGAATTTGTGCACGGACAAAAATGACAAAATAGGCAAAAATTTTGTGGTCGAATAAAGTATTTCGCTTGAAATAGATCAGATTAAATATACATATAAATAAAAGTAAAAATAAAAGGAAAATAAAAGCTTGGGGAGGTGATCTATTTCAAACACCAGAATTATGTAAATGAAGGTAGTTCAGCAGTACTCGAGCTTCAAAAATCAAAAAGGCTTGCAATTACTGAAACAAAAGAGAAGCCATGCAAGAAATTGTATGCTAAAATCAAGAGGGCAAATATGTATGGTGGTGGATTTACAAATTCTACTTTATGTAATGATCTTGACTAAATTTGAGTTGGGACACACTGAATTGAAGCCAGTTCTTGCCAAGTTCTGCAATAATATGTACAGTATATAGCAGCTTACGAGATTATTTTCTAAATCGAGACTGCTTGTTGGGGCGACCACCATTCCCCCCGTCCCAGATAGAAGACCAGAAGAAAAGAGACATCCAAAATAGCACAGCGAAGAAGATCCTGACCGAGTCCTGAAATCTGGTGAAAGTTGCAGCTACACCTGATCAAAAGACAAAGGAGATGCGAGCAAAGACTTCAGTACTAGTTGTGAGAAAAGGAGAGAGCTAGCATAGAAAATAATCCTATACAGAGTGATTAACAGATTTATTACTATCAAATGTGTAACAGTGAGCACCCTGGCATCCAATGAGAACACGATACATCAAAACAAGTATCAAATTCATTCATGACATCATTAAACATGGAAAGAAATCAAATCTTTGATTTTCGAGCTTCTCTGTAATGGATTTAGAGCGGCTCTGCAGCATGGGGTAGAAATCTATGCCTTCAAACAAACAGAATCATGAAACGTCCGTGGTTTCAAGGATGTGCGAATTAAAAGATTAACCAAGTGAAATAAATTTTCAATGGACTTTTTGGTTAGGTATGGATGCCAATCAATGATCATGTTTAAGAGTTCTTTGTCACCAAAAAGGACCCTAACTGACAATAAATCGACAAACCAACTGCAAGACAATGATAGAGAACAAAGTTCGTGCTTTTTGGTGGAAATGTTGAGGGGACAAATATGCTAATCAGTATTATTTACTCGGAGATGGTTTGGTCCATTTTCATGTCTAAACCTCCACAATTCAGTACTTCCAGTGCAGTTTACAGAAGGGTTGTGGTTTCTGTAAAAGTGTATTAAAATTTGATTAGGAATTGGATTATCAATTATCAGTAGTTATAGAAAAATGATTTTATCCCTACTGATTGAAAACCACAAGAAGAATTTTTTTTTCTTTTTCTTTTTGTTTTTTCTTTTTTTTTTTTTCTTTTTTTTTTTTTTTTTTTTTTTTCATTTCACTTTAGAAAAATTGATGCTCCAGCAAGGAAACCCATAGAAACTGAAAAGACTTGGGCAAAATCAACTGACGAATGACTAGCAGGCGATTGCCAGTTAGTAGACCGAAGAAGCATCATCGAAACATTTAAAACTCCGTATATATTAGCAGTGCATACCCGTATGAAAAATCTTATAGATAAATGAGGAAAGATAAAAATGCGACCTTTCTTTCTACCTAGCTCATAATACCAAGTTGAATGTCCACCTCATTCAAAAGTTCAAGCTGGTGGATAGGAGCATCATTTTAATATGTAGGTTACTATTATAAAATAAGCATCCAAATCGTAAACAAAAACCATGACATAAGGGAACAAGAAATGCAAATTCTGTATTGTCATTATGATCGCGGTTCTGTTCTATGATGAGAATCATGAAATGAATATTTGCAGGAGATATGGCTTCTTAACTCTTCCTATTTCCTCTTTCAAAATAATGATGTAGCCTAGTTCAACCCTAAACATATTATTTCGAGTTTTGGTAGGGTGGAGATAAAGTAATCTATAGCTTTCAGTTCTCACTTTTATCCGATCTCCAACCATACCACCAAAAGATTATAAGTTCCCAAAGAAGCACCCAAACTGTCATTACAATTAGCACAAAGATATCTACTTCACGTCTTGGTTTAGAATCCTTAACAACGTACAGATGAAAGTAAAAGGAGATAATAATTTCAACGAGGATCTCAGACAATGTCAACTAACCAAAACAACCATCTCAAAAGTGAGTCAAAGAAAGTCTGTTTACTCAATAGAGTTCCCTCAACTGCACCACCTCAATTGCCCAAAGAAAGTCCATTTACTCGGCCCATATAATTGTGTCTTTCTCCAGGCAAATGCAAGTTGCCTCATATGCATGCAGTAAAAAAAAGGCCCTCGATAACCAGTTACCTTCTACAGCTAGCTGACATAATACCTACAGTATAACCAGAAAACCTCCATTCCCTTCTTTGTCATGATCATAAATGCCTTCTGGCAAATTCGATATGCAGGTGAAGATACCAAATCCACCATGATCTTAGACATGGAATTGGATATGGTAAACGGACCTTTTCTTAGACATGATCTCTAAAACACGGTACACAGAGGGATTTGCTCTACACAATCATGTCACAAGAAATAATTCCAGATTCAAAGTTAGAAAAGCATTCCATACTAAAGAGAAGTGGATGCAGTTCCTAAGCACCATGAATATCATAATAACATTGACTACCACCATGAACTATCCTTTTCTTCTATGTAGAATAGTTATATACTAAAAGCTCCAAACACTCCACCAAGCTAAAGAGATTCTTCGCCGCAGATTCTATAAAGTTACATACTCCTTCATTCTGATTCCCTCTCTCTTCTCTCAATTACTCAACCAATTAAACAAAAGAAGCATGAGTTTACCATAGACTCACAGTACAATAATTTACTAATTTACCGGTAGAAACTTAATGGTCACAATCAAAACCAAAAGCAGCCATTAAAATTTCAAAAGGATGAGGAAACTTAACCGGAAATTGGAGACAGATCTTTTCCCGGCGGAGGATCCGGTTTTGGACCGGTGGTGGCGCGGCAGCATCCCGACCACGAACCGAGAGTAGACGAAAATGAATCACGGCGGTTCGATGTATAGGGGTAGGAGTAAGAAGAGAAGCTAAACGATGTCGGTGTCGTGGCTACGGCGGTAGAACTGTGGAGCGGCGGCGGAGCACGGCGGCGGTTGTGGTGGCCGATGTTGCGGCATGTAAAGGGACAAGACGCCATTTCCGTTGGGAATATTTTCTCTTTCGTTCGATATTTTAGTTGAGTTATGGGTTGGACTCCGAATAACATATTCGGTCGCATTTCATTTGGCTTGTTTTATTTCGCCACCGAGTATTATGTGTAATGTTAAAACTGAAAAGTAAGGTGTTCACATATTGAAAAATAAGAGTAAATTATTTCTATTTTAAGAAATATGTCAGTTGAAGTGAGACGTCCGATTAGAAAATAAATCAAAGTGAAGTGAGACAGATGGAGTATTTGTTTTTCTCTCCGATTTTGAATTTTCTCTCTTTTCTTTCCCTTTTTTTTTATATTTTTTATTGTTGAATAAAAAACTCGAACCAAAGTGTGGGAAATGATCTATAGACTATTAATAGAGTATATATATAAAAAAAATACTATATAAAAAATTAGATAAACCCACTAAGATCTTCTGTTAAATAAATTGTGGCTTTGATTGTAATAATTAAAAGGATTAAATCGTTGTCCATATTCAAAAATGCAACGTGCAAAGCTTTGAGGTATGAGTCATGACCGAAAAAATGAATAAAATTTGTTTTTGACGAACGAATTGGGTATCGTTCATCTTCTAGCCTTACTAGGAACAAAAAATTGAGGGGTATAGCAAAACTAATACGGTGAATAAAAATTGAATGTTAACAAACTAAAAATATATCATAGAAAGAACTATAAATTCCGGGAAAATGTAGGGTGTGGCGTAGTGAATATGCTTTTTGAATTCAAATTAATCCGGACAATCAATTGTTAGGACATGTACAATAATTCAGTAGACCTGTAACTATTTAATTACCGTATATTATTCATAAATAACCGTGATTGTCCTTGAAAATTTTATTTAAGCAATTGTAATTCAATATAATAAGTATATATTTATTGATTAAATAAATCATTTTAAGAATTTGAACTTAATCGCCAATGAGAGGGATGGAGTGAAAGATAATAATAAATAAAAATAAATATAAGACTCAAAAATGGACGGTGTGACTTAGGAGTACATAAAATATAGACTTGCTCATGGGCCCCAGCCCGGCGAGCCACATGCTGCAAAATCGTGAGTTAAAGTCCGGATCGTCAAGACTAGGATATGGCGAAAGATTCAAGAATTTGAGATGAAAAGTAAGATTTGAAGCGAATTCAAAGATAAACAAATGAGAAAATGAAGGAAAATGCATGGAAAAGAATAAAGAATTTCAACACTCAAATCCTTCTAATCCGACAACTTTGCTTGGTTGGTCATGATTAACGATTGCTAATGAAAATCAAAGAAAAATTATGATTCAGAGCATCTGTTTAGTTGGTCATGTTTAACAATTGCTAGTGAAAATCAAAGACAAATTCAGACTATCGAACAAAGAGAAAGTGGATTCGTGAATGAATTGAGATCGAGAAGAAAAGTAAGGTTATGTATATAAGGGAGGATGTTTCATTTCTTGTTTCCAAAGACAACTCCTTTTTTTCAACTTGGACTCACGATTAGTATAATCTAATCTTTCCTTGATTATTTATTACTAAACTTCTTTGTTTATGATTCTAATTGTAATCCTACAACCGTAATCTAATTTTTTATTGGTTATTTATTACTAAACTTCTTTTAACTTCTTTGTTTATGATTGCAATTCTAATTCTATTATTATAATCTTATCTTTTCTTATTATATACTACTCTCTCCGTCACATTCCAATTATTTTTATTTTCTTATTGTGATATCCTATTTAATTGTCCACTTACCCAAAACGGAAAAAGTATATTCTCATAACAAATATAATACTCCCTCCGTCCCATGACAATTGTCCATGTTGCCTTATTAGGACGTCCCATTTAATTATTCAGTTACCGAAAGTGGAAACATTACACTCTCACAACAATATAATATAAAATCCTCTATCTCTTATGGCATTGGTTATTGTTTCATTTCCATAGTGGACAATTGTCATGGGACAGATGGAGTATAAAATACTATCTCCATCTCAAAAAAGTAGTTCTACTTCTAAATGAAACAAGAATTAAGAAAAAGTAGAATGTGTGGTTGTAATTAATTTTGAGGAGAGAAAGTTAATTGTAGCAAAGTACTACTCCCTCCGTCCCACTTCAGTAGTCCTCTTTCTTTTCGGCACGGGATTTTATGCGTAGTGTTAAATTTGAAAAAGTATTGGGTCCAAGGGTTAATTTTTGTCTTTTAAGGAAAGAGGACAAGTGAAGTGAGACGGACGAAAATAGTATTGAGGACTACTGAAGTGGGACGGAGGGAGTATTATTTACCATTTATAGAAAGTAGACTAATATATGAGATAAACAAAAAAGGAAATATTGACTACTTTTGTGAGATGGAGGTAGTATATCTCTTCATGCATTATTTATTGTGCCGTTTATCTGATGGACAATTAGAATGAGACGGAGGGAGTACCAAACTTCTTTGTTTAGGATTCTAATTCATGGGTGGTTTTCTGTTCCGCTTTTCTCTCCATCACTCCACGTATTGGTGGTTAGGGCTCAACTCCCTGGGCCTGTATTTGACGTGGGTTGGGCCGATTTGCTGTTGGGCCGGACTGCCTTGATTGGGCTTATGCCGAGGTGGAGTAATTAGGCTTCCGATATGGTGACTTTGGGCCTAGAGAGATTGGTAATTTCCTATCACATCCCCAATTCTAATTCTAACACTATTTGGATTAGTAATGTACTGTATTTTTGTTACCTTTTTTAGTAGGGTTTATCTATTTGTGGAGATAATGATATTTATTCGTGTGTTTCAATTATATTAATGTAAAATTTATAGGATTTGATTTTAGAATGATCTAGAAGCAACTAGAATTTGGCTTGGCGCGACCAAGCAATCGCTGGGATCCACTCGTCGGACCGCAACTGACCCTTCAGATAGCCGGTTCGGAGCTGATTTTCGACATGTTGAATAACGAGTCAGGTAAAAATCGTTAACTGGCAGACCGGTTCCGGGCTAAGCTTGCTAATTCACTCAGAATGGGCAGGTCTAACTGATGGAGAATAGTTATAGTAGTATTTTATATATTAGTTTATTTATATTTAATAGCTAGGGTTTTATTTAATTTGGTCTTTCAGTTTCAGTTTATGGGCTTGGCCTCGAGTTAGTCTATATAAATGTAATTTCATTATGTTCTGAGGGAGTCGGATTTTGATATTGAAAATTAGGGTTTATTCCTCGATCTTTCGTGTGTCTTCCGGTATTCAATTGTGAATCAACGAAATTTCACTTTATCTGCGTTTCTCTTCCGGTATTGTGTGAGTCACAATCAACGGATTCAAACGCTTACCCTGTATCACTAACTCCATTCATCCAAAATATGTAACGAAAGTGGAAAACTTACTTTAGAAGTACATAAATATGATTATAAATAGGTGTAATCACATATAAATATCGATGTTATTAACAGTTGTTTCACTCCAGTCTCCAGTTACAAAACCTACAAAACTCGCATTGCTCAATACAATTACGATTTTCATGTTGTTCGTACACTTCAATAGTGGTGACTATTGACTAGAGTATAAAGCGCCAACAAATATTATTCACACTAACAACCCTGAATCTTGCTTGATTAAAAAAATATATAGGAGTATATATTATTCACGTATTATTTGCTCATCATCAACGATAGAATATGTAAAAACATTATCTAAAACACTAAACTTTGTCACTCGATAGATAAATGGAGATAATAATGTCAAATTATGAAAATAAATAAATAAATTAAAGACATAGATTGTTTACAAAAATAAAAATGTGTATAATCTATAGTAGTAGTATTTTTTAAAATTTTTATATAAAATTAATAGCAAATAATATATGATAGTATATGGTTGGGAAACCGAAATTGTGACAAATACGTACAATTTGAATTACTTTAAAATTGAAATTTAGGTGCACATGCTTAAGTTTAAAATAAATAAATACACCTTTCGTCCCCCAATAAGTGTCCCGAGCCGTCAAAATGCAATAACCAAGAAATTGTATAAATTTACCATATTAACCCCTAATCATTAAATTGAAAGTTGAAAAAGTGAAAAAGTGTAATGATAATAGGGGTAAAATTGGTAGTTTAGCCAAAATTTTACATTGAAATATGTGATAGGACATTTATTAGGGGACAAAAATTTTGACCACTTGAGACACTTATTAGGGGACGGATGGTGTATATAAATAATCTAGATGGGTGACTTCTGCTAAGACTGGAGTTTGAATGGACTATAGTTAAAGCTATGATATCGGCGGGGTTTCAGGGGCCGCAGCTCCATCGGCGATTTTTTTTGTGCCCACACGTTAGGCCCAATTAATTCTATTGGAGTTAGGGTTGTAGCTTGTTGCTATTAATACAAAAGGTTGTTTGCTCCTTCTATTATTATGTACTCCCTCCGTCTCACTTCGTTTGTCCTCAATACTATTTTCGTCCGTCCCACTTTACTTGTCCTTTTTTCCTTACTTTTTGATGTGGACCCCTTACTTTTTCAATTTAACACTACGCATAAAATCTCGTGCCGAAAAGGAAGAGGACATGAACTGGGACGGAGGGAGTACTATATAGGTATTACGAAAATAGTGAGAAAATCCTGTATTGACATGTCCCATGAATTAGGTAAATAAATCTCGTATTCTTTTGCTTTTTTGCAATTGTGTGAGCGTGTTTTATACCAAACACCATAGTTTTAAAATACACATATTCACCCAATATTTGAGGGCTAAAACAATACTTCCACTCCTAATTGATTCCTATTCCAAATTGAAGTACATTCAACCTGAATCTTGAACTGTTTTTTTCCTAAAAGGGTTGAAGTGAAAGGACACCACTATGTTTGGTTCCAATTTATGATGCATTTCTGACCCTTCTTCTTTGATTTTAGACGTTTCATTTCATCATTAAATATTTATTTGGTAAAATGGCGAAATATATGTCCAATCAAATCAAAATATGATGGCGCACGCTGAGCCCCCACCTCACCTATGGAGTATTTTGTAAAGGAAGAACCCAAAAACAACTAAACAACAAAACACTCAAATAAATACTCCTATTCAAACAAAAAAATATATCGAAATAAAATAAATTGTTGTAGTATACATATAACATATGTATATATCATTCCAGTATTAATTTTACTAACTCAATTATAGAAAGTTTGATTACCCCTTCTATTATTCCTCAACAAGTATTTCTTCTGATTTTCCTTTTCAATATGCTACAAAGCTATATGTGGTAGCTAGACATACAAGAGATAAGTAATTAAAATCAAAATTAAACCAATTAAAGAACAAATGTTCTAATAGCAGATAAATATTACTCTCTCCGTTTTCCGTTCCAGATCAATTATCCCAATTTCATTTGGCATAAAATATTAGACGCAATGTTAATTCTTTCCATTTAAGAAACAAGACAATTAATGTGGGACGACCCGATTAGTAAAACTTACAATTAGGATGGGGGAGTATTTTATATGCATGCATTCATAGTTGCACTTGAAAATCATAAAAGATTCATGGAAAAAGAAAAAGAATATTTACTCATAATTAATTAAATTCAAAACACAAACTCGTCTGAAAATAAAATTATAATACACCACAAAATCTTTGATTAAATTAAACTAAGTAAATAGTAACTAATTAATTAAGGTTGATAAAGCTTATTCCCACACCTGCATTTCCAAGAAAGAAGATAGTAGCTATCATCCTCTCTGTGAGATAACTCTTCATCATAATTTGCCCATTTCCATTTCACCCTACTTCGGTCATGAGGTGGAATTACCAAAGTAGCCTCACAAGGCCTGCAGCTCATGCACTTGTTCACACACCCAGGTGGCCTTGATCCCAGCACCATCTTCCTCAGCTCCTCCTCATCTCTTGATGCTGTTGTTGTCGATGACGAAGATGATGCCCTAATCCCATCTGCAAATAATTAGAAGAAAAAAAAATAATCAAACAAAACCCACATGCAAAACTTTCAAGAAAATCTTGAATCTGCAAGAAAAACTGTTTCTTGATGAGTGGAGGGCATTTTGGGCATAACCATGTAACTGATTTACCTGAAGAGGAGGGGGTGAGAGAGGAGAGGAAGATGATGGATAGTGTGAGGGCAAGAGTGAGGGAGAAGTGGTGGTGGTGGTTTCTTGGAAGAGCCATGAGTAGTGAAGTAGTGAAGAAGAAAGCATAAGAGAAGAAGAGGAAGAAGATTTTGATGAGTTTTTGTGTTAGTTATAAGGAGAGATTAAATGTTAGTGCATTTGAAGACAGAGTAGAGTTACTGTGTGGAGAATGAGGGACAGGACAGTTTACAGTGTTGAGATATGATGATGATGATGCACCAATTAAATGACTTCTCACACAGAAAATTATGTATGTTTTTGGGTTTCTTCTTTTGGGAAAATGTTGATTCTGATGACTGTGGTGCTGATGAAAGTTGTAGTTATCATCATACCCTTTTTATTTATTTTTCGCAAGCAAGAGGAGACGTTTCTTTTTGGCATCAGATTTAAAAAAATGGTGAATTTGTACGTTAAAGTGGAGAGTTCGTGTCCAAAAAGTATATTTCTTTTAATTAGTAATTTTGTACCTAATAAGAAAACATATCATCTCACTATGGACGTACTAAAAAAGAAAATATATCCTTTTGCGAGGATGGAGGGAGTATCAATGTATTTATTCTTTAAATGTGTTCTGTCTTTCTACTAATTGATGTATATATGTAGGTGTAGTATCTAGGGATTTACTATTCATTGTTTCTATACTAGTGCCTTTTGGTTATTTCTACATCCAATCAAGATTTGAGAAGCATGTTTATTTGTTTCATACATGGTTTATCTCTCGAGAAAACCCTAGTTTTTTTTTTTTTTTTTTTTTTCTTTTTATATTGTGGAAGCCCTCTAGGAGAGGGGACAATTCAACAATGTAATTCATGTTGATTGGATATCCAACCACATTTTGTAGTGATCATCGATCATAGCTCGAATTTGATGAGAAATATTGATTGAATTTAGATATATAACTCCTATGTCTCGCTTTTATTAAATATACCTCATGCACATATGAATATACACATTGCATATGAGCCGGAGTGGGAGATATATCGAGTTTCATGCATAGATTGAGTATCATGTTTTTGATATTTTAGGAATAAATAATTCAATAAACTCGAAATAAGAAACTTGAGAACCTTAGAATTAATGCATGTATGTTTTATTTAAAAGCTTTAAGAACAAAAATTTTAAGATCGTATTACGGAGGATTCAAATTCGAGACTTTAGACGAAAAGTCTAAAGTAAGCTCTAATCACATACGATTGTGCTACAACCGATGACAGCTAGCTATTAGTATATTATTAATTAGAAATAAGACATAAAGTAAGGTCAACATTAGAATATAGACAAGAAAATAAAATTGACTTTTGTGGGCGTATAATATGTACAATCAAGTTCTTGGAAAAATAACAAAACTTTATCGGAAATGCATGCTTATCGGTATGGAGTTTGCAGCATTCCTCAAGAAACATGTTCCCCTCCAAATAATTCAATTCGTGTTACTACTATTACTATATTGCAACATGCACATAAGCTATAGTTTTTCTTTTCAATGATACTAGTATAAACGAATTCAAACAAAAAGCTAGTTAGATTAATTGTGTATATGATCTTGGACGTCCTTAGAAATTCAATTTTAATTGTGTACATATCGATCCAAATATGATAAAGGTAAAGAAGCTTCAACATCAAAAACACCTCTACTAGTGAGTCTGAGTCTGAGTCGGTTACACATGTCCTCTTAAATGTAAGGTATAAAATAATAATAAAATGAGTCTTTTAAAAAGGAATTGATAGAGTATAAAATATTATATTGTAGAAATTTTATTTTAAATTATACTACTTAGGAGGCCTTGGCTTAGTGACAAGGTGGAGCCATGGAGGTACTCGAGACTCTCTTAGGTTCGATTAGTACCACTTATTTTTTTAATTTTAACAATAGAAATTTACAGACCGCATTACAACGGACTCGAATTCGAAACTTTTGGTCCCGAAACTTAACCTCCTACCACCGTTCAGTTAATACACACACTAGTACCACTTTATTTGAGAGAATGATTGATGCATCGATCAGAATGTTGGGAGTGGGCGTAACTGCTTAACTGTTTAACCCACAATCAACAGTCACTCTACAATACATAATTACCGACTTACTATGTTTTATTTTTTAATTTACCACGTTTTTTTTTTTTTTTACTAATTTTATCTGAATATGAGACGTAAATGTAAAGCAACCCTAGTAGTACATTTTTTGCATGGAATCCAGTTTTTACTTTCTAGCAATATAAACGGAGTAATTTCTCTCCTAATTTGTAGCTAAAAAAACTTCAATGCTAGTAACACTGTAGATTATAAAAGGGAAGACTTAATGTGAAATTAAAAGAAATTAGAAAGGATTCCTTTCATGGAAACTGCAAATATTTGAATATACAAACATGGGTGCAGTGCAAGTGCAGGAGAGGGAGGGGGGGAGGACCCCTCAAGGGCAAGGGAGAAGAAGGTGATGTGAAATTGAACAGTTAATCAGTAAATAAAGTAGGAAAGGGTTCACCTAATTTACCAGTGGAAATAACAGTATTGCATCAAGATCAACTAGTACAACATTTGGTAGCATGGGAGAATCCAATGGGAATTTCACTGTATGCACTAACTACTCTCTCAACTATATACACATATATAGTCTACACACATACTCAACTTTATTCGATTTAGGAAATAAGAAATGATCCGTATGATTTGAAGTTGAGATCAATCGGTGCATTAAATAGTTTCGTTCGAAATGCATTATAATGAACGGTGCATTGTAATACTACATCCGTCTCACTTTAATAGTTTCATAATACTATACTAGGACGACGTCGTCCCACTTTAATTTTAATGGAAAGAGTTAACCCTTCAATTTCTTTACTCTTCACTATTAACATTATACCAAAAATCTTGTAGGAAAAAAGAAACAAAACTTTTAAAGTGGGACGGAGGAGTAATACTGATCAGTGGCGGAGCCAGAAAAATATGATGACGGGGGCTTAGTTATATGTTGTACAAACTTTTGTTCATCAATAATACTACTCTCTCTGTTCTACTGATAAAGGGACCTTTTCCTTTTCAGAATGTTCCACTGATATAGGGACCTTTCCCAAAATAGAAAATTCTAACCCAATAAAATTCAGACACATCACTTTAACCTACTACCCATCACTTTAACACACTATCATAACTTTAGTCTTAATTTTCGTACTGAAACAAAAGTCCTTATCCCAGTGGGAAGTAATAATTAGTAATATTCAAAACATATTGAGATGGCCAATAGTCTCAACATTTCATGTGTTACCCAAAACAAGTACTCCATTCATTCACGAGTTTTTTTTTTTTTTTTTTTTTTTTTTTAGCATTCACGAGTTTTAGACCATTTTAACTTTTTAGGTGATTTTAATTAGGAGGACTTCACAGTTTTGATTTAAAAACACATTAATTTTCTAAATATAGGTTTTTTTTTTTAATTTAAATACGAAGCCCCAAAACCGCCTAAAAAGTCAACCAGGTCTAAAGATCGCGGACGAAGAGAATATTTCTTCGATTACGATTATGAATTTCACAGACATAAAAATATCACTTACTATTGATAACTAATCCGACATATTAAACTCCCCTGTTCAAATCGGGCACACTTAACATGTACACCTTTGACGTGGTTACAAACTTACAAATGCGACCCATCTAGTCATTGAGACTCAACTTGTATCAAGGTTCAAAGCTCAAAATTGAAAAAAAAAACATTACAACTTACAAAACCCACCTCCAAATCTAATTTAACAATCAATCTTCACATTTTCACAATGTTAATTTACATGAAAAATGTAACAAAAAAGGAGTTAATAATCAGAGAGGAAGAACTTCTTCGAATAGGACCAAAAACAAGATGGCACAATTTTACATTATTAATTCCTACATTACATCTTATCTACACCAAAATAATTTTCTTGTTCAATAAATGGGACACTTTGAACATGATTTATACGTACTACTTAATTATCATCTCATCCAAAAATGAAGCCTTGCTTGGTTAAACCATTTCATACAATCCTTCATCCTCCCATGTCACAACCAAAAAATCCACCATTTCCTACAATTTTTTCGTCGAAACGGTCAGTCGTATCGATTTATCCAAGGCCTCGACCTAGTTACGTTGCACGTACCAACGACCATAATAAGACATTCTCGAATGGAAAATAAAACATACCCCAACTGGAATAGGTCTGGGAAATGGCTTGATGCTGTTAAGCAACTTATGTTTGCCTTTGCTCGAGTTTATACAGCAATGCCGAAGCTTTCTATCCATCGACCGACGCGATCTTCTCCAGCAAAGGAGAATGAATATATCGTCAGTATATTTCGTTTGTTTCATAATGCACACGATACATAATGCTGATTCTTAGGCAAAAAATGGTTAAGATTGTAAATTTTGGAGTATATTGACAAGATTCACCTCTTTGCATCGAACAGTAATCAGTTATAACGATCCTTACCTTAATTTGATCGCACGTAGCCATAGAGATCGACCTTTTACCCTTTCATCTCCTACCCATTTTTGTCTGTTCTGATTCCACAGAATAAGACCTGCAACCGAAAAAACAATTAACGTATAAAGTTCATAAGATGAATGGAGGAAGAGCTCAATTTTGAGGTACACGTGCAACTAATTACTGTGGGATATAGCGCTCTAGGCCAAAAGTCGAACAAAGGGACAATGTGATGGCTATTACAAAATGAATACAACTAATTGTACGTTAATTCATTCGAGCAATTACAGCAATTCAAGAAAAGCCATGGATGCCAATACTCAACTGACCTTGATTTACGAATTCGGTTGATTCTTTTTCACAGACGGCATCTTCAGCCGCATGGTCCAGAGCGGGCACGTTTCTTGACGATAAGCTCCTTCCTAAGCACATTCTGTGAGATCTCGTTTCTCACCCGAATCCACTTATATATAAGGTAGCTTTTTAGGATCCCTTATTCTTCTCTTTCAACAGCTCTTTATGAAACAGCTGCATTTCATATACAATTATCACAAGTAAACATATACATTTAATAAGTACTAGAACAAGAGACATTATTCATGATTCATGTTCTGTAAATGATGAATTGGCCACTACAAGAACACGAAACAATATATGATCAGATCCACAACAGATGAACAGACTAAACAACATTTAGTTTAACGATTGATAGGCTAGTCCAAAACAAAGCAACGGATAAAATAATCAAGAATTTGAAAAATCAGTATGTTTAAGTTAAGACAAATACAAAATCAGCCGGCCAGCTCCTACTGCATATCCAACAGCTCCACACCAGACTAAACAACTTACTTTAACGATTGATAGGCTAGTCCAAGACAACGTGAAGGAAAAAATAATCGAGAATTTGAAAAACAATATGTTTAGTTTAAGACAAACACAAAATCAGCCAGCTCCTAACACAGACACCAACAAAGTAGCTTGCATTATCAGAAATTCCCCATACACAACAATGATTATCAACTGTCAAAATTTTCATCTGTATTTAGGCATTACGTAAGCTTCACTACTGACTGGTGATGATCGATCTTACTTGTGCCAGAGCAACAAAAACATCCTTAGCTCGAATCGAAGTTGATAATCTTATCGATTCAAGCAATAATACTGAGGAAACAGATTCATCACCCAGAAAGATCAATATTCTTTTTGGAAACAACAAAAACCAAGTTATTTTATTTTTATTTTTCTTATTTAGTTTCATGTGATTCCAATTACTAAGAAACGCATTGAATTCAAGAAAGGGGCACGTATCAAGATTGCTCATACATAGCTAATTAAATTCTAATCTTCAACTCAAATTAATTTTTGCAAAAACACCAAAAAACCAAAAACAATTAACTGTCAAAAAGAACAAACATAGGCAATCAAGCATGAATCGTGAAAGCTAACAACAAATACAGCATGAAATAAAAACCCAGATAATCCCATTCCAATCCAAATTGCCAAAGACAAAGCATTTAAAAAAAAAAAAAAAAAAAAAAAAAAAAACCCAGAACTAAAAATGCAATCTTGCTATTGCATATGCTTAAAAAAAACAATTAAAAATTTTAAAAGGAAGAAAAGTTTAAGCTGAAACCTATCAAAACCGCAAAATGAGCTTCCACTAATAAGCGACGATGACAGGAAGGGATTCGTCGATGAATTTCTGTCCAAAATCCCTGAAATTTATACAATAAATAAAACTCCTGTTATAATTCATAACATGCATTGATTCAATAACAACAATATCAAATCCATTTTCTTAAAAATAAATTAACAATGTGAAATCGAGACCTGGAAGAGAAATTCATGTACAAATTCCTTCCTGAAATCGAGCGCTTCCTTAGGGAAACGCCTTTGGGTTCAGAGGGAGCTGCACTTTTCTTTTCTCCTTCTCCGACAAAGGAAAATTTTCATTGTTTTTTCGATTATGTATCAAGTTGGATGTCTGGTACTTGCTATATTTAGTGCTCTCTATTTTGTTAAATCCTACTACCTCCATCTCACTAAATTAGCCTCATTTGCTTTATTGACTTTTTCGGTACGCGTTTGGATCTGTAAACGAAAAAATACTTCGAAATTATATTTTAAAACTCGTACTAGGTTTCGGTGGAAACGCGTGCCGAAAAAGTCAATAAAGCAAATGGGGCTAATTTAGTGAGATGGAGGTAGTATTGTATTCAAATTTAGCACACAATAAATTTATCTTATTATATACTCTCTCCGTCCCCTTATTGATGGCACAGTTGACTTTTTGACTTTTCCGGCACGCGTTTCCACCGCGTAGTACGAGTTTTACAATATAATTTTGAAATATTATTTCTTTTACGGGATATTATGACACGTAAAAGAAATAATATTTCAAAATTATATTGTAAAACTCGTACTACATCTCGGTGGAAACGCGTGCCGGAAAAGTCAAAAAGTCAAATGGGACATCAATAAGGGGACGGAGGGAGTATAGATTTAGCCATAATTTTTAATGCGTTATGATTTATGCCTTGTAAATCAAATTCGTGAGTATGTGCAAATCTTAGTTATATTTCCCTTCGTCTCATTGTAATTGTCTTGTTTATCTTTTATATGAGATTTTAAATACAATGTTAAAAGTTAAAGATCCTTATCAAAATGTAATAAATGAAATCGACAAAAATAGCAAATGTTTATTATAAATGAGACGGAGGACGGAGGTAGTAAGATATTAGGATGACATACTTTACAAGAGTGATAGTTTCATTGTGATGTGGATCCGACCTTTTTCTATCTTCTAAGACTAAGCTTACATGAATAGACATGATTCTTCGGGATGTTAGAGGTAACCTTGTGGCAGTAAAAATATTATGTCTTCCCGGTTGCTTACAAATTGAATAAGACGGAGTGATGGATATTTACGAAGCTCTCTTATGAATAAAGTAGAAGGGTTGTCACATTGTTGAGATAGATTTTGGATAGCAAGATTGTAGTTGATACAATTAATTCTCGAAGCGGAGATGTTTCGTAATTGGGTACAATTATAGGAGCATATTGAATTTCATTTCTAATTTCAAAGTTAAACATATCTTTCGAAATGTCAATATGTTAGTTCATCAAATTGCGAAAAATGTTAAGATTTTTTTCAATGTGCATGTATGAAATGAACTTCCGAAATTTGTGGACTATCTTCTCAATTTCCCGTGCCTTCTTCATAAATAAAACGTTGATTCTCGTTTTAAAATATGAATATTAAATAAATATTTAACTAAACATATTTCTATTCTTCAACCCATACCATTTTTTAATTTTTAATTTTTAATTTTTAATTTTCAGTTTTTTTTTTTTTTTTTAATAACCAACATAAAAATAGAATAGGAATATAATTGGGGGTGTATAAGTGTATTACTATATCTTCAATTAATTAGGGTTTCCGAAGGTATTCAATTTCTCCAGTTTCAGTAAAGTTTCTCGTTGGGAAGAGAAGTTGAGGAAGAAGGAGAAGAAATGGCGTTAGGGTTAATACTGGGAATCTGTAGGGGATTGAAGAACGATCAAGCTAAGATTTACAACGGTATGTTGGGAAGGAGGAGCCGTCCCTCTAGAAACTCCTTCAGGTCCAGAAACACTAGGACCCCTCGACCAGGTGCTTCCCTTCTCCTTCGTCTCACCCAATTTCACCTTCCGATTTTCGCAAAATTGCTTAATTCTGGGCTTCGATTCTGAGTTTATCAACTCTTTTGCCTGTGTTTGATGCTCTTGTCTCTGTATTTCCGTATTGAAGAACCTATTCGGTAATTTATGCTTACTCCCCAGTGGAATTGGTTGACTGAAATTTAGGATCTAAGCGCATTTTGCATGCATAAATGCGTATGTAGATGTGTGCAAATTGATGGTGGATACTGATTGCTTTGAAGAAAGGGGGGAGGTGCCTGCAAATTGCCTTGTTCTATATTACGATTTGCTTTTGGAGATTACTCCGTGTTGTGTTTGTGAATTTATTTCGATTACCAAATGCTGTGAGTGTTTAGCATAACTGATTAGGGAAATCGAAGGTTTAAAGTTAATAAGGGTATAATCATTTATAACATGTACTCCAATTATATATGTAGGTGGCACTGCTCTTCGACGAGCAAATGCTTAATGAACTTGAAAGCAAAAGTTATTCAGATGTGTAGTAGTGGAATTGTGTTCTTGGCCACGTTGCCTTGTATTCTCACCTTCAACAATATGATAGCTACATATGCTCTGGTGTCTGACTTATCAATTTACATTCAACAGTCTGGCTTGCAAAGGACAGAGTTATCACGACATATAGGTGGTTTTTCCCTAAACGTAGCCATGTTGTGCAGATCAAGCTGTGATCAGATTCAAGGTAAGAAATTTATCTCAAAAGATTTATCGAAAAATATGAAATTTCGACTGTAACACTGACCCCACACACCTCTGTATTTGCTTCAAGGGCTCGTCTTTTAATATATTGCATTTGTAAACACTAAATGTTCAGCATTGTAAGTGCTGTATAATAACCCACTCGAGCTAATAGTCAAATTTGGGGAGACTGTAGTGGTAAGTTGTAATTTTATGAGTTGATGGGCCAATAACAGGGATTCTAATGTCTGTTTTTACACTCAATCCTTTTCCTTATAGTATATCTCACTCAACTTAGCTCACCTATAGCAAAATCTCCATTGTTTTGTCCATAGGTAAATTCTCCTGGTAGTGGAATTCGGTTAATGTTGATTGTTCTAGGTGATTCTGTTTCAAGAAACTTACCAAGCATGACCTTTAGGGCATCGCTTTAGATATTCAACTTAGGAATTAGTTATGTTCCTAGTTGTTTCGAGAGGTGTCAATGTAGTAAGTGGTGCATCCAGTACTCTTGGAACCTGAATCTCCTGTAGTTCCCTTCTTATTTTCGTTACAAATGATAAAAGATAGCAATCACTTAAACATAATATTGGTAAAAGAAGGTTCTTCAAAACGAATATATCACCGATTCTCAGTTCATGCGAATTGAGATTGCCATTTTCTTAGTCCCATTTCCTTTGTCCTCTAGAGGTTTTCTTTTTCTCTTTCTTTTTTTCCAACAAAATTTCCTTAAACTTCTGAAACCATATGAAATTAGGACGATTTAGTATGAAATCTAACTAGGTTTGGTAAACTATATCTGAAACAAGGAGCTAACATCAATTTCCAGAAATTTTGCCAAAAAGGATTTGCTTATTTTATAACATCTGACCACTTGTCTCTCTCTATCAAAACCGAAGTTTGTGAATAAATTAGGGCAGTGCATCTACTGATTGTACTTAAATCTGTAGTGGCTTGAACTCTGAAGATTTCAAAAAAATAGTCATCGAATAATGGTTACTGTTGTATGAATTGGCAGTTTGGCACACACAAATATAGGATTGTTTGGTTTTTGCTAAAAAGTACTAATAGTGTTGTTAATCAGTCATTTATGTATAGTTTGATCATTCACATGCGTGTTTTCTCGTGTTTTCAGCTAAAGCCATATGTATTGCCAAGAGAAGCTTCTGAATTGGCTAAATAATACCGCTTTCAATTTTCGACCCTCTGTTACGCCTTTATCCGATGCTCGAGATGTTGGTGCATACTCTGATATGTTTAAAGTTTAAACTCATAGTACTTAGCTAGATGATTTCCTTCTTCCTCGTTTGAAGATACTATTATTTCAAGGACAGGAGACTTGAAAAAACATTAGTAGTATAATTTTGTGGTGGCCCATTTAGTTTTTGGGTAGATTGTGCTAAAATCTTCTGGATTCAGTTGGATAAAATGTGCGATACCCAATTCTCCTCTCTCTCTCTCTCTCTCTCTCTCTCTCTCTCTCTCTCTCTCTTCTTTTTTCTTTTCTTTTCTTTTCTTTTCTTTTCTTTCTTCTTCTTTTTTCTTTTTTTTTTTTTTTTTTTTTTTTTTTTTTTTTTTTTTTTTTTTTTTCCTTTCAAATGTCATGTTTTATTTCTACAGCTCATTTATAGATACTATTATATCGAATATTACCAATATTACCGTGAATGTTTCTCAAAAAAAAAAAAAAAAAAAAAAAAAAAAAGACAAAAAAAGTGTTGATGGTTCTTATTTCCGTTTTGATTTAATTGATTTCCTTTATGAGAAAAGTATAGTATTTGGAGGGGAAACTTAACACAACAAAACTTCTATTAGGGTTTTTTTTTTTTTTTTTTGATCGGGCAAATGTTAGATGTTAGATTAGATGTTAGTACGCCTAGATCCCAAACACTCCAAGAAAATCTCCAAGCCACCTTATATCTCCCTAATTCGTTCCCACCAGGGATCGAACCCGGGTCACTCCTTTAAGGGAGGAGCCCGGTGCGCTAAGACACCTGGTTAACTTCTATTAGGGTTATTAGGGTGTGCATGGGTTGGTCAAGCCACAGGGATTAAGTTTTAGGGTCAAAGATCCTGAGTTCGAGTCCTCCATGGCACGGCCTCTTCTTCTATGAGGAAATATGAGTAACGGTCTCAACGGTTAGTTAGATTTAAATGAAAGTAGCGATGAAATTATGTAGCAAGAAGAAAATGGAAAAATGAGATTACGTTCCCATTTTGGCCAATATCCAATTCATTGAACATTATCCGACAACATTATCTATGTTGCATAGTACTTTTCATCTGTTCGTAATATTTGTGTATATCACTACCCAGATAGAGTGCATTTTCGCTATTCCTTTTGTACTCTCAAGTAAAATAGTGACACACTTTAACTTATTATTTCAGGTTAATTTACACTAAATCAAGTGAGACTTTAAAGTGTATATATTTTTTGAATAAAGAGCGTTACATAGGGGATTTGTTGCATCATGTAACCTTCCATTTTGGACATTAACTTTCTATTGCTCAGCCATACACGTTTATACCAAAACTCGTTTTGAAAATTCCAATGTACAAATATTACGAACGGAGTATAAAACATAAGTCTTCCTTCACTACTTCGAATACAACGATTTATTCAAGATCAATCTCGAAGCCATGAGACTATCATGAAATTTTTGAGATTTTTTTCAGCCTAGTTTTGCTCGTTAATTTTTTGATTTGGTCCAAAAGTTTCAAAATTGAGAGATCCAACTTTTTGTATCCTTTCCTTCTCAATAATGCAACTTCTTCACCTCACCTCACAATAAAATTAAAAAGAATTAAAAATAAATAAAAAAACACAATTTGTATCAATGAAGATTTCTAGAAGATGAGAGTTTGTCCACTCCCACATCATCCAACCTAGAAAAAGAAATTAAAAACAAAAAAATCCTCCAAGTTGAAGGGAGAAATATCGAGACTTAAAAGGACCATTATGCAAATAGTAAAAAATTTGAATGGACCTCAACCTCTTCTTGATTGGGCAAATATTTAGGCAAGAAATTGTTGTTTACGTTCCTCGCACTCTTCTTACATTTTCACAAAAGAAATTTAAAAATAAGAATGGAAATTCTACATCTTAATTAAAACTTTTCTTGTATTTACAATGATTTTAACATTCACTACAAACTAAAACTAATTTAAAAAAAAACAAGCTATGAATTCATTCAATAGGAGTAGCCCATTTTGTGCACACGGCCCTTGATTATCCCATTATACAGGGCAGCGTGATTTGCAGGTATTTTCTGGAATTCATTCCCGCATGAATTCTTCTGAACTTGATCGGATTTTCTCTCTCCTCTTCTGTACGATTCGCCATTTCCCTTTGGATCCTTCACATCCTCTGCAAATCTTACTCTCTTCTTCTTCTTCTTCTTCGATTCCTTCTCACTTTTCTTGCTACCTGAGAAACAAACGAGAGGTTTTTTAATGGAGAAATTTCATTCAAGAAAAGCAGAACCCAGTAAGAGAGAGAGAGAGAGAGTTATGTATACCTGAAGATGAAGAAGAAGGAGAAGATATGAGCAAGCAAGATTTGAGAGGAGGTGGTTGTTGATGATTGTGATTGGGAGGGAATTGGGGGAAATACTTATCGCGGAGGAGATCGAAGAGGACGGCGGTGGCGGCGGAGACGGCCATGGCGGTGGCCAAGACCAGGCCTTGAGAAGTCAACGTCGGCGACATGACGAAAAGCCAGAGAAATTTTGTTGAATGCTTTGCTTGCACCCCAATTTATTTTTATTTTTATTTTTTTTTGTCGAGAGAAGTCGCACAAACAAAGTTTGCTTTGATTAAATAAATAGTATGTGAAAATCTGGTTGGGGGCGTTATGGGAATTTTATTTTTCTTTTTTGGATGGTATTATTATAATAATTGGATTAATACTATTGTTATAATAATATGTGTAGTTTATTGTATGGACGTTGGAATCTGGAGTAATCTGGTTTTTGTACTTTATAAAGTAGTACTCCGTAATAGTTGTTGTTTGAAATTTTAAATGTAAAGTGAGAGGAAAAGAGGATTACTCCCGCCCTCCGTTCCACGTCAATTGTCATATTTTATTGCGATAAAAATATTTATATACTACCTCCATCCCATTATATTAGTCCACATTGGGATAAGCACAATAGTCAATGCAAAATGAGATATGTGACTATAGTTAATTTTAAGGAGAGAGTTAATTGTAGCCATATATTTTTTGTCATTTTTAGAAAGTGGACTAATAAATGAGATGTCTCAATAAGGCAATGTGGACTAATATAATGGGATGGAGGTAGTATGATGTTAAACGTGAAAAAGTAAGGGGTTGACGTGAATGTGTAAGGATTAATTCTTTCTTTCTAGAAACAAGACAATTTATGTGGGACGAACCGATTAGAATATCATGACAATTGACGTGAGATAGAGAGAATATATATTTATTGTCTCCATCTGCGATCTTTGTACTTCGATATTTATGGTAAGAGGTTTTAAATGTTATGATAATTGGATTTTAAAGTAATTTTGAGTCGCATTTATGTGGATGGATATCAAAGTGAAATGAATATTTAAATATATTTTAATTTACTTTTGAGATGTAAATGAAATAATTTATACGATGTTCACATCTATAAATGGACGAAGCATAAAGATAGTAGACGTCTGAAAATAAAGATTAATAATGCAAAAATAGTTAACTAGGGAAGTATATTACAACTTCACTTCATAAACACCCTCATTCATTATACACATATATTTGAAAAGATCAAAATTTTTAAATAACAATAAAGGTAAATATGTAAATTTAAGTGGAAATATTTTTGCTTACCACTATTAAAACCCCCCATTCACAAAATACCCCCCTCCCAAAAAGCATACACAAACTACCCCAATTCCCATTTTACAATTTTCTTTATTTTATAAATCCATTTTTCCTTTAATTTTATTACATGTAATGACTTGACATGTAATGACTTGACATGTTGTTGTCCTCTTCTTCTTTTTTCATATACGGCAAATGCAAATGGGTACACTGTATTGATGTATTATTACTGAAGCTGCATTCATTTTTGTTCAGTGATGAACAGTAAAAGAAGGTATCCTATGTGAAATATTCAATATATAGTTGTACATTGAAGCTCAAATGACATTCGTAAAAAATATCTTCAATTCGATTCCTCCCAAAACAAAATTGGAACAGTTCGTGAAGGTGAAAATACAAGCGAAAGGCGAAGAACATCCAATACTCAAAGGTTTGTAACTGATCATTAGATCGAATAATTTATTACAAGTATTCCGGCCTTTTTCACGCCGGAGAATGTTGGCCGGAACGTATATCACGCCGGAGACATGTCACGCCGGCGTGATATATATTCCGGTCAACATTATCCGGCGTGAAAAGTACCATTTTTTTTATATTTTATTTATGTTTCATGTGTGATACTACATGATTTCATTTCATGAAGTATTTGAGACCTGTGAATGAATTATACATTTTTGTTATGTATATTAAGAGTTAAATTTATAATTTTTGCAAATGTATGTGTGCAAATCAAACGAGACTATAGCATAATTTGAATGAAAATTTTAAAATGTGCGTACTGGCATTTTTCACGCCGGAGGTATGTGGCCGGAAAGAATATCACGCCGGTTTAAATCACGCCGGCGTGATATTCTTTCCGGCCACATACCTCCGGCGTGAAAAATGGGTAATGAATGGAAAAAAAGTTTTGTTTCATATTTTATAGTAAAACCTTTCATTTAATGAGTTATTTGAGACATACAAATTAATTGTAGAGAATTAATGATTATTTTATGTGTATTAGAAGTTCGTTTTATATTTTTACGTTGTATGTGAGTACATTAAGCCATAATATAGCATAATATGAAAGAAAAAAATAAAACAAGAAAATTGTTTCGTTTCACGCCGGAGATACGTTGCCGTAAAGCATATCACGCCGGCTTAAATCGTGCCGGCGTGATATGCTTTCCGGCTACATATCTCCGGCGTGAAAATTGGAAAATTAATATGAAAAAAATGTTGTCTCATATTTTATAGTAAAAGCTTTCATTTAATGAGTTATTTGAGACATACGAATTAAGTTGAGTTCATTTTATATTGTAGATGGATTCCGTCGACGTCAAAGCTTATTACGGAGGTCAATGGAATAGAAGAAGGTACGAGGGTGGCAACGAGGTCGTATTAAAGTGCAGTGATTTCACATATTACGGGCTGAGATATATGGTAGCTTCCTGTTGCAACCTGCTCGGTAGTGATTTCGATATGTTCTATTTCTCGCTATCCGAGAGCACTGGACGTACAAGGAAATCATTGTTACAGTCGAACCAGCAAGTGGTTGAGCGATGCACTAAGTACATTAGCCCAGAATTGTACGTGATTCTAAAAAATGGAGGCTCGTCTTCACATGTTGGGGCTTCGTCTTCACATGTCGGTGCATCTCTTCGTATATCCCTCAATTCGACCCGTCGTACCAGGAACCGTCTTCGTTCGAATTTGGCAACACGTATGGCAACACGGAGGACTTGCGTTCGACGCTTGATGATATCGTAGAGAACATCAATTCCACCCGTTGGGATGAACAGGTGTATCAAGTCCACAACCTCGGAGGCAGTTCGTCTCATCGTGCCGAAGATGCTCGTGACGATCAAATACCCGACCTGAATCATACATCAGGAAGGGATGAGCAGGAGGATCCGAACGAAGATGATGTCTTGCGCGACGACGATGACGACGAGGATGAATATGAGCCGTCGCGGGACGTCTCCACTGAGGACAGCGACCAGTCGAATGTGTGGGGAGAAGGAAGGCAAATTCCTAGGGCCCTAATGGCCGAGTGGACCGCCTGGATAGCTGAAGAAGGCGGGTTCAACCGACTGTTGGCTATGATGTTTCCGGACCTGCACGGTAGGAGCCAACCACCTCTGGATACTGATACGGAGCACATGAGGAACTGGTTAGTGCCAGTGGTCCCACTCCAGGCTACAGAATCTGCAGTGTTCAACGAGGAAGACGCAAGTATCCTCGATTTGCGATATGGTTCATATTTCAAAAGCAAGGATGATATGTATATTGCCGTTGGTTTGTGGCAGATGGAGAGTCGAAAAAATTTCTACCCCAGGTGGTCGGATACGACGAGGCTGGTCTTTAGATGCACGTCGGACAAAAAACGCCGCTTCAACATTCGTGCTGTAAGCGAGGGCGGGAATTGGGTCATTTCAGTGTTTGAACCCGAACACACATGCGGGCCCAACACTGGGACAATCGAAAGAAAGAAGGTCCGATCTAAAGTTATTGCGGCGTACTTTGCGAAGAGGATCCTGCGCGACTCCGCGATTATGAAGCCTAGGATCATTGAGAACGAGCTGCTCACGTCGTTCGGCATTAAGGCGAGCTACAACGTCTGCTTGAGGGCGAGGAATCAGGCCGTGGAGATTCTCTACGGGAAACACAAGGAGTCGTTCCAAGATCTACCCGCCTACCTCCATGCTCTCGAGACTTCAAACGCCGGCACCGTCACCGATCTCGACATAGATGACGAGTGCAAATTTCGACAGGTGTTTGTTGCCCTAGCTGCCTCTATTGCGGCGTACAAATACGGGCATATCAGGCCGGTGATATCCGTCGACGGCACTCACCTGAAGGGCAAGAACACCGGCGTCATGTTCGTAGCTGTAGCGAAGGATGCGAACGAGCAGCTATTTCCCTTGGCATACGGCGTAGGGCGTAAGGAGAGTCACTATTCATGGACCTCGTTCATGAGGGGTCTGAGGAGGGCTTACGGGAACTTGACTGACGTGCTGATTGTCTCTGACCAGCACGTTTCGATTGAGTATGCCGTAGCTCAAGTGTTTCCGGAGGCGCACCATGGGTTGTGTTACTACCACTTGAGTCAGCACATGACATACGGCATGGTTATCGGTGCCATGTTCCAGAGAGCTGCGTACACGTACGATCAGAGAGAATTCCACAGCATCATGGCATCGATGCTCAACACCAACCCCGAGGCGTACCAGAAGGCTATGGCAACGGACCGCTAGGTGGGCTCGGAGCATGTGCCCCGTTCGCCGGTTCAGTACCCTGACATCGAACGCCGCAGAGTCTTTCAACAATTCCCTCCTCTGGGCACGTCGACTGCCTATAGTTGCTTGCCTCGATGCTGCGAAGCTCGTTATCGAGAAGTGGTTCGATGAGAGAAGACTCAAGGGTCGAAACGACACCCACCCCATATGTAAAGAGGCGCGGCGAAAAATCGGAGTCCAGTTGGAAATGTCGCATAGGTACAAGGTCACACGGATCAACCTCGACGTCCCACATTTCAGAGTGCAGACACTAGATAACGTATACCACGTGGACTTGAAGAACATGTTGTGTGACTGCCACAGATGGCAATTCGATTGCATACCGTGTGCACACTCGATCGCAACAATGATGTAAGTAATATTTTTTTCAATCAATTATTTAATATTTTGTGTACGGAATGACATTTATTTATTTCAACAGGGAAAATGGCCAGGCGGTAGATCAGTACATTGCCCACTACTATAGGAGGGATACCTATTGCAAGATTTACAACCGTCGAATATTTCCAGTTCCTAAAAAAGAAGAGTGGACAGTGCCGAGTGCCTACCTCGGTGTACAAATTCTACCCAATCCGTACGAACGTCAATCGGGGAGACCACCGGAACGTAGACGGAGGGGGGCACGAGAAAGGACAATCCGGCGTGCCCCTCGGAGATGTCGACAATGCGGCGAACAGCACGGTGCAAGGCAACCTTGTGCAAACCAATACGATTGAGTAGCACCTATTAGTGGAATGTTTATTCTAAAACTCGTTGTTTCAATGTTTAGACAATGTTTTTGTGTGTCGTTTTAATATTTACGTGATATTAACATCATTATTTTATGAATAAAAAATCAATATTATATTCAAAATAAAAAACACGCCGGACAAATCACGACGGGAAGTATAACACGCCGGCGTGATGTTATCCCGGCGTGACATTATTTCCAGGGGCTTTTGTCCGGCGTGAGTTTTTTCATTGCCATGTACATATTCGAAACTGACCTGGAGCGAGCGCTCCAGTTCCAGGAGGCAGGCGCTCCACTTGCTCCGCGTAAATCATCCAGTTTTTCACTCTTGTTCTGCACTTTTCTCGTATTTTTGTAATATAATTATAATTATAATGTAAATGAGTTACACGATTATTCATTTCAGTTCTAACGTTTTACGAAGATATAATTCAACTCGAAACGTGCAATCGAATTCTAAAAATTTGCAAAGAAGTCAAATCCACGTCGTTTTAAACAGTAGCATATCCAAAAATTCTACAAGCATACAAATTCCTATAGTTGCAACAATGGTTCGTTGCGGCCTCTACGGCTGGACTCCCACTAAATACATGCTCGATGTTCAAGCACGTAACCACGGCACTGCATTTGGGATGCTCACTCCCAATTAGCAGATTTCTCTTCCTAAACAAAAGCGTAAATCTCGCCTCGTCAGGTACTGGAGTCTTAAGATTGTAGACGTTATTTTCGTAATAACCGCCTACAATTAACCAATACGGTAGGAGTACCATCAATGGACCTAGATCCTTTATCACTTGTGTCTTCCCGGCACGGTCCAAGCTCCCGTACAACGGATCCAGCACAGAAATCTGCTTGTGTGGTATGTTAATAAGAACCCCAACATAACGATCTTGAACCACCCAAGGCAAAAGAACCTAAACAATATAGAACGAGACATTAATGATTATACGAACAAACACTTATGAAAATTAGAGCACTAATAACTATTGTTTCGTTCATACCACTTGTGTCTGCCACCAGTTAGTTGTTTCGTATGTCGGTGCCCGGTTATGCATCAAATTGGATAGGTACACCGTCGGTCTCCAATTTTGCAATATCCAATGGAACCTCACCGCATTATCGTCACCAAGTCTCTGGAATTCGACCTCTTTCGTAAGGCGTTCAAAGCTCGCCTTCAGATCCACCTTAACTACCATTTAAACACACAATTAAATCATGTCAATAATAATTTAAACGTAAAATAGGGCTACGGTTCAAAATCACGCCGGACAAACACGCACGAGAAGTACATCACGCCGGGACTCATTCACGCCGGCGTGATTTCACTCCGAACAACATTATCCGGCGTGATTTTAATCCCCGGGTGTATTATCCGACGTTTAATTCATATTTATAAATTCCATAACAAATTCAATTCCAAATTAGGGTAAAGATGAACATACCAGAACTTGCGTATTGCATATCATAACTACACCACCCGTGTATGGAGGGAGAACTCGAACACCTTCTTGAAGTTGTTTCTGTAGAGTCATGAGAGCCATATCAAGCACCTGTAACACCATAAAAATTTTCAGAGCGTATATTAAGTATAAAACCATGGCTCGACAAGATTATATTAAAAACAACGTACCAGTGGGTTCCACTCTAACTCGGAACGTATCATCGCCTTTAGTTCTCCGGCTTTCACCGTGGCGATTTGATCAGGGACATGCCGCAACTCATAGGAGTAATGACACGTGGAGATCCAAATTTTGAAGTCTTCTTGCACTCTTGAGGAAGGCCATGTTGGTTCGTACGTCGGTGTGTATACACCCACCGCTTTTAGGGAGACTTCCGATGAACCTGATGACTAGTTCAAAAAAATTAATTAACGTGCTCGATACACACCAATAAAACCACGGCTAATTTCGGAAGAATACCTGACCCCGCTCGATTTGCGAAGTCGATGAACGAGCTCGAGCACGGATGGTAACATTTGGCGCCGTCGCAGTAGAATAATCAGCGCTAGAGATGTTCTCCGGAAGTGAAAATCGGTCCGCTAATAATCTTGGTACGTGACCGGCTGATAATCTTGGTACGTGGCCGGAGGCGTGTACTGCGCCGAGAACGGAGGGATGTATGTCGACGTCTACAAAATTGTATGTCAAATTCGTAATCTTAAACACACGTTTTCTTCAACATTACACATGATAACATCAAATTATAATTAATATATTATATAATAAGGTTTAACACATAAAAAGAGACATTACAGAGAATTTCACGCCGGAGAACAGTCGTCGGCGACAAAATCACGCCGGCGTGAAACCCTACCGGCGTGATATCGTCTCCGATGACATGTCTCCGGCGTGAAAAACATTTTAACCTTCCAAATTACTTTTTCATTCTATTCTGGTACAGAAATGATAACAAAATAAATATTCTCTATCACGAATTCAGAAGTGAAAATTATTTCCGAACAGATTATACCTGTCCCGTAAATGCAGCCCATGCATCAGAGTATGAAGCATCCTGGTACGTCCCGAGCATAGTGGAGGGCTCGGAGGGCCCACTGTCGGTGTACAACGGGAGGGTCGTGTCCCGACGGTCCCCCACTATATCCGTCACGTGCTGTATCCCGGAGCTTCTAGAACCTCCTGCTCCGGTAGTCGAAGTACCCGAAGGGCGTGCTGAAGAAGCCCGTCCCGAAGTGACAATAGGAGTCCGCCCACCATGACCGCCACGACCGCGCTGAGGCTGTGAGACCGACCGTGGAATACTTGTAGACTTGCAACTGAGCAAGGCCTTCACCTCCTCGAACATTGATTTCACCTTGCCCATGAAGCCTTCAAGCTTCCTGTCGATCTCAGCATTCTGCTCTGCTATTTCCTCTTTCACGATCCTCCTAACGTCCTCGGGCGTTGCGTAACTGGGGACATCGTGTCCCCTGCTGCCGCTAGAATTGTCCTCCCTCGGCCTTTTCCCGGGATCGCGTCTGCTCCTAGATCCCCGGGCGGAAGTCTGCTCCTCCTCACCCATGTATCTTCGGCTCTGGGTGCTCCTCCTCGGACGTCCTCCAGTACCGTCGAGTATGTCGTCCTGGTCGTGCATCGGTCGACGTGTACGCGCCTCTGGCGGAAACTGAGAAGGCTCGCCGGTCACGGGTACCGGCACGTAGAAGACTAAGTCAACTGGGTTCGGGACCAGGGACGATCGGAAATACTCGAGGCTGGCCTCCCACTGGTCCGGTGCGATATTACACATCAAATACCGAGGATCGTCGACTATCTGGAAGAACTTTTCCACAGTCGTCCCCTCCTGCAGGCTCTTCTTGAACTTCCATCTCTAACACCTCGGGTATGCGTGCTCGTGTTCAAGTACTCCAGCGACTGCACTAATACCTCCGATCACCTCATATCCCCAGACTATCAAGGCCCAGGCCGGCCCGTAAAAGTGGTAGACATCGGAGTCTAGGGCGTGCTCGACGTAATACCGAAGGGTGAGGAAACTGTATGCACCCCAAGGAAACCGGTTGAACTCCTCCGGATCATCGGCAAGCCGCCACAACCAGGCGAAAGGGGCGTTCTTGATATCGTGCCCGAGAATGAAAGTATTGGCAATCAGCATATTCACCAGTGATAGTAGGGTATCCTGATCGTTTTCAAAGCGTTTGGCATCCGTGTTGATAAGACCCAACAGTTCCCTACCCAATTTCAAATCCTTGCAACACAGCCTCTTGTGGAGTCGAGACTGATTCGCATTCAAATGCTTGTTGGGATCCCACGAGCTCTCGCCAAACTTCAATCCGGTCACCAAGGCAAATTCCGGAGCAGTGAATTCAATGCGTTCCCCTTTTACATAGAAGAACATGCCTCCATCCTCACTAATAGCTCGACATAGGATACTGTGCAGTACTTGGGCATTCGACTGCCCCGGGCGCCACCCCAAAAAATGCCCAAAAGGCCCATCCGTGAATCGATCGAGCAGTGGATCTCCCCCTGCCTCCTTTAAAGCTTTCTCGACATCCTTCAGTATTTGAGTTCTATGATAGAGGTTCAACGTCGAAACTTTTTGGTTTAAATAGTTCCGGCGACGTAGCGGAACGACGTTCACGCTCAATTCCTACAAAAAAAAAAAAACATAAACCATTTATAAGAATAAATCACAAAACCACATACATACGAATATAAATTAAAATCACACGAAAACAGATTATAATTAAAAAGTAAATAAAGGAAATGGTGAAAAAAACCATATTATAAAACCGGACAAATTTCACGCCGGAGATGACCTGACGGATCACAAAACACGCTGGCGTTAAATAACTCCGGCGTGATATGTGTCCGGCGGGAAGTTATCCGGCGTGATTTTCCAAAAAATACTAATCTAATTTTTTTAAAATTCAAAAATATTATTTACATGTATTTTACACTAAATTTCACAATTTTCCTATCAAACATTGTTAATAAAATATATACATTACAATCCTAATAAACGCATGCTATATAGAACCAGTTTTTGCTAGCTTAATAGTATAATTAAAAAAATTAAATTTTTAGCTACTCAAAAATGTATTTCACGCCGGAAAAGGGACGCCGGAGTACAAATAACGCCGGACAAATTCACGACCGGCGTGATTTGTGTCACGTCATCGACTTTCCGGCGTGATTTATACCAAAAAAATGGAATTATTTATTCTCAAACAATGGTGTATAAACATATATTTATAAACTGTAATTGAATATTTTTAATAAATAATTATTAAAACAATATATAATACAATTTAATAAATAGACAAATTTAATAAAAAGGACATACAAAACAACAACAAAAATACTTATGAACGTGTATACACAAATCACGCCCGAAAATTGTTGCCGGAAAATTAATCACGCCGGCGTGATATTTATCCGGCGTGTTTTATTTTACGTCAACAACCTTCCGGCGTGAATTTTAAATTCCTGTTACTAGAATGAAAACATACCATTTTTTGTAGTCAATTGAGTTGTTTTACTCTCCGACTTCGACTCCGGTGTGATATGTGTTCCGGCAAACGAACTCCGGCGTGAAATCGGCCAGAAAATCCCAAATTGTTTTTAACTTCAATTATTGTACTCATATAATATTACCTATTTTTTTTTTTGACTGTCGACGGGATCCGAGTATTCTCCGGTGACGGGGAGGCTTGCCGGCGCGGTGGTTGCTTGCCGGAGAGAGAGAGACAGATGGGAGAGACTAGAGAGAGATGGGAGAGAGGGCGAATTGCCGGAGTAGCAATTCACTTCCGATGGGGAGAGAGAGAGAGAGCTGCCGGAAAAGGGAGAGAGATAGAGAGAGCTTCGGGAGAGAGAGAGCTGCGAGAGGGAGATGGTGCAAGACCAAAGGGGGGGCAGCGTGATTAATAGGTGGGGGAGGGTTGGGGGGAATCAATTTTTTTTGTCTTCTAGTTGTTTATTTCTCTCCCAATTTGGCATCAAAATCGGGAGTCAAAAACAAAACCCAAAATCCCATAATAAATACTACAAATTTTGATTTAAAAGAATTACAAAAAGTGGGACCCACCCTATTAAAATATACAAAGGGGTATTTTGTGTATGCTTTTTCAATAAGGGGTATTTTATGAATGGATGTTTTCAAAAGGGGTAGTGGAATTTCTCTCCCTAAATTTAACATACTTTTTGCAATGAATTTTGAAATAAAACACTAATATAGGAATAATTTTTTTAATAATTTAGGACACTTATTCGAAAACGGAAATTGAATGAATATTGGTTTGGATAGTGGGGCGCACGGCATGACGACGTTGAAATTTGGTCAATAAAAAGAACCCACTAACTTGAATTCATTTTGGTTCGAACTTGCAATGCAACTTGCATTCAAGAAATGAGTGACAACTTTGATTAAATTAATAAATGTCCACCAATAGTGTTTTTGTCGACATATCCTACGCTACGCACACCAAAGACTGACCATCGATACTTGCAAGAGATTGATTTGGGAAAATAAATTACTATTAAATTAGACGAATCTTAAACATGTAAGCATTATTAATTATTAATGGGGAGCATCGCTTCCCTATGGATCGATCGTGGACATATCTAATATGGTCATAGTTGGATAACCTAACAACGTTATTAATAAATAAAATGATCTTATACAAGTGATACATTAAGTATATCCACGATAGACAAGTGAGCGTTCATGTATTAATGAGATGATAGATCGATACTTAAAAAATAGGTGAGAGTAATTCCTTAGCAAAGAAAGTTTGGTAATCATGTACTTCATGTGCGTCAAAGTGTGATTCTTGAGCTCCTTTCTTGAGAGAGAGAGAGAGATTCTTGCTTTTTGGGGTAGTAAGGTGTTACTTACGTGGCAATGCAATGAGCCATAAGTGTGAGAGGTGTGTGAATCTTGAGGTCTCCAAACAAAAGTAATGGGTAAAGATGGAAGGTGTCATGCTCAACTCCTTTTCTTTTTTGTGGAAAAAACCACACTACTTACTTCTATTTCACATAATGTGCTCTAAACATCTGTCCAAATATTTTCAAACTTTAGTGTGACTACTCTCTCTTCTTCTTCTTTTTTCCGGTCAAAGAGAGGTTGAATAGTTAATTGTACACGCCAACACAACAACTTGTGCTTATTCTACAACTTACTTGAATTATTGAACCACCTAATTAACCACTTTGGATGTCTCTATACTATTCTCTTACTTACTATCCACTTTCCTTTTCTTTCTTTTCAAAACTTAATAGAATCAAACCTAATCAGTTTTTTCTGGCTCCGCCCCTGCCCCTGACTAAACTCACTAAAAAGCAGAGCCATCAAAATAAGTCTGGACGAATGAACTGTAAAATCTTCTGAATGAACTTTTTTGAGTTGGAGTTGGAACATAAATGCGACGCGATTTGCATATTTTGGCTTGTGAACTCTGACCAGCTCGCCACTCGCCGATTTCTAGAAACTATTTTTTTGGGTCGGATTGGGCCATGATTTTGATAGCTCTAGAAGTTCTAGACCCTTTTCACACCTCCATATATACAAGTTGAGTTGGAATTGGCTATGCCAAGTTTCAAATAGCACATTTAAATCAAGAAAATGGATCAATTTTAAGGAAAATGTTTTGGGATTGGAGTGGAGATTAGAAAGTGTGACGACACATGTCAAGCCATTATTAGATCAAATGAGCAAAGTAAATAAAGATATGAAAAATATACCAAAATTATTTGAAAATTAAGTCTCTCAAAGGACTCGTGTCATGTCCATCCACACCTATCCCCATCCATAACTTGAGTAATGGCTATATCAACTATGAAAGGTGAAGGTGGGTCCATTCAATTTCAATCCAACCATTTTTTTCTTCTCTCAATTTTATGTTGAGGATAGATAACCCACTTGATTTTTGTTGTTTGATTTAGGACCTCAAATTTGATTTGCTTTTTTTATCTTCAATCTATGCGTCCGTGTCTAGCTACGGCTGGAATCTTTGAGTGTACGATCATTTCGGGTCATTTTCTCACTATTTCTTACGAAAACATTGAACGTAACTCGGATTTTTTTCTCCTCTTGTCGTATCATCGGATGTCTAAAGTTGCACGCTAATATCCAAAATTTAGGTGATGGCTGATATCTTTGAATAAGATTTACTAGAGTGGAATCATTGTTGTTTGTTTCAATTACTTTATTACAATGCAAAAGATCGGACCTCCCGAAAGAGTTTATAGGCCCAAATAGAACTAAGCCGACTACTATAACATGTTGGCTTTTGTCGAGGACAAATGGCCCAATTGAAAACCATTTAAGTTTTTCGAGCTTGGGTCGTTCCTATGTCGTTAAGGCTAAAATTAAGCCTAAGTGAAGCTCGTTCAAGAGATAGCCAACTAGCCCGGCCTATATGAGCAATTGGGCCTAGCGTGTGTAATCTAGTAATGGTCTTGGGTCAGCTAGTTAAGTCAAGGAAGAACGAAAATAACAGAGTGGAAAAAGGACTAGTTCAAACAAGGTTTTAAACCTGCATATTGGTAAGACTGTCGGAAATAGGCCAGACTCATTGACCGAAGGTACGGCGGGCTCAAGATGCATCAATATTGTTTGGTGTTATACCACTTTTATTCCCAATAATTGAAATAAATTTTATTCATGATAAACTAGAAATTGCTAATATCAAAGGAAGTGTAGTGGAGTGAAGAACTATCTCATGTTCACGGGTCTAATAATTCCTACGAATGATTATAATTATTTACCATCTACTCCTAGAAGATAAATCATGAAAGTTAGGAATGGTTATTCCATTTTTAGTCTATTTATAAATACGAGCCGAGATCTTAATGGCATGATGGGTATGCCGGAATGAACCGGAAATGGAATAAACATTTATATGTTCATTCCATATTTTATGGTTGGTATAGAAATATAATAAAAATGATCAATCTTACATGAATCAGTAATCTCATGAGGATGAGATTATTCATCACCTCTCATTATCTTGCTATTAGCTAATCTCAGTCACCAGGAATTGATGAAGTTTATTTCATTTGTCCAAGAAATTATCGTTACTTATGATTTACAAAGGACTTATTAAACTTTGTCGAGAATTCCGTGTGGGCTAAGTCGAGTTTGAGCCGACCACTCTGTACCATTTGAATGAAGAAATTCGTCTTAAATAATTTTTTAGTAATTTTTTTTTTACCTTCAAGTGAATAGATATAGTAAAATATCTGATGTAATTGACTTGTCCTAAGCCCGACATACTTTTGGTCAATTGCCCTGGATTATTTTTGACAATCTTACTAACGAGTAGGTTTATAATTGTTAGTGGGTTAGACCGGCTCAACTGTTCATAGCCCAGGCCTAATACGGGCCTACACACGCTCAACTCAATTACATAGATGGACCGAGTTGTTGGACTTTCTCATGAAATGTGTTATATTTGAATTTATTTTCAAACTCTGACATAGACCCGACCAAATCCCAGTTCAAGGCGGCCACTACATTAGTGAGCCTAGTTCGAGCTACGCCTATAAACTTACTGGTTTGAGCCGATCTGATAATTTGCATTATAGTAATTTATTTAAATTACAATTATAGTAATCATTTCATTCCTTACAGATGTCAGACATGGAAATTAAGTCCACCGATTCATTCCACAATATGTTCATTACATTCCTGCCAAATTACATTTTTCCATACCAACCATCAACTAAGGTATGATGAGTGGAATTGCTCCCTTGGCGAACACTTATCCCTCATGAGTTTTGTTTAAATAGGAGTTGGGCCTAAGTCACGATTCAATTAGTTCATACCTAAATATGCATAACAATCTCGTGAAACCAAAAATCATACCTAAATTTAAAATTCACAACAATCTTTTGAAACCAATAATCTTTTGAATGTAACATATGTGAATTCCATGTCTATTGCCATAACAAATTAATATTTTATCATCCCTCTGTCCATTTTATCATGTCATTTTACTAATCAATTTATGTCTACTTTATCGAACAAGAGTGTCACGATAAAATGGACGGAGGAAGTACTACTTAGCATGTATGCAGAAAATTGCTATAAATTGCATAAACCATACATATTTATTTAGTTATCAAAATAAACTCACTCTACAAACTAAGAAAGTCTGATACAACTGAAGTAAGCAACATACTGCAATAATATCAAATTACATAAAACCAGTCTGTTAACATAATTTCAACACTGAACAACCAAGTCAAGTCACAAATTCCAAATTCAACATCATCAGCTCATCCTCATAACAGTAAAAGAACAAGTTCATAAAACGCATCAAACGCACAAATTAACACCGGTCGAGACGCCTTAGGTGGTAAGGATGGGAGGGAGATAGTCAGACTTAGCCCCGAGAATACGAGCTTTAGTATCGGGGAAGAACTCGAAACCGGGAAATTCAGTAATCTCACCATCACTAGCAATTCCAACAGGGTATCGGAGCAGGTGACCTGGCAAATCCCTTTCCAACTCCTCACTCGAATAGATATCCCAATACTTATCAGACATCTCGTTCACCTTTGTCACGCATTCCTCACTCTCGGGGTGGAGGAAAGTTTCATCGATCATTCCAAGGTGTTCGTACCACAACGCCATTCTGAAGCCGTGGATCTGACCTCTAGCTGGCTGCCTTCGTGCAAGATGATAAGGTTGGTAGGCTCCCATCGCGATCTCAGAATCCCTTGCACCATCCATCGATCTTTGGTTGATATTTGCTGATCCCACTATTATATATTCATCATCAACTGCAATACAAAAACACCATCATCATTAATTATAATGTTTATATACTGGACCATACATTGAACAGGACACTAGTTCAACCAATGACCGGTTTGAAAAAAAGAGACGATTTGTAAATATTTTATGACAGAAAGAAGAAAACACAAAACGAAATTCAAAAGGGAAATACATTACACAATCTTAAGTAGTTAATATTGTTAATTTATATTCTTTTCAACACCTTAGCAACTGAAAGCATATTAATGAAAATAGAAAATTGTACTTTAGGATATAGGAGCAATGAAACATGCCAACAACTAAGATTTTTCTTTTTAAGTTTAGTTTATTATTCTCAACCATCTCGGTTCAATGGTTCACTTCGTTTTAAAACATAACCGGACTGGTTTTAAAACAATAGATTTCTATACTCAGCATAACGTTAGTATATTCATGTGCAAACTTCTTAGAAAGCACAAAAAGAAAACAAAGATTACCTATCATCATCTTGGCATGAACGTAGATCATGAAACGTCGAGCCTCCTGTGCTTTAAGATAGTCCGAGTCGGGCTCAGGCTGTTCCGAAGGCTCATACTCTCCACTCTTCTTCACTTCTCTATTGCCAAGACAGAAGAATGTCAAGTAATTTCTCGGATCCTCGTGAACCCCATTAGCTTTCAGGGCTTGAATGATATCTTTATACATCATCTCCATAGTTCTCCTCTGCCAATCTAATATAGCCTGCACTGATGCACTCTCGGGAATCCCCTCAGGCCACATAGGAACCACGATGTAGACGGTGAACCTTTCTCCAGCTTCAATCTTGCTAATAATCTTCAAGGAGAGTTCCTTAGGAATGAGATGTAGGGCCCCAATGTCTTCGACTTTGACATCATTGCAATCCCATCCGAAGCAGCCTCCCAAGAAATACTGGTTCTCTATGTAGATGAATTTTTTAGCGCGCCGTATAGCATGAATATAGGCATCTTGAATGCTCCGATCGATTATATTGTCCTTCCCACTAACTAGACCAGCTTGGGCAGCGTCATCAGGTTCGTCCGGGAATCCAAAGGCAGCCCCACCATCAATCGAACGGAATAACTGCACGTTCCACGTGTCGTGGTCATCAGGGAATGTGACTGGAGAAGGAGGGATTATAACATCCGAGAGTTCCCTCAAGTCAATTAATATATCCTTTCCACCTTGCTTCTTCCACCTCTGCTCAAAATTGAAGAGGACATCCCATGCAATTGGCCCTTCTAGCCTTGAGTGAATGTCGTGCCATGGCTCTCGCGGCCCACCTTTAGTTATAGCAGCTCCTGTGAAGTTAGGCTGGTGGAAATCATCATGATGTGCAGTATCCAAAGTTCGGAAAAGTGAGTGGAAGGGAGTATCATATCTTCCATCACAGAGATCCAGGCCTCCAACGAAGCTCACAATTCTCTTCCTATCAGATTCTCCACTCGGCAAATCGCTGTCCACCACTAGAATCTTTTGATGATGAGTGAACATGGTGGAAATTTGCAAGTCCTGAATAAAGCTTCCACCATCATCTGGATTCCGGGGACAAAGCACGCAGTGAACTTCAGAACCTTGAAAGTACTGTTCAGTCTCTTCATCATGAGTAGCCATCAAACCATCTTTCTTCAGTAAATCCACTGAGGTTCTGTCATCCCAAACAAGCATAAGAACCCTGACTCCCTCACTCGCTTTCTGCTTAAGGAGCTCACCTAGAGTAACATCTCCACCTTCCTTTGGCCTTCTTGAGTCCCGAATCAAAGAGATTTCAGTGTAAACAGACCAACCAGTGATGTAAATGAAGTGTTTGGCATTGGTGATTGCATCAAACATATCTTCCCAGCATCTGTGGGGTTCGTAATCCTTCCCTCCGGATAAGGGTATTTTGGGAATAAATCCATCAGGGACATGAGCATCTTGGTACAAAGACACTCGGCATCCTCTTCTCTGGGGGAAGAAGGTATACGGAACTCCTGGATACTTGGAGCTACTGACTCCATGAGCCCAGTTTCGATCTCTAGTGATGTCAAAGAACTGCAGCTTTACATGAATTTTGGATCCTTCCTTTATAGGATTCTTATCTTCATCCAGTATCTCAACCTCCCTATCGATCTCGTCCCCTTCCAGTAATTCCTCAGCTGGTATATAAGCTCTTCCGATTAAAGTAGCACCAATGGGATTATCATCTTTGACAGTGAAGATTACATCCGAGGCCATATGTGCACAGTAAATGTGAAAGGACTCATTCCACACAGGATGGCTGGGATTCTTTTCAATCGTCTTTGTCCTTCCAACTCTAGCCTTCTCTAAATCAATCGTTGCATAGATTCTCGGAGTTCCTTTGCCGAACCCGACTTTCTCCTCAACATTGCTCATAAACTACAAAGATGATCCAACAATGAGAAGATTAAATTAAGTTAATATAAAGCTAAAAATACACCAACCAGAAGTGGAGCCATGGTTCAAGATTTCTGAAGTAAGAATTCAGCAAGTAATAAAGTACAGCATATTAAAGTGCGCAACAAACTGCTATCTTGTACAAGTCTTTGCCGGGTGCCAGTATGCCGTGCATATTATAAGGTAATAGGTTAGAATGACGAACTTTGAATAACAGAATAAGAACAGATATCATTAGTATAACATCTCAGACAAAATCTAGAAAGTTTGCATCCTCATTCTTAATCATAACATTACGTCATCGTAGAGACATATAGCTGCAAGCAATAATACTAAACAACGCAGAATTGGATGACTTTTCCTCGTTAAACATTTCCAAATTTTTTTTAACATTACTATACACTTAACTATCGCAATGCAGAACATGACACCAGCCAACAGAAAAAACAGATAAAAAAAAAATCATAGCTACATGAAATTCCACAACCAATCAAACCAGTTTAACACTAGAAGCAGCAAATGGAGTAATCAAAATGATAAGATTTCACTGCTCGCAATCAAGATCAAACGTGAATAAACAAAATTCGACAACTCTCAACCAGATAAAGAAGCCTCAACAATCACACCAATTTCACCAAAAATCAAGTTAGGTTATGATCCTTCTAAATTTTATATAAAAACCAAGATTCCTTGTTAGCACTCTAAAAACTTTCCCCTAATTAGCACAGACATCACTCGATCCACGAATCACTTGAATAAGTGTAACCAATTTGCGAAAAAAAAAGGGATCAACTATCTAAATTAACAGAAAATAAGTCAAGTAATTAACTGAACAAGATCTATCCACTCGAACAAACACAGTCAAAAAGCAAAAACAAAAAGGTAGAATCAAGCAAAAAAAACAGATTTCGCCATCAAAATTATACCTTACTGAAGAGATTCCCATTCCCAGCAACATCCAGTTTGTCCACATCATAGATCGAGACCTGAAGAGTTCCATGAAGCAAGAGCTGCGCCATTGATGCTCACCTGCGCCAAAAATAAGATCAAAAACCGATAATCAAAACACAAATCTCCACAGTTAACAAAACTACGTAGTGAAGAGTCAAACTTCGAACATCAGTTACACACTGAGCAACAGTACATGAAATTAAACGAGTGAATCAACGATGAGGCAGATCGAAAAGGCTAACAACAGTGAGAAAAGATTTAGAAGGCTTTACCACGAAACAGAGAAGAATGTGATCCGATCTTCTCAGTGTCAAGAATGGTAAATGAAGAGAGGAGAGAGAGAGTGAGTGAGTGAGGAGAGAGAGAGCGATAAAATCGCCTTTATGTAATGAGGTTGGACGCGGTGGACTGATTAAATAAGGGATACAGTATTTCTTTCTTGTGTATTTTATTTCTCAGTCCAAATCTTTACAATATTTGCAAATATAATAAGTGAATTATTTGCCTTGGATTTTGCATCCAGATCTACATTTCGATATCGCATTTTCTATTTCACTAATAAATTAACATTATTATGTATTAAAAATATTTTCCAAACCAACGCCACTTAATGATTTCATAAATAAAAATGTATATTCTTGAAAATACTTTTCGCACACGATAATAATCTCTTGGTACATCAGAAAATGACATCGAAATGCAATGGATAGTCTCATCCAATTTATCATTGACATGTCTCTATTTTATTTTATTTTAAAGATATAAATAAGAAAATATCATTCCTTAGTTTACTACACATTTGACTCAGCAAATTGGACAAGATCCCCATTTCAAGTAGAATTTAATTTGGTTTAAATTGTTTAGTTGATTTAGGTAGTTTACTTTAGTGAGAAATAAAATGATCCATTCCATCTTATTTATTTTGTTTAACGTCCACGTCTTAATTAATTTTTCTTTAGCTATGCCTAATTTGTGCCCATTTTACCCAATTAAAACATCGTAAATAAATTGTATTCTACATACAAACCCTAGCATAGATGAATAAGTAATTAGTCAACGATCTTGAAAGAAAATAAGAAAAAAATAAAAAGAAAGTCGATAAAATAGTCGTGGCTTTCATACATTTCCTACTTTTTTTTATAAATAAATTTACGCACTAAATATGCTTTTGTAATATACTTTAACATAATCAGTTTAATGTGTGGACTTTATAACAATTTATTAATACTCCCCCAGCTCACCTCAATTGTCGTGTTTTTCTAATTATATTGTAACACGCGAATTGTGTTAGTTTCTTAAAATGAACAACATTAATCCGTACTTTTCATTTATAACACTGCTTCTAACATTTTATGTGAAAAAAAGAGAGAGGATATATAAAATGAGACGAAGGGAGTATCAAATTTGTGACTTGAATTATTATTAGCATTTGTAATCGAGTTATGACACAATCATTACTAGGCGCCAATGATGAAGATATTGAAGTTTTTGGTGAAAAAATAAGCTTCAATTATTAATTAGTTGATTGAAGGTGTGGTGTGGCCCTCTCACTTTCGGATTATTATTAAAAGTATAAACCACTACGTGTTTCTCTCTCTTCTTTTGGTTTGTTTGAGATTATCAATACGTGTTTGTTCAGTGTGTCTATTTATTTTAATTTAAACTTCAATTATAATTTATAAAATTGACTACTAATTTTTGAATTCATTATCCACGTACACAAACATACGCCACGTCAGCACATCTAAGTTACGTATCAAACACAATAAATCATAGATTATAAAATATCGGCACACATAACAACGGACTAGAGCGACGATCGTAAAAATATCAGAAAAATGTTTGAGTACTTTAAAAAAAGGAATAGAAAGGTTGTGCCGACATAGTTGGGGGATCCAAGAGAAAGAGGAGAGCGTGTGACGAAATTAATGGATTGATTTCAGATCTTACCCATTCACTACACTACAATGCATGCACGTGACACTACTTCTCCGACAATTTATTTTTTTTTCACGCTTTTCTTTTTATGCAATTGTCTCAATGAACCTCAACCCAATCTTTTAAAAATCGAACCGGATGTTGAACCGGCGAGGCCTTCGGTTCATGGTTTTTTTTTTTGTTAAACCGTGGTTCAATCAGCCAAAATTGAAAATAATCGGGGAAAACCACGAACCGTCAATGGTTCAACCGGCGATTCGGTTCGATTTTTAAAACACTGCCTCAACCTTAGAAAAATACTTGTGATTTTCTCACTAACGAATTGAGTTTGAGATTTAATAGATTATTGTTAATTAAAAACGACTAATTCGTAATTAATTATGACCGTTTATTGACATATTATTTCAGATTTACTCCATTTGCCCTATTGAATTATTTTAATCTCTGCACATATTTAATATATAGATTGAATGAAATGAGACGGAGAGTAGTATTTTTAGTGATATTGTCATGAACGCCATTTAGCACGAATCCAACTTTTGAATTTGATGAGGGTTTTCAATTGGAAAGGGCCAAATTGTTAATAATCTAACATTCGACGTGGTTGCACGATTAATAAGTCAATTCTCTATCAATATTAATGGCCTTCACCACTTGGGCAAAAACTCCTGTGCAGCCGGCCGCACCATGCGGCCGGATCCGCCTGACCCGCCCCGGCCCGCCCAACCCGACCCGGCCCGGCCCAACTGTGGTCAACCGACCCGGTTGACTCAATTTCGGGTCGGGTCAACCCGACCCGGTCCGTGTTGACCCGACCCGTTTAAGTAAAGTGTCAATCTTTGTTAATAAAAGTGCTAATCTTTATGAACAAAAGTGTCAATCTTATAAATAAAAATTTATACGTAATTTGTATGTATGTAGTAATTTTAAAATTACTTTATAGGGTTCATATATCAATTTAGGGTTTTATAATTATTGTTTAGTATTTAACTTCAATTTTATAATGTTGAATATGGATTATAAATTGAAACTTAGGATATATAATTCTTCAGCAAAAGTGCCAATCTTAATGAATAAAAGTGCCAATTGTTCTGAATGAAAGTGCCAATCTATTTGATATCGAAAATTTTATATTTTTTTTATCGACTTGTTATTATAATGTTTTGATATTATAGTTTATATTATTATTATATATATATAGATATATACATATTATTTATTTCCATAACATGAAATTAATATTCATTATTAACGTATTTTTCGTAAAAGTGCCAATTATTATGAATAAAAGTGTCAATGTTTCAAAAGTGTCAATCTTTGTAAATAAAAGTGTCAATGTTTCAAAGTGTCAATCTTTATAAACAAAAGTGTCAATCTTAATCCGGCCTCACGGTGAGGCCGGCCTCACAGGAGTGTGCCCCCACCACTTGAGGCAAATGGGATATTCAATGTTTAGAAAATCTTGGCACTTGATTTATTAGCTCTTCTATGATTCTATCAATCAAATACTCACCCAAACACGATTTTTTATGTTTCGATTTTTTTAACATGTGTATAGAAATATACATTACAATAAAACTTATGTCGAAGTTAATATATATTTTATTATACATTATACATCGCAGAATAATATACTATATTAAGTTCGACTTAAATTTTATTGTCATCGACTTTTGACATTTTGAAATGCGTGTTAAAATGTTAAAGCAGAAATATGGTGGACAATAGTAATAAATAAATAGACAACTTTACAGTGTGGGTGTGTTACCCTAGTGGTAAGGGTAGAATTTTGAGATCAAATATTTTGAATTTGAATCCTCTGTTGACTGTCTTTAAATTTCATGTTAACCGTTAAAAAAAAGTAGACGACTTCACAATATTGTAAGAAGCAGTGAAGCCAAGTCTATGATATATTCATATACTACAAGGCCCAATTTTTTCTCTTTATCATGGCATGTAGCAATTTGTCTGAGAGAGAAATTATCACAAGTAAAGTTTGGGCCGAAAGGATTATGAAAGTTAGAAATATTTTCTATTGATTTTTGTTTCCTCCTTAAAACTTAAAAGGATAGTTTGTGCAAATGGGCCTTCATTTCATATTGGGCCTTTGTAGAAAGCCTTTTTGGGACCATTATCATTTTAATTGAGTTTATGAAAATAGATTTTTGTCGATGCTAGTTCGGGTACCAATGAACCCTCCTCACACATATATCCACACACACGCATTTTTAATATTAAAAAAATTTAAAATCTCAGTATAAATGTATTTATGCTAATACTCTATAACAGTCCGGTGTAGCATTGAACTTACTGAAAAATATGCCCTTAGATATACATAGGCTAAATAACTTAGGTTGTATTGTTATAAGAAACGATCCCCGTAAAAAAAAAAAAAAAAAAAAAAAAAAAAAAAAAAAAAAGTGGATACTTTGCTTTTAAAATGAAATACTTAGTTAAAATATGAGATGATGTATAGTGTATATGAGTTTTTTTTTCCAAAATAATTAACATAAAATTTAAAAATTACAACACGAATGACTCGAATTTGGAACCTTTAACCTCAAAATATAACTACTTATCACTAGGATAACACACGCAACAAAATATATAAGTTTTATTTTCTTGTAATGATGGTTTGTAAAATAGAATGGGACTAATATCTATAGGTTGCGTTCTCTTTGATGCGAAAGAAAATGAGAGAAAAGAGAAAATTACACTATAAATTACACCTCTTTTCTCCCCTTTTCTCACCTTTTATCAATGAGTGAGGATTTTACTCCTTAAATTGGAGAAATTATTTACAACACCAAATTGGAGAGATAATATTTTCTCTCCATTGTAGTGCAAATGAAGGGGAAAAATAGAAAAAGTGAGAAAAGGTGAGAAAAGGGGTGAAGTTTATAGGGTGATTTTCTCTTTTCTCTCATTTTCTTTCGCATCAAAGAGAACGCAACCTTAATATTTAAGCTAAGTAAATGATTAGGCTAGATTGTGGCCTATGATTCGGCCTATAGTCTGATTTATAAAAATAGAAAAACGATCTTCATTTTTTTTTTAGAAATGGTTTGATCACTACATATTTTTTGTTAAAATGGTATGAATTTTAATACCAATCACTACAAGAATACTGTTCAACGGAGGCGGATCTACGACGGATTGCCGACACGCGAAAAAACGGGTGATCTGTGGCAGATTCTACTACGGGCTAGAGACGAGTACGCGCGTGGGGTCACTCGCTAAATCAATTGCAGAACTACGACGGAGTTGTGTCTGATAATCTATTGCGGATTTATTTCCGCCACTGATTTGTTCTATAATGAAGCTTCCGCAGTAGATCTGTCGTTGTTTACTGTTTGACTTTTTAAAATTTAAAAATATTTGACTTTGACTTTGTTGCAGGTCTTTCTGTCGACAATCTGCAACGCGTGAAAATATAATTAACACTTTTCCCCAATTTTATTTCAGTGTGTGGCGGGAGCCCTAATTTTAGGACCTGTGTCGACGGCTCCACTCCTCGCCGTTCATTCAGAGAGCTAGTGTTCGCGCCGGCCGCCCTTCTCTCCGATCTCTTTCTAATCCCTGTTTCTCTATCTCCCTCCCCTCTCTCTCCTCACATTTTGTTTCTCAATATTTACAGGTCTTCTGCTCGTTGCTGTGTGCTGCTCGCCGCCTCTTGCTCGTCTCCACCTGTTCGCCGTCGCCTGCTCGCCACCGCCGTTGCTTGCCTAGGTAAGTCAGTAGAGAAAAATAATCCTCATTTCACTCTTCTTAATCCGCCGTTGCTGTGTATTGTACTCTCTCTCTCTCTGTGTGTGTGTGTGTGTGTGTGTGTGTGTTTTGTGTGTTTGCTTGTGTGTGTCCTGGTGTATGAAAATATTGGTGAAGGTGCGCTCCAATGTAATATTGTATGAAAATATTGGTGAACCTTCTTTGCCGGATGAGTTCGGATGAGTTCTATTTTACTATGAATATGCTTTGCTAGTTAACTTTAGTTTCTAATTGATTATGTGATGAATTTAGGTTTTATGTTTTTCGATAAATATAGTTCTTATGCTTCTCATATAAATATTGATGTTTTGTATTTTGGTGGCTTGAAGTTTGGGGATTTAATGGTTAATGTCCTTCTTTAGTATGAATGTTATATTCCGATGGAACTCTAAGCTTCTATATTTTGATGACTTGACTTGGAATTTGCTTGTTTAAGATATTCCGATGGAACTAGAGTGTGAGTTGTTGTAATTACCTTTTGTAGAGCCAAGTAGTGTTGCTGCACCTCCTTATTCAAATCCTTTTCAATACCAACAATTGAAATCTAGTGAAGAAGTATGATCAACTTTGGTGCTCCACAATTTCACCGTTCGATTTCTGCTCCTCTTCACCACCTTCCTTGTTCGTCTTCATCTTCGCCTCTTCCTTTTCTTCTTTTTCCTGAAAGAAAATTCAGGTTCATCTTTCCATCAATATTCATGAATTTGAGTCATTTGACTAAAGAAAATTCACTAAAATCTTACAGCAGCTAGCTGTTTAGATGGATAGAGTGAGGGTGAGCTGTTGTAATTAGTACCTTTTGTCGAGCCAAGTAGCGTTGTTGTAGGAACAAAGAATATGATGTCACAAGAAACTAATCATATCATAAACCATATATAAGTTGAGATGAAATTGTCTCTGTTGCTCGACCTCTCTCAGCTAAAACCTCAGCAACTTGGCTTCCAAATTCTCGGTGGAATTTTATGGTTGATACTTTGTGGGAAAAAGATTATGTTGAGGATTTGGTAAGTAATGTCATGCACCATTCTAATATGAAGATAAGTACTTTGCATGCCTGCTGTCTTGATTCAAAATCTGTTCCACATCCTTCAATTTTTGCGTATTTCTCCAGCATTAGGTGCTGCTCCTTTTGTGATTCTAGCTAGTAAAATAAAAAATGGAAAGAAACATTCATGTGAAGCAATACGTTATACATTCTGGATTAGGAATATAACCAAACTTTAATCCGGTGGGAATTTAACAAAACTTCCTTGTCCTATAAAATTTTGAGTTTCCTTTTTCTCCCTTGTATTGTACCTGCTGTACTGTCATACTCCTGCTGGATTCTTTTTATTTTGTTTGAGAAAAATATAATCCATACCTACAAGTTTCCTCACTACGTGTAGTGCTTACTAATTATGTGTATTTATTTTATACGATAGGCTAAGGAGAAGGGTGTCGCCCCGACTGAGTGTTTGATTGATCTCCACATGAAATTTCACTACAAAGAAGGGATTTGGACTAATTGTAAGGCCGAACAGATAATGGTAAGTGTATTTTTCGTAACTAAAATACATTATTCAGTCATATGTTATTTTACATATCATATTTCGTATAATTTTTTTGTAGAAAGAGGTGAAAAGGAGAAAGGCGGAGTTGCCACAACCTGTCACGCTTGAGCAAAGTAACAAAATCTACTTTGAGGTGAACATGAGGAGCAAAAAGGGGCGAATACTCGGTCAGGGTAACCTTTCACAACATCATGTTGCTTCAGCATCTCATGCAAATTACCCATTTATGACGCAGCCCATACAAGTATTATCCGATCCAGTATTTATGGAGATGAAAGCTGAGGTTGAGGAACGAAAGAAGAATGAGGAGGAGCTTAGAGCGGAGTTGACTAAAATGTGCCAAGAGATGCAGAGTTTTATGGAGTCTATCACTCAGAGGGGTGCTTGAGACCGTAACCTTTACCCATGTGGCCTTGGAATTGTAAAACAAATTCTTATTTTGTCTAATCTAGTAGAACTTGAGTAGCATGTAGGCTAAACTATGCACTGATGAACATAGCCCTATGGATTTAATAGTATTTAATTACTTTGAACTAGTGTGCTTTGAAATATAAGTTTGACGTTGATGGACAGGTTTGTGTAATGCAGAACATCCAAAAACAATTGCAAAAATTTATAGAAATGGCTATTGATACATAAAAACTTGCAGGATTACTGCGGAACACCAACGGATCTATAGAAATTTCCAGAACTATTGCGGAATGCCGACAGATATCAAGAAATATCCAAGATCAATTGCAGAATGCCGACGGACTTTAAGAAATATCCCAGAACTATTGCAGAATGCCGACGGACATTCAGAAGTTTCCCAGAACTATTGCAGAATTATCACAAAACTATTGCAATTTTTTTTTGAATATCTAACAATTCTGCAGCAGTTCCGCAGTAAACACAAGTCGCAATTCCGCAACACGTACAAAAAATGGGGTTGACTTTGACTGTAAGATAACGTCGGATTTTCCGTCGTCGTTCCGCAACAGATTTCAACGACAGAAATTCCGCAGTAGTTTTCACTTACCGACGCGGTGTTTCGCGACGTCTGCTTTTCTGTCGGTGATCTGCAATAGGCCCTAACGCTGGCGGAATTCTGAACTTCTATTGCAGAAATTTCCGTCGGCAATGAACGCTAATCTTGTAGTGAATTTGATTGATTGAATACCAATTAATCGATAAGATTTGAATTAGAAAATGTATTTGAAAAAATTTAATCAAATCAAACACATAATTTTAAGCTTAATGTCGTTAATCGACCACTATATTCCCTGAAGTTCATTGTTGCTAGTTACTCCATTTAATTAGATATTTATTCATATTACTCCCCGTTATTTGTCTACTGAGCATAGTTTAGTGGTAAGACGTTATCCTTCTAATAAAGGGTCGGAAGTTCAAGACATCTTGAATACATATGTAGATGTGTGAGTTGTATTTACATGACTTAAAAAAAAAAAAAAAAAAAAAAAAGGATCTTTCAACAACTTTGATAGTGTATAATCGATTCGACTATAGAGCAATATCGTTTCATGATAGCTATGAGCTGATTTTAATTTCTTGATTTTGTCGCTAAAATCAATCCGACCGGCTCATCCCGAAGCTAACCAAACTAAAGGTCATACCACGAACCATGGTTAAATAGAACTATTTAAAACGCCACTAAAATATATATATATAAAAAAAAAATCCCCGCAATTGTTAAAGATGCAACTAAGTAAAGAAAACGCTTTCTCATCCATCGTAGATAAACTACCGACTTATAATGTTGTACTAATATTCATTTCTATTTAAAGTTTGTTTAGTTTTATTTTTGTGAGAATTTATTTTTAAGTTTATATATTTATGATACTTTTCTTTACGTATATTAACGCTACGTCAGTCGTTGATATATTAAGTATGTTCACAGTGGATAAATGAACATCCCTCAACCAAGTAATCGTTACAATGATATATTCCGGTAATTTTATTTTCTTGCATCATTTCCGAAATTGGGGTTCAACACCTCATTTGATTTGGGATTTTTTGATCATTTGAGGAAATTCCCAATCAACATTAATCGATGGAACGAAACACTTAATTACTCAGAGGCGTAAATGAACGTAGTTGAAGATAACAATCGAGTTGGTAGTATTTGACATTTGCAATGCTTTCTTTGCTCCAACTCTATTTCATTGCACCATTTGCATCGGTACTCCCTCGTTTCATCTCATTTGGTTTCATTTTGTTATGTGCATTAATTTTATACTCTTTTTGTCACGCTAGAATATGTTTAAATATTCTTTTTGAGTCGTCCCAGTACTAGTATATGTTCATTTTTTTTTCACTCACTATACCCCATCACAACCACTTTATCTTTACACAATACACACAATTATTAAAATATCATACTATACCATACCGTATCGCTTAATATTTTATTAAAACTCGTGTTAAAAGCAAATAGACATATTATAGCGGGATCAGTGGAGTATCATATGACATTATATGTACTTCTTCACCTGTTCCATTTCAATCATCATGTTTTCTTAATTGAGTCGTCTCATATGAATTGTCATGTTTTATAGTAAAATGAAAAGAATTAACTCGTACATTTTAATGCGGGCCCATATTTTTCATTAATAAGACAGAAAACTAATCTGAAACGGACGCGTACAGAATTATAAAAAACGTGAGCACAGTATCTTACTATTAGGATAATGTGATGTCACACTCACAAATCACAATCACATTTATATAGCAATTTAGCTAATAACACCTTTCACGTGAAGTGACCTTATTTTCTTGAAATGAAACGAAAATGGAAAAAAAAGAGAAGAAAAAAAGGCAAAGATCAATAATATGAAGTTGAACTTTGATTATTTTTTAATTTGTAAAAAAGCATGATAGTATCTTGTGCCTCCAAGTAAAATTTTAGAAAAATACTACCTTCGTCCCTTTTTATTATCGAAGCGAAAAAATGAAAAATTTGAGGCTTAATTAGCAAAGATTTTTCAACTATAATTTGCTAGCTGCACACGTATAGACGTGGTCACATGGAAGTTAATACGTGATGATTTTGTGAGGTTAATTATATAGTACAAGTAATTTATTATGTGATTAAGGGAGTTAATTAATGGACGATTGAGACTTTGATAGATGTAAAGTGGCATTAGTTATTATATATGTGGTCTCAAATCAATAATAACTCACTAGTACAAACTAGTTGGTGGCTTCAAGACTAATTTGACGTGCCCAAATGCGACTGTCAAATCTACATTATTTATTATTATTATTATTATTATTATTATTATTATTATTATTATTATTATTATTATTATTATTATTATTATTATTATTATAAAAAGATCTGTGTTAGGAATTTTGATTTACAAGAATATATTTGGTCCTACGTGGCATTATATATGAATTTATTGATTTTTTCTTTTAATTTTGGTAGGTTGGCATATATATCAATATTTTACTCAAATTATATTATAATATTATAATAAGGGTTTATGTCCCATATTGAATTTTTACAAGAATTTAGTGACAATCCACATATATAAATAGATTATATATCTCCATTAAAATTCATACTTGGTTTGAGGAACAACATTATTAATGTAGAAATATCAAAAATAAAAAACGCACAATTTTCTTTTAAATATTACGCATATTTTTTTTTATTGTCACAAGTAACGAGCGGATTGAAATAATTAATATAGATAATTATGCATTTTGTATTAAAAAATTATGTAAAATCACAAAAATAAGTTAAATTCCGTCAATTTTCAATGAGCACTACTCTAGTCAGATTAATACAAAAATAAGTTGTGACGTGAAGAATAAAAATATATTTTAACCATTAATATTGACATAAGCATGCACGAATGCAATATATACGTAAATTTAACATGAAAAATACTCTCAACATAAAATTCTACTTATCAAATAATATTGATTACATATTTAAGTATTATTGCGTATAACATCAACCGAATTTTTTTTGCATATTTCTCGTACTGCGGGATTTATTTGCTCATAAATTATTCCACGTATGTACTCGTAGTATATATTTAGTTGATTGCACTAGAGTAGTATCATAAGATATATTTTCCAATCAATTGTTATTACTATGGTAAAAGTTTTGTATATTCTTACAAAATTATACTAGATGACTTATTCTCCAGGACCCAATGTAGCTCTGTCCCTGATAATATGTCGCTTTTTTTTGGAAATTAATTAAGGTGATAAAATATGTGTTTTTTATACGTTAATATATACGCGCAATTTAGAAGAAATTATTTTCTAAAAGAGAATGAAACTATTCCTTATAAACATACATGTTAAGTATAAATATACATAAGAAAAAATAAAATAAAAACAGTAGTATCCTATTTTAGAGAAGATTCAAACATTAATTTGTGTTGTGTGAAATTAATCAGACAATCTCTGGTAGGTGGTCGGCAACTCTCTTTGAATATTCCATGTAAGATTTTTGTTCAATTTTTGTCCTTTTTCAATACTACCACAATAATCAAATAAAATCATAATTAAGTATATATATATAGTGTTACTCTTTTTCTTTTTTTCTTTTTTTAATTTTTTTTTTAAGTTGTGTTTTACACGATTAAAGAGAGAGTTCGCACGGCCATGTAGCACACGGCCACGATCTCATGTGCTCATGTGGTCATGTACGTGCCAGTGCTCCTGCCCGTATGCACGCTTGACACCCATGGCCATGCACTCGATTACCCAACCACAAAAGCTTGTGGGAGTGTGGGGGTGTGGTCGTGTCATTGACTGCCAAAACTGCTTATTTCACACTCGGTTATATAATTACAAATGCTCATTTAGTCTAGTTCTCGTGAAATAGTTGTGATTTGAGATTTCGGTAAAGATGGAACTTGTACAATTAAGCAAAACTTCACTTTCATAAAATGGCCATGTTTCAAATATGAAAAGGAATATTAGTCACATAGGACTCTAGCTAGCTTGTTCTAGTTCCTTGTGGATGCTGTTTTTCTATTTTAGGTTAATTTCATGTTCTACTTTGGTGCTTTGATCAATGATTACTATCCCATAATCCATTTCTAATCACTCCCCAGCTACTTCGGGTCTTGTCTCACCAAATCACTCAATAGGTGGGATCGATACCATTTGTAAGTCCCGAGCCCACATATATGAATGGAGCACATTTATGTACGATGGATTGATGGATGCGTTTACGTGCTAACAATTACAGGGTATTTGACATTCATCATCGCTTTTCAAAAAATGTTTAACTCAAATTGTTTGTCATTCGTCTTCGCTTTACAAAAAAATATTTTAAATGATGTCTTTCTAAGAGTTTTATTAAGGTCATACTTATACTATGTTGATATTCCTGATTAATTTGTTCGGAGTCATGGCAACTAATATATACATGCATCCATGCTCTAATAATAATAATAATAATAATAATAATAATAATAATAATAATAATAATAATAATAATAATAATAATCCACACATATATGAAAAATGATACTCCCTCCGTTTTTTAGAAGGAATTTTTAGCTCAGGCACAAGAATTAATAAAAATGAAGAATAGTGAGTTAGAAATTGAAAATTTTACCTAAAAATATGAAAACACCTTATAAAAAAATATAGGAACAAAAGCCTAAAACCCTTTATAAAAAATTTATAAAAAAATGGAGGGGGTATTAAATTGCTTTACGATATCATGAATATGTGTTGGTTGCCAGGTAACATAATTTAGGTTACAGTTAATTAGTTTTTTGTTTGCTAACCACTCACTTTCTAATTCTTTATTGAGAAAGCAACAGCCAAAATTCAGCACTTACAACTATTATATTACATACATAACACACAATCTCTCTTAATTCACTATCACAAAACGTTTAATTTGCTATATCTATCTAAGCCTGATTGTGTACGACTATAAACATTTTTCGCATATTCGAACACCAAGATTTATTTACAAATCAACCATTCCCTAAATAATTCAATCACACTAGTTAATTAATTATTGTACAGTTTAAGGTGATGACAAATCGATGCCATTAATAAATATTTTTAATGAGTGAATAGTAGTAGTAGTAAACACAATTTTGGCACACAATGATTTCACGAGCTACAGCCTAAAAAAGGTTGATCTAAGTATACCATGCACCCTATTAGAAATTATTGATTCTCAACAAGATGGGCAATGTTTTATGAGTGACTTAATTCAAATTAAGTAGTACTTCTACTTACTACAAGAAGGTAGAAATAAAATAATTTAGAATTAGTCAAATTCATATCTTCTTCTTAATCGCCCAAAGAGTCGTTTGTAGAAAAAAGATCGAGCCACGGAGTCCTTAAGTGTAAATTAAAATGAGCGGAGTTCTGTTTCGACAAGAGACACGTGTCGAATTACCAGATAATCAAACTATGTAGTTAAACTGTGAATTTACAGATCCTTCAAGAGTCCCATCATCAAGTTCATGAGTCCGAAAGCGTCGAATTTGAAGTTTTAAAATTTCAGCTTAAACCGAACAATTTTCCGTCTTCCGCGTTGATGAGACCAAATTTAGTTGTGAGAACAAACTTGAAATTGGTGCATATTCACATGCTATATTTGTAGTTCATAGCTAGTGATCCATTTATGTAGAATTAAAACCTATAATGAATGAGTTGGTGAGGGTAATTAAATTACCACATGAAGGCATTCCATGTGGTTAGGCAAGTGAAACCTAATTGTTTGTTTGGAATATTATGTGTGTGATTGGTGTGTTTGTATCTTTTAACCTTGTCAAGGCTTCCCCTTCGCATATACTAAGGTTTCAATCTTAATGCCTTTCCTCTTGAGGAAATTATGCATAACTAATTGTCTTTGATGAATTATATGTCATCACCAACATTTTAGGGTATTATTTCATCAAGAATTCCAACACATGTTTCAATCTTGATGGGATTTATAGTATGTTTTTGCAATGCTAACCAAGTGGAAAAAGTTTGAAATAATTGAGTAAGATTTTACTAATTGCAAGAGGAAAGAAAAAGTTAGGTCCATTGAATAAGAAGCTGTATATACTACTATTGAAATGATCAAAAGCCTCAATTTGCAATGTATTTTTAACCTTCTTAATCATTGGTGAAGTATCATAAGTGCAATATATCATAGATGCTATAATAGTAAGATTTTTACTCCCACCGATTTTTTCAAGTTGAGTAATTTCTTGAATATATATGATGTATAGAAATGATCAACTTGAAAAAACTTGATAAAGTATTAATTAAACATATATATGTTCTGCACACATATATGTACTCATTAAGAAAAACTATAGTCCAAAAATAACTACCCGACTCCCAATTTATGGTTTGAAGAGAAAGTATCTTACTAATTGAGGCAACATTTCAATTTTCAAACAACACCCGTCTTAATTGATTTGTTTTCTAAAATTGAAAGAATTAAACATTTCATTTAAAGTGGACCTCTTACTTTTATTTTTAACACCGCACCTAAAACTTTATATATATATATATATATATATATATATATATAGGGAGTGGTTCGTGTGCAAATAAATCATTGCGTGCTAAAATGCGAAAGATGTTTAAAACTACACAAAATCATGCTTAAATCAGTATATATTTATGCTTACAACACCATTATGCTTTTTAATGTACAAATCCATGCTTAAACCCAATCATGCTTATAATACCTTATAATCATGCTTAAATCAATTACAGCCATAGATCAAATTAAGATCAATGGTTCAGATCTATTCATATTTCTCACACCAGGACTTATTTCTATATGATCCACCCTCTATATATATATATATAACAAAAACAAAACAAGACAGTTAAAACGGGACGGAGGAAGTATTGTACTGTATGCAATCTTTAAAATGTGTCCTACAAAGTTGATGAATTAATATTCAAGATGTACTTTTAAATTATTTACATTGTACAAATCTTGTATTGAATTTTTATAGTCTTCGGTTACAGACTTACAGGTAAATAAATCTATCATCCCAGGTCAAATATATCTATACATATACGTGGGAAAAAATAAATAAACAAATACAGTACTCCTTTTAATAATAGAATCCCGATATAGATTTGAAAACGACAATAAATTATATTTGTATTATTTATACACCCAAGAAATTGATATAAATGGTAATACAGAGTTAAAGAAATGATCTTTTTTCAACTCGACTGCCCAATGCTTTAGAAAGACTACTTTGTACATGCTGTATTAAGTTCTCCGGCTTTTGTACTGTGATTCATATCGAAATAAGTCATGATGTGAGAAATACGAATAAATTTTATGCTGTATTAATTAAGTTCTCATAAAAATGTTTAATTAAAGCTATATATAATCATATAATCATGCATATATATACACACGACCATGCTTAATAGCCGCATGTATGGAGAGTTTTAAGCATTTTTTCGGTATATTCGCATACAAGAATTTATTTAGGTATATATATAAACTCAAGTAGATTAAATTCTAGAATCAACAACTTCATTGCTTCCAAAACATCTAGAAATTACTCATAGCTAGCTTGCCTTTTTTGTGAAACTGGACGAACAACTCACCTTTTTAAGCATATTTCTTTCTACAAATTAGCACCTGCACAAAACACACATACACGCACGAGAGAGAGAGAGAGAGTTGTGAATAAATCATACATTTACTAAGGAGTGCATGGGAAAGGATCACAAGATCATGTAAAAGTAACATCATCGTCAAAAAGTTCCGTCCCATTGATATAAGGATAGTTGACTGCCTTTTCGTCGTATTAAGATATAAATAATAGTCGAGTATTATTTACAATGATGCTTTCCAATATAGCATATTTATGGCGTTTCTTCGGCACGTTCTTTGGGCCATGCTTAATTTAATTTATTTTTTTGCTTCAACCAATCGGAATTCTTTCTATTAACTGGATAAAATATTTCTTTCTTTTTTTGCTTTTTAACAAAGGATATTTGTATTTTGCTAGCCAGGCTTCGGATTCATAGTTACTTCATGGTCTGAAATTTAAAAATTTTGTAAAAATAATCAGAATTTTGATATTTTTAGTGACTTTGTGACTTGAACCTTTAAATTTACAAGATCGAACCTGATTTTGAACATGCATTGATTTCATATTTCAACAACAAAACTATAAAAAGTTTATCTTTTTTTTCCCCACTACAAAGCGCAACACAGTTGACAAAACGTTTCTCCTCCAATTAAAAGCTCGTGAGTTCAAATCACTTCGGGTGCGTGTGTGTGAGTGTGTTGCATTTGCCTGAATAAAAGAAAAGGTCAGTTATTAGGTAATTTTGGGAGAACAAATTAAAATTTAAAAAAAAAATGATAAAATTTTATATAACTTGAGTACTATAATTCCAAGTAGCTAGTAACGTGGCTCTAATAGTGATAGAGATGAATTACCTAACAAAATATAAATTTTGGGCGTGATAGAAGCATTAATAAATATGGTCCCAAATAAAAGTAAAATACCTAGATTTATGCAAAGGAGTGATGCTATTCGGCCATAATGTGGCCGGCCATAATTTAACTTGTTTTATTTTTTATAATATCAAATAATTTATATATTTATGCCCAATTTTTTTAGATTATAAAATACTCAAAAAGTGATACTCCGTATTTTTTACGTATTTTTTAAAATTAATCCTTTAATTATTTGATAATTTTTACTATTTAAAGTATTTTTTTTACCTTTTTTTACCTAAAAATGAAAAAAAAAAATATGTAATTTTTGGGGAAAAATATTTTTAAATTAAAATATGAAATTAATAAATTATTGTTATCATTTACAATTTTTAAAATTACAAAAAATATGAAAAATATTGTTGTGTGGCCGGCCACATTATGGCCAAATAGCATTATTGTATGCAAAGAGCTAATATAGAAGATTGTTTGAGTGCTTTCTCCATTCTAGAGATGAATAAACCCAACCTTGGCTAAACATTGAATTCAATGCGATTTAAACTTTTCCGAACCTTCGATTTTGGTTTATTTTAAAACAATTGACAAAAAATTCATAGGTTACGTTATAGAGAACTTAAACTTGAAAGTTGAGATTAGTTTCGAACATTAATCCCTACTGCTCGGCAAAATATATACAATCAGAGTTAGAACCTTTGATTTTGTGTTTTTATTAGGGCATGACTGGTATGCAGGAATGAGTCAAGAATGGAATGACCATTCCTGTGTCCATTCCTTATCCCATTGCTAGTACAAAAATATTATCAGGAATGATCATTATTTTAATCAGTAATAGTAATCCTATGAGCATGAGATTAACCATTACTCTCATTATCTTGGTATTAGTTAATCCTTGTTATCAAGAATGAAATTCATTTCACTTGGTAAAGAAATTAACGTTACTTATGATTTACATGTGACTTATTAAACATTGTCGAGAATTTCGTATGGGCTAAGTCAAGTTGGGTTGGACTGATGGTTGTGGGCCCATTGGGCCAAATGAAGAAACCTTCCTAAATAATTTTTAGTTATTTTTTACCGATATATACGTACTTAATAATGATGATAAAATATTATCAATAATCGATATGTCTTGAGCTCGACTTGCTTTTGGTCGATTAGGTAGCGATAATCGATAAGTGCGTTAGACCAGCTCAACTGGCCTGGGCCTGATACGGGCTTAGACACGCTTGACTCAATTATACAGGTGAGTCGGGTTGGAGACATTCTCATGAAATTGTGTTATATTTGGATTTATTTTTAGGCTTTAACATAAGCCCGATCCATGCTCAAATTAAGGTCGGCCGACTATTTAGTAAGCCTAGTTTGACCTAGGCCTATAAATCTAATGGGCTTGGGCTGATCCAATTTTTTGCATTATTTATTTGGATTAAGTTTAATCATTTAATTCCTTACGGATGCCAGGAATGAGAATTGAATCAATGGGTTCATTTCATTCCCATCCCCATGGGAATTGAATGAACGAGTTCATTCCATTCTCATATCCCCATTCCATTATTGCATTCATTCCATCCCTGCTAAATTTCATTACCAGCTATCTCTTTAGGGTTTTGAGATCCGATTAGAAGGATCCGACCCGATCACTAGTCAATCGGGTCACCTTATATTATTGCTTAATTATTAGTTTAATTTTAATTAGATGTAAATTATTGCTTTATTGACCCTACCCAATAAATAAAAAGTCATGTCGGTACTATAGGTCACGTGAAATAATTAATTAAGAGACCTTTTTGTATACGTACGTTACATGCAGTCTATATATACCCAATCAAACTATAGTACATTATTTACGTATAATTTGCATGATTTAATGTGAATTTTAGATAATTCCTCCAAGGGTAATGATAATCGAAAATAAAAGAAATACCGACATTTTTTTGGCGTTGTTCTATTGCATTTTTTCTCCGATCCGATCAAGAAAGAGGTTTTAACGAGGCTCGACTTTTCTATTAGTTTGCAACTTTGGACTTAAATTATATTTTATACTTCTTCAACAACGTACACTTTTTTTTTAATGTTGTGGGGGGAGATTGAATTTGATGTATATGAATGTCCTACATAATTGAATATGGTAGGACTAAGCCGTATAGTTTTGGTAATGCACAATCAAGTGATTTGAATATTCAAGGAAATTAAAAAGAGACATATCGGAAATTGTGGACTAGAAAGATGACGAAACAAGGTTTAGTGGTAAGACATTTTTCCTTTAACGTGTCGATAAAAAAGTACGAAATTCGAGTAATGTCGAGTGTATAAGTGTCAGAGTGTGTGGGTCTATGATTTAGCACATCATGAAATCGTGATCGTCAAACCGTGTAGATTTTTATATAGATAATTAGTGCATAACTTTTTTGATTAAACTTCATCTACAATTAATTAATTGCCTTGAACAAATCTTACTAAGATGTCGGTCGACTTTATTTTGATCTCATTGTAAATTTATATTGGTAATTGAAATCAATTAATGTTGTATTATCTCATTTCTTTTAGGAAAGTTAATTTGAAACATTTTTTTCTTAGGCTAAAATAATAGTCACATTTAAAATGATACATCACTTCAAAATGTCATTCTCTTTAATTTAAACATAACCTCTTGGTCTTAAACGTATACTCCATCTATTCTAACGAATTTGATATGCTTCTTTATTTATGGATTCGAAGTTATTGGAACGGAAGAATCTTCGCTGTATCAATGTTTTCTCTCTTTTATGAATGAACGTATCAATTCTTTCTTGATATTGATATATTTATCCATAAAGAATTACTATCTACCAATATTTATTAGATTGTTCTCAAGGTTGTGCTGTCGTTTTCCTGAAAATCTCGTCTCTGCTTATTACTAATTATGTTGGAAAATATGTTGCGTTCAACAATGAATCTGGGTAAACACGTTCGATAACCTTTATAAAATAAAAGTTACAAGATCTGAACTATAACACACTCGTTAGAAATTACAATACAATAAACTAGATTGAATACGTAATTAAAGGGTAAAACCGAGTCGAGTAGAACTCTTCCCGCAAGAAGCTTTACGCCCCGGTAGTGCTCTCGGAACTAGCGTAGCTTCCCAAAAGGTAAAACGGTTTTCGTCTTGATAGTAGCACCATAAACTATCAAGCTCCGGTGAACTGGATGCAGACGAGGAACTGAGCTCGAAGAGAAAGTAATGCAACCAGATGCTCGTAGATGTTCATTCAATGTTGGTGTGTTAGAATGAATCTAAACACGTCTATTTATAGGCTACGTCTCAACCGAGAAATTAATGAGCCATAATGTGTCGGTGGAGGTTACGTGAGTAACTCCTGGCTCATGAATGCCTCGTTGGGGGTTACGGGATAACTCCTAGCGGTTACTCCCGACTCATCATTATGTTGGCGGTTATGGGTGTAACTCCCGGGGGTTAATATCGTTGGAGGTTACGGACGTGACTCCTTCTACTTACGGACGCACCTGGACGAGATGCTCACGTAGATTCGTTCGAGAGACGTATCCATACGACTTCTCCAACCTCCAAAATACTTATATCTCACTCACCGGAAATTGGTTTTGAGCATATAAATATATCACGATATTCTACTCCTGAAGTAGATTAATAATCTATCATTTAATTTAATAAATAAATTAAATATAAATTATTTTTTATTTGATCAAAGACCAAATTTCCAACAACTTATGCCATTCTAAACAAGTACTACTATTACTACAATATATAGATAACAAATATTTTATCTTATGAAACATAGACTATACTTTTAATGACCATGGTAATACTAAATCATTTCGATAACAAGTTAATGATATTTTACTTGAACTAGGGATGTTAAAAAAGCCCGAATTCAATGAGTTGATCCTAATAGTCCGAATAAAATAGTGGTTAGGATCAATAAATGTTATCCCGAAACGAAATTCAACGCAATAGGGCTGGAGCAAAAAAGTCCGAGCCCGATCAGGTTGGCCTGAAGGCCTGTGGGTTGACCTGGTGTGTAATATCCCAAATTTTGAAATATATAGTTAATTAATTTATCTAGAGGTTCTCAAATATTTTAGAATTGATGATAGTAAGATATGAGTATTGAAAATATTAAATTAATATAAATATCTAAGTAGTAGATGTATATATCATGGTAGATTATAAATAAGAAAGTAATTAAAGTGGATGATTAATCATTATTAGAGATATTCTATGAATACATGTATACGTAAAATTTGTACAAGATTTAAACAACTAAATTGTGTCCCTACCATATTAATATATATTTTTAGATAATTATCATGCATGCAAACAAGATAGGATAAATGCATGAGTTGTTAATAGCTTACCTCCAATATTTACACGTCTCTTGCCTACAATTAATAGGCTTGTGACTCATCCATGCTATAATAGTGACTAATCAAGCCTACTAACCCTTTTCTGGCATTCGATAGTAGTATAAGATTATCGTAGCTCATGCATAAGTTGTCAATAGTATTTTCGAAATTTTTGTTGAATACTCATAGCTTCGGCCTTCGGGGCCAAGGGCCAAGGATACTTAAATAAGGTGGGGTTTCTATTTCCAAAATATTATTTTAAGTTAGTAAGCTCTAAAATGTGGGTTTATCCATGAAAATGTTTTGATGCGGGATTACATGTTTAAGGCTCTTATGTTTACGATCGGGTCTTTCGGTTGGTCTAACACACTAATCGAGGGGCTGTGCGCACGGTTAGATATCATTGGGTTGATCACCAATTGGTTCTAACCTCGAGGGGAGAACTAGTGGATGAAATACTCCATTGTCTCCAAACTATAGGCTCCATCAGAAAGGGATCCGGCAGTGGTACGTCCCGGGATCGGTATTAGGTAATCTATGGCTCCATCTGAAAAGGGATCCGACAGTGGTACGTCCCGGGATCGGTATAAGAGTAACATGGTAATCCGTATTGCAAAGGAAAATGAGTTTTGGTGTGCATGGAAGTTATATGATTTCTAAAACCCTTCTATGTATGCTTTATTATCATGGATATTCTTTTTTTTTATTATAAATGTTTTCGGCAAAATCCCACTGAGTGCATTAGTACTCAGCCCTGCAATTCCTTTCCAAATATTTTGCAGAATAAGGAGCTGGTGGAGCAGACGTGGCTAAAGAGGATTGTTGTTGTGTCAAATAAGTATAAAGCTTCCGCTACGCTTATTATTAAAGTAGTCATTAGTAACGATCCTGCAATGTACTTGGCTTCCTAAGTTAAATTCTAGGTTTTGAAATAAAATCTCTATGCTATACCTGAGTCTCGTTATAAGAATATATTATATATATTTATTTTAGTTACGGGTATTCAGACACAAGCCGGCCATTATGGGCTGTTTAGCTCAGGCGACCCCATAATTTGAGCTGAGCGTCCCGATCCCGTATTCTATTTAAAGTCTATGGGTATTCAGACATGGCGACCGACACGGGCGGTATGGTTTGCCTACCCCGTGGTTCGTGTTGTGCATCCCGATCCCATAATTAATTTAATAAATTCATTAATAATATGGTTAATAATCCTAAGAAACCAGACCCCTTTCTATCCCCGCTTCTTATTTCCAACCCCTTGCCACGTCCCGGCACACGTGCCTTCCCTCGGGAATTGGGATGTGACAAAATGGTATCAGAGCAATTCTCCGCTCTGAAATCTAGAGTCTTTGATTAAATATAATTTAGAATCATTTCTCTAGATATGTAAACATTTACAACAACAACGACTCTCGGCTCGCTGCCTCACCATGCTCGATAAAAATGGAGGTATGTATAAAAGAATGTTTTGAAAATAATTTGTGTTATTTTCGTATTTGAGTCTACCAATGAGGGATCTTGGATATGATTGTAATGATGTCATGTTTAGAAAGTATATAACAAATATGAGTTAGGAAAGACCACATGGTTATATAAACGTAAGTATAGATTGATAATAATTTTAATGTTAGTAAATGAGATAATATTATGTTCGTATTAACTATTATTTCACATGTGATCAAATAGAGAGGAAGATCTTGAATAAGAACAAGTAGAGGCAAAGACTTGATACATTAGTAAAGAAAGGTCCGATAGCTCATAAGATAGCTCTTCCACTACCAAGTTTAAGAGTCGTGCATGTCAATGAAATATATTATATTTAGATTTCTAGAAAGAAAAAAAAAAAGAATAAAGAGTGATAGGATTATGTATATCATGATTTTAGCAAAATAGCCCTTAGTGATACTTTAAAATTTAAGAAACTAAATTGTATAGTTAGAACTATGTGGATTTAAGAAAAGTATTATTGGTATATCATAAGTAGAAAGAGATATATAAACTAGGTGATATGTGAAAAGAGAATAAAGGCACCACCATATTTCTTAATTTTTATGTACGTGAAATTTCGGGGACAAAATTTTTATAAGGAGGGAGAAATGTAATATCCCAAATTTTGAAATATATAGTTAATTAATTTATCTAGAGGTTCTCAAATATTTTAGAATTGATTATAGTAAGGTATGAGTATTGAAAATATTAAATTAATATAAATATCTAAGTAGTAGATGTATATATCATGGTAGATTATAAATAAGAAAGTAATTAAAGTGGATGATTAATCATTATTAGAGATATTCTATGAATACATGTATACGTAAAATTTGTACAAGATTTAAACAACTAAATTGTGTCCCTACCATATTAATATATATTTTTAGATAATTATCATGCATGCAAACAAGATAGGATAAATGCATGAGTTGTTAATAGCTTACCTCCAATATTTACACGTCTCTTGCCTACAATTAATAGGCTTGTGACTCATCCATGCTATAATAGTGACTAATCAAGCCTACTAACCCTTTTCTGGCATTCGATAGTAGTATAAGATTATCGTAGCTCATGCATAAGTTGTCAATAGTATTTTCGACATTTTTGTTGAATACTCATAGCTTCGGCCTTCGGGCCAAGGGCCAAGGATACTTAAATAAGGTGGGGTTTCTATTTCCAAAATATTATTTTAAGTTAGTAAGCTCTAAAATGTGGGTTTATCCATGAAAATGTTTTGATGCGGGATTACATGTTTAAGGCTCTTATGTTTACGATCGGGTCTTTCGGTTGGTTTAACACACTAATCGAGGGGCTGTGCGCACGGTTAGATATCATTGGGTTGATCATCAATTGGTTCTAACCTCGAGGGGAGAACTAATGGATGAAATACTCCATTGTCTCCAAACTATAGGCTCCATCAGAAAGGGATCCGGCAGTGGTACGTCCCGGGATCGGTATTAGTTAATCTATGGCTCCATCTGAAAAGGGATCCGACAGTGGTACGTCCCGGGATCGGTATAAGAGTAACATGGTAATCCGTATTGCAAAGGAAAATGAGTTTTGGTGTGCATGGAAGTTATATGATTTCTAAAACCCTTCTATGTATGCTTTATTATTATGGATATTCTTTTTTTTTTTTTATTATAAATGTTTTCGGCAAAATCCCACTGAGTGCATTAGTACTCAGCCCTGCAATTCCTTTCCAAATATTTTGCAGATTAAGGAGCTGGTGGAGCAGACGTGGCTAAAGAGGATTGTTGTTGTGTCAAATAAGAATAAAGCTTCCGCTACGCTTATTATTAAAGTAGTCATTAGTAACGATCCTGCAATGTACTTGGTTTCCTAAGTTAAATTCTAGGTTTTGAAATAAAATCTCTATGCTATACCTGAGTCTCGTTATAAGAATATATTATATATATTTATTTTAGTTACGGGTATTCAGACACAAGCCGGCCATTATGGGCTGTTTAGCTCAGGCGACCCCATAATTTGAGCTGAGCGTCCCGATCCCGTATTCTATTTAAAGTCTATGGGTATTCAGATATGGCGACCGGGCGGTATGGTTTGCCTACCCCGTGGTTCGTGTTATGCGTCCCGATCCCATAATTAATTTAATAAATTCATTAATAATATGGTTAATAATCCTAAGAAACCAGGCCCCTTTCTATCCCCGCTTCTTATTTCCAACCCCTTGCCACGTCCCGGCACACGTGCCTTCCCTCGGGAATCGGGATGTGACATGGTGAGTTTACCATAAATCATGAATTCACATTAAATCACTACTTATAAATCATGAATTCGCCCGAAACCTAGAGGGTTAAGGTTGGGCCAAAAAAATTAGCCCGGAAGACCGAACCGATTAGCCAGTAACCTGATAGACCTGACCCGAAACCCGTTGGGTTGTTCCGTTTGATATTCCTAACTAGAACATTGATTGACACTTTTATTCACGATAAATGTAACTTCTACAAAAATTATGAGAACAATGAACATTTCATATCATGATCTGTAAAAGATGATCATGCCACTCACAAGATGTAGTATATATTAGAATTGTACCCCGCGATGCAGGAGTTTAATATATAAAAATAGCATGCCGGCTATATAATTAATAGAGAATTAACTTTTGATTTAATTAATATAATTTGTTAATTTTTCATAAAACTAGCAAAATAAATTTGGTCCATATATACATGTGTTATGTTCAAATATTATGGATAATTAAACATTTTATATTCATACATATAGATTTATACCTCATTATCGTAAATTAATTGATTAAAGTATTGATGATTTTTATAATCAAAATTTTATAGGACCCTAACATTACCAATCGAGTTAAAGAAACACATTGTCATTTGTTGTAGCGATTGTCCGTCTGTGAAAATAAAAATAATCATTTATGTTGAAAAATACATGAATATTATATACTACTAATATATTGGAAGTTCTTATAATTAATGAATAAAAAATTAAATTAATATCATAATGAAATTAAAATAATATGCAGGACTCTAATAAATAAGTGTGGATTTTCGTAGAACCAATGTCAAGGACTCTAATAATGAGGAGCGCCACATCTATCTACGATGATTCAATCTCAAGGACTCGGACTTGAACTTAAGAGCTCAAAATTTGAAAGCACATCGAGTGATGTCGAGGAGAAATACGCGATCGAGATTAGTCTGTCCTCGTTCTTTGAGGGAAAGCACACTGTCGCCGCCCTCCTCAGTTGCGACAACTTATCTAACTATGAGAAGATCTGTCACATCAATAGCATGGCGTACGGTGCTATATACAGGGCGATCGACAAGAGAACCAGCAAGATCGTGGCGACGAAGGAGTAGCACAACAACAGCTTTGAACATCCTAACCTTAAGGGAGATCGGCATCCTCAAGTCCCTCCCCAACCACCAGAACATCGTCGGGTTCAAGGAGGTGGTGGCAGAGCGACATCAGCGTGTGAATAGTGACGTAGCGTATGGAGCTCGACCACCACCACCAAGTGAAGGAGGCGGCATGAGTTGGTGAAACAATTGCACGACAACATTGGTGAGAATGACATAAAAGACGATCTTGGTGAAAAATATTTTTTTAATAAACCATAATACTTTAAAATTATTACATGAATAGTCAATTTTATTTGGAACATATGTTACCTTAATTTCTTCATGGAAATTGTCACTTTCGCCGAATTTCTTTAGAATAAGGTTGCGACCCGAATCTAACATGCCTACACCACCTTGACTTCACCACAGTTTTTTCTAATAATAAAACCAAAAAGCTTCAACTGTGTCCGGTAACAACTATAACCGGTGTCCAATTTCATTTGTTGATCATATTCCTTAAATATATGTGAGGTACGAAATAGTAAAATGTGAGAAACGAAATCGGTGTTCTAAACGGTGTTAATTTGGAACAATTTTTTTTTTTAATTCCATCTTTTAAGTTTCTATACTAGTGTTTTTCTTTTGTTGATAAAGAGGAAGACTTCCAAATCACCCACATACAAAGATGAGCTAACGACAAGGTGTTTGAGTTGCAACAATTTTATAACTTTGCTACCTAAAAGCTTTAATGTAACTTTTTGACAATTATAATCACCGGAATTCATTGAATATGTTATAGGAATTACTTTTAGACATGTTTTTCCACTACCTAAGAGTGCTAGTACTAGTTGAAATAAATGCTACTAATTGATTGCCAAAGTGTGGTAATACAAGTTTTTTTTTTAGTTATCACATTGTAAAATGACAACGATCCCAAAGTTAAAATAGGGTCAACATTACACTGAACTTATAAAACATCAATAATATACACATTTTTTCGGCCAAAATTGCTTTTTGGGAAAACAAATTATCTTGGCTATCATATTCAAACAATGTTTTAAGAACTGAACTGCACTGGTCGGTAGACCGGTTGAAATCCGGTTTTTGCAGCGGCTAGACATGGCAATAATTGGAAATTATAGATCAAACCGATCTAACTTCCAATTCGATTTTTAAATTATTGGACTAGGTTGTGGGGCCCTCAACGGATGAACTTCCTCCATTTAAATATTGAGTTGATTGCCTCTAAATCTATAACCTATTAACCAATTGTGATTTTTTCTCCACTTTTTCTATATTAAATTTTATGAAATTGTTTTCTAAATAAATAAACTGTTAGACCAAAACATGCATACCATTGAATTTTGCAGACATAACATTCATATAGTACCAATTCTATCAGAAATGGAAAATTGGTTATGGAAATGTCGTGCGGTCAGAAATGTGCAATGAAAATGGTTTTAAGTTTCACTTACGTGAAATAACATTGTTTCCTAATGTTCCTTATCCTTCTAAAATTCGACACCGCTAGCAAGTTTAAGATGATTCAAATTCAATAGTGTTTTTGTTTATAAACTATGTTCATTTTTGTGTGAAAAAAAAAACTAAAATTTACCTATTGTATAAGAATTCAAAGGACACAAATTACCTACATCTAGTTTAGGAACTTCTTTGAAAATTAATTAAACATCCATTAATCTCATCTTCGTATTCTAATTATTATTATTTTCAGAGAGAGAAGTAACAATTATATATAGTTGAAATGTTGACTAAGACTAGAAAAGGTCATGTTTAGAAGAAGTAAACTAGGTAAGAAACAATAAAACGAGAGTCATGAAATTGGTGTTCTAACCAATGTTAAATTGGAACAATTTTTTTAAAATATATTTCCATCTTTTAATTTTTTATACTAGTGTTTTTTTGTTGATAAAGAGGAAGACTTCCAAATACCCACATACAAAGATGAGATAACGAAAAGCCGTTTGAGTTGCAACAATTTATAATTTTGTTACCTAAAAGCTTTAATATAAAATTTTGACAATTATACTCACTAGCATTCTTTGAATATGCTATGAGAATTACCTTTCTGACATGTTTGCTTCCGCGACCTAAGAGTGCTAGACTAATTTGAAATGAATGCTACTAATTTATTGCAAAGTGCTATAATAATAAAATAAAAAAAATTCAACTATCACGTTGTAGAATAACAATAATCCATTAAAATAGGGTAAACATTACAATGGATTTATAAAACATACAATAATATACGCAATTCTTAGGCCAAAAACGCTTTAACGAAAAACAACCCATTTTGGCTATCATATTCAAGCAATGTTTTAAGAGCTGAACCGCACTAGTAGTTGGACCGGTTGAAAACCACAAACCGATCAGTGGCCTAGTTGATGAACTTGTCTGGTTTTGTAGCAACTGTAGATGGCAAAAATTGAAAATCGAAGATCAATCCGGTTTAACTTTCGATTCAATTGTTTTGAAATCATTGTATTAGGTTGTGGGGTTCTCAAGGGATGAACTTCCTCCATTTAAACATTGAGTCCAATATTGCTTCTTGTTGTACTGTATATATGGTAGTTAGTATTAGAGTTAATGTTTATCTTATTAGGCTCATCTTATTAGGTGCAGTACTTGTGTGTATATATGTGCTCTCAGTCAGTTCATAATCAATGTTCTAAAAAGCGCTAGGCGCTAGTCGGGCGGTGGAGGGGTGACTAGCGCCTAGGCGCTAGGCGGGAGCCTAGGCGCCGCCTAGGCGGATTCGAACTATAATGCTTATTTTTACTATTCTTATAATATTGTTGCCAAATTTATAATAAATACACATACTATGACAATTGATATGTTAGCTTCATAATTATAAATATAAAATCATACATAGAGTAGCATAGTTTGCATAAACATAGATTAATTAACACATAAAGACTATTGATTAAGCTACAAGAGCGGCTCGTTGGGTATCGCATAGAGCCTAGGCGGATTACTTATTAGTCGGGCGGCGAGGTACTGACTAGCGCCTAGGCGCCGCCTAGGCGGACCTAGGCGGCGTCTTTTAGAACACTGTTCATAATACATTCAAAATTTCCTCCTCTCTTTGATAGTTATATGTTTTAGTTAGCGCTTCTAAATCTATGACTATTGACCAATTGTGATTTTTTCCCATTTTTTCCATTTTAATTTATGAAATTATTATCTAAATACATGAATTGTTAAACAAAAACAAGCATATATACCATTAAATTTTGCAGACATAACATTCATTCTGACAATGAAAATGGTTTTAGGTTTCACTTAATTACGTAAAAAACATTGTTTCCCGGTGTTTCTTATCCTTCTAAAATTCGAAAACGCCAGCAAAATTTTAGATGATTCAAATTCAATAGTATTTTTTGTTTATAAACTACATTTATTTTTGTGTGGATCGAAAAAACTGGAATTTACCTGTAGTACAAGAATTCAAAGGGCGCAAATTACCTACATCTAGTTTAGGAACTTCTTTAATTTGAAATCAAATTAAACATCCCTTAATCTCATCTTCTTTTTTCATATATATTTAATTTTTTTTAGATAGAAGAAACAATTAGATACAGTTGGTGGAATGTTGACCAAGACTAGAAAAAGTCATGTTTAATTAGAAGAAGAAAACTAGGTCTAAACTGTCCATTTAGAGCTACATATATAAAAATGATTGGTTAGCATATATACTACTACTATGTAGTACTAAATTAATAATTATTTACAGCCAATTCAATTTAATTAATTAAATAATTAATTAATTAAGCAGTAGAAAGTAGGGAAACAGGAAAGCTTAGGCATCTACTCCTCTCTAATTAATCCCCAATTATGGAACCAATTATTCATCTCACTTCATTATTAATCTTCATAGCCATTCAATTCTCTTCTTTGAATTAAGGACCGCTTTCCTTTTTATTTTCTATATTTAATTTTAAATAGTAATAAACTTTTTTTTAAATTTTTTTATTTTGGATGAAAAAAATTCGAGTACTTGTGGTGTAAACAAGTACACGTTTTTTTTTTTTTTTTTTTTTTTTAATTTCCTTTTTTTTTCCTAATGATATGGCCCATTACTTATTACAAGAAAATTAAATTTGAGTTTCATTAATATAGCATCATTAATTATTCTTTTTATTGGTGGAGGATTTTTGGACCTTCTGTTTAAATGTTATTTTTGGATCATAAATGAACGTTGTGAATTGTGACGTACAACTTGATTTGGATCTTTCATTAATTTTCTTATCGGAATATTCTTGGGAAAATGAACCATATCATATAATAATAATAGTAATAATAATACACAGACGAGATTAAACAGATATTAAGTTTAATTATTATGTTTTTCATGAACGTTTTTAGAATTCATAATAAATGAAGGGTGAAACAAAATCTATTTTAGATTAAAATTTCAATCATTGGGTGTTTGAGTTGTGTTTGCCTGATAAAAAAAAAAAATCAATAGTTACGGAAAGAAGTAAATAAAAGATCGCATTCAAACTTAATGGTTTAGGATAGTTGGTATGTACACATGCCATCATAAATGTGTAAATTATCTTTTATTTTTGATGAATTTCATCTTACTATACAGCTATATTGGTTTATCATATTATTTTTGTTACTACTGTACAAGGAAAGATTCATAGAACAATGGGGTATAACATTTAAACAGAAGGTCCAAACATTGAAATAGGTTGTTATTACTCGATTTTATCGTAAGAAAAATTGTGGCACAATCTAATTTTTGAATGATATTGACTGGTGTAGTTGGGATATAGTAGTACTTCAAAATCCTAGTTACAAATAATTCAAGTTAAGCGGAGACTGTGAATGAATTGATCGATCCAACTGATCTATAGAGAAACATATTAATCGTATCATCAAGTTTAGTGTTCCAATCGTGTTTCAAATTATAATTTATTTAATTTCTAAATTTATAAAATTTAAATTAGAGTTTGCATTTTGAACACTTAATATAGTCTTTATTAATCATATTGTGGTAATTGGTAAATTCAAAACTATGATATATATATATGATATTTCACAAATTAATGTTTACTTTTATAAAAGTATTTTTTTTATATTAAAAATAAGATTTGAGATAAGTTGGAACAATTTTGTAATCGGGACAGATGATACCACATACTATTTGAATAAATGATCGTATCCCATGCATAAATCACATTAAAAAAAATATGTATAACACAAACACATTCAAGATAATTCGACTCTCAACCTATTGAATGCAGAAGAAATATCTTATCAGCTAAGTTGTTTTTCGTCGTCCTTATAAATCACCAATTTATTAGAAAGGAAAAAAAAAAAACACTCCAGCTAGGAAAATCACGTGTGACAAAGTTCAAGTAACATTTAAACACGTAAAATTTAGCCATGATTTAAATTGTTTCCTCGTAATTCTCAAAGTATACTACTATCAAGTATCAAGTGTATGAAGCACCCATACATATATAGAAAGTGCATGAAGCCAAAATATTAAGTAATCATAATTGATATCCCCATGCAAATTTAAATGCCATAATACATCATAAAAGAGCTCCACCCCCTCAAACTATTACTACAACTTTGCCTTTATTCATTCCTTCCCCTAATTGTATTTGTTGTTGTTGCTCATACATATCAACTCTTTAAATATGTTATCATGCTTCTTATATGTACACAATAAGTCCCTATCTTTCTACCACATCATATCCGATATATAGTGAAGGAGAGCGATCGGTTCGTAAAAAATCCGGAATGTATCTTGCACATAGCTGGTTTTTGTATAATCTATGCATAAAAACACGACAAATATAAAACAGCCACGTACGTATACATATTAACAAAAAATGGTCGAGAAAGCAGCGTTATATGTAAAATACATGACTATCTATGTTGACAGAAAAGTAACTTTTTGAAAATGTTAAAGTCAAATTAAATGTAAGAGATGGAAATTTGTGATTATTTATATGGGGCGACCAAATAAGGAAATCGAGACAGTTCGTCGTTGCACGTACTCTCTTTTTTTCAAAACAGCAAAAAAGCTGCATTTTGACACGTAGAAATTTCTCACTTAAAAGATGGGATTTGTATTACTATTAAGTAGTTAAAACATTAATTGTATGTAGATATAAGTAGTAAAGTTTATAATGGTGGTGGTGAGCAGTAGCAGTTTAATTAATTTACATAGCTATCTATTTTGACTATTCACATATCTTCACCAAAATGGGGGTTCTCTACATATCTTGTCCTTTACCCTACTTATATCATATCACAAAGTAAAATAAATTAAAAATCAATAATATTAAAAATATATAAAAAAAGAAAAAAAAAGAGAAGAAAATGAAAGCAGCCATGGATGGGCCCACATTTGGACCACTGCACCAGAAATTGGAAGAGGGCCTGTGTTTCCTTAATGTAACAAGATTTCCATTGATGTTAATTACCTCTATAAATATCCTATACCTTCAATTGGCACTGCTGTATTTCCATTTCCCACTTACTGTGCATCTACTCGCTCTTAATTTGTATAAATAAATCATCCTTTTTTTTCAATCAAGAAGCTGATCACACATTCTTAATTCTCTCTCTCTCTCTCTCTCTCTCTCTCTCTCTCTCTCCCCCCCTCTCTCTCTCTCTCTCCCCCCCCCCCCCCTCTCTCTCTCTCCCTCTCTACAAGAATCAAAAATCATGGTACAAACGAAGAAGTTTCGAGGTGTCAGACAAAGGCACTGGGGTTCTTGGGTGTCAGAGATTCGCCATCCTCTCCTGTAAAATTTTCTTCTTCTGACATTTTCGTACTCTCTCTCTCTCTCTCTCTCACTCACACACACACACACACACATACTCAGATCACTATATATTGTGCTGGGATGCAGTCAGTATAAATGTTTGTGGTTTGCTTAAAATCGACTGTTTTACGTTTTTGCATGAGAAAACCCTAGTTTTCCTCGTTTTCTTGATCTGGGTTTTGTTCTTTCTCGATTTCTTGATCCGGGTTTAGTTTTCTCGACTCGGGTTTAGTTTTTTCCGATTTTCTTGATTCGGGTTGAATTTTGAATAGGAAGAGGAGGGTTTGGCTGGGAACGTTCGAGACGGCGGAGGAGGCGGCGAGGGCATACGACGAGGCGGCGATCCTAATGAGCGGCCGGAACGCGAAGACCAACTTCCCGGTCCCGGCGAATCAAGAAGGCGGAGGAGGAAACGACATCTCCCCGTCTTCGTCCTCCTCCTCCGCCTCCGCCTCCTCCCCCAGCGCTTCGAGAGCCGCCTCCCTCTCGTCGATCCTCAGCGCGAAGCTCCGGAAATGCTGCAAATCGCCCTCCCCTTCCCTCACTTGCCTGAGGCTCGACACCGAGAACTCCCACATTGGAGTTTGGCAGAAACGGGCCGGGTCCCGCTCCGACTCCAGCTGGGTCATGACAGTCGAGCTCGGGAAGAAGAAGAACATCGGCGGTGGCGGCGATCAGGATCCGGCATCGGCCGCAGCGCAAGGAAACCCTATGCCACCTCCGCCGGCTCCAGCGCAGACGGCGGAGGTGAGGGACGGGATCGACGAGGAAGAGAGGATCGCACTTCAAATGATCGAAGAGCTTCTCAACCGGAATTAATTAATTCAAGCGTATGCATGCATATTTCCATTCTTGATTTAATTATTAGCATCGTTTTCTAAATTCTTCTTTTCTCGTCAAATTTAAAATATTAAAGTTCGTGTCGAAAGTATAAAATTGATAAGGATAACAGTCGAGGAAAAAAGGGGTCGAGACTTTGTCCAAATTGTGAGGGTGGATATTAATGTGTATTACTACTCCTACATTTTATATATATTTATATTTATATATTATATGATATATAAATACATATATATATGAAGGAATTATTTGATGTAGGTTCGCTACCATTCTGTTTTAGGTTTTGAAACGTCAGTTGTCGATATGAAAATTGTGTTTCTCATTTCTACACATACATAATTTGATTTGTTGTACTTGTCGGCCCTATGTTAATCAATTAATTAATTTGCTTTTTCTTACTGTTGTTGAAATTCGAAATTCATTTTTTTATATTGATTAGAAAGAAAGGAAAAAAATTAATAAATTATGTGTTTGTAATTTTGCAGCTGTCTATTTTTGTTATAATTAAATATGGGCTCCATTTTTCTTTTGATGGGCTTATCTTTTATTAATTGCATCATAAAATCTTCATAGTACTATTAGTATTTTATGCATTTTTTAATTACCTTGGAATTTAGCTAGTAATTTTCTCAATTTATTAATAGTATTAGTAAGTATTTTCTACTCTTTTACTTTACCATCAAATTTAGAAATTGTGAAATAATTAGAAATGCAATGTTAAAAAAATATATTAATATTTAATAACAGCTTTAGTAGCAAAGTATAATAAATGAAATAAAGTGTAAATAAAAAGATAGTAGTAGTAATTATTAACTCTTGTTACTCTCTTCTCTCTCTCTCTCATCCCCACATATTTAATGCCTTCTTTTGGAGAAATAATAAGGAAGATCAGATCATATAAAGTATAGAGAAATTAAACAAGGCATAGGAAAGATTAAGATTAAGAAATGAGAGTTGAGTTTGAAATTAGAAGTTAATTAATTAATTATAATATTATATGTACTACAATGTACAAGATTCTTTGCTGCATAATTGTAATTGTAATTCAAGGGTTGCTTTAATTATTGGCTATGAATTAATAAACTAATTAATACTACTATACTATATAGGATTGGAACAATTATCTAAGGAGGATTAGCTTAGTAGCTAGGGTAGCTTCTACTTATTAATTAAAAAAGTCTAGTAATGTAGCTTTTGGGTTCAGTTGAAATAGTTCCTTACTTTTGCTATTTCTGAATTATTTCTTGATAAATAGTAGCAAATTCATTAACTCATTTACAGTTTTTGGCAAAAGAAAAATAAAATGAAATTAACAAAAAACAAGAAGAAAAAAAAAATGAAAAGGTAAAAGAAAGTTAGGCAATGAAGGATTGAATAATAACAATATAAAAAAATGGAAATATTTATTATTTCCCAATATAACGAGCATATATACCTAACCATGTATCCAATTCCAAAAATTGCTGGTTTTTTTGTTGTAAATTAAAACGTGTTTCATTCTCAATTTTGATTTTTGTAGCATTTCTGTGGCATGTCTCTATTCTAATAATGTTGAGAAATTGTTAGAACGTTTTTATTCGAAGTGTGACAATTTCGAAGAAAAATAATTGTTGTTCTAAGAAAGTATGGTATCACGCTTATCGCCCACCTTCGGGATTATAACTTCAATTTCTTTGTAAGTTCGTAATGTTTTGGGGTATATACGGAAAACGTTACCCTATCCACATGTGGATACATTTAATGCAGGGGCGGTTCTGTGGGGTGTGCAAGGTGAGCGACCGCACAGGGCCCCCGAAAAATCGGGGGCCCCAAAATTTTGGGGACCTAGTATAAATATATATATAAATTTTAAAGTTTACGTATAATAAAGTAATGCAGCGCATTTGGCAAACTCATTGGGCTTTTGGCCTTCCTCCATGGGATCGATTCCCACTTCTCTCAATTTCATTTTGTTTTTTATTTTCCATTTTCGTTTTCGTTTTTGTTTTTTGTGTGTGTGTGTGTGTGTGTGTGTGTTTTTTTTTTTTTTTTTTTTTTTTTTTTTTTTTTTTTTTTTTTTTTCAGTTTCATTTTTTTTCCAGTTTCATTTTCCATTTTCGGTTTTGTTTTTTGTGTTTTTTGTTTTTGTGTTTTCCAGTTTCATTTTTTTTTCCAGTTTCATTTTTTTTCCCTTCTACAATTAAGGGCCCTAATCTAATTCTCTCAATTTTATTTTGTTTTTTATTTTCCCAGTTTCTTCTTTTTTTTATTTTTTTCTTTTTTTTTTTAATGTTCTTTATTTTCCCAGTTTCATTTTTTTTTCCCTTCTACAATTAAGGGCCCCTAATCTATTTTAATATATATATATTTTTTAGACAATATTGATTATGAAAGTGTTGTTAGTGATTTTGTTTTAAATCATGCAAAACGGGTTAATCTTTTTATGTGAATGTCTCGTTTTTCTTGGCATTGAGAAAAAACTCATTTAACCGTGTACTACGATGTTTCTATGTAATGAAATTTTTTATATTTTTCAATAAAGATTGTTATGTGAAAAAGGCCCGATTTAAAATTTTGCACAGGGCCCCGATTATCCTTGCTCCGCCCCTGATTTAATGTGTCAATAGATAATGAAGCACGACATTAGTGCCACGTCAATCGTTTAAGTTGTTCTAATAATGTTTTGGAGCGAGAATCTCATAAGCAGTAATTGGATTTCTTTGTGAACCGTTTCGGTACCTCTTGTACCTTTCACCGCTATAAATAAAATTCTCTTCATTTTCCAAAAAAAAAAAATTATCTCCTTAATTATGCCATCGACGCGTATTATATCCTTGAGCACATTAATTATACCTACAATGAGTAGGGGATCATTCCTCATATTTTGGGATATGCATATAATTGAATTTCATTCCATCTACTAGGACAAGACGAGCAAAGTCAGTCAAGTTCTTGGCCCTTAGTTAGGTTTGTAAGTTATGACTGAATGGAGGTTGTAACAAGGCTCAGACTACATTTATCGGCGATATAATCCAGCCGACCCCAACCTCAATGTTTAAAAAAAAAAATACAAATTAATCTAAAATGAGATTTGAAGGTTGGATGATACCCAACCACCAACCTCCAAATATTTGAAGGTTGTTGTGATATTGTATGTATTCATATATATTTAGTAACTTTATTTTATTGGATAATAGAATAAATGCATGATATTTTTTATTTAATATATTATTGATAATAAATAAATATATCATAATTTTTAATATAAAATTATCTATAAATAGAGATCAAATTTGACATAATTCTTCACCGGATGGGATCCTCTGTCCCCAAATTGGTGTACCAATTGTGTATCCAATACAAAATTATGAAGGTTTGAATTCTCTCTCTTAGAGCATTTTAAATTTGGTTATTAGTGTATGTCAAACCTTCCTAATTTTGTATTGGTACACCGTTGATACACCAATTTGGGGACAGAGGATCCCATCCGAATTCTTCACACCTCCAAAATTAATATATTTTGCTCTCTCCCACTTTCAAAATTAATATTTGTTCATACTTTGCAAAATAGTAGATGTTGAGTAATTATTATTTAAACATAATTAAATTATTATTAAAATTATATTAAAAATAATATATAATGTTGAGATTGGGTAATTTTGAATGGTCATTGATAAATATATAAACACAGAAGTGGTTGAGGGTGTATGAATAGTGAATTAATATAAGAGAGATAAATTAATATAATAATATGAAGGTTGGATGGTTGTGGTTGTTGATAAAGATAGTCTCATGCTTTCTTGGTTGCTTGTAAAACTAGGGTAGCCTTTTGGGTTCCCGTTGAAAATCCCAAGAAATACTTAGTGAAGGTACACACCGTACACTCACATTTAGTTTAGGCTTAGTGGATGAAGATTAGTTAATCGAATCACTACATAATGCAGGAGCGGAGTTAAAAATCTAGAAGTTTTTGGGCGAAATTGTGTATATATAAATTTGATCAGACAAAATTACATATATGTATATAAAAAGTAAAATATAAAATACAAATATATCATAATTATATCGTAAAAAAAATAAAATTTGCCCAGGCAGCCGTCGGGGTTGCCTGCCCCCGGCTATAGATATACTTTCCATTTAGTAATTAATTCACTCACACACTGCCTGAAAAACTTTCAAGGGGATGATCCATTCTACAATTGTCTTAGGTCAAGCAAGCTTAACCTTTGAAGTTCTTTTGGATGGATTTTCAGGGGGGGGGGGGGGGGGGGGAGAAAAAGAAAAAGAAAAAGAAAAGAAAAGAAAAGAGGATGCATCTTGTGATCTTGTGGTCTTGTGGTATGAGTAACACCAATCAAATCATTTATGCTCCCCTACATATATACTTGAATATGTAGTTTCATTCCTGCATACTTTAGAATCACTCTAATTTCGACATGTTCCATTCTATTCACGTGCCCCTTTATATGAATTGCTTTTTATCCGTGCTTTTATGCACTAGCGATCACTTCGTACTTCACCCGTCATACAATCAGGGGCGGAGCTACATTGGGGCTTGGGGGACCCATGGGCCCCCCACTTTTGGGCCCCAATGGTAATTATATATACAGTATTATGTGATATATTTATAATTTGATATATTTTTTTAAATCAAATATGCATGTTACTATTTTTTTTAGAGTATTTTACTACTTTAACTTGATATAATTTCATACTTTCTTAGATTTAGAAGATTTTTGGTCAAAATTTAAAGTTCGTTTTTATTCTAATTTTAATTAATATATATTTCTCAACTTCTACAGTAATATATTCAACGAACTTATACGGTAATATATTCAACAAACGCGTCAACTGAAATATATATTATGAAATTTCTCTATTTAGAATATGTATCTTTAGGCATTAAGTAAAATTATTTTTGAGGATATAAAAGAAAATAATTTAGCTAGAACGAACATGCCGAAAAGATTATATATATAGAATAGAGGTATATGTGTCATTATATTTTCTATTACCATATAGTTTTTTTCTTTTTTTAAATGCTCATAACATTTTAAACCTATGTAAAGTCGGGCCTCCTACTGAAAATTTTCTCGCTCCGCCCCTGCATACAATCAATATACGTATATGCACCTCCTTACATGTATCCACTCATTGTTTTAGGACCAACAAAACGGTACATTCAATTTTAACATTAATTAGTTAGTAAACTCATTACTAAAATTCATCATTTCATTATTAGAATTTATGGAAATATTTTTATAATTGAATAAAAGGTGGTGTTGTACTCTATGGAATCCATCATTTCCACGTGGTGCGCGCACGTTTACCCGATATACAAAGATGAAAATATTTATTTTGTGTCATAGCTAATTAACCCAAATTATTTAATAATGAATACTTACCCATACAATTATTTTTTATTTTATTTCTATAATAATGATTTTAAAAAAATTGCATTTAAAATATTGTTAGATATAGAATTATAGAAGACCTCACCTCCATTTCATAACCGAGTTATCATCACATCACAAAACATAACCATCAATTAATTAATTATTAGATGACTAATTATATTATACCAAAGTTGTCACATATCAAAATTCCATATTTGGAATTGGACAATAATCAAGATGCAATTAATAACAAAGATAAGATCCAAACAAGACAAAAATCATAACACGCTCACACAAAACATGTCCCATATATTTAATTAATTAAATTTTCTTAATTTGCAAATTAAAATAAAATAATATAAATATTAAAAAAAAAAAAAAAAAAGGTCATGTCACAGCACCGGCAAAATTAGCATCAAGAAAGTGAAATATTTTCGATGTCTTCAATGATAAATACACTAAAATAGTAGCACTAAACAAAGATAACGTGGTGCTGCTTTCTACTAACTCTCTGTAATAAATTGAATTCATTCACTAAGCTGAAAAAAATTGGTATTTGGAGCTTTCATTTTTTTTTAAATTTTGGAGAATTTCTGAATTTGGGGAAGAAAGCCATGTGGTGGAGATTCTTCTGAATCAAATGGAACCCAATTAGATTGCTTTTTAATTACACAAATTAATCATGGGGAAGAGCTACACAAAAGAAGTTAGGTTAGATATCAACTTTTTGTCAATCAACGGAGCGCAGTTTAATTAGTGATAAAACACTTCCCTTATTCAGCTAATAGGTCGAGTATTTTGGGTGCGTGTACGAGTGTGTCAGTTGTGTTTGCCGGATAAAAAAAAATCTTTATTGTATTTGGCAGTAATTTTAATCTTGTGATTGCTTTTTATCAAATTCTATATTTGGAGACCAAGATATTTTGTTGGGAATTCTATTTTTATGGGTTATGGCCTAAGTGTGGAAGAGTGTGATTGGTTAGTTTGGTCAAAGAAATTTGATTTTAGTTATTAGGTTAATTGATCACATATATAGGTCTAACCCTATCACTTGAGAAATGACATGTTCCTTTTGATTTGACCATGATTTAGATTTTAATGTGGTCACAAATTATGCACGACTTGAAAAAACTTATCTAGTTTGAACATTATTAACGTTTGTATGATTGATGTGAGTATTAAATAAATTATTATATACATATACGACCAAATATTAAAAAAATAATCTTGTTAAAAGGAATTGTCTGAGATTCACATCATACACTGTCACATTATCGGTGGATTGAACGAGTAAATGACGAGCATTGTCATGCCATGCATGACTTTCTAATAAGTTTTTACATATAAGAATCACTAGTACAAGTTTTGCATTTTAGGGCATTTTGCTTAAAGGAATCATTCTTATTTCCGTATCCTATCCTATATTTTAAAGGTTAGGTCATATACAATTGAATATTACTCCCTTCATCCTTCATATTAGTATGAGTATTTTCAGTTTGTAACGTCTCCATATTAGTGTGATTGACTCAAATTGAAAGATTTCTTCGACACAATGATCATTTTACCCAAAATATCCTAGAAATAAACTTACTATCACAGGGTGAGACCCTTATTTCAATACTACTCATTTTTCTTCACTTTTACCTACATTTTACTTATAACTGGTACCGTTTTCTTTCTCCACCCTAATACGGGGACGGAGGGAGTATTACTGTATAACGAAATAAGAAAAATAAATTATGACGAGCTCTGTAAAAATATTACATTATCCTATAATCAAGAAATTGGAAAGGAAAACAATTAAACAAAAAATTAGAAAAAATATATAATAATTAAAATTTTAAAAAAATTATAAAAAAAAAAAAAAGAAAAAAAAAGTCTAAGAGTTGGGAAGGGTGGTTGGGTTGGTAGGCTAAGAGTGTAGTGATAGTCGAAATCAAAGAAAAGTCATAAGGGAAAAAGGTCTAATTAAGATTTGCAACATTGAAAATGGTCAATTTTATTTCCAAGGGTTGGGTTTGGTACACATAAGAAATATCGATTTCAAGAATGCCACTCATCCTATCAAATTTAAATTATTTATTAATAGAGCATATGACAAAAGAGTTCATGTGCTACTTAATGATTTATTTATTTCATGGTCCAAGTGTAATTTTATTACATAATTTATTTTAAAGTGGCGACCCATCAATTTAAATGAATGTGCGTACTTTATAGTATGTGATATAGTTCTAAAATATACAAGTACACAATATATTTTTAAAGCTACGAAAAAAAATAGAAATTATCATTTTAATTGGAGTATTTATTATCTAGTGACAAAAAAAAAAAAAAAAATTACTCGCGTTCACCGTGCCCACTGTCAATGTAGAATGATAGAGCTTACCATTTTTTTATTCATCAATAATATGTCATATCATCTGTGTGAACATATTAAGAATGTTCACTATAAATAGATGAACATTTCTATTAAAAATAAATATAAAATGCACTTATCAAAATTTATTTGTTACTATTATTCTTTTTTTATTCTTTTTGTATGTTTCAATGAATCCATTCCAACAAACTTTTGTGATGAACTAATTCAACAATATTAGCGTGAACGTTATTTCCTCTGTCCCAATAAAGTTGACTTGTTTCTTTATTTTATGTTTCATATAAATTAACGTAAATTAATAAGCAAATATTCTCAATAACCCACTTCATTAGTCTCACTTTCGTTTTCCGCTTATTCTATTTATTAGTTCTATTTTCTAAAACCGTTTTAAAACCCCTTTTATCTCTGCTTCCTTGAGTACTGAGTTATAATTACAGAGTCATATCCCAATGACACTAACGGAGTGAGGCGGAGGGAGTAGCTCATTTACAGAATACTACAAGAATTCCTCATTGAAAACTATCATTTCCTCCACCTATGGCTCATAGCAACATTCATTATACTCAAATAACAATATTACAACCAATTACAACATAGAAAGAAAGAATAAAAGCAGCAGTTTCATGTTTCCTGCATTTGTTTTCGTAAATTCCCTAGAGGCCCATGAGCCTTTTCCTCAGCCTTCTGCTGCCTACATACACACTTGCTATTGTTGAGGTTAGCACCGCATTTCAGACACAATCCTCTACAATTAGGATCACAAACGGCATCAATCGTGATCTCTACGTGTATCAGGTCTCGTATATTCTTTGAGATGTCGATGGCTTTTTCTTCGGGAGGGAAATACAACTGATCATCTAAGTCGATCAAATCATCGTCGTCTTCATCCGTTTCATTCATTTCAAAAGTCCTCGATTTCCCCTCCCCGAATATCACACCCAAGTTTATGCTCTCTGGCTCAGGTATGGGTTCTTCACACAGTAAAAGCGCAAAGTCCGAGTAGATGCTCTGAGCAGCTGCTTCGCCACACCTTCATCATGACCGAGAAATAAGAGATCACGGTTATATAATTAAAATTTAATAGAGAAAACTGCTGAAGCTAAACATTGCAAGGGGTAAAGACATAATAAAGCCAATTATTAAATGTGGTAAAGACATGTAATAAAGGTGCAAATAGAGTGAGACATGACCCATCATGCTGGGTAAATTTAGACTACCAATAAACTTGTACAACTACAACTGAATCATATATAATGCCGGGGCCATGGAAAGAGAGAGATGAGTAAATTATACTGGGTAAGAGATGGTAAACACCAGCTCTCAAGCTACTTTAACTAATAAATTACAGTTTTTCAGTCGGAACCTGCTGTACTTTTTCCCTCAGGATGATCTTTACTACCTACAAACTATTCAGTATAACTATCAGTCTATCAAGTATCAACTATGCAGTTAATGAGCTTCAGGCGTGCGATTAATCTGTTAAAAGCAATGTAAATCTTTTAGATGACAAGTAGGTGATTATAACAATAAGCTCCGAGACCACATCGAAACTCAGCAAATGTAAATGTGTATCCAGAAACAGATATTGCATAGGTTTACAACTACTTTGGATTTAGTTACTGTTAGTTCTTATTGGGATTTTGAGTAAGGGAGGGTAACAATCCAGTGGTGAATAAACTATTAGGTCATATTCTTGAGCAGTTATGGAGAGGCATCTTTGTATTTGGTACACGCACCTACACAAATTCGAGAAATAGACGAATGTCCGTCAAATATGGAGTCCAGAGGAATCTCTCGCCATGGGCTTACTTTAAAGGATTGATCATTCAACTTCAGGTACTCTCGGAGATAAGGATTGTAATTAATATCAACCTTTACTAGCCACTAAAAGACGGGAACACCGAGTCAATTTATCAGGCTGTCACAAATCAATGGAGGGGGCTATAACATAGAAGACATTGATCTTTTTATGAGATTGCAACTGCACATCTTCTAAAAAGGACCTGTCTTGAACTCGTTTATTTCAGATGTTATGTCTCTATTGTACTTTTACCAATATGGGAGTGACATGGGTGTATTTTTTTCAATATGATGGTGAATTTTAAGATTGAGTGTACTTTGCCAATTGTAACACTAACGAAAACATTTCAATTCCTTAAACCAATTTATTGCAAGCTTCAAGTAATCAGATATGACTAATCTGAAAAGTCAACCAAAATGGTGAAATCATGGGGTTTAAAGGTATTTCAATCTTTACAATAAAGGGATTTATGTTTGAACAATTAGGGCTTGGTGTTAAAGGCTTTCTGAATTATAAACATAAGTACTCCCTCCGTCCCACTCATATAGAGCTAGTTGAGTGGTCAACTAGCTCTATATGAGTGGGATGGAGGGAGTATTAGAGATGTTCTAAATTAATGGCAACAACTTTTAAGCTATTTTGCATCATCTTTCTAGAACATATGAGATTTTTCTCTTTAAAAATGAAAGTGAAAACAAAAAATTTAGAAGCTCTCATCTATCAAGTAACTTCAAAGAGCTTATTAATAAACAATTCTTGGTCCAAAATGCATATAACATCAAAAAGTTTAAAACAAACTTGTTCTTTGTTTCTACATTTACTTTTTGGCCTCAGTATATTAATATTCTTTCCACCCTTTACGGCTTGTACTGAACGAATTTAATGACACATTTATAACTCAGAGCTGCGACAACCTCAACTTCAAACTATTCAACACACGTTAAGTGAAAGTGATAGAAGCGAGCAAAACCGAACAGACTTTACATGTCCGGCCTTGTTAGGTTCTACACGGAAACTAGATTGGTTTGGCATCTAATGGGAATATCAAGAATTCATCAATGGTGTTTTTGCAAGGTCAAAATTGGTGAAGATTGAACAGAGATAATCTTGTTAATAAATTATTTATAATTAATTAGAAAATTAAAAAAAAAAAATGTGTCAAGCAGGGTCGAACATTCGACTTTTAGCTTATTTCAGTGACTGTTTATCCACGTACGCATTTGATTGTTTTGGTTGTCAGTTACAAATATAAATATCTCTGCCATCTGCCACCTTAAGGAAAACTGTCAAAAACAGAATATTCGGTATGGGCTAAATTCGCTTTTGATGGATGTTTTAGTAGATTCAATCTTCCAAGATATAAATAAGTTGATCTTTCAGTTTTGGTGTATTACTTTTATTTCAAGTTAAAACACTCTTCCTATCTTATTTAGAAACAAACAAGGTTTTCATTATCTTTATTTATACTCCAATCTAATGTAAAATGAATCAAGCATACATCACATTAGAAGTTCACTCTCCATAACAATGGTATTTTCCCCAAGGCATCTCAAGATAACAAAGTCATACTTCTCAGCAAACTTATAAAGAAAATTAATCACACAATATCTGTCCTAAAACATATCCTTTAGCTCCCAAAGATGTACGAATATGGCCCAGTTAGGGAAAAGAGGATTGCAAATTAAACGGTAATTTAATTGGTCTAAGTGACTATTAGAAACATTGGATAATGGTTGACGGAAGAGTTGGAATCAGAACCTAACAACTCTCATACCCGTATTCAAAACATGTTAAGAATGAAGATTTACTACTTGGTGTGGTAGTTACTAGTTACCCCCAAAAAAATAAAAAAATATCAACGCTCAAGTTTAATTTGAAGAGTGAACAATTGCAATTGTAAACTCCCTCAAAATTACAGTGAATATGTATTTCTAAATGATTGAATGCAAAAGAGAGAAGCATAAATACGAGAATAGCATAGAAGCCTATTTATTTTAGCTGAAAGATTGTCAATGACAAGAAGCCAAAAAGGCCCTAGAGCGACAAAAAGGCTCTTCTTCTTCCAAAAACAGCATTATTACACAGCACATTTTTATTTAGCTTAACAAGATTGAGTCATATATAGGTCTTTTAAATGTCGATGAAGAACGATATGCAAATCCTTGGGCCTAGGAGACTCAAGTCCAAACATCCAAGATAACAAGGCCTTCTACTCTAAATTTGCATAAACGATAAATGTCTTTCTTCTCATCTTCTCCTCATTCCGCTTGTAAATCTTAATGAACGAAAAATATGCAAAACCGTGGGCCTAGCATGCTCAAGTCCAAGACAACGAGGTCCTCTAACCTTCCCTAAAATTTGGAACACAAGATACATGTCTATCCTTTTCATCTTCATGCCATTTCCTCATTCAATAATATATATCAGTAATCGGTTCAAGAGGCTCAAACTTAGCTCTAACGTCTTTGCGTCTTGCTACAAAAATTAGTTTCAAATTATAAATTTGTCGACTTCTCGTATCATTACGTTTCATTACATTGACAAAGTAATTCATTAACTTAACACTTCAAAAGCAATATCAAACTATTCAAACAAGCTGTTTCTGCTTAACCACCACCATCTTTCTCTCATCCTTGAGTGACTAAGTCAAGAAAATCAACAAATCTCAAATAGACCATGATCAAATTTCGAGTCATTTCGTTGTTAATTCAAGTGAACGCCAATTATTCCTCTTAATTCGATCTGACACTTCCCCCGTTTCGAAGCAAAGCAACTAAACTACAGCTACAGGGACCTCCCTAACAACAAGCTAACTGAACAAGCTGCCACGACTAAATTTCTTGCACAAGTCCACATAATCAAACATAGAAAACGCATAACCACACAAAACCTCCCATATATTCATGTAGACCACAATATCAATCCGCAGAAAACACCCAAAAAAAAGGTTACCTATTGCAGTTCAGAGAAATGACGGTTCGAACGATTCCATCCAGCCTCAGCTTCTGCTTCCTCCGAGTCACATCCGCCGAGATCAACACCGGCGTCCCGTTCGGATACTCCGTCACGGGCTTCACCAGCCGCAGGCCCATTTCGGAAGCCCGAGTTCTGGAAAGGCCCGAAGAGACCTTTCCTAACCCCAGCCTCTCGAGAGTGGTGCAGTACTCCAAATGCGATACCGCGCCGTTCCGCTTGTACGTAATCGCGCCTTCCCAAGGGCATTCCTCGTCCTCGGCGTCTTCAATTTCTTCGCCGCCGAGCTCCCAGTCGCTTCCCGAGGGTTCGTCGAAGTGCGAGTCGAACTGAGAGCTGCTGCTGCTGCAGCATAATTGCGTGAGGGTTGAATTTGATGGGGTGAAGCGTTTCTTCAAAACTGACTGGTTGAGTTTGAAGGATTTGGGGAGGTTTAGGCGGTGGTGGGAGCTGAATTTGAAGGGAGGGGGCGACGGCGAAGGGGCGGTGGAGGCGGAGGCGATGGGGCGGAGCATTTCGCCTACTTGAATTACTCCTATCATTTCGGTTTTGCGTTCATTAAAATAATAAGTAAAATACTTTCCATATGTATAATGCAATGATTTTTTTAAAGCTTTAGAAACAAATATTTTAATGTAACACCATAAATAAAGCTTTAGTATGATACTTAACCTTAATATTAGACATTTTGATATCACGTAGAAAAGAACTCGAACACCTCAAACCCGAAACTCTTGATCATAAAATTTAAACTTATATCGTTAGGTCAACGTAAGCCCTGCCTTTATGAAAGGCCGTTATAATGACTTCATTTATAAATAAGTACTCCTAAAAATAATTAAAACAAAAATTGAAGTGCTTGGATTGTTTATTTTATGTTCTTTGGAGCATTCGTTTATTTTCCCGCGTCTCTCTCTCTCTCTGTGTACTATATCGCCTTTTCACTTCACCAACAATTTGCGCGGCTCCTCCCTCGCTTCCTTCTCTTCGGAAGGAAATCAAATGGATGTAAATTCTGCGGCGGAGCTCTTGAAATTGGTATGTCTAACTTCTCAGCTAAATCTCGATCCTGATCATCTTCACTTTTCCGTATTGTGTTCCTCATTTAACTATGTGAATTCCTTTTGCTGTTCGTTGCCTTGTTCCTCAAATTCCTTCCTTATGCAGCTGATTTCTTCTGCGTTTCGGAGATGCCGCCTGCTCGACGACATCTGCAGATTATCGGTGTCTCTCAAAGCTAACCCGCCTTCGGTTCTAATTTCAGGTGCAGATTCATCCATTAGGGATTCATAATGTTTGTTTAGATCTAAGCTCATGATTCAATTTCATTATATTTCTCTTGCCCAATTTTACTCTATCACAATTCAGTGTTTGATTTTTTGTATTTACACTTTCTCGTTCAGAATAACATAATTTCTCACACGTATGCTACTGGTAAGGCTTGATTGGGAGCAGATTATTCTGCATAGTGCTATGATGATATTTTGAGATAGTTTAGGGTAAGATGGCTGTAGAAATTACAAAATCTGAAAAAGTGCATTAGAGTCACAACTCAATCCTTAGAATTGTGAGTGATTAAAATGTTTATGGACTTCTGTATCTAGATTGGTTTCAGTTAACTTTCTATTTCCTGCTTTGACAGTTTCTGATACGGGCATCGGAAGCAATTTGGAGGAATTTCACGGATTAAGATACGGAAATAATACCATTTTGTCTGGAAAATGGGGTGAGTGTAGCAATTTTCATCGACAGGTTCCTCGCGCTCGAACGAGAACTTTTCTCATGCATCCTAATGTGTTTGCAAACTAGTTTGCATCGGTTAGATTTATAACCTAGTTAACTTGTGTAAACCTGAATATATCTGTCTAGCTAATTATTTTTCTGGATTGCATTTTGTTATATCCTTTATACTTCTCACTTTTGTATTAGTCATAGAAATAATTTAAATCGAGAGGGTGATGAAAGGCAGCTGTTGCCTGGTCCGGTGAATATCTACATCTGCACAGAATATTGTATGTTTGTATGACATGTTAGCAGCCTTACTGGTGTTCGCAGTAAAATCTTAGATAAATATTGATGTTTGGCAGTTTATCGTCACTCTGTATGGATAATGGTTTGACAACTGATTCTCAATTTCATTTGTTGCAGATGGGATTCTTTCCATAATAACCACAAGTAAGTTTCATGTATCATCTGGTTCTATGACTATCTGGTTATAAAAAGTTTCATGGAAACTGTCATTACTATGAGGCAAACAGAAAATTTTAGACTGTGAATGGTTTTAACGGATTAAGTGGTCTACTTTTTTTCTTTTTATTTCTGATATACAAAGTATAGTTAATGAATTGCAACGGGAGCATACAGCTCTAGATTTAAATTATGAATGGAAAACTAGATGGACTAGTAACTGTTCTTCCTGTCATTCACAACCTTAAACAATTCAAGTCTTCTCACTGAAGGCAGCTCTGACAAAGATATACACCACTTAAAATTTGACTTGAAAGAAGTTGATTCCTCAAGAAGACTAGTGAAACTACCATCAGCAACAAAGGGTGGTGCAAAATTCAGGCAATCTGTTTTATCCTCTTTCATGTGTCTAATGTCTGCCATGCAAACGTATTTAATTTTTGTTCCGTTTTCAGTGGAACTGAAGTATCTCTGTTCTTGAATGAAGAAATTGATGGTCTTGTTACAATGTTATGCCTCTATTTTCAAAAGGTTATATACCTCACATATCTGATTAGAGTGACGTTTTTAACTCTATTACTAAGTTCTCATAGTCACATCGGTTCCTTATATTTCTTTGCAGAATCTTCTTCTGAAGACATTTGTAAGTTCGAATCACCTTTTTACTGCTCCATGTTTCATGTAGTCTTCTAGTCATTTGTACTTCTCTTCCAAGATTTTTTAACATTCAGTGGTGTATAATACTGCATAGGGAGCAAGAGCTTTGAATTAGGATGGCAACGACTAGCCAAACTACTAAATCCAACCTGATCATTAAGTATACAAGTGAAGTATCCATATATATTCAAACTTTAAATTGACTCATTTCCCCTTCTTCACATCCAGAAGGAGTAAGCATTAATTTCCTCAATAAATTTAGAATGATATCTGAGTTCGGACTCTATTTTGGATGAAATGTATACTTATATTATATCTTTGTCATATACTGTATAAAACTAGAACTCCTTACTGAAAGAATGTGTATAACTAAACACTGGATATGGTAGAATAGCATTGTAGTATGAACTGCTGTAATCTCTTTGGTGCTTGTTTCACCTGCTAACATAATTGCCATAAGCCATTTCGTCCAGAAGATTGCAGTTGAACTGATAGTTGAATCGGGTGGTGGTACAAAAACATTTATTCTGCAAAATGCATGTTACGCCCCAGTTACAGATGCTGCAAATATTGACAACCTGAAGTTGGGATTAGAAGAATATGTTTCCAAGCATGGGAACAGATTAGCCAAAGCTTGCGACTCTTGCTTCTTAGATGGGTGCGTTGTAATCTTAAATTCATAATCAAGTTCATTTTATCCAAACTTGAGATGTTTCTGCACTCGAGTGAAATTGCTCAAGATTTTATAAAAATGTAGAAACTCTTAAAGTTTATTTATTTATTTATTTTGTTTGAAGCCTTTTTTTTGGAGCATTTCAAAGTTATGATAATTAGAATCAACAATCAAGTGATACTCTTACTCATTCCACCTGTTACTCAATAGTAATGCTTAATTTCACTGTTTAATATCAGACTTCACTGCTGTTTTGTGTCTTTTGTGTTGACTATTTTATCTTTAGTGTTAATACCAATCGATAAAATTGTCTATTGACGGACAGAGTTCAGTAGAAGTTGCTTCTGCCCTTCTTCTGCTTGTGCATGAATAGTTTATAACCCCTTAGGCTGCTTATTTCTTTCTTTAATATATTTTCTCTTGGTTAGGCTTCTATACCATCACTTCTTTAATATATTTATTTATTCATCAATTCAAGGTTTCAAAGAAGACCCTCTGAATTTATGAAGTCATGTTTTTACTCCTAAATTAATGTTCAGAATATTGTAAAATGTTTTGTGGCATTGTTCAAGTGGTTCGTTAACCTTAGCTTATGCACTCCAGTCTCCAACCAGAATCCATATTTGTATACTTCCGAATTCTTGTTACTCCTTCATGATTTTGGTACTTCTTGCATAATTTTCAGGAAGAATTTCAAAGTTGGTACTGGGATTGCTTATAGCAAACCAAACCGACAGAACCCGAGGCAGGTAATGGAAGTCGTAATTATCATCAGCAATACATCAATTTCAGACCAATCTTCCTGCTCCAGGTCATTTGGCTGTAAAACAGAGGTTGTTCCGATTTTCTTTATCATTGGATTGTTTTATTTTGGTATAGATGGGAAATTAACTTCTGTATACATATGGTAATTTTTAGTTTTATGTTAAATGCCTCTATTTGTGTACCCAGGTCTTATACTTCAGAGATTTCTCACCCTGCTCAATGCCACAACCATCACTCGAAGCATTAATCAGCATTGAGTGGAAGAATTATGGATTAGTTTTAAAGAGTGTTGGAGATGAAGATGGCGTATCATTATTAGAGTGGGAAAACATACCACCGTGCTCGCACATTGATATTGTGCTCCATATGTATGACGAACAATATCCTTAGAGAACTATATGCAGCATATTCGTTGCTTTATGATGACGACGCTATCACTTTAGATGCATCTACATATTGCTCGTTTTTCCTCAACATGATGCCACTGCCAGGACACTGCCTTGCTCACACAGCAATAGAGTTGATAGGTTTCTCACCAAAAAAGCTGTCAAGCTTGCATTGACTGACTTGAAGAAGAGGAATGCAGGGGCATTACTCAGTGAGCGTGCTATCAAGGTACAATAAATATCGCTCGTATTCTAGGTCCAAGAGTCGATAGGTAGACACTCTTGAATGAGGAGTTATATAAGCAAATGCATGCTTTGTACTTCCTTTGGTTTCTGCTATTCTGAATTAGAGTATACGTGATCTTCTACACGAATATTCGTCTCTAATGATGGTCATTGCAGATATGCAACTATGCACCCGATCTTGCCCAATCAATCTCAGGTCTGATCATGTCTTCACACGACTTGAATTTCAAGAGGGAGTGTTTCTCTCTACTTGGGCTGCCTGAATGCGGAAAGGATGTCATCGAGAACTGCATCAAAGATAAGATAATATCTGTCGTAGCAACAAATGACGCAAGAAATAAGCGTACAAACGAAGCTCCGGCTCTTTTCGTAGACCAAGAAGCACACTACGCGGAGGAGGAATATGAAGGAGCGGGCAACGAGTTTGAGTTCGAGCATTATTGAGGATCTCCTTATCCTTAATGTCCTTGTTTCCTTGCAAATTAGAAATGTTGTTCCTTTTAACTAGGGATATGTTCTTATAATCGATATGGACATATTAATCATTTATTTCAGCTCGGATAACTACTCTCCACATCTAAAATAGTACTACTGTTACTGTTCTAAAATACACAAATTCATTAATTTTAATTAGCCATTTTCGTCAAAATTATGCAGAAAAATTGACCCAAAATAGACATATTTTCTATATCACTATAATAAACCGAAAGAACATATACAGTACGTTATAAAAAATGATCTCCAATCATTTTTAATTCATGAAAAAAAAAAATATTGGGGAGGAGCTTGCATCATTTTAGTCTCTGAATTATTATTGTATAAAATGATTTTTTAAATTGATAATGATTAGTCGTTATTTGTCAAATTCGAAATTCAAAATCTCCGGTTAATTAATTGTTCATGATTACTATTTACAGAATGTATTTAATGAAACTCACTTATAGTTTCGAATTTAATTGTTCCCAAAAACGGAAATGCAGAAGCTTAGCACTTGTAATTTATTATTTATAATTTTTATTTTGTTGAGCATGTAATTAATGAAGCGGATGCTTTTGGATTCCTTTTAACGGAAATGCAGTTTTTGAATAGAAAATTCAAACTTGAAAAAATGCTCAACGGTCAACCAACAAATCCCGTACCCTATAAATACTGAGCGAAGAAATGGTTTCTGATAATTTCCCATTCTGCATTCGTTCTCACTTGCTAAATTGCTCCTCCCAAGCAATCGTACATGGCGTCCGAGAGGGTTTTTAGAGAGAGAGAGAGAGAGAGAGAGAGAGAGAGTTGCTGACGATAATTGAAGGATATGGCGATTTCGCTAATGTGTTGCTGGAAAATGGAGCGAAAGCAGAGTATAGACCTCGACGATCGCTATCGCTGGAGTGGAAAGGTATAATACTTAGCTTTAATTTGAGTGGCATGTGATGTGATGCTTCTTTGTTTACTGCTCTTGTGTTATTTTGTTGGCCGTTCTTCGCTGAATTCATAGTTTTGAGGCTTCGTTGTTTCGTACAGGATGATGATGGCTTGATTCTGTGGATTAATTAGATGATCTTCTTTTGTGATGGCCTAGCTATCTGGAAACTTGGATTCTCTTCTCTATCTGAATCTTCCATTCTCCGATGCCTATGCTCACACTCTCGTCATATTAGATTTCTAATGCTTAATTCTTCTCTTCTAGAATTCTCTCCTGTCTCTCTCCGTTTCTCAGACACATTGCACATTTTTTTCTAATCTCCTTCCATTGCATGTGAAAGGGCCGCTAGATCCTTTTGATGATCTCTCTCTGTGTGTGTGTGTGTGTGTGTGTGTGTGTGTGTGTGTGTGTGTCCATACACATTCTTTGTTTTTTATCGCCTGTTGTATTCTAGTTGTGATTGGGATATTATCTCAGAGCAAGTTGGCCTATACCAGCTTTAATCGATCTCTGACTTGTCTCACTTGAAACCTTTCTCCTTTTGTATGATTATCTACTGTCTCAATGCAACACTTGAAGATTGTGCTCAAATGCTTCTTCTTTTGCAGCAACATCAAGTATTAGGCAAAAGTTGTGGTGGTTGGAACCTTTAATATATCAGAGCAGGAAGATGGAGCTTTCCCTGATCTAGATCGGGTAATGCTGTGAACTGTCGGTTATCAAAAGTCTTTGTGGGATTGGTTTCTAATTTTATGTTTGTGACATTTATCTTGCAGATTGTTATGCTGTACTTAATTCTCTTGGTGCTACTGTATGGATTGTAAATGTAAGTTTCTAAAGGTTTCAACTATGTTGACCTTTATCTCTATGTTTACTCATTTAGGGGCGTGGAACCTCAGCAACCACCGGTAGCTATAGAGTTTAATTTGTTATTGTTTTTTTTTTTTTTTTTTTTAATTAATACAAAGCCATAAACTTTTATGTATGGATGAAGATCAGTGACGTTTTCTGCACAAAAGAATATCCAGATGTTCTAATACCTGTTGAGAGCATTATGTACTTACATGTTTGTTTTCATTTAAGATGGTGTCTTCCCCAATTCAGTAATTTTTCTGCATATCATACCTGATTCATTGGTTACTTTGTAACAGTATTTGGGTCACTAGAGACAGGAATTTTCTGCCTACAGTCAAATTCCTTTCTCTTTGACCAGTTATTACCCTTTTCCATCGTAGTCAGCTTACTTTTTAATTGTTTCTGCACTACCAATCTCAGGTCAAAGTGCAAATATTCAAAATTGGAGTGATTGGCAAGAGTTTGATACTGTTGTGCATTCTACTGAACCAAAGGGGCTTCTGAATCCTGAGTCATCTGCGAAACTACTTCTTCTTGAACATGCTGCTGATTGCTTGTTGGTATGTTCTCAATCAATTTTTTTGTAGTAAGAAGGTTGAAGTTACTATTTTGTTCAAATAGTTGTTAAGTATTGTTGGAACATATAGTATTCTGTGAATGACTAAGAGTCGATGACAATCTTGAACTTGCTACATACTCTTGCCAACCTCATTCTTATCAAATACTCTAACATGCTATTGTGGTTACATGATGTAAATTGTCTGATAATGTATTTTGCATAAACCTATTTCCCTTTCTTCTCCCTTTTTAATGGTTCCTATAGCTCGATCACCTTTTTTGAGCAATATGATCATGAAAAGAAATGGCTGAGATGAACAGAAAATGATTGTTTAACATGAAGCTAAAGAAATTGTCTCCCAAGGTCTTCTTATTTCAATCTATAAGGTGCATGTCAACATTGTTCTCAACATTTTTGACTCAAAAATCTACTTTGTATAGATTGACCAAACTATTTAAGCCATATTTTCATCCATTTTATTATGATAAATTAAAAAAACTATCCATAATCCAGCAGCCTAAATTTTAAGATATATCACATCCTATAAACTAAAGTCTGGTATTGGTCAAAAGATGAATCTTGCTTCATTTCTGCATCTTTTTTTCTCTACTTTTATTTCTCTATGCCTTCTGCTTTTTTTATTTTTCAGTTGAATCTTGTGGTTTAATTCTTTATTGTTTTTTATAGTCTTCTTTGAATTAGCTTTTCTGATTTATTCGTCGTTTTACACCGTCTGTTGGTGCATACCACAATGAAGCATTTCAAAAGACTGAGCAAGAATTCAGAAGTGATCCGACTCTTTGAGTAATATGGTGCAAAGCCATTGGTGAGAAACCTTCCTTTTGTGAGTCGCTACTTTTTTTTTCTTTCTTCTTCGACACACTTTGCTTTTACCACATGTGTTTATCTGTGTTGGATGGCTCTATCCAGGTTTTTACAAATGCTCGTTGGGTACCAATTTATGAGACTGATCACTGATTTGAACTCTTTGTTGGTTTAAGCCATATGTTGAAACTGACTTTGTTGTTTTTTTGATGCATTTTGTTTGGTCTTGTATCTGATCTTCTTTAGTTTGTCTTTTTTGCGTTGTGGTTGTATTTTTTGATTCTTCTACGTGTTGTCATGTCTTTATGATGTGTTGATGTTTCAGTTGGTGTTCTGTGATTGCCTTATTACTATTATCTGTTTGGTCTGGGTTCTTTAATATGATTCGATGTAGATGATTCTTTCTCAACAGTAGTTTTAGCCTGTGGAGTCCAAATTGAATTACTAGTTGCTAATTATTTGTTGGCTTGTGTAGTGTGTTTAAACTTGTATCTGGACATTTATGGTTTGATTTTTCATTTTTGTATAAATTTTGTTCTAGTGATTGTCTAACAGTTGTTCTGTCTATGTGATTTGGATTTTTTTAATAAATTGGCCTCGGCTCTTATCTAATTTTTTCTTGTGTTTTTCTTCCTATGCGGAGTGATGATGCTGAATGGTTCTTGGTTGAGGTGTTTAGATTGAAAGTCTTTTGTTGAGTTATTTATGTGCTAGTCTTTTCCTTACTTTTATTTCTCTATGCCTTCTGCTATTCATTTTTCAGTTTTATTTTGTGATTCAGTTCTTTTTTGCTCTTCATAGTGTTCTTTGAATGGGCTTTTCTGATATATTTTTTGTGTTTACATTGCCTTTGCATTTTGTTTCTGTTGTGAAATTTGATTTTTGGGTGATGTTATAATTTAGTTTGTCTTTGTGTTGTGATCTGATGCTATGCGGAATGCCTTTTTATTACTTTTTTTCCCTTCATGATTTCCATCTTTTACTTTGCAGTTAAACAAATGTGATCATAATTCTTTGTAGCTCCTCATTGTATTACTTGAATGGGCATCAGATCTGTTTTATGTTTGAGTAGCATCTCTTATGCATTGACATTCTTTAATTTCTGTCGTGTTTCGTTATCATGTCGTTCTTGTTCTGCTATAATAATTTGGTGACGCTATTCCCGTGCAGCATAGCATTGTAGTTCTTCATTTTGATGTTTGTGCAAACTGATGTTTACTACACTGTTCTAATGATGGTTTGAAGATTTTTTTTTCCTGCTTTTTGTTTCTATTTGGAAGTGATTGCGATCATTCTTTCAGTGTGTGTTGTGTATCCGACCGTTGTTAGTAGTTTGTTCACCTTAAATTGAATTTGTTGTTTTTCTCATTATGTTTATGTACTGTTTACACTTTGCTATTTGGTTATGGCTATAGTTTATACTTGAACTTTGGATTTTGTTTCTACTTGGACTTGATGGTGATGATTCTAGCCTGTATGTGTTTCATTTTTTTATTGTTCAACTTTTTGTTTTGCTAGTGTTTACTCTCTATTTTCGCTAAATGGTTTTGGTGTTTTCATGGTTTCTGCTTGTTCATGGGCTAGTCCATTATTCGTTACTGTTTGTAATTCATTTATCTGTGGTATGTTAGTTCTACTTGAATTGAACTGCTTATGTTCTCTCATTTAGATGACTATGCTTGCTCTTCCTACTCAGACTTGGTCTCGATGATTCTAGTTTCTATGCGATTCATCTCTTTGTCGTTCGGTTTTTGTTTTGCCAATGTTTACTTGCTGTTTTCTCTTGATGGTTTGACGTTTGAGTGTTTTCACAGTTTTTTGTTTCTTCTTGGACTGATAATTATTTTTGTGCGTAATTCATTTATATTTTGTTGTATCTTAGTTCTACTTGGACTGAATTTTTTATGTTTACTCTTTTCGTGATTATGTTGCTAGTGTTTACACTTTGGTATTCAACTATGTCTTCTGTTTGTACTTTGACTAATCACAATGGTTCTAGCTTGTATATGATTCATTTCTTTGCTGTTTGACTTTTGTTGGTTTTTATTTCTTCTTGGACTATGGTGATTCTTTCTTGTTTCAGCTCATTTTTCTGTTGTATTTTAGTTGTACTTGAATTCAATTGTTTATGTTTCCTCATTTTGACTGTATGCTTTCTTGAATTGAGTTGTACTTGCCAGTTTCACTTTATGCTTTTATCTTGATTATTTGAGTTTTTTTTTATGGCTTTTTGTTTCTGTTCGGACTTGACGGTAATGATGATTTCTTGTGTATAATTCATTTTTCCGATGATTTGATTTATGTTCTACTTGAATTGTATTGTTTGTGTTTCCTTTGTTTAATGTTTATGTTACACTCTGCTTTTAACTTTCATTATAAGATTTTCCTCATTTCATTCTCCATAGTTCAATTTGTGTTTTTCTGTTCAATGTGGTGAGATTCTTTTGCAGTTCGTCCACTTGTGTTTTTCTTACTAATTTTTATATTTAGTTGGTCTTCCGTTCATTGTGGTTTGATTATTAGATTTTTATACATTTCTTCATGCGTCTGTGATGTTTCAATTGAACTTTAGTGTTCGGTTCATGCTTTTCAGTATGCTTCAATCAATGTCGATGATTGTTTGCAATAGTTTATGTGGTTAGTTTGTTTTTCTCAAATATGATACAATAATGATGCTTGAATATTTTTAAGCTGTTTGAATTGTAATTCTTTTCTATACTTGATTTTGTACTTGTCTTACCTTTACTTCGATTTATCTATGCTTTCTTTTTGTGTGTTTAAATCTTGACTAAATTGTTTGGTTTATTTCCTTTTTGTTAGTGTGACTTCTTATGTTTAATGTGAATTTGTTTGTGCTATTAATTGAATCATTTTATGATTCTGTCTTTGGCTTGGATGTGTTATGTTTCTGCAGTTCTTTGTTTAGGGCTTAATCTTCATTCAGTTTACTCTTTGTTTAGGGCTTAATCTTCATTCAGTTTACTGGTTATAATTCCTTTATTAACTCGTGTTTGATGCCTTTGTCTCTTCTTGTTTATTGTGGTCTGACTTTTTTTTTTTTTTTGTTCTTTTGTGGTGATACTTTTTTGGCAGCCCATCTTATATGTGTGATGTGAGTATAATCTGTTTATAATGTCTATGTGGCTATATCCATTTTGTTACTTTATGTTTCTCCATTATTCTGTTTTTGTTTTTCGAGATGTTGAATGAATCCTTTGCTGCATTTAAATTTGTTGTTTAGTTTTTTGAATTGTATGTCCAATTAATGATTTTGTGGCTATAATTCTGGTAAATTCCTTCCCGTGCCAGTCCATTCTATTTGACTCAATATTCTTTGCTGGATTTGATTTGTTTATTTGTTTTTTGAAATTGTATGTCCAATGTGATTTTGTGGCGTGACAGTATCTTTGTGAAGTTTGTTTGGATTGAATATTTATTTTCTACTTTGGCGTGACCATGTCTGTGTGTGTGTTTTGGTTTTGTTTTGTTTTTTCATTTTTTTTTAACGTTATTTTGTTTTTCTTAGGATTCTTGTGCGTAATTTTCTTTTCCTTATAATGCGGTGCTTTTAGTTAATTTCTATTTGGTTTGATTTTTATTTTTGCACAATTATTTTCGGTGATGATTGAGTTGAGATGTATCTTTACCCTCTTTTACTATGTGATGTGTTCTTCCATTGGTGATGAATGACGATGATACTTGTGCGATGCTTGTGTGAATTTTTCCCTACTTTTGCATTTGATATTTGGTGTTTTATATCTTTGTTTGCTTCCATTTGGTTTGTTTATTGTTTCTAAATAGGACTTGAAGGCCATGATTCTTTTATAGTGCTTCTTTGCAATATTTGGATTGAAGTTGTGCTATGTTACTTTTTTATTGGTTGGAGCTCAATTTTAGTTTGATGATAAATTCGTGTGTGTTGTCATGTATGTATGGTGTTGTATCTTGGTTAATTTTTGTCGATGAATCTCTTAAATTCGATTTAGTGTGTGGATGGTTCTTCTCTAGTTAGTTCTTTGATTGTTTAACTACTTTTCTTTGTTGACCTTTGGTTTGCCTTTTTTATTTTATTGTTTTTTTTTTTTTGAATTTACATATCAATTCTGTGTTGCGTGTTCTTTTGCATTCTTCCAATTTCTATGGTGATCGAGTTGAGTGTTGAGTAGATTTATCTTTGCCATTTTTATAGTATTTGTTATGTTTTTGCATTTTAGTGCTTTTGTGAGTTTGTTACTAAATTTATTTTTGTTTACAATGGCTTGACTTTATATTTTCAGTGTAATATCTTGATAATGTGTGTCCCTGTTTGTGTGCTTTGAGTGGAATCGTCTTGATATGTGTCTTTGCCTTTCTTGACTTTGTCCTTTTCCGTTTTTAATTTTCTTTTGTGTTATATTGTATGATGATACTTGTGCATTTTTTGTCGGAATCTTAGTGAGGAGAGTTCTTATGTGCTATGTGCCTTCGTTTGTCATGGCCTTTTCATTTCCCAGTTCTGTTTCATGGTAATGATTCTTGTATAGCTTTTGTTGTTTATTATGTATGGTTTACATTTTCATGTTGGATGCAATTATAAGTTACTTGATTGCCCTTCTTTTTCAATGAGTTTCTATTTCTCTAGTGTCTATATTGTGTTTGAGTTGAGTTCTCTAAATTAATGTATCTTTACCCTATTTTCATATGTGAAATATTTCTTCACTTTTTTCCTTTGTGCTACAATTTGATGATCACACTTGTGCTTTTCTTTTCTGAACTCATTGCTAAATTTAAATTTGCTTATCTTTAGTATGACTTTTTATGTTTGATGCTTGCACATAGCTTACTTCTTGTGTGCTTCAAGCTCTATTTTGTACAGACACTTTACAAGATAAACTCGGTAAGGAATGGTGGTATATTTCCTTAAACAATCCATTTTTTTTCAATGATTCGATTCTGATTGTTATAATATTGCCTCCATCAATTAATTGTCTATTATTTTAACATCATCACTTGTTCTTTTGTTAGTTAAGCTTTTCTCTTTTTAAAAAGGTGGAGTGCATCACATGATGTACAGGTATTCTCTCGCATAATTTTTTTTTTACCAATTTTGTGTTCTAAAATTTTAGTTGTTACAAGTATTTTTACTTTTAAAACCATTTTGTTAGCCTGTGGAGCTGGAGCAGAAATCATTAATTCTATGCAGATTGCAGACCGTACTTGAATCAGGTAAGATTTCGAGAATTTTATTTCTAAGAATATAGGCTTTTAAAGTCATATTTTGATAATATTGATTGTTTCTGTCACACTTTCAAATATTTTCACGTATCTAATTTTGTTTGAAAACAACTATAACCTTGCAAAGAAGAAGACGACCAGAATATGAGTATCCAACAGTACATGGTAATCCCACTGAGATTAATGAGGTATGGACATCTCTTCTCTTTACTCTTTTAATTTATGTCCTCGCCTTTTCTTTCTCCGTGCTTTATTTCTTCATGATTTAATTGTTTTAGCTTCGGTTTGACGATAATTCTTCTTCATGTTGTAGTTGTAGTTGTAGTTGTCTTCAGTGTTTCAACCGAATATTTGGTTATTTTGTCTTTGCCTTTTATCTTTTCCTAGTGCTTGCTTCTATGTGATGTAGTTTTTATGTGATGTCTCAGTTAATCTTTTGATGCTTATAAATTATTATCTCTGTGATGGTTATTCTCTAGTCATCTTTGTGGACTCTTCTGCATCATTTGAGTTTGTGTGTTGATTCAGTCGAGTCTCAATAAACTTATCTTGCCATTCTTTTTACTTCGTATTGTGTTTATGCATTGTTTGTCTTTTGTGTTTTCGGGCGATGGTGATACTAGTGTGAATTTGTTGCTAAATTTGCTTTTCTGTTCCATGTTGTGGTGAGAACTCTTGATTGTGTCTTTCCTATTTGTGTGCGCCTTGAGCTGAATCTTTCGATGATGTTTGTCTTTCAGTTTGTGTGCACTTTTAGTTGAATGAATCTATTTGTGCGAATCTTTTGAGAACTCGATTGTCATGTTTTCGTGTTTCATGATCTTGTATGAATTGGTTGCTGCATTTTCTTCGCTTTTTCTGTAGTGTGACCATTTACGTTAAATGTGATATTTTGATGGGAATTTTCGTGCTATGCTTTCTGTGTTTGTGCCATAATCAATGCGTTTATGATGCCTTGGTTTTGTTGTTGTGTTCAGTTTTATGTGCGGTGCATTCGGCTTTTTATTGTTTTGTTGCAAGAGTTTTTGTGCAGTCCATCCTATTTGACTCAATATTCTTTGTTTGATTTGATTTATTTATTTGGTTTTTAAAATTGTATGTCCAAATGTGATTTTGTGGTGAGAGTATCTTTGTGAAGTTTTTTTGGATTGAATATTTATCTTCTGTGTCACTTGTGTGTGATTATGGTTTCATTTTATTTTTTCAATTTGATTTCCAGTGCGATGACTCCTCTATAACTTCTCGGATGGTATGGTGTCATAGTTAAATTTTTTGTTGAATCTGTTTTTGAATTCAATATGGTGTGGATGGTTCTTCTCTAGTAGTTTCTCGATTGTCTGCTAACTACTTTATCTTTGTTTCTCGTTGGCTTGCTTTTTTATTTGTTTACTGTCGATTGTTTGTTGAGGATTGTTATGCTTTCTTCTGGTCTTTGTGGGTGATCAAGTTGAGTCTTTAATTAATTTACCTTTGCCATTTATTTGTGTTTAGGATTCTGCATTTATCGACTTTTGTGCTTCCAACTGATTATAAGATACTTGTACAATTTTATCTTTTCCAATTCTTTACTATGTGTTATGTGTGTGCGTTTTTCAACTTTTTGTGCTTCTATCTAATGATATAATTCTGGAATTCTTGTCTGAATTTTTGCTAATTTACTTTTGTTTATCATGGTTTGACTTTATATGTTTAGTTGAATGGTGTGGTGAGAACCATTGATAATGTGTCATCTTATTTGTGTGCTTTGAGTTGAATCTTTTTATAATGTATCATTTTCTTTCTCTATTGTTTTTTTTTTTTTTGTGTGTTTTTTAATCTTGACTCTATGTTTGATTTATTTTTCTTTTTGTTAGTGTGCCTCTTATGTTTAAGTGTGGTTTTTTTATGAGAGTTCTTCTGCAATTCTTATTGTGTTTGTGCTATTAATTGAATCTTTTAATGATTCTTTCTTTGGCTTGGATGTATTATGTTTCTGCAATTCTTTGTTCGGTGCTTAATTTGTGTGCTTGCCTTTTCTTGCTCGGTGCTTTATTTCTTCACGATTTAATTGTTTTAGCTTCGGTTTTATAGTGATTCTTTTTTGTGCAGTAATTGTCTTCGGTGTTTGTACCGAATATGTGGTTATTTTGTCTTTGCTTTTTGTCTTTTCCTAGTGTTTGCTTCCATGTGATTTGGTTATCTGGTGATACCTTTGTTAATGTTTTTTTTTTGATAAATTTCTCTATAAATTCGAATGTGATTGTTTTCTCATTGTGTGCTAAATAGTTTGTCTTGTTTCTTTTGGTTTGCTTATTTATTTATTTCCATGTGTTCTGCATTCCTCTGCATTATTCGAGTTTGTGTAGTGATTAAGTCGAATCTCAATAAACTTATCTTTGCCATTCTTTTTACTTTGTATTATGTTTATGCATTGTTCGTCTTTTGTTCTTCCGGGTGATGGTGATAGTTGTGTGAATTTGTTGCTAATTTTACTTTTGTTTATTATGGTTTGCCTTTATATGTTGAGTTCAATGTCGTGGTGAGAACTCTTGATAATGTGTCTTTCCTATTTGTGTGTGCCTTGAGTTGAATCTTTTTGATGATGTTTGTCTTTCTATTTGTGTGCCCTTTAGGTTGAATGAATCTATTTGTGTGAATCTTTTGAGAACTCGATTGTCATAGTTTTGTATTTCCTGATCTTATATGAATCGGTTGTTGTATTTTTCTTCATTTTTTCTGTAGTGTGCCTTGAGTGTTGAATCTTTAGATGATGTTTGTCATTCTATTTGTGTGCTCTTTGAGTTGAATGAATCTATTTGCGTGAATCTTTTGAGAACTCGATTCTCCTGTTTTTGTGCTTCCTGATCTTGTATGAATTGGTTGCTGCATTTTTCTTCGTTTTTTCTGCAGTGTGACCGTTTATGTTTAATGTGATACTGTGATGGTATGTTGTTGTGCTTTCTGTGTATGTGCCATAATGAATTCGTTTATGGTGCCTAGGTTTTGTTGTTGTGTGCTGTTTTATGTGCGATGCATTCTTTAATGTAGTTTGTTTGGATTGAATGCTTATTTGGTTCTTTGCCCTTGCACTGTTTGAATATTAAATTCTGTATGGGTGTGTGGTTTGGTTTGGTTTGTTTTCATGTTTTGGATTTGATTTGTTCATTTGTTTTGAAGATTTGATGTTTACTAAACTCTATTTGTTGCTCAATTTACTTCATTTGTTCGACTTTTGTGCCAGTATCTGTTGGTGACTTCTTAATTTCTTGTCTGGGTTTGGTTTATTATGATTTGACATTCTGTGTTGTGATGCTTCTTCGGCATTCTTCCAGTCTCTATGACGTTTGAGTTGAGTTCTCTTAATTGATGTATCTTTATCCTATTTTTATATGTGAAATATTTCTTCACTTTGCTTCAATTTGATGATCACACTTGTGCTTTACTTTTCTGAACTCGTTGCTAAATATACATTTGCTTATCTTTCGTATGACTTTTTATGTTTGATGCAATTTTGTGGTGATAGTTCTTGCACGTAGCTTATTGTTTGTGTGCTTCGAGCTCGATGTTATGCCTCCATCGTTTGGTGATTATTTTACAGCAGATGTTGTATTTTCCGAATTTTGGTTGGGCATTCTCCATTTTGTACAGACACTTCACAAGATAAACTCGGTAAGAAATGATGGTGGTATATTTCCTTAAACAAACCATTTTTGTCAATGATATGATTCTGATTGTTATAATATTGCCTCCATCAATTAGTTGTCTATTATATTAACATCATCACTTGTTCTTTTGTAGAGCTTTTCTCATTTTAAAAAGATGGAGTGCATCACATCTTGTGCAGGTATTCTCTCGTATAATTTTTTTTTTTATCAATTTCATGTATAAATTTTTATGTTTTACAAGTATTTATGACTTTTTAAACCATTTTGTTAGCCAGTGGAGCTGGAGCAGAAATCATAAACTCTATGCAGATTGTAGACAGATTGCAGACGGTACTTGAATCAGGTAAGATTTCGTGCATTTCATTTGTTGGAATATACTCTTTTAAAGGCATATTTTAATAATGTTGATTGTTTTTGTCACGTTTTCAAATAGTTTCACCTATCTAATTTTGTTTGAAAAGAGCTACAACCTTGCAAAGAAGAAGATGGCCAGAATATGATCCCACTGAGATAATGAGGTATGAGGTATGGACATCTCTTCTTTTTGCTCTTTTAATTTATGTGCTTCCTTTTCTTGCTATGTGCTTTATTTCTTCATGATTTAACGATGATGCTTCTTCATGCTGTAGTTGTCTTCGGTGTTTGAACTGAATATTTGGTTTTTTTTTTTTTTCCTTTGCCTTTTATCTTTTCCTAGTGCTTGCTTCTATGTGATTTAGTTTTTATGTGATGTCTCTGTTAATTTTTTTGATAAATTTGTTTATAATTCTTATCTCTGTGATGGTTATTCTCTAGTTATTTCTGTGGATTACTGAGTTTGTGTGGTGTATCAGTCGAGTCTCAATAAACTTATCGTTGCCATTCTTTTACTTCGTATTGTGTTTATGCATCGTTCGTCTTTTTTGCTTTCTGGTGGCGGTGATACTTGTGTGAATTTGTTGCTAAATTTACTTTTCTGTTCAATGTTGTGGTGTGAACTCTTGATACGTCTTTCTTATTTGTGTGCGCCTTGAGTTAAATCTTTCGATGATGTTTGTCTTTCTATTTTTGTGCGCTTTTAGTTGACTGAATCTATTTGTCTGAATCTTTTGAGAACTCTATTCTCATGTTTTCGTGTTTCCTGATCTTGTATGAATCGGTTGCTGCATTTTTCTTCGTTTTTTCTATAGTGTGACCGTTTACGTTAAATGTGATATCGTGATGGGAGTTTTTGTGCTATGCTTTCTGTGTTTGTGCCATAATCAATACGTTTATGATGCCTTGGTTTTGTTGTTGTGTTCAGTTTTATGTGCGATGCATTCGGCTTTTCATTGTTTTGTTGTGAGAGTTTTTGTGCAGTCCATCCTATTTGACTCATTATTCTTTGTTGGATTTGAGTTATTTATTTAGTTTTTAAAATTGTATGTCCAAATGTGATTTTGTGGTGAGAGTATCGTTGTGAAGTTTTTTTGGATTGAATATTTATCTTCTGTGCCACTTGTGTGTGATTATGGTTTCATTTTATTTTTCCAATTTGATTTCCAGTGCGATTACTCCTCTATAACTTCTCGGTATGGTGTCGTAGTTAAATTTCTTATTGAATCTGTTTATGAATTCAATATGGCGTGGATGGTTTTTCTCTAGTTAGTTTCTCGATTGTCTGCTAACTACTTTATCTTTGTTTCTCGTTGGCTTGCTTTTTTATTTGTTTACTGTCGATTGTTTGTTGAGGATTGTTATGCATTCTTCCGGTCTGTGCCGGTGATCAAGTTGAGTCTGTAATTAATTTACCTTTGGCATTCGTGTTTATGATTCTGCATTTTTCGACTTAATTTTGTGCTTCCAACTGATTATATGATACTTGTACAATTTTATCTTTTCCCATTTCTTTACTATGTGTTATGTGTGTGCGTTTTTCAACTTTTGTGCTTCTATCTGATTATATAAATTTCGAATTAATGTTTGAATTTGTGCTAAATTTACTTTTGTTTTTGTGTTTTAAAATCTTGACTGTATTGTTTGATTGTATTTTTCTTTTTTGATGAGAGTTCTTCTGCAATTCTTTGTTTGGTGCTTAATTTACTTGCTCGCCTTTTCTCGCTCTGTGCTTTATTTCTTCACGATTTTAATTGTTTTAGCTTCGGTTTTACAATGATTCTTTTTCGTGCAGTAATTGTCTAGTGTTTGTACCGAATATGTCTTTGCTTTTTTATCTTTTCCTAGTGTTTGCTTCCATGTGATTTGGTTTTCTGGTGATGCCTTTGTTAATTTTGTAATTTTTTTTTGATAAATTTCTTATAAATTCGAATGTATGATTGTTTCCTGTTTTCTGATTTTGTATGAATCGGTGGTTGTATTTTTCTTTGTGTTTTATGTAGCGTGCCTTGATTGTTGAATCTTTCGATGATGTTTGTCTTTCTTTCTATTTGTGTGCGCTTTGAGTTGAATGAATCTATTTGTGTGAATCTCTTGAGAACTCGATTGTCATGTGTTTTGTGTTTCTTGTTCTTGTATGTATCGATTGTTGCATTTTTCTTCGTTTTTTCTATAGAGTGACCGTTTACGTTAAATGTGATAGATACCATGATGGGAGTTTTTCGCTTTTGTGTTTGTTGTTGTGTGCCGTTTTATGTGCGATGCATTCTTTTTTGGCGTTTGTTTGGATTGAGTTTATTTGGTACTTTGGCCTTGCACTGTTTGGTTTTGATTTTGGTTTTTTCATGTGATTTTTGTGCGTAATTTTAGTTATTATACTAAAAAATGGTATTATAACTATAAATATAATTGTAGAAGTAATGGTAATAATAATAGTAGAAGTTAAATATATATAATAATTATAGTAGTAATAGTAAAATAATAATAATGATCCATATTGTTAACCGTAAACATATATCATTATTAATATTTTCAACAAAAATAATCATAACAATAGTTATGAAAATAAATTAACTAATCGTAATAATAAATAGAAGTTATAATACATAGTAATAGTTAAATAATAATAATAATAATAATAATAATAATAATAATAATAATAATAATAATAATAATAATAATAATAATAATAAACGTATATCATCATTAATATTTTCAACAAAAATGATCATAACAATAGTTATAATAATAGTAATAAACTAACTATAACAAAATAAATAATATAAATAGCAAATAATAAATCAACAAAATTGTAACCACAACAAAATAATCCCAACAAGAACTAATAAAAATTATAAAATAACGTAATGATTAGAGGCAAAAAACAATATACCCTAAGTGAAGTTAAAAAACTAAAACTAGGTTTGAATGTTTAAAAACCTCGGTAACTGCATAATCAACTTCCCTCTCTCTCTCATAAGAGACGGTACAACTCTCCGCCTCTCTCCCTCTCAAAAACCAGACGAAACGCCAGCTCCACTCTCTCTCACACAAAAAAACCAGACACACTCCCTCTCTCAACCAGCGCGATTCTTCTTCCATCCCGATAGAAGAAACATTCCGACCGACGACAAACCAACGTGAGCAAGGTAGATGGCGCCAAAGAAATCAAAACGTTCAAAAACCAAAGAATCGACACAAGAATGGCATGCAGAAGCAGAAATCGAAGAGGGGTTACAGGAGATGGATGTGGATGCGCCATCTTTCTTAAGACCAGAGGTATTTTTCTTCAATCTTCAACCATCGTGTTCATATTTCAAGAAAAGTTGAGCCCTATAATCTGAACAAGTTTCCAGAAATCTCGAACCCTAGTCTCTGCAAAACTGTGAATTTGTTTTTGTATGTAAGATTATGAAATAATTTTATGCTTGTAAAATAAAATCCGCAGTACGAATGTACAAATCAAAACTTGATTTTGTCAAATTTTACCTCTAATTTTCGTCAAAATTATATGTTTTTGAAACACTGGTACTAAAAATGAGGGTTAATCCATATTATGGGATGTTTTGTGAGTAAAAACACCTAAAAATTAGGGTAATATTCCTATTTAAGGTTTGATTTGTGAAATTTCTGTTCATCTTCAGTAAACGTATTAAATTTGCATTGTGTTGTACGAAGTAAACAAATTTTTTTATAATACTAGTAAGCTTTTAATTGTTTCGTACTGTGTACTTAAGTACATTATGTGAAATGAACAAAATTTGCACAAGACTGGTAATCTTTTTGTGTTTCGTACTGTGTACTTAAGTACATAATAAACTTTTCTTCCTATTTAATTAAGTAATCTTTTTTGTGTACTTAATTAAGTACACATTAAGCTTTGCTTCCTTTCATACTGTGTACTTTAGTACATAATGTAAATTGAAAAAAAATTTACACAATACTAGTAACCTTTTTGTGTTTCGTAATGTGTACTTAAGTAATATTATGAAATTTTCTTGTTGTGTACTTAAGAACGTATACTGAAATGATATGATATGAACTAAGTTTACTTCAACTGTACAGATCACATGGACCTACAAGAGGTCAGACTTACTCCAATACCCAAGCAAGACAATGCTGACAGGGTATGAGAATTGCTGTCGACATCGATGACATCCAGAATACACTTCCAGCTACAGCAGCTAAAGAGCTTAAACACTCTTGTTTAGGATGGTATAACCAAGCTGAACAAATACTGCAACCGCAATGGGAAAATGCTGCATTATGGTTTAAAATTGGAGAAAATGTCCTACGATTTTCGAGGACAGAATATGCGCTGGTGAGTCAAATTTAACCCGTACATATATCATAAGGTCCCAGCTGAATCTATCTTTGTACGGCTCTTTGGAGGAAACGACAATGTGATAGAAGAGGACGTTGAGGTTGAGATAACAGCTCAAGCATCACCATCGGATTATGTGAAGCTTGCTAAACTGCTTCTTGCAACTACATATGTGTTTGGGTATGACCAAACAAAGAAGGCAATTCCAGTATGGATGTGGATTTCTGCTTGAGAACACTGAAGAGTGGGAGGCATTTCCGTGGGGGAATTATTCATTCCAGGCCCTCAAAGAGGCAATCACGACTGTCATGCGCAAAGAGAGGGTACCGGACTCAGGGACAGTAAGCTACCATCTCAAAGGAAACACAATAGCATTCTCGGTAAGCAAACTGAACTTGGAAAATATAAGAGACATTTTTTCCCATGCCATAAACTAACAATATCATATTTATAGGCTTGGATATTTGAAGCTATACCGGCTTTCGGTGAAGCTATTGGAGGGAAAAATCCCAAAAGACAAAGACCCCGCTTCTTACGGTACAACTTCGTGAAGCAGAGCAAATTCCCGACACATAGACAAATTGTTCCTGAGTACACGATAAAATGTTTATGTTTGTAGTACTGTATTCCTGAGTACACAGTACATAATAAGCTTTTCTTCCTTTCGCACTGTGTACTTTAGTACATAGTGTAAATTGAAAAAAAACTTACACAAGACTAGTAATCTTTTTTGTGTTTCTGTACACAGTAATCTTTGCTTCCTTTCGTACTGTGTACTTTAGTACATAATGTAAATTGAACAAAAACTTACACAATACTAGTAACCTTTTGTGTTTCGTACTGTGTACTTAAGTAATATTATGAACTACTCCCTCCGGTTTTTTACAGTTGAGTCGAAACTTTTCGACACGGGAATTAAGAAGAGTTGTTTAGTACTTTAAGTATGTTTGGTAATTGAGAAGAGAATGAGATTATGTTTATAATTGAGAATAGTTGTTTTAATTAATATAAAAAATGTTTTTTATTAATTAATATTTTTTTTTGTTTTTCAGTTTATTTTAAATTAATTTAAAATTTTCTGGATTTTTTTTTATAAAATTATTGTTGATGTTTAAAATTAAAATAAAAAACTTTTCTGGATTTTTTTTTATAAAATTAAAACTTTTCTGGATTTATTTTAAATTAATTTAAAATTTTCTGGAATTTTTTTTATAAAATTATTGTTGATGTTTAAAATTAAAATAAAAAACTTTTTTATAAAATTAAAACTTTTCTGGATTTATTTTAAATTAATTTAAAAATTTCTGGATTTTTTTTTATAAAATTATTGTTGATGTTTAAAATTAAAATAAAAAAAACTTTTCTGGATTTTTTTTTTTAATAAAATTAAAACTTTTCTGGATTTATTTTAAATTAATTTAAAATTATTTCGAGAGAGACGACAATGACGATAATGGAGAAATTGAGAAATTGGGGCGTAATTAGTATGTTAATTAAGTAAAATAAGGGGTACAATTAGTTGTGTGTTTAATACTTAATTTTTACCCAAAAAGGAAACGACTCAACTAGGAGAGACCGGCTCAATCGGGAAAGTGACTCAACTGTAAAAGACCGGAGGGAGTATGTAATAATTTTGTACTGTATAATTTTTGCAGAACACACAGCCTCTTCTAAAGCCTCATGATAAGGAACTGACATCCAACTACTGGAAATCGCTCGAGAATGACCCCGAAGGAAGGCCTTTTGCCTTCAAGTATAATCCAAACGACAGCAGAAAGAAACGACCAAGAGATGAGACTCTCCCTGCTGCTGCTAAGCCAGGTTCTTCACATGCTGCTCCAGCTGCGATTCTGCACATTAGCGATGAAGATATGCAGAAACTAAGGGAACATGCAGGCGAAGCTGCTGCTAAAAAGATGATGGAATACATGGAAGCTTTCCGACAACAGATAGTGAAGATGTCATCCAGAAACTTGCTGAGGGTGGGCATCATGAGGATGCCCGTGAGACTCACTCGAGGACTTCAATGTTTTGCAAATGCATGACGACGACATTGCCTTCTCACCTGCAAGGCATGCCTCCTCACTGAAGGGCGGACCCACTACACCTACCAGCCATACACTAACATCAGCAAATGTTGAAGCAACAATACAGCTGGAAACAGGTGCAATACAGATGGGGACAGGTGCAGGCGAGGAGGCCACTGCTGAGACAGGTGCAGGCGATGAGGCCGCTGCAGGCGAGGAGGCCAGCGAGGCAGCTCCAGGTGCAGGAGAGGAGGCCGCTACTGAGAAGGCAACACTAGACAGCAAGGCAGCAGAGGCATCCAAATCTTCTGAGGTGGCAGCAGACACATCAATTCCTGAGAAGACAGCACAGTCCGCGAGCCAGGCAGCAGCAGAAGAAGGAGGCCAACAGAAGGAGGAGGCAAAAAAGTTGTCTTTGAAACGTTATGGAAGAACAAGGACTACTGGAGCCAAGAAAGCCCGTACAGATTCAAAGAAGGCAGCAACAACAAACACACAGATGCCTGGTGCAACCGTCGCAGCGCAAGTTGATGAACCACAGACAACTAGAGAGAATGCCGGGGAGGCCAGCGAGGCAGCTCCAGTTGCTGACTACATGTGTGTACCGGGGGAAAATAAGGTACAAGTCATGCATTCTAATGCATGAACATTGAAAAACGCTGTGGAGTTTGGGGTACCAAAGACAATTTAAGTGTTTTGTTTGTTCTTTTCAAGTGTATTGCTGAACAAAAATGCTTTTGTCTGGGTGTTTTTGGGTACGGACATATTATTTCTAGTACGTTTACTTAATTTCGATAATCACTAGTAGTGAGTACGATTTGTATTGAAATACTTGAAAATTTACCCAGTATGAATTTGCAAATTTTCGTTCCGTGTAATGCCTGGTACGAAATCGTATGAATAACTACCAGCTTTTATGTATCCAGGAGAGTGAGGATGATGATTTCTTACTGTCTGACTCCCAAATGAGTAAAGCTCTTGATGAAGTAATGTCGTCGGTGGAAGGTAGAAGAACCAAACCAGAAGAGTTACAAGTTGTGGTGGCCCCGGTTCGAACAGAAGGTGTAGCACTGCTAGTGATTGACTCGACTAACCCGACAAGGCCAGTGCGACTTCAGTACCCGTCAAGGGCATGCCGAAGTCCATACCTCAACACCGATGTTAGGGCAGGCAGGAGATCTTTCAATGAGTTCATGCGGTCAGATAAACAACTGTAAGTTACTACATATAAAAAGCATTTAAAAAGCATTTCTATTAACAAAATCGTATGTTTACTTACACGATTGGGCTACAAACAGGTATAGGAATGTTGGATTAGACTACTTGGTTGACAAAGAGTTTTTTGAGTATATAACAACCCCCAAGAAAATGTTGGAGGAAGAGCACATAAATTCATACCTATCGATCCTTGCTACAAACCCACACTTTCCAGGCCTAACACATACCAACACAAACGTAGCAATCACCTCATGCCACTTCATAGTAAGTATATAAATATGATTAATTAGTTATAGTGCGCAATTGATGAAATATCTGACAGAATGTTTCTCCTTGACTTTGTAGTGTGCAATTGATGAAGTGTTTGACACAATTCACGGAAAGAAGAAACCCGAGATGGACCTGTACAAGCAGAGTATGTTTAAGAAAGGAAGTGAGGAACATGTCAAATTTGAAGATATGCAAAAATTGTTGTTGTTTGTTGATGTAGAGACTCCAGCTTGGGGGGAGAGAGGATGAAGCCTTGTATTAACTATGAAAAGGTATAAACATACAAGATACGTAAGTACGATATGATTACTGCGTACTCGTTCATTGAGTACGATTTCACTCTGGGGGTACTTGTTGTTTAAATACGTTTTGTATCAGAATGTACTGTTTTTGTTTTTTGTTTTTGTTTTTTTAATCAAAACATACTATTTTTGTAGGTTGTGACAATCAGTGTTTTAAAAGGCGCTTGAGGCGAGGCGGCCCAAAATTGCCTCTGAGGCGCCGCCTCAGTAGGTTCTGTCGAGGCTTACGCCTCACCTTCTGTGAGGCGTTCCGAGGCGAGGCGGTTATAGAGGTGTAAGCCTCAGATTTTTTGTATAACACGTTTTTTTTTAAGGAAAATTTTGGGCTAGACTCTATGGGCTTTAGTAATTAAAGTTGGGCTTTTAATTTTAAAGCCCTAACAAGAAAATTAAATAAATTTGAATTACCTTTTCTTAAGATTATCGATAACGCGGCAGTTGAATTAGATTAGGGTTTCAACTTTCAACTCCTCTCCCAAACTCTCACGGTCTCACCACATTGCAACGGCGGCGGCGGCTCGGCCAGACAGAAGCGCCGGCGCCGGCGACGAGCAGCGGCGGCCACGAGAAGCGGCGGCCATGAGCAGCGGATAAAAAGCGGCAGTTGAATTAGATTATATTCTTCCGCTGTTGTTATGATAGGGGATTAAGGTACTTTAATTATATAGTTATTTATATGGGCTTTAGATTTATAATTTTTTATATGGGCTTTAGATGTATAATTATATAGAAATTTATTATATTAATTATTATTAACTTAGAAAAGAAGCGGCAGACGGCAGATGGCAGTAGCCTTCTTTTTTTCAATCTTCAATCTTTTAATTATTAGTATTTCATTACACAGATATCACGATGAGTACATCAGACTCTAGTAAGAAGGGACAATCTGCACGGAAAGATCCGGCTTAGAAGTATGCTGAGGAAGTTGCAATACCAGGAGAAAGGGGAAAAAAGGGTTATAAGTATCTCTCATGCAAGTTTTGTAGCAAAACTATCACATGAGGAGTACTGAGGGTAAAATGTCATTTAGCTGGGAACCATATAAATGCAGCACCATGTGAGAAGGTTCCTGATGAAGTGAAGTATGAGATGCAAGCATATTTGAAGGAGTCTGAAAATTCAAAACAGCTTGCAAAGAGAAAATTTGATGAGATGGTTGATAATGGATCATACTATGGTCATAGTGGAGGAGGGACAGGGACTGGGGGCATGAGCAATACGATGTAGGTCGTGAGTGATAGAGGTGTTAGAGGGCCCATGGATCGATTTGTGGGTGTCGAGAAAGATAACGGAGATGGCAAAATGACTCCGGCAATCGCTAAGGAGCATATGAATCAAGTTTGCTTGGATATCGGGAGATTCTTTTATGAGAGAATGGAATCCCATTTAATTGTGCAAGAAGCCCATCTTATTTCAATATGTTGCGTTCAGTTGGAAACTTTGGTCGGGGACTAAAGCCTCCAACAATGCACGAGCTTAGGACTTGGGTACTCGATGAGGAAGTGAAGACAACATCTGGGATTGTAGATGAGATCAAAAGTACATGGAGAAAAACAAGAGTGTCTATACTCTCAGATGGCTGGTCGGATATGAGAAACAGAAGTCTCATAAACTTTCTAGTCAATAATCCGCATGGTACTGTTTTTCTGAAAACAATTGATGCATCAGATTGTGTGAAGGATGCTCAGAAGTTGTTTGAATTGCTTGATGGTATTGTTGAAGAGATAGGTGAAGATATTGTTGTTCAAGTCACAACTGATAATGCAAGTGCATACAAGGCAGCTGGACGTATGTTGATGGAGAAGAGAAAAAGTCTTTATTGGACTCCGTGTGCGGCACATTGCATCGATTTGATGCTTGAGAAGATTGGTGAGCTGCCACAACACAAACGTGCCTTGCTAAATGCAAAGAAAGTGAGCAACTTCATCTACAATCACCAAAGGGTGCTTAGCCTTTTCAGAAAATTTGCAAAAAATGATCTTCTTCGCCCAGCTGCCACGCGATTTGCTATGACCTATTTGACACTTGAGAGCATGCTTCAATTGAAACAGCCATTGCAAAGTATGTTTGTATCCCGAGAATGGTCAAATAATCCATTGTCCAAGAAACCTGAGGGGAAGCAGGGTGAAAAGGATTGTTATGAATGAAACTTCATTTTGGGCAAGTGTGGTTTATTCCATTAAAACCACAAAGTCCTTGGTACATGTGTTGAGGATTGTTGATGGCGAGAGGACTCCGGCTATGGGATTCATTTATGGCGCTATTGATGAGGCAAAAGAGAATATAGCGAAGAACTTCAATAATGAACTTTCTTCCTATAAGGAGATTTGGGATATCATTGATTCAAAATGGGATAAGCAATTGCACAGGGATTTGCATGCAACTGCTTATTATCTAAATCCTCGATACAGGTGGAATGACAATCCTTCTGAGCATCCGGAGATTAAGTTGGGCTTGTATAACTGTATGGATCGACTCATAAAAGATCCAAACATTTATGCCAAGGTCGATGAACAACTTGATGAGTTCCTAGCCAAGAGAGGATTGTTTGGCATCAGAGCATCTAAGGCGTCATTTATGACTCGTCCACCGGGTATCCATCTATTTATTAATTCTTATACATATATTTATAAATTATTACTTTTCCATTCTAATATTAATTCATTTATTAGTGGTTTGGTGGGATAACTTTGGAGATGAAGTTCCGGAGCTCAAAGCCTTCGCTATGAAGATTTTAGGGCTTACTTGCTCATCATCTGCATGTGAACGTAATTGGAGTATGTTCAATCAAGTGCACACAAAGAAAAGAAATCGTTTGAGCACATGCAAGTTGAATCGTTTGGTGTACATTATGTACAACAAAAAATTGAAGGATAAACATTTGAAGAAGCAATCAAGGAAAGATGAAGATGATCATTTGATTGTTGAAGACATTTCTTCCGATGATGAGTGGGTAGCTAGCCCCAATGATGAAGATGAGGATGATGATGTGGATGAGTGTGGAGGAAGGGAAGAGGGGGGAAGTTCAAAAACGAGGAAAAGAATTTGGGTTGCAAATAGAGGTAAGAGCACTTTTCAATTCATTAATATTTTACTACTACATTACTAGTTAATTATAAAGTAAATTATGGTTAGTTATAATATTTATGTTATAAAATTATTCTTATGTAGAAAAAGAAACAAATACCCGACTAGCATTGATTGACGAGGAAGACGAGTATGAAAGTGGAGGTGAAGAAGATGATGATGATGATAGTCTTGGAGGGGGTGGAATTGGCAGCGGATATGATGATGATCATCATCATCATGAAAGCTTCTTGGCACTTTGAGTTAGAATCATTGTGAAAACACCTTGGATTATGCTATTTTATGCTACTTTTGTCTTGAGACTTATTTCTAAGACCTTAGTTTATTTATGAATGTTGAAATGTGAGGGTACTTGTGACTTTTGAGAGTAACTTTGTTTGGAATTTATTGATTTTCAGTGACATTGATATATTTATGTTTTTTTATGTGTTACTTAATTATATACTGTATAATATATTTATATTTTTTTATTAATATTATTGAGGCTTACACCTCGGAACGCCTCGAGGCTTACGCCTCGTGAGGCTACTGGAAAACGCCTCGAGGCTTAACATTGGTGACAATATGTTGTTTTAGCGAGCACTGGGTGACATTGCTCATTGATATGAAGGCTCGGAAGATCTGGCTCTACGACTCTAAATCGTGGTCATTCCAAAGTCATCACAGAACAAACCGAAAGAGGATCTTCATCCCATTGGCAAGGCTCCTACCTCAGCTTATGAAAGCCATAGGATACAATGAGAGACATAATATCACAGAGCCCTGCTCCACCCAATGAGATCTTTGTTTTGTCTGCAAAGGATACTTACAAGCAGGTCGACGATTTCAGCTTGAAGACGGTCGAGAGATTGATATCAACTACACCAGGGGAAAAATGGCTAGAATCACCTTTGGAGTTGACTGCTTACAGGTTCCGCATTGCTCAGACGATCTACGTTCAGTACTGACACTCCTATTCCAATGCCCGAATTTTAGTATAATTTATAACTCTTTGGGAAATCTTGTGGACAAATGTGGTTATGTAATTAGTTTTTGGTATGTATGGTGCAAAACACTAAAACACTAGCTTTTGTTTTTTTGGTAAATATGGCAAAAAATCATCCACGTTCCAGGTGGGATTTGTATATTTCATATTGTGTTCTACAAGAGTATGATTTTTCTTTACCAGTTTTTTTATGGTACGTACTGATTCTTAAGTACAAAAATCTAGTAGATTTGTAACATTCGTACTGGTGTAGACAGGTAAGTATTGTGGATTTTCGTACTGTAACAAAGATTGGTTGAGAGAGGGTAAACTAAGTAACAGGTTGATAAAAACTGAAATATAAATTACCACCCAACACTGGTTCGTACACCGCAAAATACTACATATATTATTCATTTTCGAGTACGCTTAACACCCAACACTGGTATGTGTGTTTTTAATTGACGAGCTGGTACATTTTAATGTTCATCGTACTGTTGTAGACAGGTAAGTATTTTGGGTTTTCGTACTGTGTCAGTGAACTCATGCATATAGATCGAAATGTAAATAAAATTGGTTGAGTACTAATCACATCAAAATCTAAAATATATTGAAACATAATACTACATCAAAATATATTGATAAAAACTGACAATCTTGTTCGTGCCCGTGTTCAGATACACGAATTACAATTTTTATTTTATTTTTAATTAAACCTATTTGGGTCCGTACAAGTTCTACGGAAATGTCCAGGTACACCGCAAATACTACATTTTATTGGACCATTACAAGTACGCTTACCACCCAACACTTGTTCATCTTCGACATTGATCTCTAAATATACATAACACGTGCTTTGATAATGGCCCTTCTGCTTACATCGGCCACAAAGACGATCATTTGCTACACTCGTAGCAACACTGAGTTCAGCAACACTCGTAGCAACATTGCGTGGAGCACCCCTCATAGATTCAATCCTCCTCGTCCTAGGCCTACCCGCTTGTTTCGGGTTAGATGGGGTTCCAACAACCCTCGTAGCAACATCACATGGAACACGCCAATCATTGGGATCAGGCACAGGGATTACCTCCGCTGCATATATTTCACGCCACGTAGCAGTACTGTAATATGAATGCACATATCCAATTGGAATCTGATTGACATGACTACAAAAAAAAAATGATTTAACAAGTACGATATGGAGTATATTCGTACTGATATCCGCATTAAGAACCAAAACAAAACGTACCGTCTAAAGAGAGCAGTAATTAGCATACACTACATAATGTGCTTCGCATGAAAAACAAATCTTGTTACCTTATAGCCCGTGTAGCATGCGAACATGGAAAAAGGTCCATCTGCCATACATGACATGAACACGTCATCACAACGATGTCAACAATATAGCTCTTGTCCCCCGATATGATTTTAAACTTTGATTCAGAAATACCCTCAACCTTCATTGTCCGACCCACCCTAATTGCATTACCCAATCTCTCCATTGCATAATCTGACAATTCAAGGGATATAGCTCCAGCGATAGAACGCCGCTCACAGAACCATGCTTAAACCAAATTACGAGTATACTCCAACAAAGAGCATATTGGTAATTTTCTTGCCCACTTTAAACTAGAGTTCAGGCACTCTACGACATTAGACGTGCCAAAATTATATCTCCACACAGGGCATCTACACTTCGCCCATCTACTCGGACCAATGTTTAAGAGTTTTGAATGTGCACCTGGGCAAGTCAACTCCAAGTTATCCATATGAAAATTGAAATCGTTCTCCCGGTACGCATTTGTAGCATCTTGGAAGATCTCTATCACTTCCTCACGTGCCTTGAGATTACCTTGGATATGGTATGTGCAAAAGCCATGAGGGACACCTGGAAAAACAGCAGTCACCGCATTTTTTATACTTATGTGTTGATCAGACACGATTAATATTTCCTCACGAGTGCCGAAACTCCGACGAACGTGCTCTAGAAACCAACACCAAGAAGAATCATTTTCTTTGTCACCTATCCCAAAAGCAAGGGGGACAATCTGCTCATTAGTGTCCTTTGTCGATGCAACAAACAAAACTCCCTTGTATTTCCCCTTCAAATGTATTGCATCAATGACAATCACGGGACGACACGCACGAAACGCCCTTGCACACGCATCAAGAGAGATGTAGCAATATTCAAAAGCCCCATCACACGTCTGCAGATCAACAACTGACCCGGGGTTCATCTTCTCTAACATATAAAGGTACTTAGGCAGCAACTGTAAAATGGAAAAAGGAGAAAAAAAAGATAAAAAATCGTAAGTAAGGAGTACGCGGTAATTGAACATTTAGTAACTAAGTACGAGGTAAGTAAGAATACAACACGTACTTATCATAACCGTGCAAAAATCCTAAGGCAATTATGAGTACGCGGTAATTGTAAATTAGTACCTAGCTAAGTACGCGGTACGAAATGAATACAAAACGTACTTATCATAACCGTGCAAAAATCCTAAGGCAATTACAAGTACGCGGTAATTGTAAATTACTACCTAGCTAAGTACGCGGTACGAAATAAATACAAAACGTACTTATCATAACCGTGCAAAAATCCTAAGGCAATTACGAGTACGCGGTAATTGTAAATTAGTACCTAGCTAAGTACGCAGTACGAAATGAATACAAAACGTACTTGTAAACATGAAAACTTTTTACCTGAAATGACATTTCCTGGTCTCCGTATGCAGCGTTTAGGGCAACATTCTTAGCAGACAAAGCAACTGAATACTTCACATTGACACCAAATTCTCGTAACATCTGCGCTTGAATGTCACGCGGTCTAAGAATCGATCCATCTTCCCTCAACTGCGCACCAACATGGACAACTATAGCTTTGGATGAAACTTTCGGTTGTGAACCAGCCCTCAAATCATAAGTACACGTGTGAGGGACCCACTCGTGTATCTTCCAGGACACCCCAAGGGCTTTACTTCGCATACTAAACATACATGTTTTTCCTTTTTTGCAAACTATGTAGTATCTATCAATATCCGAACGTTGGGTTCGAAATTCCAAACAATTTCTCAAGTGATATAAACCAACAACTATGGTCATCAACTCCTTACTTTCGAACGTAGATCCTTCAGCAAGCTCGCCTCTAACATGTTCGGGCTGTATGACGACATCGGCGGATGGAAGGGAAGCTTGGTAAGATGCACCCGGGATAAACCACGTTCGGGCTGTATGACGACATCGGCGGATGGAAGGGAAGCTTGGTAAGATGCACCCGGGATAACCCATTGTTTGCTCGCCTCTAACCCATTGTGACTTGCAGAACTATCGTTACTATAATTATGTAAAGCTGGGACCATGCATGAGTTTAGCGAAACAATACTACTTTGTTCAAAATCATTGTTCTTCTTACAAACCGACACGTATATGGTAGGGACTACCATAAAGTCATGTAAGCAAGAACACTCGAAATTATCCGTGATTTTCATTATGAAACCATCACCAACAGAAGGTTGTATCCAAGCATCTAAATCAAACAAATGGGTATTCCGTTTCTTCTTCAAACACACTTCAAGTTTGGCCAACAATTCTTCAAACGTGACACCGCTTGAGGGAATGGGGATAAAATCCTTTATACCACCCTCATACTTGTTGTAATTCCATTTACCACCGTGGGATAAAAAACACAGAAGATGGCGGAGCCTACAAAAAAACATATTAAATGAAACGATGAAACGCAAATTATCGTCATGGTATAGTACGAAAAAAACAGAATAAAATCTCCATACAGTAGTACGAAATATAAATAAACTTACTTGACTATAAAAGTACGAAAAATAATTAAATGTACCAGTTCGTCGATTACAAAAAAACATGCAAGCGTACAAAACATTAGATTCAAACGTAAAAACCCTTATATTCAAACATGAAAAATCCATGGAAGTACCATGTCGAAAACTTGAAGATGATATTACAACTACGTCTTCCACCAGAATGCGATATAACAACTTGAAGATATCATCGTCGTCAGCCCGCCATCAAAACGTCAGTCCGCGGCCGTTGTCAGAACGCCGCCGTCGTCAGTCAGGTTACGTCGTCTGTTCAGCTCTATCTTCAGACCGCCGCCGCCGTCTGTTCGCCTCTGTCGTCAAACCGCCGCCGTCCGTCGATATAGGTATAAGCAGAGAACGCGATCGCTACGATGGAGAAATACATATGATGGAGAAATATACAACGATCGCTATGATGGAGAAATATACAGCGATGGATATACGAGAAGGGAGATAGATATACGAGAAGAGAGACATATAGAAGAGAGAAAGATATACGAGAAGAGAGAAAGATATATGTATGTCTATATGATTACGTCGATCCCAAGCTAGAAAGAAGAGAGCAAAGAAGAGAAGAGAGAGAGAGAGTTACTACATGACAAAAATCCAAAGCTAAAAAGTAATACCCAAAGCTAAAAAACAGGGGCATAGTAGTCCACCAAAGCAAAAATAGGGTATGTTTTGTGTTTTTAAACTTCCAAAGCTAAATTTAATTTTACAACTTGAAAGTGGGTATAAACATACATATTCTCTAATGATTATAGTACTAATGGTAATAATAAAAGCAACTTAAATTATAATATATAATAATACGATGAATGATCCCTTACCCACCATGGACATTCTCAATATGCTTCCAAATAACGTGTCATACTACTATTAATGATTTTTTTTAAAAAAATATATATACCACTCCCTTTGTCTCATTGGAGATGTCCCATTTGCTATTTTGGAATGTCCCATTTCCTTATAAGAAAATAATTAATCCAAACCCAACATAGATTATAGATTAAGAGCTCAATTAATTGTTATTTTTTTATTGGACAAATGTCAGTTATTAATTGAAGATGTCTCATTTGCTATTTTGGGATGTCCTATTTCCTTATATGGAAATAATTAATCCAAACCCAAAGATTAGGAGCTCTATTATTATTATTATTATTATTATTATTATTATTATTATTATTATTATTATTATTATTAGATTAGATGTTAGTACACCAAGTTCCCAATAACCCCTAGAAATTCTCCAATCCACCTTATATCTCTCAAATTCGTCACTCATTAAAGAGAGAGCCCGGTGGCCAGGTGCGCCAATTAATTATGTAAATGAAAATCCTAATACATAAATGTTACTCCCTCTGTCCCAGTTCACTTGTCCTCTTTCTTTTTGGCACGAGATTTTATGCGCGTTGTTAAATTGAAAAAGTAAGGGGCCCACATCAAAAAGTAAGGGTTAATTTTTGCCTTTTAAGAAAACTGGATAAGTGGTATGGGACGGACCAAAATAGTATAGTGGACAAGTGAAGTGGGACGGAGGGAATAATTATTGTAGAATATGAAAAAAATAATTTGAAGAAAATAATTAAGGTTATGCTAATTACAAATCTTAATGAACATACTCAACAAGCAAAATATTGATTATCCTTTTATATATAATAGCAAAGCGGATTCGGAGCACCACGTTAATTCACGTGCCTACGTGGCGCTCTCTATGCTCTTCGTTCCTATTTATCTAAAATTCAATTTATTTATAAAAAAATATTATGAAATAATTCATAAAATATTTATTCGCATATATATTATATATATAGAGGATAGACATATCCCACGTATATGTATGAATACGTATTATATATATTTGGATTTAGATTGGATGATAACATGTTATAAAAATTACTCTTTATTATATTAATTATTTTCATCTTAAATATTATTAGAATTAGATTAGAGCTCTACATAATATAAATATAGGCGATAACATGCTACAAAAATTACTCTTTATTAGTATATTAATTATTTTCATCTTAAATTATATTAGAACTAGATTAGAACTCTATCATAAGTATATTTTATAATAAAATAACAATAACAATTACATTTTTGATATAATACGGAGTAAAAAAAATATGATACTTATTCATAGTTTTACGCCGCGATCGAGAGTTACTAGGAAAAAATGTCCCAAAATTTTGATATGTGACGAAGATGGCAATAACTTCGACACCACGACTAATGTTGTGTATACGAAAATATTTCAAAAGTTGTGAAGTAATTATAAATTCAAATATTTATTTATACTTTATAAATATATAAAATTATTATATTTGGAACAGCAGTCGAGCTGATTAAATTTTCTTGATTTACAAGAGAGTAAACTACAGAAACGAAGAGCACCTACGCTTAGAACAACAGTCGAGCTGATTATTTTTGTCCGGATTTCTTATATGATTTTCATATTGTTTCATTTACTTTTAGTATTTCTGCAGTATTAATCTTAACATATACTATGTATAATCTTTATAATAAAATAACAGTTGATAAGATAATAATTACAATTACAATTTCAGATGTAATACGAAGTAGAAAAATATAAAAGAATCCTACATGAACCACTAAGTATTGTATAGTTATATTTAATGATATTATAGTCATACATGAATAGCTACCTACTAGATTATATATACTCTCTTTAACATTCCCAAACACAACAAACACATAAAACTTCATCAACTCACACACAATTCACAGCTTTCCTGTTATCAAGAAATGACAAACAAGAAATGAATGCAGAGCATGCAAGTTATATCCCTCTATGATAGATGAGCAAAGGAATATATACGAAAAAATAACGATTGCAGTTGATAGTGGTAAGGGTAGATTTTTCTTTCTCTATGGATATGGTGGTACTGGAAAGACATATATATGGAGGACACTGTGCGCAGCCTTACGTGGAAGGGGCGACATTGTACTTCCCGTGGCATCGAGTGGTATAACTTCATTACTACTACCTAGAGGTCGGACTGTACACTTCAGGTTCGGTATACCAATAGATTGCAGTGAGAACTCAACTTGCAACAAAATAATCCCAGACACGAATTAACGGGACTCCTCAAGAAGACAAAGCTTATGATTTGGGATGAGGCACCAATGACTCATAGGTACTATTTTGAAGCGCTTGATAGGAGTCTGAGGGACATTACGGAAACATAGGGCTACGTGAGACTCTCTTTGACATTTTTTTTTTTATTAAAATAAACAACAGGCAACTTGACTTATTTTAACATAACAGACATTTTCCTTTTATTACAATAAAAAAAAAATATTTAAAATATCACTCTTATAAACCATCTTTTTATTAACACAATTAACATGCGACTTGAAATAATGATATGACGAGATAAAATCAATATAACCATTTGAGACCCTCTTTGATATTTTTGTTTTATTAAAATAAACAACGGATGACTTGACTTATTTTAATATTCTTCTTTTATTTTTTTATTACAATAAATAGCGGGCGGCTTGACATATTTTAATAATTTCATTTATATTTTTTCTTAAAAATAACGTTATAAAGTGATTCGTATATTTTTTTAATTAAAATAAACAAGTGACATTGTTTTTTCTTATTACCACGAGTGACATGCAGAATTCTAAAATTGATTATGAGACTATCTTTGACATTTTTTGTTTTTATTAATAAACAACGGCCGACTTGACTTATTTTGATATAACATCTTCTTTTTTCTTTTTTTTTTATTTTTTTATTACAATAAACAACAGGTTACGTGAGACTCTATTTGACATTTTATTTTTATTACCAGGTGGCCGGCTTGACTTATTTTGATATAACGACATTTTCTTTTTATTACAATAAGCAACGAGCTACATGAGACTCTCTTATATGAATGAATTCCATGCACGGTTTAGAGTTCGATTCAAGCAAATATCAAATCAAATCAGATCAATTGATATCGAAAATTTTAAATTGAAGACCAAAATTAGCAAAAACCCCAAAGCACATAATATTCCTAAAAGAGAATTTGAACATACTCCACATTTTCCTGAAAAACTCTTTATATAATTTCGCTTTAGGTTGTCTCCCAAAATTATTTACTTTCTATTTTTGGACATATACTCACTATCACAATACATATTACTAAATCAATTTAAATAACATATTACTATATTTATCTATCACATTATACTAAAGTGGTGAAACTCAATCTTCACTATCAATTACTAATATAAGTCAGTTGTATATCATTTAATTTTCAAGATTCGACGAGCTTTAATTATAAATATTTGAACTACTACGGGTGATTTTAAAATAATTATTCTAATAAAATAATTAATTTATGTATAATCTAATAATTAATCTTTATAATTAAATAATTTGTATACTAGGTATAATCTTTATAATAAAATAATAATAACAATTACAATTTCAGATATAGTACGAAAAAATATAATAGAATCCTACATGAATTACTAAGTATTCTATAGTTATCTTTAATGGTATTGTATTCATACATGAATAGACCTACTATATTAGTATATACTTTATTTAACATTCTCAAACACAACAACACATATAAACCTTCATCAACTCACACACAATTCACAGCTTTTCTGTTATCAAGAAATGGCAAACAAGAAATGAATGCAGAGCATGCTAAGTTATATCCCTCTATGATAGATGAGCAAAGAATATATACAAAAAAATAATGATTGCAGTTGATAGTGGTAAGGGTGGATTTTTCTTTCTCTATGGATATGGTGGTACTGGAAAGACATATATATGGAGGACAATGTGCGCGGCCTTACGTGGAAGGGGCAACATTGTACTTCCCGTGGCATCAAGTGGTATAGCTTCGTTACTACTACCTAGAGGTCGGACTGCACACTCCAGGTTCGGTATACCAATAGAATGCAACGAGAACTCAACTTGCAGCAAAATAATTCCAGATCACGAATTAACGAGACTCCTCAAGAAAGACAAAAGCTTATCATTTCGAAGAGCTTGATAGGAGTCTGAGGGACGTTATGGAAACATAGGGCTACGTGAGACCCTCTGTTGACATTTTCTTTTTGTTAAAATAAATAACGGGCAGCTTGACTTATTTTAATATAACTGACATTTTCTTTTCATTATAATAAAAAAAATTATATTTAAATATCACTCTTATAAACCTACTTTTTATTATAACAATCTACTTTTTATTATAACAATTAACAGGCAACTTGAAATAATGACAATGCGAGATAAAACCAATATAACTATTTGAGTCCCTCATTGACATTTTTGTTTTATTAAAATAAACAACGGGTGACTTGACTTATTTTAATATTCTTCTTTATTTTTTATTACAATAAATAGCGGGCGACTTGACATATTTTAATAATTTCATTTATATTTTTTCCTAAAAAATAACGTTATAAAGTTATTCGTATATTTTTTTAATTAAAATGAACAATGAGTGACTTTATTTTTTCTTATTACCACGAGTAACATGTAGAATTTTAAAATTGATTATAATTACATGAGACTCTCTTTCACATTTTTTGTTTTTATTAATAAACAACCGGCGACTTGACTTATTTTGATATAACATCATTTTTTTTTTATTACAATAAACAATATGCTATGTGAGACTCTATTTGACATTTTTGTTTTTATTAACGGGTGGCTTGACTTATTTTGATATAACGATATTTTCTTTTTATTACAATAAACAACGGGCTACGCGAGACAATATTTGACATTTTCTGTTTATTAAAATAAAAAACGGACAACTTGACTTATTTTGATATAACTGTCATTCTCTTATTGTTTGTAAGTACATAGAAATAGAAGATTATAGTATGAGTTATTTTAAAATAAATTTTACTGATAAAATATCTAAACATTAAACATATTTAACACCCGTCGATTTTCGACGGGTAGTAAACTAGTTTTACCTAAAACAAATGAGACATCTACAATGAGACGTAAGCAGTATACCCTATCTAAAAAAGTATAAATAATAAATAAAATAGATGACTCCATCCCTTGTCCAAACTCTATAGTTTTTGTTAGTTTCTAGGAGTATTTTTTTAAACAGAACAACAAACATCCAATTTTCTTCTTTTAATTAATTTTAATTTGAGATGGAACAAAATTCCAAAATCTAGATACAAAAATCACAGGTCTAATTCTAATGAGAGTATGAAAGCGGAGTGAGGACTCTACATTCGCCACCAAACCCAGGACGTGGCCATCGCTAAATTCATCACAATCACCAAACAAAACAATCTTGATTCTTGATCCACCTCCACTCTCAATTCCTTCTTCCTCGTAAGCTCCGCAGATTTTAAGGTTGTCTACGAGAAATCATGAAACCCATCTTCTTCTCTCTCATAATTCTCGCTCTCGCTCTCATCTTCTGCTCTGCACAATCAAGATCCATCGTCTCACGCCCTCACCCTCAACCATCCCTCAAAATCAACACAACCCAGGTTTAAATTTGTGATTTTGTTACCCGGGCTGTGCTTAATTTTCATTTTCTTGGAGAAATTCGTTTTTTTTTTTTTTAGTAAACCTAAATTTTTATTTGAATTGTTGAATTGGGTGGTTTGCAGCAGAATGCAGGAACGTGTTCGTTTACAGTGATCATTAGAACCAGTTGCTCCTCTACTCGATTCACTCGTGATCACATCAGTCTTGCCTTCGGCGATGCCTACGGAAATCAGGTTCTCATTTTTTGCTTCTACTAATATTTAATAATCTAGCCTTATTCAGTATTCATCTAATCATCATAGCTCCAAATCTTGGTTGATTGGTTTGATTTATGTATTTTTAGACGATTTATTGGTTAATCTTTGGATGACATTGTTCTCTAGTCCTCGAATTTCGATTTCTTGATCGTTAAGTGGTGGTATGTAATTTTAACTTGGTGCTTGAGAAGCTGAGATGCTCCGTGGAAAAAATATGAATTTTCCAGCAGTTAGTTGATTTGTACTCTCTCTATCCTCACGAAGTTGATAGGTTTCGTGTGTTCAAGAAACGTAACAACTTCCTTGGGGCGGAGGGAGTATTAATTAGTAACTTTTCGAGTAATGGGTGTGTTTAATCGCATAGAAAGTGCGATTAGCGGTTGTGAACTTGTGGATTTTTCTTGACAACATGAATCAGATTGCACATTCTATTCATTAAGAAAACGATATCTAAGTTTTTGCCTATCTTTCGTTACTTGAGAAAGTATTATGGCTTTGTTTTCTCCTCACATTCTACACTTTTGTATGCTGTATTACAAGTCTAGCTCGTCTTCATTTTTTGTTTTGAATTGAAGATGTGAGGATTGAAACCATGACAAGAGAAGTCTATATAAAATTTGAACTTAATCTTCTCCTTGTGTTCCTACTTAAGTCTAACTCTTGATCATTTCTAGGTTTATGCTCCACATCTAGATGATCCGTCTTCAAGGACATTCGAGAGCTGCTCGACCGACACATTTCAAATAACCGGACCTTGTACATACCAAGTATGCTACTTGTACCTATACAGAAGTGGCTATGATGGATGGATGCCGTATGATGTGACCGTCTATGGGTATAACTCGAATCCCACCACTTTCTACTACAATGCAATTATACCTAGCGGCATTTGGTATGGATACAATTACTGTTCTGGCGCTAGAGTTACTTCATTTCTGATGAAGTAAACTTAGTTTAGATTATAAAAAAAAGAAAAGAAAAGAAAAGGCTTTAGCTTTGTTGGTTGTATTTACTACCACTTTCTAGAATAAGGGATGTTGATGATGTTCACTTTTTTGTTGAGCACTTGTATCTGAATACCAACTTTTATTAATCTATGCCCTTTTTTGTTGAGTTCATACTCAAATCACATTTCTGCAATCTCTCTCTCTCTCTCTCTAAGAAAGACTGCCAAGAGCTTTTGCTTTCTCCCTGAGGAGGAACTTCTGAATCTTACCGGTCGAGGTCCTTGGTAAGTCCTCGAAGACGACGGTCTTCGGGGCCATGTAATGAGGCAGATTCTTTCTGCAGAACTCCATTATCTCCTCACTGCTAACCTCGAACCCATCCTTTAGCTTCACGAAGGCGCATGGCGTCTGCCCCCAAAGCTCGTCCGGCCTCCCCACGACTGCGGCTTCTAGAACTGCCGGATGCCTGTACAGCACCGTCTCCACTTCCACTGTGCTCACGTTCTCTCCACCGGAGATGACGACATCCTTTAATCTGTCCTTCACCTCCAAGTACCCATCCTCATGTTTCACTGCGAGATCCCCGCTCCTGAACCACCCGCCTTTAAAAGCTTCCTTTGTCGCTTCCACGTCTTTATAGTAGCCGCTCATCACAGTATTCCCTCTGAACATGATCTCGCCTACTGTTTTACCATCATTTGGCACGCTCTCCCCCGTTGCTGGATCCCTCACGTCGACCTCCTCGAGCGCGAAGTGCTCGACCCCCTGCCTCGACTTGAGCCTGTACCGCTCCTGGCGTGGCAAGGAGTCCCACTCAGGCCTCCATAGGCACAGAGTGCCGGGCCCGTAAGTCTCCGTGAGCCCATACAGGTGCGAGACTCGGAAACCGAGCTCCTCGACCTTCTCGAGGATCGAGGGTGGCGGGGGGGAGCCGCCAGTCATGATCCCAACCTCGTGAGGCAGAGGCTTCGCATCACCGGAGTTGATGATCATGTTCAACACGGTTGGTACTCCGCCCATGTGGGTGACCCTGTGGAGGGCGACTGCATTGAAAATCCCCTTCGGGGAGACCCGCCGGAAGCATACGTTGGTGCCGCCCACAGCTGCGAGCCCCCATATGAGGCACCACCCGTTGCAGTGGAACATCGGCACCGTCCATAGATAGACGGGGTCAGAGTTCATGCCGTGCATCGACAACGAGGCCAGGGAGTTGAGGTACGCGCCCCTGTGATTGTACACTACCCCCTTGGGGCGGGACGTGGTGCCAGAGGTGTAGTTTATGCTGATCGGGTCCCATTCAGTCTCCGGGCGTCGGGGCTCGAAGGTGGAATCTCCAGCCGCAAGGAGGGTCTCATAGTCATGAGTGTCGGGGGCGGAGTCAGAGTCGGAGGGGGCGTTGGGGTCGGGGATCAAGACGAGAAGAGGCTTCCGTGTAGGTAGAAGATCGAGTGCTTGTCGAGCAATAGGAAGGAAGTGGGGATCGAGGAAGAGGAGCTTGGCGTCGGAGTGGTGGAGGAGGATGGAGATCATGGAGGAGTCATGGCGAGTGTTTAAAGTGCAGATGACTGCTCCGGCCATTGGCACCGCGAAATGGAGCTCTTGCACTGCTGGTACATTAGGCGCTAGTATCGCTATCTGTTCATAATACCTCCCAATTAATCAAGGATTACTGTGATTTTGATAAATACTCCTACTAATTAATAATAAAAATTAATACTTTTTTTGAATTTTAGAATACATTCAGTAGGAAAAGAGTGAGCTAGTTATCATTTATCAAACAACGAGCATACTTTTGCAGTAGTTTTTCCCCTCTCTCTCTCTCTCTCAATATAAGCAGTAGGAAAATTAGGAAATTAATGGCGGAAGGATTGAGGAACAGAGAGGTACTCAACTCACCACATCGCCGCGAGAAACACCGAGGCGCGTGAGAGCGGACGCGAGCTTGACGCACCTCGAATGAGTCTGATTCCAAGTCAATCGCGCCGATCCGTACACAACCGAAGTCCGATCCCGGTAAACTTTGGCGGCTCTCTCCAGGAAGCTCACCGGCGACAGCGCCACGTAGTTCGCCGGCGACTTCTCCATCGACTTCCACGACCAGTTCCCTGGCGATTCGCATAAATGCCTCCGAGGCCAGAGTCTCTGGGACTGGGAGAGCCAGATCGGACTCCGCCGCCGGAGAAAGTGGTTCATGGCGGCGGAGCAGTAAGTGGGGGAGAGATTAAATTAGTATAAGTAAGACAGAAAATAAGGATGCGTAAAAGGACAAGGCATGCTGAAAATGACACAGAGCAGATAAGGTAACTGATGCTGATGCATGCACATACATATGCATGCATTACATTACCTATATAGACACCAGGGGTGAGCATTCGTGTCGTTCGGGTCTAACCCGAACCAAACCCGAAAAATTCGAAACCCGAATTTTGTATTTTTAATAAACCGAATCGAACCAAACTAACATCTAACCCAAATCGTATTTTACGGTTCGGTTCGGTTCTAAACCGAATCTATACATATTTTTTAGCAGTAATGGAAAGATTAAATTAGTAGAGTAGTTGATAAGGCATACTGAAAATGACAAAGAGCAGATAAGGTTAACTCATGATGCACATATGCATGATTACATTGCATTTACATATACAGACACTCAAGGATTATTTATTATTTTTTTATTTTTATTTTTGTTTTTGTTTTTCATGTTTGTTTAGCCACATGACCGAATAACATTTTAATATTACTAGCCTCCACGGTTTACTTTGAAATCCACATAAAATTTCATCAATTTCTAAGTTCTTTGTGAGGAAAGGAATCATGACAATGTCGACCAAAATCACACCCATCCATTGAAAACATTAAGTTCTTCCTGCGACAAAATATACTCCGTTCGTCCCATTTATGTAGAGTCGATTTCTCTTTTTTGTATGTCTCGTTCAAATAGAGTTATTTTTTTAAAACAGATAATAATAATAATAATAAGTTAGCTAAACTGAATTGCCTTTCAAATACATAGAGCTGTTCTTCTTTTCAGTGGAAGGGAAGATACGAAATTCTGTAGTAGCTGATGTAAAGTCTATATTTAAAAATATTGATTGTGAAGAAGATAAGGTTTATCTTATTAATTAACACGATTAAATGTCAAATTGTTGTTTCAGTTTTCAGCCAGTGTAGTAACACTACGTTCCGTTGAGACTAACACTTAACAACTCTAAAAAAAAATACATAACCTCAAATTGTCATCCTTATATCGATGACTGACAAAAACTACTTGATTATTACGGGCAGTTCGTTGGCCTAGTGTTACGGAGTTCATGTCTGACATCAATGATCTTAGGATCGAATTCTATACAGCTAGGGATGGCAACGGGATGGAATGTGGCAAGGTATTGCATTCACAATGCCGTAACTTCCAGAAAATCTTTCCTTAACCCGGCCGAAGACCCGTTTAAATCAATATACTAGTAAACAGGATAGCAGCATCTCATACTTGTCTTCACTACTACTCCACTACTATATAATACTAGCAAGCAAGCTGGTCTGAAACTCAAGATCTTATGCATATAAGTCGTTTTCGACACTTTCGTTTCAAAGACAAAAATTCTCAGTTTGCAGCAGCTAGCTCAAGGGTTCACCAAAACAATCTCTGCAAAAAACTGACCAGGCATATATGTAGGAAATTGTCCGAGCCGGTGGCCATCGAAATTCCGCTAAACTTAACCGAAGAATATACACACTACACACACACTTGGTTCTATGTATAAGCGGAATAGGAAGCCAAAACTTCTCAAAGAAGAATCTCGTAAGGTACATGAAAAACAAAGACCGCAAGACTTGAAACAAACAAAGACCTCAATAGTCGGGAATATTGGCAAAGCGGTATCCTTGAGCACCTCTCCACGAATAGTAGGCAATCCGAGTTTCATAGAAGCCTACAATTATTCAATAACAGTAAGTATAAAGGCTTAGGATATCAAGTAAGGCATACAGAACACCATGCAGCACTCGAAACAATCTCTAGAACGAACAAAGGTAATAAGATAGTAGTACAAAGATGCTTCCAAGATACCTGGTAAGAAGGTAAGCAAACCCAGTCCTAAGAGGCCATAAGCTTGGGAGAGCTCCCCTTTCATGTGATCGGTGAAGATAAATATCGCAAGCAAGAGAAGCAGACACCCCAGAAGGAGCAAAAACAATGCAAGAAATATCGACTTCCATGGCACTTTGTCGTAACTCCTGGGAGTATAATCAAATCTAGGGTCATGTTGATTTTGACCATAATAATCATCGTCGTCATCAGCAATACGACTATACTGTATGTTACGTCTAGATGCCATTCTTCTAACTCTTGATTATAGGACTATCCCCGGGCAACCTTCTGTAGAACGAAACTGGACAGCTTCAATGCAAAACATAGGAGAATAAAATGTTAATCCACCAGAACAAATTTATAGTGCAAGTCAAATAGCCAAAAACTGACAACTCCGATACTAAAATGACGAAGTATGTTAACAAGCGCAATGAGAAATTTTGGCGATACATAATTATGCCATTTAACTTCAAGTCATCATTGGTTTAATTTAACAATATAAAGCATCCATCCATTTAAACAGACAAAAAATCTTAAGAAACTGCAACAGAGCCCAAAAAAAATGAAAATGCTAAGTACATAAAATGCTAAACCATACGTTCACTCAGATACAGGAAATAATCCATGCGAAAGAGTGAGATTCAGCAAAATCATATCCCTTGATAAATGTGCTTAGCTAACAGCAATAGTTTCCAAAATCTATCGAGATAGAATTAAGCGGAAACAAGTAAAAACAGCCACTTTGATAACATAAAAATAAATTCCGGTCACTTCATAAACTGAGTTTGTTTTAACATGAGAACATAATCAGCACCCCTCTCTTGGTTACCCTTTATCCACTTCCTTCCCTAAAATATAAATGCTCATTGAAGAAAAAACAAGCATGCTTCTCCCTGATCTGCCAACTCACATCCCTAAAGTCTTAACAGCCGTTCGTCAGTCTCTCTCACCACGATCGTTCTTGTGCACACAAGGAAACACAGCCCACACTAAATACACGAGTCACGGGTGCTGCTTGTGTAACTGCTCAGTCTGCTCGTAATTCTTCTATAAACATTAAACTGCATGCTCTGTAGTCATGTAATCATTGACAAATCATCTTTATTAACACATACACGAGTTATACATGCCCCTGCTGTCAAACTCACAGTCCAGCTCGCTTGCATTGAGCTCGGACATTCATGTAACAAGGGCACTCCTATAAATAGTGAGTTACTTAACGTTCTTTGTCAATGTGGGCTCTGTCGAATATCTTCAACGTGAGAAATCCGACTCATCAAATCAGCCATGTTCGTCCTTAGCTACGATAGGTGTAGGGGATACATCATGAATGGCAGTAGAACATAAACGAGGATTTGAAACAAAACTGTTGGCTCGACAACTGACAAAGCAGCGGAAGAATAATTGGCCGGAAGAAAGAAGGTCTGCTGAAGGATTAGGGAAAAGGGTTTAGCGCAGTGAAGAAGATTTGAATCTTTTGGAAGTTTAATTACCAACATTAACAAAAAATCTATCCATTTCCTGGTAATTAAGCCTAAGTCTCTCCCACAACAGCACAAATTAAACACGATTTCCTTGTACTTTCACTTCTACACTTAACAAACACACAGGACATTTGAAGAAAGCTTCAGAAAATAACAACTTCCACCACCACAAAAATAACACTACATACTGGAAAAAACACGAAAATGAGTACAGATTAAAGCAAATTCCAATTTTCATGTATTCGAATTAACCCCAAATCAGTGGGTAAACCGAAACAATAACTTCAAAATCAACAAATCAAACGATGGAAAAACGGGAATTTACCTGAAAAAACAAAATCCGAGCTGATCTGAGGGCGGCGCGGCGAGCACTAGAGATCGATTGAGGAGGAGAATTGGTTATCGCGGGTCAAGGAGAGAATTGAGATGGAGAAAGCGGAAAGTGCAGAGTCTGTGGAAATGCACATCAATTTTGATTTTTCTTTTCTTTTCTTTTTTTCCATTCTTTTTTTAAAAAAATTTATACTCCTTCCGTCTCGCGATTATTGAGCCTTTTCTTTTCGGCACGGGAATTATGGCGAAAGTATTTAGTGTTATAATTGGGCCATTAGGGAAAAATCAGGCCCATAATTAATTACCCACCTACCCCTTTCTCTTCCTCACTTCTACCACATTTTCTTTCTCTCTCTAATTTTACGCTTCTCCTCCCTCTCTCTTCCTCACTTCAACCTGAAAATTCCCCATCCCCGTCGCCTCCTAGGTCTCCTCCCTCTCTCTAATTTTCTTTCGTCTCCGTCATCATGCGCCGTCCGCCGCCTCGGTTTTTTCCGAAAATTCCTGCGGCCGCAATGGAGAAACCCGTATCCCCGTCTTCCTCCCCCTCTCTCTCTCCCTCTGTAATCTACGAATATCGTCTTGGATCGGAGCCGATTCTGCCGCCGCCCGGCCATGCCGGAGCCGAAGACGTTTTCCCATCCCCGTCGCCTCCTAGGTCACAGAGGAAAGATGTGGATCAATGGGGCGACACTTTTGTGCCGGAGACCTATCAAGAATCCGGCGACGGCGCTGATGTTTCCGCGGTGGAGTCTGAGGCAACGGCAGAGGAGACCAAACAAAGCGAATGGGAGGAGAAGATGTGGAAAATGTTGAAGAGAATGGAAGCAAAAGATTCGTTGATTCGTCATTGATTCAAGCGAATGGAAGGAGAAGATGTGCCCCTGTTTTGATTCTGTAAATTTTTAATTCTCTCTTATTAATGGAATGATTTAGTCTGCAATTTTGTCTGCAATTTTGTGTTTTAGTCTGCAATTTTGTGTTTTCCCCAATTTCGCGTGTTAGTCTGCATTTTATTGGATATGAAACGAAGCACAGTTGCTGTTGTTTCTGGTGATTTTTTGGTGGTGATGGCGAGGGAGAATTAGGGTGTGATTTTCACGACGACGGTGGCTTTCGTTGGGAGGGATTCCACGACGGGATTCCACGACGGCGGTGGCTTTCGCCGGCGGCCGGCAGCCTAATGGCTGTGCTGGCGGTGGGTGTAACAGAGGAAAGATGTTTCTTTAGCAATAGTTTCACCTTAATTAAGGAAAATAATGGTAATAAGGGAATACTAATTGCACCATTAGTATGTTAATTATTACCCAAAAAGGAAAGGGCTCAGAAATCGCGAGACGTCCCGAAAAGGAAAGAGGCTCAGAAATCGCGAGACGGAGGGAGTAGTACATTTTAACTTTTACTCCCTCCGTTTTTTTTTATAAGTCGTTTTTAGCTCAAGCACACGAATTAATAAAATTTAATGACTATTCTTTATTGTTCATTTTTGTCCTCGTAAATTGCATTTTTCATGTAAAAATAGATGAAATTATTTTGGAAGAAGAGATAAACATTAATTGTGATAAATGAAGATAATGAAAACAAGAGAAAAAGTGAAGAATAGTTAGTTGAAAATTGAAAATTTTATCTTGAAATATGAAAACGACTTATAAAAAAAAACAAAGACATAAAGCTAAAACGACTTATAAAAAAAAACCGGAGGGAGTAAAAGCTAATGCATTATCCCTGATTTGGGAATAATTCGTAAAATTTGGATGAAATTGAGTAAAACTTGATAACTAAAAAATCTTCCGATTAAAAGTATATTGTACATGGGCCTATAGAGGTGGGTATTGACAAGTTATTTATTACTCATAATATTTTTCAATACCCCTTTTGAAAACCACCATTTACAAAATACCCCTAAAAAAAAAGCATGTACAAACTACCCCTTTATTTAATTTACAATTATTTTTTATTACAATATCGATTTTTCATTTTTTTTTCCCACTAACTTCAATGTGATTGAAGTGACTATTGTGGCATATTTTTTTCTCACTCAATGCGGATACAAATTATTGTACTGCATCTGAATTATTGTACAGTATTTGTCATCAATTTTGTTCAGTGATGAACAGTTCAAAAATGGTATCCTATGTTAAATTTTTTCAATATATAGTTGCAAATCGAAACTGAATTCACAATCGGAAAAAATTGTTGGATTCGACTTCACCGGAAAAAAAAATCTGTATTTTCGTGGACGAGCAAATACAAGGAAAAGGCAATCAACATCCGATATTAAAAGGTATGTCACGAAGCATTAGAACGGAAATAGTGTTACAATTTTTTCGAGCGGGATACCGCCGGAGAAAGTTGGCCGGAAAATGGCCAACTTTCTCCGGCGGTATCTTGGCCAAATTTTTTTTTGTTTGTTTGTTACATGTTTGATACTATATATTTTCATATCACAAAGTTTTTGAGAGCTATGAATGAATGATATGTTATACATATATTTTTTTTTAATTTTTTATGTATATGAAGAGTATTTTTAATTATTTTTTTTTGCAATGTATGTGCGTAAATCAAATAAAAATACAGCATAATGTGAAGAAAAAAAAATGAAGATTAATACATCATTTCACGCCGGAGACATCACGCCGGAATGCACATACCGCCGGCGTTATGTTACGCCGGCGGTATGTGCATTCCGGCGTGATGTCTCCGGCGTAAAATGAGGTATCATATAGAATGAATTATTCTGTTTCATTTCGTATACTAAATTGTTTCATTTAACGATTTGTTTGTAATGTATGAATTATTTACCGAGAATTAATATTTTTTTATGTATATTAAGAGTTTTTTTTTATATTTGTATGTGGTATGTAAGTAAATTAAACCAAACTATAGCATATTAGGATTAAATGAAATGAAATAAGAGAATAGGTTAATTTCACGCTGGAGTTATGTGGCCGGAATACTCATACCGCCGGTGTGTGAACACGCCGGCGTGATGGATTTTTCCAGCCAACTTTTCCGGCGTGATTTTTTCCAGTACCCTTAGTTTATTATTCTCTATTGATTTTTACATTATTTGTTCTCATACATTGATTAAATTGCTCCGTATGATTAATTTGAGTTCATTTTATATTGTAGATGGATGTAAACATCAAAGCGTATTACGGAGGTGAATGGGATGGAAGAAGGTACAAGAATGGCAACGAGGTCGATTTTGTGTGGACCGATTGTGATCTCACACTTTATGGGTTGAGATATACGGTAGCTCGGAATTGCTACCTAGTCGGTAGAGATTTTGATATGTTCTATTTTAACATATCCGAGAGCACAGGACGTACGAGGAAATCGAAGTTGCGGTCGAACGAGCAAGTGGTTGAGCTATGCACTAAACACCTCAGCCCAGAAGTGTACGTGATTATCAAAAACGGAGGCTCGTCTTCACATGTCGGTGGTTCGTCTTCACACGTCGGTGCTTCTTCTTCGTATATCCCACAATTCGACCCGTCGTACCAGGAACCGTCTTCGTTCGAATTTGGCAGCACATATGGCAACACGGATGATTTAAATTGACAGCTCGATGATATCGTAGAGAACATCAATTCCGCACGTTGGGATGATGAACAGGTGTATCAAGTCCACAACCTCGGAGGCAGTTCGTCTCATCATGCCGCAAATGCTCGTGGCGATCAAATACCCGACCAGAATTATACATCAGGAAGGGATGGCCAGGAGGATCCGAACGAAGATGATGTCCTGCGCAACGACCATGACAATGAGGATGAATATGAGCCGTCGTGTGACGTCTCCACCGAGGACAGCGATCAGTCGAACGCGTGGGGTGAAGGAAGGCAAATTCCTAGGGCCCTAATGGCCGAGTGGACCACCTGGATAGCCGAAGAAGGCGGGTTCAACAGACTGTTGGCTATGATGTTTCCAGACCTGCACGGTAGGAGCCAACCGCCTCTGGATACTGATACGCAACACATGAGGAACTGGTTAGTGCCGGTGGCCCCACTTCAGCCTCTGGAATCTGCGGCGTTCAACGAGGAAGACCGGCATATCGTCGATCTGCGGCGTGGTGCATATTTCAAAAGCAAGAAGGATCTGTATACCGCCGTCGGTTTGTGGCAGATGGAGAGCAGTAAAAATTTCTACCCCAGGTGGTCGGATACGATTAGGCTGGTGTTCAGATGCACGTCGGACGAACATTGCCTCTTCAACATTCGTGCCATAAGCAAGGGCGATAATTGGGTCATTTCAGTGTTTGAACACGAACACTCCTGCGGGCCCAACACTGAGACGGTCGAAAGAAAGAAGGTCCGATCTAAAGTCATCGCGGCGTACTTTGCGAAGAGGATCCTACGCGACTCCGCGATAATGAAGCCTAGGATCATCGAGCACGAGCTGCTCACGTCGTTCGGCATTAAGGCGAGTTACGACGTCTGCTTGAGGGCGAGGAATCAGGCCGTGGAGATTATCTACGGGAAACACAAAGAGTCGTTCCAAGATCTGTCCGCCTACCTCCATGCTCTCGAGACATCCAACGCCGGCACAGTCACCAATCTCGACATAGACGAGGAGTCCCAATTTCGAGGGGTGTTCGTTGCCCTCGCTGCCTCTATAGCGGCGTTCAAATACGGGTATATAAGGCCGGTTATATCCGTCGACGCCACGCACTTGATATAACGCCGGCGGTATCGTTATCCGGCAGGGTTTCTCCGGCGTGATTTTCACCCGAATTTTAAGAATATAATTTCCTTCTATATTTTGAGTCCGAATATTTTTAAAAACTAATACTACAATTTTTTTAAAAAACTATTTGCAAACATATACATATTTAATTGTATCAACATAAATATAAACAAATTTGCATACTAAAAATCATATTATAACATAATTAAGAAAATAAAAATCATATAAACATATTTGAGCCTATCACGCCGGAGAATGTCGCCGGAAAACACATAACGCCGGCGAAAAATAACGCCGGCGTTATGGCGTTTTCCGGCGACTTTCTCCGGCGTTTTTTTGGCACGTAAATTTTTTTTTTCCCTACTCATTTATGTATACTTATATTTTTTTAAACATACCATTATATTTTTTTCCTAAAACAATTTTTAAGATCATATATACTACATTATAAGATGCACAAAGATTGGAATTAGGGCATATATAACAATAAAAATTACAATTACATTCAATAATAATGGGGAAAACATACCATTTTTATTAGTTAAGGAATTCGGTGTTCGAGGGGTGTTCGTCTCCGGCTTCGTCTCCGGTGTGAATACTATTGTTTCCGGCCAAGCTCCGGTCTACAAACCCTTCAAATAACATATTACGAATTAATTAGCAAATAAATCACATAATTATTGAATAATTCGAATTTAAATTTGAATTCGAATTAGATTAGAAAATTTTCGAATTAAATTTGAATCTAACATATAATATAAACTTATAAATTTAAAATAAAAAATACACTAAAATACGTAAAAAAAATAGGATTTTTGGGCCAAGTTCACGCCGGCGGCGTGATGGATTTTCCGGCGACATGTCTCCGGCGTGAACTTGGCCAAAAAATCCTATTTTTTTTTTACGTAGACTAATGTACTTATTGAGTATTACCTAGTTGTTTTCGACCGTCGACGGGATTCGAAGACTTCTCCGGTGTCGGGACGGGTTGCCGGCGCGGTGGATGGTTGCCGGAAAAGAGAGAGAGATGGGAGAGAGTAGAGAGAGACTTCAGAGAGATGGGAGAGATGCCGGAAAAAAAATTCCGGCCGGTGGGACGTGGAGAGAGAGAGAGGGCCGAGAGAGAGAGAGTTGAGAGAGAGTTGAGAGAGAGAGAGAGCTGAGAGAGAGATGGGCGTGTTTGTGTGGGGTGTTGGGGTGCCGGCAGCACCCTGATTAATAAGGGGGGTGGGGGCACAATAATGTGCAAAAACTTTATTTTTTTTGTCCTTTTGTTGTTTTTTAGGGAATCTAATTCCCCTTCCCGATGTGAGTCAAAAAACCTTAACAAACTCCCACAATAAATCCTTATTATTGATTTAAATTTTTTTGAATAAGTGGGACCCACCTCAATTAAATAATAAAAGGGGTATTTTGTACATGCTTTTTAGAGAAGGGGTATTTTGTACATGGTTGGTTTCAAAAGGGGTATTAGAAATTTCTACCCTATTTATTATGTTTTTAATTTTTATTTTTTTTAATTCAGGCAAATACAATTCGCACACGCATGCATATAAGGTGACTCGAACTTCCGACCTCTTAGTTGGAAGGACTAAGGAGAGCGTCTTATTATCAGACCATTTAGATTAAACAATAAAATTGATTTAATTGACATAATAAGATTCTACTAATTCTTTTACATATATGAAACATGTTGGTTTTAGTGAATGATACGCCTCAAGATCGAGACGTATCGATAATTACGCTTCGAGTGCGTATGAATTTCGAGAAGCCAAAACCCGACTAGGGTTCTTTCACAATTCTATTTCGATGATGACGGCTAAAATACAATAGAACGTTAAATAGATTTGACACCAATAAATTAGTGGGCTTAAACTTGGCCCATATCCTGATTGGGCTTCTAACCTCAACCCAAAACATAATACTATAATTAAAGACCATTAAACTAAAGTCTAGTAAATAAACATTTGTTCTCGTACCAGATCTTTCTCTTTCTTGATCATATCAGCAAACCACCCCAATTTCTCTTTCATCACGTTAATTGTATGTCGATGAGTTCTAGGTCAAGTAGCTGGGATAAGACACCACAAGTCTCTCCACAATGAGAGATCTTTGGCACGAATTCTACCATGTCCAAAGTGTGAGTTAGTGTAATGAATTTGTTTATATTTGTGTTAGTCCGTACTAGCTAGTTTTTTACCACTCCGGTCCCCTATACTTGACTCATTTGCTTTTTGACTTTTCGGCACGCATTTCCACCGAGACGTAGTACGGGTTTTACGATATAATTTTGAAATATTATTTCTTTTACGGGATACTACGAGTGCGTAGTATCCCGTAAAAGAAATAATATTTCAAAATTATATCGTAAAACCCGTACTACGTCTCGGTGAAAACGCGTGCCGGAAAAAGTCAAAAAGCAAATGGGACATTATAAATGGGACGGAGGGAGTATGACATATCCTGCTTAGTCAAATTGGTTAACTCAAGTTATTAGGTAGTATGTTAAACATATGTACTGTGATGACATCCTGTATTTATTCTCACAATCTTTAACCTGACACCTTAACCAACTCAGCCATCTCACCGCATTAAGATACTCCAGCATGTTAAATTTGAGTTTGACCCTTTGAGTATACTAGAATGTCGTCGATGAAGACTGTGACGAACTTGTCTGGATATTGGTGGAAAACTCGGTTCATCAAGTCCATAAAATTAAAACTGCTAGCGTGCACATATGATAACCCGCACGACATTACTGTGAATTCGTAATGGCCTTACCTCGTCCGAAAAGTTGTTTTGGTAGTAAGATATATTGGCTATAAATCTTTGCATCCGCCAAGTATTGTTCAAGTCTCGGCTAGACCTTGCTTTTATCGTGACATTACACATTGAATAAACACGAGATGTGATCAAAGTATATGTAATGGGCTTAATAAACTCTCTTAACAACTTATACGTTAACGAACACAATGGATCACTTAAGACTATGAATATCGGCAACATTTTCACGCCAACCCCAACCTTTTAAGATAAAAAATAAATCTAAATAATTAAAACAATGCATGCAGTGGTCGATTGCCATGCAACCACCAACCTTGAGAGGTTCGGTGGTTGCTATAATATTATATTATATATATATATATATATATATATATATATATATAAATTTTATTTTATTTATATAATATAATAAATAAATAATTTTTATTCAATATATATTTGAAAAAATAATACATATATTATATTTTGTGAAAAAAAATCTCTATAAATAGAGATCACATTTTGTAAAATTTTCTACACCTTCAATCAAACCTATTTTATTTTTCTCTCCCTTCTCTATATTAGTTTTGATGGATCCCAATAGAAATTTTTTCTCTGATTACCAAAATTACTCCAATTCTCAAGATTATTATCCTAATCTTGATAATATCCAAAGCTCTCAAGAACTACAAACTCCCATTCAATCTCCTAACTATGTAGATTACCAACCCACATAACAACTCTCTCAAAATACTTTGCAAAATACTTTGATACGATCTTGGTTGAGTCGGAGACTATGAGCCGAGAAGAGCCACTAGTGGGGATTGCCAAGAATAGGCCGCGGCGTGAGATGAAGAAACCTGTTCGATATAATGCTTGAGAGAGTTATAGTAGAAGTCTATTTAATTTTAATTAGTTATTTCTTTGTTTAGTTTGATAGGATATAGTTTCGTATTTTTCTTTTAGGATTGAGATTACTAATCCTTTTGTGATTAGGAATCGGGTCGGCTATTTATATGCCAAACTTTGTCTTCTTTTTCTTATCATCTTAATAATATTTTCCTTCAAAACCATCGGGTTTCGTCTCGCGTAGCGTGAGGTGTTGGAGCCTTCTTCGAGCTATATCGAAGAATTCGATTCGTCTAGGGGTGTTCATAATTTGGTTTAAACCGTAAATCGAACCGGATCAAACCTTATTTTGCGGTTTGGTTTGGTTTATGATTTGAAAAAATACGGTTTGGTTTTATATTTTCACAAATTATGGTTTACGGTTTAGGTTTGGGTTTTGAAAATATATAAACCAAACCAAACTGTAAACCGTAGAACCGCAATATAATTATAATAAATATAATATTAATTATTAATTTTGACATAACATACTTTTAATTTTAATACATCTCATTGAAAGTTGAAAAATAATAATAGTATAAGATAAGTACTTAATATGGAGTACAATTCAATATAGTTCTTTTTATATAAAAGATTATACAAACAATTCTAAAAAGATTCCTTTTATTCTATCAACTATATTTCTTACTCAAATTGTATTGAAATTTTAAATTATTTTCTTTAGAATGTACAGTATCACATAGTTTTCTTTATCTTATGATCTCTTTTTCACAAATGATTTAGATTTTATAAAAAAATATTTTTACTATGCATGCTCAAATACAAACATATAGTACTAAAACCGTAAACCGAACCGCACCAAACCGCATTAATATGGTTTGGTTTGGTTCGGTTTTAGTATTAATGTGATTTGGTTCGGTTTTAATATTTTAACAAACCGTATTATATGATTTGGTTTGGTTTTTACGTTAAACCGCACCAAACCAAACCGTGTACACCCCTAGATTCGTCCCTGCAGCAGGTTCGTATCATACTTATTCTCTCATTTCTTGTATTTTTAATTATTATTCGAATATAATTAAATTTTTATTAAAATTATATTAAAAATTTATATATATTGTTGGGGTTGGGTAATTTTAAATGGTCATGGATAAACATATAAAAACAAAAGTGGTTGAGGTTGGATGAATAGTAAATTAATATAATAGAGAGAAATTAATACTCACTCCGTCCTCCATTTAGTGACATTGCTTTCTGGGCTCAGGTTTTTTTGCATTTTTATGGTATAATAATAAATTAATGTGTTAAAGTGTTAAAGTGAAATAATTGTGAGTCCATATGAATTTTTTAATAGTATTAAAATGTTAAAATAATAAAAAGTAGATGTATAAAGTGTTAAAGTGATTGTGGGGTCTACGTCCAAAAACGGAAATTGTCAGTAAATGGACGTCTCAATATAGTAATAATGTCACTAAATGGAGGACAGATGGAGTATAATAATGTGAAGGTTGGATGGTTGAGGTTGTTGATATTGGTAGTCTAACATAACAATAACAGTATCCGACCCTGTGGGCCGAGGAGTGTGACATACTTGTTTGGTTTTCTACATTGCGAACCGTGACAAATCAGCGTAATAGTAGTAAAGAAAATAATGTCACATGCGGAGGAATTAAATTACAAGTAACAATGTTTAGTTTGAGTAATTAATTAGTAGAGTGTTGTTGAAGAATTAGAACTGGCGTTCGGCACAATTCGTGGGCTACGTACGGTACTAAATACTCCCTCCGTTTTCTTCGACTTGATCTATTTCTTTTCAGTACGATATTTAAGAAATATAATAAAAAAGTTAATACTATGTGGTATGAGTTAAAGATAAATGTAATGTTATAGATAAAAGTGATGTTTGTTAGGCCACAAAAGGAAACAGGCCAACTGAAGAAAAACAACTAAAATTGGCAAACATATCACGTCAAAAAAAACAGAGAAAGTATGAATTTAATCAACATTCGAGCCAGCTAGAAGTTGAATAATAATTTCGAGATACATAACTAAAACATACATTCAAAAAAGAAATCTTCAAGCATAGACAAGGTATATGTTCGGGCCATGTGTTAGCATGTGATACACATATTATTTTAAAGTCTAAACTAAACGTATATGCACCTTGACATTTTTTTGGCTGTTTACGTAACTTCGGAGAATTTTTACGTAACTTGATTTGTAGTTCAATTCGCCTACCCATACATGTGTTCACTATCTTAATTACTGTTGCTGCATGGTTCGCATGGCATGATTTAATGGCAAGTTTTATGTATGCGTGGAGTTGTTATTTATGCGGAGGAGTTCGCTGATTTGGAATTCTTGTGGATCAAGGATTCTTTTCCATTATTATATTCTCTCATTAATTAGGAGATTTGCATGAAGATTATCTTTACCCTATTAATGATATCTTTTTAAGATATGCCTTAATTATTCTTAGGGTTATGCACGAGATCTATATAAGCTGGGAGTTCTCATTGGTGCCGCTGCGCGTCTTGATACTTGATCGAGAGAACTCGTCTTCTTCGTACGTTTGAGAGTTGAATTTATTCTTTACATTCATCAATTGGGGTAGTTAGTTTATTGGTGAGTGATTGTAATACTTTGAACGTTCCCACGTTCAAGGTCGGGTTTCATCTTTTCAATTCTGTGAAAAGTGTTTTGGGTAGACTAGTGAGAGTTTACCACGGATTCATTGGTGAGGAGTAGAGTCGGGTGAGGAGAGAACGCTCGGTGCTGCTGACGTTCACGAGTCTTGTATCCCTTATACTCATCATAGTGAATTGGTTCTTGGAATAGCTTCCCCCAGACGTAGGTGTGATTATCACCGAACTGGGTTACCAACTTGTGTTCTCAATTGTGTTACTTTCTGTGTTACGTGTTGAGTTACATTAGCCTACCAAAGTAGGGATTATACAATTTCAATTGGCACCAGAGCAGGTCATCGAGGTGCGGTGTTAGATCCTGGGATAGCTGTATAATCCGTTGGTACATTGGTGGTGCTTGCGATGAGTACCATCAGGGAAGGCGGTTCTACGGTCAGACCACCGTTATTTGATGGCACAAGTTATGGGTATTGGAAGATCAGAATGGCTTCGTTCATCAGATCCATTGACGAGGCTGCATGGACTGCAGTGGAAGTTGGTTGGAGTGCTCCAAAAGATGAAGACGGTTCAGAGAAACCTAGAACTAAATGGTCGGAAGAGGAGCTAAAGTCGTCTGGGATGAATCAGAAAGCTATCAACGCCATTCACACAGGTGTGAGTGTTGAGGTTTTTGCCATTATCTCCACGTGCAAATCTGCCAAGGAAGCTTGGGATATCTTGGAGATTACGTATGAAGGCAATAAACGGGTGAAGAATCAGAGGCTGCAACAACTCACTTCACAGTTGAGTCCCTCAGAATGGACGAGAATGAAAGCATCTCGGATTTCTATGCTAAGTTGCTGAGTCTATCGAATGAGTTCTTTTCGTTGGGAGAAAAGCTCACGGAAGCTAAGATAGTTAGGAAAATCTTGAGATCTCTTCCCGAGAGATTTGATTACAAAGTTACTGCTATCGAGGAAGCAAAGGATGTTGATGAACTATCTCCAAATGAACTTATTGGCTCCTTGAGGACGTTTGAGATGGGTATGCGTGTGAATCCTAGTGAAAAGAAGAAGTCCGTAGCATTCAAGGCTTCATCTACAAACCAGTCTGAAGAGGAGTTGACTGCTGAAGACATGGCGGAGTGCATTGCGTACATCTCAAAGAGGTTTGGGAAGAAATTTTTCAGGAAAGGAAATGGTGAAGGTAACTCCAGATTTCGCCGGACTGAGAATCAAAGCAGTTCTCAGAACAGAGGTCCTAATGGCTCAGAGAAGAAAGAAAATGGAGACAGGGGACCGCAGTGCCATGAATGTGATGGTTTTGGTCACATCAAAAGCGAATGTGCCAATACCTTCAAGTATCAGAAAGTCAGCAAGAAGGCGTTCCAAGCCACACACAGTGATGATGAGGTCACGGACACTGAGTTTGAGGAAGGACGGGATACATCTCATTCTGCACATGTTGCTACAGTAAATGGTCCAAGGCTCATGTCTATTGTTGATGATCAGGATCCATTCAAAGTTAAAGAAGTGGAGGAAGAAGAAGATGATCGGGAGGACTATGATGAGTTGATGGATGCGTGTAAGAAGGCACTGATTTTGAACCAGAGCCTTACGGAGCAGGTCAAGAATCTTGAAAGGGAAAGAAACGCTTTAAGATCCGAGGTTGAATCTCTTCAAGAAAAGCTCAGAAGCTGCGAGGACGGAAGAAAGGAGACTGATGAAGAATTGAGTCATATTCAGAAGTTGATAAGGATGATGAATTCCAGTACTGAGAAGCTTGATGAAATTCTCAGACTTGGAAAGAGAGCTGCAGATAAGGAGGGTCTTAGATTCAACCAAAATAACTATCAACAAGTTGGATACCAATATCAACAAAGAGCTCAAAGACAAGACTGGAGCAAGACAGAGAGAGGAGTCGAAGGATGGAGACAATCCAATGATTCTGTTGGAACTCAATCTAGTGGGAAATCGGTTAGGCGTGAGGAATGGAGGCCTAAACTAACCGAAACTTCAGTTGTTGCCGAACAGAAGCCTGGAGAACAAGGAGCTACAGAGGAGGTACCCAAACAAGAACTCCACAAGGTACCCGAGCATAATCCAGATTCTGAAGTATTCATTCCCCTCTGTCATTACTGTCATAGACTTGGCCATATCAGACCAAGATGTCGGTTCTACCTTGGTGATAAGAGGCAAGAGATGCTCAAATATCAGAATAGAAGGAATCAAGACCAGGGCTATAGGGCTTATGTTGTTCACACCAGTAATAGCTCCAGAGTGGGAAACTCTTGGTATATTGACAGTGGATGCTCGCAGCACATGACAGGTAACATGAATCTTCTTGTTAATGTTCAAAGTTGCTCTAATGAGTCAGTTGTGTTTGGTGATGGTGGAAAAGGCAGAATTCAAGGAATTGGTACACTGAATGTACCTGGGATGCCAGTTCTGGAAGGGGTCCTTTATGTTGAAGGCTTGAGAGCAAATCTGGTCAGTATCAGCCAGTTGTGTGATGATGGGATGAGCGTAAGTTTTGGGGAAAATAGCTGCATTATCAACAAATGAACAGATAAGTTTCTGGAGGCAAACAGATCAGCCGACAATTGCTACATCTTTACTCCAAAGATCACATGCTACAGGGTTGTTTCTAAGATGAGTGAAATTTGGCATCAGAAACTTGGGCACACGCACTACAGGAATATTCAGAGGCTTATTCAACTAAATGCCATTGAAGGAATTCCCAAGATCAGATTTGGAGATGTTGATTTTTGTGGACCGTGTCAACAAGGAAAACAGACTCAAGAGGTACACAAGAGAGTACTCCGAATCACTACAGCCAAAGTCCTTGATCTCATGCACATGGACTTGATGGGACCCATGCAAGTTGAAAGTCTAGGAGGAAAGAAATACATTCTTGTTTGCATGGATGACTTCTCAAGATACACATGGGTTGAATTCTTAAGAGAAAAATCAGACACTTTCGAGGCGTTCAGAGTTTTGTGTCTAAGATTGGAAGTAGAGAAGGAGAGAAAACTCAAGGCCATCAGAAGTGATCATGGGCGTGAGTTTGAGAATCAAGAGTTCATGGAGTTCTGTCAATCCAAAGGGATAAGACACAAATTCTCAGCTCCTATCACTCATACACAGAATGGTATGGATGAAAGGAAAAACAGGACCCTGCAAAGCACTGCCAGAACTATGATGAAGGCTAAAGAGATTGCACTTAGACTTTGGGCTGAAGCATTTGAAACAGCTTGCTACATTTGCAATCGAGTGTACCTCAGGCCGCAGACAGAGGTTACTGCTTATGAGATCTGGCGAGGAAGGAAGCCAAATGTGAAACATCTTCACATTTTTGGCTCACGATGCTTTGTGGTAAATGACAGAGTGCAAAGGAAGAAGCTTGATGACAAGGGAATAGAAGGAATCTTTGTAGGCTACTCCAGAAACAGCTGTGCTTACAGAGTGTACCTGAAAAATCAATGCATTGTTATTGAGTCAATCAATGTTACTTTTGATGATTCAGTGGAAGGCGATGTAAACAATGAAGATGATGTCCTGATCACCAGTACTGCAGAGAGCTCTCAGAGTCCTAGTAAGGAGAAGGATGTCAAAGTAGAGGAGATAACACTGGAGGGTACTCAAGATGGTACTCCAACTGGTACTTCTGACATTGCCGAAACAAGAGTCCATAAAAATCATTCAGCTTCAGATGTGATTGGGCATATCAATGATGGGATGCAGACCAGGAAGAGAGAGATAGACTTCAAGAAGTTGGTTTCCCACATAGCGACGGTGTGTTTTGTCTCAAAAATTGAGCCCAAGAACGTCAACGATGCATTCCAGGATGAAAACTGGATAGCGGCCATGCAGGAAGAACTCTTGGAATTTCAGCGCTGCAATGTATGGTATCTAACTTCACTTCCCAAAGGTGCTAATGTGATCGGGACGAAGTGGATATTCAAGAATAAGACAGATGAGCAAGGGAACATCACTCGTAACAAGGCCAGATTGGTTGCTCAAGGATACTCACAGGAGGAATGTATTGATTACGGGGAGACTTTTGCTCCGGTTACCAGATTGGAATCTGTGAGATTTCTGATGGGTATGGCTAGCAGCTTAGATTTCAAGCTATACCAGATGGACGTCAAAAGTGCTTTTCTGAATGGAAATTTAGAAGAGGAGGTATATGTTAAGCAACCGAAGGGCTTTGAAGATCCCGAGCACCCAGAGTATGTTTACAGGCTGAACAAGGCTCTATACGGACTGAAGCAAGCCCCCAGAGCGTGGTACAACACGCTGGCGGAATTTCTTCTGAAGAAGGGATATGTTCGAGGAAGTGCTGACAAGACCTTGTTTGTTAAGCAACATGGAGGTCACATATTTATTGTCCAGGTATATGTTGATGATCTGGTCTTCGGTTCTAAGTCAGAGGCTCTTGTGAATGAATTTGTGAAGTTGATGACCTCTGAATTTAAGATGAGTATGTTCGGAGAATTGAAGTTCTTTTTGGGGCTTCAAGTCAAGCAGTGCGAAGATGGCATCTTCGTAAGTCAAGAGAAGTATGCTGAAAATTTAGTGAAAAAGTTTGGCATGGAGAGTTCTAAGTCAAAAAGGACACCAATGGGTACATCGGTCAAACTAACCCAGGAAGGAGAAGGCAAACCTATGGAACAAACAGTGTACAGAAGTATGATTGGTAGCCTATTGTACCTAACAACCAGTCGACCAGATATTGCCTACAGTGTTGGGGTCTGCTTGCGATTCCAATCAAATCCGAAGGAGAGTCATCACAAGGCTGTGAAAAACATTATAAAGTATGTCAAAGGAACGTGCAAGATTGGTCTATGGTTTGGGAAAGGAAGTTCTCTGAAGCTTACCGGATACAGTGATGCTGATTGGGCTGGAAATCCTAATGATCGTAAGAGTACCACTGGAGGATGCTTTTTCTTGGGAGATAATCTTATCTCGTGGCATAGCAAGAAGCAGAATTGTGTCTCTCTATCCTCTACGGAAGCAGAATATATAGCAGCTGGGAGTGCATGCACTCAGTTAATCTGGATGACCAAGATGTTGTATGATTATGGGATCGATGAAAAAGAGTATGTCTTGTTCTGTGACAATGTTGGGGCTATTAATCTTTCCAAAAATCCAGTCAGTCATTCGAAGGCCAAACACATTGAGATCAGACACCATTTTATTAGAGATCTTGTTGAAAACAAGACTTTATCTCTTCAGCATGTCTCTACTCGTGTGCAAGTGGCGGATATTTTCACCAAACCTTTAGATGGAGAAAGGTTTGAGGCTTTACGAAAGTCACTTGGGATGTGTATAATCTGAGCTGCTCAGATTATGTTTATTTGATTTCGTCTATTATTTAGTTTCATGGTGTGATGGGTGGTGTTATGTTTGGTGTTATCTTTTGGGTACTTGTCTGACGTGGAATTTTTTTCAGTTGAAAGAGGGCTATTTTTCTGCGCGCCCTTTTGCTATTCCTGTTGATGCCTTGGAATTTGAACCGACTCTTGCTTGTTGCAGTGCTCTTTCTCTCAGTGTTCAATTGTGATAGGGCTTTTCTAGTTCTCTTCTTCTCTGCCGGATATCTGTGCGATTCTCCCGATTTTCTCATCGTCTCTTCTCCGGATCTCTAAATTCTTGCTGCATCCATGGTTTCGTTCAAGATCTCAGAGGGTATTGATCTTGCATTGTTGTTTGCGGCTGCTTAGCCTTCGCCCAGAACCCCTATGTTGTCGTGTTGCCGTGGTTCGAACCACAAGACCTGTGTGAATCTCTCTCTGGCAACGCTGCTGTACAAGGATTGGGCAGGGACTTCCAGTGTCCTTTGGAAGGTTGGTGTTTGAGGCTCTTGCAGAGCTTGCTGAAAAGGTGGTCTCTGCTAATAAGGCTATTTGCTTCCCTCGTTTCTTGTATGCCTATATTTGCAAGTATGTGCAGTTTGATATTCCTGATGGTGCAAAGGCTCCTACTGCTTCTTATATGAGGTTCTCTAAGGCTCGATGGCAGAAAAGGCATCTTCTTCCTCGATGCCTCATGAAGTAAATATTGATGGAGATTGAGGATCTGCTTATCTTAGCTAGTGGTACACCGCAAGGGGGAGCTGCTGGTGCTCCTGCTCCTGATGTTGATACTGCGGAGATTGACGCAGAGCTGCCTTATGTTGGCATTTCATGTCTGCACTCAAGGGGGAGTATAAGCTGCTGGTATTTTTTATAAGCTGCTGGTATCTTTTGATTCTTTTGCTGCTCTGATGATTCGATATGGTTGTTATTATACTCTCTGCTGGTTGGTTCTCCTTTTATTGCTGATGGAGTGGATATTCAGTTTTCGTACTATAATAGTAAATAGGCATTTTGATATGATGATTGGACTTTTGGTGAAGCATATTTGATCAGCTGGTTATCTGTGGTGTTATGCAGTGCGTTTATTCTTCTCTATATGTGTGGTATTCTAGCTTGGGTGCGCTCGACTAGTACTTCATTTTAGAGAGTGCTTGTAGCAAGGGGGAGTTTTCCTGCACTATGCATTCGAGTATGGTTATGTGGGTGCGCTCCTTGCCTACTTGATTTTGCATTGGGTGCTTTGTATCTTGGAGGAGTAGTGTGAGTTGCATGTGTTGGTGTGATTGCATACATAAAATGCCAAGGGGGAGATTGTTGCTGCATGGTTCGCATGGCATGATTTAATGACAAGTTTTATGTATGCGTGGAGTTGTTATTTATGCGGAGGAGTTCGCTGATTTGGAATTCTTGTGGATCAAGGATTCTTTTCCATTATTATATTCTCTCATTAATTAGGAGATTTGCATGAAGATTATCTTTACCCTATTAATGATATCTTTTTAAGATATGCCTTAATTATTCTTAGGGTTATGCACGAGATCTATATAAGCTGGGAGTTCTCATTGGTGCCGCTGCGCGTCTTGATACTTGATCGAGAGAACTCGTCTTCTTCGTACGTTTGAGAGTTGAATTTATTCTTTACATTCATCAATTGGGGTAGTTAGTTTATTGGTGAGTGATTGTAATACTTTGAACGTTCCCACGTTCAAGGTCGGGTTTCATCTTTTCAATTCTGTGAAAAGTGTTTTGGGTAGACTAGTGAGAGTTTACCACGGATTCATTGGTGAGGAGTAGAGTCGGGTGAGGAGAGAACGCTCGGTGCTGCTGACGTTCACGAGTCTTGTATCCCTTATACTCATCATAGTGAATTGGTTCTTGGAATAGCTTCCCCCAGACGTAGGTGTGATTATCACCGAACTGGGTTACCAACTTGTGTTCTCAACTGTGTTACTTTCTGTGTTACGTGTTGAGTTACATTAGCCTACCAAAGTAGGGATTATACAATTTCAATTACGTTTTAGGGAGTCGAGGCACCTAGGACTCTCCTTTTCAAGAGGTTCTGGGTTCGATTCCCACTACCAGCATGGTATGTGGAGTAGCCTTCCCACCTTGTGTGGTGTAGTTGTCCCACCTTTGTGTGGGTAGATATACATGGGTTGATATTGAGCTATAAATTGTAATTTAATCCCACTTTCGTGTGTATATGAGTAGTTGTATATATAATTGTAAACTTTGATGTAATACTCAAAAAAACAAAAAAAATTACGTTTTAGGGAGTCTGGACAATTCTTTTCCGTTTATACGTATGGACGAGAGATCAGGGGCGGAACTAGGTGGGGGCTAGCGTAGGCTGAAGCCCCCACGGTCGTCGCCGAAATCTCTACGTTTTAGTGTATTTTTTGTCGAATTTTTTTATTCGTATTACGTTTTATTGTATATTTTGTCGAATTTTATAGATTAGCCCCCACGGTAATTTAATCCTGGTTCCGCCACTGCGAGAGATTAAATAAAAATTAAATTTTCTATAAGAGACGAGAAATGATCTAAATTGTATGTTGATCACGCTGAAATCTATATATAGTTTAGATTAATTGTAACATTATAAAAGATCAGTACATTTATAATAATACATTATGATACACGGTACATTATAGCTACACATACATGAGGTGTGTATTGTAATCGTGCATAATCGGCATCATTTTTTTTTTCTTACGAAAAAAATCATTTTCATAAAACCACAACCCTCTACTATGTGTGTGTGCAGAATCTCTGGAGATTTCCATCATGATTTATGTACATCAATAAAATCAAATTTCAAATAAAAAAAGGTGCATAAAAAATAGTATATAGTACTAGTATACATCTTAAATTAGATTGCAAGAAACAATAATGTTATGATTAAGTAAATATGAGAAATGTGGGCTACTCAATCTCTTGAAGAAATCAATGGTTTCTGCCTCAATATTCTTCTCTTTATAAGAGCCCTTTTTTCTTCATCACAATATTCATAGCAAATTTTTAAATTTCAAGATAATTTTGTCCCCTGCTTCAATGGTGAGACCTCTATTATCTCACGTACAACAATATTTGTTTTAAATTTTTTACACACACATATCTATATAACTAAGTTCATTACTTTTAATTATTGCAGGATTATCATCATCTCAGCATATTCTTGTTGATATTATCGTGCATGGCTTCTTCTGCACTCGGAGCGATGCGTATTTTCAACGTTTTGAGTTATGGAGCCGTCGGAAATGGAAGAACCAGTGACTCACAAGTAAATATTCAAATTTTGATGGTGTCTTTTGAAATTATTTGAAGCAGATTTTTTAAGAAAAAGAAAGTTGTAATCTTACAGAAAAAAATATTATTGTAATATTTTCTTAGGCTTTTTTGAAAGCATGGAATGCAGCGTGCATGGACGAGGGTAAATCGGGTACTCCAGTAGTTTATGCACCTAAAGGAAAGACCTTTCTTTTGGACCCTTTGACCTTCAAAGGCCCATGCAAATCTTCCCGTATTTATATGCTGGTATGTTGTCTTTTTGAACTCTTTTTTAATTACTGCCGTTGTACTTCCGTCCCAATGAAATTGAGCCGTGCGCCCCCGAGCCGGTTGTGGTTTTTGCCGGTCGAGCTAAAACGAGCGCAATCCACCCATTATTTTACTTTCTCGCCTGCCACGTGGCAGCCCTCCGTTGGTTTACTTTTTTATATTTTCTTAATATTGTTTCCTTTTCTTCTTCTTTTTCCTTTCCTTCTTTTAACGATTTACCCTTTTTTCACTTTACTAGTAGAGATTACGTGCATTCGCACGTAAATACTACGATTTAATCATTGACTCACTCATCTCTTTATTTTGTTCCAATATTCTTGTTCAAACTTCTTTTGCATGAATAGTTTTAGAATTTTCATAAACTCGTATGTTTTTATTAAGGGCATAGAGATTCTGCCGTTCTTTTCCTTATGTTCAAGAATATATGTTAAATGTAGTTAATAAACATAATATGTCCGGATCCATTATGTTTAATTATCTTGTTCTATTATAATAATTATAATCAATCAATTTATTTTACGGAAGCTTGAACTATAGAAAAAAAATTAAACTAAATACTCCCTCCGTCCTCTATTTGCTGAACTAAAATCTTGAAAAATATTCTAAAATCCAGGAAAATGAAAGGAAACTAAGCATATGAGTACACTTACAATACTTTATAATGTTTTTAGAAAAATAAATTTTCTACTAAATTTGATGAGAAACAGAAGTTTTTCTTGTTAACGTGTTAAACCCAAACCCTTTGTTAATCAAAATAATTAATGATATGTTCAATAGAAAAAAGAAAAATGTGAGTTCTACACAAGATGATAAAAAAAGTTAGAAAAAAAAAAAGATGTAAATCTTAATATACATCTCTCTCCTTTTAAAAAGAATCCTAAAGAATTACTAATTTTTTATGCAGACAACTTAATTAGTACCAACTTGGTATTTGTAAAATATTATTGATGGGGAGGTATTTACATACGGAGTATAAGGTTAAGTTGGACGATTAGTGAATTTTAATCGGAGAAGGATTATAATACTTAATGAGTTTATATAGAAATTGATTATAATAGTATATCTTTTCAATTATCTTGGGGTACTTTGATTAAAAAAATTCTTTTGTAGTCCAATAATGATTAGAATTAGAAAAATTATATTTGATTTTTTATAATAAAATAAATAACCATGATATTACAATATTGACCTTAAATTAAACTTTATTATAGGGACAAAATAGGTAAATCAAAATTTGTCACACAAGGCACTTTTATAATAGGTATAGATTTTCTGTTCTTTTTTTCATTCTTTCCAATTTATCTATCCAGTGCATTTCATTTCCTAAATAATTAGATTATCAAATTAATTAATTAAAAAGATAAATAAAAAATGAACGATTTAACAATAAAATATCGAAACCTCGATAAAATTAAATCGAAACAAAAAAATGCACAAAAACAATAGAGCCCAACTACAGTTTTTTAGCTTGCATTTTTAACTTTCTAAATAATCATTTATTGTAATATTCCAATTGTGCAATACAATAGAATTGAAATACAACTTTGATATTAAAAATTAAAGTAAAAAAGAAACAATTAACATAAACTACAAAAACATGAAAGCTTGATGGATCTCATTTCAGAGCACTGTTGTTTTGAATAAAACAATACTCGTATGATTTTTCGTCAGAACCATCCGTTTCGCCTGATGTGAACGCTCTTAGAACATTGAAAGGGATAACAATCACTAGTTTTGATTTGTTTTGACCACTCCATATTTTGGGATTGGAAGAAATTAATATATTCAAACTCCATGAAAAATGTCCTTTAATCAAGGCTTTGTTTCTTCAATGCCAACACACTAAGACAAACATCCCTATCCCTCAAGGAAAATCAAAACGTTTCCCAAGAATTATAGTAAAAAATTATTTACATGCACATCTTTGATTAACAGTTTCAAATAAAAAAATAATAATAAATAACAGTAAAAATATTTTGCAGGTATCTGGGAATTTTGTGGCACCAGTGAAAAGTAGATGGAGTGGAAAACAAGTGGAAGGATGGATTATATTCACTAATGTGAAGGGACTTGTAATGAAGGGCAAAGGTGTATTAAATGGGCAAGGTTCCTCATGGTGGCCTTCTACAGCTTGCTACAATGATCCAGCTCATGTATTATTTTTTTTACTTTATCCTATTTTAATTATAAATATTAAATTTTATTTTATTTTGACATATATATGATTCTTGTTTTTCATTTTTCAGGGTGTTTTTTGCAAAGGACCAACTGTAAGTGAATCTCATTTATGGATTTCATAATTGTTTTTTTAATTTCTATTAGTCACATTGAAAAGAAGAAGATTATTTAAGGGTTAATTATAGTTTGTGGCCCAAACTTTCAGCAATTTTTGATTTATGGCCTCAACTTTAACATTTTTCAAAAATGTCCTGAACTTTCAAAACTTCTTTTAAAAATGGCCCGTGTCTTCTTTCGGGCAGCCCGGGGCAGCCGGTTGCTGACTCATCGATTAATTCGGGCAGCCCGGGGCAGCTCCTCCATCTCCGCCGCGTACGCCGCCTCGGAGCCCATCAATTTCCCCAGCCTCCCAATGTCAAACCCTAGGGCGCACGAATCCAATTGCTTCTGGTTCTTCAATTGATCCCTTTTCCCGGCCAAGCTCTCGTCAATTCCGTCCTCCACCATCTCGCTCGGCCCCCTCGATTCGAAATCCATCATCGGGAACGGCACGCTAGGGCTGAAGGAGTCGTACTGCGATCGGAACGACAGCCCGATGTTGACGATGGACAAGCTCTTGGCCTCGAAGGCGCTGCTCCCTCTGTACTGGAACGCCTTGTACTCGTGGGTATGGATGAGCTGGTCTTGGAACGGGGTGGTGATGAGGAGGAGGAGAGAAGGGGGGAGAGAGAGGGTGGAGTTCTGCGGGGTGAAGGATAGAGAGGGGGTAGAGGAGAGAGAGAGAGCGCGGCGGCGGAGTCCTTCAAGGAGGGGAGGAGAGGGGTTTTGCGGCGGACGGAGAAGCAGCCGAGGAGGCAGGTGGTTGCGGAAGCCGGCGGCTGAGGGAGGGGGAGGTGGGAGGGGAGGGAGAGGAAGGAGGTGATGGTGGCGACGAGGAGTGAGGTGGGGGCGGTGGCGGCGGGGTGATCGGAGAGGGGGTTTGAGGTGGAGACGGCGGCGTGGCCGAAGATGTAGCCGTGGGTATCGCCGGCCGAGGAGGAGGCGCGGTGGAGAAGGGAGGCGAGGGAGGCGCCGGTAATGTTAAGTATGACCATGACATGGCAAAATTAATCGATGAGTCAGCACCCGGCTGCCCCGGGCTGCCCGAAAGAAGACACGGGCCATTTTTAAAAGAAGTTTCGAAAGTTCAGGACATTTTTGAAAAATGTTAAAGTTGAGGTCATAAATCAAAAATTGCTGAAAGTTTGGGCCACAAACTATAATTAACCCATTATTTAATCATAAGTATCTGAGGTCGTGTAATCATGTATTCGTATAGGAAAGTACAATGATTTGTGTCGTGTATTGTCATGCTAGAGTCTTTTTCGCCTAATCTATATAAGTGTTTTCTTGGTTTAAGGGAATGGTATTCCGGAGATGTCATGGGCTACGACTGGATGGATTTTCAAAAACAAATGGGCCGGGAAGCCACATCGTAATCCTATCGACAAACGACATTGTTGTTTCTAATCTTCGTATCATTGCCCCCGGAAATAGCCCTAACACGGATGCAATCGATATATCTGGCTCAACCAGAGTCCAAATCCTAAATTCTTTCATTGCAACGGGTAACTAATTATAATCTTCTTCTTCTTGTTTTTTTTTTTTTTTTTTTGTTTTTTTTTTCTCTCTTTCTTGAGAAAATATATTGATTGCAAAATGAATATGTGCATGTAGGTGATGACTGCATTGCTATAACCGCTGGATCTTCCAATATTGATATTAGTGGAGTAACATGTGGGCCAGGTCATGGCATAAGGTTTGAATTTACTTGATATATATTCTTCAATTTTTATTTTATTGAAAAAAAGGTTTAATTTAAACAAAAGAAAAGAAAAAATGCAATAGTTGTGATACCCCATTATCTAATACTCCCCCCGTCCCACTCATAAAGGGATAACTTTTAACGGACATGAGAATTAAGACGAGAGTGATAGTGGTGAATAAAGTAATGTGAATGAGTTTTAGTGAGTTAAAATCTTGTTACAATAATGCTATTTGGCCATAATGTGGCCGGCCACACAACAATATTTTTCATATTTTTTGTAATTTTAAAAATTGTAAATGATAACAATAATTTATTAATTTCATATTTTAATTTAAAAATATTTTTTCCCCAAAAATTACATATTTTTTTCATTTTTTAGGTAAAAAAGGTAAAAAAATATTTTAAAATAGTAAAAATTATCAAATAATTAAAGGATTAATTTTAAAAAATACGTAAAAAATACGGAGTATCACTTTTTGAGTATTTTATAATCTAAAAAAGTTTGGCATAAATATATAAATTATTTGATATTATAAAAAATAAAACAAGTTAAATTATGGCCGGCCACATTATGGCCGAATAGCATCACTCATCTTGTTATTTAAGGTAATATTCCTATATGAATGAGACGGACGAAAATAGTACTTATCCATTTATGAATGAGACGGATGAAAATAGAATTAATCCCTTTATGAATGAGACGGAGGGAGTAAATTAGAGATGCCATCACAATATATATAATAAGTTTAATGGACTCTCTAGTAATTAACTTGCATTCACTATTTCGGCAAATCGAGAACAAATGTCTGCTAGTAGGCCCATTGGGTCACCAAACTTAACGGGCTCTGATCCTATGCTTTACAATTGTCCCTAATTAATTAATTATGATTTTTTATTTTCAGCATTGGATCGTTGGGAGGTGGAGGGTTTGATGTGGTTGAGAATGTACGTGTCCGAAATTGTACTCTCAAAAACACACTCACTGGAGTCAGAATTAAGACATCACAGGTAATAATTAGTAGTATTAATTAGTTTAATCAAATTATGTACTAATTTGATTATGTCTAATTAATTAATGGGTGCATATATGCATGCAGGGAGGCACAGGATATGCAAGAAAAATATCATTTTCAGGAATAAAGTTTGAGGCTGTGGATAACCCCATTCAGATCGAACAGTTTTATTGCCCTCTTCAAAATAATTGCAAAAATGAAGTACGTAATATTCATCATATCCATGCATTACTATAATAAAAAAGAATGATCATTAGAATATTATCGATGTTTTTTCTAATGTTATGCAGACGTCATCCGTCGGCATAAGCGACGTAACGTTCAGCTCAATAACCGGAACATCAGTAGCAGAAAATGTGATTAGCTTGAAATGCAGCCAAACGAATCCATGCAGAAACATCAAATTGGATCGAGTTTACTTAACTTCCTCGACTAACCCCAAGAAGAAAGTTTCTGCTGTTTGCTTCAATGCTCATGGAACAGCCACTCACACCAGGCCAGCTGTCAACTGCCTTCTTCGTTGAAGAGTACTCCGTTAATTAACTAATTACGTACTTTTCCGTTAATTAATGTCCAAAAATACTGTGTAATATACATGTTTTATGATGATCAATCGTGTAATATTATTATTATATTGTTATTTAATTTATAGTAGTATGTGACATTAATTGAAGATTGTTGATTAAGAGGGTGTTTGGCTAAGCTTATAAGCTAGCTTATAAGATATTTGACTGCTTACAAGCACTCTAAATGTGTTTGGCAAAAATAAGCTCCTTAAGAGCTTATAAGATGCAAAAATAAGCAAAAAGTGCTTATAAGCACTCCAAAAAATAAGCTCCTCCTCCCCAACTTTTTTTTTTTTTTTTTTTTTTTTTTTTTTTTATTTATAATTTTGCTTATTTACCACCATAATTCTATTTTATTTTTATATTTATATTATATATACTTCCATTTGATGTTTCAACATTATGATTTCAAAAAAAAAAATTAATTAATTTTTGTTGGAATTTATACTCCACGTGTAAATTCCCTGTTTTATTTTGTCTTTCTTCTGTCTCCACAATGCAGGTTACAATGGTGGTCACAAGGGTGGGAACATTTGACCAAGTCGTGGTTCGTTAGCGATTCTTGAAGAGTACGAATATTCAGTTGAAGAAAGGTTTATCCAGTGAGAAGAAAGGGAGAGAATTGCGTGAAGGCTAAGTGAAGAAGTTGGTTGAGAAGATCGTGGGATTATACTTGCTCATCAAGATTTGGAGATCTATAAATAGAGAAGAGTCCAACTCGAGTAGAATACATCTTCGTCTACCGAGTTTTTAGTGATAGAGTCCTATTCACTTGTTTATCCTTTCTCAAAAGGTTGTTTTAGTCGAGTTCCTCTAGTTTAGATTAGAGTTTTTGATTTGCCTTTAACCTCGACTTGTAAATTGTTTGTTCACGATTAGTGGATTGTTTTTAGCCTTGAGGCTCGGCAAGATATTGAAAAATATCTTGCTAAAAAGTAATCCTCGTGTCATTGTGTCTTTGCATTCGTTTTATTCCGCTGCGTAAGTGTTTACAACATTGGTTGTCACAGTGCTAGTCATTGTGGTTACCGTTGTTAGAGCACAAACTCTTTCAATTGGCATCAAGAGCCGACACTTGATACACTAAGTGTTGATCCTTGAGTGCAAGACACAATGGATCTTACAAGTCCTGTCTTCAACAAACCTCCTGTTCTAGATGGTCTGAATTATTCATTTTGGAAAGTCAGGATCCGGCACTATATCAAATCAATTGATGCTAGAGCCTGGTCCTATGTTCTAAATGGTTGGTCTCATCCAAAATCCAAGGATACTGAAGGTGATACTGTTCGGAAGCCCACAGCCGAATGGACAAAGGAGGAGAATGAGGCAGCCACATTCAATGACAAAGCGCTCAACGCAATCTTCTCCTCTGTTGATGTAGCCATGTTCAAGCTCATCAAAAACTGCGAGTCTGCCAAAGAGGCGTGGGATATACTGGAGCTGCATTGCCAAGGAGATACTGCTGTGAAGGACACAAGGGTTCGGATTCTCACAACCAAATTTGAGAATCTCCGCATGATGGATGATGAGACGGTTGGTGACTACTGCAACAAGATCCTTGACATATCCAACGAATGTCAAGATCTCGGAGAGCCCATTCCCAACAAGAGGTTGGTCTCGAAGGTCCTTCGCACCCTCACATCAAAATTCCACCAGAAGGTAACGGCGATCACCACCATGAAGGATGTATGTGTTCTTGAGTTTACCGCAGTCATGAATGATCTCAAAATGTATGAGATGGACATGGGTGAGTCAGAAGGCTTCTCCAACAAGAAGAGTATCGCTTTCACAACTTCGTCATCCTACAATGGTTACTCCCCTCCAAAGGCATTCCCATCAGAAGATGGTCATCTCGTGGACGAAGAGGAGGACTCCGATATCATCAGGAAGGTAGACGCTCTCCTTAGAAAGTATTCTCAAAAACAGGTATCAAGGGAGTACTAAGAGTTTCATGGGTGGTGCACCAAGGAAGGGAAGCTCTGTGGTACTCAAAGAGCTACCCTCTGCACAACAGACATCTGGTTCAACTTTCAGAAGAAATTCACCAGGCTTTACTGATAACGGATCCAAGGACTATTTGAGGATTCAATGTCATGAATGTCGAGGGTTCGGACACTTTGCTAATGAGTGTGCTAACACTTTCAGAAAGTATGGTATGGAGGTTAATTTTCTATCTCTCAGTGATGATGAGGAACCATCCGGTGCAAGTGTCAATGATTAGCATACAAAGGAAGCATCCGCGCTGGTAACTGTGCTTGATTCACAAACTGATAATTACTCAAATTTATTCTGTTTTTCTAGCACAATTGATGAATTAGAAGAAGAATCAATTCCTGACATTGTATCAACAAACGGGAAACCATTTGTTAGATCTGAATTTGCTTTTCAGGAATGCACAAGTGTCCAAGAAAGTGCGATTGCTGTGTTCGATGATCTAACCAGCATTGCAGGAAAACTCGAGGAAGAAAATGTTAATGGATACATTCACATCCCTGACAGGCCAGAAGAGACTACTGATCTAACTGAAGAGGAAGGCACAGAGGCTGGACCTGACGAGTGTACAGAAGAACCTACAAAGAATGGGGTATTGGAAGAGGAAGCCTTTGTTGAGCAAACAAAAGGGTTTTCAGATCCTACTCTCCCTAACCATGTTTATAAACTTCATGAAGCTTTGTATGGCATGAAACAAGCTCTACGAGCTTGGTATAGTTGTCTTACTGATTTCTCGTTGAAGCATGATTTGTGCAGGGGACAGGTTAATAAGACATTATTCATCAAGAGAGAAGGAAATGATCTGGTGATTGCTCAGATCTATGTGGATGACATTGTGTTTGGCTCCAAGTGCGACACAATGCTTGCCACAGACATGTCCTCGTCATTCCAGATGAGCATGGTAGGAGAGTTAAGCAACTTCCTTGGACTGCAGATCAAACAGATGAAGGATGGGATGTTCATATCACAATCCAAATATGCTAGAAGTCTTATCAAAAAGTTTGGATTGAAAGGAGCAAAACCCATGAGGACACCAATGGGATCATCAGACAAATTGTCTAAAGATGAAACTGGATCTGAAGTGGATCCTACATCCATGATAGGATGCTTGTTATATCTTACGTCTAGTCGTCCTGACATAATGTTTAATGTCTGTTTGTGTGCTAGGTTTCAATCAAGCCCACGAGAGTCTCACATGAAAGCTGTAAAGCGGATCATTCGATATGTGGCAGGAACAGTGGACTTTGGGATGTGGTTCTCAAAGGATACGAGCTTGAAATTTGTGGGGTTCACTGACACAGATTGGGGAGGTCATGTAAATGGTAGGCGCAATAAAAGTGGAAGTTGTTGCACCCAACTGTTGTGGCTCAAACAAATGCTGGAAGACTATGGTCTCGAGGGGGAGGGAATCTCCGTTCTATGTGACAGCACCAGTGCCATCAACATTAAGAACCCAATCCAATTCGGAAGAACCAAACACATTGACACCCGCTACCATTTCATCCGAGACTTGGTTGAAAGAAAAATTCTAGAGGTAACTTACTTGCATACTGAATCTCAGATTGATGATTTTTTAACAAAACCCCTAGATTTTGAGAGATTTTCCAAACTGAGGAGTTCTCTCGGTATGTGTTCCATCTAACGTTGTGGTATTTGTTGCTAGCTCTGTATCCGGCTTTGAGCCAACCTCGAATTCTATCTGGCATTAAAAAAAAAAAAAAAAAAAAAAAAAAAAAAAAAAAAAAAAAGATCTGTATAACCAAGAGCACAACGAGTTTCAAAGATTCTCTATAAGTGTCTCAGGATAAGCAGAGTCTTATATTTAAAAAAAAAAAAATGCCAGATTTATTTTCGTACTTTATGATGCAGAGCTACGCAACTGACCCTTGTTGGGTGTTATATTAATACCCTTGATTTCTTTTTCGGTTTTGGATATATCTCGTTATTTGTGGGGATATAGTTTAAAATATCGTTGATCCAAGATTTACGTATTTGCATGAAATTATCTCTTCCTCATTTTTCAGACTCCGTATTCATTCTTCGCACTCTCTTTATACCTATTTTTTCCTTCTAGAAATCAATTCATATTCTTTTTGAAGGAAATTGTTTTATCACCATACATTCCAACCTCTGTTTCTACCCCCACTCCCCATACCAACATTTCTACTCATAATCTCGTCCAATTCATCCTTCTCCTCTCGGGCTATAGTCTTCTCGAACAAGTGAGTTCATTTCAGTAGAGGCGTCTTCAACATCCATGTCAGGTTCTGGATGTTGCAGCCATTGTTCTGTCAAGTGCAGGTACATCTATGAAGCAGAAGGTGTTCGTGGACGCTCTTTTTGAATCCATCAATGATCAACTCTCAAATGCTAAGAAGCAGAAGAAAAAGCTCATTTGTGCTCTTTCTTCACAAAAAGGGGGAGAAGTTGATAGCTGTAGTGGAAGCAGTTAAGGAGGCTGATGGGGCTGAAGTGTTAACATTTGTTCTAACGTTTGATCTAACGTTTTTGGTTCTTGAGGTGTTTTGAAGCATGATCTTATTGTGATTAGTATAAGTTATGATTATGTGCTTCTTGCTGATGTTAGGTCGAACTATGAGATTTAGGGGGAGTTTATAAGTTCGAAGCTTATGTTGTTAGACATTGAGGGGGAGAATGAGGAGGATGCTGGCTCAAGCGACATAGCTTGAAAATATTTTGTGCTACTTGGATATTTCTGTTTTTATGCTACTTGGTTTTATGAACAAGAATTTTTGTTTTGTGAAGAAAGACAAAAAGGGGGAGCTTGTTGGAATTTATACTCCACGTGTAAATTTCCTGTTTTATTTTGTCTTTCTTCTGTCTCCACAATGCAGGTTACAATGGTGGTCACAAGGGTGGGAACATTTGACCAAGTCGTGGTTCGTTAGCGATTCTTGAGGAGTACGAATATTCAGTTGAAGAAAGGTTTATCCAGTGAGAAGAAAGGGGGAGAATTGCGTGAAGGCTAAGTGAAGAAGTTGGTTGAGAAGATCGTGGGATTATACTTGCTCATCAAGATTTGGAGATCTATAAATAGAGAAGAGTCCAACTCGAGTAGAATACATCTTCGTCTACCGAGTTTTTAGTGATAGAGTCATATTCACTTGTTTATCCTTTCTCAAAAGGTTGTTTTAGTCGAGTTCCTCTAGTTTAGATTAGAGTTTTTGATTTGCCTTTAACCTCGACTTGTAAATTGTTTGTTCACGATTAGTGGATTGTTTTTAGCCTTGAGGCTCGGCAAGATATTGAAAAATATCTTGCTAAAAAGTAATCCTCGTGTCATTGTGTCTTTGCATTCGTTTTTATTCCGCTGCGTAAGTGTTTACAACATTGGTTGTCACAGTGCTAGTCATTGTGGTTACCGTTGTTAGAGCACAAACTCTTTCAATTTTTTTTTTTAAAATTTTCAGATTTTATTTTTTTATTATCTCCTCTAGCTTATAAGCTGTTTTATCCAAACACTTCAACAACTTATAAGCTCTTACCCTCATACATCTTATAAGCTCTTAAACATCTTATAAGCACTTAGAGCTTATAAGCATTTTGAAATAAGCTTAGCCAAACGTGCCCTAATTCCTTCCATTTGTGTTAGTATTGGATAAATTTGGGATGGTGGTTTAATTATTTTTGCACTTCTTTTTATTGTTGAGTTTGATTTTTCTTGTCATCGTTTAGATGTTTTACCATTGCTTTTAATAGTGTGTGTATAACGTTTGTTAAGCAATAATAATGTTGTATTTATCTTGATCTTTGATGTAAATACGGATCATGGTCACTAAACGGTCAGAATATGGTTATGATTCCGTCTAGCTACTGTGAACGCACGCGGATATATTTATGTACCATACAGGGGCGGAGGTAGTGTAGTGGCAGGGGGTCCAGTGACCCCACTGAAATTCTAAAAAAATCCAGGGGTATTTTAGTAATTTCACAATTCTATTATTAAATATATTTAAAAAATTATTAATTTTTATAATTCTCCCCCAATTCAGAAGGAAGAACGCCTCCCCCAATCTCATATTCTCAATCCCGCCGTGTCTCCATCCCCATCGGTCGTCGGCATCTCCATCTCGTTCTAGAAAGCCGATTATGACGCCTCTCGCCTCTCTAAATTATCACTCTCTCTATCTTTGTCTCTCTCGCGGCCTCGTCATCTGCGTTTCTCAGAAATTTCAGAGCTCAGTTAGGTCAGTCTCTACTCTTGGCTTGCTAGTTTAGTTATCTATGCTGGAATGTGTTGCGTTTTTCGTTCATGTAGGTGAAGATATGCCATTTTTGCATTCTGTAGAGATCAATTTTGTGACTGATATGTTGTCATCACCATTGGTTTATCTGATAAGCCCCCCCCCCCCTCCTCCTGCTAATATTAACCTAGGACTCGTCTAAACTGATAATACGAATTCCCTTACACTGATAGAGGGATCAAATGGTATAGTTTATTTGTTGGTATCTTGGAGGATTAAAAGCATGACTCTTGTTTTCCAAAGGTTTGGGCTCTAGAAAGATTTGGTGTTGCTCATATTCTACAAGAGATGCTTACTTATAAATCTGATCATATTAGAGCGCGTCAAGAAGTACTTGGTACTACAATCTCTAGAGGAACAATACCTAATCCTGAGGATGCTCCCGAATCATTTCGACTAATTTTGATTTGATAAGCCCCCCCCCCCCCCCCCCCCCCCCCCCCCCGCATTTGATGCTAAGAAGCTACTTCTCCTTGCAAAGTTTTATCCTTCAGAATTTGATTCATATAAGCTTGATAGTCAGCTTGAAAACTTCATAATCGATGTGCGCATGGATGGAAAGTTCTCAAAGCTATCAGGGATCGGAGGTCTTGCTGAGAAGATGGTTTCAACAAGAAAAGATCAAGTTTTTCCATAGGTCTATTTGCTTATTAAGTTGTGTTTGACTTTACCGGTTGCTACTGCTACAGTTGAGAGAGCTTTTTCGGCGATGAAGTTCATCAAGAATATTCTACGGAATCGTATGGGAGACGACCTAATGAACGATTGCTTAATTCCATACATTGAAAAGGATGTTTTTGTCAATGTTACGAATGAATTATGGAGCGATATCAGAAGATGAGGGAAAGAAGAGGAATTTCATGAAGTTTTCTGTATTCATTTTTAATTTTAAACTTATTTCGTAATTTCAGTTGTATCACATTTCTATTGAAAGTTATTAATACTATTTCCCTACTTTGATTTTTTTTTAATGTATATTTTTTGTAAAGTGCAAAAAATGTGATCCCCTACCTAGAAAGTCTGGCTCCGCCCCTGGTACCATATATGAACGAATGCATAATGTTTCGGAATTCATCCTTAAGATTTATAGAAAACAATGGATTATAATTATAGGGTGCAAAATCCTCTATTACATGTTCATGTGATATTTCTTATTGTATCCACAAAATAATTACACACGTATAGTACGTAGTAGTAATATTTTCAAAATGTATGAACCATATATTATGTATTTCATGTGATATTCCATATTTTCATTTTTTTTTTGGTCTCTAGACTCTCTACGTATATTATTTCCATTTTATTGATTTTATACATGGGAATAATCCCTAAAAATTGTGGGAATAATTAATTGATTACACTTTCATTTTATCAATCATTTTTTTTAATATTCAATTGTTGTAACATGATACGTGTATCACGTCTCCAAGCATGCATGAGAGTCCGCAGCTAGAGAGTAGGGAGCCGGAGTCGCCGAATTATGATACGAGTACAAGAGAAGAGGAGAGCCGTGAGGGAGATGGCCGTGTGGGCCGGCCGCAACGGCGAGTTCGTGGGCCACGGAAGTACGATGATTTCATTCCTTATCGTTAGTTATTATTTTCTCGTTTATTTGTTTGGGCTAGCCCAATTTATTATTTCGAGTCGAGCGGATCTATAAGCTCCTTTTCGGGTTTTCTTGTTGATTCTTTTCCGAATCGAAGGTCGAATCAACCCTAGGGTCCTTAGTATTTAAGTGGGATTAGAGTTGTATTATTTTCATTCATGAATACAAACCCTAATTTCCGTACGTGTTTGCTTCCTTCTCTTCTGCCGCGAGTACGACGAACCCTAGTTCGCGTCCGTTTCTTCTTCGATAAGTGTATACATGTTCACCAATATTTTTACTACCGCAAGTGTACGGGTGTAATTATAGATAGGGAAGCAAGGTCGTATTCCACGAGGACTGATTAACCTAATGAGTACTAATCGAATTTCCTATCCTCTATTTAGACGAATAAATCGTTGGATTTTGGTTTCTAAGCTAATTAAAAGCGAAATAATAAACATAAACGACAAGGTACAAGAGAATCAAATGCGAGAAGGATTATTCTAGAGCTTCGGTTTCGATGAACAAACAAATTCAATTAAATCAAAATCAATCAATCACATAAAGGACTCGACTATTACTAGAACAACCACACAATAAGCTTAAACCTACTTTCGTAGCGCCTAAACCGTAGATTTCATGCAAGAATCGTTGTGTCCAACTGATAACTAACACATGAAACTCCTATAGGTTTAAAAGGTTATAAGCTTTCACACAATTCTCAAGATCTCTCGACTTTATTGAAGTGTGTGTCCTATGTTCCCTATTCGAGCGTTAATTCTCATCTTTCGCATATTGAATCAACACAATAAATCATGCTCACTTGGTAGCAAATCAAACAAGCAAACAATTCAAACAAGAACACGAGAAGTAATAGAAGGTCGTGATCGATAGATAAAAACTATAATGAATCTGAGGTGTTCATGTACTCCCTAACTCTAGAATAATAGAGAATTTAGCCCAACATATTGAGGACAAGAATCCCAAGATACGAAGTAAGCATAATCGAAAACAAACAAAAACCGTAGAGTGAACTAGAGCCCCGAATGTTTCCGCCTCGAATCCTTCGATCCTCTTCTCCCGAAATTGATACTCGCGTCCCTTGATTCTGAAAAATATGAGATGCCTTTCTTCTTTCCTCCTCCTCCCTTCTTATCCTGCTCCCTTGATATTTTCCGTTACGAACCATTCAAAACCAAATCCTAAACGGCTGCACTTTCCATATGAGCGAGACGCGACAGCAGGTGCATGGAGGTGCGGCGGCGTGTTGAGGCGCGTGGAGAGGGCGCGGAAATGGGGCTGCTGGGCACGGGGTGATGACTGCGGAGACGCGGCCGCGTCTGATACGGAGAAGGTGAAGGCGCGGCTGGGTGAAAGAGAGCGCGGCAGCATGCAATGCATGCATGAATTCACCCATGCTGCCGCGTGCATAGCTAATTGGGCTGCACTTTTGGGCTTGCATGTTGGGCTCAAGGCCCATGGCCCTTACTTAATGAATTAAGTTCCTTTTTCTCCGATTTTTCCTACAAAACTCAACAAAATTACGATCAAGTGTAATATCATCGAATATAAGAAATATATATTAAAAGTATCGAACTCGATCATGATAATGACACAAGAGCGCAATTATAAGCTCTCGAAACACGTATAAAATCCGTGTTTATCAACCCCCCAAACTTGAGTGAATGTTTGTCCTCAAACACAAAAACGAAGCAAAGAGATCAATCAACAATAAACACGGATTAGTAATGTGACAATGAATTTTTGGCCTCAGAAAAATTTTATCAAACCAAAATCAGTACAACAAATCACCACAATTATCGATTAGCACATCGTGATCATATCTCAATAATCTAACTTCTTCGAAACTCGGATCCTCACGGCATAGGAGTATATGTGAGTGACACTCTCAACTCTCAAGTGTGTATGGATAAGTAAAATTTTCACTCAATTCAAAGCATGCACAATATCTACCATAGGCTTGCAATTCATCTCAACCTCTCCATTGCTAAATGTGTGCTTATAATAAAGATCAAAAAGGACTTTGATTAAGGTTGTAATGTAGGCTCATTGGTAGGTAGGAAATATTTGGCTAAGTGAGTAAAATCCCAAAATAATAACTCTTAATTCCCACAAACACTCAAGCCAATAGCTAATAAAGCTTTAATTCCCAACCATTCATCCATTCTAAACCATCCTCATCACTCAACCATCTTAGTTCTCCCACTCTACTCACTTATGCTCTTTATTCAACAACTTTTTTTTTTTTTTTTCCCTTCTTGAGACTTTCTCTCTCTCTCTCTCTCTCTCTCTTTTTTTTCTTTTTTTCCCTTAATAAAAGCGAACTAGAGCTTATGTGAGCAAAGGGGTCCTTTCAATTCCAACATCTCTCTCATTCTTTCAAATTTCTCAATACAAATCACAAAATCCTACATAGTATCCACATCCCATAGTTTATCAAAGAAAAAGGTCTCACGGCTCAAGGGGGTTTAACTAGGATTTATGAATCATTTGGACAAGAGAAAAGGAAAGAAATGTGGCTAAGAAAGATGGCCTTTGATCATCTCTAAATTATTAAGCACACTAACGCAACCTCAAGGAAGATATAAAAGCAAGTTCTAGAGACAAGTATGCATGCTTGAACAATCACACTCAAGAAAGAAGATCAGACTATAATCATGTGATAGTCAAGGCTCAAAACTCACAACAAAGGCTAGTATTTGATCCAAGCTTCTTAGAGGTCAAATAATCAAAAATCGATCAATCATGCTAATCAACTCATGAAGTAATCCCAGGTGAAAGATTTTCAATAAACTCAACTTCAAGAAATCATCATAGGCCTCATCGTCACAAGTACTAGCCATGCTTATCATCAATTAAACCCAAAAACACACAAATGACTCTACTACCTTATACTAGACACTAAACAAGACTCAAATTAACTACCAAGAAAGCAATAAAAATCGAAATACTTTTCCACACTTCGCCATCCCCCCAAACTTATTGTTTTTACTAAGAAAAATAATAAGTTTGAAAGAAGAAGAGGTGGAAGAGTATTTCGTACTAACCTGGAATTTCACACGCCCTTCTCTTTTTCTTCTTATAATTCTTCAAGTGGCCATGCAAATGTTTCGGGGTAGCTCCATTCTCTTCATTCCCTTTCTCGAAAAGGTATGCCTCTTGATCTGAAATTTTCTGCACACTTTCTAAAGTATACTCATCAAAATAATTAGAGCATAAATAAAAAGAGAATTTTGAAGAAGAGAAAGAAGTATAAATGCAAGCCTCGGTAGGAGTTTTAGGCGACTCCATAGAACTTTTTACGGTGTAAGAATCACACACATCAAGCACTTTGCACTCTTCTACCGATTTGACTTCCTCTTCCTCAGAATACTTCGACGGCTTGTAGATGGAGAAAGTGCAACTCTCATCATTTACCCTCAAGGTAAGCTCTCCTCTTGCAACATCAATGAGTGCTTGGCTCGTAGCCAAAAATGGTCTCCCAAGAATCAAGGGCATATTTCGGTCTTCCTCCATATCGAGAACAATAAAATCAGCGGGAGAGATGAAATCATTAACCTTGATAAGAACATCTTCAACTATGCCTTGAGGATATGCCACCGAACGATCCGCCATTTGAAGAGCTATGGTGGTAGCTAGTCTTCACCTCTCCAATTTTAAGCTTCCTAAAAACTGAAAGAGGCATGAGATTGACACTCGCACCCAAATCACATATCGCTCTTCCGACTTTCATCCCCCCAATCTCACAAGCAATTGTGAAACTACCCGGATCTTTGGACTTAACGGGCAACTTCCGTTGTAAGATAGCACTACACTCTTCATTCAAGTTCACTGTCTCAAAGTCTCCCCACTTCTTCTTCTTTGAAATCACATCTTTGAGGAACTTGGCATACTTGGGCATTTGTTGTAGAGCTTCTACCAACGGAATGTTGATTTGGACCTTCCGAAAGATGTCCAAAAATCTGGAAAATTGCTCATCCCCCATCTTCTTTTGATGCCTTTGAGGAAAAGGCATAGGAACATGCAAAGGTGGTTGTAGGGGTTTGGGCATTTTCCTTCATTCTTCTCCTTCATGGCCGGTGTGAGCTCTTATTTTTCCTCTTGAATCTTTACACTTTCGGGCTCGTGCTCCGGCATCTTCGGTCCCTCATATGTGGTGCCACTCCTCAACATGATGGCTTTGCATTGCTCCTTGGGATTCACCACTGTGTTGCTAGGAAATTGTCCCGGATTGTGCTGATTGCTCAAAGAGTTTGCAATCTGGCTTACTTGCTTTTCGATCATCTTTACTTGTGTCTCCACCGCTGACATCCTTGTATCCGAACTCGATATGAACCTCATGAGTATGTCCTCCAAATTCGGCTTCTTTTGCTCGTTGATCACTCCATTGGATGTTGAAAATCCGGGTGGTAGTTGAAGAGCGTTGTTCGGATTTCCATATGAGAGATTCGGGTGGGAAGGAGGTGATTGATATCCTTGGTATCCACCTTGATTTGAACGACCCCCTTGATATCCTCCTTGAGGCTGAAACCCCCGATTGTTGACCCAATTTGCCTCCTCGAATTGAATCTCTTCAATTGTTGGGCTGCTTCGGGTTTGCATGGTCTCGAACTTGCTAGGCAAAGTTGCAATCTGATTTGTGAGTGCAACAAGAGGGTCTTTGTTCTCAGCCATAGCTACTTTCCTCAGATTGTTCCTCTCTGTTGGCCACTGGTAGCTTGTGGATGCCATGTTCTCAATTATATCGATAGCCTCATCTCCCCCTTTGCATAACAATGCTCCTCCAGCAGCAGCATCCATCAGTCTTCGTAATTCCCCACTGCAAGCATTGTAGAAGATCATAATGCGGGTATCTAAGTCGAAGCCATGGTTTGGATATTTTCTGATTGTTTCCTTGAACCTCTCCCAAGCTTCATGGAGACTCTCTACTTCATATTGTTGGAAGTGTGTGATCTCCATCTTCAACTTAAACATGAGGTCCGGAGGTTGGAACTTGAACAAGAACTTGTGAGCTAGATCTTCCCAAGTAACGTCTCCTCCCAACTCTATGGATCGGAACCACTGTTTCACCTTATCTCTCAAAGAGAATGGAAAGAGGCGAATTTTAATAGCATCCTCCGGTGCTCCATTGATCTTAACTGTGGCACAGAGATCCAGAAACTGACTGAGATGGGCATTCGGGTCCTCCAAAGGACCTCCTCCATACTGATTCTGTTGGACCATTGATATCAGGCCCGTCTTCAACTCGAAGTTGTTAGCCTCGATGGCTGGTCCGGGAATTCCCCCATGAGCTATCACATTCTGAAACTGAGCCTGAAAATAGGAGCTGGTTGAACGTTTGCTCGTTCCTGAGCTTCCCTCAAAATCCTTAACTGCTCCCTGAGTTGATTGAACTCCTCCTGAGTTGCCATTTTCCTCTTGTTCCTCTTTGCGTTGTTCCGACGACAGGTGGCTTCTATCTCCGGATCTACGGGATCTAAAGTGATGCCTGAAGACCTCGTGCGCATTCACCACCTATACACCAACAAAGAGAACAATTAGACAACTCAAACGAATTACAATTGAAAATGAAATACAGAAAATAAAATGTCTAAATTAGTATCAAAGAAATCTAACTAATATTACTAGAACGAAAATCAGTCCCCGGCAACGGCGCCAAAAACTTGTTCACCAATATTTTTACTACCGCAAGTGTACGGGTGTAATTATAGATAGGGAAGCAAGGTCGTATTCCACGAGGACTGATTAACTTAATGAGTACTAATCGAATTTCCTATCCTCTATTTAGACGAATAAATCGTTGGATTTTGGTTTCTAAGCTAATTAAAAGTGAAATAATAAACATAAACGACAAGGTACAAGAGAATCAAATGCGAGAAGGATTATTCTAGAGCTTCGGTTTCGATGAACAAACGAATTCAATTAAATCAAAATCAATCAATCACATAAAGGACTCGACTATTACTAGAACAACCACACAATAAGCTTAAACCTACTTTCGTAGCGCCTAAACCGTAGATTTCATGCAAGAATCGTTGTGTCCAACTGATAACTAACACATGAAACTCCTAAAGGTTTAAAAGGTTATAAGCTCTCACACAATTCTCAAGATCTCTCGACTTTATTGAAGTGTGTGTCCTATGTTCCCTATTCGAGCGTTAATTCTCATCTTTCGCATATTGAATCAACACAATAAATCATGCTCACTTGGTAGCAAATCAAACAAGCAAACAATTCAAACAAGAACACAAGAAGTAATAGAAGGTCGTGATCGATAGATAAAAACTATAATGAATCTGAGGTGTTCATGTACTCCCTAACTCTAGAATAATAGAGAATTTAGCCCACATATTGAGGACAAGAATCCCAAGATACGAAGTAAGCATAATCGAAAACAAACAAAAACCGTAGAGTGAACTAGAGCCCCGAATGTTTCCGCCTCGAATCCTTCGATCCTCTTCTCCCGAAATTGATACTCGCGTCCCTTGATTCTGGAAAATATGAGATGCCTTTCTTCTTTCCTCCTCCTCCCTTCTTATCCTGCTCCCTTGATATTTTCCGTTACGAACCATTCAAAACCAAATCTTAAACGGCTGCACTTTCCATATGAGCGAGACGCGACAGCAGGTGCATGGAGGCGCGACGGCGTGTTGAGGCGCGTGGAGAGGGCGCGGAAATGGGGCTGCTGGGCGCGGGGTGATGGCTGCGGAGACGCGGCCGCGTCTGATACGGAGAAGGTGAAGGCGCGGCTGGGTGAAAGAGAGCGCGGCAGCATGCAATGCATGCATGAATTCACCCATGCTGCCGCGTGCATAGCTAATTGGGCTGCACTTTTGGGCTTGCATGTTGGGCTCAAGGCCCATGGCCGTTACTTAATGAATTAAGTTCCTTTTTCTCCGATTTTCCCTACAAAACTCAACAAAACTACGATCAAGTGTAATATCATCGAATATAAGAAATATATATTAAAAGTATCGAACTCGATCATGATAATGACACAAGAGCGCAATTATAAGCTCTCGAAACACGTGTAAAATCCGTGTTTATCAATACACTTATCAACTGGTGCTTTCATTCCGAACTCTTCCGACGATGTCCAGCGGGGTGTTGACGCCGGTGGTTCCACCGTCGACCGTTCCTACTTCTTCTCATTCGGAGACGAGTTCTGTCGGGCCTCGACCTTCAGAGTCCACGAATATGGAGGTGATCAACGCCCTCCTTCGGCGTTTGGAGGCGAAGTTTGATACCAAGGGGGATCAAGGGCAGTCGTCGTACACCACGCCTCGGCCCGAGCCGGACCCGCCCTACGGTATGTCGCCTGGGTGGCAGTCACCGGCGTGGTTTCCTAGGGTTTCCTCCATCCCGCCATCGCAGCCGATCGTCACTTATGCTCCATCGCGGTCTACGGCCGTTAGCGGCGCTGCGTCTTGGTGTGCAGACCAACAGAGGTTAGGGTTTTCTCAAACCCTACACCGCCAGCACCCGGTTGGGGGTTATGTTTCATCGCCATGGGACCCCCCCATGTCGCACCCGCCCATTCCATCATCTTCGGGGGCTCCTCCGCACTCACGGTTCCTGCCCGAACAGCCGGCGTCCAGATTTCAGCAAGCGGCGTCGGCCACGGACCCCGCGCGGCTTATGAAGATGGATCCTCCCGTTTTCGACGGGACGGACGCGCACAGCTGGGTCACACGGATCCAAGACTACTTCGACCTTATTCGGTTGCCGGAGGAGCACCGTCTTCAGTACGTGGTGATGTTATTTGCTCCGCCTTCTACAGATTGGATTTTTGCTTATCGTGCAAATAATCCGTTGGCGTCGTGGCCTCAGTTCTTGGATGATGTGCGTCGCCGCTTTGATCCGAATTACTTCGTCAATTACGTGGAGCTCATAGTGAAGTTGACGCAAACCGGATCCATTGCAGATTACAATAAAGAATTCGACCGCATGTTGAACCACATTCAGGGAGTGGCGGAGTCCACATTGCTTTCTATGTATTTGGGTGGCTTGAAGTCCCATAAAAAGAGCCAAGTTCGTTTTCAACATCCGACGTCGGTGGCGGCGGCGATGGCTCTTGCCATGGAGCTCGACACGGCGGGTGACAGGAGTGTCTCGGCATCCCGTCGTTCTTGGCAAGGACGGGACTTTCGGCAACCGCTACTACCGACGCCTTCTTCAAGTACGACCGAGCAGCCATCGAACTCTACCACGGGGAAATCGCGGGATTATTCTAAGCTTCCCGTGGTGCGATTAACGGCATCCGAGAAAGCGGAAAAATTGCGGCTGGGCCTTTGCTGGTATTGCTCGGAAAAATGGGCGAGCGGCCACGTCTGTAAGGGCCGATTTCTGGCATACATTGGGTCCGACGATGATGATGATGAGCATCTACAACACCACGATTCACCACCGGTAGGGGATGAGGTGATTACAACCGACTTATCCCACCTTTATAGTATGGATGGGAAGCCACTGACGACGGCCTTGGAGTTCCAAGGGTTTTTGGGGAAAGCCGATGTATTTATTTTGGTCGACACGGGCTGCACGCATAATTTCCTTCATCCGAAGATAGCGGAGAAAATTCAGTTACCGCTTAAAGCTATTCGGCCATTTCGGGTGTACGTTGGCAACGGCCAATCGATGGTGTGTTCGAATTTGGCATCAAAGGTGGAACTCCGGATTCAAGGCCATGCGATGACTCTCGATCTTCACATCCTCCCCATCCATGGCCCCGATATCATATTGGGCTTGGCTTGGCTTAGTTCGTTACACCGAGTTACTAGCGACTACGATGCCGGGACCTTCGAATTTCAGAACCGAGGAAGGCCGGTTTGCTTGAAGGTGTCGCCTAGGTCCCCCCGCCAAGTCTCGGCCCACACATTTGCGTCAATTATGTTGCATCAAGACTCGGTGGACTGTTTTGAGATTGTGCCCTTCGAAGAGTCGGGGACGGCAGTGACGGACCTAGACTTGCCATCGGATATCCCTACGGCCGTGCGAGAGACCTTGCAGCAGCACGCGGCCGTATTCTCGGTCTCGACGGGGCTACCTCCGACACGGGCATTCGACCATTGAATCCATCTTTTGCCACACACAAAGCCCGTCAACGTGAGGCCCTACCGGTACCCCTATTTTCAGAAGCACGAGATCGAGCGTCAAGTTAAGGAGATGCTCGACGCCGGCATCATTCGCCGCAGTTGTAGCGCATTCTCTTCACCGGTGCTTCTCATTTGGAAGAAAGACGGATCCTTTCGGTTTTGTATTGATTATCGAGCCCTCAACTCGGTAACAGTGGCTGATCATTTTCCGATACCGACTTCGGACGAATTATTTGATGAATTGGGGGCTGCCCGATTATTTACAAAGCTTGATCTCTGTTCGGGGTACCATCAGATCAGGATGCACGAGGAAGATGTGTATAAAACAGCATTTCGGACGCATGACGGCCACTTTGAGTTCCTCGTGATGCCATTCGGCTTAACCAACGCCCCTTCCACATTTCAGGCGGCAATGAATGACATATTTCGGCCTTTCCTTCGTCGATTTGTCATCGTATTTTTCGATGATATCTTGATCTATAGCCGTACGGTGCCGGAGCATGCCGAACATTTGAGGGAGGTATTTGCTATTCTGCAACGTCATCATTTTTTTATTAAGCTCTCAAAATGTTCTTTTTGATGCCCTACAGTTGAGTATTTGGGACACCTTATTGAGGAAGGCCATCTAAAGGCTGATCCGGCGAAAATAGAGGCCATGGTGGCATGGCCGTCACCTACTAACGTGAGGAAGTTGAGGGGTTTTCTCGGTATCACCGGCTACTATCGGAGGTTTATTTCCGGGTATGCCATGATTGCCGCCCCGTTGATGGAGTTGCTCAAGGACGCCTTCGTTTGGAAGACCGATGCGGAGGCGAGTTTCAAAGCTTTAAAATCGGCTATGACGTCTGCCCCGATTTTACGGCTACCGGATTTCTCTAAGACATTCTATGTGGAGACGGATGCTTCGGACTTCGGCGTTGGAGCGGTGTTGCTCCAAGATAAGCATCCTATTGCATTTTTCAGCAAGAAACTTGGTCCGCGACGACGAGTGACATCAACTTATCACAAAGAACTTTACGCCATCGTCGAGACGGTGCAAAAATGGCGCCAATACTTATTGGGACGTGAGTTCGTCATTCGCTCTGATCAGAAGAGCCTCAGGGAGTTGTTGCAGCAGGTGATCCAAACTCCAGATCAACAATTATACGTTCGGAAGTTAATGGGATATAAGTTCCGAATTGAATACAAGACGAGAGCAACGAACCGGGTGGCGGATGCGTTGTCGAGAAGGGACAAGGCCGACAGGCTTGAGAGGGATGTCGCGGCTTTAATGGTGGCTGTTTTCCAGCCTTTGCCGGATATTCTTGAGATTTTACGGGAGGATACGCGGTCGATTCCGGAGCTAGTGGAGTTGGGTGCGAAAATTGAAGGGGGATTGGCTTCCGCGGCTTTTAGAGTGGTTGATGGTTTGATTTATAGAGGCCGGCAAATTGTGGTGGCACCGTCGTCGACGGCGAAGCATGCTTTGTTATATGAACACCACTCGACTCCTTCGGCCGGTCACCCAGGCGTGGGGCGCACCTTTAGGCGCATTGCAACGGCATTTTTTTGGGATGGTATGCGTCGCGATGTGAAAGAATTTGTGAAGGCTTGCTTCGAATGTCAAACAACTAAATATTCTACACAGAAGCCCGGGGGTTTGTTGCAGCCGTTGCCAATCCCGACTCAAGTATGGGACGACGTGTCTATGGATTTTGTTACCGGCTTACCGCAATCGAGGGGGTTCACGGCTATAATGGTAGTCGTTGATCGATTATCGAAATATGCCCATTTCGCGCCCTTGCCTACGAAGTTCGATGCTTGGAGGGTGGCGAACTTATTTGTGGACACGGTCGTCAAACATCACGGTTTTCCGAAGTCCTTGGTTTCGGACCGTGATTCGGTCTTCTTAAACGAGATATGGGAAAATATATTGAGATTAAGTGTCACGAAGCTTCAATTCACAACGGCCTATCACCCGGAATCCGATGGTCAGACGGAAGTGCGTAATAGAGGGCTGGAGCAGTATTTACGAGCTTTCGTGGCGGATAGACCGACGAGGTGGTCGAATTTTTTGCCATGGGCTGAGTTGGCCCTTAATTGTAGTCACCACGAGGGCCTCGGTATTTCCCCATACCAAGCCTTGTATGGCCGTGAGCCACCAGCTCTTGTGGCGGCTGCTCCGCCGGCTTCTTGGCCGCCGACGGTGGCTGAATTGATTCGGCAGCGGGGAGAGCTACTTGTTTGGCTACGAAAAAATTTAGCTAAGGCGCAGCAGGCCATGCGTAATTCAGCCAACAAACATCGACGGCACGTCGAGTTTAAAGTCGGGGATAAGGTCTTATTGAAGTTGCAATCCTACCGTCAACACTCGGTGGCAAAGCCGTTGTAGCAAAAACTTTCCCGGCGATTTTATGGGCCTTTCGCGGTAACGGAGAGGATAGGAGAGGTCGTCTACCGTTTGCAATTGCCCGAGGGTAGTCGTATTCACGACGTCTTTCACGTTAGTTTGTTACGGGCATTTGTTGAAGGTGAGCGTGAGGAATCTGTGGTGTTCCCATGTTTCTTTGCCCGGGGTCATGTTGTCTCTCGCCCCATGCGGATGTCGGCCAAGAGACGAGTATGGCGTGAGGGGGTAGCAGTGGATGAAGGTCTTCTTCATTGGGAGGATGATGGCGGTCTTACACCTACTTGGGAGCCTATGGAGGTAATTTCGCGGTGTTTCCCTACGTTGATCCTTGAGGACAAGGATCCTTCTAACGGTGGGGGAGTTGATACGTGTATCACGTCTCCAAGCATGCATGAGAGTCCGCAGCTAGAGAGTAGGGAGCCGGAGTCGCCGAATTATGATACGAATACAAGAGAAGAGGAGAGCCGTGAGGGAGAGGGCCGTGTGGGCCGGCCGCAACGGCGAGTTCGTGGGCCACGGAAGTACGATGATTTCATTCCTTATCGTTAGTTATTATTTTCTCGTTTATTTGTTTGGGCTAGCCCAATTTATTATTCAGTCGAGCGGATCTATAAGCTCCTTTTCGAGTTTTCTTGTTGATTCCTTTCCGAATCGTAGGTCGAATCAACCCTAAGGTCCTTAGTATTTAAGTGGGATTAGAGTTGTATTATTTTCATTCATGAATACAAACCCTAATTCCGTACGTGTTTGCTTCCTTCTCTTCTGCCGCGAGTACGACGAACCCTAGTTCGCGTCCGTTTCTTCTTCGATAAGTGTATACACTTATCATAACAACACAATAAAATTGGTTTATTTAAGGAAGTCAACACATGATTTTACTATTATACAAAACTATCATATGATCAACTGAAACTAAATAATTATATCGAGAGGCTAATTAATCAACCCCTTGGTGAAATAAGGGTCGTTTGAAGAATTAATTTAATATATAGTACATACATACGAAATAAATAAAAATCTCACTTATATATTCTAGTATTAAAAAAAATCCCACAAATAATTTCTAAGGCCACACTTCATTAATCCAGTTTCAAATGGAGAATTAGGCCATTAATTGTTTTGTATAATTTCACAATTATGAAAATCTCCCAATAATTAATAATTTTACAATGCCTTTAATTATTATTGACCTTCAAATGGTTCCATGTGAGATTATGTAATCTATTTAAGCATTGGATCATTGATAATACTTCCACAATCACACACCCAAAATTTGTAATAAGATAATTAATTAGAAAAGTCTATATATTAATTAATTTGGTGTGGGATTTGGATACAATCTTTCACACTCTCTCACACACAAAAATGGTAAAATAAATTTATTTTTTTCAAATATTTTCTTCTACATAGTTGTATTATTATGTCTATAGGGAAGAGTTTCTAATTAATCTTTTTGTAATTGCAATTTTTCAGGAAATTTTACCCTTTCTTGGAGTAATTTTCTTGTTGGGGATAATTGAGTTAAGCATTAATATAAATGCTTTTGGAGTTAAAACCTATAGTCCACAACCACAAGAAACAACAACAATAGTTGATGTTACCACTTTTGGGGCAGTGGGAGATGGAAAAACAGATGATTCTCAAGTATTTTCTTCTTACTGTTAATTTTTTTTTTTTTTTTTTTTTTTTTTTTTTTTTTTTTTTGTCGTCGCGTTGAATTATTTTGTCGTTTCAAAGGGGGATTGAACAATACCAATATCTTATGTTTATTGTATCAGGCTTTTGGAATGGCATGGAAAGAAGGTTGCCAAAAGGCAGTGGAAAGTGTGAAAATAAGCGTACCAAATGGGAAAACGTATCTGGTTTCTCCTATAGAGTTTGGAGGTCCATGCAAATCTCACAACATTACATTTGAGGTAAATTAAATATATACTACTATTATGTTCCGGAAAAAATACGTACACCTCTTCTCTGAAATCTACGACAGCTTTTTTCTCAAATAAAAGAGTATATACATGCGTTTCGTTTGTAACGGAGTAAAGTTGATTTGAGCATGTATGGATGACAGATATTAGGAAGCATTGTAGCTCAACCAAAATCAGAATGGAAGAATAGAAATAAAAGTGGATGGTTGAAGTTTCGAGGAGTTGATGGCCTTTCTGTTGTGGGGAATGAATTAGGGTTAGTTGATGGTCAAGGTTCTTCATGGTGGCAGTCTGTAAGTGATTTCATTCTCACTCTTTAATTTTCTATATTTCTATAAATAAAAATTTTAGATATAAATCTTAACACAATAAATTAAATATGAATAGATTTGAAACATTGAAATTATTTTGATATGTGACCGTAATTGATTTATGCATAATTATAAAGTATCATCAGCATGATTATGTTTAAGCGTTTTCACATATTTGCATGTCAGAATTTATTTGCACACGAATTCTTATCCATATAAATATATGTATTTTTTGCTATATTATTGATTTCATCGATCTAATTAATTTTTTTTCCTGCAGGGAGACGACGCTCGACCAGATGTAAGTAATGATTCATTACCAAAATAAAAAATTTTAAAAAAAACTTCATTATATTGATTTTGTTAATTTGTAAATAATATGTGATTAATTCTTTAATAGATTTTTTATTTTATTTTATTTTTTGTTTTGTTTTTATTCAGGCAATGTTATTTGGTCGTTGCAACAATCTCCAAATAATGGGATTGAAACATCTAAATAGCCCTAAATTCCATCTGGTTATATCTGATAGTAATAATATAACTATTTCTAAGCTTAAAATCATGGCCCCTCAAAATAGCCCCAACACCGATGGAATCGACATCTTCACCTCCACCAATATTACCATTCGCAATTGTACCATTGGAACAGGTGAGCTACTAATATTTCGGTCTTGTCTCGTCTGATCACGCATTTTCTTATTATTTTTAAAGAGTCGTAGTCAGACACGATAGGTGGAGTATATATGTACTTCCAAAATTTTCTTATGTATTATTGTGGTTTGCAAAAAAATTAATCAGGGGACGATTGTATTGCGATTAAAGGAGGTACTTCGAAACTTAATATATCGGAGATAGCATGTGGGCCCGGACACGGCATAAGGTTAGTATACCATTTTCTTCCACTCAAAATAGAAAGAGTTCGTTATACTGTAATAGTATATTCACCAAACGAATTGCAGGTAGTATTTAATATATTAAATCTTATAATCCCTCCGTTTTTTTATAAGGTGTTTTAGATTTTTGCTCTTGTTTTTTTTATAAGGGATTTTCACATTTCTTGGTAAAATTTTCCAACTCACTATTTTTCAATTTTTCTTTTGTTTTCGTTATCTTCATTTATCATAATAATTATCTCTTTTTTCATAACAATTTCATCTATTTTTACATGAAAAATCCAATTTACGAAAAAAAAAAAAAAGGTAATCATAAAAGAATAATCATTAAATTGTCTTAATTCCCGTGCTTGAGCTAAAGGCCCCTTATAAAAAAAACGGGAGAGTATTATACTAATTGATTAATCATATTTAATTGTTTATCAGCATTGGGAGCCTAGGGCGCGGTGGGAAACAAGACGAAGTGGAAGCAATAAACGTAAATAATTGCACCATAAATGGAACTCAAAATGGGGTCAGGATCAAGACGTGGCAGGTAATTAATTTTCATTAATTAATTAGTTGTACAAAATCATATACTACATAAATAAAATATTAGTAATACATTATAGTATTACATTATTACTTCTCACACAATTAATTATTTTCGTGTTGTTTTAAATTAAATTTTAATTATAAATAGGGAGGCTCTGGTTTTGCAAGGAATATTAACTTCTCAAATATAATATTCATAGCGGCTGATAATCCAGTAATCATCGACCAATTCTACTGCCCTCACAATACATGCTCCAATCGAGTGAGAAATTTATTTATTTATTTCAATCTATTTATTTATCATAAAATCCAACATTCTCTATAATTCATTAATAATATAAAAAAAATTGATGAATTTTTCGTAGAAAAATCCGACATCGGCCGTGAACGTGAGCGACGTGAGGTACTTCGGGCTCACGGGGACGTCGGCATCGAATGGCGCGGCGGTTAGCTTCCGTTGCAGCGACGTCGTTCCGTGCACGAACATTGTGGTTGAGGGAGTAAACATAACATCGAGTTCTTTGAACAAACCTGCGTCTAGCGAGTGCTTGAATGCGTATGGGATTGCTCGTAATGTCACGAGCCCGCCTATCGCTTGTCTACTACAAAAATAATTAAGGAGTAATATTTGTTTGATTGTTATAACTATATTTAGATGGTTATTCGTTTTTCATAAATTTGTTGCAAGGGTATAAGCTAGTGTACTAGATACATGGAAAAATATTTTGTATAAGCATTTAAGAAAAGATCTCAATTAAAATTTTACTAGTTGTTTTTGCATATTTTTGTTCCAATATAGAGGGATGATACATACGGAGTTTGATTCATATACAAATAGGTGTTGGTCTGAGAAACTGGAATGAATCTTGACCATTGATCTTAGCAAAATCTATGACTGATATTGATTTTAAAATGACTGCAATATTTTAAGCACGAAAATACTTGCTTTAACCATTTTTTGCATATTAGCATGCCATAATTTATTTGCACCCGAACCATTCCCTATAACATAAATTATGTTAGGACGGTGGAACACGTTCAGCAGCAGCAAGCACGAACAGAGGTGGTAAAGTCGAGTCGAGCAGAAACTCTCCCCGCAAGAAGCTGTACGCCCCGGTAGTGCTCACGGAACAGGTGTAGCTTCCCAAAAGGTGAAACGACTTTCGTCTCGGAGGTAGCAGCACCGCACACCACCGAGCCCCGGCGAACTGGATGAAGACGAGGACTGAACTCGTGTGAAATGATCAAGGAAAAGGAATGCAGAGATATGAATTTCGTATCTGCTAATGGCCAAGAAGGCCTCTATTTATAGGCATCAGCCCATGGGAGGAGTAAATGGACACCATTAAGGCCCGCGTCGGTTACAAACGTTTGAACGTTTGAACTCGGTTCATTGAACCTGGACGAAGGAACAGCCCAAAGGACCAAGCCCACTCACAGGCCCAAGGAACAGCCCAAAGGACCAATTGCCAAGATCCAAGTCCAAGTCCAAGTCCACGGCCACGAGCCACGAGCCCGAGCCCGAGCCCGAGCCCGAGCCCGGCCGGACGGACGGCGGCGGCGGCGGCGGCGCGCGCGCGTGTGTGTGCGCACGAGAGCCCGTCACTCACTCTCTGGCCCACTTGATTAATTAGCTCATTAGTATAGTTAGTTAAATACACAACTAATTAATGTTCTTTAATCAATATGGGACAAATTTATTACAAGAGTCTATCCACCTTGTAATAACTCCACCAACTCTCAATCTTTGATATATTATATCTCACTCACCGGAATTCGGATTTGAGCATATCAATATACCACGATCATCTACTCTCGGAGTAGATTAATAATTTATCATTTAATTTAATAAATTAAATATAAATCATTATTCATTTATTTGGTCAAAGCCAAATTCCAACAATCCCCCCCCCCCCCCCCCCCCATGAGCGAGATAGCCTTATGCAAATGTATGCAAATGCAAAGCTCAGTCCTCAAGAGACTTTATTGTATTAGGATAGGTGGTTTTTTGCCTTGAACCTCTCCATAGTCAACCTCATCGAGTATACCGGCGACCTAGTGGACACGATGCCTTGAACTAGTTCTCCTTGGTGTATACACACTTGTCACACTCGTTAATTTTGAAACCATTTGACAACATTGTTTTGTCAAATTTTAAGTGCCACTGTAGAGGCGCTTGTTTCAGTCCATACAAAGACCTTTTTAGTTTGCATACTAGGTGTTCTTTCCCTTGTACTACAAACCCTTCCGGTTGCTTCATATAGATTTCATCATCTAACTCACCATTTAGAAACGCAGTCTTCACATCCATTTGATGAATCTCAAGATTGTGCAAAGCAGCAATAGCGAGAAGCACTCTAATAGATGTATGTCTCGTTACAGGTGAGTAAGTGTCAAAGAAATCATATCCTTCTCTTTGTCTAAAGCCTTGGACTACAAGTCTAGCTTTATACTTATCAACAGTACCATCAGCGTTATACTTTCTCTTTAGGATCCATTTACAGCCTAAAGACTTACTTCCTTGAGGAAGTTCGGTTAGCACCCAAGTATTGTTTTCCATAATGGAATCAATTTCACTGTTGATAGCTTCTTTCCAAAGATCTCCATCTGATCTGGACAGAGCCTCCTTGATCGTTCTTGGTTCGTCATCTAACATCATCACAACATAGTCCGGACCAAAGCTTTTTGGAGTCTTTTTCCGATCACTACGTCTTGGTTCTATATCCAAAGGATTAGACCTTGGCCGTTTACGACTAGTTGACTCCTCAACTCTCGGCTCAGAATTTGAGTTTTCTTCCACTTGTCTATAACTAGTAGATTCTAACTCAACATTCTCGTTAGATGAAACCCGACCTTTATCCTTGCTAGGATAAATATTTTCGAAGCATATTGCATTTCTTGACTCTATCGTTGTTCCCACATGTATATCGGGTATCTCCGATTTATGCACAAGAAAACGATAGACGCTACTGTTTAGTGCATATCCAATAAAGATACAATCAACCGTTTTAGGTCCAATTGCAACTCGCTTTGGAAATGGCACTTCAACTTTAGCCAAACAACCCCACACCTTAAGGTATTTGTAAGAAGGTTTTCTTCCTTTCCATAGTTCATATGGAGTCACCTCTTTACCTTTGAGTGGGATTTTGTTCAAGATATAATTAGCCGTTAAGACAGCTTCCCCCCACAAATTTTGGGGTAATCCCGAACTGATCAACAAAGCATTCATCATGTCTTTAAGAGTTCGATTCTTGCGTTCTGCAAGACCATTAGACTGTGGTGAATAGGGGGCTGTCGTTTGATGAATTATACCACTTTCGTTGCACAATTCTTCAAACGGAGCTACATATTCTCCACCTCTATCACTTCGAATCATCTTAATGCGACAGCCAAGTTGATTTTCGACTTCATTTTTGAAGTGTTTGAACGCTTCAATTGCTTCATCTTTTCCTCTTAATAGGTAAAGATAACTGTACTTTGTACTATCATCGATGAAAGTAATAAAGTACTTTTTCCCACCCCTCGTTTGTACAAACTTCAAATCACATACGTCTGTATGAATTAACTCGAGAGGTGTAGTGTTCCGTTCTACCGACTTAAAAGGTAGTTTCGTCAATTTTGCTTCAACACAAACTTCACACTTATCATGTGAATTTATGTTCTCAACATTTAGTAAGTTCATATTTACTAGTCTCTTTATAGCATTTAGATTCACATGTCCTAATCTACAATGCCATAAATTGGAACACTCAAGCAAGTAAGCAGAAGTAGAAGCATTCTCATTATTTCCCTTCTTGGGAGCACGGGTTACAACCACAGCAGTGCTAAGCTTGAAAAGCCCATCAATCATGTGACCACGACCAAGGGGCTTTCCCTTCTTACTAATAGTAACACTATCAGCATCAAACACTAGCCTAAACTTATTCTTAACAAGAATAGAACCAGATACGAGATTTTTGCGAATGTCCGGAACATGAAGAACATTGCGCAGGAGCAGCTGTTGACCCGAAGTCAGCTTCAAAGCCACGTTGCCAATCCCAACAACTTTGGAGGTGTTGGAGTTGCCCATGTGGATCTTCTTGTCCGCACTAGCCTCCTTGTCGGAGGAAAACGCATTCTTGTCCGAGCACACGTGCACGGTCGCAGCAGTGTCCACATACCAAGCCTTCGGGCTATCAACATGGTTAGCCTCGAACACGACAGCAGCAAGGTCACCCTCATCCCACTTGTCTTCATTGTTGTCGACAGCGTTGGCATGAGCTTTGGCCTTCTTCTTTTTCGGCTTAGTGCAGTCCGCAGCCTTGTGACCCGGTTTGTCACAATTGTAGCACCCCCCCCCCCCCCCCAAACTTAGGGGTAGGTCCCTTTTTAGAAGGGCCCGGACGAGAACGTTTGGAAGAGCCTCCGGACTTGTCCGTCTTTTCCGTTAGGTTGGCTCGAGCTTCCATAGGAGCTTTCCCTTTCGTCTTCCTAACTTCTCTCAAGTGTGCCTCCACTTGAAGCTTTTTCACCAAGATTTGCTCGGTGATCTCCTTGCTCTTGTGCTTCAATTGCTCTTGAAAATCACACCAACTTGGAGGGAGTTTCTCGATAATGACAGCCACAGTTAGAGCATCGGGCAAGGTGATTCCCTCGGACTGAACGGCATGAGCGAGAGTTTGAAACTCGGCCACTTGTTCCATCACTGGGCGAGAATCCACCATCTCATACTTAAGCCATCGAGACACTACGAACTTGCGGGTACTCGCCTCGTCGAGAAGGTACTTGTCCTCGAGAGCAGCCCACAATTCCTTAGCTGTCTTGATTTGGCAGTAGACACCATATAGGCCCTTATCGATGTAAGACAGAAGGGTGTTCTTACAAAGATAGTCACCTTGATACCAACTGTCGGAGCGAACCCGAACTAAGAAGTCCGTTTCCTCCTCGTGTGGCATATCCGGTTTGTCCTCAGACAGGTACTGAAGCAACCCAACAGTAGTGAGGTAAAACATCATCTTTTGCTGCCAATGACGGAAGTCTTGGCCCGAGAAGACAGGAATTTCTGAGCTAGCCCCTTCATGGAGGAAGTCTGAAGAGGGGCCATGGTTGAGTTCTGTTGACCTCCAGTTCCGTTGTTGTTGTTCACGTTGTTGTTGTTCATGTTGTTGTTGCCATTGGAGAACATCGCTGCAGCAACAGATGAAGAGTTGACTCCGATGGTTGTCATCTTGCTAGGCAGAACGTGAGATACAGCTTCTTGCGATTGTTAGGACGGTGGAACACGTTCAGCAGCAGCAAGCACGAACAGAGGTGGTAAAGTCGAGTCGAGCAGAAACTCTCCCCGCAAGAAGCTGTACGCCCCGGTAGTGCTCACGGAACAGGTGTAGCTTCCCAAAAGGTGAAACGACTTTCGTCTCGGAGGTAGCAGCACCGCACACCACCGAGCCCCGGCGAACTGGATGAAGACGAGGACTGAACTCGTGTGAAATGATCAAGGAAAAGGAATGCAGAGATATGAATTTCGTATCTGCTAATGGCCAAGAAGGCCTCTATTTATAGGCATCAGTGAATTGAATTGCACGTACTAAGAATCCGGATCCGAACAAAGTAAAACTAATCTAAAGTGTTTAAGTGCTGGAAACTAAAGCTAAAATATGATAAAAGATGATACAAATTCGTGCACAAGGATGATATATATATACTAGGTAAAAACCTAGATAAATAAGGAAAACACAGCTGTCGCCGGAGTTGGACGGCGTCCAGCACAAGTTGGACGGCGTCCAGAAGTTCATTCTGCATAAATTCGGCTTAAACGCTGGACGCGATGCTGGACGTCATGTTGGACGGCGTCCAGATTGGGTTTGGACGGCGTCCAGATCCTTGATCTGGTCACTTTGCGCATCTTTCTTGTTTCGGCCGTATCTTCCTCGTCCGAACTCCAAATTGACCTCCGTTTTCGCCTACGTGCTCCTATCGAACCCCTCTTCGATATAATGCTTCTTTCTTCTTGTTTTCTTCTCATTTTAGCCCTTTTCATCCTACAATACCAAAGACTCCAAAACAACCAAATCATAGCCTCAAACAACGAAAACACACAAAAACTAAGGGAAAACAGACACGAAAAGACAACGAAAAACCTAACATCTAGACACCAATCAATCAGCCCATGGGAGGAGTAAATGGACACCATTAAGGCCCGCGTCGGTGGACGAGAGTTACAAACGTTTGAACGTTTGAACTCGGTTCATTGAACCTGGACGAACCAGATCAACGAATCTGGACAGATCTTGTGGGCTGGGCTTACTCGTATTGGGCCTGAATCTAGGCCCAATCCCATTTGCTTTCCTGGCCCAAAAAGATAATACATGGAGGCCCAAGCCCACTCACAGGCCCAAGGAACAGCCCAAAGGACCACCCAAAGGACCAATTGCCAAGATCCAAGTCCAAGTCCACGAGCCACGAGCCCGAGCCCGGCCCGGCCCGGCCCGGCCGGACGGCGGCGGCACGCGCGTGTGTGCGTGCGCGCGAGAGCCCGTCACTCACTCTCTGGCCCACTTGATTAATTAGCCCATTAGTATAGTTAGTTAAATACACAACTAATTAATGTTCTTTAATCAATGTGGGACAAATTTATTACAAGAGTCTATCCACCTTGTAATAACTCCACCAACTCTCAATCTTTGATATATTATATCTCACTCACCAGAATTCGGATTTGAGCATATCAATATACCACGATCATCTACTCTCGGAGTAGATTAATAATTTATCATTTAATTTAATAAATTAAATATAAATCATTATTCATTTATTTGGTCAAAGCCAAATTCCAACAAATTAAATTTATGATATTTCTATTATTCTTCTTCTTTAAAGACTTTTAAATTATCTCTTTCTTGATGGGGGCAACAATGACGAAATTTGACAGTTCTAACTGCCGTATCTTTCATTCTTCTTTTCGTGTTCTTTTCCCCTTTTGTTGATTTAGTTTGATTAAATAGTAAATATTAATACTTCATCTATCCATGATATAGAGTTTAGAATCTGACATTTTAGTGTACCGTAAAGTAGTTGTTACAATAAAATTTAAGTTGCATTTGATATAATACAATATTATTATACTTAGTGTAGTATATAATAAACTATATTAAAACGTATCGAAACTTTATTATAACATATATATTTATCTAAACGTAAAAATGCATGCTAAATAATTCGAAGCGTATATATATCGTGTATGTAGAGTAGTACTCCATCCGCCTCACTTAATTAGTCTCATTGAATATTCATATGTGGAGTATATAATACTTCAATAGGACTAATTAAGTGAGACGGATGAAGTAATATACTTTATTTGATTCCCCCGGCCAAACGTAGCCAAAACCGTACATGACGGAGTTAGCTACTAACAAAGAATTCTAGTAATTTTTGTTCAAAATTGGGCGAATTTAATTTCTAGGTCAACTATAATTCATGTTAAGTTACAAATTGACGAAATGATGGTGGCGGGAAGAAAAATAAAAACGTGAAAAATAATTAGCTTTGATTTTGAAATCCATTAATTGGTGGAAATCAACCGCCAATCTTGTAGATATAAGCAAAATATTAATACTAGGCATTAATCCACAATAACATATTTTAATTGCTATTTACTACTTTTACTAAAACTAAAATAATTGTAAAATTTATGTATTGCAATCATATTTTCTTTCACGAGAACCGTAAATCTTGTAGAAATCAATATATTGTTCCCTAGTTCTCAAATTAAGATCGATCGAGATGAACCGATCCCATACACATTTTTTTTTTGAGATGATGACGATATTAATGACCTAAACATAAGTCATGAATTCCGAATCTAAGGAATTTGAAAAATGAGAAATTAACAGATTCTACAAGTTAGAATTGACCAATTCTTTTAATTGTAATTTGCCAACATAAGTCAGTTCAAAAACTATATATGCTATTAGTGTTGCATTACCTAATCATGACAAAGGCTATGAAAATTGAATATTTATTCTAACTAATATTTACCTATAAATACCCCTCACTACGTATCAATAAGTAGTCTTACATGAAGAGATAAATTAGTTCATTTCAAAGTTCATTAAATCATGGTAATTTCTCATTTCATTCCTCCGTACGTAGCACGATCTTTAAATTTCTTCTTACTGATTTAAAATAAAAATAAAATTTTGTTTCCAGTGTATTAAAATCCTCTAACGTATATAGTAGGAGTATTTTTTATTTTTTTTATTGTCGCTGAATTATTTGTTTTCCTTGATTATAGTAATGATCTACATGGTAAAGGAGAAACTAAAATTTTACCTTTTTTTTTGCACACAAACCTTAAAATGACTCGTATGCGTGACATGTTAATTGGAAGAAAAACGTTTTATGAACCGAATTCCAATACAGTGACCTTTTGTATCTTTTGCTTAACATTATTTATTCTTCACGTTTTCACATTTTCTTTATTGTAGGACACTTTTGCCACGGTATTGATTTTGTGCTTGGTCTTTTGGTCATCAAGCGCGGTAATACACGCCCGTACAAGTCCGAAAACCCATAATCCACCTTCGACGGCAACTTCCACCACCTATGACATCTTGCAATTTGGAGCTGTCGGCGATGGAATAACCGACGATACAAAAGTAATTATTCTATGATTATTAGCTATCGAACAACATTCATCAAAAGATAACCATTACCTTTTTTTTAAAACCATGATCATATATATATAACAAAAAAAATGGACCATTTCTTGCATCAAATCATCAAACTAGTTTTTATGTTGCTGTTACAGATTACTAACACGTCACTGTAAAAATTAGTAAAGGAGATGAAACCCTCATTAACTGCTCCCTCCGTCTAACCCTGAATGACTAATTTTATTATTTTATATCTCACATGTAACTATAAGAGGGGTTACTTAAAGTGAGACGACCGAGGGAGTATAAAAGATCTCTTATGCATGCGAAAATATAGAGAACAAAACATAGAATGTTAAACCCTAATAAATGTATCACTTGTGCTATAAATCCTCAACTCCCATTCCCATCTAATGCTAATGTACTCTTAACTTATAAGTACTAAAATTTTACTACAGTTTAAGGGCCCGTTTGGCTAAGCTTATTTCAAAATGCTTATAAGCTCTAAGTGCTTATAAGCTATTTAAGAGCTTATAAGATGTATGAGGGTAAGTGCTTATAAGTTGTTAAAATGTTTGGATAAATGAGCTTATAAGCTTGAAGAGATAATAAAAAATTAAAATCTGAAAATTAAAAAAAATATATATATATATATATTTTTGAAATCATAATGTTGTAACATCAAATGGTAGTGTATATAATATAAATATAAAAATAAAATAGAATTATAGTGGTAAATAAGCAAAATTAAAAAAAATAATAAGTTGGAGCGGATGAGCTTATTTTTTGGAGTGCTTATAAGCACTTTTTGCTTATTTTTGCATCTTATAAGCTCTTAAGGAGCTTATTTTGCCAAACACATTTAGAGTGCTTATAAGCAGTCAAACATCTTATAAGCTAGCTTATAAGCTTAGCCAAACACCCTCTTAAGTTCTCAACAATTTATTTGGCAATTTTCCTCTTCAAATTCCTCAATAGGCATTAAAGTCGGCATGGGAAGCAGCTTGCGACGAAGATAGAGGGAATGCGAAGATAACAGTTGCAGGCGGGAAGAAATTCATGGTGTCTCAAATTGAATTTAAGGGCCCATGCAGCTCCAGTTCAATCACATTTGAGGTAAGTATTCCTTCATTTCAAGTCACAATCCAATTATGGTAAATGCTTCTCCATTTGCTTAAAACTTACCTCACCAGAATTGAGTCCTTTTCCTTCATCAGTTGATTTACCAATAGAAACATAACTTTAATTACAGATACTAGGAAACATAGTGGCACCTCCAAGATCAAAGTGGATGAAGAAAGGAGCCGACGAATGGCTCTATTTTCACAGAGTAGACGGTCTTACTTTGGTCGGAAATGGGAAAGGATTGATCGATGGCCGTGGTGAAACGTGGTGGAATAAGGTGAGTTCTAAACACACCCTTTACTTCCCTAATTCATTCTTGGTTTCATTTCAAATTTCCACCACTAACCAACTTCCTGCTTAATGTGTTACAGAGTGGAAAGATATCGGCACCCACAGTAAGTGTTTCCATCTCATATTCTTATAGATTCCTTCAACATGGGTAGAAACTTATGTTTCTGGTGTTTATCATGAAGGCAATGAGGTTTTCTCACTGCAACAATCTCCAAGTTAGAGGACTGAGACATGTGAACAGCCAAAAGAACCATGTTTCTATAAACGGATGCAACGACACGATTATTTCAGACTTGGTGATAACTGCCCCTCGAAAGAGTCCCAACACAGATGGAATAGACATCAGTAGATCAACCAATCTTCGCATTCTTGACTCTGTCATGGCAACTGGTAAGCATCTCAGTCATACCTACCAATTTTATCAAGCAATTTTCTTGTGTACGCTATATTTGTTAACTGACTGGGTTATCTCCCTGTTGGTTATCAACAAAGGGGACGACTGTATTGCCATTAACGGCGGAACTTCAAATGTCAGCATATCCAACATAAAATGTGGTCCTGGACATGGAATAAGGTATCTCTCTCTCCCTTTCTCTCACCATATCCATAAACAAACAACACGCTCGTAATAATCATTTTCATGTTTTCGGCAGTATTGGGAGCTTAGGGAAGAATGGGAAGCACGACGAAGTAGAAACAATAAACATAAGCAATTGCACTTTTAACAGAACTGATAATGGAGTGAGGATCAAAACATGGCAGGTAGGAATTCAAAAAATTAAGCAGAATCTAATCGAATAGTTTTAGGAAGTATAAAGACAAACCTGTGATTCTTTGTTCTTGTGTAGGGAGGATCTGGATTTGCCAGGAATATCAACTTCACTCAGATAATCTTCCTAGAGGCAGATAACCCAGTTATCATCGACCAGTATTACTGCCCTCACAAGAAATGTGCCGAAAATGTAAGCAACTGAATTTCCACATCTCGTTATTATGGGTGTCTCCAACTTATACCGAATTTGGACATAGGAACATACATAATAACATAAATAAATTCCTATGTGACAATTATGAGAAATCTACTAATTCATAATTTATGTACAGAAATCTGCAGTCAAAGTCAGTGATGTGGGATATTATGGACTCCGTGGAACAACCATCTCCAAGAATGCAACTATTAACTTCAGCTGCAGTAAGACGGTACCTTGCACTAACATTATTGCAGAAGATGTGGACATAGAATCGGCGAATACAAATCGTTTGACAAAGTCCCACTGCATCAATGCTCACGGAGTAGCTGATGCAGTGAGCCCAAAATTAGATTGCCTAATGCAGTAAAATTTTGAATATTGATCTAAGGCATATTAATACTGGGTGACAGAGGACTAACAGAAGAGTGAATGTCACCACAGGCTTCTATTTAGAATATTTAGTACATATTGATCAATCTAAACATGATTTTACTGGAAGTAGCTAGAATCACAGAGCAAGAATTAGCACGGCGTTTCTTTACTTTTGTCTATACCAATAATGTAATTCATTCATGAAAAGCTTTTCATATGCTCATACAAGGCATGTACAAGTTGTCACGCCTTGTTTATTACTACTAGTAAATTTGAGGTAGAAGTTCTAGAGTATAAACAAATGCCCCAGTTGCAATCTCTTCAAAGTATTATTTATGCTATGCAGGTTGAATATTGAGATAGACTAGAGCAAGAATTCTACAAAAGAACCTATTTCCAGCCTCTTCAAAAAGAAACTGATAAGACGACAAAAACTTGAAAATATGGCAAAAAAGGTTTATTATTGGAATCAAGGAAAAACAAGCTATTAACACGTTCAAAGTTACATCGACTACTAACAGTGACATGAAACTCTCATCTCTACATTCACTAACTTACAGCTTTGCCAATATGAATTAGGATTTTCTATTATCTTACGCTGATAGCACAGATAAGAAGCACGATAGAAAGCCAATAGTAAGAAGTCTATTCTAAAATGTAAAAACTTTATTCCTCTATAAAAGCAACTCTCAAGCAATGCCACTTCTCTCTTGTCCAAGAGAAAAATGATTAGTTCAGATACTTTATCAAAGAATACTGTATCCAATTCATATGAATTTTTTAGTAATCAGGTTTCCAGATCATATAGAAAGTAAACTGGTAGCTTACGGTACAAGGTAACATTAACAACATACTTCTAAATTCTGTAGGAATGGAGGAATAATGCAAAATTAACAAACTTGATATCACGCAACGAATTTGCAAGAGTCATGACTAAACAGACATAAGTCATTTAGAAAGAGCAAAGTGTGTCTGGGGTGTAAGGTCATGTAAAGAGAACGGAAGAACTGAAGAAGATAAGTAAGACGGGAAAGAATATAAAAATTTATTCACACATATAAACAATCTTTTATAAGACATAATAACCTGCTTCTGTCTCCTAAAAGAGTAAAGAGCAAGAAAATTCTATATGTCGCAAGAATCCGAGCGACCAAATATGTTGTATCTATTATCTGCAATATTCTCATATACAAAATCCCGTACAAATCTGCAAAAAGGAATAACAAGAGTGATATAAGACAAGATAGATCATTTCATATTTCCTTTTAACCATTATTAATTAGAGCTGCAAACTAATATTGCCTTACAATGGTACAAGTTGGAGAAACAAGGCCAGCTGAGGAAATGGTAAATTAATGTATTCCATGATCTTTAATACAGCTTCTGATTTGATATAAGACCTGAAATAACTCTAAGAAACATCAGCACTAATCATTCTAATATGTATGATAATTATTTCGAATCTAGCATAACGTGTAAAAACACAAAGTGCAAATTTGCATTAATGAAAATTTTGCATGGAATATGAGGTGAAGGTTACTTATTTTAAGCATGTAGTATATCGTTTAGTACTCCGAAAACCAAAAGATTGAACCAAGCAGCTAAACAAGAAGCATGTAATCATAGAACATGTACCTATCCTTTTCAACAAGAACAACGCTCGAAATATCATCAGGAGCTCTTCCTGATCTCTGCAATAATTTTCTGCCTGATTCACTTTGTAGAGCTTCAAATCTGATATTCCTGGAAAGCAAAATCCAAATCAGTAGATAAACTATTAGCAAGCTAATGAATAGCCGAATGTCATCTAAAAGGAAATAAATCAAATCAGAGCAAAATGCTCTTCTGATATAAAGGTAGAAAAGTAGTACATATAGGTTCTTCAAATGATTATCAGGACAAGCTAAGCTTAAGATTAAGGTTATCTTCCTATAAGTCTGTCACCTAGGTTGACAAGTTCACATGAACGGAAAGGGAATGATTGTAAAAATCTCTTTTGAGTGTATCAAGAAAGGGGGACGAACTCAACGGATATATCAAGAAACTACATCATAGGCTCAGATAAAAGAAAAACAAAAAATATTGAACCATGCTTTCTTAAGTTACGCTTCTTCGGTTTAATTCTAAAGACTCTATACCACTTGAAGCTTAACCAAACATGTTAAGGACCACGGTCAAGTCCATTTTTTTTTTTTTTTTAATAATTTTAAAAAAAGCTTAATATAATGATTCTTTTGAGGTAATGTAAACAGCACCTACACTAATTTTCAAATAAAATGTAGTAACACATAAGAATTTAGCTAAATTAGCATTATCTAAAACTACTGAATCTCCATCTTTTGAACTCGAGATGTCAGAAGCTCTCACATGAAAATCAGGCGAAATCATCGTAAATGCCCAAACACAAGTAGGAAAACGAAATCGAACCTTTGCCGATCATTATCTCGTACAAACCTCACACCTCCATTACACAGGTTGCAAACACCTACCCCAACGAACAAATAATCGGTTATCGAAAGAGGCGCATGTATTCAACTTAAAATTTTCAATCGACAAAAGTTCATCCAAACTGCGTCCATGAATCGCATATGCATAAATCAAATAATATGCTCATACTTTGCACTTTGATTATTAAAAACTTCGAATAAACAGGACGGTTACCGTCGAAGAGCATGATCGGCCGCGAATCCTGCTCGAAGAAGCTCGAAGTTTCCTTCGCCCAGTCCACCGGCGTTGTGTCGCTCCGCGGCGGCGTTGACAAAGCGGCGGAAACGCGAATCTGACGGCGGACGGTGACGGTCTCCGGGAGCTGCGGCGGTGCGCAGTTTAGAGGAACTATGAGCGCCATTGGAATAACGGATCCTCAACTGAACTGCAGCAAAACAAATTTAAAATAAAATAGATATTTTTACTATAGGATAGAGAAAAATACCCTAAGCCATCCTTCAAATTACGTCCAAAACCAACAGTAGAGCTGAAATAAGCTGGGGTATTATGGGGATTTAACACTTCTAACTTGGCCGTGCTATTTTGCCACGTGGAGCTTTGTGCAACTCTTAAATCCTCCCATAGTTTACACTTTACACTAGCTTTGGAAGCTCACTATTTTTTTCCCTTCATCATTAACGAATAAAAAGATAGCTCTTGTACCAATTTAACTTGTGAATTCAATAATTTCTAAATAAGTTCTCAAATATTAGAATAAAAGATACTCTATCGGTCTCACTTCAATTGTCATAATTTCCTAATCGAACAGTCTCATATGAATTGTCTTTTTTTTTTTTTAATGAAAATAATTAACCCTTACTTTTTACTTTAACATTGTATACGTGTCGAAATGAAATAGAACGATTGAAGTGATACTGTGAGCGTATATAGAAGTAAGTGGTATATAGAATGTGGGCCACGTATCATTCTTATCTTAAGCATATTAGTGTTGTGTCGATAATATTCTTTTATAATTACAGCTTTAGTGTTTCGCGAGTAAAGTTCAGTTAAATGTAACCTAAATTATGATTGTGATACACGATTATTTATTGGGGTCGTGATCGTGATTGTGGGCACGATCACAATCTAGCCACAACTAATAGTTGGTTGAGTGATGATTGTGTTTTGAATCTTGTCAGGGTTGTGATAAACATGGATGTTGGTCCCGGTTTGTTAGAGGAAAAACACGAGCGCGGGGGGGGGGGGGGGGGGGGGGGGGGGGGGGGGGGGGAATACGTGTTTTGAAGTTTTTCAACTTCTTTTCCTCAAACTCAGAGTTTTAAGTAAAGTGCTCGCTTGAAAACTTAAGACCTAGCCGAGAGCTGGATCTACAGTATAAGCTAATCTCTTGACCTAAGCAGTAGCTTGATCAAGAGTGAGACTTTACTCAAGATGCGGAAATTCGGTGAGCTAATCTTTTCTAAGTATTTGAAAATTTCAGATTTAAGTTTGTTTAAATGCTTGTGCAATGAATAATCAAATAGTGAACAAAGTAGAGATATTAGGGTTAGAGATACGACACAGCGATTTATAGTGGTTCGGAGATAAAGCTCCCACGTCCACTTGTTGCACTAGGCAACTATTTCTCTTCACTCAAGAACTTGAAGATTACGGGTTCTTCAAAAACCTATGTCAAGATCGAGCTTCACTTGCTTGGATCTGACGATGACTGGGTGATTACGGGTTCACCACACAAAACCTAAACTGGACTGGAAGCTTCACTCGCTTCAGTCCGAGGACAGGGAGATTACGGGTTCTCCTTACAACCTAAGCTTCGATCGAGCTTTACACAATCGAGGAAAGTGTAAGCTTGGATCTAGACTCTATGATCGAGGCTTCCACTATTGAGGAAAGTAGAGCCTTGGATCGAAAACAACCTTTCAACGATGAACACAAAACCTAACAGAACTTTAGGGTTAGGGTTTTCTGTTTCGACAGACACACTAAATGAAGAACTCTTTACAACAAGTGCAAAGAAGGCTAGAGTTCTTCTCTAAGCTTGGATATGGAATGGGCTTAGGAATCTAGGTGTGAAGGTTGCGAAGACGAGTTTCGATGAGACTGGAACTCGGAGAACACTTGAAACAAAGACTCGAAGAATGCTGAAAGCTGGGAGTATTTGTTTGCAGTAGGCGCTGAAAGCTCAAGTAGTGTTCTACTTCTCTTCGTCTTCATCCTTCACTATGTATAGGCGGAGGGTTGGCCGAGATCCATTGCTTGATAGGTGGCCTTGTCCCTCCTTCTCTCGACAGTACTTGCGCAGGCTTTAGCTTTTCCAGGCGCGTCAGTTTGTCTCTTTGCCAAAAATGGCTAAATTACAAATATAACAGTAACCGGAGCGAGCCAGTACTGTAGCGGCGCCCTTGTCGGCCTGGCAGTCAACTCCGCTGCTCCTCTCTTCAATCGACACGTGGAGATCTTGCAATTAATGCGGCGATCTTCAGTTGACTCGAGTTTGAACTCGTCATTCAAATTGGAGCGGGAATTGTCCTGTCGCTTTCTGTTAGGTAGGAGCTCGCTTCGCGTTAGATTTGTAGCGTCCACTTTAAGTGAGTCGCTTCAAGGTCATACTGTAGCGAGTACTTGGAAAATAAAATTTTCGAGTAACTGCTTTAGTAATCGTTGACCCGTGTTAACTCGCTTTGGCTTGTTACTGTAGCGCTCGCTTCGCTTCGTTTTGGCAGACTCGCTTTGAATCTACTGTAGCGCTCGATTCGCTTCGCTATTCTTCGGCACGCTTCACTTCGGCTGGGTAGACTCGCTTTAATTGGGAAACTCACTCAAGTGAGTGGCCTGCACTTGAAATTCCTGTAGTCTAAAACCAAGTGACTAAAGCAAAATAGAGCCTTCCTAACAGTATAGGCTTAGAGAAAATTTCTAACCTATTCTACATCAAATTGGGTTGCTTGGGAATAGGATACTAGGGGTTTTGAGATCAAATCAAAACAAATATACACTCACTTCAAAGTGTCCCTTATGAGTTCCCCTTAACATGTGATCCTTAACAATTCCCAACAATGGATTTTCTATGTATTAATGTTCATTTGAGTTTGTTTTACGTGGAAAAAATCATGTTTTGAAAGGTGTTCTTGATAAAGTTTCATATTCTTGTGAATTGTGATACTTGTTCGTACTTTGACTGAATTTACAGGAAAATAGAGGAAATATTTCAGATATTGGCTATTGTAGGATTGAAGTTCATCTCGTTAGGAGTTCATAGCAAAAAGCGGACCTAAATTCGGAGTTGAAACGAGAGAGAACGGACGAAAACAAAAATGTTGCGCACAGGCACGCGATGACGCGCGGCCGGGAGACGCCGCCGCGCCGGCATGGTCATAACCGCGTCCAGGAAGCCTTTTCCCGCGTCTAAAACGCGCGGAGGCGTCATCACCACCTCCAGCCGCGCATGTGCACCTCACCACCAGCGATACGGCGGCGTCTCCTTCACCTAGGCCGCGTCTACACCACGCGGCTGAGGTCACACGGCAGCGTCGCAGCTGCCACCTCTCCGCGCCCAGGAGCTCCATTTCCGCGTCTCTATCACACGTCCGCGCCGTCTTTCACCGCCGGCTGCGCCACCCCTGTATGTCAAAAGCGTATTACACGCGATTGATATGGATTGAATCATAACGGCCCATTAAGGACGGAATCGAGAAGAAGAGGATAAAGGGATCAGACTGGAAGGACAGGGAGGGCATCTCATATTTTAGAATTCAAAGCTACGTTGGAGGAGAGATCGGGAGAAGAAAGATCGAGAGTCGGCAATATTCGGGAGCCCTAGTTCTCTCTACTGTTTTCGTTTGTTTTCGATTATGCTTTACTTCGAATCTTGGGATTTTTGTCCTCAATATGCTTGGCTAATTTTCTCATATTCTAGAGTTAGGGAGTACATGAATATTGTTGATTCAGTTTAGTTTTTATCAATCGATTACGACCTTCTATTGCTTCGTATGTTCTTGTATGAACTGTTTGCTTATTTGATTAGCTACCAAATTCGCATGATTTATTGTGTTGAGTCGATAGGCGGAAGATGAGAATTGACACTCGAATAGGGAACATACGACATACACTTCAATAAAGTCGAGAGATCTTGAGATTTGTGTGAGAGCTTTTAACCCTTTGAACTTTTGCGAGTTTCATGTGTTAGATATTAGTTGGACACAACAATTCTTGCATGAAATCTACGGTTTAGGCACTACGGAAGTAGGTTTAAGCTTATTGTGTGGTTGCTCTAGCAATAGTCGAGTCCTCTATGTGATTGATTGATTTCTATTAAATTGAATTCGTATGTTCATCGAAACCGAAGCTCTAGAATAATTCTTCTCTTATTTGATTCTCTCGTACCTTGTCGTTTATGTTAATTATTTCGCTTTTAATTAGTTTAGAAAAACAAAACCCAACGATTTATTCGTCTAGATAGATGATAGGAAATTAGACTAGTACTCACTAGGTTAATCAATCTCCGTGGAATACGACCTTGCTTCCCTAGCTATAATTACACTCGTACACTTGCGGTATAAAAAATATTAGTGATCAGGTTGTCCTTGTGATCATATCGTTGTTATAAATATTGTCACTACTCGTGATAATATTATCATATATTAATGGTCATGATCGCAAACGCACTATTACACGAACTAAGGGCCCGTTTGGCTAAGCTTATTTCAAAATGCTTATAAGCTCTAGGTGCTTATAAAATGTTTAAGAGCTTATAAGATGTATGAGGGTAAGAGCTTATAAGTTGTTGAAATGTTTGGATAAAAGTGCTTATAAGCTCAAGGAGATAATAAAAAAATAAAATCTGAAAATTAAAAAATAAAATTTTTGAAATCATAATGTTGTAACATCAAATGGATGTGTATATAATATAAATATAAAAATAAAATAGAATTATAGTGGTAGATAAGCAAAATTTTTAAAAAAAAATAATAAGTTGGGGTGGAGGAGCTTATTTTTTGGAGTGCTTATAAACACTTTTTGCTTATTTTTGCATCTTATAAGTTCTTAAGGAGCTTATTTTGTCAAACACATTTAAAGTGCTTATAAGTAGTCAAATAACTTATAAGCAGTCAAACATCTTATAAGCTAGCTTATAAGCTTAGCCAAACACCCTCTAAGATTTATCCGGCTTATACACTTTTTTTTAGGGGTAATTCTAAACATAGCCCCCAAATTACTATTCATAGCCCCCATTCTAAAAAAATAATTTAAAAAATACTATTAATTTACTATTTTAACCTCATAGTATTCTAAACTAAATAGCCGCATATAACCCCCAAAATCTAATCTAACTAAAATAAAACGTATAACCCCCAATAAATATTTTTCGCAGTTCTTACTTGTAGCCCCCCATAAATTGGGGGCTATGAGGGATGGATTAGTAAATTGTAATTTTAACAGTTCTTACTTCTAGCCCCCATAAATTTTTTCGTCCCAAATTAAGAAATTAGTTACAATAGTTGATCTCGTTTTATTACTCTCCCTGTCCCACTTAATTAGTCTCATTAGAATATTTTATACTTCACATATGAATATCCAATGGACTCATTAAAATTATTGTCTTCTTCAGTGCATAATCTTTGTATTTGAAATATTTCAGTTGAGCTCTCTCGTTGAGATCGGTGGCAGTGCCACTGGTGCCGCCCATATCAACATGAAGGTTCTCGTAAACTAACACAAGCTTAAACATTTCTGGAATTCGAACGGCGGCACTAGAGATTGTGGTACTATGTGGGTTCACAACAAGTGTTGTTGACAGTTGTCGAGATTGCAGGAATCTAGAGCCACACATTCTAGAATCAATAATGTGTTTCAAATGGTTATATTATTTCAGCGCCTACTACAATTTCTCCCAATATGAGTCGTAAGACTCCGCATAGGAATGATTTGGTTGTAATTAATGATGTTAAAATGATTTAATTTTGTGAATCAAAATTTAAGAAATAAATGTTTTTCAAAGATGAGGCATTGAAATTAACTTTGTTGTTATACATAATTAGCCAAATGGGGGCTATGCGTTTTTCTCTTCAATTCTTTTCGAGGATGGGGTTATACGTTTTATTTCCGTTAGATTAGATTTTGGGGGTTATATACGGTTATTTAGTTTAACATACTATGAGGTTAAAATAGTAAATTAATAGTATTTTTAAATTATTTTTTTAAAATGGGGGCTATGAATAGTAATTTGGGGGCTATGTTTAGAATCACCCTTTTTTTAGGGGCAAAAAATATTCTACCATATTCTCTTAGGAGGTGCTTGGTATGAGGTAATGGGGGTGGGAATGGAATAGCCATTCCTACCTCTATTCCATTACTCCGCTTGGTTCGACTTTTGTGTCGGAAATATACAATCCCGAGAAAATGACTATTCCTACCTCTATGGGAATAGGCATTACTTGAATACACATTCCCGAGGGAATGACTATTCTCATCTCTTATATTTATCAAATATTATTTAATTTATTTATAAATAATTAAATTTACCTTAATATTTTTTTTAATATATGAGTATATTTCGTCATTACTTTATCTGTCTAAAATTTTTGTATCATCATTTTCTCTCTCTAAAATTTTGTATCTCACTACTTTCTATTTTTAAAAAATTTATCACACCATCACTTTCTCACTCTAAAAATTTTCTTAAACTTACTCTCTCTAAATTTTTTTCATAAATTTTGTTCACTAAAATATTTTTTCTCCGCCACTTAGTTTCTCTCTCTAAATTTTCTCTCTCAAAAATTTTTAACTTTTTTCACTCTCTCTCTAAAAATTCACTTTCATCACATTCTCTCTCTAAAAATTTCTTTCTCTCTCTCTAAAATTTTCTTTCTCTCTCTAAAAATTTTCACTTTCGTCACATTCTCTCTCTAAAAATTTCCACTTTCGTCACTTTCTCTATCTAAAATTTTTCACTTTCGTCACTTAATCTCTCTAAAATTTTATTTCTCTCTCTAAAAATTTCACCTTTCGTCACTTTCTCTCTCTAAAATTTTTTTCTCTCTAAAAAATTTCACTTTCGTCACTTTCTCTTTCTAAATTTTTTTTCTCTCTCTAAAATTTTTCTCTTTCGTCACTTTCTCTCTCTAAAAATTTTCACTTTCGTCACTTTCTCTCTCTAAAATTTTCTTTCTCTCTCTAAAAAATTCACTTTCGTCACTTTCTCTCTCTAAATTTTTCTTCTCTCTCTAAAAATTTTCACTTTCGTCACTTTTTCTTTCTAAAATTTTATTTCTCTCTCTAAAAATTTCATTTTGTCACTCTCTCTCTCTAAAAATTTCACTTTCGTCACTTTCTCTCTCTAAAATTTTTTCTATCATCGTTTTCTCTCTCTAAAAATTATCTTTTATTACTTTCTCTTTCTAGTTTTTTTCTATCTCATAGTTATTAAATAGTATAGTTGTATGATTTAAATACAAAATTGTAATTTATTTTAAAGAAAAAAATTGATTGCATTACTTTGGTTATTACTTGTGCAAACCAAGCAAGGGAATGGAAATTTCATTCCATTCCTTTCCCATGCCTATTCCTTTCCCACCTCCATTCCTTTTCCACCCCTATTACATTACCTCATACCAAGCACCTCCTTAGTGTAAATCAAATAATAGAAAATATTTAACAAAAACTAAAATCTAGACAAATTTGCTATTTCATCCCTAATATACCCTTGTGGTGACTGCATTGTGTCAGAAATTAATGCACACTCCCCAACCCAACCACTTTCCCCACTCCCACTCTCTCTCCCTCTCTCTATTCTTTCCCAAAAAAACGGCAGGAACAATTACTCTCTCCATATCCACACTCAACCTCCCCAATTCAAAAACTGTAGCATTCTTCTTTCCCAGAAAATCTCCGCCGAAAGTATCTTCTGCCCGACAATTCTCGCCGTTCATTCTCCACCATGACGAATAGAACCAGGAGCAGCGCGAAACGAAAACGAGCAGCCGAGAAACGTCCGGCCGTACAGGGGGATGATTCGGATATCGAGGAGATACCGCCGACGCCGACAAAAACGAAGAAGAAGAAGAAAACACGAGAAGTTGCAGAGCAGATTCCGGTGGAAGAGGCTGCCGGAGAAGAATCCGATAGCACTGCTCCGACGGAACCGCATGAAGAAAATCAGCCCTCAGGCCACCCATTCACCGATGGAGAGGTAAATTTCGAGTTTTGAAATAATTTTGGGCAAATTGTTATTTGAAAATTGAAGATGCGAACAGTGAAATGGTTTTTGAAATATGGTGGGAAATTTATTGAAATTATATTTTTGAAGTTAAAATTTCCAGATCTATGTTGCATTAGGTTAGAAAATTGAAAATTTCAAAGTTTTAAGTGTCCAGATTTGAGTTCCATTTCGTTTCCTTTAAAATTTGTAAACTTCGACACTTAATTTTCAGATCTAGGATATATTTGATGGTTATATCTGGTGAAATGTTGCTCTTTTGGGTTTCAAATTGAGTTTGGTCTATGAAATGTTGTTGTTTTGATCTCTGCATGCATTAGAATTCAACTATTGCATTCGTACAAATTCATTTATTGCATTCGCATGTATACATGTTGCATAATGTTGTGAACTGGTGAGAATTTATACAGTTATTGGACTATACAGTTAGAAATTGGATCATTTTGTATCATCTATACTGTGTTTGATATTCTGATGACATCATGTTAATTTATTTTGTGTTTTAAGTTAGAATTGTTATAATAAGTGAGAATTTTTCAAATTCTTCTGTTAATCTGGTAAGAAATTAAACATTACTTACAAGTCCAATGGAAAATGTGTTGTTTGTTCTGTAAAAATCACATTATTTGTTAGAATATGTTATTATATGTTCATATTGTTATTAAAAATATAAGATATTAGATACTATCCATCACTCTTCAGTGTCAAATTTTTTGGTTTTTATGAACCGAAGTTATAATGTTGTGTATAGGTGAGAAATTATACATTTCTTGTGTTGTGCAGTTAGAAATTGTATTATTTTCCATCATCATTTATGCTGTGTTTGATATTCTGGTGAGATAGTGTTAATTACTCTTTTAGAATTGTTATTTTCAGTGAGAATTTTTCAAAGTGTTCTGTTAATCTGATAAGAAATTAAACATTACTTACAAATCCAATGAGAAATGTGTTGTTTGTTCCGTAAAATTAACATTATTTGTTGGAATATGTTATAATATGTTGATATTGTTATTAAAAATATAAGATATTAGATACTATCCATCACTCTTTAGTGTCAAATTTTGTTGTTTTTTATGAACTGAAGTTATAATGTTGTGTATAAATGAGAAATTATACATTTCTTGTGCTGTGCAGTTAGAAATTGTATTAATTTCCATCATCGTTTATGATGTGTTTGATATTCTGATGAGATAGTATTAATTACTCTTGTGTTTTCAGTTAGAATTGTTATTTTCAGTGAGAATAAATTAAAATGTTTTGTTAATCTGATAAGAAATAAAACATTGCTTACAGGTCGAATGGAAATTTGTGAGGCTTTGGCTGCTGGGACAAACAAAAAAAAATCATACCGGGAGGCTACGAAGGATTAAGTGGCGAAGTAAACGATCTGCTGAAAGGTCTTACACACCCCCAAGCTGACAGGGTGAGATGAATTGTGCTTTTGAATCATTTGTTGATGAGAAAAAAGTGTAATTCTTGTTGTGTGTTATATAAAAATTACAAACTTAGTAGGAATGTGTTATTATATGTTGATATTCTTATTAGAAATATAAGATATTGGAGTATATACTATCCACCATTCTTTAGTGTTACATTTTGTTGATTATTATGAAATGAAGTTATAATGTTTTGTACGAGGCTTGATAACAGTGCAACACGGACTGGAACCATGCTGGGGTACGTTTTGAGCCATCAAGTCATCCCGGAACCCATGATCGACCCAACTGCTCTTTTGTAAATCTTTTGTAAAACAATGATTATCCAATGCACATGTGTAACTATGCTATATATAAATTTTTCTTACCTGTGTATGAGTTGCTTTATGAACAACTTACATGCATTTGGTAATTTTATATGTCAGGAAATGTAATATACAAAATTGAACTGAGACTGCTAGAATGCAAAAGGATGCGTTCGAATATACAAAATTGAAAACACTCATATGCGATCATAACTTAATAAAATTAGAAAATATAACAGGTGGAATGAGACCTGTTAGAATGCCACATAATTGGTTAGAATACACTCGATTCTAACCGGTCATATGCGATAATAACGTAAGAAATTTGGTATTTCTAACTGGTGGACAGAATCAGTTAGAATGCCACATGATAGGTTAGAATATACTAACTTCTAACCTGGCATTGCGATTATAACGTAAGAACATGGGGATTTATAACTGGTGGACTGAACCTGTTATAATGCTAAATGTTGGGTTAGAATATATTAAATTCTAACTGGTAACATGCGATGGTAACGTAAGAAAGTTGGTATTTCTAACTGGGGGACAGAACCAGTAAGAATGCCACATAATTGGTTAGAATATACTAAATTCTAACCGGGCATATGCGATGATAACGTAAGAAAGTTGATATTTCTAACTGGTGGACTGAACCTGTTAGAATGCCACAGAATTGGTTAGAATATACTAAATTCTAACCGGGCATATACGATTATAACGTAAGAAACTGGGTATTTCTAACTGGTGGACTGAACCTGTTAGAATGCCACAAAAGTGGTTAGAATATACTAGATTCTGACCGGTCATATGCGATTATAAAGTAAGAAAGTGAGTATTTCTAACTGGTGGACTGAACCTGTTAGAATGCCACAGAAGTGGTTAGAATATACTAGATTCTGTTAGGAATTGTTAAGAACAACATGTTAAGGGGGAACCTATAAGGGATATTCTATTGTTTTGATTTGATCCCAAAACCCCAAGTGTTCTATTCCCAAGCGACCCATTTTGAAGTAGTTAATAGGTTAGAATTTTTCTAAGCCTACTCTGTTAGGATGGCTCTTTATTTTGCTTAGATTATAGGCTTCAAAAAGTTCAAGTGAAAGCCACTCGCTTGAGTGTGTTTTTCGAAGCGAAGCAAGTCTAGCAAGCTGAAGTGAAGCGTGCCGAAGAACAGTGTAGCGAAGCAAGCGCTACAGTAGATTCAAAGTGAGTCTGCCAAAGCAAAGCGAAGCGAAGCAAGCACTACAGTTCGAAGCCAAAGTGAAGCGAAGCGAGCGCTACAGTGTAAAGTCAAAGCTAGTCAACTCTAGTCAGCAATTTCCAAATCAGTCACTAGGGAACTTTATTTCCCGAAGCGACTCACTACAGAATGACTACGAAGTGACTCAACTAAAAGCGGACGCTACAACTTCAAAGCGAAGCGAGCCACTACCTACCAAAAAGCGACAGCGCAATTCCCGCTCTAAATTTGAACTCCAGTCAACTGGAGATCTCCGCATTTATTGCGAGATCTCCACGTGTCGAACGCGGAGAGGAGCAGAGGAGTTGACTACCAGGCCGACAAGGCGCCGTAACAGTACTGGGTCGCTCCAGTTACTGTTGAAATTGGAACTTAGCCATTTCCGGCAAAAATCCAAATCTGCGCGTCTGAAAAGCAACCAGCCTGTGCAAGTACTGTCGAGAGGAGGAGGGACAAGGCCACCAACCAAGCAACGGATCTCAGCCAATCCTCCGCCTATAAATAGTGAAGGATCACAACGTGAAGAAGTAGAACACTACTTGAGCATTCGAGCGCCCACAGCAAACAAACACTCCCAAGCTTTCTAAGCAATCTTTGAGTCTTTGTTTCCAAGTGTTCTCCGAGTTTCCAGTTCATCGGAACTCGTCTTCACAACCTTCACACTTAGAGTCTAAGCCCACTTCAAATATCCAAGCTTAGAAGAAGAGCTCTAGCCATACTTTGCATCTACTGTAAAGAGCTCTTCATAGTGTGTTCGTCTACCAAAAACCCTAAACTCTGTCTGTTAGGTTTTTGAGTCGTCGTTAGGTTGTTTCGATCCAAGGCTCTTCTTTCATCGATTGAAGAAGCCTCGATCATATAGTTGAGATCCAAGCTTGCACCTACATCGTTTGTGTGAAGCTCGATCGAAGCTAGGCTGTAAGGAGAGCCCGTAATCTCCCTGTCTGTGTTTGACTGAAATGAGTGAAGCTTCCAGTCTTGTCTAGGTTTGTGTAGTGAACCCGCAATCACTACGTCTAAAGTCAGATCCACGCAAGTGAAGCCCGATCTTGACCAGGCTTTTGAAGAGCCCGAAATCTTCAAGTTCTTGAGTGAAGAAAACAGTTGCCGTCGTGCAACAAGTGGACGTAGGAGCTTTATCTCCGAACCACTATAAATCTCTGTGTCGTATATCTCTCTAACCCTAATCTCTTTACTGTATTTGATTATCCATTGCACGTACATATAAACAAACATAACTTGGATTTTTAATTACTTAGGAAAGATTTTAGCTCACCGAATTTCCGCATATACGAGTAAAGACTCCCTCTTGATCAAGTTCTTACTTCGGTCAAGTAGGCAAGCTACGTACTGTAGATCTAGCTTCAGCTAGGTCTTAAGTGTCAAGCGAGATCTTCACTCTGAGTTAAAGGGAAAAAGTTAAAAAAAAACTTGAAATACGTATTCACCCCCCCCCCCCCCCCCCTACATATTTCCCCTATTAACAAACTGGGACCAACAAGTGGTATCAGAGCAGCGGTTCTTTCGAGCCTCTGCTTTGCATACCTGAAGCGAGTCCCCACTCAATTCACGTTGTCTCACTGAACCGGATCCTATTTTCCTAAGTGCATCAAAACCTCACCCACGCATACTGCATTGCTACTAACTGTTTACCATGAATGTATCTAGTCTTCCACAGTTCTCTATCGAAGGATATGAGATCTGGAGCTTCCGTGTGGAGAGCTTTCTATGCTCCATCCATGACCGGATGTGGATGTGGGAGGTCATTGAGGACGGACCAATCGAGATCAAGAAAGCCATATCTGTGGATGTTCCAGCCGCTGAAGGTCGTCCAGCCCACGTTCGTCAACAGTACGTGGAGAAGGATAAGGATGAGTATACTCCAAATGACTTCAAAGTCGCCAACCTTGACAAGATCGCACGCCACATGATGCAGAGCACCGTGTCGGACGCATATCTACCAAGAATTAGGAAGTGTGCGACTGCCAAAGAGATGTGGGAAACCCTAGCTCTCATTTCTCAAGGCACAGACAAAATCAAAGAGAACAAACTCGCCGTACAAATGCGGGAGTTTGAAGGTCTGACAATGAAGCCTGGAGAATCCATCGACGCCTTTGAGCTGAGAGTTACCAACATCACCGCAACTCTCAACTCACTTGGGAAGGAACTCACAGACAAGGAAGTGAACCTAAAGATAGTTCGAGCTCTCACAAGGAAGTGGCAGACCATGAAGGAGCTCTACCTAGCAACCAAGGATCTGACAAAGCTCACGCCAGAAGTGCTGTTCTCCGAACTCAAAGCTCATGAATTCGATCTAAATCGAATGAACCTCGACGAAGAGGATGAAGCTCCCACGACATCAAAAGGAGTAGCATTCAAAGCTGCTGAAGGGCCAAGCGACCAGTCGCTAGCCAAGATGACGAGGGAAGAGTTGGAAGAACATGTTGCGTTCTTATCCAAGAACTTCAACAAGATGAACTCTCGAGTGGGCAAATACAAAAGATTCTACAAGCAATACAAGGGGAGGAGCACTGATGCTCGAGAAGGAAAAGGGAAGAGAGAAGAAACGACCAAGCCGATCTCAAGGGACATGATGGAAGTGGAGTGTTATCACTGCCACAAGATGGGCCACTACAAATCCGATTGCCCAAAGCTGAGTGCGAAGGAGCGAGAGGAACTTAAAGCGAAGAGGGATGCTCCAAGGCGAGCGCTCGTAGCGAGTGAAGTGCCGGTCGTTTCAACTGAAGATCCAGCAAGTGACTCCGATGCATTCACAGATCTCAACTCCAGTGAGGGTGAGGATCTTGGACTCATGGCGCTCACCGACGAAGAGACCGGAGAGGTATTTATCTATCCCTCACCTAGTTCAATTACACTCGCACACACTCACCAAGAGGAAGCTAATTCCTCGACATGGAATGAGTTGCTTGACAAGCACATTAAACTGTCAAGCGACCACGAAGTGTTGAAACAAGCTATGTCTCAAAGCGAGAAGGAGAACCGAGAGCTAGCCACTGAGCTTGACCAAGTCAAACTTAATCTAAGGGCTATGACTAGTAAGTTTGAGGATCTCTTCGCTAGACATCAAAGCTTGGAAGGAAGGTATGAAACCCAATCCGCTCTAGTTGCCAACTTGAATAAAGCTTCATATGCTAGGCAGGCACTAGAGAGCTCACTTCTACCTTTTGGTAGAAAGGGAGGACTCGGATATGAGGGTGGACCTTCCAAGCCTACTGTCTTTGTTGGTGCTTCAAACACCACACCATCAGTCACTTTGGAACTGCCCACTGCATCCAAAGCGACCACCAACAAGGATAAAGGCTAGATGGCTGAGAACCCTAAGAAAAAGCCAATGAAGATGTCTATATCTTCAAGGTCCGAAACTATGGGCAAGCAAAGACCAACTGTCCCTAGCACTTACAATGCTAAAGCTTACCAATCCAAAGGTAAAGGGAAACCAGTTGCAGCTTCTAAGCCTCAAGCCAAGACACGAGAGACAAAGGATCTCCCTTTCAAGAAAAGGAGTAATGTCTATGTGTCACGTTATCCGGACTGGAGATGGTCCAACCGGACTAATGTTGAGGGGGAAGAATTCGAAGCACCAAAGGGGCCACTTCGAACTCCCAAGGTTACTCAAGCGAGTCGGGGTCAAAACCCTAGTTGGACCACTTCGAGAAAACCTAGCGAGCCGCTTCGACAGACTGTAAAACCTAAGTCAGTCTCTAAGCCTATAGCTAATCCGAAGCGAGTCGCTTCAGGATACAAGCCAAAGGGTAAGAGCATGGGTATGTCTGAAGCGAGCCGCTACCCCTCTTGCACACACTGCTGCACATGTGAAGCTGCTTTAAGGCAGAAGTCACAGATTTCGAAGGTCGAGAAACCCAAAGCACAAGCTTCCTTTCAAAAGAAAGTGAAGCAAGTGTGGGTATGTTGGTCCCGGGAAAGAGTAATTGGTGTATGGGGGGGGGGGGGGGGAATACACCAATAACCAACCGTTTTTGACTTTTATAAAATCAGGTCGATCAAAGGTCGATTGTCAAGGTCGATCCTTATCAGAGACAGGTTGATCTATCAAGCTAGTTTGGGAACAAGCTTGATATATCAAACTGTGCTTATGCGGAAGTTGGTGGAGGTTGATTTACTCTTTGAAAAATCTAAGGTCGATACTGAGATGCAGGTTGATGCTTGATATGCAGGTTGATGCTCGTCAGTTTGATAATAAAATGAAAGGGCGATAAAGAGAGAGAGAGAGAGAGAGAGAGAGAGAGAGAGAGAGAGAGAGAGAGAGAGAGAGAGAGAGAGAGACCGCGATATAGCGTGGTTCGGAGAAACCCTCCTACGTCCACGTCAGGTCGACTCGACCTGAGAATCCCTTTACCTTTGGATTCAACCTCTCTCTTATTTATACTGACTGAGTATCAGTTCTAAATACACTCTAACCTGAATATATCTAGACACGAGTTTTGGGTCGTGACCCTTACAACCTTTCGTACAAAACGTACAAACAACCTTTCACACACTACAGAGCTTGACTAACTCTACAATGGTGAAACACTAAACAATCTTTCTAACTTCGAACGGGTCGGAGAAGAAGATGTTGAATCAACGACAAGCAGCAGTGAACGCTTCGTCGTTGGGCTTTTATCGGAGTTGAAAGTCTCTCTTTGTCAAGTGTTTGGGAAACTAATCGGATTTCGAACACTTGAATGGATATGAACTTGAGAGAGACTTTGGCAGAGATTTGGCATTGATAGCTTGAGTTTCCCGTACTTGAATTCAATAATGGCTGAAGTATTTATAGGCAGTTTTGAAAAACTAGCCGTTGGAGTCAGGCTGACGTGGCACTAGCCGTTGGAGGCTGACTCACTTCTAGCCGTTGGGAAGATTCGTCCTTGCTGGCACACCACGTGGCAAGGATCAGGTCGTGTAGCTCCATGAAGGCGGAGCATCGACCTTGATATAGAAATCCAGCTCTTGAAATCTTCTAAGACAAAGCAGGCTGGAAGCTTGAGAAGGGAGGTCGATAGACAGCTAGATATGCCAGCTCGATCTGAGTGAGGCAGGTCGATGAATCGACCTTTCTCTTACAGGGTGGATCGAACTTGCATTTAAACATTAGAGAGCATCGACCTGCAACCTGTTGTTGCAGGTCGATCTATCGGCCTTGACCCTAAACAAGTAAAATATGCCTAAGTGTAGTTTCGATAAACATCATCAAAATCAAACTGCAAGGGGTTCCCAACAGGGTACCTAAGGGAACTAACCTGCAAGGACCCAAACTGATTTGGGTAGCAAAATCTGTCTAAATGCAGGTGAGCGCCGTGGATCCCATGCCATGTGAGGGTCAACAAATCTGGTACTTGGACAGTGGATGTTCAAGACACATGACCGGCATGAGAGCCCTACTTCAAGATTACATAGAGAAGAAGGGTCCACACGTCACATTTGGTGATAACTCTCGAGGAAGCACCAAAGGATACGGCGCACTGAAAGTTGGAAAGCTCACAATTGAAGAAGTCTCCTACGTGGAAGGACTCAAGCACAACTTGTTATCCATCTCACAATTCTGTGACAAAGGATACAAGGTGGAATTTATTTCCAATAAGTGCATAGTGAAGAGCAAACTCACGGCCCAGGTTGTGCTAACTGGAATTAGACAAAGGAATGTCTATATAGCACAATGGGATAGCTGCAAAGTAGAGACGTGCTTAGTAGCAAGGAGTGCTACAGAGATAGGATGGCTATGGCACCGACGCTTGAACCATCTCAACTTCAAAGCAATCAATCGCTTAGCTCGTAAAGGTTTGGTGCAAGGCATACCAAATGAAGTCTTCATCAAAGATCATCCTTGCTCACCATGCCAACGAGGGAAGCAGACAAAGAAGCACTTCACAAGTCTCGAAGAAGCTTCATCGAAGCGAGTGCTCGAGCTGCTTCATATGGATCTGTTTGGTCCGGTCACTCCAGTTAGTGTAAATGGAAGGAAGTACACTCTAGTTGTAGTCGACGACTTCTCTCGCTACACTTGGGTTGTATTCCTCTTCAGCAAGAAGGAGACTCTGACCAAGCTACCACAACTGCTCAAGCGATTGGCTGTGGAGAAGAATCAAGCAATTGTGACCATTCGCTCCGACAAAGGGACAGAGTTCTTGAACCTACCATTGAAGCTTACTGCACGGAGCATGGCATAGCACATCAGACCTCTTCAGCACGCACACCTCAGCAGAATGGAGTTGCTGAAAGAAGAAATCGAATCATCAAAGAAGCCGTTCGAACCATGATTGCAGACTCGAAGCTTCCAATGAAGTATTGGGCTGAAGCTGCCAATACAGCATGCTACACACAGAATCGAACGCTTCTCTGCAAACGGCACGACAAAACACCATATGAAATATGGACAGGGAGAATTCCTAACATATTGTATTTCCATATTTTCGGTTGTAGGGTCTTCATCCATGACAATGGGAAGTCACAGTTGAAAGCTTTTGAAAGCAAAGCTGATGAAGGAATATTCTTAGGATATTCTACATCAAGCAAAGCTTATAGGGTGTTCAACTGTAAAACCCTAATCGTGGAGGAATCACCCCATGTCGTATTTGATGAATCTTCTTTAAGTCTTCCACAGGAACAGGCTAACTCGAATGAGAAGAATTCAAGCAAGGAACCCTCAAACTCACTCACTTGGGACATGCTCGAAGAAGATGATGAGATCAAAGATTCAAGCGAGCAAAATCCCAAAGGAGAAGGTGAAGCTGCCCCAAAGATTCCAGAAGCAAGTGTTGGCCAAGCACCCAATCCAGTCACTTCAGATGATGAAGCGAGTGACAAGGAAGAAGATGGAGATAAAGCTGGCGGATCCAAGCGAGCATGGCTCAAGGATCACTCACCAAGTCAAATCATTGGAGATCCATCCAAAGGTGTAGTGACCAGAAGTCAAGTGTTTGGAGAAAGTGCCATGTTCAGTTGCTTTCTCTCAAACATCGAGCCATCAAGCGTGGAGGAAGCCCTAGCCGACTCCAATTGGGTGATTGCCATGCAAGAAGAGCTGAACCAGTTCACCAGAAACGACGTATGGTATCTCGTGGATCATCCCAAATTTCAGCATGTGATTGGCACCAAGTGGGTGTTCAAGAACAAGACGGACGAGGATCACAACGTTGTAAGGAACAAGTACTGCCAAGAGGAAGGAATCGACTTTGATGAAACCTTCGCTCCAGTGGCACGACTTGAAGCGATCCGACTATTCCTAGCCTATGCAGCAGCCAAGAAGTTCAAAGTCTATCAAATGGATGTGAAGAGCGCGTTCCTCAACGGTGAATTGAAGGAAGAAGTGTATGTGGAGCAGCCACCGGGTTTCGAGCAAGAAGATAAAGTGTATCGATTGAAGAAAGCCCTATATGGATTAAAGCAAGCTCCCAGAGCTTGGTATGATACTCTTTCTCAATTCCTAGTGGATAATGGTTTCCACAAAGGAAAGATAGATCGAACCCTATTCACCATCAATCATGGAGATGATATGCTATGGGTTCAGATCTACGTGGACGACATCATATTTGGATCACCAAACCAGTCGTTTAGCGAGAAGTTTGGAGAGCTTATGAAGACCAAATATGAGATGTCAATGATTGGCTTGATGAGCTGCTTTCTAGGTCTTCAAGTGAAGCAGCAGGATGATGGTATCTTCATCAATCAAGCGAAGTATACTCGAGATATGCTTGCCAAGTTCGGTGTTCAGCATGCCAAAGCTGTGAAGATTACGATGAACACGAACTGGAAGATGGAGCCAGACATAGATGGGAAGTCTGTGGATGCTACAGACTACCGAGCCTTGATCGGATCCCTTCTATATCTCACTGCAAGTAGGTCGGATATAGCTTTTGCAGTTGGAGTCTGTGCTCGCTTCCAAAGCAACCCCAAGCACAGCCATCTTGAAGCTGCCAAGAGAATTCTTCGATATTTAAAGGGCACTGTCAATATGGGGCTGTGGTATCCAACGGAGGACAATTTGGAGCTCACTGGATATTCAGACGCTGACTATGGAGGGTGCCGAATTGATAGGAAGTCAACTTCGGGCACTTGTCAGTTCTTGGGAAGCAAGCTGATCTCATGGTTTTTTGAAGAAGCAGACGAGTATAGCTACTTCAACGACTGAAGCCGAATATATGGCCGCTGGAAGCTGTTGTTCCCAAATTCTATGGCTTCGTCAGTAGTTGAAGGACTACAATGTTGAAGCAAATAAAATTCCAATATTCTGCGACAACAACAGTGCGATCTGCATCTCTCAAAATCCAGTGCTATACACCAGATGCAAGCACGTGGAAATCCGACATCACTTCATTCGTGATCATGTCGAGAAGAAGGATATCAAGCTCGAGAAAATTCATACCGATCTCCAGCGAGCAGATATCCTCACCAAGCCTCTAGCTAAGTCTCGTTTCAATCAGCTATGCATGGAATTAGGGTTATTAGACCCTGGTGAAGAGTGCTAGATCCAGGATGCACGAAGGAGTGGTCGCTAGTTTTTCATAGCGTCACTTGCTTCGGATCTTCACCAACTCAAGCGAGTCACTTCAAAATCTCACTCGCTTGAAGAAGGAGAAATAAGGTGGAGTAAGGTGGAGTGTTGGAAGACGTTCCCTACCCGCTTATAGGAATTGTTAAGCCATTGGTTGAGGGGGAACTATTGCTTGCTCTCGGAACAAGCTACTTCCAAAGTGAGCAAAGAATGCTGCTATCTTGAATTTTGCATCGCCTCAATCTACCCTAGCTTGGGTCAGAGCGGGTCGATTGCAAGTTCATTCTGTAGCTTGTAGGAGGAAGCTTGAAGGTTTACCTTTTTCTACAAAAGGTTGCAGGGCTGGTGACATGCTTCTGCGTAAAATACGAGATTGTCTTGTCAGAGCATTCTCATTGTCATCCTGTCCATTTCTGCTCTGAGATAAGGACTTGTACTCATCCCCCATTCGTCGTGAATATGTACACTTACGTGAAGCTCCCCTCTGGGTTGTAGTAAGCTTGTGTACTATATTCATTTCCTCCCCCATTCACTTCGATGAAGGACTCTCTAATTCGTAGAGGAAGATGAATGCCATGAAGATGAATGCCAAGAAGATAAAATACCCAACAGGTGGTATCAACAAACTTCAAAGCGAATCATCAAATGCTTTCATCAACAAATAGATTCAACAACTTGAAGTCCAAATCAAATGATGTCTTCAAAAGTGGTATCAATCTCCTACGAAGTGAGATTGACTGGTAAGCGTTTCAATTTTAAGTACACTAAGTGAGCTGAAGCGTGCTAGAAACCTTCACTCGCTATGTGGAAAATATGAAATGAATCTGACACAAATACAAATAGGAAAACATTCTTGTTTATCCTCGAAGTATGTAAGTCAGAAACATTTTAAAATTAAGCAAAGAAATTCAATTTCTTATTCCAGTCGCTTCAGATGGCCAAGCGAGTGCTACGTCACTCAAAGCTAGCCATCGCAAGCGAGTGCCTCTCAAGCGAATCAAGGCCTAGCGGCCCAACTCAAAGCGAGCGGGCACGAAGCGAGTATGAGCTGTCTGCACTCGAGTGCAAATTTCACTTTCTGCCAAGCATTTAATGCAAGTTCACGTACGGCAAAAATATCGGGCGCGTGGTTCTCACTTTGAATTCGAAGCGGGAAAAGACGGAGAAGATCCAGCCGTCGAATCTTAACAGTCCCCGATCTCCAGCCGTTGGATCAGCGCCGTATAAGACAAACCAATCACAGCAGGCCACGTGGAGACGCCGAGCAAGTGGCGTTTCACTTTTACTGTGATGACGCCGGACACGTCAGATCCATCACCGCACGTCCGCCGCCTACCTACAGGACTTACGGCAATATTACCGTCTTACCCCTGCCACGTCAGCCAAGACCTAACTCTATATATATGGGACTTCGCTGAAATGCAGAACCTTTCACAACCCTCAAAAATTGTCATTCTCGTGCTTAGATCTGCAACATCTGCAACTCACGAGTCTCAACCATTTTTTTTCGATAAAACTCCGTTCGAAATCTCTTGTTCTACACCATGGGAAAGAAGCAAAAGACTGAGACGATGGAGGAGTTTCTCACAGAGGTAGACAAACACATCAACGTCGAGCCTCATCTCGACCCAACCTTAATCGAGAAGGATGGATTCTTCCGTAGAGCCATGACCACGGCCGGTCTATGGAAGTTCGTAACAGCAGTGCCATCAAAAATTCTGGCCAAGGCGGGGGGTGAGCTCCTGCTAAACTTGAAAAAGGAGCAAAATACATCTTCGTTCACAGATCCACAGACGAGAAAGCCGGTGGAGGTGGATATGAGCGAACTCGTCGGTGCGTTCAACTTGCCGAGAGAGGGAAGAGACACTCTATTGGAATTGGGACTTTCGGCCGGAGTCCAATATGGCCGATTTGCAGCCGACGGAGCAGATCCAAATTTTAAGGAGGCCAGTATCCGTTCAAGCCTGAAGGACCCCTTCAACCATATCGGCGAGCTCTTCTCGAAGAGCGTCGCATGCTACATTGGAACCCTAGACACTCTCTCGGAGACGAAGCTGATCGCCACCGCAGTTATCGTCGACAGCCTCACTGGAACAAATTTCAATTGGCATGGTTGGTTTCTCAACCAAATCCACGAAGCTGCCAAGGATTTTGCGTTTGTGCCAGGGAGCACCGATCAGATTCTCCGCAAGGGGAAGCTGAAGTTTTTCTCCAGACTGTCTGTTGTCTTGGAAGAGAAGTTTCCGGGGAAAGTGTGGCCGGATTCCGACGTTGCTGTATACAACAAACAATCTATCTTCTATGACAAGTGGAGGAAAACCAAGACGTTGATAGATTTGGGACTTCTCGAGGTTGAAGTGCCCGTTGCAAGACCAGTTGCCGAAAGGCAAGCTGAAGTGCCAAGCTAGGCAGGTCGCTTCACCCGGGAAGCGAGCCGCGCCCAAGCGAGGCAAGAAAAAGATGAAGCGAGTCGTTTCACTCGTCCAAGAAAGCGAGGCGGTGGAGAAGCCGCTTGAGGACGTTGAAGTGACTCAACCCCAGCCTTCACCAATCAAAGCACAAACTCCCCCACTTCAAATTACCCAAATCCCAGAACCACAAGCCTCATCAACCCTCCAACCTCTTACACTGACAACCCCTCTCTCTCCCCAGGAAGAAGAATCTGCATCTTCTTTCCATATCCCTACTGTCCCATTCCTCAGCACAGATCCTTCTGTTGCTTATACCACATTCCAACCTCTTCAATCCCAGCCAACCCAGCCAGCCACAGAGCCTACTCTGATCCCTGAAACTCCTGAAGCCACACCATCCCAATCCCCTTCGACATCGGCAGCAACAACCGATACCGCCCATACATCCATTATTCCTCAATTCCAAATCTCCAAAACCCCTACCCAAGTTGATGCTCTCAAAAGATACAAGAGAGATAGAGAGCAGGCAGCTGAAACCATCAGAACCCGCTATCCCTCGGTGCCTATGTCAGACGACTTCTTCACCAAGGTTGTCAATTTCTTGACATACGTCACCTACCGCGGCACGGAGTATTACAAAGTGTTTAAACTCCTGGATGCCTTCTCAAAGGACGATCTTATCCAAATGGAAGGGAAGCTCCTGGACTTCATCGGTGAGAATGGCTTCCATGCATTTCTCACCGGAACCAGCTTCTGGGATAAGCTGGACGCTAAAGTGAAGCGTGCCTATCCGGACGCTATAGTCCCTGAGCGCACCCCAACCATCCACGAGAGAAAATTGATGAGGAAGCATGCGGAGGAGGTGGAGGTTAAGGAGGCGGAGATCTCGAGTCTGCAAAGCGAGATCACCAGAAAGGAGATGGAAATGGAGAAGAGGATAGAGGAGGTCAAGAGTCTTCGTGAAGACTTTGACAAGAAAAAAGGGGAACTGGAGGCAAAGGTGGAGGAAAAGGAGAGGTTGATGGAAGAGAAGGAGAAGGCGCTGGAGGCGCAAGTGAAGCTGGTCGGAGACCAAAAGAAGACCATTGATGAACTCAAACAGCTGCTTGATGCTGAAAGAAGCAGGCTGAAAGACTTGAACAGCAGAATGGTGAATCTGGAGAAGGAGAAGACTGCTCTAATCGCAAGTCACAAGGAAGAGATGGAAAAAGTCTCTAAATATGCTGAGAAGATGATTAGAGCAGTGGAGGATAAGGATGGAGAAATGGTGATGATGAATTGCCGACTGACCCGTGCTGCAATTCAAATAGCTGCTCAAGCCGAAGAGATTGACTCAGTCAATCTGAAGAAAGCAGAACTAGATGAGCAGATCGATCAAGCACAGAAAAATGCCAGTAAGCTAGCAGAGAAGATCATCGAAGCTGCCCAGCTCCACACAACTCTCAATAGGCAAGAAAGTGCTCTGGCTACGGCAAAAGCCGAACTTGAAGCTTCTCAAGAGTTCCTCAATCTCACGATCGAGGAAGAGCGCAAAGACATTCGCGCAGAGATTGAAGTGGAGTTGGCCGCTCACTTCAGGAACGTTGAGTCACTTGAGAAGCTGATGGCCTCAGTCAGAGAGAGAGAGAAGCAATGCGAATACTTGCTAGAAGAAATCTTCATCAAAACAGCTAAAATTGTATTGTCGGAAGAGCAAGTCTTCGCGACACGTGCTGAAAAGATGCTCCATGCTGTATTTGATAAGGTCGAAGAACTTCGCAAGTCTCTTGATGGAAAAACAATCGTCCCAACCCCTGGCAGTGATGATGCCAAAAGGGGGGGAGGAATTGTACTGAAAGATGCCAATCTCTTGGAGCTACAAGGTGGAGTAAGTGAAGTTGTTGGAGTAGAAAGGATGATTGAAGGAGGTAGTGGTGCCGGTGATGAGGAGGAAGGACTGGATGATGAAGCAAGGGCGAGGCTTGCAAAGAAAGGAAAGGTGAAGCTCACGGAGGAGGAGCTCTTGAAAAAGCCTGAAGAGCCCCGCAAGCCACTTGAAGAAAAAGTGCTTGCCTCTTCCATTGCTCGACATCCTCCAGTCACGGTGCTTACCAAGGAGGAGAGGCGGAAGCAAGTGGAGGCGGACGAGCCCATGGCTCGGGAAATTGAGCGCCAATTTGAGTTGAAAAAGCTAACTGTTGCAGGTGCAGGTGCTTCAGGTTCCAAAGCACCCGCTTCAGCCGCCGCGCCCGCTACAGCTGCCGCACTCACTGCAGGAGTCACTTCATCTGCAGTTGTTCCTCCGAGTGCAATCACGAAGAAGGACATGCCGCCTCCCCCACCACCGAAGCAAACATTGAAGCGAGCTGCCCCAGATTCGAAGAGAGATGACCCCGAGGCTAAGCGCCAAAAGGTCAAGGAAGCAGTCGCTACAAGGGCTGAGAAGGAAGAAAGGAGAAGGAAGAGAGGAGAAGTAGGGAAGGATGAAGCTGAGAAGGAGAGGAGAATAAAGGCCAAGCGACTTCAAGTCATTGATGGCCGGATTGAGGAACACTTCAATGAAGTGAGACTCATCCAGTCTGCCTTAGTTCGAAGTGCTTTTGTTCCACTCATGCCAGAAGAGTCCGAAGCATGCCTTGCTCAAGCTGTGATCGACACATGCCAGACGACTACAAAAGAGATGATTGAATCTGGCCGCTACCGCCTCAAGGAGGAACAGAACTACATTCGCAAGCGACTCAATGAGAAGCTTCCTATCTGGAGTGGCGAGTCAAGAAAGAAATTCAATGCAATCATGGCACAGATGGCCAGCCGGTCGGAAGAGGAGTTGACTGTGCGCAGAAATGAGCACCTTGATGCCCGTGAGATTGGGCAGTTCGTCCCTGACGAGTTACTTGAGCAGTGGCTACACTACAAAGAAAAGTTTATCAAAGCGTACTACTATTGGGAGGTAGTGCCACTGCAGACTGAATGCTCAAGGATCAGCGCTCTCAACAACTTTCTTAGTGCCTATGATGAGAAGTTCAGGCGGAAGATTTTCTCACTTGCACAGCTTGCAGAGCCCATGCCTCTTGATTGGTGTGTAAATGTTAGGATTTTCGTAGTGTTTTCGAGTCCGTTTTCGTAATGTTTTCGTGTCTTTGTGTGTGTTTATGGCTATGATTTGGTTGTTTTGGAGTCTTTGGTATTTTAGGAAGCATTATATCGAAGAGGGGTTCGATAGGAGCACGTAGGCGAAAACGGAGGTCAATTTGGAGTTCGGACGAGGAAGATACGGCCGAAACAAGAAAGATGCGCAAAGTGACCAGATCCAGGATCTGGACGCCGTCCAAACCCAATCTGGACGCCGTCCAACATCTGGACGCCGTCCAACATGACGTCCAACATCGCGTCCAGCGTTTAAGCCGAATTTGTGCAGAATGAACTTCTGGACGCCGTCCAACTTGAGTTGGACGCCGTCCAACTAAGGCGGCCAGCAAATCTTTCCTTTTTCATCTAGGTTTTTACCTAGTATATATATATCATCCTTGTGCACGAATTGGTATCATCTTTTAGCATATTTTAGCTTTAGTTTTCAGCACTTAAACACTTTAGATTAGTTTTACTTTGTTCGGATCCGGATTCTTAGTTCGTGCAATTCAATTCAAGTTTTTCTTTTACTTCGCGTTCTTCGTTCTTCGTTTAATTCTCGTAAGTTATTTATTGCTTTCGTTTACTTGCTTTAATTGCTTTACTTAGTTTTAGATTTGATTTCGTAATTGCTTCTTTTAATTTCCTTAGTTTAATTTAGTTCTTTCGATTTCTAGTTTAAAGTTTAGATTCGTTTTTCTAGTTTTGATTCTCTAGTTTTTCAAAGCTTTCATAGTTAGATTAATTAGCCTTTTAATTTCCAGATTTTATTCATCATGTCTAGAGTAGTTTATGCTTTCTTCGTTGCTTTCTTTATCGCTTTCCTTTCGATTCTTGCCTAGGTAGATTAATCGCTTTCTTCTAGTTTAATTCTTAGATTTATTTCTTTGCTTTCTAGATTAGATTTATTTACTTGCTTTGATTTATTGCTTTGATTTATTTTCTTGCCTAGGATTTAAAACAAAAACCCAACAAATCTTATTTACTGCTTTCCTAGATTTAGGCTAGACTAGGTTTTTACTACATAATTGATTGCCCTGTTAAGTTTTCCTTGAGATTCGATACTTAGGTTTTACTTGCTAGTGCTACGATAGATTTCGTCTATTGCGAACACTTTTTAGTGAAACACCTCTAATCATCAAGGTACCAGCTAAGAAGGAATTCCCCATGCCCTTCCGACCCGGTACATGCGTCCCAGATCGTAGCGTCATCGATGCAGAAGTAGATGATGCCTTCGGACTGGAGGAGACTTGGAGGAGGCCAAGTATTCACACTATTGGCTCATTAGAAGCAAAGGTCTTCAGTGCTTACACTATTCCTGAAGAGATGATTGCGAAGGATTTGGAGGAAGAGGAAGAAGAGAAGAAGAAGGAGGATGACAGGGAAGGGGCTGCAGGAAACCTTTGAGTTTCAAGTCCCTTATGTTTTGTGAACTGATGTTCATTTATCCAAATTTCAATTTCTGTCAAAATGCGTCATTTACTTGCTTTGTGAATGACTTTACTTTTTGCTACAAACTCAAACAGAATTTAACCGAAAAAAAAAGGGGAAAGGAATTTTAAAAAAAATAATTCAAACGAAGCTGCAAAGGAAGCAGGCGCTTGAAGTTCCTTCCACGGTTAGATAGACTAGATTTCGATAATCTTAAGTCTTTGGGTTTTGGCATCATCAAAAAGGGGGAAATTGTTGGGAATTGTTAAGAACAACATGTTAAGGGGGAACCTATAAGGGATATTCTATTGTTTTGATTTGATCCCAAAACCCCAAGTGTTCTATTCCCAAGCGACCCATTTTGATGTAGTTAATAGGTTAGAATTTTTCTAAGCCTACTCTGTTAGGATGGCTCTTTATTTTGCTTAGATTATAGGCTTCAAAAAGTTCAAGTGAAGGCCACTCGCTTGAGTGTGTTTTTCGAAGCGAAGCAAGTCTAGCAAGCTGAAGTGAAGCGTGCCGAAGAACAGTGTAGCGAAGCAAGCGCTACAGTAGATTCAAAGTAAGTCTGCCAAAGCAAAGCGAAGCGAAGCAAGCACTACAGCTCGAAGCCAAAGTGAAGCGAAGCGAGCGCTACAGTGTAAAGTCAAAGCTAGTCAACTCTAGTCAGCAATTTCCAAAGCAGTCACTAGGGAACTTTATTTCCCGAAGCGACTCACTACAGAATGACTACGAAGTGACTCAACTAAAAGCGGACGCTACAACTTCAAAGCGAAGCGAGCCACTACCTACCAGAAAGCGACAGCGCAATTCCCGCTCCAAATTTGAACTCCAGTCAACTGGAGATCTCCGCATTTATTGCGAGATCTCCACGTGTCGAACGCGGAGAGGAGCAGAGGAGTTGACTACCAGGCCGACAAGGCGCCGTAACAGTACTGGGTCGCTCCAGTTACTGTTGAAATTGGAACTTAGCCATTTCCGGCAAAAATCCAAATCTACGCGTCTGAAAAGCAACCAGCCTGTGCAAGTACTGTCGAGAGGAGGAGGGACAAGGTCACCAACCAAGCAACGGATCTCAGCCAATCCTCCGCCTATAAATAGTGAAGGATCACAACGTGAAGAAGTAGAACACTACTTGAGCATTCGAGCGCCCACAGCAAACAAACACTCCCAAGCTTTCTAAGCAATCTTCGAGTCTTTGTTTCCAAGTGTTCTCCGAGTTTCCAGTTCATCGGAACTCGTCTTCACAACCTTCACACTTAGAGTCTAAGCCCACTTCAAATATCCAAGCTTAGAAGAAGAGCTCTAGCCATACTTTGCATCTACTGTAAAGAGCTCTTCATAGTGTGTTCGTCTACCAAAAACCCTAAACTCTGTCTGTTAGGTTTTTGAGTCGTCGTTAGGTTGTTTCGATCCAAGGCTCTTCTTTCATCGATTGAAGAAGCCTCGATCATATAGTTGAGATCCAAGCTTGCACCTACATCGTTTGTGTGAATCTCGATCGAAGCTAGGCTGTAAGGAGAGCCCGTAATCTCCCTGTCTGTGTTTGACTGAAACGAGTGAAGCTTCCAGTCTTGTCTAGGTTTGTGTAGTGAACCCCACAATCACTACGTCTAAAGTCGGACCCAGGCAAGTGAAGCCCGATCTTGACCAGGCTTTTGAAGAGCCCGAAATCTTCAAGTTCTTGAGTGAAGAGAACAGTTGCCGTCGTGCAACAAGTGGACGTAGGAGCTTTATCTCCGAACCACTATAAATCTCTGTGTCGTATATCTCTCTAACCCTAATCTCTTTACTGTATTTGATTATCCATTGCACGTACATATAAACAAACATAACTTGGATTTTTAATTACTTATGAAAGATTTTAGCTCACCGAATTTCCGCATATACGAGTAAAGACTCCCTCTTGATCAAGTTCTTACTTCGGTCAAGCAGGCAAGCTACGTACTGTAGATCTAGCTTCAGCTAGGTCTTAAGTGTCAAGCGAGATCTTTACTTGTCACTCTGAGTTAAAGGGAAAAAGTTAAAAAAAAAAAACTTGAAATACGTATTCCCCCCCCCCCCCCCTCTACGTATTTCCCCTATTAACAAACCGGGACCAACAGATTCTAACCGGTCATATGCGATAATAACGTAAGAAATTGGGTATTTCTAACTGGTGGACATAATCAGTTGTAATGCTAAATGCTAGGTTAGAATAAATTCTAACAGGTTACATGCGATGATAACGTAATAAAGTTGGTATTTCTAACTGGTGGACAGAACCTGTTAGAATGCCACAGCATTGGTTAGAATGTACAAAATTCTTACCGGTAACATTCGATATTAACGTAAGAAAGTTGATATTTATAACCTGTGGACATAACCAGATAGAATGCCGCATGTTTGGTTAGAATCTTAAATATTCTTACTTATTACAGCGGAAGGATGGTTAAAATTTATTAAATTCGTATGCATCGCATTTCTTCATTTTGCTCTTTAAATGAAACAAGCATCGATTATTTCGAATGAAACAAAAATTATTCTGAAAATTATAGATCTATTACACTACGAAATTAAAAAAAAAAATCAAGAATGCAAGAAACAATACAAAAAAAATTACAAAAGAAAAAAAGAAAATTAAAATAAAATAATTTTTGATACAAGACCTTCTGCCTCCTTCACTTCTTCCACCTTTATATATCAAAGCTCCACCTCGGATATTCTCAAGGAACGCCATCGATTTCACCAAATTAAATCAATCGAAGATTAGAAAAAAGATGAAGGAAAATTAAGAAAGATCCAATTTTCGCAGTCGGCAGCCCCATCGGCGCTGCTCATCCGCCGCCACCCAGCGTCGCCGTCGCCGTCACCGCCTTCTCCATCCCATGGCGGAACCCTAAACCCCCACCGGAGATTCACCACCGCGCATAACCATCTTCCACCGCCTTCAACAGCCCGTCCACCACCATCCCGACCTTCATCGTCGTCTTGGAGAGGGGAAGTCGCCGCCGGAAAATTGGAGAGAGAAAGAGAGAGAGGCGGAGGAGATACCTCCTCCCTGTCGAGAAGAGAGAGAGAGAAGATAGAGAGAGGGGATATAGAGGAGAGAGAGAAGAGAATGAGAGGGGATGCGGCATGCGGGTGTGGGGAGATTGGAGTGGGTGGGGGTATTTTAGTCTACTCACCCCAAAGTTGTCTACAATTTAGGGTTTCTTATAATTTTGCTAAAATTTAATAAACACTATTTTGTTTAACAGAGGACTACATTTCCTCTTTTTTTTATGTGTGACGGACTATACTCATTTTACTTATAAAGTACTAGTGTTAACTTTTGCTTATTGAGAGCGATAATTTTGCCTCTATTTCGTACAATTCAATAATTTTTTAGAATATAAATATTTAAGACATCTCGCTATAATTAATTTTCTAGTTATTTAGTGTTATGAGCAACATAGTACTGTCTCCGTGCACTTCACCAGTCGTGTTTACTATTTTGAACGTCTCATTTCACTAGTCTTATTTCCTATAATGAAAATAGTTAACACTTACTTTGCAATATAAACTCATTACTTTTCTCTTTTAACACTTGCGTAAAAAATTACGTGTCGAAAAAAATAAAACTAGTGAAGTGGGACGGAGGGAGTATTTGTTCGAGATATATGAAAAATAAATCACATACTACTACATTCATCCTTAATTACCTATTAATAGCATTTATTCATGTCGTTATAATTGTTCATATTCTACAATTTGAGATATTTATTACTTCTTCCGTCTCACGATTTTTGAGTGACTGAGTCTCTTTTTTTTCATTGAGCCGTCTTAAAATTTTCAACCCCTTTCCTTTTTGAAAAATAATTAACAGACTAATGGTACAATTAGTTTTCCCTTATTACAATGATTTGCTTTAAAAGGTATTACAATAAAAACTTAAAAAAAAAAAAAAAAAAAAAATACACACAATCACGCATCATCCAATCCCTCAACCACATTTGGAGATATTAATCGAAGCCAAGGAAACAACCCTATCCACTCAATCTTCAATCTGTGTTCATCCTCTTCGCCTCCATCACTGAAACCATAATTTCTCACCTTTCTATGTGAGATCGACCTTTTATCTCACCATGAATTCCTCATCTCACAAATCTAAGAGCCCCTCTGATACGATCTTAGTCGAGCAAAAGATGCTGACGAAGATACGTAGCCCAGAATCGGAAGCCATAGATTAAAAATAAACGAACGATAGACTAGATGAACCTCTAACACCTTTGAAACTAACCCTCCAAATTGAAAAGGCGAGAAACTCCCTAAACCCCAAGGAGACAGTTGCCTCAACAACATTAGTCTGATTCATAAATCGAATCGAACGAATCTAAAATAAATAAACAAGGATAAAGATAAGATGGAAAATCCCAATACATCTACGGACTAAACCCCCCTAAATACTATAGATAAGCCGAAACCTCTATAACCCAAAGAGAAGGTCGCCAAGCCACACGGGGACGATGAATGACACACAAACGAGGGTGATGAACTCGATTGATTCGCCGATAAAAAAATACCTCTATGAACTAAGAAATCCATAGGATACATAAAGGAGATAAAATCTCACATTTTAATTGATAATCAAATATTTTGAGCCTTATTTTCGTCACCCCTATTTAGGCCCTATTTATAAGCTTCAAAAAACCCTAATTACACATGGAAACTAGTTAAAAATCTATCCTAAGATATACAAAATCAAATCCTAGTCTAAAAATGAATAAAATCTCCAAAATAATGCTTAAAATAACCCTATCAACTAGGGAACTAAATAAAAACGAAAATTACATAAAATTTAATCTATAAATAATATCTTCAAGCTTTATCCATAAAATCTTCAAATCTCGATCTAAAAGCTTGATATCTCGAACCACGGGCTGTATCATTCCCCTCCTCTTGAAGACGATTTGTCCTCAAATCGTAGGAGTTGAGTAATTAAATCTTCAAGTCTCCTCCATGAGCAACCTGTTTAAAAAATACGACAATTTTTTTTTTTCTTTTGTTTTTCTCTTTTTTCTTTTTTTTTTTTCACTAAAGATAACTAAATTACATGATAATAAAGATAAAAAAAAAAAATCCTAGGCTCTGATACCAAATGATACGATCCTAGTCGAGCAAAAGATGCTGACGAAGATACGTAGCCCAGAATCCGAAGCCATAGATTAAAAATAAACGAACGATAGACTAGATGAACCTCTAACACCTTTGAAACTAACCCTCCAAATTGAAAAGGCGAGAAACTCCCTAAACCCCAAGGAGACAGTTGCCTCAACAACATTAGTCTGATTCATAAATCGAATCGAACGAATCTAAAATAAATAAACAAGGATAAAGATAAGATGGAAAATCCCAATACATCTACGGACTAAACCCCCCTAAGTACTATAGATAAGCCGAAACCTCTATAACCCAAAGAGAAGGTCGCCAAGCCACATGGGGACGATGAATGACACACAAACGAGGGTGATGAACTCGATTAATTCGCCGATAAAAAATACCTCTATGAACTAAGAAATCCATAAGATACATAAAGGAGATAAAATCTCACATTTTAATTGATAATCAAATATTTTGAGCCTTATTTTCGTCACCCCTATTTAGGCCCTATTTATAAGCTTCAAAAAACCCTAATTACACATGAAAACTAGTTAAAAATATATCCTAAGATATACCAAATCAAATCCTAGTCTAAAAATGAATAAAATCTCCAAAACATTGCTTAAAATAACCCTATCAACTAGGGAACTAAATAAAAACGAAAATTACATAAAATTTAATCTATAAATAATATCTTCAAGCTTTATCCATAAAATCTTCAAATCTCGATCTAAAAGCTTGATATCTCGAACCACGGGCTGTATCATTAAAAATGAATAAAATCTCCAAAATAATGCTTAAAATAACCCTATCAACTAGGGAAATAAATAAAAACGAAAATTACATAAAATTTAATCTATAAATAATATCTTCAAGCTTTATCCATAAAATCTTCAAATCTCGATCTAAAAGCTTGATATCTCGAACCACGGGCTGTATCACCCTCTCCTCCGTCGGCTCCCCCCCCCCCCCCCCCCCAAAAAAAAAAAAAAGAGTTGACGTTGTCGCCGCCTCACTACGCAAAGGACGACCCTCTTCGTTCTCGGGTGGCAACCCCTTCTCGAGCAACAGATTGGCGGTCGCGGCGCTGGAGGCTTCCCATCGCCCGAAACCTCGAGCTAAGTCTAGGATTCAAACTCCTCCTTCGCCGCCGCCGCTACTGATTGCCGTGGAGTAGGATGGTCCTAAACACTTCCGTCGAAATTCTTGTGTTAAAAATAAGAGCTCATAAATCGTGAGCTAGGGGGTGTATAAAAAGTACTTTATTCTTTTCAAGAAATAAAGAAAAGGAAAAGGAAAAAAAGTATCTCATCCGTCTCATTCGTAAATGAATAAGTTATATTTTCGTCCGTTTTTTCCATTTATTATTTTAAATAATAAAATTTTAACCCACTAAAAACTCATTCATAATAATTTATTAATTAATATCACTCTCGTCTTAATTCATGTATTGGAAAAAAGTTATCCCTTTATGAGTGAGATAAATGGAGTATTTATCATCGAACTGTGGATGGTATCCCCCGTTCCGAATTATGTGTTCCATACGTGTCCCAAATCTAATTTCTATTAGTTAAATATTAGTAAATTAAAAAAATAGCATTATATAACAAATTATAATAGTCATTTATGAGAAAAAAAAATTAGATTTTTTAAATTGTAATATGCCCTAGCTTTGAATTTTTTTCAAGCATTACATAACTAATAAAAGTGAAATTAAATGTTAAAAAATAATTATATACCCTGAATTAGCGAACCTTAGAAATAATCATAAAATTAAAATAAATCATCAAAAATTAAAAATTCTAAAGAGAAAAAAATATACAAAACTTATAGAAATCTACATTTAGGTTACATAATTTGGGACAGGGATCCCAAACGATTTATCACTTGTGATCAAAATCCCTCTTCAAATTTGTACACTTCTCAATAAAAGGGCAAAAAAAAAAAAAAGAAAAAAAAAAGTTGAAAATTTGGTGACCCAATGCTACGTAGGCGCCGAGGTGGAGCATACGTGTACGACTCAACCAATCAGAATTCGTCCCTACCGTCAACACTTCCCCACACAGTCACTCACTTTAACTTTGGAAAATTTTGCAAGATTTTCAGTTTGAAACGGTGAAGAAAAAATGGGGTGGATTGGAGACGCCGTGGCTTCTGCAAAATCTTTCCAGTTGCGGCAGGCCCTCCATCAAACTATCAGCATCGGTTTCTTCCCTTTTCCCCTTTTCTTTTCTTGCAGCTTCATCATTCATCGCCTCAGAATTTAAGCTGTTTGTTTTTGTATGAATTGAATCGGTAGCAAATTTTCGTCATTGTATTTTCTTAACTTCATAACTACGCCTATGTTGTTTTGAATTTTTTGTTGTTGGAATTCTGGAGTTGAGAAAGTTGAAATTGTGAGGGTGAAGGCGCATTCGAGTTGCTATGTGTACTGGAAAGATTATTCTTGGACTTGAAAACTTGTTAGTGTTGGTTCGAAAATTGAGTTTGCTAGAGGGCATTGTGTTTATCTGATTCATGGTCATATATTTGGATAATAAGGGTTTGAGATTTTTTCAATAGCACTAATGCTTGGCTTGCATAATGCATGACATTTATGGGGATGATTGAGCTCGGTACATAACAGGACATCTTCGATAAAACATAGATTTCCACTCGAGCGTATGTTGCTGGTAAAAAAAGGAGAATTCAGATTGTGGGGTTTTGGTGTTTGATCTGTAAATGAAGAGATATATATCAATGTCTTTCTTAGAATCTTCACTTACTGCTCTAATGGAGTCTTAACGGTTTAGTTGGGTTAATCGGCATTGGTCTAAACTCATTGTTTTTAGAGCTCATTGCTATAGCTTTGATCTTTGCAACCCAAATGCATTAATGTGCTCATGTATATGTGTGGGGAAATGATTTTTAGCAAAATTATTTCTGAAAATATTTGCCAACAAATAAGTATATGTATATTGTGCCTAGTGCATGAATCTTGAGAAAGTTAAGATGAAAGGAGTATGCAGAAATGATTTGGTTATTTTCTTCTTTGCTCTTCTTTTGACTTCAGGTTTGATTGTCACTTCTGCGTTGATGATATGGAAAGCATTGATGTGTGTAACTGGAAGTGAATCCCCTGTTGTTGTTGTTCTTTCTGAAAGCATGGAACCTGGGTTTGCAAGGGTAAGATTAAATCCGAAGACTACGTTTCTATCCAAAGTTGAACCAAATCAGTAAGAAAAGCATTCTTCCTTCCGTATCCTCTTGTTTTCGTTGCCCATGACTAGATCTTTGATCCAAAGTTGTTAGGAACTTGTTATTTTTACTCAAAGTCGTGTACGTTCAGTTCACTAAATATGTTTATGCTATGTGTTATCTATTCTATCTTACTACTAGACCTCCCTTTTACTTGTTCTCTAAGTACCAAAAATCATTTTTTTTCCTTGACGTGCTGAATAGGATCTGATGCATATTGGCAAATCTTATCTACAGGGAGACATTTTATTCCTACGTATGAGCAAAGATCCAATTCGAGTAGGCGAGATTGTTGTGTATAATATTAATGTAAGAGTTTCTTTTACGTAATGCTGCATTTTGCACATTTATTCATCAGTTGTTGATATGAGTTGCTTATATATTTTCAATAATTTGTAAGAAGAATCCAGGAAACAGAATGCTAGTGATTAGTTGGGGGCATGTTAGCAGTATTATTTGAATGAAGTGTCGTGATCTTTTACTTATGTTTGTGTCAATTTTTAAAGAGTATGACTGTATGAATGGTTTCGTCGCACGTACTTTTGAAACTTATGCTTGCTAGGTAAACTTCAAAAAAAGTTACATGGTGAACTACTTTTACCACAGCCTATGGAACAACTTACTTCGATTGATACGAGTGTAATCATACAAGGTCTGAAATAGTGGCCCTTCTTGTAGTCTTTGAAACCAAATAGAATCCGATTCTGCATTTCTCCTCCAAAATTTTGTTCAGATGGAATCATAGACAATAAAATGTATTTCAATGTGAAAAAATCATACTTCATCTTTAAGAAAAGCAGCATATTCATGTGGATGTATGATTGATGAAACTTTAAGCAACCCGAAAAGTAGTATCAAATAGTTAATTCTTTCTTCTTCTTGTTGCTTTCTCGATAACATTTTGTTTTCTTATTTTCAGGGCCGTGATATCCCAATTGTGCATCGTGTGATCAAGGTAAGTGCCAGTACATGACGTCATTATGCTTATGATGTTTTGCCTATGGAGGCTGATTTTTCTGGAGTGCTCTAATTTTTGTATGATTCTTCCTGCTAATGCCCTTCCCTTGTGCTTTATTGCTAAAGCTTCTGTTTACCAAACACCAATTCTAATCAACTGCTTACTTAAAACCTTCCGAACTGCACTTCAACCAAAAATTTATTTGCGGACTTAAGATATACTCCTTAGTGCCTTAATGACCAGAACCGGCAACACCTCCAGAACGTCCCCAATGGATTTAGCTGTTCCTTCAAATTAGCCATACTTCTGTAAATCAAGTTGGAATGTGATCGAAATATTGATTTTAGACATATAAGTCTGTGTTTCTCGTCTGGCCATTTTCTAGACAGGGCGAAGTTACTTTATTTCCCGCATCTAATGTTTTTCAATTTCCATGATCAGGTCCATGAAAGAAAAGATACAGGAGAAGTTGATGTCCTCACAAAAGGTGCTAAACATGATCTCAGGCTAAATAAATGTCCTTCATCATGCCTATGTTATCTTTTACACTTTTGAAGGAATCGGCAAATTTTTGTGTTTAAATTTAAAGTACACAAGTTATGGCTGTTTTAACCAGCTAGTTATTCTTGATATACCAGTCTTCTGCGCCTTCTTCAGTCACCTTTGATATTGAAATTGCAGTGTTGATTTGTTTTCGTTTCAGGGGACAATAATGATGAGGATGACATAAGTTTATATGCTCCTGGGCAGCACTGGCTGCGACGAGAGCACATCATAGGAAGAGCTGTTGGGTAAGTGGTAGTACTGCTATTCTGATAATCTTTTCTGAGCTACAACTCTAATGCTTCTGCACCAAATCAGTCGAATGCTATTCACCAAACACACGAAGTTGCTATTACTGTACATGCTATAATTTGAAATCTTGTATTAGCTTACTGTACCGACTCGTGTCTGATTAGAGCCAGACAATCTCTAAGATCTCAAATTCTTTGCTTTTTTCGACTCTCTCTCTCTCTCTCTCTCTGGATAAGTGATCATAGTTCATTCTCTTCATTCTCCATTTTAGGACAAAAAACTAACACGTCTATTGTCGACACAGCTTCTTACCTCACGTTGGCTGGGCCACTATCATTATGACAGAAAAGCCATTGATAAAGGTCTGTAAAATCTTTGATTCATCTTTTTCTGTCCTCTCTTTGTTTTATCTTTGCTGGTTTTGCTAGAAATCAACGATAACTTTGCTCTACTCGTCTTGCAGTATCTTCTTATTGGTGGATTAGGCTTCCTAGTCATTACATCAAAGGACTAACAGAATGAAGCTCGATCGAAAGGATCCATCAGGTTCCTTCATCTGCAGATTTATGATTAACCGTCTCCATCCTTAAGCATGATGGCTCATTGCTTGTAAATCTGAGAGTTTTGTATGCATAGTATTTTAGTTTTAGACGAACGCTAGGCTCAAAATGCCATCAGCTTACTATTTCAAATCCCCTTGCACGAAATTTATACAGACGTGGGATAATATTGTTCAAGATCTTCACAAGAAACTAAACGAATCTTGCGTGTAAATTTCGATTTCATTTTGAAGCATGTAAAAAAACTATCACTGGGTACAATTCTCACCCAGTTCAACTTGAAATACATTGATACAGAATATAGATATAGTTTATACGATAGGATGGATACAACAGGTAAAGATCAATAAAAAGAATGCTTCAACTAAAACTACGAAAAAAGGGAACCCAATCCACTACTCATAGTTTGAATTCACAAAAGCAATCGGGCAACGCAGATCCAACACCCATCACATAATCATCTCTATGAACCTTCCAGAGTGCTTCTTTTAGCGAGTTCCCTTCGAGACCCTGTGAAGTTAAGACTGCAAATCCCCTTCGACTCAAGAAAAGTGTTCTGTGTAATCCATTAAAAGCCCTCATAGCTGCAACCATTTTATCCATATTTCCAAAATATGTTGCCATATAAGAATCACTATTTATCGACACGTAGTAATCCAGTGCAGCCTTCGTGTTCCCATGCATGTTTCTGAAATCCTCACCGTCTAAGAAGCTGGATTTTGTGAAGACATTAGCATATACTGAAGTCAGTCCCTCGAGCTCCATAATACCATCTCCAGCTGCTAAATATATGTTTGTCTCTTTTGGTATAGAAAGAGACTGAAGGATGATTGTAGTTTCATTTGGTGTGAGTGGACATTTCCCTCTGCTTCTCCATAAACGAGCTTCATCTCCGGTGAAGGGTTTCCTATCTCCTCGTGCAGCCTCTATTGCTTGGACGGAGGCAGGAGAAAGGCTGGAGTATTCGCACTGGCTATAAGCTACCATGTCTGGTTCGAATCGTAGGTGAAGTGTGAGGAAGGGTTTAGGTATAGCTTCTAGAAGCTCTGAAGCTTTCTTCTCCAATTTTTCGGTTAGTTTGAGAGCACTATAACAAGCCTGACAAAGAGCAGCTTTAGCAGATATTGGATACCTGCAAGTAGAGTGATCATAAGGCACAACGAAATTGATGCTGCTTGCACTCACAAAACAACTAATAAAGAAAGGAGAAAGGAATTAACTATAAACAGTTGAAGCTGCTTCGGTATAAGTTAAACTATTCTTCCAGAAAACCATAAGAAGCACCATTGTTTTAGTCTTTAGATCTTGAGAAAAAAAGAAAAGATATTTAATCTCGAAGATGTTAATTGCGGAGATACTTGTCACTTTCTAATACACGTTCCTCAGGAATTTAATAGGTTTGTAAATACAGGGTCCTTCACCCAAAGGGAAATGTTGATACTTGATAACATTATAGAGAAGACAAATACACAAACAAAAGAGAGTAAAATGGACAACACGAGCAGAGAATGGCTTCGTATGGGCGATGCAACACAATATAACCAATGATCTAATAGACTAATATACTTGTGTAAACAAGATGATGAAAATGAAGAGCTTCAAATGCATGTTACCTGTCTCTTCTTTGACTCATTGCAGGAGTAATTGAAATGTACCGATGCTCCAAAAGGGAAGGAAGTACAGTTTCGACATAGTCAAATGAGCCTTTACGCTTGCTACAATCAACTCTAAAAGGCTCTTTCGACGCGAGTTCAGCAGGCAACTCTTTGACTACACGAACAAAGCCATTCATTTTCTCGATGAAGTAATCCACATCAAATACATCCCCGAATCCACTGCAGTGTAGTGTAGGATCATGAGTCAGGAAAGGTTCTTAATGGATTGGGTAATTATTCAGATTGCAATATCTGGTTCTATCACGATATCTTTCGGTAAAATAAAGTAATTTTACATAATAAAATTTGATTTTAAGTCATCCATTACAAAACTGAAATATATGTACAAGGAGCTGGAAGCAGAGAAGCAAGTCCAACATAATATTTATTGAAGAAATCGGAAGGATAAGTACTATGACTACATAGATTATGAAAAAAATTGTTCGAAGAACATAATAATAATTTAATAAAACCAGAACTGCTTCAATAATTGCAGTCCATGACAGCCGATTGAATTACCCTTTGAGATTAATGCTAGGGCCAATTAGTATATATTGAGTTCAGGGTCACAAGGTTTTGTTATGAAACGAAGTCACATAAATTTAGACATAATAAACAAAATAATATAGGACTCTAGGAGCACAGAATGTACCCAACTAAAGGGTTCATATCTCACCTAGATTCATTCCAATATGCAGCAACCTCAAATTTTGGTAAAATAAGAGTTGCATTCAGCAAGCGAGCAACACCAACGCCATCACAGAACTGCAATAATTTCCGTCAGCAAAGTTATTTGCACAGGTAAAAATGATAAATGAGAACAAAAGGTGGCAACTGAATAAAACAACGATAAGAAGTGAAATACTCACATCTCTCCTCATTTGATTGAGGCCACCATAGCAATCAACTCGAATATACCCATTACTCTTTTCTGGCAGAGCTGCAGCAAAAACCAATGCAAATGTCTGCATTTGATACCAGTCAATGTTCACTTAGAAAAATAAACTCTACCAGAATGGCAGAATATAAACATATTAAAGATTGTGAGCTTTACATGTCAAAAGGCATTTTCAAGTGTTCTAAACAAGTTCCCTATTCCATACACAATATTATTCACGAGTTGAAAGCAATTTTAGTTCGGATTGCTAAATGCAACTGAATGCAGTAACAGCAGATCCAAAATCCAAAAAAAGTAAACATACATCTTATATGACAAGCATAAGTAACATGAGTACTAGGTCCAAAATGCAGGCACGAGAACTATATAAGAACAGGTCATGAAGTTCATAAAATTTATTTCCGTCCAGAGAGATCACAAGCACAGGTTCCATAAACAGCATTAGAAGATTATTATGAAGAGAAATACTTATGAAACTTATTCTGTTGTGTCTTCAACTCTCATCTTGCCAATTCATGCAACGAAGGCAACAGAGTAGCTTCACCTTTTCTCAAGGGAAATTAAAAGATAAAACTGGCACGGTGAAGCCTAACACAGATACTTAGAACAAGGGAAAGAGTTGCTTCACAACAGTAACTTTGTCTTCTTCCTTCAGGTTTATATTATTATTCACATCTGACTTCAGGACTTCGTGTATGAAACTTCAAACTTTTAAGGAGCAAATGGCTACAGTCAGAAAAACATTCATAGTAGTTGCTATGTTTTATATAGGAAAGAACTTTATAACATCCAAAACTCAATCATGAGAACAGCATCAACCTCATTACCCTTTTCAAACAAATACAAATACTCCTAAATATATCAAATTGAACATGACATATTGCAAGATCATTCGATAAATTGAAGGTATAACATATACTGTAGCTAGAAAGTATTCTAACCAGAGGATACAACAGGGCAGACTGTAAGGTTAAGATGCAAAATTCACAATCAAAATCGAATTTCTAGGGATGAAATGGCAATCGTATTGTTGTTTTCATGCTATGCACCACCTCATCCCGTTACACACACAGAGAAAATTCATAGGAAAAATGCAAATCGATTGCAAGCCAATAACACAATCATGTATAATTAACCTATCAAGTACACATAATTTTCCCACACAGTAAATTTAAATAGGAACCGAACAAAGTATTCTTCGACGCTAGATCCATAAACAGAAATAAGATCCACATAACAAAAACTGGAAGCGAAAAACTAACCTGCAAGGTGGCCTTGAAGCCACCAACGGCAAGGTCGCCATTCGATTAATCTCCTCAAACTCCAAATCTCGGGCCGTTCTGACCTGCTATAGGCAAATCGATCAGAATTATGAAACATATGGAGCTGCAGCATCAGAAAATTTCGATTCCGCGATTTGAACAAAAAAGGCAGAATGAGTACTTACGGTGAAGAATCGGACAAGGTTCGAGAAAATTGGAAGGAAGGTGAGAACAAAAATATGGCCAGCGATACAGATATGAAAACAGCTGTTGAGACAAGTAGGGTTTTCCCTACTGCCGGAGTAATCATTGAAACCACTGTTTAGAGAGAGAGAGAGGAGGAGGATTTGTTTCAGGACGGAGGTCGAGACTCGAGAGGTGGAAGAAGAACTTTCACATCACATTTTCCTTTATTTCTTTTAATTAATATTATTTCAAATCAACCTAAATAGAGTAGTAGTATTTTTTTATTTTTTTTTAAAGGCGGATTTGCATATTTAGCTTCTTATGAATCTAGCTTCTTTTACTTACCTAATATAGAAGTGGATCGTGTCAAAAGGGAAGACGTAACATTTGAGACAGATGAAAGAATAATATTTTTATAATTGTATTTAGAACCTCAATTTTCAACTTGAGTTGGATATCAAGGTAAATAAAAATAGTATACCTATGATGACTTATCAGTAAGTATTAATGTTTGTAAACGGTTCAGCTCCGGCACAATTAAAATTGAGAAATGATATGTTAGTCGTCTTATGGTGGACGCTTTCGTAGGCACCTTCGTTATTTTTTCATTTTGACATTATTTCGTTCGATTTTTCAAGTGTAATAGTATATTCTAATGCATTATAAATTAATATTGAAATTATTAAATCAACAAAGAGTATAAATATCAAGGTTCGATTTGTTCGCTTTTCCTTCTAAGTTCAAAAAATGAATAATAAATTAAATCGAACCATGATAATTATACTTTTTGTTGATTTAATGATTTTAATATTAATTTATAAGGTATTAGAATATATTACAATTCAAAAAATCGAACAAAATAATATCGAACACGAAAGTACACACGAAGGTGACTAGCATAAGGTCACTACCATATCACATTCTCTTAAAATAAAATAATAGCAAAACAATTATCCAACAAATCATCCATTTACCTCTTTTCCTTCACCAAAATTGAACTCTCAAGTACAAAAACTTTCACAGCAAATTAATGGCAGCACAATAACTACGCCTTCACCAAACTCGCCTCAAACCTCATTCCCTTTTCACTCAACAATCCGGACATCATTCCGGTAACACTTATTTGTCACTCTCGTCCGAGTATACTTCCTCGGTTCTTACCCGAACAGGCTTTCGATTACCTCTCATGATGTTCGCTGCATCTTGAATCGAAACCGAAGTGCTCCGTTCCATCTTCTCCGCGAGTATATCCGTTTTCTCCGCGAATCTGAATCCAATCAGTTTATTCCTCAATAGTTCAACCGTTGTATCGTATGGCGGTATCCCTTCATCAATCATCATCTCGAAGTATCTCGAAGCCTCTTCGAGCTTCCCTCTCTTCTTACACAGTCCATGAACCATTACAGTGTACGTCGACACGGTAGGATGAAAACCTCTCTTATCCATTGATAGCCAAACTTTCTCGACTCTGTCGAACCTCCCTATTCTGATTAGCATCTTGAGCACCATGTTATACGTATGTCGATCTGGTTCACACGCATCTTTATCCATTCTCGAGATCAGCTTGAGAGCCATGTTCACCTCATTGTGATCACAATGAACAGATAAGATGGTGTTGTAACTCCAAGTGTCGGGCTTCGCCCCTCTCGCGATCATCTCGTTCAGAAGCTCGTAAGCCTCATCCATCTTACGGTTCTTGCAGAGTCTCTTGATTATGTAGTTGTAGGTGAAGACGTTTGGCACGAGATTGTACCTCTTCATAGTGTCTAGAACCCTAAAAACCGAATGAACGTCGTCAGCATCACAGTAAGCACGAATGAACACCGAGTACGAATAAGCATCGGGTTCGAGCCCTTTGCTCCTCATCCCTCGGAACAGCTCGTAAGCTTCGTCGGCTTTCTCCCCTTTACACAAAGCGTCGAGCACGCTATTCCAAGCGAGCAAATCTGGCTCACAGCCTCGTTCAAGCATTTCGTCGAACAGTTTCTGTACGCGATCGCAGTCACCGGTTTCACCCCAACCCTTCATCAAAATGCTGTATGTTTTAACACTCGGATTCAATCCATCGTTGTCTTTCACTTGATCGAAGAATTCCTGAGCAAATTTCACATGCTTCCTCTTACACAGCGCAAACAGCAGCTGATCGAGATCATCCAATCTAGGCTTAATGCCGAAATCTAACATCTTATTAAAAGCCCTAATCGCATCGCTCGGTAAATTAGCCCTACTGTAAGCCCTAAATACAATCCAGAAAATTTCTGGGGTTATTTCGCAGGATTCGGTGTTCTTCTTCTTCATCTCCGTCAAAAAATCCCAGAGAAAAGGGAACTCTTTGCTGCTTCCTAGAATATCAACGAGAATGTGGTAGCTCTGTTTACTGTGTTGAAAATTGGGAATTTTCTGGGCCCAGAGGAAGAGCCTCTGAGCTGAAAAACCCAGATTACTGCAACGTTTCAAGACCTGTTCGAGTATGTCTGTGGAAATCTGTGGAGCGAATGGAGTGAGGGCGGATTCGAGGTCGTGCTGCGGCTCTCTGTTGTCGCTGAGAATGCGCGAGAGATCGTTGACGAGGAACTGGGAAGGAGGGTGTGAGATTATTCGGTCGGAGTGAAGGGCGGTTGGGTGAAAGGAGAAGCGCTTGGCGGTGAGGAATTTGCAGGAAGAAGTGGGTGTGTAGAGAGAGGAGAGAGAACGGAGGAACGATCTGAGCGCCATCGAGCTTAATACTAATGCGAAAATGGAGTTGAGTGAATGGAATTTTCGAACAAGGATGGGAACTACGTCCCTCATTTCTTTAGACTAAGATTATCAATGACCTTTGAAAGGCAACCCCAACCTTTAACAATTTTAAAAAAAAGGAAAAATGAAATTTGAAGCCGTGGGCGGTTGATTTTGCCCCAACCTCCAACCTCTACTGTTCCTCTAATTTTTATTCATTTCCTTTCTCTTTTAACTTTGTGCAATTTTCCTTATTTTATTCTTTTCTTTATTCATTTTCATTCTCTAAAATAAATATCAAATATAATTATTTCTAATTCAAAAATCTACTTTATTTCTCTTTACACATCATATATTTTTCCTTTATTATTTATAAATCGAAAATCTACTTTATTTAATTTATGAAATTCTTGTAAAAAATTTATTCTTAAATATTATTATAAAATTTGACTCCATTATTTTATATTTTTATGTAACATGTAGTTGTGAAATACTTATTTTTTAATTATTTTATTTGTAATTTTTATTATTACAAATAATTATGTTAAAATAATATAAAATGTTTTGGTGGGATAATTGGAATGGTCATTGATAAACTTATAAAAATAGAGGTGGTTGGGGTTGGATGAATAGTGTATTAGTAGAAGAGAGAGAAATTCATATAATAATATAATGGTTGCATGGTTGGAGTTGAGGAAGGTTGCTGATAAAGATAGTCTTACGGACACCCTTAAGTATACATTAAAATACGAAAAAACCCCAAATACTATGTTTGTTACCCGATTCCTAAAGGTTGCTTTTGGTAGATGAAGCAAGATGGGATGAGTCATCTTAGGTTAAATGGATGTTTAGTATTCAAGATGTTTTTCTTCGGGGGCCCGTGATTAGGCTAAGGCCCGCTCTTATTCACTATTTCCTTTAGCTTATTTATCTACCTTCTACCTCATGATAATTCATCTTAATTCAAATAGTGTAACATGTTAGCTATGGAAATTTCCATTATGCCCTTATAAAATTCATTTCCAGGTGTTCAAATTTATGAAATGGTTTATATTCCCAACAAAGTATAAAAAATTGCTTCTCTTCGGATTTATGAAATGGGTCAAATTTTACGAAACCCATTTCAATTTTTCCACATTATGCCAATAATATGAATAGTTTTTTTTTTTTTTTTTTTTTTTTTTTTTTAATATAGTATTTTTTTTGGATTTTTTATTTTAATAACTAAAAAAAAGGGAAAAGATGAGAACCTAAACACGAGTATTTAATTCGTTCGGATAATGAATTTATAAATGTGGGTTTGTATACTTAAATCCTGGTACATGATACTTAGATCATTTAATTAATTAAAGAAGGTTATTATTGTCGGTTTATATTTTAGTCTAGGATATTATCACATATACCAAACAAAAATATTAGTCATCTTGCATTTCAATCTTTCCTACCAAACAAACATGTAAAATATTCATCTTTACTAAGTACTTACTATTCATCTAATCATCTTAGGATGAGTCATCCTGCTACATCCTATCTCACCTATCAAACGGAGCCTAAGGTGACCCAAATATTTTTCAGGAATCGATCTAATAGTATTATTGAGTTTGGACTCAATATAATTAATTTAAATTTATGCCATTTGAAATAAGATTAAATCTAATTAGTTATTGTTTAATTATTCTGGGATAAGATTAAACATAAGATTTATTTACAATTGCATAACTGAATAAATTAAATTTCTAATTAATTGTGTATTAGTTAAAGGAATAAAATTTGTATTAGTGAAAGAGAGGGGGGCGACCGTTTTAAGAGAGAAAAGGAAGGAAATCTTTTCTTCTATATATACTCTATTATTTTCTCATTAATTCATCGATGTAATTCTAAAAACCCTAGAATTCTTGAGACAGAGACACTATAATAAGTAATATACTACTATTAATTAATGTATTCCGGTAACTTCAACCTCGTCGATTTTTCTCATTGGGGATCGAAAGTAGACAGAGTCCGTCCCATTCTGACTCCGACTAGAATCGCCCGACGAACAGGGCCAGTCCGCACTACAATTGAAGTCAGAGGCGTTAATTGTTTTAGACTTTTAGTCCTCACATTGCCTTACTTTTTTCGTATTTGAAATATGGTGGTTGGGATAATGATTTATAGATTAAATAAGTTACGTAAGAACTTGTTTCTTCCGCTGAAATGAATATATTTTAATTTTCGGGTCTAATTTGATTAATGGTATGGACCATTTAATTAGGTGCTGGGTTATGATTTAATTAAAGGGGGATTTTAAACATAGACGACTTTCCTCTTAACATAGCCCCCAATTAAAATAATAATAAAAATATCATTTAAATATACAATTCTACCCTTGTGTAGCCCATAACCCACGTCTAACTGTAATCAAATTTTAATTTACAGCCGGCTCTTGTATAAATATGTTTATAAACGATTGAAGTTTAACAATGAATGGAAGTAGAACGAACATAATCATTGGAGGAAGAACTATTTTGCTGCAAAATATACGAAAGTGTGTTTAATTTGAATACTTAATTATTTGTTAATTATTTGTTATTGTAATTTTCAAATTTTTGGAATGGCCGCATTCATCTTCATCCGAAGAAGAGTTATTTTATTTGGGATTACTCCCCGGATCCCGACTTCGTTGCCGGAATTGGCTGGGTGGGGACGAGTTTTGCCGTCGCTGCCCTCGTTACACAGCTCGCCCTCAAAGTGCGACGGCGCAAAGGTGTGAAGGATCGTCGCATCGCCGTAGTTCTCCCGGCCATTCACGGCTTTGAACGCTGTTCGGAAGGCGTGGCGGTAGGCGTAGGTGAGAGGCAGGGGGAGAGTTGAAGGAAACAGATGCGATGGAGGCGGAGTGATGGAAGGATCCAATCTCGGAAGAGGAAGAGAGGTCGTAGATCTTGATACAGTCGTCGTTGCCGCCGGAGCGGCGACATCAACGGTTTTGATGGTGGAGAGGTGGGAGGGGAAGAAGAATAGCACGGCTTGGGATCCTTCCATCAAACTGCCTCCATCACATCTGTCCAGAAGGCACGGCTTTGAACGGTGTCCGGAAGGCGCAGCGGTGAGCGGCAACCGACGACGCTGCGGCTCTTGAACTCGTCTATTAGATGTGGGGGTTATCAGTTATGTGCTACATAAGGGTACAATTGTACATTTCAATACAACTATTTTATTAGTAATTTATTTGGGGCTATGTTAAGAGAAAATTTGGCTATGTTTAAAATCCCCTAATTAAATAGCTCAAGGCCCAGGAGAACAAAATTCAAAATATTTGATCCATATATTGAATTAATTGGGCCCAGGCCCATACTCATAATTATTTCTCTGATTTTCTCTTTTTTTTTTCATTTTACCCAGCGACCCTAAGCCCCAATTTCCTCTCGCCCAGCTTCTATGAGGTGCCCGTGCCCCCGTGCTTCATCTTCCATCGTGCTGCCATTGCCTCGGCTAGGTGCCGCTGAACGTTTAATCAACGAAGGTATTCAACCATTTTGCCCCTCTTTGTAGTTCTATACTTTTATGTAATTTATAGTTTAATTATTCTAGTTGAAATTTATACCTGAGACACTCAAAACGATGGCGATTTAATGTTTAAACTAAAACAATTAGGCGACAGTCAAAAGAACAAAATTGGAGAGTCTGATTTTATTCTATTCTTATTAAATAACAGTTTGAACTCCTGAAACATGACTTTCAGTTATCGTTTTATGTTTATCTTTGGATGTTGTAATAGATTGGAGAGGATCAGTTTTAGTAGTTGCCTTTTAGAATGTCAAGATACTAGAAAAAATCTATCAAAGTTGAATTCAGTTGTTAAATAATGAAAACAAAATTCCAACTTCCAAAAACATATTATGTTTTTTTACAGATGTTCAAGTCTGAAGAAAATATGTGACAAGTTGAAACATTTGTTGTGGGGATCAAGACGAAGAGCACCATCAGGTATGTTGCAACGTTCTAGTTCAGTTGCGTTGTTGGCCCATGCTTTTTACCGTGCTTCTCCTATCCATCTAAGCGGACTATATGGGCGTTCAATGCCAATGACTAGTGGATCCAACATTTGGATTCCCACACCGGCAGCGGTCATCGCTAGTAATGGGCGACAATTACAGACTTTCTCCAATGGCATGCCTATATATCGACCTCCCCACACCTTGCAAGTTAATATAGGTGCCGAGTTTAGTAAAAAATTGAAGATTTGTATCGTCTCGATAGTAGCAACCGATAACAGTGATAATGTCATATATGCTAAGCTTCGAGGTTATAATCATTCGTTACCTTCAAACCAAAGTAGCTTGTTATACAGATTTGACCCAAGGCTGTATGGGGTGAATGAAGCAGCCGTGTCGGTCGGTAATGATATGGACCTGAGTCCATATCTAATTATCCAATTCATCACTGACAGTGAGGACCTTGCTAACAACATCAATAAGGTGCATGTCGACAGTAGATTCATGATATGTTGGGGCTCTCTTATTCACAAAACTAGACAAGAGTTATCAAGACTCTTAGAGAATAGTCACGTATTTGTGTGTTGGACAATAAGAGACAGCAATGAATTGCCCGTCCAATTCGGGAGAAGAGTGATGATTGATGTCCAAAGGCGAAGGATAGAGAAACAAACTATTGATAATTTTAAGGAACAACTCATAGAGGGTATCATGTACGACAATGAATCGATCATGGATCTCATTCAATATTTGTAGCTCAGGTAAGGTATAATTTAATTAAATATTGGTTCTTGCAGCATTAGTTTAATGATGATAACTAGTTCTTTCTTAATTACAACGACTTAGAGGAATTTAAAAGAATCAGAGCAATTGAACTAAACTCCAACGTCGATTTTGTTCCAAAATTAGGAGCGCTGAATCGGAACCGGAAAAGGAAACGTCTAGACCAGAAGGTCGATTCTGATTTCTACCTATTGAAAATATGAATGGACAGTTTTTCTTCAATGGGTATTGTCGGCCTGTTTTACTGCATATATGTGTTGGGCCAAACCAATTTACGTTTGCAATTCGACACTTTTTTCTTCATCTATCAAATATTCAAATCAAATAATTTGTCACTCATGACTATGGTTTTTATTTTAGTCTTTCTTAACAGTTTAACAATCAGAGTCAAGTAGTAGATCGTAGTTTTTACGTTTGTGGGTGGTGTGAACGGAGTTTTTCTTGTGTTCAATGACGATCTTTTTGTCTTGTCTGATTACGTACACTTTTTTTTTTGAAAGGAAACCATGCACTGTGATAAACTAAGTAAGTTGAGATGATTGAGAATAAAAATAAAGTAATATATGGAGTAATTTACTTACTCCATAATTTTATTGTGACATTCTTTCTATATTGGGTTTTCCAACTCATATTGATACTTTCTGTTTTTGATCAAAATTAGGCCTCAAATTAAAAATCCAATCATGCTTATTAATATTGAGAGTTCATCGTTTTCGAGAAATGATTAGGAGAATTAACTATCTTCGAAAATTATTTAATTTAATTTAAATTAAATAATTAATTTAAATTAAAATAATCTAATTAAATAGCTTGAAGAATAATCTAATAAAATTGGGTGAACAGTAATAAAGTGTCATGATAGAATGAACAAATGAAGTAATGATTTATAATAGAGTTTTGTTCAAAAAAATATATGCATATTCTGTTGAGAAAATGAAAATTCGGTATAATTAGGCGGGTCTAAAGGAGTATTAAATATTCCATCATTCACATTTCACTAGTCTTGTAGTACTATTATTTGTTATTTTGGTTGTCTCATTTACTAGTCGGTTTATAAAATGAATAGAATTAATCCTTCATTTTCAATATAAACCCCTTACTTTTCAACTTTAACGCTTGCGCATAAAATTTCACTACTGAAGTGGGATGGAGGGAGAGGGAGTATATACTATTAAGGTTGGCAATTCGTGCGTGTCGGGTTGTTATCGTATCAACCTAATAGTGACACGAACCTGTTAAGCTCAAACCTGAACACGATCTGTAAAAGATTTCCTGAACATGAACACGAACACGACCTGAATTAGTCAAACCTGAACACGACTCGAACTCGACACGAACACAATACTGATACGAACCAACCCGAACCCGACATGAAATCAAGTTATAAAGTAAGGGAGTCAGGTAAGTGGAAAGATTGTGAAGTAACACGAATTAGGAGTAATTTAATTATTAGTAAAAAATAATAAATGAATTAAATATTTATATTAGCAGGTTACCTGAACCCGACATGAACCCAAACCGAACACGAAAATTTTCAGTTTTTTATTGTGTCGACCTGTTAGTGACACGAACCCAATAAACCTCGATACAAACTCATTAATTTTATACTTGTTCGTGTCGGATTATCGGGTCGTGTCAAAAATTAACAACCTTATATATTACTCCCTCCGTCCCCCTTAAATAGTCCACCTTTGTGAATATATGTGACGTATAAAATAATAAAGGTGGACTAATTAGGGGGGACAGAGGGAGTATATAACTTATACCTACTAAAATGATAAAATGCATATATATTTTCATGAAATGACTACTCACATATACCACTAGGTATATATGTATTATTAATAAAATAATGCATGTCTATGTAGAGTGTGGAGTGGAACAACTGTCTAATAATCTACTTTTGTCGTTAGCAACTTAGAGCATCTCCAACCCATACTCTTAAATGGAGTATTACTTCATTTTGAAGTACGGAGGGCATTCCAACCGTACTCTATTTTACAGCAAGAGTATAGAGTATTGAACAGTAAAACTCTATATATGGAGTTTTACTGTTCAATACTTCATACTCTATTTTCACTATTTGAACAATATTAAACTATAAAAAAAAATTAACTACATTTCATTAATATAATTTGATTTATAATTTATTGTATTGTACTATATTTTATTTATAGAGGCAAAAAAGAAAATACCCATTTTGACTTTGTAAAAACAATTTTAGGTATGGAATATAGTTTACAATAAAAATACCCATATTTTGGTTTGGTGGACAATAATAACCCTTATTTTTAGCACATGGTCACTCCCTCCTTCCATTCCTTCTCTCTACACGTATTTCCCTCATTACCTCCATATTTTTTTATTTTTTTTTCCCTTTTTCTTTTTCTTTTTCTTTTCTTTTTCTTTTTCTGCTTTATTTATTTATTAAATTATTTATTTATTATTTTTTTTCGTTTTTCCAGAAAAAAATTTCAGTTTTTTTTTTTTTTAATTTTCAATTTTAAGCCTTTTTTTTATATTTCGATTAATACAAGTACATAGTACATTTATGTTCTTTTAGTATGTGTACTGGTAAGTGGTAAACGAATAATATCAAATTGTACTGTGTACTGATAAGTCGTGAGGGACTAATATCAAATTTTAACATCAATTTCAAATTTCATTGATCTCGTTAAAACAATCGAATGTATAATAACCCAGTATAAGATGCAGAGCTTTACACAAAACCCAAAAACCCAACCCCCAACCTGGAGAGAAAACTTAAGCTACGAGGTTGAAACAAAATCATAGAAAACAAACAAAAAATTCAGCAAGATCAAAATTGTAACTGTAGTACACAATACATTTATATCATCTATTACTGTTTACCGGTAAGTGGTAAACGAAAAATATTAACTGTAGTACACAATACACTTATATCATCTATTACTGTTTACCGGTAAGTGGTAAGCGAAAAATATCAAATTGTACTATAGTACGCAGTATATTAGGCATTTCAAACTCTAGATCTCTTCACATCCCTCACCTCTATATATATCAAGATCCCCCCACCTCAATCTCACTGCAGTACTGCATATTCCAAAAATGAAACCCATCTCATACCCTTTACTCTGAATCACTTTCCACACTTCCCATAGCTTTTAAATTGTCCACCCACAAATATCCCCCGCCATCAAATTGTCCACCCACAAAAATGGAAATGAAGCAGTATAACCATGATGATGACTACTCTCTTTGAGTTGCTGCGCCAAACCAACCATTCATCCATCAAATTTTCATGTAGCTGACTGTAAATAACAATGCATAATCTTAATGTTGCAACATCTGTATTAAGAAAAATAGAGAACATAAGGGTACCTTCGTTTCTCAATGCGAGCATGTGCTGCAGCATCAAGTTCGACAGACTTCACATCAGTACTTTCCTCAATTCTACTGGGAGATATATCTCCTGATGAGGGCATACATCAGTTAAAAAGTCGAACCGAGAAAAACTTAGGTACTAGATAATGTAATAGCTTTGATTGAAACTTTGTGTAGCTCTGTATACGTATGGGGGAACTCCAGAAAAAATTTGAGCATGCGTATTCATGACAGTAGACGATAACCGATGACAATCAAGGAAGCACTTTGCATCAGACAAAAGTACAACTATGCATGAGCTATTCTAGTTCACAGTGATAATACAATTTAAAAGCAATTTTACCCCGAGGATTAGCATTAATTTAACCATGATCCATTTACAATCATCTTTTTATCCCCTATAATCCTCCTATAAATGGATTGATCCTTGAATTTCACTCACAGGATTTCACATTAGAATGATCCATCTCAAACACCAGATTTGCGTTCCACATCATCAAATGACCTCAATGCCACAATACGAGTTCGATTCAGCTCTCCCTATCAACATAATATGAACTACAAACAACATTCAGCAATGCCAATCATGAAAACCTAGCTCACTCATTCAAACTCCACATCAAACAACCACACCGAATCGAATATAGCTACTTCATTGCCAACATCTACCGAAAAATCGAATCGAATTCAAATCGTGCAAAGTTACCTGAGTTCCCCACTGGCCTTTGACGAGCAGATTACAAGCGTCAGCTAAAATCTTCCCATCGCGTCCAGATGCAAGCAGATTGACTCTGCTCTGCAGCAGTGTGTATAAAACCACCACCAATGTGTGACATCGATCGTCGATCGACCGATTTGATTTGGCTGAAACTTTCAGCGAACCTTCCCAGATGCAAGGCAAGGTCCCCTGTGAAGTTTGGTTGCAATCGGCCGGCCGGATTCGCCGGAAATCGCAGAGCGGCGCCGAAACCCTAATTTGGGTCCGCCGGCGAATGGCTTCACTACCACCATCAACGTGTGCACCTTGATGAGAGGATTACGAATATGTGGTTTCGATGGTAAGATTGGCTGCCGTCGCCGGTGAGAGAGAGGAAGAGAGTGTCGCCGGTGAGAGAGGGGAAGAGAGTATGTGAGAGAAAGGGAGGGAGAGAACTCATAGAAGAGAAGAATAACCGCAATAATAAATATCAAAGATAAGGGTATTTTTGTACACCCAAACCAAAAAGTGGGTGTTTTTATTGTAAACTATATTCCATACCTAATATTGTTTTGACAAAGTCAAAATGGGTAAAAACATATATTATCTCTTATTTATAACTAAATTTTATAATTTTTATTTAATTTAATATATTTAATTTTATATAAATAAAAAATTAGCAATCCACAATATAATTAAATTATGTTATTTTAGATACAATTTTATTAATTATTTAATATTTATGATACATTAGGAAATGTTAATTATGTAAAATAAATGAAAAACTACAAATAGAGTATATATATAAAGTACGTGGTTGGAATGAATTTCTAAAATAGAGTATGTCATACTTCATTTTGAAGTGTAGCATACTGTAAAATAGAGTATAGGGTTGGAGATGGTCTAAGCATGCATGTTTTTTGGCTTAACAATTGTACTACTTCAATTACAAATGATTATTTATTCAAGGTTGCATAATTCGTACTTAACCTAATAATACGCACCTTAAATTGAAGAAATAAATAACTCCCTATTGAATACACAGTCCACAATTAAGTTGCAATAGTTAAGTGTATAAACGATTTATTAATATGTAATGATTAATCGTATATATTCGTTCTTTGATTTAGTGTTTAATTAGTACAAAATCTGATTAGCAGGTTACTTAAGCGATGATTTAATCGTATTTTTGTATTCAACGTATATACGTGTAAACATGCATTTGTCTTCGGGGAAGGTGAAACATGAATTGGACATCTACGTATTATTTTAAATTGGGACTAAGATCGATCAATAATCATGAACAAAATTAATTTATTTGAAAACAACATATACTCCCTTCGTCACACTCTATTAGTTTCACTGAGACGTTGAGTAATTTAGGAAAACAGGGATAAGGGGTTTTACAAGGTCTTTTTGTGTGTAAATTTGTTTACTTTTAGAAAATAAGACTAATAAATGAGACAAAACGAAAAATGAAATGTGGCGAATAAGGTGGAACAGAGAGACTCAATCTTAATTAATGGAATTCTTATAATTCATAAAAGGTGAAAAATTGCAAATTAATCACTTGAGATAGCATTGGAAAGTACTAGCAAAATTAACTTAACGAGGTCGATTACTCTTACCGAATACCGTAGCTAACTCGAGTTTGAGCTCGAGCCCATCAAGTCTAACGCAAAAGCCAAGCCTGTCGTAAAGACGATAGCCAAAACCTGACCGGTAAAACATTTGAATGATAATAATAAGGTTTATCGGACAGAAATAAAGTTTTCAGGTCAGATTAGATGTGCTATGATGGATTTTGCACATCTCTTCAATCTTAACCAAAGTACATGTTATGACTCCATCAAAACCATTCGAAATCTAGGGTAATTGGATGAATGAAACGAATAGGCTATTCAAGTGTGGGGCAGTTCGACACCTCTTTGTAAGCATATCATTTGATCGATTCGGTGTTCTTGAATTCAAAGAAAACTATGTCTCGAAATACAAAATTAGAAACTCAACTTGGATTTCTTGACCTAAATTATAAGTATAACAAAATTTTGGCAGATCGAATTGCATGTATTCTTAGAGTCGGAGTCGGAGAGGTTGTAAATTCAAATCCAATCATTTTTTTTTTTATTTATTCATATTTTTTTCATCAGACAAACTCGAATCCAATCATTTTTTTTATTAATTAAGTTCATAATATTTGAGATGGTGATTGTGAGTATACATCTCAAAAGGAGTGAAAAACAAATAAAATAAAGTAGAATTAGAGATGGTGATGCCATCACCTATATGAATAAACTACAAGGGAAATAATTAAAGCACAATTTCTTATAACATGCATGTGAGATCACCAAATACACTAGAAGAGGCTTTTTCCCCTTTTCTTTTTCTACTACCTTTTTTTTTTCGTGAACGAAGAAATTTGACGGCTCTTATTCAAAGATACAAAATTGGTATGTTGCAAAATATAATTATCCATCATACACATATGAGAACAATAGAAGAAGAAGACGACAAGAGAGAGAGGTCGCGGTATTCTCATTAATAGGTGTATTCTCTGAATTTCGAATAGAATTACATAAGAGATATATATACAATATATTAAAACCCTAACTAAAAGTTAGTGTCTACAAATAATAGTTTTGTAACATGTATATCATTTATTTGCGATTAATTATTAATAAATTGAAAATCGTACATATCATAAACAGGTCGTGATTAAAAAAATAAACGTTTGTCGAATAAAAGAGCGACAATTATATTTATGAATAATTCAAAGCATACTATACTTCATATAAAGGTTTAGGGAGGCATGAGCCCTGAGCCCAACGTCGCTCTGTCTTTGTATCTACGAGGTAAACGATACCTAAAAAAACTTGTACAACGATATTTATTTATTTATTTATTTATTTATTTTTAATCGAGAGTTCTCTCATATTCCCTCCGTCCCACTAGTATATGGATAATTGACTGCCTTTTTGTCTCACGGAGGGAGTAGTAGATTACCTCTAATTAAATGGGGTAATGCAATGGAAAATTTGTCCAATGCATCAAACAATTTGGATGGATTTAAATTTCACATTTAATTATTTGAAGTATAATTAATTAAATATTCCCAACCCACATATGATATAGTGGGTGATTTAGGTACGCATGTTTTTGGCCTAAATCTTGTTCTTCCGCCTAATAAATTCATTGGTGAATTTTGCCAGTCTCTAGCATTACTCTGAATTGATTGAATTGAAACGACTTATTCAAATATGCAGTTCAGTGTATGTTCTTATGGAATATCAACCCTACATATATAACTCTACCAATTACTAATACTTTGTGGCTCATGTTTTTTCATAAATATAATTCATAAGTATATATAAAAAGAAAACTTTAATATCTAGAAGAATTCCACGTCAACATTTCGATCTATATACTAATCACAATAACAATAGCTGTCGTAACGAATTAGGGTTTTATTGAGCAATAAATGAACATAAATGCAATGAAATCACATATTTACGTGATTTATCAACGTTAATTAAGTTAGCTACGTCCACGAGTAGAAGATGTGAATAGATAATGCAAGTAGCTAAGTTAAATATTACAGATTACTAGCGATGGCCGATAGCATTACATAATGTCGGAAGATAGATACAAGATATATTAACCGTAACAAGTTTGCAGATCGATATACCTAATAAAAGAAAAAGGGAACTTTGGAGGAAAAGCAAATTATGGTAAAGAGGAGGTGGAATTGCATGAATCACAAGTAGGAAAAGTTAATACTAGTATTATCGAATGCATGGTGGCAAATTTGCTTTAATTTCTTGTTTACTTTCAACTTTTTATGAAAAGAAATGGTGGAAATTTTTTACAGCTGATGACGAGAAGTTTCACTAATATAAATGCTATTGTGACAAGGCTAGCTACACCGCTCAATTTTTCATCAATTTAGTGAACAAAATCTAAGAGTATTTTAGATTCTCATATTTTTCCTTTTCACTTTTGTCTATTTAAAAATATTTTGTAATTATTTCTATTAAAAAAAATTGCTCTTTTTACAAAAAGTTTAACACCCAATGTTCAGATTGACAACACTGAGTATTTTATTTCTTAGAGGCCCACCCATTTTCCAATGCTTCTCATGGCAAGTATACTTAAGTTTGAGCTTTTTATGAGTACATTGTCGAAAAGAAAATGCACCTTGTTGATATATATGAATCGCAACAACTAAATTATTAAAATATTCCTCTGACTTAAAGTCTCATTCTTGCATATATTAGAATCTTCTCGTTTTGACATGTTTCAATTCATTTACGTGCTCATTCGCTTTGAAGCTCTTATCGGAGCCGCTCTGATACGATCCTACTTCGGTTCACTCACAAGCCAACATTTGGGCGGAGTTAGAACTTCTTGGCTTGAGTGTCTAGTATAGGTGCTATCTATGTAAGTTAGGGCATAGTTGGTGTGTGGAGAATATTTTGAAGTGAAAGCTAACTAGAGTGAAAGCCGCCCACGAGTCCATAGTGAATGTCGTCTTGAGTTATGCATTCATGGACGTGGGACCATTAAAAGAGGCTGAATGATATGATCTCATATTGGACCCACGAACAATCGTTAATCAATACGTACTTAAGTTTGGAGATCAAATCATCATTCACATGCTAGCTTTTGGGTGGAGTTAGAATTTCTAAACTTGGTGCCTATCACAATGTTTATCCATGTATTTACGTATTCACGATCACCCCATACTTTTGCCTATTATCATAGTAATAACTATAGCATGAAGTCATTATACTTGAAAAACTAATGACCTAATTAGTTTCATATTTTAAAGTAATTAAAGTGAACAAGCAAGAAGCATGTAGGGTTAACTTGAATTAGATCTATATGTAATTAAACTTTTTGCTCTCTCAATATTTTGTCTTTTTCTTTGCAATGAAGCTAAGTTTGAACAAATTCAAATGCATAATTAAGAGGGGATAAAACAGTTAGGGCAAATTATTTATGATATCATTAGTTAAAGTATTAAACAAATGGCTCCACCGAATCATTTGTCTTTGCTATACATATACTCCCTCTGTCCGATTAATAAATGAACATTTTTCTTTCTGGAACGTCCCACCGATATAAAAACATTTCTCAAAATAGAAATTTTATACCAATAAAGTTTATACATCACTTTAAAACACTACCTTTCACTTTAATACACTATCATCACTTTCATCTTAATTTTCGTATCGAAAAGAGAGATCCCTTTCCCGGTGGGACGGAGGGAGTATCACCTTTATTTGCTACTAATTAATTCTTTTATTTATCTCTAATTACGTCATTTTCAAGCGGCCGACCGCCGCTTTTATATTTCATTTCATGTGTATATAATAATAGCATAACGTCCTTTGCATAAATTGATTAAATAACTAAAATAATTTAACGTACCTATATATTGTTATGACAGTCGAGCTACTGAATCGCATTAATGTGATATTTTATCCGTTCTGATATAATTACGTACGGTTTTGCTTTAGGACTCCTATCTAAAAGACCTTATACTAATATAGTGGTGTTTCGTTTTATATACAAGATCCGTCCACCTTATATTTCTGATGTGAGATATGTTATTTGTCACAACACCTGTTTATATAACTAGGTGCCAATTAATACTCCATGTGTCACACTTCACTTGACTTCCTTTCTTAATCGTTCCATTTCAATTGACTTGTTTTTTAAAATGAAAAAAAAAAAAAATAATCCTTATTTTTCAACATTTGAATCTCTTACTTTTCACTTTTAATATTGCAACTAAAATCTCGTACTAAAATAGAACAAACCAATTTAAGTTGGACGGAGGAAGTACGTACAATTTCATATCAAGAATACACTGTGAATTAATTTTGGCGCCGTTCTCTTATCAAATAGCAGTGCATGTTTTCTCTTTGAGTTTTGGGTGTGAATTTCAGAGCCGCCTCTAATCTAAACTACGGTCAAATGAAGTGTAGTTGGTAAGACGTTAAATGTCCATTATAAAGTATCTAAAACTGTAAATAATTGATGTTGCATTCCGCTGAAACATGAATGTGACATTTTATTGGAAAATAGTATCACAACAAAATATTTTGCTTTACACTTCTATATATTGTTATATTTATATACATAACATTTTAAAAGTGTCATTATAAATAAATTGTAACAATAATTATTTTAATTACATTTTGATAGGGACACTTATTAAGGGGACACTTATTCAGAGACGCGAGGGTACTTAATAATTAAAGAGTTATATAAATGTCCAGTTTCAGTTCTAACCACTCTCTGGGCAACAGTCAGTTGATCATGAGATGATGTAATAGTATGAATATACTAAGTATATTTAAGTTGGAAAAAACCCCACTAACAATTAGTTGATGCTTACCTTTTAATTTGCTAATCACTATTCATGAAACTGTGGGTAGCACATATACAATCTGCCTGATTAATACAAACCAAATTAAATTAAATCATAGCACTTCAAGACTTATTGAGATGCTAATCACATTAACGACGGACACTTCAGGTAATGTTTATGGTGGATAATGAAGCGTTTCTAAATTATGTACAATACTATATTATACTCCATAATCCATATATCTCCAGATCCATGCTTTTATATTTATTTAGGATTGTCTCCCAAATTTACGAACCTTCTATTTTTCTGAAGTGGACATACCAATCTCTACTTGCAATATGTGATTGTGAGACTCAACTTATATTGATAATAAACAACACAAATCAAGTATATATATACCTTCTTAATTAAAACTCGTATCAATCAAATCGAAATATAGATTTGGAGACGAACGAAGTATTGTTTGTACATAAATTGAGCTTAGATATTTAAGTTAGGTTGCCAACTGTTTGCTTTTCCAATCCCAGACCTTTCAACCTTCACCATATAATACAATTTGGAGTAAAATCCAAATAATTCCAACAACCTCCCTTAAAAAATCGCTCAAAATAAGAATCACTTACATCTGCAGATTTGATATTTAGCTCGAGTCTAAAACTAACAACAACACCTTCTCCTTTATTCCACTCAAACAATAATTTACTACTCCTTCCGTTCCATGCATTTGGGAATAAATTCATTTTTGTCCATCCTACTAATATAAGAATATTATCTTAAATGGTAAAACTTTAACCCACTAAAACTCATTCACACTATTTTATCCGCCACCATCACTCTTGTCTTAATTCTCGTGTTGAAAAAAAAAATTATCCCTAAACAAATGAGGCGGAGGAATTAATTACTATTCTTTTTATTCAAAAAGTCAATTTAATTTCATAATCAAATTGCATGTGCAATCAAAACGCTTAAAATGTGAAGAAATGTGGAGGAACAAACAAGAAAATGATAAAGTTAATGACTTAGTTTCGTGTAATAGTCATCTATTTCCATTTATGATTATTCAACGATTGAGATAAGCATTAATTATAAATGTCAACAAACATTAAATAGAACTAAGTTTAGATCTCAATCTAAAAAAACGAGTGTATCGAGCTTGAATTTTTTAATTAATTACTCAAGAAAACATTTTAAAACAAGTGGAAATTGTGTAAAATGTCATTCCACAATAGCAAAAATTAATATATGTTAGAATTATAAAACCACACAAATTTTGTCAAAAGTAATATTTTTGGACCAAAATACCCTTACTAAGTTGAATTTTTGACCTACTTTTTTCACTTCCCCACAGCTGTTTCCCCCCCCCCCCCCCCCCCCCCTTTCGACCTTCTTTGAACGGCATTTTTTCCCTCCTCTCCCATTTTCAGCTCGCCCCCCACCCCCTCCACCCCCCCCACGAACCACCCCCCACCCCCCCCCCGACGAACCACCCCCCCCCCCCCCCCCCCACCCCCGACGAACCACCCCCAAATTTTTCCCTCCTCTCCCATTTTCAGCTCGGCCACACCTCTCTCTTCATTATTTCGGCTTCCCCAACCTCTGTCCAAGCTCAATTCGACCACTCTTCAACCTCTCTCCAAGCTCAATTCGACCTCTCTTCAACCTCTCTTCAGTCCGTGCGTCGTCGCCGGTAGGTCGGACCGGCGCCGGAAGTCCAAAAACTTTTCGCCGGAAGTCCAAATCGTCGCCGAAGTACAAGTTCCATCCTTGCGCCGCTGCCGGAAGCTCATACAGTCGCCGGAAAATAGATTTCATCTCAGTTTGTGTCGCCCTTGATTATCTAATCGAGATTTGCATTGATTCAAGGTAACTAATATGCCTGGAGCATTTTACTTCCATGAATAATTCCTCAATAGCTGCTGAATTGATGAAGTACTGTTTCAAACCCTTATTTACTTGAAGTTTCAAACCTGTATGTCCAGTATAGTAACTCGTTGGTACCGAAGTAACTATTAGTACCATTAGATATATGTATGCTAAATGTGTTCCATTATGCAGATGAGCCAGCGTTCGATGACCATTGTCCACGGAGGTGACTGGGCTGACACCGACAAGTATAACGGCGGCCGAACAGAGCTCATTCCTATGCGCGAGTTTGATATGAATTATAAAAATTTGTTAAGCAAGATTGAAATGCGTTTGAAGAAGCCGAAGGCTCGCTACTTGTATGAGATAGATGCACTGGTTATCTCCCCAAAAACTAACCAAAAGGTTAGAATGAAGATCACTGATGATTATGAGTTGGCCTTTGTAATGGCATCAGACTCGGCTCCCGTGTTGTACATAACTACAACATCGGTTCCTGCTGATTCAGAATTAATAAGTCTAGTGTTGCGGCAAAACCGGGTGGCTACAACTCCAGTTCCAACTCCATCAAGAAAAAGGAACTTGTCGATGAGAAATTCAGACAGGTTACATGACGATCTTAACGATGAGGAGGACACCGGGTTACTCCATCGAGAGATTGAGCAAGATGTTGAGGTTGAGGATGAGGATGAGCATGAAGTATTTGAAGATGTGGATGATGAGCACGAGAATGAGCATGAGACTGATTCTCATGATGAAACTGATGAGGTTGGGAGTAATCAAAGTCAAGAACGCTCTGTTTCATCCCTCCCGGACCTGAATCAGACTTTAAGAGAAAACAGTTCTATTGTTCGACAATGGACTATTCTGGGCACCTCTTTCCATGCCTCAGTTCCCGTGGAAGATTTTGGAGGAGGTCGATCCTCATTGATTGATGATTGCAGAATGAGCACACTTGAAAAGGATTCCATTTTCACCAATAAAGCCAGTTTGATAACATCATGTGGTTTGTATCATCTTGTAAACCAGTTTGGGTTTGTTACTAGGCGCTCCTCCAAAGAGTACTATCATGTTGTGTGCAAGCATCATGCGGATACGTGTTCATTCGTACTAAAAGCGACAGCTATGGGAAAAGCTTGGATTATTGATGAATGGGTGACGCACACATGCGAGAAAGACCTCAGATATCATAATGAGCCGACGGTATATTCTAAAGTTTTAGCTGAATACTTTGTCCCTAATTTGATGGTAGACGGCGTTGTGCTTAGGCCGAGGGACATGATGGCGCAAGTACAACGGTTATTCGGTGTGCAAATAAAATACCCTCTCGCTTTGGCAGCAAGGAATCAAGCCCTGACTTTGACTTATGGTGAGTCAAGCAAGTCATTTCAGATGCTTCCGAAATATTTATATATGTTAGAGCAGGCAAACCCTGGTTCCGTTGTTGATTTGTTGACCGATGCTACTGATGGTACTTTTATGTACTGCTACATGGCTGTTGCTGCATGCATTAGAGCCTTCAAGGCCTGTCGTCCGGTTATTGTTGTCGACGGAACGCATTTAAAGGGAAAATACAAGGGTGTTATGTTCGTCGCTGCTACGAAGGATGCCAACGAACAGGTTGTACCCTTAGCATTTGGGTTGGGAGATAAGGAATCTGATGCATCATGGACCTGGTTTTTTCAACGGTTGCGGCGCACTTTTGGGCGCCCTGAAGACATGTTGATTGTTTCTGACCAACATATCAGTATCCAGAATGCTCTGGATATTGTATACCCAGGCATACCCCACGCCCTATGCACATACCATTTACGAGGCAATCTCAGAAGATGGGGGAGTCATGCGATTGAAATGTTCAAACAAGCTGCCAATGCATATAGGGCAAGTGACTTTGTGGCGCGCATGCAAAACCTAAAAGATTTTTCACCCGGTGCACACGATAAGTTAATGGATGTTGATCCTGTTAAGTGGGCTCGTTCCAAATGCCCTGTTCGACGATATCGATTCTCAACTTCTAATGCTGCTGAATGCTTGAACAGTCGGCTTGTGTGGGCGAGGATGCTCCCCGTATGTACTCTATTCGAGTGTGTCCGCACTATGATCGGACATTGGTTTACCGAGCGTCGTGCTGAGGCCATGGCTAGAACTGAAGAGTTAACTGCATACGCAGAAGCTAGATTGATACGAGCGAATGAACTGGCTCGCAAAATGGTTGTTGAGGACATTTCTCCAACCAAGTTCAAGGTATCAAATGGAATCACGCATCACGTCGTCGACATTCAGAGCAAGGAGTGCACTTGTCTGATATTTAACATGGACCTTATTCCATGCTCTCACGCCGCGGCAGCCATACGGTATTTTATTTTCAAACAATTATGATTATTTCGGTACAGTTGGAAATATTATACATAGTACAGTGTCATTACTTCTCTATTTATGGTGGATTATCACTTTCTACTATGTGTAGCCGAACGAAGCAGAATGCCGATGCATACGTTAGTCGTGTCTACAGCACTGACGCATTACGTGAAATATATGCTGGAGAAGTGATGCCGATTCCTATGCCCGATGATTGGATTGTGCCCGAGGAGGTTAGTTCGAGGATTGTCAATGCGCCGGCGAATCCAAGCCAGGCCGGCCGGCGACGTGTTAGTCGTATGACTGCTGGCTCTCAGTCCTCACGCACAGTAACCTGTTCTCGATGTTTTGCAAGGGGACATTATAGAAGCACTTGCACTGCCACAATACATATGACGATCGAGGAAGCTTCAGCCTCAGCTTCAGCCAATCAGAGGTTACCTAAGCGTCGGAAACCGAAGCGATGCAGTGTTTGCGGAGAGGCTGGTCATACACGTCCGAAATGTATGCAAGGGATCAATCCATAAGGCCATAGTAGTATCAGTAGTAGAAGCATTTCTAAGCATTTCCATCTGATGTCAGATTTTTCAAACTGTTTGTGTTTGTTGTAACATTTAGCAGTATTAGTATCATCATGTGTACTATTAGCTGGAACTATATGTACTGTTAGTGTCATTGTTGGTACTGATTGCTATATGGTAGTACTAATAGTAATGTAAATTATGTACCAACTTTACCGCAAATACACTGTTCCTTCAGCTATAGTTTGTTTATACAATTTACAATTTAATGGGCCAACCACTAAAACAAACGACGTCGTTTTCTGGTCCATGTTATATTTAAAGAACTCAAGGCCCATTTCTACAAGTTAGGGTTCTTCTTCAAAATTGAAAGAATGTCGTCCTCGAGCTCCTCTTCCTCTGGCGGGCCACCTAGATGGACCTCCCCTCCAACCCCTCCAAGTTGCGTGCACGGAGTGGCTGCTGATACTCTAACCTCTCACACGGAAGAAAACCCTGGGCGTAGATTTTTCTGCTGTCCATTGAGGAAGGTATGCAACGCACGCACTCTGTATTTGGGGTTTAATGAAGTTTGATTTTATTTTTTTTTTTTAAATTCCTCTTTTATGCAGTGGGATGATTGCGACTTCTTCCAATGGGTGGATTTGCCTGAACCTACCAGCTTCTGCCGAAACAATTGCCAAAGCCGCATGAACTTGCAGACTCTCGAGTACGGTGAAGAAATTTATCAAGCACGACAAGTTGAGAAATCGTTAATCGAGAAACTGAGGTTGACAAAGCAGGAGTTGGAAGCTCTTAAGGCTGAATTTGAGGTTACAGTTCAGGTCGAAGCACAAAAGAAGTGGAATGCGATGAAGAAACTAGGGCTTTTAGTTTTGATTTTAACTGTTTTGATTAAGGTTACTATTGGTTAATCAGTTGCTTAGTGGACTATTAATGGCTACCTTTCGCATGTATTATTCCCTTCTAAGAGGCTGCCACGTGTAAGTTATCAAAATTCGTAGTTATATCTACTACTGTTGGTACCCCAAAATGTGCCTTCTTTTGGAACTCTTGGTACCCCTCTAAGTACTATTAGTATAGGAGTTGGTACTAGTGATTCTTTGGTAGTACCAGAAGTTGCATGGAAGAGCTTGATGTAGCTGAGGAATGAGAGAAATTGTTCGTGAATGTACATAAACATAGGGGATATAACTGTGTTTTAGGACATACAAATGCAGGGAATAGATAGAATATACATAAAGTTAGTTTTAATCCACAACATCAGCTTAATCAATAACTATTGCGTGATCTTCACTGGTGCCCTCCATTTTCTAAGCAAGCCTTTCTGCCGGAGTGTCGAAAATGCCCTTCAACAACAACACCTTCAGCCCCACGCCGCAGCTGTCACCGAGCTTCTCAAGCTCGAATGTGCAAATATCCCCGGCCTTGAGCTGGTTGTCGTCGACGAACGGCTGCCACGCGCTCTTGCTGATGACAGGACGTTTGTAGCTTCCATGGTAAATGCCCTTCCATTCTTTTAGCCCGTGACGCAATGTAACAGCAACATCAACGGCCGGCAGCAACCTTATAGCCGTGCGGGGCATCAGCTGCATCATCACAGCACATCCAGCATAAAAACCCATGAAAATATTTCATAACATCAAGATCGGGTTAGAGAGCATTACCAATCTGTATCTCTTTGCAACATGTGTTTTCACAAGTTCAACCTCAAAATACGGAAGGACACCGGAAAGGCATTCCGTTGAAAACTCAAAGGGATTTCCTTCATCAGAATCAGGATACTTGGTGTCACCAGAATCAGTATCGGATTCAGAGCTCGTCATGGGAGTTCTCCTTTTCGTTGAGATGGCGATAGGGAGAGGGAGAGGAGAGGGAGAGGGTGGCTGGAGAAATGAAATGAGGCTTGATTCAATTCTGTAACTATAAAAATTGTAAAGGGCATTTGGGTATTTTCCATTCACAATCGGAGTCACTGTTGAAGATAGAGAAGAACGCCTATTTAAGGTAAAAGAAACAAGGAGAAATGCTGAAAATTAGGTGTTTTGTCCTATACAACTTACTCATTTCCCACCTTTTTTATGACAGCTTTAGTTGGCCCTATAGACTACAACTGTGAAAATAGTATAATATCTTTATGAACAGTAATAAGATCTAGGGTTTTGTCCTATTCAACTTACTCATTCCCAGCTTTTTGCATGCACGAGTTCCATCCATCTCTCAAGGAATATTGACCCATAACCTTGCGTGTTTATATGGGGGAATCGTACTAATTTTGCAGTTGATATTTACATTTTGCAACATGCATTTAATTTAATTTATTTAAGGGGCAACATGCATCCCATATTACATGAACACTTCTCCCTTCTCAACATTCACACTTAATCCCATTTTGTTGGTTACCAAAATGTGCTTCGAAAATGTATCCTCACAAAAAGAGTGGTTCTACCGTAAACCATGGAACAAGGAGCTCGATCAAGCCTTCATTGATACCCTCATAGGCGCTTTGGGAGGGTCTCCCCAGTTGGGGAATGACCTACCGGGTGAAGCTCTAGTACTCGTGAAAGATAAATTAAACGCTACGTACGGCCTAAAGCTCTTGTGGGATGATGCATACTCAAAGTTCACTCTCTTGAGACGTCGGTACGATACGTTTAGATGGTTGCTTTCCGTCGATGGTGTGTCTTGGGATCGTTCTCAAAACTATATCTTCACTACCGACGTTGTGTGGAAGTTTGCTTTTAAGGTATGTTATATGCATTTCATTGACAATAGTGTGGGGGTTTATGTTTATGCTCTATTAAATGTCCATACATCCAGGCCAAGCCCATGACTGAAGCTTACTACCGTGAAGGAGAGCCCTTGTACGATAAGATGGTCGTCTTATTTGGTTTCGAATACGTGAAAACGGAGACGAAATCGATCAGCATAGTTGAAATATCGGAGTCCGAAAATGTCAACAAAGATGATGGAGAAGCGTCTGATGAGGTGACATCACCACCGATCATGCCCCGTCGCCGACTCTTCCACGACAGCGGAGCAACAGCAAGCCGGATGTCCACTGAGTTTACGAAACACACGCCCGCCAAAGTTGCCCGGCAGAGGAGGCAAGTTTATACCCAAGGAGCCTGCTCAGCCCTCGAGCACTGGATCCTCTCCGCTGATGTGGTGGAAACCATGACGTGTGAACCTATCTTAACTCATGTGTGTTTATTTAAGTGTAGCCGTTCATGTTAATCTTCATGCATTTTGACTCAATCGTCTGTTGGTAATCATGTTACTAAAGTGTCAATAGTACGTACTATAGTTTGGTACTATCGTCTCTGTTAGTTCTAGTAGTACTCTTTCTCTTATGGTACTAGTGTCAATGTTTGTTTCAGTAGTACACTCTGTTATTTTATGCTGTAATGGTTGTTTTGTCTTTCATAACAAAATTGTTCATGTCTGTTCTAATGTTACTGTGAGTGTTACTAAACACTTGTACTCATGGCACATCATAAATACACGGCATAATTACATAGCATAAATAAATACATGGCAGGGGCCAAAATTATCTTGGTCCCTACCTACTGCCATTCACCTACTTACATACCTGAATTAGTACTGAAAATGTTACTGGCACCAAGCCAACCACCGATAAAAACTTATAAAAGCAACGCAAAAAAAAAGATAAAATAGTGTGTTTGGTACATCCCACTTCAAATGATAATTTGTTTAAACAAATTCCTCCCCACCCTTAGAACTGCAGAGTACTTCCATCCGTGCTGTATTCGTAGATCGTTTGGGCTATGTGCGTCCTCCAGCTTTCAATGGCATCATTGTTCATGGGAACATCACGCTTGTCGCAAAGCCGGTTCTCCATGACCTTGAGTGCCAATGGGCCACAACTACAGCTGTCATCCTGAAGAATCCGGTCAGGGCCCATTGGTTCGAACTCCAGCGTCCACTCGGTGAACCGAATGGACTTACCCTGGTTGTAGTTGATGTTCTTGAGCACCTGGGGAAATATGCGGCCTAATGGTCTGAATACCTGCCGTCTGAGCGCTTCAATATGGTTAGTAAACTTCCCTTGATTTGTATCCCACAATACCATCCTGCCCTCCCTCATATGAAGCACACACACAGCCCAATGCGCGGAGAAGTGACACATCAATATCAGCTGAACAAGTACATGAATAATCAATTAACAGATAGTACTAAAGGAACAAATTAGTACCAAGTTGTACCAATAAAAGTTGGTCAAAAGCATACTATGCACAACAGTACCTTATGCGCGTCGACCCACTTCTTCAGCCCTCCCCATTCAGGCATCAGCCCTTCCGCGAACATAGCCAATCGATCAAGCTCCTCATCGGGCACAATCTCCTCCTCGTCAGCATCAGGAACCCAACCCTCAGGCTCTTTCCCGTTCCCATGTAGTTTAGCCCACACCTCATCCACAGCAGTCTGCATTAAATGACACAATTTTAAACTTTTTAAGTAGGAAAAGATGACAAAACATACGTATAGTGGAATATGCCACAATGTTTACCATGAAGGTCGGGCCCATGACCACGTTCTTTGGGTTGGCCTTCTTTAAGTAAGCCGAACGGGGAGACTTGGCCATAATTGCCACGAATGGATCGACATGCTCAAACCCAAGCATTGTCGTCATGGTCTTGATCTCCACAAAGTACGACCTCTCGACTGTGTAGGGCCGACCAACATTTCTCCTAATATACATCAAAGTAAAGCTAATTAGATTGGTAATTGAAAACTATAATCATATTTAAAATTTAGATGAAAAATACGAGAAATGTATTACGCTGGTGGATCGTCCATGCTCATGAAGTGGGCAAAATTCTTGCCCCGCACCTCTTGAGTCCGGAATGGACTTCTACAAACCGCCGAGGGAAATTTTCTCCTAACCGGGCGACCCGGAGGCGGGCTGTTTGGAGGGCCATGGGAGTGGACAATGGCCCTGGACTCGGAGGGGGTTGGGCTGCTTTCACGGTGGGGCTGGAGAGGAGATTGTGGAGGGACTTCCTCATGAACATCAAGGAGGGGGGATCGAATGGGACTGTCCTCTTGATGGGGCTGAGGAGGAGATTGTGTTGCAGGGCTTTCCACATGGTCATCACGGATGGGGGAGTGTATGGGGCTGTCCTCTTGCTGGGGCTGGGGAGGAGACTGTGCAGGCCTATCCTCGTGAGGGACTCGGAAGGGGGAGTGTGGATGTGCATCTTCAGGCCTCTGCCAGTGGAAATCAAAATACGTTAGCACCGTTACACCCAGATAGTACTAGTAGGACCATCTTGTATATATAGTACTATCAAAACTATTAGTACTGACAGTTCTAATAAATTCCACAAAACAAAATACAATATCCTTACCGATGTTCCAGCCTCTCCCCCGTCTCCCGATGCAGCCGGATCATTGTTGTACCTTTCCTTGAGGAATGCTGCAAATGCCTGAAACAGATCTACTCCTCCAAACAGCTCAGTTTTCATTTTTTTAACAACTTCATCAGCCGTCTCCTCAATCATGCGCTTCCGGGAGGGTTCACCAGTTTCATCTTCTGTCCTTCTCTCTGTTTCCTCCTTCTCTCTCTTTTTTTCGAAGTTGGGATCGTAGATAAGCTCGAACGGTGCATCAGCGGGCTCAATGCTATTCCAGAACCTTTGAGTCATCTCGAGGAGCGTTGGCTCCAAAACTCCGTGGACCTGCAAATAACAAATTAAATGAGTTGTATCAAAAACTGAATTAACAATGGTAAGATGTACAAATATATACCTGGTTGACGTGGTTCATGGCGACATCGACATCGCTCCATGATTTTTTATAACGGAACCTCGCCCCACGTGGCAGAGCATCCGCTCTCCGTATCACTCCGATGTGCTGCCCAAGAGCGGGAAAGGCAGAGTATATCCAAGACAGGAATGCAAGGGAGTTCCCCTGCAAATGGTACGACTCCCCCTTGCCGCCCTTCATCAAATGCGGCCTAACATATGTCAGCTGCCTATGCAGGATCTGGTACGACATGCTTCCCCAGGGGAACTCATCCCATTGCTTCCTATTCTCAATCAACAGCCAAACCCACTCGGGTATCTTTGAATTCGTGGGATCCAATCCCAAAACAATAAAAACTGCCAACAAAACCTTGCATAATTTCAAAACATCACCATCATCGGGTACAAACTTCACGTCCTTGAATTTCCACCACACCTCGTTCGGCGTCTGAGGCACCTTTCCGAAGATACGGGTGTAGAGGGACGAGGGAGGTATTTTGGCGGACTTGTATGGGTCGAAGGAGCTGCCTCCAAACCTCAGCCCGGTCATGAGGGCGAATTCCACCCTGGAAAACCTCACTATGTCGTCCTCGTCCCCGACCTGGTAAAATAGAGCAGTGGGGTCTGGATCGGGCGTCCCTCTAACCTCTCTGGAGATCATGTAATGAATACATTTCCCAGATTTAACGATCGTGTCGGGGTACCTCATGTACACCCCGAGCGCAGAGTTTTCCAAGGCCGTCGAAACGGCAAAACTGTAGCTGAGTAGCTTCTTCCGGATGGCTCCGATCAGATTCTCTTTGCCACTCATCATGACCTTATGAGGTACATCAATGAGGTCGGGCCTGAAGTAGTTCCACTGCACCTGGTATAACATGAAGAAGCAGTTGTGTTTAGCAAACAAAATACCTCAAACAAAATACCTCACGCTCACTGCACATGGTACTAATAGAACTAATGGTACTAGTAATGCCAGATGACGCCTTTCAATAATGTGGGCCCCACATAACCAACAACAAACAAACAAACAAACAAACAACGCGCCAAAGTGAATGTCCATAACAACCAATGGTACTATAATTTACATTAGAACCCAAGGGCCAATCGTACAAATCCAGTACAATCTAAACCCAGTACGATAATTTTGATACAAATCGGACCAAAATCCAGAACGAATAAATAAACCCAATGAAAAATCTGAGAACAAAAATATTGGTACAAATCGCCGCAAAATCCACTACAAATCAACCCAAGAACAAATATTGGGACAAATCGGAGCAAAATCCATCTTAACCCTAAAAAAAAAATAAAAAAATTACCTCGAGCTCATTGTTAGGGTTTTCTGCTACGTCGTTGCCGGAAACAGAACCGCCGTTGCTTTCCTCCGCCGACCCGCTAGCCTCGTTTGAGGCGTAGTCGTCAATCGCGGCGTCGGAGTCAGTTGGTGGGGTATCCTCACGTACGTACTCAGAATTTGAGGACGCCATTGTATGTTTTCTCGCTCGGGCTTGGAACGGACGGCGGCGCTGGCGTGTGGGAGTGAAAAATAGACCGGACAGCGGCGGCGGCGTGGGGGAGTGGAGAACAAGCGACGGCGGCGGTGTGGGGGGAGTGGAGAGAAAAGACGGGAAGGCGGCGACGGCAGCGTGAGGGGAGTGGAGAACAGACTCGACTGCGGCGGCGGCGTGAGGGAGTGGAGAGAGACGGGACTGCGGCGGCGGCGTGGGAGAGTGAAGAAGATGCAGAAAGAGAGAGGAGAGGAGAGGGAATGGTCCGAATGGAAATGGGAGAGGAGGGGAGAGGAGAGGTTACTTGCGGGGGTTATTCGAGGCATGGCAGGAGGGGGGGGGGGGGGGGGGGGGGGGGAGGGGGGGAGTCGTGGGGGGGTAGGTGGGTTGAACCGTCGATTAAACTGACTGTGTATTCAAACCCTCCCTCAAATTTTCAGGTTTATGATGGAGGGAAAGTAAAGAGGGCATTTTGGTCCAAAAAAAAAATTTTAAGAGGATAGTTGACAAAATTTGTGTATTTTTATATTTCTGACATATATTAATTTCAACTATTCTAGAATGATATCTCATTTTTTCCCCCTTAAAACAATGTACAAGGGATGATGCTTCTTCTTTTCGGCACATCCCTCAAGTGGGACAACTATAGAATTAATTGTTTTATTCAATTAAAATAGATCCTCGAGAAAAAAATTGTCACATAAAACAACAAATTAATCTAGTTTATGAACAAAAAGAAAAATACAAAACTTGAACTGTGTCGATTTTACATATATGTAACCAATTATATACTCCCTCCGACCCACGTCAATTGTTATGATTTTTTAATCGGAGCGTCCACATAATTGAAAATAATTAACTCATATTTATTCATGTATATTCATTACTTTTCACTTTTAACATTGCACCTAAAATCTTTTGTCGAAATGAAACATGACGGTTGAAGCAAGACGGAGAAAATAACTTATTAATTGAAATCTTGGTGTACTTTCTCCCTCCTATAAATATTTCAAGTTGCATGTGATCGATCAATCATTTATTCATGTGTACCAATTTGTTCAATTATTCATGACAATGTCAATAATGTAATGTTGCACAAGTAGTTTATTTAAAAAAAAAAAAAAATTGAGGTAAAATCAACGCATCCAAGATTTCCACCAACAACTAATTAAAATAAAATGGAATTCATGCACTAGGGGAAATGTGGGGTTAATTTATTACTATGTGATCTGAATTTCGATTTACTTATTTTTTGGTTGAAAAGTAGAAATATAATTTGAACTTTGCTCCGTTTCTTCATTTGTGGGAAAGAGAGCAAAAATCAATGATAGGAAAATGATAGAGATTTAACATAACTTTGATGATCATGTTACTAAACATTCGAAACACAAAATATGTGGTATCAAACATTAACCTCTTATTACTAGGTCAATACATGTATATTGTCCATGTCGTTAGGGGCGGGGCGCCCATATGCCATGGTGGGCTTAAAAGCTCACCCCACCTTTTTTTTTTTTTTTTTTTTTTTTTTTTTTTAGTTTCTTATATTTTTGATTTTTTTTTTTCCAGCAATTTTCATCGTAAGCTTATACTAAATTATAAGGGGAAATGAGTAATTCTCGTCCGTCCATTCAACTAATCAATCGAGTCCATCCCGTCTGAGATTCTTGGCTCCGCCACCATATGCCATATTTAAATTTCTAATACCAAACTTAAATCATTATCAGATAAGTAGTACGTATTTGTTAAAAGGGAAAAAAGAGACTTTAAATAAAACAAGCATGAATAAAGCATGTTGCTTCTAGAGCTTTCGGAGACCAATCAAAACTTCATACTCCCTCCGTCCTCTATTTGTTGACGGAGGGAATATGGGCACGGGTTTTTTCGCATTTTATGGTATAATAATAAATTAATGTGTTAAAGTGTTAAAGTGGAATAATTGTGGGTCCATTTGAATTGTTTAATAGTATTAAAATGATAAAATAATAAAAAGTAGATGTATAAAGTGTTAAAGTGTTAAAGTGATTGTGGGGTCTACGTCCAAAAATGGAAATTGTCAACAAATGGAGGACGTCCCAATATAGTATTAACGTCAACAAATAGAGGACGGAGGGAGTATAATGTCTTTCTGTAAAAATGATTTTTACTCCCTCCGTCTTTAAATAAGTGTCCCGAGCCGTCAAAAATTTTGTCCCTAAATAAGTGTCCTATCACATTTTTCCAAGCAAAAATTACACAAAAGTACCAAAACTACCCTTCTTGAAAATCTAAAAGTGGGAGAAAGACAAAAATAAATAAATAAATAATCAAGGATTTTAAGGGCATAAGTGTCATTTTAGCATTCTCCTTGATTTTTTCAAATTGGCGGCTCGGGACACTTATTTAAAGACGGAGGGAGTACATTTTTGTCTGAAACATATATGTGGGCCCACGCACGCGCCGACAAATTGAGGACCTAAATTTGCTAAACTACGAGGAGATACTGACGTGTCGGTGGGGCCCTCAATTTGTAGTACTCCGTATTAGCTGTAATAATTATTTTCACTTCCATTTTTCCTATTTCAAAAGATATTAGCTCGATATTCATCCATAAATAACGTCATGTTTCTTTATAGATAAAATTTAATGCGATAATGTAGATGACAAGGTGGCATAAGGATATAAGTATGTTAATCTTATCCAAAAATTAAACATGTCTTATGACAAGAAACCCTCTCTATTTATAATGCATGTCGATTTTTAATAAAACCTGATATGACAGTGTTACGCTAATAAATTTTTATTCAGATTTCAATTTTAAGTTGTACGATTTTTTTAATATTTTTTTTTTCATGAAATATATTTATAATATCATTTTGGAGCAATTGACAGTAAAATTTATCAAAAGCACTAACGATTCAAATTCAAACCCTTTAGTCTCGATCATTAACCTCTTATTGCATATTTATAATTATTTTCTTTAATTATCGTCATCCCATCAATCGTCAAGTTCAGCCATTAACACATTATGTATGTTCATAGGAATAATTTGGACTCTACAACAACCGATTAGAAATATAAGACGTTATCGATGAGACGAAACGATACAATTTCTTTTATGTTTGAATAGTAGTTGGATTTGAATCCAAGTTGACACCCAAAAATAAAAGAAGAAGAAACTATCCATAAAATTACACAATCTCAGTCAGCAACGTGGAATCTACGTGTCAAGGCTCGTCAAGTAGGTGACACCTGTACACAACAATTGCCTCAAGAAACCAGACCTTCTCTATAAATTCTGCAGCATTCCTCCATTTCTGCCGATCCCATCGCTTCTCCCTCCCCTGCCTCCCTCTCTCTCCCTCTCTCTCTCTACACACAGGCACCACGTAGTCGACGCCGATCTTCCCCCCGATTGTTTTGATCTTATCCAATCCCAGAATCTTCTCCCCACCTCATTATATTTCACCCAAGATTTAATTTGGGTTCCGATATTACAAACTAATTTCCTCTCTTCCTTTCTCCCTCCTAAGAATTCAATCTTTAATTATTTTCTCTCTCGAAAAAAAGAAGATGAAGGATAACAAGGGAAACCCATTGCACCTTTCCTCCTTGAATCACATCTCCCTCGTCTGCAAATCAGTCGAGGAATCCACTAATTTTTACCAGAACGTTCTCGGCTTCGTCCCCGTTCGCAGGCCCGGTTCCTTCGATTTTAATGGAGCTTGGTAATATTTTTTTTCTAAAAATTTAACTACTGTTTTAATTAATTTGTTCTTGATTTAATCTAACAACTAACATTTGTCCGATTAAAAAAAATGTTCTTGATTTTGATAATTAATTAATTTGTTTCTTGATGTTTTTTGTAGGCTGTTTGGACATGGAATTGGGATACACTTGCTGCAATCGGAAAATCCAGATAATATGCCTAAGAAAACTGTGATTAATCCAAAAGATAATCATATTTCTTTCCAGGTAGCTTTCAATTATTATGAATTTGTGTTTTTAGTTATTGGGGGTGATATTAGGCCTAGTAATTATCGATCACTTCTCACATATAGGTACAAAATAAATAAAACGATGACGGCGAGCTTCGATTAATTTATTTCGATTAATTTATAGAGTATTAATTTATAAAATAAAAATAAAAAATTACATAAGAAAGAAAAGAAAGGTGATGAACAGAGTCTATTTTTAGCACCGTTGCATCAGTAGAAGTTACTAAAACATTCCCTCGTTTTTCTGTCCGGTCGGTCTGATTACGTTTGTTAGGCAGAGTTTGGTAATATTGTAAATAATTTGAAATGATTTAATGAATAAAATTTAGTATAGTGATTTATGATAGCACATGATCTCGCATGTGTTGTGTTGGAAGGGTTCGAAAAGAAAAATTGTGCGTAATTTATGTGGTGATGAAACAGTGCGAGAGCATGACGATGGTGGAGAGGAAGCTGGGTGAAATGGGGATTAATCTGGTGCGGCAGAGGGTGGAGGAAGGCGGGGTGTACGTGGACCAGCTGTTCTTCCACGACCCAGATGGTTTCATGATCGAGATATGCAACTGCGACAACATCCCAATGATACCTTTGGCTGGGGAAGTTGTACGTTCATGCTCCAGGCTCAATCTGCAGATGGCGCAGCAGCAGCCGCAGCCGCAGCAGATCCAGTTCTCCGTGGTACAACCTTAGGAAGCGCATATGTTAGTTGGGCTTGTACGTCAGCCCCCCCCCAACCTTTTCGATCTTTACCTTTTGTTTTTTTTCTTTTTCCTTTTTTCTTTTTTTGTCTTTTTGTTCGGTACTTCGGATGTAATAAGACGCTTTTGCCCTTCCATTCCGAAGGAGGGGAAATCCATTTTCACTTCCTCCTTTCTATTATTACTTCGTCACCTTAATTTTTTTTTTTCCTTTTTATTTTTTTTGTCTTTGTAGATTTGTCAATTTTATTTTAACAATGTTTTGGAGTTAATTCTTTTTTTTTCTTTTTTTTTTAGCAACGTTTTCTCCTAAAATAAATTCTACGTGGGAAAATCCATGTGGCGTGTCGGATCCGACTTCTATTTTTATTTTTATCAAATTAAATGTGTAAATAAAGTTAATTATTTTAGTTGGCCATAGTGGAATGTTCTCTAATTTAATAGATCGAGCTGAATTCTGATTCCGAACATTAATCTTTTACCGTTTAACTAGAGTCGATCTATAAAGTTTACTTGGGCAAATTAGATCAAATGAGTTACACAACCCACATCCTTAATTAAAACACTTTGAGTTTGACTTTTGGATTATGGTTTGCATGTATGTGTAAAGTTTGTCTTTTAATGGATATATAATAAACATAGCAACATGCTTACATAAAGCAATGCCACATGAAGTATTTATGAGTTTGTGATAGACTTTCACTAATTTGTGATTACTTTCGACCATACACGTCGAAAGCGAAAGATAATGACACTTTTTTATTATTATTTTAATTTTTAAATATCCGAAATACTACTTCCTCCGTTCATGATCTTTAAACTTGAGTGTCAGTATAAAGTTTAATATATTATGGTCAGGGACAATGCCAACTATGTAGTGGTGGGGTCATTTGGTCAAGTGACCCGACTGGAATTAAACAAAAAAAAAATAAAAAATAGGATACTTTAGTAATTTTTTAATGAAATTTTAAAAAATATTTAAAAAATAGTAGTATTCCTAGAATTTTCCCAATCTCCGTATTCTCATTTCTATTCAATTGTTGTTGTCACCCCCACTGTCGTCGCTAGTCCACCAACATATACTTCACCGCCACTGAAACACCGAGCCACCGATGCACCCGTCGAAGCTCTCGAACCAAGCGCCCCATGGTGATCCCTTCGTTGAAAGTCTGACTTGATTGTGGTGATATATTAAAATGTATGGTGATATATTATAGTGTTATTTAAGAAGTATGGTTGCATTTTTTGTGTGGGGTCCACTATGTAAAATATAAAGACTGTAAAGATTGAGAATTAACGAAAAATGAAAGGAACCCTTATGAAAGGGGAAGTATTGTTAGTCTTGTGATATTAAAAATGCTAAACTTATACAATTAACTCTCACGTTAGATCAAATCTAAATCTCGTGTCACAAAATTAAATGGATTTATATATAGGAAAATTTATACAATCGGATAAAAGTAGTGTGCGTCGCTGCAATGAAATACGCGTTGGCCCGAGCGCACCAATAGTTCTCTGATAATTTCTTCTGTGTTGTTTCAATTTTCTTCGCAGGGAAAGAAAGTTGAAATTACGAGATCTAACCAACGTTCACTACACTTGAAAATATTGGCCAAGTCAAGAATAATTTAGAAGTATTGTGGAATTAATAGCGTGGGTTACCTGTAAAATCAACATAATTAATTAAGGATATTTACTTAATTAAAGGAACACAACAATTTCATGGCGAGTTTTAAATAATTGAATCGAACATAAGCATCTATTTACGTGGAGACGTGATTTAATTATTCGGTTGTTCCACTGAGATTGATTTTATTATTAGATCTCTTGATATTTTCTAATTTTGTTATTATCGTAGTATACTTGGAATAATTAATTAAGTTTCCTTACAACTCATACTTTGATGTTTGGTTACTAGTTGACTATCTTGACTTCATGTTCTTACACTGGATGCCGGATGGGAGTAGTTTTAGTAGAGAAATAATTTTTTCTTGACCCTAAAATTAAGATGTAACATAAAAAGTGAATAAAGTAGTGTGAATAAATTTTAGTGGGTTAATATTTTCTGTTACCATTTTAGGTAATATCCATTTATCAATGGTAACACAAAAAATAAACATGAATGTTTATTAGTGGGACAAATAAGTACTGATTTTACAATATCTTTTTTACAAGATGTTCACTAATATTTTTACTACCGCAAGTGTACGGGTGTAATTGTAGTTAGGGAAGCAAGGTCGTATTCCACGGAGATTGATTAACCTAATGAATACTAGTCTAATTTCCTATCATCTATCTAGACGAATATATCGTTGAGTTTTGTTTTTCGAAACTAATAAAAAGAAACAAAACAATTAACATAAAAGACAAGCTACGAGAGAATCAAAGAAGAGGAGAATTATTCTAGAGCTTCGGTTTCAATGAACATGCGAACTCAATTTAATCGAAATCAATCAATCACGTAGAAGACTCGACTATTACTAGAACAACCACACAATAAGCTTAAACCTACTTCCGTAGTGCCTAAACCGTAGATCTCATGCAAGAATTGTTGTGCCCAACTAATATCTAATACATGAAAATCCTAAAGGCTCAAAGGGTTAAAAGCTCTCACACAAATCTCAAGATCTTCCGACTTTATTGAAGTGTATGTCTTATGTTCCCAATTCGAGTGTCAATTCTCATCTTCCGCCTATCGAATCAACACAATAAATCATGCAAATTTGCTAGCTAATCAAATAAGCAAGCAATACATACAAGAACATACGAAGCAATAGAAGGTCGTGATCGATTGATAAAAACTAAATTGAATCCACAGTGTTCATGTACTCCCTAACTCTAGAATAAGAGAAAATTAGCCAAGCATATTGAGGACAATAATCCCAAGATTCGAAGGAAACATAATCGAAAACAAACGAAAACCGTAGGGAGAACTAGGGCTCCGAATATCGCCGACTTGAGTCTCTCGATCTTCTTCTCCCAATCTTTTCTCCAATGTCGTACTTCAATACTCAAAATCTGAGAGAGTTCGTGTTCTCCTCCGGCCTCCCCTCTTTATCCTCTTTTTTCGATCTTGACTTAATGAGGGCCTTTAATTCAAATCGGTAACAGTAGCACATATACGCTCGTTCCATACGGGGTGACGCGGCTGATCACGATGATCACGCCAGGGAGGCGCTGCCGCGTGGGCAAGATGGCGTGGGGTTGGCGCGGCTGGTGGGGGGAAGGAGACGCTGCCGCATGACTGGAGGCGCGGGAAACTGCCTCCTGGGCGCGGTTTAGGCCCTACGAGGCGCGGCCGCGCGTCATCGCGTACACCTGTGTGCAACGTTTATTTTTCGTTCGTTCTCTCTCGTTTTAACTCCGATTTTAGATCCGTTTTTTTGCTATGATCTCCTAATGAGATGAATTTCAATCCTAAATTAGCCAATTTCTGAAATATCCCTTCCATTTCTCTGCAAATTCAGTCAAAGTACGAACAAGTATCACAATTCATAAGAATATGAAACTCTATCAAGAACACCTTGCAAAACATGATTTTCTCCACATAAAACAAACTCAAAATGAATATTAATACGTAGAAAATCCATGTTTATCAATCCCCCAAACTTAAGCAAGTGTTTGTCCTCCTCAAACACAAAGTAAAACAAAAGAACATATCAACAATAAACATGGATTGACGAAGTGATAATGAATCTTGGCTTCAGGAAATTTTCTAAAATAAAAATGATCACAAGCAAATCATCTCACTCATCAATTAGCAAGTCATGATCAAGTTTTAACAATCTAGCCTCTTGAAACTTAGGATCCTCGCAACATAGGAATATATGTGAGTGAAGCTCTCAACCCTCAAGTGCATATAGATGGACAAAATTTCACTCAATTCAAACATACACAATGTCTACCATAAGCTTGCAATTCATCTTAACCTCTCAATTGCTCAATGTGTGCTTATAATAAAGATCAAAAAGGACTTTGATGAAGGTTGTAATGTAGGCTCTTTGGTACGTAGGAAATATTTGGCCAAGTGAGTAAAATCCCAAAATAATTAATCTAGTTCTCCAAAAATACTCAACCCAATAGCTAATAAAGCTACAATTCCCAACCATTCATCCATTCTAAACAATCCTCATCACTCAACCATCTAAGTGCATCTTTTTACTCACTTATGCTCTTTATTCCACAACTTTCATTTTTCCCCCTTATTTTTTCTTTTCTTTTATTGAGACTTTTTTTTTTTTTTTTTCCATACACAGACTAGAAACTTATGTGAGTAAAAGGATCCTTTTGATTCCAACTTCTCTCTTATTCTTTCAATTCCTCTCAATTACAAACCAACAAAATCCTACACAATATCCCCATCCCAAAGTTTATCAAAGAAAAAGGTCCTGAGGGCTCAAGGGGGTTAAACTAGGATTATGTATCATTTGGGCATGAAAAAGGGAAAGAATGTGGCTAAGAAAGATGGCCTTAGATCATCTCTAAATTATTAAGCACACTAATGCAACCTCAAGGAAGATAGAAAAGCAAGTTCTAGAGAAAAGTATGCATGCTTGAACAATCACACTCAAGAAAGAAGATAAGACTATAATCATGTGATAGTCAAGGCTCGAAACTCACAACAAAGGCTAATATTTGATCCGAGCTTCTTAGAGGCCAAAAAGTCTAAATTAATCAATCATGCAAATCAAATCAAGAACAAGTAAAAATTTTTCAATATGCTCATTTCCAAGAAATCATCATAAGCCTCATCATCACAACTATTAATCATGTTTATCATCATTTAATTAAAACAAAAACACAAAAAAGACTCTACTACTTAATACTAGACACTAAACAATACTCAAATTAAATACCTAGAAAGCAATAAAAATCAAAATACTTTTCCACACTTCGCCATCCCCCCAAACTTATTGTTTTTACTAAGAAAAATAATAAGTTTGAAAGAAGAAGAGGTGGAAGAGTATTTCGTACTATGACGAGCTAAATATTAACTACCGCAAGAGTACGGGTAATCCTAATATAGAGCAAGTAAGGTCGTATTCCACGAGGACCAATTAAACGAAACGATAGTGAATACTATTACTAAGTTCTTTCGATCTATATAAGCTAACGAGATTTTGAGTGGTTTTTAAGCTACTAATGCAAGTAAACAAAACACATAAACGAAAACAAGTAAACGAAAGAGAACAAATGAAGAAACGATGGAGTAAAGTTATTCTAGGGAATCGGAATCGATGGAATGCAATGGATATAGCCTAAGTCTATCAATACATGAATCAACTATCTCTATCTAGGGCGATCTCTAATTCATATTTGCCTCCTCTCGGACGACAACTACCGTAGATTACAAGGCATGGTAATAGTCTCCTATCAACCTCTAGCCTATAACTCCTAAAAGCTACTAGGATCAATTGCCCCCACAATTACTCTCACCCTCTCGGTTTATCAAACAATTATGCCTTGTGATCGGTTTCCAACATCGAATCTCATCTCTCGATACTCAATTCAATGTCTAAAGCATGCATCAATGGTGATCAAGCATTAAAACATCCATACAAAATAAGATCACAAGGAGATAAATCTAATTAATCATGCATTAATAGGAAATAAGATCAATCCATTACAAATCCAACTATCCTTCTCCCTAGAATAAAGGAATTTAGCTAATCAAACACATGATGAGCACAAACTCCAAATCCAAGATGAACATGAATAAAAGACTAAGGAAAAATGGGTTTAGAATCAAATCCAAGCTCTTGATCTTCTATCCTTGCTCCTTAGACTCTCTCCTTCAACAATTCTTCAATCCCAAGTAAAGCCCCAAAAGTGGAGTGATGATGATGGGTGAAAAGATGGTGTAGAGATTAGTGTGTGAAAAAGTGTGTTGGTGTGTTAAATAATGAGGCTTACCTAGAAATGAGGTTTGAAAATGGGTATTTATATGTTCTAGGATAGAGGGACTAAGTAGCAATTAAGTTTGAGGAGGAAAATAATAGAATATGGGGTCAAAAATGAGAATAGGAGAAGAATCGGGGAAGAAAACGAAGGAGTAGAAGAATTGGACGACAAGGAGCACCCACTCGGGCTACCCTCGCGGCGCAGGCCAACGGCCCTTTGTGCACGCGAGGGCAGACCCCGCCCTGACCCCGGGCACGCGAGTGGGCTGGTGAGCGGGTGCTCGCCGTTGCCTTGCGGTGCAGCCTCGGCGCGCGGCCCGGGCGCTTCGTCGTCCGGCCGTGCGTTGTCTCGCCGTTTCGCCTCATTCTCCCTCGTACGAACTCCGATTTGATCGCCGTTTTCGCCTACATACTCCTACGACACTCCTCTTAAATATTATTAAGGTTTGAAACCTTAAATATTACTTGATAATTCCCACTATACCTGAAAAGTAACAAAGCAAGTGTAGTCATCCATAATAAGGGAAAATACTATTCAAACTTGCTTATAACATGCAAACCACTATTAAATGTTATCAATATACACCCTAAACAAAGTGGAAATCCATGTTTGTCAACCCCTCAAACTTGAATCGTTGTTTGTCCTCAAGCAACAAAGATAAAAATAAGAAGAATTACAAACATGGAAGGGTGATGTTGATATACTAAGCTTCAGAATTAAAACACTCATGCAAGTGAAGTTCTTTAATCAAAGCTCAACTCAAATCAATGGAACATGAATATAATGCTTCAATAGGAAAATGAACCTTACGGCATGTGGAAATAATCAAGTGAGCTCTCAACTCTCAAGTGTATGGCAAAAATGGCACACTCAATCCAAAACAAGACATGCAATCTACCATAAGCTTGAAATTAGTCTAACTTCTCCATTGCTAAACATGTGCTTGGAATAAAGATCAATGTGGTCTTTTAAGGGTTGTAATGTAGGCTCTTTGGTTAGGTATGGAATTTTTAGGCTAAGTGACTAGTTATCCCACAACACAAAATTATGTATCAAGAAAACCTACTAAGCCTAAAACTCCAATCATATGAGACTAAATATATAATCAAAACACCATCCAACCAAAGATAACCTTCTTCCAAAACAAAATTTCACTCCTCCCTTTTATTCTTCCATGCTCTCTTGAATGTTTCTCAAGTACTACCCATAAATGCTCCTTCGTTCACTAACCTCTTTTCTCTTTTTTCTAAGAGCATTATTATTGGCTCTTATCATCAATTTCCTTTTCTTTCTTTTTTTTTTCTTTTTTTTTTTTTTTTCGTTTCTAGAGAGTCTCTCTCTCTCTCTCTCTCTCTCTCTCTCTCTCTCTCTCTCTCTCTCTTTTTCATTTGTTTATGAAATTAATAACTCGGGAGCTCGTATGGAAGTATACTCAAGTATCGCACCTATTCAAACCATAACATAACCATACCTCTTTACACTTTTTCCACATATCCACCACCTCCAATACCCAATTATCCCCTTGGCTAGATCAAAAGAAAAGGCTAAGGCTCAAAAAGGGTTAACTAGGATTTTATAGAGTAAATGGACAAGTGTATGGATAAAATGGCTAGCAAAGAAAAATGCCACATATCATCTCTACATTTCAAACACAATAATGCACCTCAAAGAAGACTCAAGACAAGTTCTAGAGAAAGTTATACTTGTTAGGATAAAAATCACACAAGAAAGGAATTAGACTATAAATATGCGATAGTCTCGGCTCAAATCCTCTCACGGGTACACAATAATTTTTTTCGTTCATATTCCACAAGAAGTAAGTGTTCAAGTTCCATTGATACAAGTCTCACTAATCACAAGGAATCATCACAAGCATGAACAAATTTAGATTTTCAAAAGAATTCATCATGAGCTTGTATCAACATTCTCCCAACACTAGTTCATAGTACTTCTCACATTCATCATGTAAACTCAAAGCAAACACAAATCAAGATCAAGATCCAAGACTAACTAAATCCCTTATTACATACCATAATCCAAACAAAAATAAAATAAAATCCAAATATCCCAAATACCATAATCCATCATCAACATCCAACTAAAAAGAAAGATATGAGGAAAAGTAGGACGACCGGATAAGCAAACCAACTTCCAACCCCTCAAACTTATTCCCTACATAGTGAGGAATAAGTTTGCATGAAAGTTCGGTTTACTTATCGAGAGCTCACAACATCAACCGGAAGGCGGAGGTGAAGGTGAACGCCTTGCATGTCGAGCATGAAGAATCTCCATATATTTGATACATCTTTATCTTCTTCCCCATTTGAATTTTGGATGAGCTCATTGTTCCTTGAGAGATTTGATGCTTGTGTAGTGGAAGAGGAGGAATGGGAATGGACTAGAGGGTGAAAGAATGAAGAAAAAGAAGAAGGTGGTCAAAGTGAAATGAAATACGAACTATAAAATACGAAAAATAAAGATACCTCGTTGGGGTGCCTCCCAACTAGCGCTTTGTTTAACGTCGTTAGCTCGACTCTTCCATGGCTCAAGTATCGAGATGATTGGTGACAAACACTCCATCCCTTTGCTCGGGATGATAAATAGACTTCACTCGTTGTCCATTGACAACAAAAGTCGAACCATCCTTTCCCTTTAATTCAAGTGCTCCGTTCATCAATACCTTTGAAATGGTAAAAGGTCCCTTCATTCCATCACCAGGCTGTCTATTCGGTTTTTGGTTCTCGGTTATACCCGGACCGAACCGGAACCAAAACGGTTCCGGATAACCGAAAACCGGATATTCGGTCATTGGATCGGTCACGGTTCCTATATTTTTGATATTTTCGGTTTTCGGGTTAACCGAAACCGAATGGTTCCGAACCGAAAAACCGAAAAAACCGATTTAATTATACATATAACATATATATATAATTATAAAATTAATGTATATATATGTAAAATATTCCCCAAGCAACTCTGTCACTACGAGATTCAAATTGTTTAAATTGGTGAACACTGAACTAGTGAACAGTTAATTGGCATCAATGGTTTTATTTGATGTATTGGCATTAATATTTGATATTTTATGTTTTTTAATTTATTCTAGGTATTTTGATATTTTATGCTTTTTGATTTATTTTATGTATTTTGATATTTGATGCTTTTAAATAGTTAATCATGCATTAAAATATATATATATATATATATATATATATATATAATCTCGGTTAACCGGAACTGAATCGGAACCGAACCGGTTCGGTTCCGGATAACCGAAATTTTATTTGGTTCGGATCTCGGTTCTAGGGTTGAGGCAATTTTTGGTTCGGCTAACCGAAATATTCGGTCCGGTTAACCGGACCGAACCATTTAGACATCACCTTCTTGATTCTCCTCCTTTTTGGGCTCTCCATTTCTTGGATCAAGGAATTGTCTCATTCTTCTTGGAATTTCCTGCACACCATTCAATGTGTTAGCACATTTCGATCAACAACTCAAGATTAAATTCATCATTATTAGGGAAAAGAGATAAAGGAGAATCTAAGAGGTAATCCTCCAATGGATCTTTGGATTCATGAAACTCCCTCATTTGAACACAAGAGTCGATTATGTCAAGGGCCATGCACTCTTTAACTCCCTTTAGCTCTCCATCTTCATGAAATTTGAGGGCCTTGTATATTGAAAAAATGTGGCTCTCTTCATTGACTCTAAGAGTGAGCTCTCCTTTGGCAACGTCAATGAGAGCTCTTCCCGTGGCAAAGAATGGTCTTCCAAGAATTAAGGGGACATCCTTGTCTTCATCCATGTCTAGCACAACAAAATCTACCGGAAAAATAAAGTAATTCACCTTGACTAGAACATCTTCGACTACTCCTTTGGGATATGAAATAGAACGATCCGCCATTTGAAGAGCAATGGTTGTTGGCCTTATCGTTCCAATCTCCAACTTCTTGAAAATCGACAAGGGCATCAAATTGATACTTGCACCCAAGTCACATAAAGGTTTTCAAAAACGATCATTCCCAATATCACAAGGAATAGTGAAGCTTCCGGGATCCTTGATTTTAGCCGGCAATTTCCTTTGAAGGACGGCACTACACTCCTCGGTCAAGTTGACCGTGCCAAACTCCTCAATATACCTCTTCTTAGATACAATCTCTTTGAGGAACTTTGCACTTGAAGGCATCATCCTCAATGCTTCCACAAGAGGAATATTGATATTGACTTTTCGGAAAATGTCAAGAAAGCTTGAGAAATCTTCCTCCGTCTTCTTCTTTTGAAACCTTTGAGGAAATGGAAGAGGAGTCACATAAGCGGGTGGAGCCACATACTTAGAAGCGGATTCCTCAACTTTATTTCTAGAACTCTCCTCTTCTTTTTCCTCCTCTTCATTGACCTCGACTACTTCACCTTCTTGATTGGGCATCTTGGGACCTTCATATCCCTTTCCACTTCTCAACGTGATGGCCTTGCAATGCTCTTTGGGATTCACAATTGTTGAACTTGGGAATTGTCCTTGTTGATGTTGATTGCTCAAGATAGTGGCCAATTGCCCAAGTTGCTTCTCAATCATCTTGAGTTGAATACCTTGAGACTCAATACTTGCTTCGGCTTTCTTCATTCTTGAATCATTCATCTCCATCTTTGATTGCATAGCCGTGAGCACTTTGAGTATAGTCTCATCGGTACTTGGTTTCCTTTCCTCAACAATGACTCCTCCTTGAGTAGTAAATCCGGGGGGTGCATGCAAGGCATTGTTCGGATTTCCATAATTGAGATTTGGATGCCTAGACATACCTTGATGATAGGGATTCCCTTGGTAACCCCCTTGTTGTGGATGAGAATTTTGATAGCCCCTTTGATTTTGGATATAATTGACATCCTCAAATCGAAATTGCTCTTCCAAAGTTAGAATAGGTTCCACCTTTTGTTGGACCATAACATCTATCTTGCTATTCATCGTGGTCATTTGAGCCGAAAGCAATGCTATGGGATCCGTCGGAGTTGTAGGAGTATTGGAAGTAGTGGAAGTCGAAGCCACTTTCCTCAAAATGGACCTCTCCGTTGGCCATTGATAATTGTTCATAGCCATGCTTTCTATGATAGCCAAGGCGGCTACACTATCTCTTCCCATTAGAGCTCCACCGGCCGCGGCATCTAGGAGTCTCTTCATCTCACCATTGCATCCATTGTAGAAGAAGCAAATCTTGGACTCTTGATCAAACCCATGGTTTGGGCATTTCCACAACATCTCTTTGAATCTCTCCCAAGACTCATCAAATGATTCTCCATCGAGTTGTTGGAATTGAGTAATCTCTGACTTGAGCCTCATAGTCATGCCCGGGGGAAAGAACTTCAAGAGAAACTTCTTCACCATTTCATCCCATAAATCAATACGCTCGGGATTGATTGAGTGGTACCACATCTTCGCTTTATCCCTTAGAGAAAAGGGAAAGAGCCTAAGCTTGAGAGCATCATCCGAGACCCCATTCATCTTTATGGTACTACATAGCTCGAGGAATTGAGCTAGGTGAGTGTTGGGATCTTCTAGTGGCCTTCCTCCATATTGGTTTTGTTGCACCATACTAACGAGAGTCGGCTTGATTTCATAAGTGTTAGCCGCTACTCTCCCTCCATTCACTAACCCTTGTGGTGCAACGGGTTAGAATAGCTCATTAATAGGCGTAGGTGGTGGCCTATTCCTCTCGGCTTCTTGAGCCCGGAGTTGAGCTTGCATAGCCTCGAGTTGTTGTTGCATTTGGCACATAAGCTCCTCATTGGGTGGTGCTTGTGCCATCTCTTGTCTTGTTTGGATATTTCTTCTCCTCCTTGCGTTGTTTCTTCGGCAAAGTACTTCAATCTCAAGATTTAAAGGGTTGATTGGATCACCTTTAGACCTTGTTATCATGCACCACCTAGAACACACAAGTAAAAGTAAAAATCAAATACAAGAACTCACTTAAGAACCAAAAAGTAAAAGTGCATAAAATAAATGCTTAAAGTAGGCCTTCCAAACTTTTCACAATATCACTATTCAAATCATAATTGATCCCTGGCAACGGCGCCAAAATCTTGACGAGCTAAATATTAACTACCGCAAGAGTACGGGTAATCCTAATATAGAGCAAGTAAGGTCGTATTCCACGAGGACCAATTAAACGAAACGATAGTGAATACTATTACTAAGTTCTTTCGATCTATCTAAGCTAACGAGATTTTGAGTGGTTTTCTAAGCTACTAATGCAAGTAAACAAAACACATAAACGAAAACAAGTAAACGAAAGAGAACAAATGAAGAAACGATGGAGTAAAGTTATTCTAGGGAATCGGAATCGATGGAATGCAATGGATTTAGCCTAAGTCTATCAATACATGAATCAACTATCTCTATCTAGGGCGATCTCTAATTCGTATTTGCCTCCTCTCGGACGACAACTACCGTAGATTACAAGCCATGGTCATAGTCTCCTATCAACCTCTAGCCTATAACTCCTAAAAGCTCCTAGGATCAATTGCCCCCACAATTACTCTCACCCTCTCGGTTTATCAAGCAATTATGCCTTGTGATCGGTTTCCAACATCGAATCTCATCTCTCGATACTCAATTCAATGTCTAAAACATGCATCAATGGTGATCAAGCATTAAAACATCCATACAAAATAAGATCACAAGGAGATAAATCTAATTAATCATGCATTAATAGGAAATAAGATCAATCCATTACAAATCTAAATATCCTTCTCCCTAGAATAAAGGAATTTAGCTAATCAAACACATGATGAGCATAAACTCCAAATCTAAGATGAACATGAATAAAAGACTAAGGAAAAATTGGCTTAGAATCAAATCCAAGCTCTTGATCTTCTATCCTTGCTCCTTAGACTCTCTCCTTCAACAATTCTTCAATCCCAAGTGAAGCCCCAAAAGTGGAGTGATGATGATGGGTGAAAAGATGGTGTAGAGATTAGTGTGTGAAAAAGTGTGTTGGTGTGTGAAATAATTAGGCTTACCTAGAAATGAGGTTTGAAAATGGGTATTTATATGTTCTAGGATAGAGGGACTAAGTAGCAATTAAGTTTGGGGAGGAAAATAATAGAATATGGGGTCAAAATGAGAATAGGAGAAGAATCGGGGAAGAAAACGAAGGAGTAGAAGAATTGGACGACAAGGAGCACCCACTCGGGCTACCCTCGCGGCGCAGGCCAATGACCCTTTGGGCACGCGAGGGCAGACCCCGCCCTGACCCCGGGCACGCGAGTGGGCTGGTGAGCGGGTGCTCGCCGCTGCCTTGCGGTGCTGCCTCGGCGCGCCGCCCGGGCGCTTCGTCGTCCGGCCGTGCGCTGTCTCGCCGTTTCGCCTCGTTCTCCCTCGTACGAACTCCGATTTGATCGCCGTTTTCGCCTACATACTCCTAAGACACTCCTCTTCAATATTATTAAGGTTTGAAACCTTAAATATTACTTGATAATTCCCAGTATACCTGAAAAGTAACAAAGCAAGTGTAGTCATCCATAATAAGGGAAAATACTATTCAAACTTGCTTATAACATGCAAACCACTATTAAATGTTATCAATATACACCCTAAACAAAGTGGAAATCCATGTTTGTCATACTAACCCGGAATTTCACACGCGCGCCCTTCTCGTTTTCCTCTTATAATTCTTCAAGTGGACATGCAAATGTTTCGGGGTATCTCCATTCTCTTCATTCCCTTTCTCAAAATTGTGTGCCTCTTGATCTGAAATTTTCTGCACACATTCTAAAAAAGTACACTCATCAAAATAATTAGAGCATAAATAAAAAGAAAATTTTGAAGAAGAGAAATAAGTAGAAATGCAAGCTTTGTTAGGAGTTTTGGGCGACTCTATAGAACTTTTTACGGTGTAAGAATCACACGCACCAAGCACTTTGCACTCCTCTACCGATTTGACTTCTTCTTCCTCAAAATACGTCGAAGGCTTGTAGATGGAGAAAGTGCAACTCTCATCATTTACTCTCAAGGTAAGCTCTCCTCTTGCAACATCAATGAGTGCTTGGCTCGTCGCCAAAAATGGTCTCCCAAGAATCAAGGGCATATTTCGATCTTCCTCCATATTGAGAACAATAAAATCAGCGGGAAAGATGAAATCATTAGCCTTGATAAGAACATCTTCAACTATGCCTTGAGGATATGCCACCGAACGATCCGCCATTTGAAGAGCTATGGTGGTAGGCTTCACCTCTCCAATTTTTAGCTTCCTAAAAACTGAAAGAGGCATGAGATTGACACTCGCACCCAAATCACATAGCGCTCTTCCGAATTTCATCCCCCCAATCTCACAAGCAATTGTGAAACTACCCGGATCTTTGGACTTGACGGGCAACTTCCGTTGTAAGATAGCACTACACTCTTCATTCAAGTTCACTGTCTCAAAGTCTCCCCACTTCTTCTTCTTTGAAATCACATCTTTGAGGAACTTGGCATACTTGGGCATTTGTTGTAGAGCTTCTACCAACGGAATGTTGATTTGGACCTTCCGAAAGATGTCCAAAAATCTGGAAAATTGTTCATCCCCCATATTCTTTTGATGCCTTTGATGCCGGAAAAGGCATAGGAATATGCAAAGGTGGTGGTAGGGATCGGGGAATTTTTCCTTCATTCTTCTCCTTCATGGCCGGTGTGAGCTCTTCTTTCTCCTCCGGGATCTTTACAATTTCGGGCTCGTGACCCGGCATCTTCGGTCCCTCATATGTGGTGCCACTCCTCAATGTGATGGCTTTGCATTGCTCCTAGGGATTCACCACCGTGTTGCTTGGAAATTGCCCCGGATTATGTTGGTTGCTCAAAGAGTTTGCAAATTGGCTCACTTGATTCTCTATCATCTTCACTTGTGTCTCCAAAGCAGACATTCTTGTATCAGAGCTTGAGATGTATTTCATGAGCAAATCCTCCAAATTTGGCTTTTTGGCCTCATTGATCACACCATTAGATGCTGAAAATCCGGGCGGTGGTTGAAGGGCATTGTTCAGATTCTCATATGCAAGATTCGGGTGAGAAGGTATTGCTTGATAGCCTTGGTATGCACCTTGATTCGAACGGCCTCCTTGATAACCTCCTTGGTTTTGACGGAAGCCTTGATTGTTGACCCAATTTGCTTCTTCGAATTGAATCTTCTCTGCTGTTGGATTGTTTCGGGCTTGCATCATAGTCTCGAACTTGCTCGACAAGGCCGCTATCTGATTTGTGATTGCAAGAAGAGGATCCTTGCTCTCGGCCACAACTACTTTCCTCAAACTATTTCTCTCTGTTGGCCACTGATAGCTTGTGGATGACATGTTCTCAATTATCTCAATGGCCTTATCTCCCCCTTTGCATAACAATGCTCCTCCAGCAGCAGTGTCCATGAGCCTTCTTAGTTCCCCATTACAAGCATTATAGAAGATCATAATGCGGGTAGCTAGATCGAAGCCATGGTTTGGACACTTTCTGATCTTGTCCTTGAACCTCTCCCAAGCTTCGTAGAGACTCTCCCCTTCATATTGTTGGAAGTGAGTGTCTCCATCTTCAACTTGAACATGAGCCCCGGAGGTTGGAACTTGAATAAGAACTTGTGATCTAGTTCATCCCATGTAATATCTCCTCCCAACTCAATAGATTGGAACCACTGTTTTGCCTTGTCTCTCAAAGAGAATGGGAAGGGGCGAATCTTAATAGCATCCTCAGGTGCTCCATTGATTTTGACAGTGGCACATAGATCCAAGAATTGACTGAGGTGGGCATTCGGATCCTCCAAAGGACCTCCCCCATACTGAATCTGCTGGACCATTGATATCAAGCCCGTCTTCAACTCGAAATTGTTAGCATCGATGGTTGGTCCAGGAATTCCTCCATGAGCTAATACAGTCTGAACTGATCCCAAATAGGAGCTGGATGAATATTTGCTCGTTCCTGAGCTTCCCTCAAAATCCTTAACTGCTCCCTGAGTTGATTGATCTCCTCCAGAGTTACCATTTTCCTCTTATTCCTCTTTGCGTTGTTCCGACGACAGGTAGCTTCTATCTCCGGATCTACAAACTCTAGAGTGATGCCTGAAGACCTTGTGCGCATTCACCACCTATACACCAACGAAAAGAAAAATTGGACAGCTCAAACGAACCAAAAGTGAAAATAAAGTACGAAAAAATAAAATGTCTTAATTAGTATCAGAGAAATCTAACTAATATCATTAGAACGAAAATCAATCCCCGGCAACGGCACCAAAAACTTGTTCACTAATATTTTTACTACCGCAAGTGTACGGGTGTAATTGTAGTTAGGGAAGCAAGGTCGTATTCCACGGAGATTGATTAACCTAATGAATACTAGTCTAATTTCCTATCATCTATCTAGACGAATATATCGTTGAGTTTTGTTTTTCGAAACTAATAAAAAGAAACAAAACAATTAACATAAAAGACAAGCTACGAGAGAATCAAATAAGAGAAGAATTATTCTAGAGCATCGGTTTCAATGAACATGCGAACTCAATTTAATCGAAATCAATCAATCACGTAGAAGACTCGACTATTACTAGAACAACCACGCAATAAGCTTAAACCTACTTCCGTAGTGCCTAAACCGTAGATCTCATGCAAGAATTGTTGTGCCCAACTAATATCTAATACATGAAAATCCTAAAGGCTCAAAGGGTTAAAAGCTCTCACACAAATCTCAAGATCTTCCGACTTTACTGAAGTGTATGTCTTATGTTCCCAATTCGAGTGTCAATTCGCATCTTCCGCCTATCGAATCAACACAATAAATCATGCAAATTTGGTAGCTAATCAAATAAGCAAGCAATACATACAAGAACATACGAAGCAATAGAAGGTCGTGATCGATTGATAAAAACTAAATTGAATCCACAGTGTTCATGTACTCCCTAACTCTAGAATAAGAGAAAATTAGCCAAGCATATTGAGGACAATAATCCCAAGATTTGAAGGAAACATAATCGAAAACAAACGAAAACCGTAGGGAGAACTAGGGCTCCGAATATCGCCGACTTGAATCTCTCGATCTTCTTCTCCCAATCTTTTCTCCAATGTCGTACTTCAATACTCAAAATCTGAGAGAGTTCGTGTTCTCCTCCGGCCTCCCCTCTTTATCCTCTTTTTTCGATCTTTACTTAATGAGGGCCTTTAATTCAAATCGGTAACAGTAGCACATATACGCTCTTTCCATACGGGGTGATGCGGCTGATCACGCCAGGGAGGCACCGCCGCGTGGGCAAGATGGCGTGGGGTAGGCGTGGCTGGTGGGGGGAAGGAGACGCTGCCGCATGACTGGAGGCGCGGGAAACTGCCTCCTGGGCGCGGTTTAGGCAGTACGAGGCGCGGCCGCGCGTCATCGCGTACACCTGTGCACAACGTTTTTGTTTTCGTTCGTTCTCTCTCGTTTAACTCCGATTTTAGATCCGTTTTTTGCTATGAACTCCTAACGAGATGAACTTCAATCCTACATTAGCCAATTTCTGAAATATCCCTTCCATTTCTCTGCAAATTCAGTCAAAGTACGAACAATTAGATCCGTTTTTTGCTATGAACTCCTAATGGATGAACTTCAATCCTACATTAGCCAATTTCTGAAATATCCCTTCCATTTCTCTGCAAATTCAGTCAAAGTACGAACAAGTATCACAATTCATAAGAATATGAAACTCTATCAAGAACACCTTGCAAAACATGATTTTCTCCACATAAAACAAACTCAAAATGAATATTAATACGTAGAAAATCCATGTTTATCACAAAAATATAAAAAGTGTTCCTCATTTTTTATAAGTGTCTTTTATCGTTAAATTACAAGTACCAATAAATAAAATATGAAGATTTACCATGTAATATAGCATTGGCTGTAGGGATAAAATAGTAACTTTAAACTATTTTACTATCAAATTTCAAAACAGTAAAATAGTATATAATTATGATATAAGATAAAAATAATAATTAAAATAAGACACTTAAGTAAATAAATAAAATGAGTGAGTACTAATTACAATAGGAGCAACAATGGATGCTATGGGAGTTGTTTTTTTTAAGTTTTTCGCTATCACATACTCCGTCGTCTCGTTAATGAAGGGATAATTTTTCCTTGACCCTAAAATTAAGATGAGAGATCAAAAGTGGATAGAGTAAATAGAATAAATTTACTAGGTTAATATTTTCTTTTACCATTTTAGGTAATATCCATTTATCAACGGTGGCACAAAAAAATGGAGCTGAATGTTTATTGGTGGGAAAAATGAGTACTAGTTTTATAATATCTTTTTTACAAGAATATAAAAATTGTCCCTCCGTTTTTTATAAATGTCTTTTATCGTCAAATTATGCATAACAATAAAATATGTAGGTTTACCATTAACCTTATTTACTAGTGTTATTTTGGTATAGAGCAGCAATTCATGCATAGCATTAGTTGTAGGGATAAAATAGTAACTTTTAAACTATTTTACTATCTAATTCTAAAAAAATATACTTATGATATAAGATAAAAATAATAATTAAAATAAGACACTTAAGTAAATAAATAAAATGAGTGAGTATTAATTACAATAGGAGCAACAATTGATATCTTGCATATTTGGTTTGTTTTTGAACTAGCATGATTTTGTGAGGTTATTAATTGATTAATTGCGGCAATAAATGAATGTTAATAATTAACGGCTGCATTTCATTGTTAGATATTTTTTTTCCTTATTTTGTCTTCCAAATGTTATAATTTTGTTCTTGACTTCTTCTCGTAGACATGCTTAATATAGCCACAACGACCGTGAACATATTACACATGTATAGCTGGGCAAGCATTCCACTACAGTATTTGCAAAAATGGAGTGTCTAAGTGTTAGCTCAAAAATGGAGTGTCTAAGTGTTAGCTAAGCAATAATTACAATTTATTTTCTTTAATTTGTTTTGAATAGAAATTAATGCACCTATGCGTATAGTGACGGCAGCAAAAATAGTTTATTGGAGAGATTATATCGTAGGGATGTGGTAGATATTGAGTCCACCGAACCACATTAATATGAAATTTTTAGTTTTGAGTTAAATCCGTACAATTTTAGTTTTGGGTTCCTGCACAAAATGGCTCATATTAATATAGTGTTTGCTCCATTAATATGCAAGATGTATCAGCCTTATATTTTCGATGTAAAACTTAGTTGTTTGTCCCAACAATTAGTTTTGTAAGTATAAAAAACATGGTAATATATTAAATATTTCTAAAAAATTTAACAAATTGTATGGGAGCTAGTTCTTTTGTTTAATTTGAACTTTATCAACACTATTTTTACTAATAAATTAGAAATAATATCCTAAAAGACAATTAGATATCCCAAATAAATTAACAGACCGTCGGTAATAATAGTAAAATTAAATAAATTTATAAAATATTGATATTGAAGAAAACTATAAAGAATTGAATTTGGAAATGTTTGGCTCACCGACATAATGAATATTAATCCACGTAAATTTGTCATTTTCTTATTACGCTTGTATATTTTGCTTCTTAATTGTAGGAAAACAAACATCAAATTCTACCTGTATTAGAATCAGTGTTCTATACCCAACGAGCCGCTCTTGAAGCTTAATCAACAGTCTATATGTGTTAATTAATCTATGTTTAGACAAATTATGTTACTCTATGTATGATTTTGGATGTATAATTATGAAACTAACCTATCAATTGTCATAGTATGTGTATTTATTATAAATTTGGCAACAATATTGTAAGAATAGTAAAAATAAGCATTATAGTTCGAATCCGCATAGGCCCCGCCTAGGCTCCCGCCTAGCCGCCTAGGCGCTAGTCACCCCTCCACCGCCCGACTAGCGCCTAGCGTTTTTTAGAACATTGATTAGAATATGCAACCTGTGATTTCTCAAGTGTTGTTTGGGATTTGGTAGCTGATTAGAGTGGAGTGAACAGAGTTGTTGGTGATGGGTAGACGTGTTACCGGGCCCAAGCCCGCCGGTTCCGGGCCTAGGCCCGCCGGGCCGCGGGCCTGAAGGGTGAGGACCGAGCCCGGACCGGTGGTAGGCGTTGGCGGTTCCGGGCTGGGCTTGGGACCGGCGGGCCATCCGGTTCGGCCCGAGGCCCGTGCATGCATGGTGTGTTTGTGATGTGTTTGTTCTTAACAGAACTGGCGCCTAGCCTTCCATTTCTCAGCTACAGTAGCTGCAGTTACAGCCAGTGGCGGAGCCTGGACTTTTAATTTGGGGTGCGAAAAATTCACTTATGAATATAAGAAAATAAAGTAATTTAAATTTAAATACTATAATGTCAAATACATTTCAAAATACAATAAAAACAAGTACATAGTTACTAATCTAACTTTCAAGGCTTTATTTCTTGAAAGCAGTAGATAATCTCGTCTTCGAAAACTTGAAGAAAACGTCCTTTTCAATGTAAGTGACCAAACGATCATTCAAAAATTGAACTCTCAAGCTATTTCTCGACTTATTTTATTGGTTGGGCTCAAATAATTTATCAATGGGCTTGTTGACGGATTATTTTTCAACAAATTGGGCCAAAAAATATGTAAATTGGGTTGTACTATATATACATATATATTAAAAGAAAAAAATTGAAGGGTGCAGAATATATACATGTATATGTTGTAATATATATATATATATATATATATATATATATATATATATATATATTTTTTTTTTTTTTTTTTTTTTGGGTGCAACTGCACCCCCTTGCTCTATGGAGGATCCGCCAGTGGTTACAACGTAGTACTAACTTGCTAGTGGAATGCTTTCTTCCTGCCTACGCTCTACTCTGATTAACGACTGGCGAGGGTAGTTCCACGATATCAGTAATAGCACATCCCTAATTGGATTTCCTTTTCTAACTTGATTTTATTCAAAAGATGTGATCTTAGAGCTCGCTTACACTAAGTATACCATCAGGTGGACTTGTTACATACCGGCCTCGAGATCAGGACTGGCACTATGGTATTCACTTGTACTGTAAATCCGGTTACTTCCTTCGAATAAAGTTAGCGCATGCTGCGGCTTGAGTCTTTCGCTTATCCCTCTTCATAGTAGGTACTTTTAGAGTAACTCGTCGTCTCTTTTTCTAGTCCTTTCATAAACCATGGGGAGCCTCCCCTGTTTTCATGTAAGCTACGACTTTTGCAATTTTTTTATTTTATTTTATTTTATTTTTATTTTTCATTTTGTAATACTTGTAAAATTTATATTTGTTAATTCTTATTATTCTAATAACCTTATAAATAGAAAATGTTAAATTTTATATTTTAATTTTTAGTTTTTAATTTTTTTAAAGTTAAAAGAACTCATTAAATTGTTGTAAAATGTTGAGTAGTTCACTAACTTCACTTAGAATTTTGCATTGATAATTTAGAACAAATAACTTAACTTCAATTTAAGAAATTTGACACTACAATGAGTAATAGGATGTTGAGTTGTTGACATTGAAATGAAAAGATAATTTTATTAAGGGACTTGAGCTCAATTTATTTAAAAAATTGAGTTGCCTACGTATCCTCTAAGAGGAATCAAAGTCTACGTAGTTCGATTACATTGGAATGATTTCTACTCTCTACCGAATCCGGATTTACCACGATCCGATTCGGTGAAGGCTTCCGTGTCGCTCTCATTTCGATCATCCCACTCCGGTTCTTGAGTTCTAGTGTCGGCCCTACACCAATCATCAAGCAACATTGTAGCTTCAATGTTTTCCGGCTTCATGGTTGATCTTCTTTGATCTAGCATGAGTCCTCCGGTGCTAAAGGCTTGTTCAACGGACACGGTAGATGCCGGGACGGCGAATAACTCCTTCGCCATGATAGAGAGTATGGGGAACTCCGTTCTCTTCAACCACCACCGCAACACATCGATCGATGGACCACTATCTTCAACACCATAAACAAAACGAGATTGCAAAAATATATCCAATTCACCATTACCTTGGCCCATTGGATTTTCATAGGATCGAGTATTGTACATACCTTGCATTTGTTGAACTAAGGGATCCATTGGATCTGGTGCGTCGTTTTACACCAAAAATAATTCCAACTTTTCAGTCGGTATGCCCACACTGCTTAGACAACAGTAAGCAAGATCGTCTCCCAACGGACCGGCGAGATTTCCTCCGAATTTCCAACTGCAAAATAGTGATTTTTTTATTAAACTACTAACGAAAATAAATAAGAAAAATAATTGAACAAGAACAGAGAAAGCAGCTTGCAATTTGATTTAACAAAATAAAAACGATTCCGGCAGCGAATAATTCCACTCTAGCTTAATTATTCTGATCCTCAATGCAAAAATAACATTAATTACATGCAAACAAATCAGTTATGATTACAGAAGACGCTTCTGACACAATCTCATTTCTCCATAAATTATCGATAATCAGGAAGACGCTTCACCAATTATTTCCCTAATCGACTGACAACCGTAAGAGACGCTCTATAGATTTAATGAGTCGACAGCATTAAGAACTAGAGAAACCCGATTCAAAACCGACAAACTCTGACGCAAGATTGTCGAATTAAGACTATTATTCCCTCGACTTTAACAAGTCGATTTACCACTAATTAAATCTAATCACGATTACGTATGACCGATTCAATTGGCTACAAATGAAGTATACTCAACTAAGCATTGTACACTACCTAGACGAATAAAGCGATTAATAGAAATCAACACAGAGAATAATCGATGCTTGCATAGAATTAAAGTACGAACACAAATTAGATCTCACAGATTAATTTTGCTAGAGCTTCCTTGTTCTCACCGGAATAGCGAAAATTAACTAGAAATCATAAACAAAGTAATAGGCAAAATAAGATAAACAGTAAAAGAAAGGAAGAAGAAGAAGAAGAAAAGAAGAATGGCGGCTGCTCTCCTCCCTTCTCAATCTCGTCTCCCTCTCTCTATGATTCTAAGATCATCAAATAAATCCCCAAACCTAATCTATATATAAAAGGAAAATATTAATAATGTCTAAATGGTCTTTAAAACTAAATATAATCCTAAAAACTGAAATATCTTTAATTAATCCCGTATGGAATTATTTAAAGTCTTGTAGATGGTCAAAATCCCGAAATTCCTTAATTCTCGCCCAGCTACAGTACTTCACAGCCGCTATGGGCACACTGTCACTACAAGAAAAACGCTCATAGATAACGGCGAAATGCCGTTATCTATGAACAAAAATAAGTGTGAAGTATAGTGGTGTTATCTATGCTCTGCGCTCATAGATAACGCTTGTGAACCGTTATCTATAGTGATCATAGTTAACGATATAAAATTGCATACATAACGATAAAAAAACTGTTATGTTTAGTTATTTTACATTACACTTTTAAACCGTATCTATTTTTAAGTTCACGTAGTCTATTGTTGATATATATTACGTTTCTCTAAAACATTTATAACGGTTTCATATCGTTATCTTTTTGTATTATATAGATAACAGTTTTTAGCGTTATATGTATTATATTTTTGTTCATCATTTGTAGAAATCACATAGATAACGGTTGTATTGTGTTATGTATTCCTGCTCACATTTCAGTATTTTGAGTTTCTGAAAATGAATGTAAAATGATAAATGGAATTCAAACACAAAATGATAACTACCATTACCCATTCAAAAACTGTCTACAATCCAACGTTCCACGATAGTTACTAGTATCAAATCATAGTCAAGCCATAATTAAGGTAAATGTGTTCAAAATGTGTTCAAAAACATCCATACGCAAACTACGATTTCATAAAACGATTACTACCATTACCCATTCAAAAACTACCATGGCTCCTTCCATTGTGATACCATCAACCTGCATAAATTTAATATGAACTTCAATAAGTGAAAGGAAAAGTTATATATCATAATAACTTAATGTGCTACAATATCACAATAAAGTTTATAACCAAAGCATGTTAACAAACTGATTTTCACACAACATGCAGAAAATCAGGAAATTAAGCCTTTCAAGTCAAATTATATTGTTGCGTGTATTTCTACATCCATACAAAGCTTTCAAAAGAAAAAAACCTATCAGCATCTCCTAGATTCATGTAAGTATGCATTTCGACTTTACAAATAGAGAAAGTGAAATTTGATGTCATGTTTAATTGCAAAAAGAGCGAAACAGAACATAATTTAGTATGCATATCAACAAATGACACAAAAATTGAGCCCTAGGTTGAACTGTATTCTTCCTTTTCTTTCGTTTTATTCTTGTTTTCCTTCCATATTATTTTTTTGCTCCTATCAAAACTCTATAGGCTAGCATCGTTTATTTTCCTCCACTATTACATAACAATCAATTTATATAGCAAATCCAAAGAGGCAAACAACTTACAATATACAAATCAGTTTCAATCCATGTGTTTTCAATACTCCTTACAGTAAGCAAAATCGAGATCTGAAGTGGAAATCAAAACCACTGCAGAATACAGCTGCACAGATCTAAACCAAATTGACAGGAAAGGTACAGAACCGAGCACACATGAGGAATTAGAGTTGAAAACAGAAAATCACAGGAATCAGAGGTTTTACTAAGTACGAAGCGAGGATTCAGCAACACGCAAATGCTACTAATTCAAAACGGAGTCCAAGAGAAAGACGATAATACCGCTTGTGAGCGCCGCGAAACTAAGAGCGGAGACTAGCCCGGAAGTCGGATGGTGCGATTCACGATGATTTCGCCACCGTACGAACAGAAAATCACAGGAAACAGAGGTTTTACTAAGTACGAAGCGAGGGGGAATTGCCTTCGTCGAAAATGAAGCGGGGGAATTGACTTCTAACCCATCCCAGCAATAACCCTTAGGCAAAAATGAAGAGAATCGAGAGTTAGAGGCCGGATTTCTAGCCGGATTCGATGAGGGAGTCGAGAGTTTCGTCGGAGATACCGAGAGGGAGGGTTGTTGGTTCGAGAAGAAGGAGGGTTTGAGAGGGAAGGTTTAGCGCGTACATTTAATTTAGTTTTTTTTAATTTTTTAGACATTTAATTATTTTATTCTTTTAATAACGAAATATTATAACACTACTTCAAAGCGTTATTAATAATATAAATAACACTACATTTAGATAACGGTCAGTAAAAAAACGTTAACTATCAGAGTATTATACATTACAGTGTAGTATAAACTGTAATCTTTGTTAAAAGAGATTCTCTCATACATTACATTTTTTCTTTAAAATCGTTATCTATGAAAAAAATGCGCTCATACATAACGCTTTTAAAAAAAAAACCGTTATCTATGTCGTGTTATCTATAACTAAATTTCTTGTAGTGTGTCTGATTTACGTTCTGCTCAATGTACACTTCAAAAGCCCATATTCATAAATTCATCCAAAAGTCTGCAAATTCTTCAATATTTGATATTTTCCCTACAAACACCATACATTCACACTTATTCCCAAATAAAGAGTATTTATTTAAGATTAAGAATAAAATGTACAAGAAATTCCACAAAATATGTAGAGAAAATAAGCCCAATCAGGATCCATAAAAGGTAAAGCAAATGAAGATGACATAGAAAAATTAGAAGAAGGACTAGAGTTGCTAGAAGAATCGTCTCTACCATGCACCGAATCGTATTCTTCAAAACGATTTCTCAAACTCCTATTTAGCCTAACATTGATTAGATCAACATCCGGAAGATCAAAGAAGATTTGTTCACCATCAATTACAACATCACTCATGTCCATTTGTTTAAAAGCATCATAATATACCCAACATTTGACAAACACCATCATATCTCCATTTAGGATCCAAACACTTAGCAAGCAAGAACACTTCCGGAATCTCCCTAAAATACTTGAGCCACTTTTGAACCATAAAATAAATCACACCCGTCAAGTTTGGCCTTTGAAAACAACTCTTAAAAGACATAGCAATATACGTGCAATGTTCCAAAACATTAACCGATGTAGAATAGTAAACACCCGATAATTGCTTAGTAGCATTATAAAAAACTTTAAACAATCCAAAAACCTCCATGCAAGCATCCCAATGAGACTCGGTAAGAACTAATTGAACGTCCCTAAACTCCTTTCTAAAAAAATCACATAAATGACCCTTATACTCCATAGTACCATTAAGCATCTCATAAGTAGAATTCCAACGATGTGAGACATCAACTCTAAAACACGTATAGACAAGATTCTTTTGACGACAATATTTTTGCCATTTCTTTCCCACGACTTTTTTTCCATGCAATATTTTAATGGCATTCCGAATAAGACTAACGGTTCAATCAAGAACACTAAGCACATCTTGAACACATAAATTCAAAATATGACAAATGCATCTAGAATGAAAATATTTTCCTTGAAAAGATGGTGAACATGCATCAATGAGTTGAGGAATACTAGCCGTGTTCGACGATGCATTATCAAAACCAATCGAAAATACTTTGTTAACCAAACAATACTCATTTAAAACGGTAATAATAATTATAGCAATATTTTGAGCCGAATGAGGCTCCTCGAACTCCCTAAATGCAATCAAACGTTTTTGAACTCTCCATTTTGCATCAATCCAACGACAAGTAATTCCCATAAAACTATTCCTATTAAAATTATCGGTCCAAACATCGGTACAAATAGAAACTTTATGCCCCAAACGAGTCAAATATTTCATCAAATCAACCTTTTTTTCCATGTATTGTCTCCTAATCCTTTTAAGAACGTTTGTCCTAGTGACTTTATTAGCATTGGGACTTAATCCTTCTTTATAATTATCTTCATACTCTATCCTATCGGCAAAATTAAAAGGTTGTTTATCCATAGCAACAAATCTAGCAATCCTATCTTCATATCGATTTTTCTCAAATTTAAATAAAGGAGACGTACCCGGGTTATCCGTAGTCGAAGCGGCGGTACCTCGGATTTGAGTTTGAGAGCTTGATATTCCGGCCTTGAAAGGATGAACGTTATCCAAGTGCCTTCGCAACGTGCCATAGCCTCCCCCTTCGATCCATCTAAAGGAAGATGTGCAATGGTTGCAAAACGCCATGTATCTCTTTCGCGGATCGGGATAGGGAGGAAGACCTTCGGCAAGAACGACCTCCACATTTTTATAGTGTGTGAGGAAGATGTCGGACGAGGGCATCTTCTTAGTCTTTGGTGGCGGAGGAGGAGGAGGCATGCTTTCGTTGTCGCCTTCATCATCATCGACGTCGTTGGTGGAGCCTTGGTATTCGTAATCGTGATCCTCCATTTCATGAACCATCGCTTCAAATTTCGCATCCTCTTCTTGTTGAAGACGCAAGGCCATTTGCCTATCAATTTCCTCCGCCATTGCCGCCTTTTTGGACCGCGGTCGAGCTTCACCTTCGCTTTGAGTGACAATGGCCTTACCCTTACCCTTACACCTACCCAATATTCTTGCAATCATTTTGTCTATGTGAAAGTGAGTGTAAGTAAGTGAGTGAATGTATGTAAGTAAGCTTGAAAAGTTCGGCCCGGCTCGAACCGTCTGGGCCCGACGGGCCGGCCCGACGGTTAACCGGCGAGCTCCGGTTCATAATCTTGAGGCCCGAGCCCGGCACGGCTGTTTCACAGTTCCGGGCCGGTTCAAGCCCGTTGACCGGCGGTCCGGGCTAAGCCCGTTGACTCCCGGGCCGGTTCCGGGCCCGAACCGGCGGGCCGCCGAGCCCAAGCACGTCTAGTGATGGGGAATTGGTCAAGAATACACTGCTTGCTTTGTAGCTCTTCTACAAGTAAGCGAAAATTGTTCGGATTAGTTTTATTGACAATTGTTTATTCAAGGCCAGTCCTGTAGTTCATGAGACCCTAGGCGAAAAAAATGAAAAATTGGCCCTTCAGAAGCAGAGACGGTTCCAATGGCAGGTTAGACTCAGCGTTCACAAGGGTATATATATGGTGTGTTTTGTATTTTAATTTTATTTTATAAATACACATATAGTTTTGCCCGATTAAATTCATATATACTCAATCTAGCCCAGCTAGTCCTAAACTGTTGGCTTCCTTCTTGTTCAAAAGTCAAAACGGATATTTAATATTACAATAGAATAATACTCCCTCAATTATACTTATATTGTCCGTAAAAGAAACGACACATATATAACAAAATAAAGTTATTTATACGACCGATATCGTTTCTATGATTATGTAGTCATAAACTTGTAAAAATGGGCCCCCAATATTTTGAAGCCCAAGGCCCATGCCTATTGCGCTTTTCATATTGCAAAATGTTGTGCTAACGATCCCAAGTTTACTAGATTCTTAAAGGCCTGTGCTAATAAAAGAAAAGGAGAGTAAGGCCCAACTAAAAAATAATTCAAAGCCCAACTTTATTATGTTTTTCCCATTAGAGTCTACACACTAGCGAAAAATAAAGAGTGATGCTATTCGGCTATAATGTGGCCGGTCATAATTTAACTTGTTTTATTTTTTATAATATCAAGTAATTTATATATTTATGCCAAACTTTTTTAGATTATAAAATACTCAAAAAGTGATACTCCGTATTTTTTACGTATTTTTTAAAATTAATCCTTTAATTATTTGATAATTTTTACTATTTAAAAGTATTTTTTTTACCTTTTTTACCTAAAAAATGAAAAAAAATATTTAATTTTTGGGGAAAAAATATTTTTAAATTAAAATATGAAATTAATAAATTATTGTTATCATTTACAATTTTTAAAATTACAAAAAATATAAAAAATATTGTTGTGTGGCCGGCCACATTATGGCCAAATAGCATTATTGAAAAATAAATGTGCGTTAGCCTAACAGTAAAGGGTTACGTTTCGGACTTTCCGTAGTATGATCTCTAAATTTTTGTTATTAAAGTTTTAAAATTTTGTTATTAAAGTTTCAAAAAGCAACATCTTATATCCATGCATGGCGGCATAATGAATAATATCAGTTGTATTTTTGTTATTCTATACCTTTTTAGCCCTAGATGCAATTGTTTATAAGAATATAATAAAATTATAATGTCTACAGACTACAGGTATGATTGAAGATTAAATAAATAAGAAAAAATGTTGCTTAATTTTTATGAAGTACCAGATAGCTACCTATTCATATTTTCTTAAGATTAATTAGTAAAGACTTCTTAATAAATTGATTTTCATGAGACAATTTCATATAGGATGGATCTATACTTTTGGCGTGTATTGAGTAAAACCCCGTCCTTGCAAAGTAGCGTGTATGAAGCCCATGAGCGAGAGTTCCGTACCTTTCACCAGGTACAGACCACTTAACCATTAGGTCAGCCCTCAAAAAATATATGGAGATTTTATTTTTATTTTTTTTAACAAAAATTATGGATATAAAGACTTTTTCCCCTCAAAGTAATACTATGACTTTTGGTGTTTCGATATTTGGAACTCGATTGTTTATAATAATAATAATAATAATAATAATAATAATAATAATAATAATAATAATATAATAATAATAATAATAATAATAATAATAATAATAATAATAATAATAATAATAATAATTCATTCCAATTTATTTGCATGGTTAGATCAGATCAAGATAAAATTGGGTAATAAACCCACAAAAAAAGTAGGAAAACAAATAAAAATTGAAGCAAAATAAAATAAGAAATTAGTAAGTAGTATAATTAATTAAGTTCCTCTCTTGAGCATTTCCTCATAGTTTTCCAAAGACTCGAGCCTCTGAAGAAGCAGCTGCTGCTTGAACTTCTTGATGAATGTCTCTGCACTTTCATTGATATCTTCCGTTCCCTTCCTCTCCAGAGCCGGAGGCGGAGGCGGCGGCGGCGCCATCACTTTTCTCGCCGCTTCCGCCCATGCGCCGCCGCTCGATTTCTCTCTAAATTCCGTACCAATTCTGGCCTCATTTTCTTCTACTTTTCCGATTGTTTTTGTGTTGGAAAAGGGTGGCTTGATGGAGCTATTCATTTGGGATCTTTTTCTTTTTCTTTTTCTTTTTTGGGATGATTTTTGTGAATTTTTTTGGTTGACTTTTGATAGGGAAAGGCTCTGAATTTATAGAGGAGAAAATCGAAGTTGGTTGCTTAGGAGAGAAGAACTGAATGTGATTCTTTCATATCTCCTTTTTTTTACCCCCTTTTCCTTTTCTATTAATAATTTTTTTTTTTCTATTTATATTCACAATTTCACATGAATTATACATGCATGGATTTTTATATTTAATTTAATTAAACTCAATTGTGAATGTAATGGACATTTATTACGCCACACCCCATGATAAGGTTGATGCCCAAATCACGTAACTAACGTGAAATTATTATCCTATTTTATATAAAAGGTTGATAGAAAATTTAAAGTCGTGTTACGAACAGTTCAAACCTGAGACATTTAGTCTTAAACATTTTTTGAGCAATGTATTATTTCAAATATTAAAATTCTTTAAGCTTTTAATAACAAAAATTTAAAGGTCGCGTCACAGAATGTGATTGGAAGAAGCTTGAGTTTCAATGAATTAAGTCGCTTCTTGAGTTTCAATGAATCAAATAGAATTTGTATTGGAAGTTATGATAAATAGGAATTAATTAATTACTTGCACGAATGTGATTAATTAACTAAATACATTATTACAACTAAGAAAATTAAAGCAAAAGATTGCGGCTTAAGGCATGCTACGTAACCGAAAGCTGCGAACTTATCACCATATTTTTCGTTCCTTATCCACTCTTCTCCACGTTTTCGATTTTCTCCTTCTTAAGATTACGCATTCGAACTCCATAACGAAAAACAATTCAATTGATTAGATCATTTTAATAGAAAAAGGTTAATTGTTCGAGTCACTGTGAACATAAAGGATATGTGAGATATCATTATCGATCCCCTTCTTTAAAAAATGTTTACGCGTTTGAACTCATCTCTCTCTCTCTCTTCTTTTTTTTTTTTCCTTTTTTTTTTCTTTTTTTTTTTTTTCCGTTCTTTTCAACTAGCAAATTTATAGGCTAAACCAAAAGATATATTTGGCAAGTAAACATAAAATACGAAGCAAATTTCCTTCGGACGAGAATTCTAGATCTGTCTCTACTTATGCGTTGATATCCATATCAATTTACAACTTATGTCACGTACAAGTGATATATTCTGGATTGGATTTGATTGGATTGGATTGGATGAGTCAAAGAATATATTTCTTGATAAAAATTGGGAAGTTGTGCCTAATAAACGGAGAAAAGGGAGTAAAGAGTAGATTTAGAATGGGTTGTTAGGTATAAGTATATTGGATATATACACACGAGTATTCAATTTGGAATTGATATGGATTATGGAGCGTGTACAATGCACCTTCATTCATTTCTCACTATTGTATTAGGGGCTGTTTGGTAGATAAGATGAGATAAGTAAAGATAAATAAACTTAAGATTAATAGTGTGAATAGTAGTAAAATAATTAATCCTACACGTATGTTTGGTAGATGAGATAAAAAATGTCGGATAACTTATCTAGCGTTTGGTAGACAAGATACCAACCCTAGATTAATATTGTAAAGACAAAAATATCCCTGTTACAATAATATCCCATACATTGGGTTAGGGTTATATTACAAATTATATTTCTAAAAAAAACATATATTTAATTACCGTTAATTTTGATCGTTAATTTTGTAAATTTGAGCAATACCTAATTTTAATATATTTTACCCCTATTTAACAAATAGATTTGCAATCGACTTGGGAGAACAATGTAGTGCAAATAAATATGTCATCTACAGGTAATATGTCATAAACTTTACATGACTAAGATTTGACCAAATAAACTAACTATCCAAATAACAATAAAAAAAAATAACAATAATTTTGTGTGTTTAAATTTGGAAATATAGCAAAAATTGCTTATTCATAACTTCGCGTTAATTAATTATAAAACATTTTTTAAGGTAAAAAATTAATTTTATTTATTATTTGTTGGCACTAGAGGTGTTCAAAAGAACCGGAACCGGCGGTTAAAACCGTAACCGTAATCGGAACCGGCGGTTTTTTAACCGGAACCGGAACCGGCGGTTCGGAACCGAAAAAGGAACCGGTGGAACCGGCAATTCGGTTAAGGTTCCTAAGGCTTGGAACCGTAACCGGCGGTTCGGTTCCGGTTCCGGTTCCAAACCGGCGGTTCCAAATTTTGGAACCGTCCAATTTATATAAATTCTATTATTTTTATTTTTTTCTTAAATATAATTTATAAATAAATATAACATTATCTGTTAAACTTCATAAATAATAACTAAATATATATATAATTTGGACTTTTTTCAATTATATAAGTGTTACTCTCAAACACTCATTTGTTATTTTTTCATTGTGAGATATGTTTATTGTTTTTATAAGAGTATTACACTTTTCAAGCTTCTTATTTATTTGATATGTATATCTAACACATCTCAAACTATGAGAAGAGTTGCATGAGGAACACCCATAAAATTGAAAAAATGTTCAAAGCCTTATGAAATAAAAAAGTTTAAAATTAAAAAAAATAATAATAATTGTCCGGTTTTTTCCGGTTAGAACCGGAACCGTAACCGGAACCGGCGGTTCCAGAACCGGAACCGGAACCGTGTGTTTGCGGTTCGGTTTCGATTCCTCCCTCGACGGAACCGGAACCGGCGGTTCAGTTTCGGTTAGAACCGGAACCGGAACCGTGGGCACCTCTAGTTGGCACTAATGTATTACAGCTGCATAATAGATTCTATTTTGTGTAAAATTTTGCAATAATCGTCAATTTAGGAAGTAAATTGATGTCTTTACTAAATAATTTTCCTTAACAATTAATTTTTTTAAATAAATAAAATAATAACAATAAAGCCAAAGCCATAGAGCTTGTAATTGTAAAAAATAAATTACTACTGTTACAAAAGATAGTCATTTAAGGGGTCGTAGTGTGAGAGAGTGTAGAAGAGATTCAAACCAAAATTCTTTTCGAAAAATTCGATTTCAGTGGCGTGGCTAGAGAGATGAGCGAATTCAATTTCAAAAACTTTCGAACGATTCGAAAGTACCTTGGAAATGTCGGCTCCAGTTGAGCGACGGGCGACGACAGGAAAAAATTTGGCTGCGAAAATATTGTGTTGGAAAATGGCTTCCCGTCGAACGCGGGAGAGCGCAACAAACTGAAACTGAAACTATTGAATTCCTAATAATGCAAAATCTGAACCCTGATTTCACCACAACAAGAACATGCATCAATCATCATTCATCATCAGCCACAAATTTCCAGTTCCGCAATTCTTGAATCCATAATTCCAAAAATAGAGCTTTAGAGAGAGAAACGGTGAAACGGATTATACCTAGGTGCAGCCATTCTGGAGATGAGAAGCCGCAAACATCAAATCATCAAGAATCCCATTTCGCGACCTGAGCTCGTCAAGATTCTTGAGAGAAAGAAGGATGAAGAAGGGTAGGATGGGAAAATATCACGCCAATCTTGAACACTGTTCAGAGTCGCGTGTTTTATCGGAGGGGGAAGGGGCCGATCGATTATCGGTGTGAAATAGTGTAATAACAGCGGGCTTTGATTTTTGTCCAGGGCTCACAAGATTATTTATCTCTCCTACCAAACATCATATAACCCTAGATAAACCCAGATAAATAATCTTATCTAGAGTTAATCAGTGCTACCAAACATCCCCTTAATCAACATATAAATGCACGCAAAATAATTGAGGGTGAGCGGTGGCGGAGCCAGAAATTTCGAATGGGGTGGGCTCAATCAGTGAAGAATACGAACAAGACAAGAGTTACTCGTTTTTTTCGTATTCGGCGTGGGCTTACAGTGAAAAATTTCGATAAAAGTAGAAAATTTAAGAACTAATTACAAAAAAAAAATTAATTTGGGGTGGGCTTTAGCCCATGGTGGCTTGCACTTGGCTCCGCCACTGAGGGTGAGAGCGGTATACCTCCGATTTTTAAAATCGCGCAACAAAGGATTTGAATTCGGGACCTTTGACCTCAAAACTTAACTTTTACCGCTAAGCTAACACACACTAGATTGCATATTTTATAGCTAAAAAAGTTTATAAGTAGCCGTTCTTAAAATAAAAATAAAACAATATACTCATTCCGCCCCACTTCACTAGTCTCGTCGATAATTATATGTGAGGTATATAATATTTCAACAGGACTAATGAAGTGGGATAGAGGGAGTATATAAAAAAATTAAAAAGAAAAAAAAAAGTTTGAAAGCCGATTTTAAATAAAAAAATCGGAAGGTAACCGCTCTTAGAAAACCAATCTAATTTTTTATTTAAGAATGCCACATGTCACTCTCTTATGTAGAGTGAATTTTTGCACCCTTCCTATCATGGAAGCTTCCCTCACATTGGTTACAGAACCGATTTAAATTATTAAAACAAAAATATACATGGATATGTAAAAGACGATTACCTTTATCCGCAAGTGTTAAAAGTAAAAAGTAAGGATTCACAATGGAAAAAAAAAAAAAAAAAAAAAAACGGTTAATCCTTTCCATTTTAGGAAATAAGAATAGTGAAATGAGAAAACCCAAAATAGTACTCACTCCGTCCTATTTCAATTGACTTGTTTCATTTCGGCACGAGATTTTTTACGCTGTGTTAAAAGTGAAAAGTAAGAGTTTATTATTTCCATTTTAGAAAACAAAACTATTGAAGTGAGACGTCTCGATTAAAAAAGAAAGTAAGTGAAGTATGACGAAGATAATAAATAAGATTAATGAAATAAGACGAATGAAGCGTATGTAAGTAGAATGAGATTTTGGGGCGGTATAATAAGTAAAAATGTAAGATTAACAAAAAAGAGTGAGGTTCAATGGAAACCGTTCAAAGATTCACTCACCGCATCCTTCCCTTTACCTTCAACCTCAATCCCATTTCGAGAACGCCGGTTCGTACCCGACCCGTGTGCGGGCTTCAACGGCCCGCATTCGGACCCATTACTGTAGCGCCGCGACGAAACCACAGCTCCGTTTCGGCGCCCCGGGCCGGTTGGTTTCTGGGCAAGAAGGATGAGCTTCCCGACATAGTGAAAGCCGGCGACCCGGTTCTTCACGAGCCGGCTCAGCCGGTTTGGCCTGCTGAAATCGGGTCGGAGCGGGTCCAGAAGATTGTGGATGATATGGTGAAGGTGATGAGGAAGGCACCTGGGGTTGGCCTCGCTGCTCCTCAAATCGGAGTCCCTTTGAGGGTCAGTTTCGTAACTTCATCATCTTCTTCTTCTTGTCTGAATTCTTGCCTCATCCCCTTTGGGAATTTATTGCTTTGTTGATTGAGAATTCATTTATTTTCTTGAACTTGGTTGTTGAGTAATGATGTCTAAAGGGTTTGACTGTTTGAGTACATTTGCCAATTTGGTTTATTGTTTTGTTAATGTAGTAGTAACTTTAGTAGTTAATAGCAAATTTGTGACTGATTATTATTGCTAATTTGATCAAATTTTAGTAAATTTATGCATTACTAGAGAGGATTTGGCTATTAAGTTTTATATAGTTTTGCATTTCTTAGGAATTCATGTATAGAACATGATGAAAGGAAAATATATATCATGTTAAAGTTTGGTGCTTGTTCCTTAGCATTCTGCAAAGGGCTTTGTATCATGCTATGTCATCAGTAGTTAGTTGATGCAGATCTTCGAATAGCACATGTGAAAACTCGGATGGCACGTTCGTTGTGGTGGGTTAAAGGAACAAGCTTTTTATGTTTTAGTATATGCATTTACACATCACGGGTCATGCATATTCTGAATCCCATGTTTATGCTAGTGATCACAGTAGAGTCAGAAGTAACTTGAAGATTTTGTTATGTAGTTAAAGAAACCTTTCTGCAATTCGTACCGCAGTGGTTTTTCATGAAGCTCTTATAGGTGATTTTAAGTCGATTCCTGCAGCATTATGCTCACCGGGCTGATATATAACATATGCAATGAACGAATGAGTTCGATGCACACTTTACTTGTCCAAACTAGTATTGGATGTGTCACTGATTAATGAATGAAGTGGCCAATGTTTTTTAATATAACACTTTTTCTATGATGCATCACTCAAACCTACTCTTTAGGTCATAATGGGATTGAACGGTTCAGACTGAAGTTGCACCTATTTCTTGATTTAGCTGTTCGTCGAAGGACAGAATGATTTACTGCTAAAATTTGTCCCTCACATTCACTTCTCTTCCCGTCTCTCTCGGTTATGGTATAAGAAATCTGAAAAACTTTTTTACTGATGTCCTTTAGAATTTTAGAGACAAAAATCATATGTAAGCTCAGATTCCGGAAAATGGTGAACAAATCTATAATGTTTTGACTATTGTCCACGAAATCAAGATCTTACCCGATTACTTAGTTTCGGTGGAGTTCATGGCTGAGTACTTGAATTCACTGTCCTTTTTATTAACGTTTGTGATATTAACAGATAATTGTTCTGGAAGATAAAATAGAGTACCAGAGATACTCGACAAAGGAAGAGATCAAGGCACAAGACAGGAAGCCATTTGATCTTTTGGTAAGTAAATATCAAAATAACCGTGTAATACTACAATAAGACTCGATCTTTGGGTGAAGTCCGTAGTCTTTTAGTGCAGGTTGTGATAAACCCGACGTTAAAAAAGAAGGGCAACCGAAGTGCCTTCTTCTTCGAAGGGTGTTTGAGGTAACTCCTTTCCCAGCACCCTTTCTTCTCAAATCGTTTTTGAATCGGCATCATAAATACTAAATGTTATGAACTCGCTCTTCGTAGTGTTGATGGGTTCAGAGCGATGGTGGAACGACACTTAGAGGTTGAGGTTACGGGCCTTGACCGATTTGGCAAAGAAATCAAATTCGAAGCCTTTGGATGGCAAGCTCGAATTTTGCAGCATGAGTGTGATCATCTCGATGGAATGATTTACGTCGATAAGATGGTCCAACGAACATTTCGAACCGTGGAGAATTTGGATTTACCCCTGCCTGCCAATTGCCCAAAGCAGGGTGTACGGTAGCCATTTTTGCTTGAAGAAAGTCTCCACAATTGTATTGGAAATTCTTGTATTTTTGGAGGCATTGATATTTAAAGAGTAAGCACATTGAGATTGAGAAACAAGTTTCTCATTTATAAGATTTTCGGAAACTTTTTTAATATGCAACAATCATCTATCGATGCAATAAAAGATGCCTTTTAAAAGTGCAGTAAGACTTCAAAATATTTTTATGAATCGAATTCTATTTCCCTTAAAAGAAAAAAAAAAATGAATTTCATGTGTTTCATAAATTTAATTTCGAATCTAATTACAAATTTGAATCTTTACGTTACAAAGAATTCACCATCCACAAAGAGTGTAATCTATAAAAAAATCGATGATCAAAACCCTAATTCGTACAAAAATAATTGATGATCATGATCATCCAAAAACATCAATAAATGGCATAATCGTACACGCTTGAGCTGGTCGAGTTGGGCTTAACAAGATGTCGGATGATAATATCTCCGGGCGAAATGCAAGGCACCGGGTACACCAAACCAGAGCTCATGCCGTATGCTTCCCAACAGAAGGACTTGGCAGTTCCAGCCAGAGTCGAGAGCTGAATATCTTTTAGATATAACTTTTTACATGGATAGCTGTCACTGCATGCCAGTGATATAGCAACCTCAGTTGCTGAAGTCCCCCAGATCCCACGGAAGGTGACGCTCTCGATTTTGACAGCAGAAGTCTGTATGTAGAGGCCAATATACAACAATTCTTGAATAATTTTTCTTTAAGACCGTCGCAACGTTATATTGAAGTGAAGAGAGTACCTGGTTTTTACAATTCAAGGGAGAGTCGCAATAATATTGATTTATTATAATAGGATTCGACACGTTGTCCATATATATATTCTCGAATTTAATATTCCTTGCAAATCCGCTTCCTCCCTATGCCATCAGACGAGATAAAGATGCTTAGCAAATAATGCATCAAAAATATGAAAATATAGCATACGAGGAATGAAAGAAGTCGGGGAGAAAGATGACCTGCCATGTTTTGATCCTGACTCCATTGTCCGTATTAACCAAAACTGCTCCATCGACAACTACATCTTGGATTGAAGCATACGAATTGTTTTTTCCCAAACTTCCAATGCTGTCAAAACATCCATGTCAGCTACCACCAATTTCTCGAACAAACTTTCAAGGTCACTGGAGAATTAATATATTACCTTATACCATGCCCTGCTCCGCAGAGAATATTTTTTATGCGAATCCGAGAGGAATTGCTTACTATAGATATGCAGTCATCTCCTGCCACCATTAAATGAGAATTATCAGCAGAGCTGTATTAATAAAAATGATGTTGCCTCAAATGTTTTGTTCATAAACTTACTTGCAAATCTTAGTAACAGCTAACCATAATTCAATAAATGAATGTGAACTACAACGAGACTATAGAAAACGTATTTTCTGTGGAACATATCGAAAAAGAAAATCACTTCCATTTCATTTCCAATAAAAAAACAGACCTGTTCTTATGGCAATGTCCTTGAGTTCAACATGAGTCGATGCACTAATGTGGATCCCATCCGTGTTAGGGCTATCAGAAGGTGCTATAATATTAACACCGGAAGCTGAAACATGCCTACAACTAGTAAATGCAAGGTGCATCTGTTGACTGTTGAAGAAAGTAATATTTTTCACTTTCAGATTCTGACATTTGTGGAAAGTTATCGCCTGCAGCGTTGCGATTAACTAGAGATTATCAGTAAACTATAAAGTGTAAGCTTAGAGAGAGTAAGCTTGTAAAGTTGGAAGACGGTCTTTCTACGAGAGTTTGCATGAAAGAAAGAGCACTAACCGTTGGAGCATGAATGCATGGCTGCAAAAGAAATTTTTTAAAATCAGACTATAGTAATCTGTTTCTTATTCTCCTGAAAATAAAATGACACTACATAAGTACTGCATCAGTGCTCGATTAACGAAGAAGAGAGAAGGGAAATACATTTGAGTGGTTGGTTTTGCATGAACGCTTCCACCATTCTTCTCCCATTCCATAGATAAATCCACCCCCTTCAACTCTGAGACGCTTCACACCATGGAAGTAGAGCCATTTATGTGTATCTTGACCTTCCCATACAGAAGGATCTCTTGGTGCAACGATAAAACCAGCAACCTATAAGTATGGGAAATTAAGTTCTCCTAATTGCAATGCAATTCAAGGAAGGTTTATTTGTAGAGATAGAGCTCTTACCTTCAAGGTCACCTTCGACAGGCACGGTCCAGCAAAATCAGAGGGTCGGACTAGATATCTTTTCCTAGAAGGAATTACAATTTTGGCTTTTGAAGATGAAGAACAGGCAGCCTTCCATACTTCTTGAAAACTCTGATATCAATCAAATAACTAAATCGTGAGAATTTTCTTAATGTAACGCAACATGCTGTTTTGTGGGAAAACAATTTATCATTTATTCCACAACAACACACAGAATAATAACGTTTTCCATTTTCGTTATGGGATAAATCAATGCAAGCAAAGATAAGAGTTAAGATGTTCTTCATGTGGGAAAAAGCAATGAAGGTGCATAATATATTTATAAGGAACGAGTTCAAAGATTTTGGATTAAGCTCAATGTATATAAACTCCCAGTTCCGTACAAGATGCATCCATCTCTAGGTTGAAGATATTTCATTTCAGTTTCTTAATATATACTCCCTCCGTCCCATTCCAGTTGACGCGTTCGTTGAATATGTGTGAGGTATAAAATAATGAAACGCATCAACTGGAATGGGGCGGAGGGAGTATGAACTAAAAAAACCCTCGCACATTATGTTGCAGCGAAACTGAAGGGCTTAGCCCTTCGAATAGCATTTTCAAGGCGACTACAGAATCACAACAAAGCCACCACTGCAAACATTAGTCAATCTAAGAAACTTAATGACTTCTTTCTTAAAACTCTCATACAATGCAATACATCCACATTCTTCCTGTGATTTTAGCTCACTGCACGTAGAAAAGTTGAAACGCATTCGATCCTTCGCTTCCTCGTAAACCTTTTCAAGATACTCATAGAACTAGCTAGTTTTGCTTTCTAGAATCTGATCAAGGAAACTAATAAGTTCTTCAAAAATAGTACTATCTCAACTGCCAAAAGTGTTGGATCTATCAACATTTTGACTAAGAATCACTATCCTATCAAGAATCATTGAATTTTTTAACATTCAAAGCAGCTAAAGAAGGATTGAAAGCAACAAAAACAAAGGTAACAATGCAGCTACATCAACTGTTTCGGAAAATTCATAATCCCCAAAACCAATTCAAATACCTAATCCACTCAAATCTACGCCATCAATCATATCACAAGCTTGTCTTTCCCTTAATCGTGCAGCAGATTTTTCCAGTAATTAGACGAAATTCGAAACATCGAAGAGGAACATTACTGTACCTTAGTATCATCAGTGACTCCATCTCCTTTACCTCCGAAATCGTCGATCGAAAGGACTACAGTTGATGAAACGTTCCGGTGAAGCCCATTTGTCGGCAGCTGAATCAGTGGGTTGAATTTAAACCCTTGTGCGATTGAGATGCTTAAGAGTAGATAAATGGTGCAGAAGAGTGGATGAAGATTAGGAGATTTGAAATAATATGAAGAGGGATTTGAAGTTGATGAACAAGATTGCATTTTTTTTCGACTGAGATTTCTTTATTTCTTTTTGGTGAATAATAAAATACCTTACTTCTGAAGTTTGAAGTTTGAACGATGAACGGATGGATCCATTAATGAAGGTTTGACTTTTTGTTTACTTCAAGAGTCAACTCCACTTTTTTATTTTCATTTTTATTTATTTTTCCTAATTCCCCACATGTATTTTAGTTATGAATTGTTACTAGAGTTTTTATTGAGAGTATTATTGGAGTAAAAGAGATTTTTTTATTTAATAATAATAATTAGGATGAGCTATAAGATGTGATAAGGTGTGATAAGATAAAAGTTATCTTGGGGGAGAGGTATGATTAGAGGTGTTCAAAAGAACCGGAACCGGCGGTTAAAACCGTAACCGTAACCGGAACCGGCGGTTTTTTAACCGGAACCGGAACCGGCGGTTCGGAACCGGTGGAACCGGCGGTTCGGTTAAGGTTCCTAAGGCTTGGAACCGTAACCGGCGGTTCGGTTCCGGTTCCGGTTCCAAACCGGCGGTTCCAAATTTTGGAACCGTCCAATTTATATAAATTATATTATTTTTATTTTTTTTAAATATAATTTATAAACAAATATAACATTATTTGTTAAACTTCATAAATAATAACTAAATATATATATAATTTGGACTTTTTTCAATTATATAAGTGTTACTCTCAAACACTCATTTGTTATTTCTTCATTGTGAGGTATGTTTATTGTTTTTATAAGTGTATTACACTTTTCAAGCTTCTTATTTATTTGATATGTGATATCTAACACATCTCAAAATATGAGAAGAGTTGCATGAAGAACACCTATAAAATTGAAAGAATGTTCAAAGCCTTATGAAATAAAAAAGTTTAAAATTAAAAAATAAATAAATAATTGTCCGGTTTTTTCCGGTTAGAACCGGAACCGGCGGTTCCGGAACCGGAACCGTAACCGTGTGTTTGCGGTTCGGTTTCGGTTCCTCCCTCGACGGAACCGGAATCGGCGGTTCGGTTCCGGTTAGAACCGGAACCGGAACCGTGGGCACCTCTAGGTATGATAAAAAATAGGGGAAAAGTAGTGTTTTTATCCCGGTCCCACCCTTATCCCGGGCCCCCGTGATAAGATATCTTGGCTACCAAACATAAGATAAACCCAAATAAATTTCTTTATCCTGAAATATCTCGTCTACCAAACAGACCCTAAATGTAGTAATGTACACCCTCTCTCCATGATATACAATTACATGTGTTAGGAATCTTTCAGCACAAATTCGATGTATAAAAAAATAAATGTTGTAATAAAGTTTATGTCTCACTTGATATAGAATGTTATTCTACTTAACGTGTGATATAATATATCAATTGAGACCTAAATTTTATTTAAACGGCCATTTTTTCGACACATCATAGTGCGTGCAAGAGATTCTTGACACATATAGAGTACTCCCTTTGTTCCACTTCGATTTTCATATTTTTTTTCGACGCGTGATTTTAGGTGCAGTGTTAAAGTGAAAAGTTGTAATCCACATTAAAATGTACTCCCTCTGTCTTTAAAAGAGTGTCCTCAGCCACCATTTTGTGCAAACCAAGGAGAAGGGTAAATTGACATTTATGCCCTTAAAATCCTTGAATTTTTTTATTTTTTATTTTAATGTTTTTCTCCTACTTTTAGTGGCCAAGCTGTCTTCTCTCTCCTCCATACTCCAGCGGAGAAGACAATTGTGAGTCCTTTTAACTTCCTTGATGAACACAGTACACTCAATCTTTCATTTAAATTTTGAGATGGCGCCAAATGTGTAAAAAAAACGTATTGCTATAAGAAATTTATCACACTTAAGAAATTTATCAGCAAAAATGAATGAAGATTCAAGGAACTTCTCAATCTTGCAGGAAATTGATTTAAATTCTACCCCACATTTTGAGGAAACTAATCACAATATTAGCCATCATAGTTTTGATCTAAACTCCAACCCTCCAAATGAAGATGAATCTGATAACCAGGAGAGTGAAGATGAGTTTGAAAATCAAGAAAATGAAGATCTTGGAATCCAAAACACTTTCTACAGCCTGGATATTGGAATCGAAACCACTTTTTGCCGCCGGCACATCGGAGTTGGAACCACGGTCTGCCGGAATATTGAGGTGGAAACTATCTTCAATCTCCCCTACCTTAGTATTCTCCTTACTCTGTATTTTATCTTCTTCAGGAGATGCCATCATGCTTTATTATCTTCAAGTAAAGTGGTAGAAATAATGGAGATCATAATCTTTAATGGTGAAATTGATATATTGCTGGTTAGGTTCATGAAGAGTCACCCGTAGAAGATGAAGAGTTAATAGTATATTTTTTTTCAAAATCAAAGCTACTGTACGAAATAGAAGGGGTGCTATTTTAGATTTTCAAGAGAAGGGTAGTTTTGGAACTTTTGTGTAATTTTTGCTTGGAAATTTGTGTGGGACACTTATTAGGGGATAAAAATTTTGTCGGGACACTTATTAGGGGACGGAGGGAGTATAAATTAGTACTAGGTCTGGTTGTGGTCTATTTCAAGTTAGGCTGTCACATGCATGCTAATAACATGAAACATATATCCTCCTAATTAATTAACATGGGAATCATATATCCATAGTAGGTACAAAATACTCCCTCCGTCCCAGTTCACTTGTCCTCTTTCTTTTCGGCACGGGATTTTATGCGTAGTGTTAAATTGAAAAAGTAAGTGGTCCACATCAAAAACTAAGGGTTAATTTTTGCCTTTTAAGGAAAGAGGACAAGTGAAGTGAGACGGACGAAAATAGTATTGAGGACAAATGAAGTGGGACGGAGGGAGTAACAAGCTTCTTGATCAACAAAATTTGTATACGTCGTTATTTTATATTTTACATATATTTAAGAAATCTAACAATTTTATTAGAATAAAGGAAATATCAACTCGATTAAAGCCTTTTTTAGTATGATCTCCATATTCGTATCTATATACTAATAGCAGCACCGGGCTGCCGTATATAGTAACTATCTCAATCTATAATTAGCAACTTTTATTTTGTATTATCCATAATTTAAAATAAATGTATTGATGGTATATCATAATTTTCATGTATTATTTTATAACCAACTAATTAATTGCATGTTGACGTTACAAATCTTAAATTTCTTTTCATTATTATATTTTTGTATGTATTAGTAAGAAATTACTCTAAAGAATATACTACCTCCATCTCACTAAAATAGCTACACAAGAGATTGGACCAAAAACCAAGAAAAAAAATCAGGGGAATAAATTGCAGATTAAGCACAAAATTAGAATCTACAATTACTGTTCAATAGTTACTGTAGCGGGGTTTACTGTTCATACAATAAAAAATTAAAAAAAAAAAGAAAGTGGGAAACAGATTGAAGAACAGAGCAGATGATCATACTCGGTGGTGAGGGGGGGAAATTTGACATTTAAATTTCCCCCCATTTCACTAGATATGATGTATATATCCATCAGCTTAGCATCATTTGGATATAAACTCTCTCAAGAACAGAAGAAGAAGAAGAAAAAAACAGAAGAACAAGAAGGAGAAAACAGAAGAACAAGAAGGAGAAAACAGAAGAAGAAGAAGAAGAAGAAGAAGAAGAAGAAGAAGAAGAAGAAGAAGAAGAAGAAGAAGAAGAAGAAGAAGAAGAAGAAGAAGAGGGATGATGTTCCAGCAGAGAGGAAGACACAGATTATGCAGCACTTGCTGCAGTTGGAGAAGAATGGGAAGATGGCCAGAGGGAGAATCACTGAAGCAGCAAGCATGTTCCAAATTTCAAGATGTAGTGTCCATCGAATCTGGAAATCTGCAAAACAACAAAGAGAGTTGGGTGAGGCCATTAATGTTGCTGCAAATGGTAGGGGCAGAAGCAGAAAGAAGAAGCACACAATCAACTATTCAGTTATTGAGGCAATAGACCCCAGTAAAAGAGGTACCATTTCTTCACTTAGTGATGCATTAGGACCAGAAATTTCAAGGGCAACAGTGGGAAGATGGGCTAAGTTGCTGCTCAGACATCATAGTAATGCTATAAGGCCCCTATTGACAGCTCCTAACATGTTATGGAGGTTAGGGTTTAGTCTACAAGCCTTACACTTTGATTTTACTAGAAACACTCCAACATTCAAGCCCATGGAAAATACTATTCACATAGATGAGAAGTGGTTTTACTTGCAAAGGAAAAACTGCAGATACTACCTGACCCCAATGGAGGCAGACCCCCTAAGAGTTACACAGTCCAAAAATTTCATCCCAAAGGTCATGTTTATGTGTGCAGTAAGTAGACCAGTTTTTAGGGGGGATGGGAGTGTTCTATTTGATGGAAAGATTGGTATATGGCCATTCGTAGAGGAGTATACAGCAAAGAGAAACAGCATCAAGAGACCAGCAGGCACAGTGGAGCTAAAACCCATTCAAAGCATCACAAAAACAGTTATCAAGGATTGCATATTAAAAGAGGTAAGTAGCCATTTTTAAATCTCTATCAGTTTCCATCATTTGAGAACACACATTTTAACATCCCTAACACTGATGTCAATCTCACAGATTCTGCCTGCCATCAAACAAAAATGGCCAGTTAGTATGAGCAAGAGAATACATATACAGCAAGACAACTGCAGAGCACACATGAATAACACTGATCCAGACTTCCAACAAGCAGCTAATGCAGATGGTTTCAACATACAGCTAGTACAACAGCCAGCAAACAGTCCAGATTGTAATGCAAATGACTTAGGCCTATTCACAGCAATCCAAAGTCTACAGCAGAGGATGAAGTGCAAAAATCCAGAAGAACTCATCAAGGCAGTGCAAGAAAGTTTCCAAATAATGGAGCCACAGACACTAAACAAGGTCTTTTTATCATTGCAGTGTGTATTAGTTGAGGTGATGAAATGCAGAGGGAAGAACAACTTCAAATTGCCACACATGTCCAAGGATTCATTGTTGAGGCAGGGTTTACTACCTCAAAACCTAGATGTACCAGAATACCTAGTGAGGGAATGCATTGATCACTTGATTGCAGAAGAAAGAACAGAAGGATTAGAGATTTTGATGGAAGAATTAGGCATCAATGTCCCACAAGGTTTAGGTGAAATGTTTGATTTGAATGCATAGGGTGAAGACAGAAATGGGAAAGTAAACATGAAGCATAGAGTGAAGACAAATTGAAGAACAGCAGCATATGGCAGTAGGTTTAGGTTATCATAAAGTGTATGTTTAACTTTCCATTTCCAGTACCTTTTGAAATCATTGAACACTTGAATGCACATCATTGAATTCATGTATTCTGATATAGGTGAAATTTACCTTGTTTTCATAGCCAAAAAGAGTCAATTTTGTGTCTTGATTTTATAGTATTGTATATGTTTTATATGGTTTTTAGTATATGGGACAATATTATGCTTGTAGGTGTTTTTCTGTGTTTTCAGGCATAAATTGATGATAAATCGATGATAAAACTCCGAGACGAGAAAAGGCGTGAAGATCGAAGCTGAAAATCCAAGATTTGAGTTCGAGTGAAGGCCTCTCGATCGACCTCTCGATCGAGAGAGGTATCGAGAGGTGCCTTCTGTTTGAGCTATCGATCGAGAGCAGAATTTATACCCTCTCGATCGACCTCTCGATCGAGAGGTCTGTCGAGAGGTGTCCAGCCGAGGATTTTTCTCCTTATTTTAATTAGACTCCTTTTTGGTCTAGGTTTTCCTTATGTAAATTTCTCCTATATATACTCCTATTCTAGCATTGTAAACCTAATCTAGCAAACACCATATTTTCTAGCATACTTTTATTTTAGAGTTTTGTATTTTACATTGGAGCTTTTTAAGTTTATTCAAGATTCAAGTTTCGAAGTTCTTCGTGTTCAAGATTCAATTCCAAGTTTTTCTTACTCTTACTTTTTAATTATGTTCTTTCAATCTTTTGTGTTCATGTCTACTTTAATTATGTCTAGCTAAATTCTTTAGTTGATTTTAGGGATTGAATGCCTAATTGAATCTATGTAAGTGTTTTTGTTTACAATTAGCCTTCCAATCTAGATGCATGTTTCATGGTGCTTATTCTCATGCATAGTTAACTGGCCATTAATTGTGTATGCATAATTATGTGTTTATGCCTTAATCGGATAATTGCATAATCGATCTCATGAAAGCATGATATAATAGTTTAATTCTCTTGATTGATAATTGAATTGTTATATGTTTATATATAGTTGATTTGGTGTCGTAGTTGAACCTAGTTGACTATATTATTGGTACTTGTTCTATTTTGCACTTGATTCGATTCTTATAATTCGAGAGAATATTAGGATCTTGTTAGGTGACTACTTGCATTGCTTTAATCGGGGTGTAAGTTATATTTGCATGTATCACATTTAGATTGGATTAAATTGGTTAATTGTATTCATTAATTGCTTGCATAAGTTTGATTAGGTAGGCTTCCCTAGAATCAACACTTTTCCTTAATTGTTCACTTTCCTTATTTACTTAATTGCTTGTGCCTTAAGTTGTTTAATTTTGACTAATTATTTTCCTGCACACTTTATTTCCTTATTTGATTTAATTGAGTCTTTTTATTATTTGCCTAGTCTATAAATAGCACATCCTAAACTCTTAAAAGCCTAAACATCATATTTGTTCTTAAGTAGAGGTATTGTGTGTGTTTTCGACTTGTCAGTCCCTGTGGATACGATACTCGTGCTTCATTATATTACACCTATTTTTGTGTGGTAGAAATAGTGCGATCCAAATTTTGGCGCCGTTGCCGGGGATTGATTAGATTTCATACACATATTTTGAAATAGAATTAATAGGTGATTTAGGCACTTTTATTTTCTGTTTTCGGTTTATTGATCTCACGTTTTTCTTTTCTTCTCTTTGGTTTTAGGTAGTGCATGACCACAAGGTCTAAAGGGATAAATCCTATTCCTATAGACTTGGAGTTAGAGCGCTCTCTTCGAGCATTGAGGCGAGGAAAGGAGGCAAAGAAGATCGATACACCCCCCTCTTCACCACCCGATTCACCAAGGAGTTTCGATTCAATGGCGGATCAAGTGAGGAGGACTTTGAACGATCGGTTCAAACCGGTCGTGGACCAATTTCAGCAAGGAGGATGGGGGACCACGGAAGCTAACAACTATGAGTTCAAGACGTCCCTCATCAACATGGTGCAAAACAATCAATACGGAGGATCACCGGCGGAGGATCCCAACGCGCACTTGAAGCAATTTCTGGACATATGTGCTACATACAAAGCCAATGGAGTATCTTCGGACTACCTCAAACTTAGTCTCTTCGTGTGGTCTCTCAGGGACGATGCAAGAGAGTGGTTGGATGGATTGGACAAGAAGGAGGTCACTACTTGGGCTGAGATGTGCACAAAGTTTCTCAACAAGTTCTTCCCACCTTCGAGGGCTCAAAAGCTTATCAAGAGATCAACCAATTTCAACAATATGAGGATGAGCACTTTTATGAGGCGTGGGGGAGATTCAAGAAGTTACTTCGAGCATGCCCGAATCATGGGATTAGTAAGGAGGATCAAATCACGTGCTTCTATCGTGGTTTGAACAAGTTGTGTAGGAAGGAGCTCGATTACGCTTCGAAGGGAGGATTCTTGAACAATGAGTACGAAGTGGCTATGGAGATTATTGAGCTGACCGTAAATTCGAGCTATGAAGAGGCTACCGATCGACGGCTTGGAAGAAGGAGAGTTGCCAACATTGGGATCGATGCTTACGAGGACTTGATGGAGAAGTATACAAAAACAGCGAATGAGTTGGATTCTATCAAGAAAGGAGTGCTTCGGTGTGATGCTATCACGGACGATCAAGCAAACCCAACCGAAGAGGAAGATGCCAATTTTGTGCAACAAGGGGGCAAGTGGCAACCGAATCAAGGAAACAAGTGGCAAGGAGGGCAAGGAGGACAAGGAGGTTCGAACTACCAAGGAGGGTACAAGAAGCCATATGTTCCTAACAACCGAAGTCATCCGAACTTTTCCTATGCCAATCCGAACAATGCCTTGCAACCACCTCCCGGCTTCCATGTCGAGAACGGAGTCATCCAAGAGCCCAAGAAGGAGATGTCCACCGACGATTTAATTCGTCAATATATGGCTCAATCGGAGATGAGGATGACACAACAAGATGCGAAGTTGAGGACGTTGGAGCTCACTCAAAGTACATCAACCAACAACTTAGCAAGTAGCATCAATGCGTTGACCAAACAAATGCAAATGTTGGAGACGCAAATGAGTCAAATAGCCAACGCTCAAGGAGGAGTCCATAAGCCCGGCCAATTCCCAAGTAACACGGAGCAAAACCCGAAGAACAACCATCACGTTCATGCTATTGAGCTTCGGAGCGGCACCACATACACAAATCCATCCTTGGAAGCTGGGAAGAAAGGAGTCGGGAACTTCAAGAACGTAGTGCTCGAGGAAACAAGGATACAAGAGCCGAGGCGAGGGCCTCTCGACACCTCTCTCGATCGAGAGGTCGATCGAGAGGTCCACCCTGGAAGTCAGCAACCACCTCTCGACACCCCTCTCGATCGAGAGGAGGATCGAGAGGTCTACGACGAGGAGATACAGATGGAGCCTCTCGATACCTCTCTCGATCGAGAGGTCGATCGAGAGGTCAAACAGCAAAGTCAGAAGGGACCTCTCGACACCTCTCTCGATCGAGAGGTCGGTCGAGAGGCCCAGCAGCCGAACCAACTTCCGACGTACACTCCGAAGGCTCCCTTCCCGCAACGATTGACCAAGACGAAGCAAGACGAGAAGTATCAACGCTTCATGGAGATACTACAAAAGGTCAACATCAACATACCACTTCTCGATGCTCTCCGAGACATGCCCAACCACATGAAGTTCATCAAGGATGCGGTTTCGGGGAAGAAGAAGTGGGGGAAGTTCGAGACGATCAATCTCACGGAGGAGTGCAGCGCGGTGATCCAAAGGAAGCTACCATTGAAGCAAAAGGATCCCGGGAGGTTCACGTTGTCGTGCAAAATTGGTGATCAAATCTTCCAAAACGTGCTATGCGATCTTGGTGCTAGCATAAATTTGATGCCTCTCCCTATTTTCAACCGGCTCAAGATCGGGAGGATGAAGCCAACCACCATCTCTCTACTTATGGCGGACCGATCAGTTTCATATCCAAGGGGGATAGTGGAGGACGTTCTCGTTCAAGTGCACAACCTCGTCTTTCCGGCAGATTTCGTAGTCTTGGACATGCCCGAGGACACGAATCAACCATTGATCTTGGGGCGGCCATTCTTAGCAACGGGGAGAGCGTTGATCGATGTGCAAGATGGAGACCTCACATTTCGAGTCAACGGGGAGGAACTGAAAATTTCTATCTACGAAGCTATGAAGAGACCCGACGATCAACGTGAGGATATCTTCTCCATCGAGACATTGATAACACCTACTTCGGAGGAGGCGCTTAACCATTGTATTTCGAATTCTCTCTATGCCTACGAGGAGTTGGATGAAGCTTGCGACGAGATTCTCGAGTATCTCAATCAGTTGGAGGCTAATCAACCATCGAGTCACCACAAGGAGGTTTCATATCTTGACATCAACAAGAAGGTGGACGATGGATTTTTCGAAGAGGAAGAGAAGAAGGATGCGGCCCCTAAGGTGGAATTGAAGCCATTACCCGAGCACCTCAAGTACAAGTTCTTAGAAGAAGAAGAGACGTATCCGGTGATCGTATCTTCTCATCTCACGGAGGCAAACACGGACAAGCTATTGAGGGTGCTAAGGGAGCACAAATCTGCAATTGGATGGACGATTGCCGACATCAAAGGTATTAGTCCTACGATTTGCATGCATAGGATCTTGCTCGAGGAAGGCCATCGCCCAAGAGTCCAACCTCAAAGACGATTAAACCCAGCCATGCAAGAAGTTGTGAGGAAGGAGGTGCTGAAGTTGCTTGATGCCGGCATGATCTATGCTATTTCGGATAGTGAGTGGGTGAGCCCTACTCAAGTGGTGTCAAAGAAAGGAGGCATGACGGTCATCAACGACGAGAAAGGAGAGCTGATCGCGACAAGGCTCGTCACGGGATGGCGAGTGTGCATTGATTATCGTCTTCTCAACGCAGCAACAAGGAAGGATCACTTTCCACTCCCGTTCGTAGATCAAATGCTCGATCGTCTAGCCGGCCATGAGTATTATTGCTTCCTCGACGGATACTCCGGCTACAATCAAATCGCCATCGCTCCGAAGGACCAACACAAGACGGCATTTACATGCCCATATGGAGTCTTCGCTTATCGGAGGATGCCGTTCGGATTATGCAATGCACCGGCCACTTTCCAACGGTGCATGATGGCCATCTTCCATGGATTGATCGAGAATATCATGGAGGTATTTATGGATGATTTTTCAGTCTTTGGTCCCTCTTTTGACCAATGTTTGGAGAATCTCGCCACGGTACTTCAAAGGTGCGAAGAGACGAACCTCGTTCTCAATTGGGAGAAGTGCCATTTCATGGTTCAAGAAGGAGTTGTGCTAGGTCACAAGGTGTCTTCATATGGATTGGAGGTGGATCGAGCCAAAGTGGTAGCCATCGAGAAGTTGCCACCGCCAACCAATGTCAAATCGGTGAGGAGTTTCCTAGGACATGCCGGCTTCTATAGGAGATTCATCAAGGATTTCTCAAAGATCACGAAGCCGTTGTGTGGATTGCTCGAGAAAGATGTCAAGTTCGTGTTCGATGATGAGTGCTTGGAAGCCTTCGAGACGTTAAAGAAGGCGCTTATCTCTACTCCCGTCTTGGTGTCACCGGATTGGAGTGCCCCGTTCGAGCTCATGTGCGATGCAAGCGATTGGGCGGTAGGAGCTGTTTTGGGGCAGAAAAGGGAGAAGCTATTCCGAGTGATCTACTACGCTAGTAAGACGTTGGACTCGGCTCAAAGGAACTACACCTCCACGGAGAAGGAGTTACTTGCTGTGGTCTACGCTTTTGATAAGTTTAGACCTTATTTGGTGGGATCTCACACGATTGTGCACACCGACCATGCCGCCATTCGCTATCTATTCAACAAGAAGGACTCGAAGCCAAGGTTAGTTCGCTGGATTTTGCTTCTTCAAGAGTTCGACATGGAGATCAAGGATAGGAAAGGATGCGAGAATGTGGTGGCCGACCATCTCTCGAGACTCGAGCAGCCCGTGGAAGGAGAGGATTCGAAAATTGAAATCAAGGAGAGTTTTCCCGATGAGCAGATTTTTCAGATGGACGATTTGACACCTTGGTTCGCTGACATCGTCAACTATTTGGTGATCCATCATGTGCCCAAGGATCTATCGTCTCACCAAAAGAAGAAGTTCCTCCACGATTGTAAGTTCTATTATTGGGATGATCCATACTTGTATAGGAGGTGTGCTGATGGAGTTATAAGGCGATGTGTTCGACAATCGGAATGGAAGAAGATCATCGAAGACTGCCATAGCGCTCCGAATGGGGGACACTTTGCAGCGAATAGGACCGCCCTCAAGATCTTTCATAGTGGTCTCTATTGGCCGTCGATCTACAAGGATTGCCATGAGTTCATCAAGTCATGTGATCGATGCCAAAGGATGGGGAATATCACGAAGAGGGACGAGATGCCGCAACGAACTATCATGGAAGTGGAGCTCTTCGATGTTTGGGGGATTGATTTCATGGGTCCTTTTCCCAAGTCTCAAGGGTTCTCCTACATTCTACTTGCGGTGGAGTATGTTTCTAGATGGGTCGAGGCCATTCCGACTACAACCAACGATTCGAAGGTGGTGATCAAATTCCTCCAGCGAAATATTTTGACTCGGTATGGAACTCCGAGGGCTTTGCTTAGTGATGGGGGGAGCCACTTCAACAATCGTTGGTTAGGATCGCTTCTTGCAAAATACGGAGTCAAGCACAAAGTCACTACGCCCTACCACCCTCAAGCAAACGGTCAAGCCGAGTTAGCTAATCGAGAGATCAAGCAAATCTTGGAGAAGACCGTCACCAACAAAAAGGAGTGGGCGAAGTACTTGGATGACGCACTTTGGGCCTATAGGACGGCTTTCAAGACACCAATCGGGAGATCGCCATATCAATTGCTATTTGGCAAGTCTTGCCATTTACCAATGGAGTTGGAGCATAAAGCTTATTGGGCGACGAGAAGGATTAACTTCGAGTTCAAGGAAGCCATGGGCCAAAGATGTGACGACCTGTTGGAGCTTGATGAATGGAGAAACGAAGCATTCGAAAATTCGAGGATCTACAAGGAACGAGCTGCAAGATTCCACGACTTGAGCATCAAAAAGCGTAAGTTCGAAATTGGTGATGATGTTCTTGTTTTTAATTCTCGACTTCGTTTGTTTCCAGGAAAATTGCAAAGTAAGTGGTCGGGGCCGTATGTCATTTACAAGGACTTGAAGAATGGTGCATTCGAGGTGTTGAAGAACGACGGTGAGAAATTCGTAGTGAATGGACATCGCCTCAAGCACTACTTCAAGCCGATGCCTCTATTCCCTAAGAAAGCGGCCATTCACCTCGATGATCCAAAGTAGAAAGGAGGTATCGTCGGGCTAAAGACGTAAAACGTAGCACTTGTTGGGAGGTAACCCAATATTCGTATCCCGTTTTTTTATTTTGTTTCGTTTTACGTTTTAGAGTTTTAGGTAGTTTATTTTTCGTAGTTTTGAGTCAAATTTCGTATTTTAGAGTCGAACCCCTTAGTATACTAACGAATGTTAAAAGTTGTGTAGAAAACAAAGTCGAGCAGGACCTCTCGACACCTCTCTCGATCGAGAGGTCGTTCGAGAGGTGAAATTTTGGCATACAGTAAGGACCTCTCGACACCTCTCTCGATCGAGAGGTCGGTCGAGAGGTTTTGAATTGTTGATTCCCAGGTGTGTCACGTGAAGCCTCTCGATCGAGACCCCGTGTTTTCGATCGAGAGGGGAGGTCAGTACGTAAAGAGCAGCACCTCTCGACACCTCTCTCGATCGAGAGGTCGTTCGAGAGGTCAAATGTCAGATTCCAGTAGCTACCTCTCGACAGGTCTCTCGATCGAGAGGTCAGATTTCAGATTCCAGTACGCACCTCTCGATACCTCTCTCGATCGAGAGGTCGATCGAGAGGGTCGTTGACGGCGCACATTCCGACTTTGACCAGGTTTATCTACTCCTTTAAATATACCTTTTGCACACAACTCACATACCATACTCTCATAACTCACAAATTCTCTCTAGCACACACAAATTCTCTCGATTTCTTTCTTCGATTCGTTAAAAGGTACTCGATTTCTTGCTCTCTTGCTATCAATTCTTGATTCTTTACATGATTTTGCATGTTTTGACCGATTAAAATTCAATTTTGATGGTTAAATTCGTTGAATTGATAGATTGGGTATTAGATTGAGCATGATAGATGGGATTCATGGAATTCATTGAATTATTTGTATGAATTGAATTCATGGATGAATGCGGAGATAATTGTGTATGGATAATCGAATAGGTCTTTATATTTGTCTATGAATTATTGAAGATTCGTTGATATCTATATACATGAGATTGAGATTGTGTGATTATAAGTTCATGATTATGGAGGAGTGTTGTGGTGATTGTGTAAATTGGTGATGAAATTGAGTTGATAATGGGGGAGAATTGAGCTTGGTTGAAGTTTGGGGGAAGAGGATTTAAATTGCTATATTCTTGCATCTCTTGTCTTGATTTGTGATATTTTTTAGGTACTAGTGATGGCAAGAGACAAGGGCAAGAATGTTGCTTCAACCTCGTCGGGCAAAGGCAAAGGAAAAGAAAAGGTCACTTCTTCGAGCAAGGGAAAGGAGACATGGAAGAATGATAGGACTATCCCGGAGACAAGGATACCGCCGGTGAGGTCGATGCCCTCAAGTTTGGAGCCCAAAGCGTTCAAACTCAAGCTCACGACGGCGGAGTCAAAGAGGAGATGGTCTCACCTTGTGCAACTCAAGCACAAGCACTGCCGGTTCCTACATCAAGAGACGGTGGCAGCAATGGGAATAGCTAATGAGATCACGCAATTGATGCAACGAGGAGGCTTCACCAACATATTTCAAGGGAATCACTTCACCTACCACATTCTCACGGTGGAGTTCCTCTCAACGTTGGTAGTGGAGCGAGTGAATCAAGTGCCCCACGTCATTCGTTTCCAACTCGGTGGTCAACCGAGAGAGCTTGATATGGATCAACTTAACGATATCATCGGAGGAAACAAGCGTGGTGAGTATATTGGCAACAATCATCCAGATTTGCAAGATTTGTGGGCACAATTCGTGGATTTCGAGGAGGAACGAACGAGATCCTACAACCCGGCGAAAGCAAAGGCCACCTCGATTCGGAATCCCACGATTCGCTACTTCCACAGGCTGATCTCGTGCACCATCCACTCCCGTCATGACTCCGGCACCTTCCTTGCCACCGACGCTCATCTTATTTGGACCTCATATCGAGGCCACTCACAAAATGCAGCCCTTTATCTCGTCGATCATATGGAGAGCCAAGCATACTTGTTCGGGGGGCAAAAGATCGGGATAGGAGCTTTCGTCACTCCCATTGCCCAACACTTCAACATTCCGATTGGAGAGCAGCCCGTATCTACGTCCATCTTCGTAGATAGACGCACGTTGGAGCTTGCTAGGATGATTTCATATGACACGTCCGGGTGGTTCTTCAAGTTGCATGGGATGAGTGGCATTTATCTCTTTCCGCTTCCGAAAAATTATTTGACGGAGGTGATCGGGAACGATAAGTTGCGGAGAGGGAACGGAAAGATGGATTCTCCTCAACACAAGGAGCTTATGTGGGCTGAGGGAGGTCCAAGACCCGACGACGGTGGTGATGATGATGAGGAGGAGGAAGATGACGACGAGGCTGAGCAATATGAGAGGGGATTTGATCAAGGGGAAGATGCTTTTGAGCAAGGATACGAGGGTGTTCCACAGCCCGGTTTTCATATGAGAGCTCCGGATTTCTCTACGATGCGGGATTGGCACACGGAGTCAATGGAAGCAAAGGACAACTATCATTGGGATAGTAGGGAGTTTGTTGAATCCCAAGTAAGAGGAGTTCGCGAAGAGGTACAAACGTTGAGAACTGAGGTAGGGGATCTTCGCACATTTATTGGAAGTCGTTTTGATACTCTCGACGCCTACATTGAGAATGAGAGGAGATTTCGAGAAGAGGAGGCGAAGAGGCGTGAGGATTAACGAGCATATTTGGAGAATTATAATAGGATGGTGCATGAGATGCACTATTTCTATCCTCACTACCCGGAGAGCCATCAACGATTCGACCCCAACAACCCCGACAACCCTCCCTTCCCGCCGCCATTTCAATGAGGTCAGTTTTTAACTTAGCCTACTTCTTTTCTTTAAACTTATTTCGTTGCTATGCTTTGAAATAAGTTTGGGGGAGGGAAATAGTGTCTAAGTTAATTACTTTTATTGTTTTCTTGTTTTGAGAGTCTTTTATTTGTTAGTATTATTTTGGGGTATGTTAGAGTCTTTTATTGTTTTGAGTTTTAGGTTTAAATTGAGTCAAGTAAGCATGTGACGATAGTGTTGTGAATTTGGCCAATGATAGAAAATTTTTGATTGATTTTTGGAGAAAATTCATGATCTTTATTATGCATGGAACCTTGGCGAAGCGACGCGATTTTATTTGATGAAATGAAGCATGTCATGAAGTCGGGAACTAGTTAGTTTGAGCCCGTGAGTTTTGAGCTATTGGTGCATGTTGATGCCTATTTTCTTGATTGAGTGATCATGTATGCTTCATTGTTTCTAGAACTTGCCCTATTTCTCCGTCAAGACCTTAGTATATTTATGAACTAGGAGATGATATTAGGCCATTCTTTCGTAGCCACATGAATCCCATACACTAACCTTGATCATTATCTTTGTTTACCCCCTTTGAGCCTTGTTATGAGCCTTTCTTTCTTGAACTTGGATGATAGGAGGTTTGGATGGATAAGGGTATCTTTAGTGGAGTTAGTTGATGATGTGGGAAGGAGTTGAATAGATTATCTTGATGTGGTGTGAAAAGAAAAAGAAAAGAATTTGAGATGCTTGATTAAGTATAGTTAGCTATCCCTATAAGCTTAGAAAAAAAATAGTTGTGAAAGAAAAAAAAAAAGAGAGAAAAAAAAAAAAGTTAGAGCCTTTGTTCGAATATTAGAAAGAACATTTGTTAGAAGAGCTCTATAGTAAAAAAAAAAAAAAAAAAAAAAAAAAAAAAAAAAAAAAAAAAAAAAAGTATGAAAATAAGCATAAGGGGATAGTTAGCTTGTATTGTATAAGTTGCATCTTGAGATTGAGTTTTGTAGTTGATGTTGGATGGTAGAAGATGGAGTTGAAAATCCATACTTTAGTTGGAGTTGAAAAGAGGTTGATGATTTGGAGAATTTTGAGTCACTTAGCCTATATATTCCCTACCTTAACCAATGTCCCTACATTACAAGCTTTATAAAGACCTTTTTGATCTTAGTTTGTGAATATTACATTAGGTGGAGATGTTGAGATTAGGGGCAAGCCTATGGTAAACATGTTGCATTACATTGATGTTGAGTGAACCCCATGATGTACATTATATTACATCTTTTCTTTGAGAGAGTTGAGAGTTCACTTATATACATAATCTCACATGATTGGAGAGTGTTCTTTGATAGATTGACATGTTTCGAATTTGTTGGATAGGTTGTGTTATTGATGCTAAGGTTGTATGCATAGTTTGGATCATGATCATGAGTATTGGTTTTGAAAAAGTTTTGAGGCCTATATAGTTCACAATGCTAGAATCTATTGTTTATGTTTTGGTATTGTTCGGGACGAACAATGTTTAAGTTTGGGGGATTTGATATAGGTGAAATTTACCTTGTTTTCATAGCCAAAAAGAGTCAATTTTGTGTCTTGATTTTATAGTATTGTATATGTTTTATATGGTTTTTAGTATATGGGACAATATTATGCTTGTAGGTGTTTTTCTGTGTTTTCAGGCATAAATTGATGATAAATCGATGATAAAACTCCGAGACGAGAAAAGGCGTGAAGATCGAAGCTGAAAATCCAAGATTTGAGTTCGAGTGAAGGCCTCTCGATCGACCTCTCGATCGAGAGAGGTATCGAGAGGTGCCTTCTGTTTGAGCTATCGATCGAGAGCAGAATTTATACCCTCTCGATCGACCTCTCGATCGAGAGGTCTGTCGAGAGGTGTCCAGCCGAGGATTTTTCTCCTTATTTTAATTAGACTCCTTTTTGGTCTAGGTTTTCCTTATGTAAATTTCTCCTATATATACTCCTATTCTAGCATTGTAAACCTAATCTAGCAAACACCATATTTTCTAGCATACTTTTATTTTAGAGTTTTGTATTTTACATTGGAGCTTTTTAAGTTTATTCAAGATTCAAGTTTCGAAGTTCTTCGTGTTCAAGATTCAATTCCAAGTTTTTCTTACTCTTACTTTTTAATTATGTTCTTTCAATCTTTTGTGTTCATGTCTACTTTAATTATGTCTAGCTAAATTCTTTAGTTGATTTTAGGGATTGAATGCCTAATTGAATCTATGTAAGTGTTTTTGTTTACAATTAGCCTTCCAATCTAGATGCATGTTTCATGGTGCTTATTCTCATGCATAGTTAACTGGCCATTAATTGTGTATGCATAATTATGTGTTTATGCCTTAATCGGATAATTGCATAATCGATCTCATGAAAGCATGATATAATAGTTTAATTCTCTTGATTGATAATTGAATTGTTATATGTTTATATATAGTTGATTTGGTGTCGTAGTTGAACCTAGTTGACTATATTATTGGTACTTGTTCTATTTTGCACTTGATTCGATTCTTATAATTCGAGAGAATATTAGGATCTTGTTAGGTGACTACTTGCATTGCTTTAATCGGGGTGTAAGTTATATTTGCATGTATCACATTTAGATTGGATTAAATTGGTTAATTGTATTCATTAATTGCTTGCATAAGTTTGATTAGGTAGGCTTCCCTAGAATCAACACTTTTCCTTAATTGTTCACTTTCCTTATTTACTTAATTGCTTGTGCCTTAAGTTGTTTAATTTTGACTAATTATTTTCCTGCACACTTTATTTCCTTATTTGATTTAATTGAGTCTTTTTATTATTTGCCTAGTCTATAAATACCACATCCTAAACTCTTAAAAGCCTAAACATCATATTTGTTCTTAAGTAGAGGTATTGTGTGTGTTTTCGACTTGTCAGTCCCTGTGGATACGATACTCGTGCTTCATTATATTACACCTATTTTTGTGTGGTAGAAATAGTGCGATCATATTCTCAGTAATGAGTTAATGTAAAATCACATAAAGTATAGGCACAGACAACCAAAACCATGTAACAGAGGTTGAAACCACTTCAATAGAGGCCAATGCATAAATAAAACATAAAACATGTCATCACTGCAGCTAATTAGGACCCCTAAATCCCACAGTTGCCCAAGAACAGACCATACTCACATGCACATACTACCTCCATCTCAATACATAAATAGACCAGAACAGAGCATCATTTGACCATTATATGTCATCAGTAGGGTCATATGACAAGAACAGAACATCATTTGAGCATACAACGGCATCAGCAGGTTAGAATGTCAAGAACAGAGCATCATTTGACCGTTGTATGTCATCAGCATACACATACAGAAATAACACCACACCTAATCCAACTATCACATAAAGATAGGGAAGGATACAACCCATGTATATATCCATCAGCAGATGGTCAAATGGTTCCTCCACAGCCCCATCAGATGGTTCGTCCACAGCGCCAAATCCAGTTCACCCAATCTGCATATACAAGAACAGAACATAGCATCAAATCAAACCAGGTATCAATCTTTTTGGAACCCTCAGCGCTAAAATGTTACACAAAAGCAACGCAGCAGTTTCAATAGAAGAGGGAAAGGAAAAGAGGAAATGAGATGAAGGATTAAACACTGCTGTGCTGAGGGTTCACAAAAAGATTGATAGATGGGCCGGTTTGAATGTTTTAGTGCTCAGATCACCCCATCTCCATCGTCAGTGGACGGCGCCGCCTCGGAGCTCCCAGCCGCTTCAACTTCGCCGGCGACGGTGGCCCAGGATGGAAGAATCCGGTACCGGTAGAAGTAATCTGGGAGCCGCCTCCATTTCTTGGGGTCAGATCTGTCCGGAGATGGAGGAGCAGCTGGGACGGGCAACGCCGGCGGCTCCGGTGAAGGGAGCCGCAGATCTAGGGTTTGCCGAGGCGGGGGGGGAGGACGGCGGAGAGTCTTGATACTCGTCCAGTTTCGCCCCCCTTTCCCGGCGAGGCGTACGGCGGCGATTCCGACCCAGGGGGTCATATCTGGGAGGAGGGATGGGGCGAGAACGCCTCCGCCGGCGAGAATGGAGATTTCCCGCGGGGGGAGACGGCGGCGAGGGAGGGGTAGGGTTTTGGGGGCTCCCTTCTTCATCCGAAGGGATGGAAAGCTTCGCTCCGACCATCGGAGGAGATGGAGGAGAGAGGGAGAGTGAGAGATCGGGAGAGAGAGAGGGAGAGGGAGAGGTATTTTTTCACAGAGAAGAGGGAGGCGGAGAAGAAGAGGAAGATTCGAGAAAAATGGAGAAGAATGACACAAATGGGAGGCGGAGAAGTGAGGAGTAGGGTTTTGACCCCTCCATATTGGGCTCCCCTCTCCCCTCCCTAATAGTGGGCTGCACAATTAGGGGCCCAATTATGGTTAATTAACCATAATTTGGGCCCTGATTTTTAGTTGATGGGATGGCCCATTAGGGGTAATTATTTGCCAAAAACGGAAGTGTAGCTAATAGTTGAGACGGACCGAAAAGGAAAGTGTAGCTAATTTAATGAGACGGAGGTAGTATATTTTAAAAACTTCCGTTTGTTCGTTTCAAAAAAAAAACTTCCTTTTGTGTTTAATAGATTGACGAATAAATTGATGATATAGCAATGTTGTTCAATCATTAAAAAAATATTCAAGTTCTCATAGACATGTCTATTAAAAAAAACTATTGAACATAATTTAGTGAATAGAAAAACATAACAATACTGAAGTAAAATAATAAAAAGAGAAAATTTGAGGACCAATAATCTAATACTACTATAAATCTATCTATATATTAATCCTCATTGATATTTTTAGTACCTCTAAAATTCTTTATTAATATATTAATTATTTATGAAATAATAGTATAGAGTAAACCATAAATGTAGACAATAAGTATCAATCAAAATTTTAATTTTAGACGTTACAAATTATAATTTAATATGTTTCCTAATTTATCAATATTTTGCTTATATAATAAGGAATTTCGTAGCAAAAACTACACACAATTCGTAGATCCTACTTCGATCAATTGTCCGGATGCACTATCCTCTTTTTTGACAATTTATAGATCGTTGCAGCAACAAACTACTTCAATTTTCACATCCTTGCTCCCATAAGTTTTCGTGTCGATGACCATTAGTCGAAGCAATAATGATGTTCGATATATGTAGTATGTTCCAATTTAAATTTCTTCTTAATCCAATCACAAATAATGGTCCATTGTCACTTTGCATCGATCCATTTGTATCTGTATATTCTCCATAGCACTATTGAATATGTGTGATTATAGATCAATGGTTTTCTCACAAAATGTAGAGGTATTTTTACTTGAAACTACTATTGATTGTTGTTATTATTATTTTATCATAACTAAAATTTGCACTCATATGATACACGGCCATCGTTGTTGCTAAGTGGTTAATAGGTAGAATTGTTGTTTATTTAAACTTTCATTTTATAGAGATTACATAAATCTATCCATTTATATTAGTAATTTTAATATTGACTCACTTGTGAACTCATTTTCAACTAAATTATTCTATTTCAACTATATTATTTGGTTAGTAGGCTTAACAGTACACACTTTTAATGTGAACTTAGTTGCTTCTAATAGAATTTGAACGCAGTTTATCGACGTTCGCAAAATTCTCGAATAATTAATAAATTTTATTGCATTAAAAAACCAAAACACGTGAGACGCGGAAAAATCAATCTGTTTATATTATAATTGTAAGTCGTTATGACACAATGTGATTAAATTTTATATTAATATAATAATACAAATATTGTGCAACATGTTTCTTCTATTAGTATATAGATATAATATATTTATTTTGTTAATTTGAATTTAACTATGTACTTTTTATCTATTAATTTAATAATGTAATATATTTATTTCGATAGCTTAAATTTAATATGGCGTTGTTTATTTATTTATTAACATAATACATGGTTTAATTTAAGACCTCCTCTAAATACCGATGTAAACGTGGTAGTTACCTTGTGGAATTTAGTGATCGCGTATTCATTATCGTTCACTAATAAATTAGTAGTAATATATTATATATTTTTTTTAAATAAAACATGGTGACTGAAGAATTGTGAATTTACTAATTTAGACATTGAAGTAGCTTTCATATACAAAATCGCCATTCAAATTTTATTTCAATTTTGGATCCATTTTTTTTTATCTATATATGTAGATAGATAATAAATGATATTGTATAAATGTTGGACAATGTGCTGAAAAGACTTATGTTGGTCCCGGGAAAGAGTAATTGGGGGGGGGGGGGGGGGGGGGAATACACCAATAACCAACCGTTTTTGACTTTTGAAAATCAGGTCGATCTAAAGGTCGATTGTCAAGGTCGATCTTTATCAGAGGCAGTTTGATCTATCAAGCTCGTATGGTATCAAGCTTGATTTATCAAACTGTTGTTAATGCGGAAGTTGGTGGAGGTTGATTTACTCTTTGAAAAATCTTTAAGGCTGAAAACAGATAGAAGGTTGATGCGTGATATGCAGGTTGATGCTTGTCAGTTTTATAAGAAAATATAAAGGGCGATAAATAAAGAGAGAGAGAGAGAGAGAGAGACACCGCGATATATCGTGGTTCGGAGAAACCCTCCTACGTCCACGTCAGGTCGACTCGACCTGAGAATTCCATTACCTTTGGATTCAACCTCTCTCTTATTTATACTGACTGAGTATCAGTTCTAGATACAATCTAACCTGAAAATATCTAGACACGAGTTTTGGGTCGTGACCCTTACAACCTTCGTACTAAAATGTACAAACAACCTTTCACTTTTACAGAGCTTGACTAACTCTATAATGGCGAAAACACAAACAAGCTTTCTAACTTCGAACTAGTCGGAGAAGAAGCTGTTGAACCAACGACAAGCAGTAGTGAACGCTTCGCCGTTGTGGTGTTTATCGGAATCGGAAACCTCTCTTCGTCAAGTGTTTGGGAAACTAATCGGATTTCGAACACTTGAATGGATATGAACTTTGAGAGAGATTTGGGCAGATATTTGGCGTTGATAACTTGAGTTTCCCGTTTTGAATCCGATAATGGCTGAAGTATATATAGGCAGTTTTGAAAAACTAGCCGTTGGAGTCAGGCTGACGTGGCACTAGCCGTTGGAAGCTGACTCACTTCTAGCCGTTGGGAATATTCGTCCTTGCTGGCACACGACGTGGCAAGGATCAGGTCGTGACGCTCCATGAACTCCATGAAGGCGGAGCATCGACCTTGATTGATAATCCAGCTCTTGAAATCTTCTAAGGCAGTGCAGGCTGGAAGCTTGATAGGGGAGGTCGATAGACAGGCAGATAAGCAAGGCCGATCCGAATGAGGCAGGTCGATACACAACCTTCCTCTTACATGGTGGATCGAACTTGCATTAGGAAATAAGAGAGCATCGACCTGCACTAACAGGTAGCAGGTCGATCTATCGGCCTTGACCCTAAACAAGTAAAATATGCCTAAGTGTGGTTTCGATAAACATCATCAAAATCGAACTGCAAGGGGTTCCCAACAATTTCCCCCGTTTTGATGATGTCGAAACCAAACACTTTACAAATAATTCCTAAGATTTGAAACAATGAAAGATCGATAATCATTAAGGTTGATACGGAATTATAAGAATGGCAGATAATAACAAAATTAAAATAAAGCAGTAAAGGCAGATGCCTGGACAAAGAGATATTGTCGTCAGGACGGAAGATGATTTTTGCTTCATTAAGCTCGATAGCAAAATACATAGAGAATTTACAACAGGCTGAGAGCATAAATGAATAACAAAATTACAAAATCATCTAACTACATCTGCTGCAGCTTGGCACGGGCTGCAATTCTTTCCTCCTGGACCTGCTCCCTCGACTTCGACTGCATGCTTGCATAAATCCCATCCCTGATACGGCGAAAGTCGGGATCGGAATTTGAAATATTTACGCCCAGGCCGATGGCGGTCTGTGCGATGTATTGGTTGACCCGGGAGTAATCCAAGTACCCCGAATCACCAAGAAGCAAGGGCGCAAAATATTGTTGAGATGGGGCCCTTATCATCACACCGGCCTCTGCAGCCTTTTTCCTTAGCTCACCAATGAAGTCTTGGTAAGGGAATTTGAGCATGTAGGCTGCATAGGCATCATCGGCATCGGCAGGAAGTGAGGGGTCCTTGATCCAATAGTGCAGCAGGATGAAGCAGCTGTTGAGTTCCCACAGCAGGTTGTTCTGAGATTCGTCGAGCCATTCAACGACCTGCTGCTGGACTCCAGCATTCAAAACGAGGGCGGACTGGCTGATCCAGTCCATCTTCTTCTTCCTCCTTGCTTCAGCAGCCCGACGCTCGGCAATGAAACGCTTCTGCTCTTCAGGATCCACGGACTGCTCCGGCGTCGCCCCGGCCAGAATCATGGCAGAAATAAGTTCAGAATGCTTGGCCAGAGGGGCTTTGGCAGCGGCGGCCTCGGCAGCAGCGGCCTGGGCAATTGGATCGGTCTGGGAGGCAACGGCCTGGGAGGAGACAGCCTGGGAGGAAGGCTTCTTTTGAGGAGGCGGAGGAGGAGCCACGGAAGTCGAAGGAATTTTGGATTTGGAGGGCTTCTTCTTCTTCGCGGCGGCGGCGGCTCTTTCTTCTTCCCCCTTTTCGACATCATCAGAAAGGGCTTTGATGAGGGAAAGAAGAGTCGCATCCTCCTCCTGCAGCTTGGTCACGGCATCCTTCAACTCCTGTTGACCATTGAGAAGGGAGGAGATGGTGCCGTGAATGGCGTTGATTTGTGTGTTGGAGGTCGATGCCGAGTTGGAGACTGAAGAAGTCAGATTGGATACTCGCTCATCGACCTTGGCCAAATCTTCCAACACTTCCCCGATTTGGTCGCGGGACGCCATGTTCAGTTCCTCGAGCTGGCCAGGCAGGAGCTTGTCAGTATATTCCTTCAATAACCTTACGGCAAAGTCCGTGACACGCTTCCTGGCAGCTTCATCGGCCTGGATCTTGGCATCTTTGACTATATCGACCCGGGCCTCAGCTACGGCCTGTTTTATCTGCTCGGGAAGGCTGGTGATGATGGACTCGAGCTTGGCAGAAATGGTATCAAGCACGACCTCCACATCAGCCTTTGAAATTTGGTTAGTCGGAGCAGCAGCTTCAAGAAGCTGATCACCACCCTCATTCCTGGATGGCGATTGCTCCGGAGTTTGAATCAACTCAAACTCGTCTCCAGCTTCTGCGGCGGAATTGTAGAGACCACGAGAGTTGATGTAGAGGGGGCGAAGGTCGATGCCCAGAATTTTGGCCTCGACCTTCATGCGGCGCAGCACAAGAGATCGAAAGTTTGAGGCCGCATCCCCCACATTGAAGAATCCAAACTCCGCTTCCAGCGCCAACTCCTCGACCTTCAGGTCGTCGAGAGTAACGACCTGCAGTAAGGCCTCGAAGACGAAATAATAACTCGACTTACAATCCAGATAGAACTGGAGGCGAGTGGCGAGGTCGAGGGACTTGGGGAGTTGAGCTATCCTCGGCATCAGGTCGATGACCTTCAGCCTGGCCTCGGCCTTCATGGCGGCGACCTGGGAGTGAGCAGCAGACATCGGCTGCTCAGAGAATGGCTGGATCGGCAGCACGACGTCTTCCTCCACAGGCACGTCCCGAATGGGGGAAGACAAGGAGTCTTCAGCAGTGAGATCCTGGATCTCTACGGATCCAGCTCGTTGGACTGGGGGGGACCTCACTGGAGAGAGAGCAACGACCTGCTGAGAGGATGCAGGGCGTTGCTGCGAGGCGGACGGCTCGGCGGCGGAACGCACTGCAGATGGAGTCCGTTCGGCTGAGAGAGAGGGCGATGAAGAGGGCGAAGGCTCCCTGCGAGGTGCAGATTCCTCGATTATGGGGAGAATCCTGTGAAGCGGCCTGGGCGGATCACCGGAGGCCGACTGCGTCCTCCGTGGAGGAGTCTTCTTCACAGGTTGAGATTTCTTGGCAGGGCGTGAGGGAACCAGGTCGACATCGGCCTTCCTCTTCTTTTGAACAGGTCGATCTGGAATCCTCCAGCCGACCTTGGATTGGCCGGTCCTGGCGAGGTGCGCCCTGACAGAGTCTGGGGAGTTGTAATAAATCTGCGGCGCCACCCCAATCGCCATCTCCAGCTGGTGGAGATCTTTCGGAATAAACAGAGGGGGGAAGGCCGGCTCATTGGACCATTTCCTATTTTTGAAAAAGGAAATGACAACGCAGGTGGCCTTCGACCCAAGTCGAATCGGCCTTTTCTCGTTGTGGAGAGACACTTTCACAACGGCCTCTCCCTCTGTCTCGCACACAATCTGCCTGGCTTCTTCCCAGAGCGGGGAGACCATTAACTTGGCCCAACTAATGGGTAGGTCGAGGATTACGGCCGTCATTAATTGAAACTTGAAAGGGGTGACCTGGTCGTAATTTCCGACGTGCCCTACGAAGCACTTCTGCACGAAGTCCATCAGGAGGCGGTATTTGGGACGGAGCTCGTTCCTCTTGAAGGCTACTGGCACGTACTGCCTTTGCTCAATCAGCACTCGATCTGCAACCTGCTGCAGTTGATCTCGAGAAATCTCCGAGAGCTGCATAGTCCCACCATCCTCAATGCCGAAAGCGCCCTTCACGGCATCAAGAACGTTGATGGTGTGCATAATATTCTGGGTTCCAAGGGAGACGGTGTGGGAAGACACGGAATCGCCCTCGTTCCAGTTGTAGAAGAAGGCAGCTACAATCTTTGGAAGACTCTTCGCCGGCCGGGTGGTGATGATTTGATGGAAAGAAGAGCATTTCTCCACTATGTCGAACATAGAGTCAAGATCACGAAAACCGAAGTTTTCGCGCACCATATAGGGCTCAAATTTGATGCGAGCCTTCAAGAAATCCTCGATTTCGGACCACTGCATTTCTTTTCGACCGGAAGTTGGTTTTCCTGCCATTGTTGTTTTTCCTGCAAGTTTTTCGAGAAAAAAATTAGAAAACAAGAATGAAGAACTCGACAGAAAACTTAAACTGAATCGGTGAAAAGGGCACAAACCACGTCTTGTGATTTGATACAGAGAGTGAGAAAGTGGAAGACAAAGAACACGACGGCGGCAGTTTTTTGCAGAGAGTGAAAATTAGGTTTTGATGGAGAAGATGATGAAAGGAAGTAACGTCTTAAATGAAAACTGCATGCCACATATAGAAATGCCGAACGGTTGAGATCTTTTGAATTTGAAACGGTGAATATCTCTCTTTAATTCTCATCCACACGATGGGTGCGCGTGAAATGTGAAACGTTACACATTCGCGCGTGAGATATTGAAAACGTGCGATCACTTGCACTTTTTCAGAGAGACGGCAGGGAATTAAATGCAACCTCGGTCAATGTGTCAATATTTGACACTTGACTGGATGTTTTACAAAAATGGTAATCATTACTCCCTTTTTCCTCATTTTCTGCAAATTATCAGACCCTTAAATAATGAAACACATTGAGAAATAAATAACATTAATAAATGAAGAAATCAATGCGTATTAAAGAAGTCATAGGACAAAAGGGTGATACTGCCCTTTTGATTCTCCCTTCATAAATGCAGTTGCATTCAGGTTGATCTCGGCCTGATGATCTCGGCCTGGCGAAGTGAAACTGTCTGGAAATATATCGGCCTGGCGAATAAACACCTGAAGACAGATGATATCGACCTGGATATACAAACGGCCTGGACATATGACATCGGCCTGGCGAGGTGAAACTGCCTGGACTTAAGATATCGGCCAGGTGAGGTGAAACTGCCTGGACTTAAGATATCGGCCTGGCGAAGTAAACGCCCTGGAAGATGGTATCGGCCTTTGTTCCCCCTCAAATGATGGATCACTTTGGGCAAGTGTTCCCCCTCAATTGAGGAACTCAGGTTGATCTGTTGAATAGTCGACGGCCTGTTGATGGACACGGCCTGTTGATCGAGAACGGTCTGTCATTTGAATCGGTCTGTAGAAAGGGATACGAGGCGACGGCAGACTCATCGATCTGTATTTCAACGTCGTCGCGTTCGGCCTGTTTGAAGGTAACGGCCTGTCATTGGTCCCGCTTGTTGGTCCCGAACAAACTTTTAAAGGAGGTGGCAGGCTGTTGAGGAAATGACGGCCTGTAGGCTTACGATCGGCCTAATGACTCAACATTCAATAACCCTAGCTTCCCACATAGCATTTTGAATCTTTCTTCGGCTAGGGGTTTGATTAGAATATCAGCTCGTTGAATATCAGTGTGTATCTTCTCAATAACCACGTTCTTCTTTTCCACGTGATCACGAATAAAGTGATGTCGAATATCCACGTGTTTGCATCTTGAATGAAGAACTGGATTTTGAGTAATGGCGATGGCACTCGAGTTGTCGCAGAATATAGGCTCTTCACTGACTTCAACTTCATAATCCTTAAGTTGTTGTTTGATCCACAAGATTTGTGCACAACAACTCCCTGCGGCCATGTACTCGGCCTCTGTGGTGGAGGTGGCTACTGAAGTTTGCTTCTTTGAAAACCACGAAATCAGCTTGTTTCCGAGAAAATGGCAAGTACCCGAGGTAGATTTCCTATCGAGCTTGCACCCTGCATGATCAGAATCTGAATAACCTGTAAGCTGCAAATTGTCATCACAAGGATACAAAGACCTAAATTTGTGGTTCCTTTGATGCATCGAAGAATTTTCTTTGCTGCTTCCAAGTGTGATTCCTTCGGATTAGCTTGAAATCGAGCACACACTCCAACTGCAAAAGTGATATCAGGTCGACTAGCAGTTAGATAAAGTAATGAACCAATTATACCCCTGTACTGTGTTATGTTGGCAGGTTTTCCTTCGGGATCCGGGTCGATCTTCCCTCCAGAGAGCATCGGTATTTTGACAGGCTTGCTGTCTTTGACACCAAACTTGTCGACCAGCTCGTGTGCGTACTTTGTTTGGCTAATGAAGATTCCTTCATCGGACTGCTTGACCTGCAACCCTAGAAAGAAATTCATTTCCCCCATCATAGACATTTTATATTTTTCAGTCATGAGGTTACCAAATTTTTCGCACAAAATGGGAGATTTAGATCCAAAAATGATATCATCAACATAAATTTGTACTAAAAGGATATGTTCATTCACTTTGATAGTGAATAGCGTTTTGTCGACTGAACCGCGCTTGAATCCTGATTCGATGAGGAAGGATGATAGCGTCTCATACCAAGCTCGAGGAGCTTGCTTAAGACCGTAGACGGCCTTGTGCAGTTTGTAGACTTTGCTTGAATCACCCTCCTCGAATCCAGGAGGCTGTTCCACATAGACTTCTTCTTCAAGAACGCCATTGAGGAACGCACTTTTAACATCCATCTGGTAGACTTTGAATCGTTGATGAGCGGCATAAGCTAGAAACAGCCTTATAGCTTCTAATCTTGCAACGGGGGCAAACGTCTCATCATAATTGATTCCTTCTTGTTGACAGTAACCCTTTGCTACCAATCGGGCTTTATTTCTGACTACTTCTCCAGATTCATCTCTCTTGTTCTTGTAAACCCATTTGACTCCAATGACGCCCTGATGATAAGGACGATCAACTAGAGACCATACTTCATTTCTTTTGAATTTGTTTAGTGTCATTTTGTTAGGTTTTAGTCGTTATTTATTATTTGTTTTTGTGTCGTTTTTGAGTCGTTTTGTGTCTATATAGCTATGATTTGGGTGTTTCGAGTATTTTACTTGTTAGGGATCATGGGAGCCGAAAGAAGGAGAAAGAACGAGAAAAGGAAGAAAAAGGAGTGCAAAACTGGATGAAGTGCGCGCGTGAGTTGGAGCGCCCGCTCCGTGGAGTTGGAGCGCTCGCTCCATGAACAGTACCCGAAGGATTTGCATGGCATCGTCGGAGCGCCCGCTCCAGGGTGGTGGAGCGCCCGCTCCAGTTCATAAATTCAAGCAGATTTGCGCAGCTATTATGGAGCGCCCGCTCCACGCCTGGCGTATTTTCTTACTTGTTTCCTTATTGGAATCGAACTTCTACCTTATTATATATAGGCCATTAGGGCACGAATTTGTACAAGCTTTTATCTTAGTTTTTCAGTTCTAAATACTTTAGCTTTAGTTTTTATTGCTTTCTTTTGTTCGAATCCGGATTCGTAGTTCGTTGCAGTTTAATTCAAGTTCTTCGTTCTTCGTTATTTTCGTAAGTTATTTTATTGCTTTCGCTTAATTGCTTTAATTACTTGCTTTAGTTCTAGATTCGATTTCTTTATTGCTTCGTTTAATTTCCTTAGTTTAATTTCGTTCGTTCGGTTTTCAAAGTCTAGTTTAGATTCGTTTTTCTTTCGTTTTCAATTCTCCCGTTTTCAAAGTTCTTAGAGTTAGATTTATTTATTTAATTTCCAGATTTTCAGATTTAGTTTAATTATGTCTAGATTCGTTTTCTTTTCTTTCGTTGCTTTCTTTATTGCTTTCCTTTCGATTCTTGCCTAGGTAGATTTATTGTTTTCTTTAGTTTAATTCTTAGATTAATTTCCAGCTTTCTAGATTAGATTTATTTGCTTTGATTTATTGCTTTGATTTATTTTCTTGCCTAGGATTTAAAATCAAAAAACCCAAAATATTATTTACTTGCTTTCTTAGTTTTAGGCTAGATTAGGTTTACTACATAATTGATCGCCCTGTTAAGTTTTCCTTCGAGATTCGACATTGGGTTTTACTTGCTAGTGCTACGATAGGATTTTGTTCTATTGCAAACACTTTTTAGTGAAACAGAATTCATTGAGTTCTTCTTGCATGGCTTGAATCCAGTCAGCATCTTGAAGAGCTTCAATGGCATCTTTGGGTTCAATTCGAGAGAGATAGCAGCTTAGTAGTGCGCTTTCACCAATCGTCCTTCTCGTTCGTACTCCTTGGTTTGGGTTCCCAACAATGAGTTCTTTTGGATGAGCATCGATCCAACGTCTGCGTCGAGCTCTTTCTTCATTTGAAATGATTGGCTCGGGCTCATTAATGGGTTCGTCAAACTCCGGGTGAGTTGAAGGTTGATCAGTGGGCACATGCTGTTGCTCGGGCTGTTGATCAGGCTGCTGTTCGGCCTGGATGTTGAGCTGCTCCATAGTGTTATCGAGCTGCTCGATTTGGGATGTAAGGTCGTGAACAGCATCAGTCTTGGAGACTGAGGGAGGGGGATCAGCCTGGTTAAGTCCGGCTGATGTATTACATCTCGAAGTATCATTTGCATCACTTCCCCCTTGCTGTGTGACCCTAGGATCAGATTGATCCCCTTCCTCCAAATCATTTGGAGTCCATACTAGCAGGTCGTCAATGGGGGAGTTAGACGGCCTGTTAGCAGCGGGCTGTTCTGTACCTGTACTTGATTCTCTGTACAGACAAGTAGATTCATCAAACACAACATGAGGTGTTACCTCCACAACTAGGGTTATCTTATTAAAGACTCTATAAGCTTTGCTAACCTCTGAGTATCCTAAAAATACTCCTGGATCGGCCTTGCTATCAAAAGTCTTTAATTGAGATTTCCCATTGTTATGAATGTAACACAAGCACCCAAAAGCTTTAAGATACTTTAACCTGGGGAGCTTGTTGTTCCACAGCTCGTATGGAGTCTTTCCATGTCGGGTCGTGATGATCGACCTGTTTTGGGTATAGCAGGCTGTGTTAACGGCCTCTGCCCAAAACTTCTTTGGAAGGTTGGTTTCATCCAACATGGTACGAGCTGCTTCATTCAGCGACCTGTTACGGCGTTCCACTACGCCATTTTGTTGAGGTGTACGAGCTGCTGAGGTTTGATGATGAATCCCACTCTTTGTGCAATATTCCTCGATCATTGCATTGATAAATTCGGTGCCTCGATCAGATCGAATGGAGATAATGGATTTCTCCTTTTGATTGCACAGTTTGCTCAGCAACGCAGGTAGCTTCTCCAATGTCTCCTTCTTTTTGTACATGAAAATAACCCACGTAAATCTAGAATAATCATCTATAACAACGAGAGCGTATTTTCTACCGTTTATACTCAAGGGAGTGACTGGACCGAAGAGGTCGAGATGGAGAAGCTCAAGAATTCGATTTGATGTTTGTGCCGTCACGCTTGGAAAGGATGATCTTGTTTGCTTTCCAGCTTGACAGGCTCTGCAGATGTGATCACGATCAAAGACTTGATCTGGCAGGTCGTTCACCTGCTTGTTGCGTGCGAGCTTGTTGATGGCCTTGAAGTTCAAGTGACTCAACCTCTTGTGCCATAGCCAGCTTGTCTCGGAATCAGCCTTTGTGACCAGGCAGGTCTCTATCCAATCTGTCCATTGAACAATATAGAGTCTATCCTGCAAAATTCCGGTAAGAAGTGTTTCTCCTTCCTCATTTTTCACGAGACATTTGTTAGCGGTGAATTCTACTCGTTTACCACTCGAGCAGAATTGCGACACAGAGAATAGGTTATGATTAAGACCTTCAACATAAGAGACGTTAGAAATAGTTGTTTTACCAACTTTTAGATCGCCCTGGCCTCTCGTAAGTCCCTTAGAACTTCCTCCAAAGGTTACAAGTGGCCCGTCTCGTTCTTGATAGTTTGATAGTAGCATTTTGTCACACGTCATGTGCTTTGAGCATCCACTATCAATGATCCATACAGCTCCACGAGCTGCTTGGCTCCTTCTTTGAGCCTTCCCGACCTGCAATTAGTTAAACTTAGCAACCCACTTGAGATTGGGTGCTACATCGGTTGCGGGAACGGCCTTTGGGACCCAAATTTGTTTTGCCGGTCTGCTTCTATCCGAGGCTGAGGACGAGGCAGTGGCGGTCTTGGGCTTGGGAGCCTTGGATTTCTTTGAGCGAGAACGGCGAGGCTGATAGAACTGCTCATCATGAAAGCCAGATTGATACTGCCAGTCTTGATAGTTAGACCGTTGAGGATAGTGGCAGTGACAACCTTGATGAGCAGGATAGAAAAACTGAGGGTGATACGGCCTTTGATAGTACTGGCCTTGGTATCGCCCTGGATGGACAGCCTGCTTTTGATGAGAGGGGGCAGGTCGACGATGCTGGGCAGGTCGACTTTCTTTCTTTTGAGGAACAGGCTGTTCCTTCTTGTGTTGCTTTACAAGGATGGCTTGGGGCTGTCGAACTGGATTCTTCAGCTGGACCATCTTGTCTGGAAGAGCTTGATGAGCTTTCCGAACACTCTTTGACTTCGACTGCGCCTTCACGAACGTGATCTTGCAATCTTTATCCTTGCTTTCCTTGGATTTTCCATTAAATCCAATGCCAGAGTGATCGCGCGGATTGCGTTGCATGGATTGAACTTCTTCCAGCTTCTTTCCACTTTTCTTCAACTGACTCAAAGTGAGTTGAAGTTTTTCTTCCTTTTTCACGAGGAGTTCGTGTCGAATTACCAAGTCAGCCAATTTTGAGGTAAGGCTGTGTATTTCGGCATCTTTGGTCTTAAGGGACTCGTCCTTCTCGAACTCCCTGGTATCGAACTCCTTGACCCGTAAAGTCAATTCTTCAACCTTTGACTTTAGAGTTTCGATCTCCCTTTCCTTTTCTTCATCGTAGGGAGAAAATCTTTCTTCTAATGCTAGCTTGTATTTTTCATTTTTGTCCATAAGCTCAACATTATCTTCAACGACCTCTTTGAGTGTATCCACGAGGTCGGCATAGTCATCGAGCTGTTTCTTGATTTCTTCCCAAGACACAGCCTCGGATAGGTCTTCATCACCTTCTTCTGCACAATCATCGTCAGAAAAAGAAAGTGAAATGGGTTGAGGATCTACCTTTGAAGATCCCTCGTTTTGTTGGTGCTCTCCAACGAAACATTCTTCATCATCACTTTCGTCGAAAGCGATGTAACCTTCGTCATCACTTGACGAACTGTCAGAGAGGTGATCTTCCTTTGTTTCTTCGGCGATCATGGCAGCTCGTTGATCTTTAAGCTTCTTATCGCGCTTTGCACGGAGCTCGTCTCTCTCTGCCTTGGTAAGATCCGGACAGTCGGTCTTGTAGTGACCTGGCCTGCCACAATTGAAACAACCACCCTCGGGTGTGTTAGAAGAATTGAAGGTTGATGGTTTACCTTCTCCCTTTTTGTCAGGGCGGTCGTGGTTGCGGTTTGAGAAGTTTCGCTTGTTCTCACGATAGAACATTTTGTATTTGACAACCTTCCCTAGGAGCTTCTCATTTCTCCTAGCAGCTAGAGCGTAGTCGAGAGTCATCTTCTCGAACTTCTTGACGATGGATTCGTCAATCGGACTTTGGGTAGCAGCTGAGGCTGAGTCGGCCTTGAAAGCTACCTCCTTGTTCTTTTCATCAGCCTTCTTGCTGGTGGAAGGCTGTGTTGATCCATGGATGCGGATCATCTCATATTCATTTCCGACAAGAATGTCGAAAAGATCTTCAGTGGTGAGGGAGTTGAAATCTGAACGGGCTGGATGCATGGCGGCGTATACATGCCAATTTGCGGGAAGGGCACGTATCACTTTAAGATTCTTCTCGCGCTGCGTATATTTGTACGGGTTGATTGCAGCGACCTCGAGAATAATCTCGGTGAAGCGAATTTTCATCGCTTCTATGGTTTCACCCGAAACCATTTTGAAGTCATCGAACTTGCTGCACGCCATAGACAGCTTGTTCTCCTTCATTTCCTCTGAGCCAAGGCTGATGGACCGGAGGGTGTCCCACATTTCTTTGGCCGTTTCAAGATTTCGGATCTTGGCCAGGTGGACGCCCTTCACGGTGCTGGAGATGAGTCCCTTTGCGTAATCATCGAGGCCGGCCTCCTTCCTTTCCTCGGTTGTGTAGTCGCGAGGGTTTTTGAGGACTTTCTCGTATGTAGCCTCCCCGGGGGATGTTCCATCCACAATAATCTTCGCTGCATAAATGGGGGAGGGGCCATTCTCGATAATATCCCACATGAGGACGTGATGTGCCTTTGAGACACATCTTGATTCGGAAGCTCCAATCTTCATAGCCTTGAATGGAGAAGTCTTCACATACCCTGAGAAGAGAAGCCTCCATAGCAAATAGTATGATATGAAATGAATGAAAAGATTTTTCTAAGGATCGGTTCAAAATGACCAAAAGTTTGATAAAGAACTTTTAGTATGCAAAGCAGCGGTCAAAAGAACCACTGCTCTGATACCACTTGTTGGTCCCGGGAAAGAGTAATTGGTGTATGGGGGGGGGGGGGGGAAATACACCAATAACCAACCGTTTTTGACTTTTGAAAATCAGGTCGATCTAAAGGTCGATTGTCAAGGTCGATCTTTATCAGAGGCAGTTTGATCTATCAAGCTCGTATGGTATCAAGCTTGATTTATCAAACTGTTGTTAATGCGGAAGTTGGTGGAGGTTGATTTACTCTTTGAAAAATCTTTAAGGCTGAAAACAGATAGAAGGTTGATGCGTGATATGCAGGTTGATGCTTGTCAGTTTTATAAGAAAATATAAAGGGCGATAAATAAAGAGAGAGAGAGAGAGAGAGAGACACCGCGATATATCGTGGTTCGGAGAAACCCTCCTACGTCCACGTCAGGTCGACTCGACCTGAGAATTCCATTACCTTTGGATTCAACCTCTCTCTTATTTATACTGACTGAGTATCAGTTCTAGATACAATCTAACCTGAAAATATCTAGACACGAGTTTTGGGTCGTGACCCTTACAACCTTCGTACTAAAATGTACAAACAACCTTTCACTTTTACAGAGCTTGACTAACTCTATAATGGCGAAAACACAAACAAGCTTTCTAACTTCGAACTAGTCGGAGAAGAAGCTGTTGAACCAACGACAAGCAGTAGTGAACGCTTCGCCGTTGTGGTGTTTATCGGAATCGGAAACCTCTCTTCGTCAAGTGTTTGGGAAACTAATCGGATTTCGAACACTTGAATGGATATGAACTTTGAGAGAGATTTGGGCAGATATTTGGCGTTGATAACTTGAGTTTCCCGTTTTGAATCCGATAATGGCTGAAGTATATATAGGCAGTTTTGAAAAACTAGCCGTTGGAGTCAGGCTGACGTGGCACTAGCCGTTGGAAGCTGACTCACTTCTAGCCGTTGGGAATATTCGTCCTTGCTGGCACACGACGTGGCAAGGATCAGGTCGTGACGCTCCATGAACTCCATGAAGGCGGAGCATCGACCTTGATTGATAATCCAGCTCTTGAAATCTTCTAAGGCAGTGCAGGCTGGAAGCTTGATAGGGGAGGTCGATAGACAGGCAGATAAGCAAGGCCGATCCGAATGAGGCAGGTCGATACACAACCTTCCTCTTACATGGTGGATCGAACTTGCATTAGGAAATAAGAGAGCATCGACCTGCACTAACAGGTAGCAGGTCGATCTATCGGCCTTGACCCTAAACAAGTAAAATATGCCTAAGTGTGGTTTCGATAAACATCATCAAAATCGAACTGCAAGGGGTTCCCAACAACTTATGGATTTAGATGAATAAATCATAACTTATGAATTTTGTCATTTTGGGGAATGAAAAGACTTATAGCAAAAGAATAATGTTGCGTTCTATTTGATGCGAATGAAAAGAGAAAATTACCCTATAAATTCAACCCCCTTTCTCACATTTTCTCACCTTTTATTAATGAGGGAGATTGAACTCTTTAAATTGGAGAAAATATTTACAACACCAAATTGGAGAGATAATATTTTCTCTCCATTGTAGTGCAAATGAAGGGGGTAAAATAGAAAAAAATGAGAAAAGGTGAGAAAAAAGGTGAAATTTATAGGGTGATTTTCTCTTTTTTCTCATTTTCTTTCACATCAATAACAACGCAACCTAAAAAAAATGTATGGGTTTTAAAAGAGCTCAATTTTAACATCTTCTGTAGCCTGTAGGATTCTACTTAAACAATTTTCTAAATTGAAAAAAAGGGCAACAAAAAGAATAATTGAATTTATTAAACTTTTTTAAACCGAAAAGGGGGCAAATTTGTGAAGTAATAATATAGTATTTGTGAAAATAATCAAAAATTATGCACATATTTATTTATCTATACAATTAAAATATACTTATTATACCACAAGACACATTCTTTTCGCTCGCATCCAAAATCAACGCCTCAAGATTGTGAGACGGAGGGAATACAAAGTAGTAAAGTGTGTAAATTGATACTATATGATTACCCGAATAAATTTGGAACAATAAAACTACTTGGTAAAATCATATACTACTATAATTCCTTTGTCTCCCGAATATGTGTTAAATTTTTTATGCACGTGGATATGCCTTAATAACAAACTATCACACACATCAATGCGACATATCCTTCACTAACAACTATTTGCATTGACTTCATGTAGATCATACGTTGTTTAGAACCACATATTATAAAATATTTATTAGAAAAGACTTCAAAAAATATTTATGACATATAAAATTACAAATAAATATAATAATACCATTTTATAGTAGCTTCATTTTTCCTTTTTTCTATTTCTTTCCGTTTATGTAACTTTCAATATTTTTAAGGTATTAATTAATAATAGTATAATTGATCGAAATAATAATATCAATATACCTAATAATTAATGTTAATAATAGTAGGCAATTATTCTCTCTCTCATTTAATTCAGAGACAAATCAAACGCCTATGATTAGAATTTATATTTTATTTAGTAATTTTATATATCTTTTACATATAATCAATTGAAATGATAAAGTTGCGACTATAATGTTAGTGCGTAACGTATACTACCGGTAAGTTTTAATTTATACATATTTACATTAACGTATAATTGGTAAGTATATTAATTTTTGGCATATGGTAACGACTATCTAATTAAAATTTTTAATTATACGAAAATCTTAATTATACGAAAAATCTTTACTCCCATAATTTCCCTACTTGACCTCAAATGGATATCAAGAAATGAAAAGTCGCAGGCGAATTCAGAAGGATTGAAATAGTTTGGAATAGAAGGCAGCAGGGATGAGTCAAAGGAGACGACATTTATGTGCCAAGTTTAGAACTTAACCTACAAAAGAATTGATAATATCATCTATTTATGCTAATATGTATACGATGGTGTATAGTAGTTGAGTTTGCAATCCAGACTTTTCTCTTCTTATGGTGAGTTGATACGATCAAGCAAAATTCAGTATATTTTCCTCTTGGTTCTTTCACTATATAGCTTCTAGGAATAAGATTGATAAAAATTGTGAATGATATAATCGTTTGTTAATTAGCGGACGAATTTCTAGATATTTTCAAACTCGGTTTAATCGATGAATTTTTAGAGTTTTGATTTTTTTAGCACGAAAATTCAAAATTGAAGATATTCGGCCTCCACAGTCGTGCATAGTTTTGCCTCAAATACTAATGCCATTTCTAATGATTTAAGATCTTCATTTAAGTGAATAACAAATAAAGAATCACGCATTGGCTGATATAGAAAAGATATTATTGAAGTGCGGTCATAGTCTTCGTGAGTTCAACGAAATGCCATTTCCCTATGATGAGTATTTATGCAAGACGCATAATAGTTTGATAAATGATGAGTTAAGCTATGATCGGTCTGAACTCGAGATAGAACATTCATTGCTTAGAGATCTCACATCTAAACAACGTCATGTGTACGACAAGATAATCGAAAAAACACAATCCGATTCAGGAGGTGTTTTTTTCGTGTACGGTTATGGCGGGACTGGAAAAACATTTATTTGAAAAACATTGTCAGCTGCAATAAAATCAAAAGGAGACATTGTACTCAATGTAGCCTCAAGTGGCATAACATCTTTGTTGTTACCCGGTGGAAGGACTGCACACTCCGTTTTGCTATTCCAGTCCAACTAAATGAAGATACAATGTGTAGTATCAAACAAGGAAGCTCGCTTGCGGAACTACTCATTAGATGTAAACTCATAATTTGGGATGAGCGCCGATGATGCATAAACATTGTTTTGAAGCTCTTGATAGAACTTTAAGAGACATCATGCGGTTCAAAAACTCTCTGGCTTTTGGTTTACCATTTGGAGGTAAAACAATAGTGTTTGGAGGTGATTTTAGACAAATTTTGCCCGTCATAGCCGCTGGAAGCAGACAAGATATAGTCAATGCAAGTATCAATGCTTCGTACATTTGGAAAGATGTTCAAGTCTTGAGGCTAACAAAAAAATATGAGATTGCATAACATGGACTCTTCACTTGAAGCTACAGAATTGCAAGAGTTTTCTAATTGGGTTGCAGCCATAGGCGACGGTGTTCTTGGGGGCTCAAATGACGGTCATGCAGAAATTGTCATACCGGATGATATTCATTTGAAATATTCAATAGATCCAATTAAAACAATTGTCAAAAGTACGTACCCTTCATCTATAGATTCTCCAGAAGATTTGTCTTACCTTGATGAGAGGGCGATACTTAAGAAACCGGTCTTCTCACATGGCCAACTTTATGTTGCCGTTTCACAAGGTCATAGACGGAGCGATTTGAAAATCTTGATGTGCGACAAAGATAATAAAATCAACCCACCATAGACCACGAATGTCGTGTATAAGGAAGTTTTTCATAATTTGTAGATTTATAAATTAGTAATGAAATTTTAATATTTTCCGACTTATCTTATTATATTTCGTATTACAACTTTGTTATCATTTTCATACATTTCAGAACACATTACTTTAATTTAAGCATTACAAATCTCAATAAACATTAAAAAGAAATATAAAATCTATATATTTACAACTCAAAGATAATAATGTACTAATGCAGATAAATAACATATTGAATATTTTATTTTATAAAAATAAATAACATATATACCCAATGTAGCTTACCCCGTGCATCGCACGGGTGTGACACTAGTTGCAATAATAGCTTAAACTTGAGCAATTTCTTTTATAAAAATAGCTCGTGTTTCACCCTTTTATTTTTAATAAATGAATAAGAACGACAATTTTAGATGCAAACTCCATCCACAGAGCTCGGTAGATGGAGATAAACGACATACCATTTAAAAACTTTGTAAGTGTTGACCAATATAAGTTAATGTTTCATGATCATCCATCATATATCAATGTAACTTATATCAGCAAATTAAGAAAATAGTTAGTCGTCTGCTACAATGATCTTTCGAGATAGATTCTAGGCGGCTCCGATGGTTAATCAACGACCACAACCAGTGGCGGAGCCAGGAATTTGGGATGGGGTGGGCTCAATTGACGAGTGACACAAATTAAACGAGACCAAATTTACTCATTTTTCTTATATTTAGCGTGGGTTAATGATGAAAATTTTCGACGAAAATTGAAATTTGAAGAACCAAAAAAAAAATTAAGTGGGGTGGACTTTAGCCCACCATCAACTATACGTGGCTCCGCCACTGACCACAACCTCTCAAACTAATACACTTAACACAAGATTTCCAATGATATGCTCCATTTCATATTTGATTGACAATTAGTGATGAATTAAATCAAAGTCCAATCATTTTTACAAATAATTTTCAAAGGTAGATGCCAAAAACCATATAGCTTAGCTTTCAAATTCTCACCATCTTGAAGAAACCTATAGTAGTAGATTAGTATTATATAATTAAGTCGCAAAACTTGTGATATAAGTTTTACTCATTAGTAATGGAAAATACTCCCCGCACCGTGAACACATTAAGAATGTTTCACTGTTGATGTGACAGTATCAAGACGATTATTTCATCATATATAAAAAAAAAAAAAAAAAAAAAAAAAAAAAAAAAAAAATCTCAATGACTAATATATATGGCATTATTTGAAATTGGCAGTGTTACAATAATAAATACAACTTACATCTTTATTTATTTATTTAATAATTTTTTTGTCCAAAATCGGTAGCATGTCCTATATATACCTTACATTTTACATGTTGACTTTTCCCTTACCAAACCTATAATATTTTGCTACAAGTCTTACTTCATAAAAAATCATTAATTTAGTGACACATTCTCTCATGAGTCCATTCTCCCCTTTATTATACATTCATACTTCCATAGTGCACGCCTAGATTCGAGGCTCCTAATCCTAATAAAAAAGAAATACTCCTACTAATTAATATACTCTTTCCGTTTCTTCTACCACGACAAGTTTCTTTTTGGCACGCATTAGTGATTAGTGTTAATAGATAATTATATTGGGCTGCACATGATTGGGTTGCACATGGATATGTTGGCCGAACATACAAAGTTGTTATTTCACACAATACGCCCCGCCGTTCCAGAAGAAACGGAGGGAGTATTTAGGTCATTCATATTAGATTAATCTGGAAATCCCTAATTAATGTTAAGGTGTATAAAGTTGGCTAAGTCCTCCCCCTTTTTAGCAAATTGCCCTTTTATTATATATTTTTAATTTTGTTTAGAAAAAATTGAGGGTTAGGTCATAAATGATAACCTAACTACCATTAATATTATACTAGTACTACTCCATTGTGATAACCGTCATGCATAATTGCATTAATTCATTATCGTATCAAATAATTATAATTATTAATTATTGGATGTAACGTAAAGCTTCTTTATTTTGTTCACATCCTAATAAGCATCCACACAAACCGAATTTTTAAAAAGATCCTCGATTTTGTTTGATACTTTCTTTTTCATTTTGTTTTATATTTAACTTATATATATAAATTAACGTCCAATTTCATTTCGAACGAGAGACATATGGAGGACAAATAATTTTTTCCCGAGCAAATTTTGGGTGGATGAAATTTAACAGTACTTTCTCTGTCCATTTTATAATAATATTTTACTATTCAATTTGTATTTTTTTATTGAAAAAAATGTGATCATAAAATGAACAAAGGAAGTAGTAGTATTTTACATATTAAGCTAACTGCAAATAAACATTTCTTCTATAATCAATAAACAAGAACTAATGTGTGTGTGAGTTACTCCTTGACTATTCATAATTGACTATTAATGAAGCAATATAGAAAATGATTACAATTTACAAGGGGATTTTGTGTTTATTTCCTAATCAAATATTTGTGATTAATTATTCAAGCTTTTGTTTGAGTTGAGTTTTCTAGACTTTGATTATACAAATGTAAATTTTAAATTATATTTTAACGAAGAAAACAAAGACTATCATTCAATTTAAAATTTAATGAAACACTCTCAGCCCAATATTTTATTAAAACTCGTAAAACATTAATAGAAAATGAAATAGTGCTTTATTTTATTTTTCAAACGAAATTGTCCATCTTTATCAAAAAAGGTAAATGAATTTTCTCTATTCACACATTGGGATATTTTGACATAAAAGCAAAAACACATCCCGTATGGTTAGTTACGGGATGATGTAACGAATATTTTTTTCGTTTCATTCAACTTGATAAACAGAGTTTGAATTTATCACCGAAAAGCGTCTAATATATAAACGAAAAGTTGTGTATTTATTTGCAAGTTGAAAGAAGGCATTAAAAAAAAAAAAATAGTCCATAATAACATAAAATTTACAGAAACTGCATAAACACGAAATTAAAACCAAACTATACCCTAAAAAATCTATAAACAAGGAAAAAGCTAGTGAACGAACACAATTTCTTTTTTTGAGATGAAAATTAAAACCGTGAACTCTTTCGATTCTGGAATTCTCTGACCTCAATTTCATCGAGATCAACTTCTCCGCCGCCGCCGCCGGGAAATCACCGCATCACATGACGCGCTTGCCGGAATTGGGCGGGCGGCGGCGCTTCTTATCGGCGTTCCCGAAGGCACCGCAGAATCCGCAGGCGGAAACCCTAGGAGACGGCGGCTCGAGCGCCGGCGAAACTCTCCCCGTGCGGTGGCCGAGTCCGCCGCTGGATCGGCTCCTCTCGATCGTCAGTCCGCCGCTCCGGGACGAATCCTCGGAGGCGGCGGTGGAGGTGGTGAGGTTTTGAGATTTCTTATTTTTGTATTCTTCCTTTTGCTGGTCGGCGAGTTTGTTGAGCTCGCCGGAGAGGAATTTGTCGTCCCATACGAATCCCGATGATCCTTGTCTCCTGAACGATACCGCCGATCTCTGCAAACCTGCCATCAAGGAATCTCTCTCTCTCTCTCTCTCTCTCTCTAAGGATTTTGGGGAGATGTTTACTGCTGCGGCTTTTACTTTTGTTTGTGAAAATGTTTCTCTGTGTATTATATAAGTGTATATATATGTGTGTGTGTAATTTTGTATGTATATATACAGGAATAGGCATATTGGATATACGACAAAACTTTTGCATTTCAGCCCCTCAAATATTTCATTTTTACGAATAAGTCCTCAACTTATTATTAATTTTCGTTTAACACCAAGTCCTCAGTTTTTTTTATTATTAGTCATTTTACTCCTTAATTTATTTTCTTAAAAACAAATACTACCCCCGTCCTATTGATAGTAGTGGATAAAGTAGTTTTAATGAGGGTTTAGTCGATTAAAATTTTATCATTTTAGCTAATATACTTATATCACTTGGACGGATAAAAAAGAAATTTATTCTTACATCAATAGAACGGGAGGGAGGGAGTAAGAAAAAGAGAGAAAACATCTCAACTGACTAACAGATTATCCGAATCCAGATATGTTATGTAACTTATGTTTATATGTGTTTATCCAAAACTAGTTTGTAAGTTTAACCCTGAAAATAGAAATATATAATTATCGTTTATTTGTATTAATAATATGATTGAGAATATTATATAATGATATTATTACGTGGGAGAAATGCTCCCTTACCTATCCTGAACATTCTTAATGTAATTACGGATGACGTGATATTCCATTTATGGATAATATGATTACAATATATACCCAAACCCTCTTAGAAAAGGAAACTTCAACATTATCACGTTAGAAGTGGGCACGTTAAGTATGTCCACGGTGTGGGTAGGGGAGTGTTTCCGTATTATGTGGTGGGTGACATTGAATATGGTTGGTGACTGTGTTGATTGAGATAAGAGGGTGTATGTGGTTGTTAGATTAGACGCAGATAATTTGGAGGAAATGGAAATTTGATTGATTCAAAAATCTACAGAAAATCAAGGAGAATGAAAGTAATCCCTTTTTGTACAACATCTCTTCCAACTTCCTATCCACTTCCCCTTTCTGTCCTTCATCCACGTATTCAATTTATAGTTTAATTCACGATTAATTTATGCAGAGACGAATGATATGTTACTGTTTTTTCGAGTAAAAAGAAAAGAAAAAGGAAATGATAAATGTGTTAATTGAGCTTTAATTAACTGTGTAATATGTTCATTTGAACCATAAAAAAGTTTCCATTGTAATAAAACTTAAAATAAAGTAGTTTAGACATAAAATCGTATTCCCAACAAAATAACGATAAATAATTAATTGATATACGATTAATATACGATTTGTACAGAAAAACGAGTATTGAGGATCTCACCCTACAACAACCATCTCACACCGTTATTTGCTTTTTTTAGGGGAAAGTCGATAGATTATGTGAGACAAGAAGGTAAAAACAAATAAAATTTGTAAAATATTAAATATTCAAATAATTCTTTATCCACGTTTATTAATTTTCATTCACTAAAAGTTGACTAGATTTTCTCTCTTTTATTCAACGAGTAGTTATATATTATCCCGATAAACCGAGGCGTGTATTAATTATCCTCACCATCAACGTTTTCAAAAAAGAAAACAAGTATTTTATAAAAAGATTTAAAACACGTTTTTACTTTTCAAAAGTGGCGACTAATATTTATAGTTGAGAAAGCGTTAAACGCTTAGGAAAAAACTGATTAAGAAGGGATACAGGTGTAATAACAATGATTTTAATTTTTTTAAAAAATTATTTATAGTGACAACAATGATTGGGTTGATTGCTTCAAATCTTTCTATAGATTCTACGCGTTATCACTTACTTATTAAAAATTATGTTACAAATCCAAATTAACGATCAAATCTATATACTTTTCAACCAAATTATCACCACCTTGTCACAAAATTGTCCTTTCTCACATTTCGTTTTCTTTTTTTAATTAAGTGGGTAACAAATGGCATCTTCATAGTTTGCAGGGGATTGAGAAATGTTATGTTACATACCTTATGTTACATAATTCGTGAGCACCGCTCACGTTTAGTCGATGTTAACATTTTTTTCTTTCTTTCTTTCTGTTTTTATCCATTTGGTTTAATTCTAATACCCTAAATATTGTTATTCACATCGTTAATTTTATAAATTACATAAAAATCGAAGCTCGATTGTCCATTTTCTCTATAAATACTAATAGATGAAAAAAAAAACATATCGAGCTTCAATTTTTATGTAATTTATAAAATTAACGATGTGCATAACAATATTTAGATTATTATAATTAAACCCAATGGATAAACGAAAATAGGAATTTTAGTGTCGACAATATTTAAGGGATTGCTAGGAATCCCATTACATTTTTTTTCGTTTTCCAAATATTTTTTTTTTGTGGGAAAAATATTACAATTATAACACCAATCATTTTTATACTATCACTAATACACTTGATCCCCTCAAAACTATGAAGTTAAGTGTATTTAAACGAGAGTAGTATACTAAGATGGGTAACCTCTGGAAAGTTCTCGTGTTGCACCCCTTCTTTGAATTCAAGATCATACACGTTGCATTCTTCAAATTCTCTTAATTACAAGGCAAAACATAATCAATTACTCCCCCTGTCCCATTTAATTGTCCCTTAGGGTATTTATGTGTGAGGTATATAATAATCTTATGGAACAATTGCTATGGGACGGAGGGAGTATTTTGTAATATTTATATACAATTTTAATAAAAAATACATAATTATTTAAATGCATAATTAGGTTTAGAAAGTAGTTATCATCAATTGTACATGAAGAAACATATGGGATTATAAAGTTTGATGATCTTCATCCTTGAGTAACAGAATTAGAGTTACAAATCCATCCAAATTCACTAAACACAAACCTAAAAAAAAAAATAAAATTCAGTCTCTTCTTCCTCGGCTTATCCTAGTGTTAATGGCCCTCGAAGCCATAGCCCTCAAGTTAGCCGTTGCAGTCGAAAGCGAGCTTCGATGATCATCGACGTCGGCCCCCAGAAAAGCATCCCTAAATTCTTCCCTCTGCAGCCTCAGGGCAATTTCAGCATCCCTATCTTGCTGGCACGATAGTTCTTGCCTCGTAAGGCCCCTCGATGCAGGCCATAACCGGTTTCTTATTTCACGGATTCTTCTCCTCTCTAAATCACCCTCGAGGCTAGGCAAGTCTTGGACAGCTCTGCTTCGTGTGATCTGATGATGGTTTTGGTTGGTACGGCTCCTTGTCGTTCTTGATTGAGCTTCTCGGCTCTTTTCTGAGACAGAATCGGCTGCTGCTGCTTCTGCTGCTGCTGCCTTCCTTGCCTCGACTTCCCCGGGGAAGAGAAGTTGGATCGTGTTCCATAGCACCGTGTTTACTTTGCAGTATTTCCCATTGCTGTAGATATTTTGTGTAACGTTATGGTACAAAGTGAAAATCGAGACGAACAAATGCTACGAAAGTAGCTAGTGATTTTGCTTGTATATAAACCATACCTAATGATCTGCCTGCATTTAGGGCACTTCCTCCCACACTTATCAGCTGCAGAGCTCAAACATTTCTTACAAAAACTACGAAAAACACAAAAAGATACCATAATAAGAGATTGAAGCCAAAGATGATGCATTTAAAAAAAATCTTACAAAATTAACCAAAAAAAAAAAAAAAAACACAAACAAGAAACTATACAAAGAGATTGAAGCCAAAGAGTGTAATGTGATCCAACCTTTTATTCACAATCACAACCAAAAAAACTCAAAAATAGATCATATAACGAAGTGGAAGCAAAAGCTCGTGATGTGATGAAACATCTTTTACAAAAAACCACTATAGAATCACAAAAGGAAACAACATGAAGAGGTTATTGAAGCCAAAGATTGTGATTTTTACCTGTGTCCACAAGGCGTGGTACTCGGTTCATAACAAATCTCGAGACAAACCTGCAAATCCGGAACTTGATTTCAGCAGAAGTCGCATAATATCTATCTATCTATCTATCATCACTAAGGCAAAGTCATCAAGATCGAACAAATTCACTATCTAGCTGCTTACAGCACAAGAGAGCTCCTCTCGGAGGCGATCAAGGCAAGGAATCGAAGGCGTGGAGCTGGAAACGTCGCAGCTCTTCTTGCTATCCTTTTCCTCATCATCTAAATCTACCCTTTGCTTCTTCTTTACATCTACACTGGATTTCTCCTCTTTACTCGCCCTCTTACTCTCTAACAGTTGATCCAAGCCAAAGATAGTAACAAACGTCACAACACGAAACATCTCAGAGACAAAAGGGGGAAAGCAAAAAAAATTCTTAAAAGAGAGACTACCTCGTTTAGGCTTCGGTTTCGGCTCGTCTTCATCAAGATTCAGAATGGCTACTGGTATGGATGTTGCAGAGCTTCTTCTCTGAACAAACCGTTTTCTACATACAAGAAGAGCAAAATATTCAGCTACAAAGATAACAAAGTGATAAATCCACATCGATTGCTTCTTTAACGATTGGAACACAAGTTCGGGGACGGAGGATCCCATCCGCTTCTTTAGATCCATTTACATGAAAACTGGATGGTGAACTAGAGAAACTCGAAAGATTTCATTATATAGGAAAAGGGGATTTGTTTACAAATTCCAAACCTCTGTGTTTACATACAAGGAAAGATCGATATTTATAGTAAAAGAAAAACTTACCAAAATAATCATTAGAATTTCTTTGAATAAACTTTTAGGCTCCTTGATTTTAATAAACACGAAGAAGGAAGTAGAAAAACCATAGCCCTCAAATTATTGCATCAATACACAAGAAAATAAATTTCCAAATCCCTAAATTAAACTTAAAATAAAATCAGTTATTAGACCTAAAGGGGTAAAAGTTTCCTTAAACTATCAATTTCCAGAAAACTCAAACAGCCCAGTATCAAGAACTTATACAGTGTTCAACTAAAAGGAAGAAGAATGTATACAATTGAAAAAAAAAATGGATTTTGATTTAAATAACTGCTATTAAATCAAACCTTCTTGAATTCGTGGGTGGGCTTTTCACAGCGTGCAGATCGGTTCTCCTCCTCTGCTTGCACTGTCGATCGGGGGTGTCTTCGACGATGAGGCTGGCGATCAAGAGCGCCTCTTCATCCCAACCGGCCATGGCGGCCACTGACCGGAACCTCGGACTGAGTAAATTCTCATTTTTGTGGCCATTTTCGGCGACCTCTCGCCGTTTCCGAGATGGGTTTTCTGAAAGTTTGGGGCTTCCGTTGGAATCGTCTTCGACAACCATTTCGTCGTGAGGAATTTTCGAGAATTTTTGGTGAGGATTGGGACAAGGAAGAAGAGAGGTTGGGCAACGGTCGTAAAATTTCAGAAGGGATATTAATTTTATATTTTTGGACAATAACGGCTAGTTACGGGTTCAAATTTCTTAGCGTAGGCTCGAAGCTCCTTGTAATTTTTTCAATTAAATAAAAGGAAATATATAAGGTTTTTTTTTTTTTTTTGCATGTACTCCTTCCTTTCCTCCCTTTTCATTTCAGTACTCTTATTTTTTTCAACACAAAATATAAGTGTAAATGTTAAAAATGAAAAGTAAGGGGTTTACATTAAAAATAAAAGGTTAATTATTTACATTTTATGATACATGACTAGTGAAATGTGACGGTCTAAAATAATAAACATGACTGATGAAATGAAAAGAAAGGAATATATAATATGGAGAATTGATATGCTAATCACATTCGTATGCCTTCATCATTTTTTTCATTTCTACATTTTTTGTTCAACTTTTGCCATTGTAATGTATTATAATATCTTATAATTAATATTGACAATGTCTCAAATAATTTTTTAAAGTAAATATTAAACAAATGATAATTCCAATGATAATTTTAAAACGTGACAATTATCACGAAGAAAAGTCATGCTTAAAAATCGAATGTACTTTAGGATTGGCGAATCAATTGTCGCAAGACCATAGTTTATGTTTCCGAGGAAATTATAACATACGATAAGCATATTATTTTTTAAAAGGTAAATAATTAACAATAGATTTTTTCTTTGTAAGAAATGTCTCTTGGTTATTTTTTAGATTGACGTTGCGTTTTCTTTGATGCGAAAAAAAATTAGAGAAAAAAGAAAATTACCCTATAAATTTCACCATTTTCTCATATTTTTTTTTTTCCCATTCATTTGCACTACAATGGTGATAAAATATTATCCCTACAATTTGGTGTTGTAAATATTTTATCCAATTTAAGGAGTAAAATCCCCATCATTGATAAAATGTGAGAAAATAGGTAAAATTTATTTAGTAATTTTCTCTTTTATTTCTTTTTCTTTCGCATTAAAGAAAATGCAACCTGAATTAAATTCGTGATTGCTTAAACAACTTTAACATAAAGTAGTCCACGAAATAAAGCAAAATTAAAAAACAAAATTCAACATGCTTATCGATTGGTTTAGAATCTAAACCGAAACAGAAGGGCAGTTCGGTTCGTTTTGGTTCGGGTTAACAGAAACCGGCCAACTCTAGTTGCGGACGGATTTAAATTCAGTTAACACATCGAATTCGGTAACAACTAAATTCAGTGACACTGAGGGTGCCTTCAATGATAAACTTAACTTCCCAACTTTCACTAATGTCACATCATTATTTGGGCCCCACTCAACTTTCATTATTTTTTCTTCTTCAACAATAAACCCAACTTTCAACTTTTTTTTTTTTGTAGAACTCATTATAAATACACTATTTTTATACCTATATACATGTATATATATCCATATATTTAATCATTTTACTTGTATGTATTATTGTTAAATTAATTATTTAATTTTTAATAATAATAATAATAATTTAAATAAAAAAGTATGATAATTTGCTCATATGATCTCCAAAAATTATGATTTTTATATTGAATTGAAGCCCTCCTTATAATCTTTAATTCAAGATGCATATTGACAATGTTTTATTAAATCTACAATGAACAAATTTGAATAATAGAAGGCAAAATGAAAGAGAAAAAGAAAGTTGGGTCCCACTTTGTTTAATAAAGACGTCATTAATAATTTAATTAAACAATTAATTTTTAACTCCAACATCAACATCCAATCAAATCACAGCCTTAATCCAAATTATCGACTCCTCCAAAAAAAAAAAAAAAAAAGAATTAAAATGGAGATCGAGAAAGATTTGGAAGCAGAAGCATTCCTTTAATGGGGAAACTATGAATCTGCTTCCCTCCAACTGAAGTGCACCCTTCCATCCAATCCCACTCCCATTTCCCTCCTTCTTCCTCCTTCCTTCTCCATACTATAATCCCAGATCCAAGGTCTCTGTATAGGCAAATCGCCCCATCGATCCCCACGCATTTGACGCAACCCCAATTCAATTTCTCCTCCAATAACCTAACCCCCAATTCCGCCGGCACTCTCCCCACCACCTCCCACGAATCCTCCTCCCCCAGCTCCCACACGTGCCCGCCGCCTCCGCACGCGCCGCCGACCACCGCCACCTTCCCTTCCCTCCGCACCAGCGCCGCGAACTCCAGCCGCTCCGCCATCGGCACCCCGAGCTCCCTCCACCTGTTCGACGAAATGTCTAGCCGCATCACGCTGTACGCCCGCGCCGACGTCATCCAGTACAGTGCGCCGCCGGAGAACACGCTCTCGTTCGGCGTCCACACCGTCAGCCTCACCGCGAGCTCCACCGGCATATCGCCGCCCGGAATCCAGTCTCCGCCGCCGGCGGAGTCGTACGTCTCAACGGTCGGCTGGTAGGCGGCTCCACCGCCGCTCGCCGCCTCCGACATCCCTCCCGCTACGTAGATCCTGAACCGATTCCGGCCGTCCTCCACCACTCCGACCGCCGGATTCGTCCTCGCGGCTCGAAGCGCGGGGAGAGCTCTGAACTGATTAGTGAATGGATTGCAAATCGCGAGGTTTAGCGAAGTGCTGGAGGTGATTTTCAGCAGGATTAGCCCGCCGATCGCCGCAATCGGCCTAACAGGGCGATCGAGATTCAGCGAGTGCCAGCTGAGTCGAATCGGGTTGTGTGCGTAGCACGAAAGGTCCCAGCCCCGAGTCGGCAAGGCCACAAACCACGGCTGATGGCGGCCGCGGCCGCCATCTGCCGCCTCCGCGCTGGCGTGCCAGCTCTTGCAGGCTGCGCGTGCCCGGGCCAAAGAATCGGGCGGGAGGTAGGAGAAGATTGCTGCTAGTAGATCACACGGTAGATTGCTCCACATCTCAATCCAACAACCAGAAATTGTTGGGAGGAATATGAAATTGGATGAATTGATTAGAATTCACAGAGGAAGTTTTCGTAGGGATGCGTGCCCACATGAAGGGGAAGGTTGGCCCACATGGCAGCTTCAATTTTCTTCATATGCTACTTGGATCGAAGGTACGTTCTCTTTTTTTCTTTTTCTTGAATAGGAGTACCGTATTGGTTGTTGGAGGAGATGAAAGGGCACATGAGGATTAATAAGAAACAAATTTGTGGGGTGGAGTAGAATTTAGAAAGCGATGGTAGCTTTTGTCTATTTTGAGAAGAGATTATTAGCTGCTGCACTCAATTCAAAAACCTCCATGAAAATGATTCTTGCTTTAACGATTTGAAGAGGAGATCGGCCTTTTTTGGCACATAGTACAGTACTACGCCTTGATGATTTGTGTTTCTGTACTAGCAGCAGTAACTGTAATAATTCCAGTAATGTTAAGAGTAAATTTTTTGAGGAGAATCTAATTGAAAGAGTGTAAGATTTTTTTTAATTAGAAAAACTGTAAGGGGTTAGTGGAGGATTAAAATAATGAAGTAGAATCATTATAATCAATTATGTGTGATCATACTCATACATGCTACTAGTACTATATGTTTACGAAATCTAAAAGAAAAGAGGAAATGATTGGTGGAGTAGTGAAGTAGTGATGTGTAAGTGGAGGATGTGTGTGGTTATTTTAAATAATTTTGCATCAACCAAAAGTTAGATTTGTACTCATGTGTGTATTTTTGTCCTAAGAATTTTGAAGCTATGCTATGAAGCTATCAAAATTAGCTCTTGGAATTTTTTTCGAAACAATTTAACATTAAACCGTGTCACGAAGAACGAAATTGGTGTCTTTAACCTTAGGCATCTAAGGTAGTACACGCACACGGTTGTTTGGGCTGTAGGTACCAGAACATTTTTGACGATGACTTTCCATTGATCGGAGGTGTAGATTGAGAAAATATTTAACTTGAATGCTCTCTCTATATCACAAGAAATCTTCAGGCTTGACATATTTGAAAGAAAAAGCATACTCCCTCCATTGTTATTAGTTTCATTTGGGTTGAGCACAATCAAGGAAGGAGCAGTGGATATATATGACTATAATCAAACTCTAAGAAGAGAGAGTTAATTATAGGCTAATACTCTTTATCATCTTAGGAAATGGAATAAATAAGTTAAGACAGACGAATAAGATGAATAAATATTACAAAGATAATATTATTATTTTTGTTCCTTGAGTAGTAAGCATTTTCATTCTTAAGATATTGCTCTAGTACGATGTGATCAACTCGTTTGATGTTGGAATCTTATGTACATAAATTGAAAAAGTTGGTGGAGAAATATAATGTGATGGTAAATATTGTTGTATGGGAGGCAAAATTAAATGAATTAAGTGTTGGTTAGTTCAAATTGGGCAACAAAGGGGGAATGATATTAAATAATATGGTTATTTTTATTGAACGTTTAGTTCAACGATGGAAATGACTCACTTGTAAGAGATTTTTTTGTCTCCTTATTTCTCCTCCTTTTTGAGTGACAACAGTTTGGTGAATTAGGTTACACTCATGTAGGGGTGTCAGCGGGTAAAACCCGGACCCGGACCCGCTATAACAATAAAGGATCCGGACCCGGACCCAAAAACTTTAATGTTACCCGGACCCGGACCCGACCCGTTACAGAGGACCCGGACCCGGAAATTAAAATTGGCTATAGCTGTACATTTTTTTTTTTTTAATTCAATCGCCCAATTGCTAAATTCATCTAATTATAATCATAATTTTTTCATAATATTGATAAATAATTATATTATAATGTTATAATTATATTCTTAAAAAATAGTGGAAGATTGGGTCTTGATCTGTCGAGTCTAAAAAATTGAGATCCATGTCCAGATTCGATGGATCCACGGATCTACGGATCTGGACCCAGATCCGTAGCATTTATTTCTAAATTAAAATTTTGTAAAGATTACAATAAAATTTTTGCAAGGTCCATATCTAATTTTTCGGACCGGATCTGGATCGGGTCCTGGATCCATTGCCATACCTAGTGACGTGCAAATCGAAACTTTAATCTATCTTAATATGTAAAAGTATACAAAATTGATAAGTTGAAAAAACCAAATAGTTGAATTAATTTATAAGTAATTTTTTTTTATTTAAAAAAAAAAAAAATCGGGCCGGGTTGGACCCGAACACGGAAATAGCGGGTCGGGTCAGGTCAGGTCTGCTGCTGTTACGGGTCTGACCAGGTTGGACCTGGACCCGGACTCGGACCCGTAAGTTAATTAACAAGCGGGTTTTGAGCGAGTCCGGATCGGGTCCAGGTTTTACCCACCCGCTGACACCCCTACACTCAAGTAAGAATATTGAATAACCTATTGCTAAAAAAGAAGTGACCAAACACGGTGTAAGTGAGGTTGATGTTTGAAAAGATGAAAGCATTTGTCTCTATTATAGTGCAAATGAATGAAAAAAAACTAAAATTTGAGAAAAAATAAGAAATAAATATTAAAGGACGAATATCCATTTTCTTTTGCATCAAATTAAATGGAGTATCTAACTTATCTAAAGAAAAATTCTTAAAAATGTAGATAAGTTTAGTGCAACACGCAAGTCGAAAAACGAGATTACTAACAACACGATTCTTATCTTAAGTAGTACTAGTATACATATCAGTAGATAAACTTCGCTTTTGAATTTAGACAACATAAAGATTACCACGGCACGCCTCTTCTTTAAATGGACAGTCACATAAATTATTTTTAATCATTTCTCTTTCAATTTCTGCATTATGGAAACAACAATTGAAATTGATTTTTCCAAGAGTTTATTACGACTTTCATGAGTATGGTTGGGAATATTTGAAGTTAATGATATAGGATTAAAAGAGAAATATATATATACACCTACTACTTGTATAGAATACACTGGCTCGGATTATGCTTTTTGTGATCTAATATTGATATGTCTAAGGTTGGCGTGACATTAATATACTTAAAAATATATCTACAATACTTATTGATGAATCCTAAATTTGTTGTTCGGTGTAAGGGTGAGGGTGTTTGTGAGATTAGGGTGCGTAAAAGTAATGAACACAAGGAATTAACGTGGTTCGATCGGAAGATCTACGTCCACGGGAGAATCGAGAGAGAGAGTTTGTATTCAAAGTAGCATGAGTGTGTTACAATACATTGGATTCAATATTTATAGCTAATTCTATCGTCCATCATGGGAGTGATGGACGTGGGATCGTGGGTGGTGGCCGTTTCCGCCTCCATCGCTCAACGTTCTGTTAGTTAGGGCTCAACTGCCTGGGCTTGCACTTGGGCTAGTTGGTGTTGTGCTGGGCCGAGCTGCCATTGGGCCGAGGTGCCTTTGTTGGGCCTACGCCGAGGTGGTAGTATTTGGCCTAGGGAGATGGGCCATTTTCTATCACATTACCCCCCCCCCCCAAAAGGCGTGGGGTGATGGAGGTGATGTTGGAATTGTGAGCGGTGTTGTCTTGCCGTGGTGAAGCTATCCGAGCTCGGCATGCCGTTTTGGTGGGTGTTGGTGACTTGAGTTGTGGCTGTGGTGCAGCTGACCGAAGTGCTATTTGATGTGTTGGCCGAGGTCGTGTTGCCGAGGTGCGAATACGGGGCGCGTACGTCCGAAGTCACGTAAAGCGTGTCAGTCGCATTAAATGCGGACGTTTGGTGTCCCGATAAAGCAGGGATGGGATGAGCCGTTACTCGAAACGCCGTCGCATTGAAGAAGCGTATTGAATACGCTTTTACTCCCCTTCTTGTACAATGATTTGGAACACATAATCATTTACTCTTCTCTGCAAATTCGAAAACCCTAAAAACTCTTATTTTTCTCTCCACTGTTCATCGTTTTCTTCAAGACTTTTTCGGTAAATCCGCTACGCTTCACAAGTAAGTTATGGAGTCCTCTTCTCCTTCATCGTCTTCATCTCAACCTGTATTTGCCGATAAATAGTTTACAATGTGTAACCTCCGCTTCATCTACCCTTTTCCCCGAAAACTGTGGAGTTTCCTCAGAATGTCCGAGTCGCCGGAAAGGTGGGTTCTTTAGATTCTACCCTCTCCACTTCTTCTCTCTACGACTTGAGCATTAAATACAATTTCCCTCCTTCTGTTCTTCTTGCTCAACCCCGAGAGGGTAAGGGCTTGCTTCCCTCCTCGGGGTTTTGTAACGGTCTGCGCGGACTATTTAGTCGCTGGTCTCCGTGTTCCTTTTCCGGCCATTTATGTCGAAATTTTCAATGTTTTCGGTGTCCCCCCCGCCCAACTTTTTCCCAACGGAGTGTTACAGATTACGGGGTTGGGGGCTGCTTGTGCTCGGTTGGGTCTCCCCTTCTCAGTCGAGACATTCAGCGCCATGTACAGTTTTAAGGATGGGGGGGAGGGGTGGTACTTCATTTCTTCTCGTAATCGATTTAAGGTTAAGGCCCCCTCTAAAGTATCGGACTGGTACAAGCGGTTTTTCTACTGCCGCTTTGAGGGGGCTCACGAGGTGGTTTGGCGTGAGGGTGCCATAAAACCCTTAAAGAAGAAAGAGCATTTTACCGATCTGGCAGGTGCTCTCAATGGTCTCAGTGTGATGCCAATTACGCTCATCGAGATCGAGTCGATTGGAGCATTTCCGAGCCCCAATGATCTTTCCACCGCGGTGGAGCCGGGGAGGGGTGAGGTCTCCTTCCCTTCTTTCTTAATATTTAATCTTTGCGCACCTCGGTATTAACTCTTCTTTCTTGTCGCAGTGAATATGGTGAAGAAAACTAAAGGCCCGGCCGCCAAGAAAAGGAAGACTGAGGCCACGGCTTCGAGTGCCGAGGAGCCGAGGAAAACATCAATGTCCTCCTCGGAGAGGACTCGTTCCGAGATGCCGGTTACTGCTTCTTCTCCTTCGCCTCTTCAGCAACCCTTCAAACGGTTGGAGAAAGGGTTCCGAGGTGCAGTGGCAACATCTGCGATTTCCGAGATAGAGGTCGTATGCACCGGTGTCCGTACACCGACTCTTGCCTTCCCCGAGGTAAATAACATTGCTTCTGTGTCTTTTGTGTGTTGTTTCCTGGGCTTATATTAATTGTTTTGTGCAGGCCGTCGACTCCACCGCGGAGGAATTTGTCCGCGTCTTGGACATGATGGTGAAGCTGTTGCAAGCTTCCGTCTCAAAATATTCCCGGGCAACGGGAAAAATGAAGGACCTGACTGCAGACAAGTCACGGTTGTCGACCGAGGTGGCGACCGCCGCGGTGCGGGAAGGAAAGCTGAAAGAGCAGCTCGATGCTGCTAACGCCGATCTTGCCGCCATGAAAGAAAAGGTGGCGGCACTGGAGGCGGAAGCAGAGTCGTTTCGGGCTCGGGAGGAGGAGCTAGCTTGTGCACAAGGTGATGTGCTCTGGGCTCTTGCTGAGAGGATCTTCCTCAGCAAGAAGTTCAGTTCGCTGGTCGCAGCTTTGACAAAGCCAGCGAGTTCCCAGGCAGTTGCCGAGATGCTCGACCTCGTGGCTGCAGACTTCCCCGAGCTTGAGAAGGAGAAGTATGGCTACGAGGTCATTGAAGACGTTGCGATGCTCCGCACATGTGGCCGAGCTTTGATGAAGAAGACCACCCACTTCCCGGTGGTGGAGGAACTTGCCAATCAACGCACCTCCTTTCTGCTGAGGAGGTGCGCAAATGCGACGTCAACCGAGACGACGCATTTGAGGCCTTGCTCGGCCCGATGCGCGAAGAGCTCAAAGACCATCCCCTCTCCCCGGATGTGTCTGACGAGGAGGAAGAGGAGAGAGAGGAGGACAGGGAGACTGCGGCTCCCGAGGTGGAGAAAACTGCCGGAGTGCAGTGTTTCACTAAAAAGTGTTTGCAATAGAACAAAATCTATCGTAGCACTAGCAAGTAAAAACCTAAGTCGAATCTCAAGGAAAACCTAACAGGGCAAATAATCGTGTAGCAAAAACAACCTAATCTAGCATAAATCTAAGAAAGCAAGCAAGTAAAATTTTTGGGGTTTTTGGTTTTTAAAATCCTAGACAAGAAAATAAATCAAAGCAATTAATCAAAAGCAATTAAATCTAATCTAGAGAAAAAGAAATTGATCTAAACTAATTAATCTAAGGAATTAAATAAAAGCAATTAAACTACCTAGGCAAGAATCGAAACGAAAGCAATAACGAGAGCAATTAAAGAAACAAAAACGAATCTAGACATGAATAATTAAATCTAAAAAATCTGGAAAAATAAATTTAACTCTAAGAATTTAAAAACCTAGAAACAGAAACTTTGGAAAAACTAATCTAAGCTACGAACTCAAGAACGAACAAATAGAATTAAACGAAGAATTAAAGAAATTAAATCTACGAAACTAAGAACGCAATTAATTAAACGAAAAGAAAGCAATAAATAACTTACGAATTAAAACGAGAACGACGAACACGAACGAACGTAAAGAACTTGAATTAAAATTGAAGAATCTGATCCGGAACAAATCGAAAGCAATAAAAACGTAAACTAAAATATTCGGAACTGAAAACGGAAGAAAAAGGTGTCTTGTTTTCGTGCCCTAATGACATATATATATAATAAGATAAGAGTTCGATCCCAACAAGAAAACTAAAATAAAACTCGCGACAAGGAGCGAGCGCTCCAAGATAGCTGCGTCTTTTCCTTGTTGAATTTGACCAAGAGCGGGCGCTCCATCCAGTGGGAGCGAGCGCTCCAAAGCTGCTGCGCTATTTCTTAATATCGATATCAAGAGCGAGCGCTCCAGAAGAACGGAGCGAGCGCTCCAACCACTCCACGGAATTCATCCACTTTAATGCTCCTTTTTGCATCATTTCCTCGTTCTTTCTCCTTCTCTCGACTCCCATGATCCCTAACAATCAAAATACTCACAATACCCAAATCATAGCAACAAAAACACAAAACGACTCCAAAACGACACAAAAACGAATAACAAATAACGACTAAATTCTAACAAAATGACACTAAACAAATCCCCCACTCTTAGACCTTTGCTTGTCCTCAAGCAATATAATCATACAACCTAGACTCAATTTAAACAATCCAAATCATAGAACATTTAATCACCGGAATCGACAAGCAACGAACAAAGTCACCTTAATCCCAAGTTACGAACAATCAAACATCAACGAACTATGTGGCTTATAAATCAATCCAAGCATAAGGATCAATCAACGATATTCACACATCTCACCAAAATCCATAATCATCACAAACTTAGACGTCTAGCCTACTTCCCCTTTTATTCAACTCAAGTACAAAATATAACTCTTCTTTTTTTTTTTTTTTTTTTTTTTTTTTTTCCGTGAACGTTTTGGTACATAATTCACTAGGTTTAATCATCGATGAGTCTCATCGAGCATCCTAGTGCGGTTTCCCGTACTCATTGTCAAGAGGAGTAGAGTACCAACGAACACTATATTATTCACACATATACGAGTATCATTTAGGACATAGTTCATGAAATTTAATAATTCGAGGATCTCTCGAAGCCTTTTCATGTGGTTTCCCATGCTCATTACTCTAGTATTTCATCAGTTACAAGTAAGAGGAGCAGAATCCTATCAACTCTTTTCAAAAAAGCACAACTCAACGATTTTTTTTTTTTTTTTTTTTTACAAGGGGAAATAAACTAAAAATCCAAAATTGCAACAATCAAGATTTATCAATCATAATCCAAAATCATCGATCATCACCTCACAACTCAAATCAATCATGCCCCACAGTTCATTAAATCATTAATCATTCACAACTCAAGACTAAATAACCTAATTCAAGCTGTCAATTCCAATAACTAAATACTCCATCATCAAATCATTCAAATCAATTCTAAGTCACATGCTTATAAACTCAAATACAAACAAATTTCTAAGTGAAGGAAAACACACACAAAAAAAAAAAAATAATTAAAAAAAATAATTAAAAAAAAAAAAATCAACTAACATGTCAAAAGTGATAATTTTCACACACTCCCCCACACTTAAAATCATGCAATGTCCCATTGCAAAAAATAAACATGAAGAGGAGAAGAAAACTTATCGTTTTTGACGACACAACTTGGCACAAAAATCGGAACCTTGATCGATCCCAAGAATCGCAACCTACAGAACAAAGACATAAAATACCAAACAAGCATAATATCTCCTAAAATGACAAATACGACCAAAAAAAAAAAAAACAAATAAGTTATCAAGGGTGAAAATTACGAGGATCATTTGGATCACTAGGATCCCAAGGAGCCTGAGAAGAAGAAGAATAAGAATGAAAATCAGTATACCTCGAAAGATGACGCTCGATGTCATAGACTCGATCCTCAACCCCCTGGACTCGTGTCCCCATGTTCTGCATCTGAAGTCCCAAGTTCTCCGTATTAGTCGTCATCGACTGAAACATAGTAGCATGGGAGTCCAATCTCTCGAACAACCCAGTCTGAAAAGTGTTGAACCCATGTTGATATGTCTGAAAGTAAGCCGGGGATTCCTCGGGTTGAGCTTGATGTGCAGCTTCGGCTCCTTCATCCATGTCTTCTTCCTGATCTTCTTCGTGATCGGCCGGTGCTCCATGGATAGCAATGTAAACCTTCACTGAACTCCGCAGATGCCATGGCTTGACTTGAGTAGAGGAAGACAAGTATTGGCCGTTGATGAGCTCAGCTGGGGTAATCTCACGGCTTGGAACTACAGACATCGGAGGGCTGGGATAGAATCGGACCGCCATATATCGAGCTATCGCCGTAGCGATCTGAGAAAGGGCTGGATGCGCATTGTGCCTCGATTGGTTGCCGATGATCTGGTTCCATATGAAGTGCGAGATGCTGACCTGCACATTATTTTTAGCGGCCCATAACATGTAGCATTCCGGGCCACTAACCTTGCTTCCTTCAACTTTCCCTGTTACATTGTAAGCTAGAAACGATGCAACAGTAGTAGAGAATTATCACGTAAAAATGAAGCAGGAGCACCCTTTTGTCCCCAGTTATCACAACCAGTCAAATCCTTCCAAGTAGCAAAATAATTAAACTCGGGAGGTACAAATTGTGCAGCATCATCAGAGTAATGGAAACCAAAAATTTCACGCATACGATAGCAAGAAACCTCACAAAAGATACCACCTAAATTGCATAGCAAAACTGTTTCATCCTCATACCCTTCATCGGTATATTTTCCAAACCGTACAGTACACAACATCTCTAAGCAAAGTATATCGTGCCCCTCCCATTGTTAATTAAAATATCGGGATAATCTTAGGACTTCTAGATATCCAGCAAGAGAATTCCCTAGACGCAATCCCTCAATAAAAGTAGGTGAATAATGGCGAGGAGGCAACAATTCCATATTCCGAAGATGAAGGTACCGATTCGTTACCTTATAGCCGTCCTCGGTATCGAAGGGAACCTGAAATGAGATGCCGTATTCTCCCGGAGTAACTCCTCCGTCTGGACGAACTCGCATCCGAGCAGCGAATGGGAGATTGGACGATGCCGCTCCCACTATTGGGGCTGCTCTCTTTCTTTGTTTCTCCCTTTTGTTCTTTTTACGTTTCTCTTTCGTTTCCTATAATTTTCAGGAGCTGCTACAATGTCGAGACGAAAGAGAGCAGCCCCAATAGTGGGAGCGGCATCGTCCAATCTCCCATTCGCTGCTCGGATGCGAGTTCGTCCAGACGGAGAAGTTACTCCGGGAGAATACGGCATCTCATTTCAGGTTCCCTTCGATACCGAGGACGGCTATGAGGTGACGAATCGGTACCTTCATCTTCGGAATATGGAATTGTTGCCTCCTCGCCATTATTCACCTACTTTTATTGAGGGATTGCGTCTAGGGAAATCTCTTGCTGAATATCTAGAAGTCCTAAGATTATCCCGATATTTTAATCAACAATGGGAGGGGCACGATATACTTTGCTTAGAGATGTTGTGTACTACACGGTTTGGAAAAAATACCGATGAAGGGTATGAGGATGAAACAGTTTTGCTATGCAATTTAGGTGGTATCTTTTGTGAGGTTTCTTGCTATCGTATGCGTGAAATTTTTGGTTTCCATTACTCTGATGATGCTGCACAATTTGTACCTCCTGAGTTTAATTATTTTGCTGCTTGGAAGGATTTGACTGGTTGTGATAACTGGGGACAAAAGGGTGCTCCTGCTTCATTTTTACGTGATAATTCTCTACTACTGTTGCATCATTTTCTAGCTTACAATGTAACAGGGAAAGTTGAAGGAAGCAAGGTTAGTGGCCCGGAATGCTACATGTTATGGGCCGCTAAAAATAATGTGCATGTCAGCATCTCGCACTTCATATGGAACCAGATCATCGGCAACCAATCGAGGCACAATGCGCATCCATCCCTTTCTCAGATCGCTACGGCGATAGCTCGATATACGGCGGTCCGATTCAATCCCAGCCCTCCGATGTCTGTAGTTCCAAGCCGTGAGATTACCCCAGCTGAGCTCATCAACGGCCAATACTTGTCTTCCTCTACTCAATTCAAGCCATGGCATCTGCGGAGTTCAGTGAAGGTTTACATTGCTATCCATGGAGCACCGGCCGATCACGAAGAAGATCAGGAAGAAGACATGGTTGAAGGAGCCGAAGCTGCACATCAAGCTCAACCCGAGGAACCCCGGCTTACTTTCAGACATATCAACATGGGTTCAACACTTTTCAGACTGGGTTGTTCGAGAGATTGGACTCCCATGCTACTATGTTTCAGTCGATGACGACTAATACGGAGAACTTGGGACTTCAGATGCAGAACATGGGGACACGAGTCCAGGGGGTTGAGGATCGAGTCTATGACATCGAGCGTCATCTTTCGAGGTATACTGATTTTCGTTCTTATTCTTCTTCTTCTCAGGCTCCTTGGGATCCTAATGATCCAAATGATCCTCGTAATTTTCACCCTTGATAACTTATTTGTTTTTTTTTTTTTTTTGGTCGTATTTGTCATTTTAGGAGATATTATGCTTGTTTGGTATTTTTTGTCTTTGTTCTGTAGGTTGCGATTCTTGGGATCGATCAAGGTTCCGATTTTTGTGCCAAGTTGTGTCGTCAAAAACGATAAGTTTTCTTCTCCTTTTCTTGTTTATTTTCTTGCAATGGGACATTGCATGATTTTAAGTGTGGGGGTGTGTGTGAAAATTATCACTTTTGACATGTTAGTTGATTTTTTTTTTTTTTTTTTTTTGTGTGTTTTCCTTCACTTAGAAATTTGTTTGTATTCGAGTTTATAAGCATGTGACTTAGAATTGATTTGAATGATTTGATGATGGAGTATTTAGTTATTGGAATTGACATCTTGAATTAGGTTAACATTTAGTCTTGAGTTGTGAATGATTAATGATTTGATGATCTGTGGGGCATGATTGATTTGAGTTGTGAGGTGATGATCGATGATTTTGGATTATGATTGATAAATCTTGATTGTTGCAATTTTGGATTTTTAGTTTACTTCCCCTTGTTAAAAAAAATAAAAATAAAAATAAAAATCGTTGAGTTGTGCTTTGTTGTGAAAAGAGTTGATAGGATTCTGCTCCTCTTACTTGTAACGTATGAAATACTAGAGTAATGAGCATGGGAAACCACATGAAAATGCTTCGAGAGATCCTCGAATGATTAAATTTCATAAACTTTGTCCAAAATGATACTCATATATGTGTGAATAATATAGTGTTCGTAGGTACTCTACTCCTCTTGACAATGAGTACGGGAAACAGCACTAGGATGCTCGATGAGACCCATCGATGATTAAACCTAGTGAATTATGTACCAAAACGTTCATGAAAAAAAAAAAAAAAAAAAAAAAGAGTTATATTTTGTACTTGAGTTGAATAAAAGGGGAAGTAGGCTAGACGTCTAAGTTTGTGATGATTATGGATTTTGGTGAGATGTGTGAATATCGTTGATTGAATCCTTATGCTTGGATTGATATATAAGCCACATAGTTCGTTGATGTTTGATTGTTCGTACCCTGGGAATAAGGTGACTTTGTTTGTTGCTTGTCGATTCCGGTGATTAAATGTTCTATGATTTGGATTGTTTGAATTGAGTCTAGGTTGTATGATTATATTGCTTGAGGACAAGCAAAGGTCTAAGTGTGGGGGATTTGTTTAGTGTCATTTTGTTAGAATTTAGTCGTTATTTGTTATTCGTTTTTGTGTTGTTTTGGAGCCGTTTTGTGTTTTTGTTGCTATGATTTGGGTATTGTGAGTATTTTGATTGTTAGGGATCATGGGAGTCGAGAGAAGGAGAAAGAACGAGGAAAGGATGCAAAAAGGAGCATAAAAGTGGATGAATTTCGTGGAGTGGTTGGAGCGCTCGCTCCGTTCTTCTGGAGCGCTCGCTCCTGATATCGAGATTAAGAAGTAGCGCAACAGCTTTGGAGCGCTCGCTCCCACTGGATGGAGCGCCCGCTCTTGCTCAAATTCAAGAAGGAAAAGACGCAGCTATCTTGGAGCGCTCGCTCCTGCTTGTTGGAGCGCTCGCTCCTTGTCGCAAGTTTTATTTTAGTTTCCTTGTTGGGATCGAACTCTTATCTTATCATATATATATGCCATTAGGGCACGAAAACAAGAGGCCTTTTTCTTCCGTTTTCAGTTCCGAATATTTTAGTTTACGTTTTTATTGCTTTCGATTTGTTCCGGATCTGATTCTTCAGTTTTAATTCAAGTTCTTTTCGTTCGTTCGTGTTCGTCGTTCTCGTTTTAATTCGTAAGTTATTTATTGCTTTCTTTTCGTTTAATTAATTGCGTTCTTAGTTTTGTAGATTTAATTTCTTTAGTTCTTCTTTTAATTCTATTTGTTCGTTCTTGAGTTCGTAGCTTAGATTAGTTTTTCAAAAGTTCCTGTTATTTCGTTTTCAAAGTTTCTGTTTCTTCGTTTTTAAATTCTTAGAGTTAAATTTATTTTTCCAGATTTTTTAGATTTAATTATTCATGTCAAGATTCGTTTTCGTTTCTTTAATTGCTCTCGTTATTGCTTTCGTTTCGATTCTTGCCTAGGTAGTTTAATTGCTTTTATTTAATTCCTTAGATTAATTAGTTTAGATCAATTTCTTGTTCTCTAGATTAGATTTATTTGCTTTTGATTAATTGCTTTGATTTATTTTCTTGTCTAGGATTTTAAACCAAAAACCCCAAAAATTTTACTTGCTTGCTTTCTTAGATTTATGCTAGATTAGGTTGTTTTTGCTACACGATTATTTGCCCTGTTAAGTTTTCCTTGAGATTCGACTTAGGTTTTTACTTGCTAGTGCTACTATAGATTTTGTTCTATTGCAAACTCTTTTTAGTGAAACAAATTTACCATGGGATTTAGGAAAGGGTCCCATAAAATCGATGCCCCACACATCAAAAATTTCGACCACTATAATAGGATTAAGAGGTATCTCATTACGGCGACCTATAGAACCTGTGCGTTGGCAACGATCGCATGCGAGGTAGAAGACTTGAGCATCCTTGAACAAAGTAGGCAGATATAACCCACTTTGTAGCACCTTATGGCCTCCAAAATGTCCTCCACTTGGTTTCTCGTGGCAGTGTCGTAGTACCTCAATTTGCTCATGATCGGGAACATAACGTCTAATGACGTCATCTTTCCCAATCTTGAACAAATAAGGGTCTTTCCAAAAATATTGCATGCACATACGAAGAAATCTTTTCTCTTCTTGAGAGCTAAGATCAGGTTTAGTATCCTCATCGGCCAAATAATTATCAATATCTGCATACCAAGGAGCAACATCAATTTTACTAACATTCTCATAAGGGAAGGAATCTACCATATCCTCAAGAGTAACATATGGAGGAGGAGAATCAAGACGAGAAAGATGGTCAGCTACTAAGTTATCACTCCCTTTTCTCTTACGAATTTCTATGTCAAATTCTTGCAAAAGTAGTACCCATCTAATCAACCTAGGTTTTGCTTGAGCCTTAGTCAGAAGATGCTTAAGAGCGCCATGATCACTATAAATAATCACCTTAGACCCTATGATGTAAGATCTAAATTTATCTAAGGCAAAAACTACAACAAGCATTTCTTGTTCAGTCATAGTGTAATTCACTTGAGCAGGATTTAAAGTCAAACTCGCATAATAAATCACACATGATTGGTGTCTAGATGTTAGGTTTTTCGTTGTCTTTTCGTGTCCGTTTTCCCTTAGTTTTTCTGTGTTTTTGTTGTTTATGGCTATGATTTGGTTGCTTTGGAGTCATTGGTATTGTAGGATAAAAAGGGCGGAAATGAGAAGAAAATGAGAAGAAAGAAGCCTTATATCGAAGAGGGGTTCGATAGGAGCATGTAGGCGAAAACGGAGGTCAATTTGGAGTTCGGACGAAGAAGATACGATCGAAACAAGAAAGGCGCGCAACACCAATACGAGTGCTACGTTGGACGAGCGTCCAACGTACGTTGGACGACCGTCCAACGTTCCGGCCAGCTTTCCTTTCCTTCTATAACTAGGTTTTCATACCTATTATAAATACTACCCCTTGTACACGAATTCTACAACCTTTTACATTAGTTTTAGCTCTAGTTTTCAGCACATTACATTACATTCTAGTTTAGTTTTTCTTTGTTCGATCCGGATCGCTACTTCGTTCTTCAATTAATTCAAGTTTTTACTTAATTCTTCGTTCTTCGTTTAATCTCGTAAGTTCTTTATTGCTTTCTTTTATTTGATTTAATTGCTCCCTAGTTCCTTAGATTTAGTTCTTAATTGCTTAGTTTAATATCGTTCGTTCGTTTTCAAGTTCTTAGATTAGATTCGTTTTTCTTAGTTTTCAATTCCTTCGATTTCAAGTTTTCGTAGTTAGATTTATTCACTTAATTTTTAGATTTAATTATTATGTCTAGATTCGTTTTCTTCGTTGCTTTCGTTATTGCTTTTTTTTCAATTCCATGCCTAGGTAGTTTAATCGCTTTCTTCTAGTTTAATTCTTTAGATTAATTAGTTCGATTTATTTATTTGCTTTCTAGATTAGTTATTTACTTGTTTTTATTTATTGCTTTGATTTATTTTCTTGCCTAGGATTTAAAAACCAAAAACCCAACAATTCTTTTTACTTGCTTTCTTAGATTTAGGCTAGATTAGGTTGTTTTGCTACACGATTATTTGCCCTGCAAAGTTTTCCTTGAGATTCGACATTGGGTTTTTACTTACTAAGTGCTAGGATAGATTTCGTTCTATTGCGAACACTTTTTAGTGAAACAACACGCAACATTTTATCGACTCTCTGACCTAAAACAACCCCTACAGCAGTATTAGACGCATCACACATAATTTAAAAAGGGAGAGACCAATTAGGACCAACAACAACAGGTGCAGAAATCAATTTTTCTTTGAGAGTAAGAAAAGCTTTTAAACATGCATCATCAAATTGAAAAGGGACATCTTGTGAAAGCAAGCGACATAGAGGTTGACTAATTTTGGAAAAATCTTTAATGAAACGCTGATAAAAACCCGCGTGACCTAAGAAACTCCTAATTCCCTTGACATCACTCGGTGGGGGTAATTTTTCAATTACCTCCACTTTTGCTTTTTCCACCTCTATACCCCTACTAGAAACAATATGACCCAAAACAATTCCACTCTTCACCATAAAGTGACTCTTTTCCCAACTCAAAGTAAGACCACTTTCTATACACCTATTTAGGACCTTTTCAATTTTACTCAAGCAGTCAGCAAAACACGAACCAAACATAGAAAAATCATCCATAAAAATCTCCACAAAATCACCAATAAATTCCGAAAATATAGACATCATACATCGTTGGAACGTACCCGGTGCATTGCAGAGACTGAATGGCATTCTCCTATAAGCATAAGTCCCAAAGGGACTTGTGAAAGCCGTCTTGGCTTGATCCTCTGGCGCAATAGCAATCTAATAGTAACCTGATAATCCATCAAGAGAACAATAAAATTTCTGGCCAGCTAATTTATCAAGCATTTGATCAATAAAAGGTAAAGGAAAATGGTCCTTTTTAGTTGAAGCATTAAGATCCCTATAGTCTATACACATCCTCCATCCCGTGACTGGTCGAGTAGGCACCATCTCGTTCTCGTTCATGGCCACTGTGATCCCACCTTTCTTTGGTACAACGTGCACCGGGCTCACCCACTCGCTATCGGTGATGGCATAGATAATGCCCTCCGCCAATAACTTGTAGATCTCCTTGCGCACTACCTCCATAAGCACGGGGTTGAGTCTCCGTTGGCCATCTCTCTTTGGACGAGCCCCTTCCTCGAGGTTGATTCTGTGCATACAGGTGGTTGGGCTAATTCCTCGAATGTCAGCTAAACTCCACCCAAAAGCAAGTTTGTTCATCTTCAAGACTCCAATAAGTGCTTGTTCCTCTGTAAAAGATAAAGAAGATGAAATTATAACATGATTTTTTGCTCCTCCCTCTAAATACACATATTTTAAATGAGATGGAAGCTCTTTTAATTCCAAGGGTTCAAGAATTTTTTTGGGCTTGGATCCGGATCTTGAGGTGGAAACGGAAGCTTAATTCCAATGTCCCTCTCTATCTGCTCCCACTCCAATTGATCTTGAGATCCCCAAAACAACTCTTGTGTGTCAAAATCCTGCACAAACGATATCTCGGCCAAGGCATCAATAGAGTCAACAAAAGAACAATTATCTACAAAATTGGCCAAAGATATAGCACGATTCTTATGCATCGAAAAAGACACATCCTCACATAGCACAGACATTTTAATTATCCCATTTTTAACATCAATCAAGGTGTTAGTAGTAGCCATGAAAGGTCGACCTAGTAACAGAGTATGCTCAGAACCATTCTCATGCACTTCTCCTATTTCCAAAATAACAAAATCAAAAGGAACAATTAATCCCCCCACACGAACCAAAATATCCTCAACGATACATCTAGGATACCTAATAGACCTATCTGCCAATTGAAGGCTCATGCGAGTTGGTTTAAGTTCCCCTAATTCCAATTGTTTAATAATCGAATAAGGCATAAGATTAATTTTAGCTCCTAAGTCTAACATGCCACATGCTTCTTTACCGTTACCAAGAGAAATGCTAATAACGAAAGAACCTGGATCACACTGTTTCGGTGGCAGAGGGTGTTGCATGATAAAGGAAGCAACTTCTGAAACTGTGACGGTCTCCTTCTCGTCATAAGGCCGCTTCTTGGATGTCAGCTCCTTGAAGAATCGTACGAAGGCTGGCACGTTCCGAATTACATCGAGCAAGGGAAGATTGACATCCACCTTTGAAAGAACCTTGTAGAGGTATGTGAATTGTTGATCTTGCTTCTTGTTCTTCAATCTGCTCGGGTACGGGATAGGAGGGACGTAAGGATTGGGCGCCTTATGAAGAATGGTCTCCTCCTTCTTTTACTCCTCTGTTTCGGTGGCTGGTGGCGCATTAGGGGACGGGAGCAGGCGCTCCGTCGGGGCGAGCGGGCGCTCCAACATAGGTTCGCTCGAATTTTGATTATGCTGGAGAGGGAGCGAGCGCTCCGTAGATGGGAGTGGGCGCTCCATGTGCGGCTCGCTCAAATTTTGATTATGTTGGAGAGGGAGCGAGCGCTCCGTTGATGGGAGCGGGCGCTCCATGTGCGGCTCGCTCTGAAATTGCTGGCGTTGGAGCGGGCGCTCCGTTACTCCTGCGCTCAAATTGCTTCTCGACGAGGTCCAGCTATTGCTCGGGCCCCAACGTCCATTAGTCGGGCCCGTTCCTCGTGTATCTGGCATGACGACACCATTATCCACCCCTTTTCCATTCCTCAACACCGAAATTGATTGAGCTTGATGGGGTGGCGGATATTGAGGCGGAAAAGGTGAATAAGTTTGTTGAACCTCGTTGGCTTGTTGAGGTTGAATTCCTTGGCTCGGAATCCTCCCCGTCTGATGTTGAATCAGGTTCATTGTCCCAGAAATTTACCCCACCGCCGTTTCGAGCCTCTTGATAGTGGCATCCTGAGCTTTTACCCCACCGCCGTTTCGAGCCTCTTGATAGTGGCATCCTGAGCTTCTCTGACCAACTTGGCTTCTTGAAGGAAGGTTGCAAGATTTTCATCAACTGGAGGCTTTTGTGGAGGGCCTTGGGGACGAGGATTTTGGGAAGGAGGTGGAGGATATGGTGATGTAGGGTAATATGGAGGAGGTGGTGGGTAGTATGGGTTTGGTGGGTATTGTGGAGGTGGATAATATGGTGGTGGAGAGGAGTAGTATGAATTTTGAGGAGGGTAGGGATTATTATATGGAGGGGGGCGACGATTTTGAAAATTCGGGTTCTTACCTTGCCCTTGAGGTGGCCTCACACCAGAATTTTGATTCCTTGCATTCCATCCTCCTTGATATCCTTGAGGTGGGGGCATGTACCCTTGGGCGACATAGACGTCGGCTCCTCCTTCGTAAGTGAATGCTCCCATGTTGTGGCAAACCTCCTTAATATGACCTAGCTCTCCACAAATGTCGCATTGGTCCGGCTTCCTATTTTCCACTTGAGGTGCCGGTGCATTCTGCTTCATCTTTAGATTCTCGAGATCTCTCAATATCGGCCATCTGCTTCGTCATGTCAGGGCTCATAGTGACTGCTTTCGCCTCCATTTCCCTTGGCCTAGATGACTTCTGTTGAGAACTAGTGGCAAATGTCTCGAAGATCTTCTTCATTTCATCGGCTGTCTTGACCGCATGTTGCCTCCGGCCGAGCTGTCCACCATAAATTGACAGGTCTGATTCAATGCATCGTAGAAGTACTGCCAAATAAGCTCAGGAGCTATCTGATGGTGAGGACATTGTTGAAGTAGGTCCTGGAATCTCTCCCAAGCCTCATGAAAAGGCTCGTCGTGGTCCTGAGAGAAATTCATGATTTGCAACCGCACCTCCTGAGTCTTGCGGCTGGGATAATACTTCAACATAAACTTCTCGCACACCTCATTCCAAGTGTTGAGAGATTCGGCCGGGAGCGACAGATACCATGACTTTGCCCGATCCTTCAGAGTGTAGGGGAAGCACTTCATCTTAAGGTTGTCCTCCGTGAGGCCTGATAGTGGAAAAGATTGCACCACGGTGCAGTACTCTCGAATGAACGTCAGTGCATCCTCGTTGGCCAGCCCGTGATAGGATGGGAGCAACGACAGGTGGTGAGGTTTCAGCTCGTGATTTCTGACCGCTTCCGTCAGAACAATCGCCGAAGTAGTGGCAGTGAAGGTAGGGCGAGCAAAATCTCCCATATATCGTGCCATCGCTTCGGTCTCAGCAAACAATAGGACTAGTCCGGGACTAGTCCGTAGTCCTTGAGATCAACTTCTTCTTCCTTCTTCGCGGCTAAAATCACCTTCCTCCGATTGATGTTGTCAATATGCGGTGCTAGTTTCCTTTGTAGACTTCGGCGACCTAGCATGCACAACACTCAACAAACGGATTAAACGCACCGATGGAAAGAAAAAGAAATCGAACCAAACAAAATAAATAAAATAAAATAAATACTACACAATTAAATAGCCTAAAGCTTTCCCCGGCAACGGCGCCAAAATTTGTTTCACTAAAAAGTGTTTGCAATAGAACAAAATCTATCGTAGCACTAGCAAGTAAAAACCTAAGTTGAATCTCAAGGAAAACTTAACAGGGCAAATAATCGTGTAGCAAAAACAACCTAATCTAGCCTAAATCTAAGAAAGCAAGTAAATAGAATTTTTGGGTTTTTGGTTTTTAAAATCCTAGACAAGAAAATAAATCAAAGCAATTAATCAAAAGCAAATAAATCTAATCTAGAGAACAAGAAATTGATCTAAACTAATTAATCTAAGGAATTAAATAAAAGCAATAGTTACCTAGGCGAGAATCGAAACGAAAGCAATAACGAGAGCAATTAAAGAAACGAAAACTAATCTAGACATGAATAATTAAATCTAAAAAATCTGGAAAGATAAATTTAACTCTAAGAATTTAAAAATGAAGATACAGAAACTTTGAAAACGAAAGAACAGGAACTTTGGAAAAACTAATCTAAGCTACGAACTCAAGAACGAACAAATAGAATTAAACAAAGAACTAAAGAAATTAAATCTACGAAACTAAGAACGCAATTAATTAAACGAAAAGAAAGCAATAAATAACTTACGAATTAAAACGAGAACGACGAACACGAACGAACGTAAAGAACTTGAATTAAAACTGAAGAATCTGATCCGGAACAAATCGAAGGCAATAAAAACGTAAACTAAAATATTCGGAACTGAAAATGGAAGAAAGATGTGTCTTGTTTTCGTGCCCTAATGGCATATATATATGATAAGATAAGAGTTCGATCCCAACAAGGAAACTAAAATAAAACTCGCGACAAGGAGCGAGCGCTCCAACAAGCAGGAGCGAGCGCTCCAAGATAGCTGCGTCTTTTCCTTCTTGAATTTGACCAAGAGCGGGCGCTCCATCCAGTGGGTGCGAGCGCTCCAAAGCTGCTGCGCTATTTCTTAATCTCGATATCAGGAGCGAGCGCTCCAGAAGAACGGAGCGAGCGCTCCAACCACTCCACGAAATTCATCCACTTTTATGCGCCTTTTCCCATCCTTTCCTCGTTCTTTCTCCTTCTCTCGACTCCCATAATCCCTAACAATCAAAATACTCACAATACCCAAATCATAGCAACAAAAACACAAAACGACTCCAAAACGACACAAAAACGAATAACAAATAACGACTAAATTCTAACAAAATGACACTAAACATGCAGCAGCCGAGTTCCGTTGTGAACGAGGCCGACCTCTCTGGTGGGGTCAGTTGATCCCTTGCCCTCTTTCTTTTTGTTGTTGTAATTGTAATCACCCCCATGTACTTGAATTTACCATCAATGAAAAGGGATTTTAGCTGCACAATTCTGAGTGTTTCTTTCTTTAATGCTGTTGTAGAACAAAACACAAATCGACCTAACTCCATATCTTGACGAGATAAAGCGGTTGAATATGCTTGTAGACGCCAAAGATGTAGAAATCATGCGTCTCGACAAGCGGGTCGAACATATTCGCAACGAATACGAGGTGAAATACAAAGCCTTGCAGGTAGTGTCTGACGGCAATAAGGCACGTTATCTGCGGAAGAAAGACCTACTCGATGAAGCGAAGGAGAAGGTCGAAGAGCATGCTGAATGTGAGCGTGTCATCTATGAACTCGGTGGGGTGACGATATCCGAGGTGGAGAATGAGGCTCTACAGGTAGCAAAGAGGGCCACAAGAGAGCAGCAATTCCGAGGTCCGGACTCATGGGAAGTGAAAGACCTCGTTGCCGAGATGCGTCGTCTTACAAACTTATTCCCAATTATTATCGTCTGGCAACCCATAATTAAAGAATGGCTAAAAGCCTATCCACAAGTTCAGCCTGCCGCAACTAACATTCCCCGATTTCGCTCGCTAAGTCCAACTGTGCCATCACGTCTTCTCTGTGACCGAACCGAACTCCTATCATTCCCCGCTCAAGTTAGGCGGCCTCCTCCGATTCCAAACCGAGGTGATGGGAATCGTATTGCACCTTGGCAAGCTCCTCGAGGTTAAAGGGACTGAAGCGCTTCCAGCACGAGCCGGGGTAGAGGTCGGGGTCGAAGCTCGAAGAGGGGTAATGTAAATATAGATGATGTCTTGAACCCCAGGGTCGGTGCTTTGGCCAAGTGTTTTTACTGTAGTCGTGGATCTGACGGAAGTGGTCCTTCGTCTTAACCTGTAAATTTTTTTTTTTTGAATCTATATGGAATAATAAGATAATTTTAACATAACTAACTTGTGTATGTGTCTCAATGTATCCTTTTGTTTTAATTCGTATGGGTAACATGTGAGATTAATTCCGAAGTGGCACGTGGGCCTAGCATCAGGTGTCCGAAGTGGCACAAGGGCCTAACGTTGGCTTCCGAAGTGGCACGTGGGTCGAGCATCGGGTGTCCGAAGAGGCACAAGGGCCTAGCATCGGCTTCCGAAGTGGCACGTGGGCCGAGCATCGGGTGTCCGAAGTGGCACAAGGGCCTAGCATCGGCTTCCGAAGTGGCACGTGGGCCGAGCATCGGGTTCCTGTTTTGCCGACTCAGTCGGGAGGGGTGGTCCCCTAGTTATGTGTTGTACGAGATGCGGTCTCGATTTTAACACGTATCCTCGTCAGGATAGTGTGAGAAAGTTAATTGGAGGTAGTGCGCATAAAAGTGGAATAATGCAGAACAATGTAAAACACGCAATTGAAATAAAAGAAATGCAGATTTTCATTAAAACTTTTAGGAAGCTTTTAGTAAACAGACTCGAAATGACGATGACAAACTTACTAAGACAGGAAAAAAAAAAACCAAGACTAGACTCTATCCTATATGATACTCCACTGCTATGCATAATACCTCTTCAAATGAACAACGTTTCATGGTCGTGGTATGGGTTCCCCGGACAAGTTGGTGAGTTTGTAAGCACCCTTGCCTAGGACCTCGTCAACTCGGTAAGGGCCCTCTCATGTGGCCTCTAGCTTGCCGAGCTTAGAGGCCTTGCTGACTGATTGGTGTGTTAATGTTAGGATTTTCGTAGTGTTGTCGAGTCCGTTTCGTTATGTTTTGCGTCTCTTTCGTTTGTATTTTGCTATGATTTGGTTGTTTGGAGTTTGGTTCGTGTAGGATCGTTAGGTGGAAGAAACGGAAGGAAACGGCTCGAAAAAGGCGAAGAATTGAGGAAATATCAAGTTTGGAGCGAGCAAGACGCTGGACGATCGTCCAAGGCTCTGGACGACCGTCCAGAGTGCGCTGGACGAGCGCTCACTGCGGTGGACGAGCGTCCAGAGTGGAAATTAAAGAAGCCAGCGAGTGTGACGTTGGACGAGCGTCCAGCGCACACTGGACGACCGTCCAACGTTCCGGCCAGCAAATCTTTCCTTATTTATCTAGGTTTTTACCTAGTATATATATACCATCCTTGTACACGAATTATAACCATCTTTTAGCATATTTTAGCTTTAGTTTTCAGATTCAAATACTTTAGTTTAGCTTTCTATTGTTCGGATCCGGATTCGTTCTTCGTTTATTTCAATTTAATTCAAGGCGTTTATTTAATTCAAGTTCTTCGTTCTTCGTCTTAATTTTCGTAAGTTCTTTTATTGCTTTCGTTTACTCATTTTAATTGCTTGCTTTCGTTTTAGATTCGTTTTCTTAATTGCTCCGTTTAAATTCCTTAGTTTAATTTCGTTCTTTCGATTTCAAGTTTTAAGTTTAGATTCGTTTTCCTTCGATTTCAATTCTCCTTCGTTTTTCAAAGTTTTCAAGTTAGGTTAATTTGCTTTTAATTTCCAGATTTCAATTCATCATGTCTAGATTTATTTATGCTTCTTTCTTTGCTTTCGTTTCCTTCGTTGTTTTCTTTATTGCTTTCTTTTCGATTCTTGCCTAGGTAGATTTAATTGCTTTATTCTAGTTTAAGTCTTAGATTTATTTCTTGAGTTCTAGATTAGTTATTTACTTGCTTTTATTTACTTGCTTTGATTTATTTTATTTGCCTAGGATTTAAAAACAAAAACCCCAAAATATTCTTTACTTGCTTTCTTAGTTTTAGGTTTACTACATAATTAATTGCCCTGTTAAGTTTTCCTTGAGATTCGATACTTTGGTTTTACTTGCTAGTGCTACGATAGGATTTCGTTCTATTGCGAACACTTTTTGGTGAAACAAAATTTTGGCGCCGTTGCCGGGGAAAACTTTAGGCTTTTGATTGTGTAGTATTTTTATTTGCTTTATTTTTATTTGTGTTTATTCGATTTCTTGTTTCTCCCACTCGGTGCGTTTAACCCTTTTGTTGAGTGTTGTTTATGCATGGTCGCCGAAGTCTTCAAAGGAATCTAGCGCCCTACGTCGACAACGTCCATCAAAGGAAAGCGATCTTAGCCGTGAAGGAGAAGGAGGAGATCGAATCTCAAGACTTTGGTTTAGTCTTGTTGTTTGCAGAGCCCGAAGCCATGGCAGCTAGAGTCATGGGCGATTTTGCTCGCCCCACATTCACAGCCACCACTTCGGCGATTGTCCTGACGGAAGCGGTCAGGAATCATGAGCTTAAACCTCACCACATGGCGTTGCTTCCATCCTACCACGGGCTGGCCAACGAGGATGCGTTGACGTTCATCCGAGAGTTTTGCACGGTGGTGCAAACTTTCCCACTCGCGGGACTCACGGAGGACACCTTGAAGATGAAGTGCTTCCCGTACACCCTCAAGGATCGAGCAAGGTCGTGGTATTTGGCGCTCCCGGCCAACTCTCTCGCCACATGGAATGCGGTGTGCGAGAAGTTCATGCTAAAGTACTATCCCAACCGCAAGACTCAAGAGGTGCGGTCAAAGATTATGAATTTCTCCCAACACAACGATGAGCCATTTCACGAAGCATGGGAGAGGTTCCAAGAGCTGCTCCAACAATGCCCTCATCATCAAATGGCACCGGAGTTGCTTTGGCAATATTTCTACGACGCCCTCAACCAAACTTGCCAATTCATGGTGGATAGTTCGGCCGGAGGCAACATAGCGGTCAAGACAGCTGATGAGTTGAAGGATATTTTCGAGACGCTTGCTGCGAGTTCTCAACAAAAATCAGTTAGATCGAGGAACGTGGAGGCGAGTGCAATTTCGATGAGCCCCGACTTGAAGAAGCAAATTGCCGACATGTATAGGGATCTCGAGAATTTGAAGGTTAAGCAAAGTGCACCGGCCCCGAAGGAGGAAGAGAGGAAGCCCGATCAATGCGAGATTTGTGGAGAGCTTGGACACATCAAGGAGGTGTGCCACAACATGGGGGAGTTTCAATACGAAGGAGGAGCCGAGGTCTACGCCGCTCAAGGATACCCACCTCAAGCACCACATCAAGGATACCAAGGGGGATACAATGGACGCTACCAAAATCCGAGGCCGACACAAGGGCAAGGTAACCCCCCTACTTATCCGAATAGGCGTCCTCCACCATATAATAACTCCTATCCTCCTCCACCAAATCCCTACTACCCTCAACCTCCACCATATTATCCACCCCCTCAATACCCTCCAAATCCATATTACCCACCACCTCCATATTACCCTCCTCAATCTAATCCTACACCACCACCACCATACCCAAACTCTCGTCCTCAAGGACCTCCACAAAAGCCCCCCGCCAATGAGGATCGTTTCCAAGCACTAGATGCAAACATGAAGCGGCTCGAGACGGCCATTGGTCAAATTTCTGGATCTATGCACTTGATGCAACAACCGGGGCGGATTCCGAGCCAAGGGATTCAACCACAACAAGCTAACGAGGTGCAATATCCCCCATATGTTCCTCCCTTTCCACCACATCAAGCCCAAGCCGTTTCGGTGCTACGGAGCGGGAGGCACGTGGATAATGGAGTCACAATGCCGCCTCAAGGCCGTTCGAATGATAGGTGGAGCCCGAATTCGCGATGGGGATCGAGCAAAAATATGGCAGCACAGCACGCTGGACGACCGTCCAGCGTTTCTGGACGACCGTCCAACGTTGGACGGCCGCCCAACGTCACGCGTGCCCCTGGACGAGCGCCAGACACCCTTTCAGCGAAGCCCGCGCTGGACGAGCGTCCAGCGCACGCTGGACGACCGTCCAGCGCTGAACAAGAGCAGACTGCGAGCCCTTCCTTGGACGAGCGTCCAGCCGACACTGGACGACCGTCCAGCGCCCAGAATGCACACACGGAGTCCGAGGAAGCTGAGAAAGAGTCCCAACCTCTCCACAAGACGTCCAATCCTTATGTTCCTCCCATTCCTTATCCAAGTCGAGTGAAGAACAAGAAGCGGGATCAACAATTCATGGATTTGTACAAGCTTCTTTCAAAGGTGGACGTGAACTTGCCTCTCCTTGATGTCATTCGCAATGTGCCACCGTTCGTGAGGTTCGTGAAGGAGTTGACATCGAGGAAGAAGCCGTTCGATGAGATGGAGACGATTGCGGTATCGGAGGTGGCGACATCAATTATGCAACACCCTCTTCCACCTAAGCAACGAGATCCAGGTTCTTTCGTTATCACTATCTCCTTAGGTAATGGTAAGGAAGCATGTGGTATGCTAGATTTAGGTGCCGGTATTAATCTTATGCCTTATTCTATCTTTAAGCAATTAGAGTTAGGAGAACTTAAACCCACTCGCATGAGCCTTCAATTGGCGGATAGGTCTATTAGGTACCCTAGAGGTATTATTGAGGATATTCTTGTTCGCGTAGGGGGTTTGATTGTTCCCGTTGATTTCGTGGTTTTAGAGATAGGTGAGGTACAAGAGAATGGTATTGAGCACACACTTTTGCTAGGTCGTCCTTTCATGGCTACAACTAATACTTTGATTGATGTGAAGAGTGGTGTGATTAAGATGTCCGTTTTAGGAGAGGATGTTTCGTTTTCTGTGCATAAGAGTCGGCCTATGTCATCGGTTAATTTAATTGATAATTGTTCTTTCATCGATAAGGTTGATGCCTTGGCCGAGTGTTCTTTTGTGCAGGATTTTGACACCGAGGAAGTGTGTTGGGGATCCGGAGATCAAATGGAGTGGGAGCGAATGGAGAGAGATATTGGGATCAAGCTACCGTTTCCACCTCAAGACCCCGAGCCCGGCTCGAAGATTCCGGAGCCTTTGGAGTTGAAAGAGCTGCCATCGCATTTAAAATATATATTTTTAGAGGGAGGAAATCAAAAACCCGTAATCATCTCTTCTTCTTTGTCTCTTGCAGAGGAAGGAGCTTTGGTGGGCATACTCAAGGAGAACAAGCTCGCTTTTGGATGGAGCTTGGCGGATATACGAGGAATTAGCCCGGCCACGTGCATGCATCGCATCAATCTCGAAGAAGGCGCCCGCCCCAAACGAGATGGACAAAGGAGGCTCAACCCAATGCTCATGGAGGTCGTGCGCAAGGAAATCTACAAGCTATTGGCGGAGGGTATTATCTATGCCATCGCCGATAGTGAGTGGGTTAGCCCGGTGCACGTCGTCCCAAAGAAGGGAGGAATTACGGTGTCAAAGAACGAGAGGGACGAGTTGGTCGCCTCGCGCCCGGTTACCGGTTGGAGGATGTGTATTGATTATCGGAAGCCCAACGCTTCCACCAAAAAGGACCACTTTCCTCTCCCTTTTATTGATCAAATGCTTGATAAGTTAGCCGGGCAAGAGTTTTATTGTTTTCTAGATGGCTTGTCAGGTTACTACCAAATTGCGATAGCTCCGGAGGATCAAGCAAAGACGGCCTTCACAAGCCCTTTCGGGACCTATGCTTATAGGAGGATGCCATTTGGTCTCTGCAACGCACCGGGTACGTTCCAAAGATGCATGATGTCTATTTTTTCGGAATTTATCGGTGATTTTGTAGAGATTTTTATGGATGATTTTTCTGTTTTCGGGTCGTCTTTCCATGATTGCTTGCTGAAAATAGAGAGAGTCCTTAAGAGATGCATTGAGAGTGGACTTACCTTGAGTTGGGAAAAGAGTCATTTTATGGTTAGAAGTGGAATTGTTTTAGGCCATATAGTTTCGAGTAAGGGCATAGAGGTCGACAAAGCGAAAGTGGAGGTGATTGAAAAATTGCCACCACCTAGTGATGTCAAAGGTATTAGGAGTTTCCTTGGTCATGCGGGCTTTTATAGACGATTCATTAAGGATTTTTCTAAAATTAGCCAACCTCTTTGTCGTTTGCTTGCTCAAGATGTGCCTTTCCACTTTGATGAGTCTTGTATGAATGCTTTTCTCACTTTAAAAGAAAAACTCATCTCTGCTCCCGTTGTAGTCGGTCCCGATTGGTCATTGCCTTTTGAGATTATGTGTGATGCGTCTAATAATGCCGTAGGGGCTGTTTTGGGTCAAAGAGTCGATAAGATGCTTCGTGTGATTTACTATGCTAGTTTAACTCTTAATCCGGCTCAAGTGAATTACACCACCACCGAACAAGAGATGCTTGCCGTTGTTTTTGCCTTAGATAAATTTAGATCTTACATCATAGGGTCTAAGGTGATTATTTATAGTGATCATGGTGCTCTTAAACATCTTTTGACTAAAGCCCAAGCAAAACCTAGGTTGATTAGATGGGTCTTATTATTGCAAGAATTTGACATTGAAATTCGTGATAGGAAAGGTAGTGATAATCTTGTGGCCGACCATCTCTCTCGTCTCGATTCACCTCCCCCTTATGCTTCTCTTGATGATATTTGTGATTCCTTTCCCTTTGAGAATGTTAATGAAGTGAATGCTACTCCTTGGTTTGCCGATATTGCTAACTACTTGGCCGATAAGGACACTAAACCCGTCCTTAACGCTCAAGAAGAGAAAAGGTTTCTTCGTTTGTGTAGGCAATACTATTGGGAGGATCCTCACTTGTTCAAGCTTGGGAAGGATGAGGTGATTCGAAGGTGCGTTCCCGACCACGAGCAAACCGAGGTGCTGCGACATTGTCACGAGGAGCCGAGTGGAGGACATTTTGGAGGCCAAAAGACTGCTCATAAGGTGCTACAAAGTGGATTATATTGGCCTACCTTGTTCAAGGATGCTCAAGCCTTCTACCTTGCATGCGATCGTTGCCAACGCACAGGTTCTATAGGTCGCCGTAATGAGATGCCCCTTAATCCTATTTTAGTGGTTGAGATTTTTGATGTGTGGGGCATCGATTTTATGGGACCTTTTCCTAAATCCCATGGTTTTGAGTACATTTTACTTGCCGTCGATTACGTGTCTAAGTGGGTAGAAGCCATACCCACGAAGACATGTGATTCTCACGTTGTCTTGAAGTTTGTGCAGGAAAATATCTTGTGTAGGTTTGGTTTCCCTCGTGTGATCATTAGTGATGGGGGAAAACATTTTTGCAACAAGTTGTTCGCCAAGCTCATGAAGAAGAACGCCATCACACACAAGGTGGCGACTCCTTATCATCCACAAACCTCGGGACAAGCGGAGACGAGCAATCGCCAAATCAAGGGGATTTTAGAGAAGACGGTCAAGCCGTCGAGGAAGGATTGGGCCGACAAGTTGAACGACGCTCTTTGGGCATATCGCACGGCTTACAAAGGCGTGCTTGGGATGAGTCCCTATAGGCTCGTCTATGGTAAGTCGTGTCATTTGCCCGTTGAGATCGAGTTCAAAGCATATTGGGCCCTCAAGCGCATCAATTTCGACCTCGACGATGCTCATGATCGGAGGATTTTGCAAATGGAGGAGCTCGACGAGCTAAGGAACGAAGCCTACGACAATGCCAAGATTTACAAGGACAAGGTGAAACGTCTACATGATAGACGCATAGCCTTCAAGGAGTTCAAACCCGGAATGAAGGTACTTCTCTTTCACTCTCGTCTTCGATTATTTCCGGGTAAACTTAAGTCTAGGTGGGGAGGTCCTTACACGGTGGTGCAAGTTTTCCCTCATGGTGCGGTGGAAATCAAGAACGAGGATTCGGGATACATTTTCTCGGTCAACGGGCAACGATTGAAGCCATATATCGAAGGGACAACATTACCTCACACGGTGGAAACAATTCTCATCTCCGACCCTCCACTTCTCTCTTGAATTTTTGGTACGTCAAGCTAATGACGTTAAACAAGCGCTTGGTGGGAGGCAACCCACTTTCTCTATTTTATTTTTGTAGAATAGGATATATTTTCTTTTTATTTTCATTATTTTTCGTGTGTTTTCTTTAAGTGTTTGTGCAGGGAATGGTTCTTAAGGATTGCAATGGCACGGAAGGCGTCGAGAGGGAGAAAAATGGAGATTTTGAGCACAATTTCGCGAGGGCTGCTCTGGACGGGCGTCCAGCGCACGCTGGGCGACCGTCCAGCGTATTTTTGAGTTGCTGGAAATTTTCAGCGAGGGTCGCGTTGGACGAGCGTCCAGCGCGCGCTGGACGAGCGTCCAACGTATTTCACCCCTTTAATTTTCTGCGAACGCCGCGCTGGACGGGCGTCCAACGTACGCTGGACGAGCGTCCAGCGCAAGACGGGCCCAATTCGATTTTGAATCTGATTTTCACTAGGTTTAACCCTCTTCTCCTCTTTTCTCTTTCTCACGCCTCCCTCTCTAAGTTGCAGATTGAACACACGAACTCCAGCCGCCGCCGTTGTAACCGCCTCAGCCGCCGGAATCCACTGCCGCCGCCACCAGCCGCGACGCACAGCCGCCGTGTTCCTGTCAGCACCTCGCCCCGCCCTCGTCGCCGCCGCCACACAGCCGCCTTCTCCCACGTCCAGCGCTCGCCCACTCGCCGTCCACTCGCCGTCGACGAGCTCGCCCAGCGCTCAAATTCACCTTGGACGAGCGTCCAAGGAGTTGTGGACGAGCGTCCAACCCGCCTGCTGCCCGTCTTCGTTTTCGGCCCGTTCCGGTCCGTTTTCGCCGTCGATTTACCCCGTCTCATCCCCGTTTCGTCCCAGTCACTACCATGGTTCGTGGAGAGCTCGGAGCAGCCCGTCCTCTCACCGATGCACGCATTCCGTTGCATCGCCGCCCCGATTACCACCCGTCCGGAGTTTCCCCCGAGCTTTATGGCCGTCAACAGCACGTTCCCTTCCCGACGGAGAGGTTCGAGACCATAAATTTCTATGCCCGTCTACGAGGTAAGGATATTCGACCTCCTAGGCACTACAATATGGATTTTCTTCGTCGTTTACCTATGTGGGATACACTTAGAGGATACATAGATTGTTTAGGGCTTATGCGTTTAATAACCCATGCTTGGGAGGGTCATGAGAGCTTATGTATCGAAATGTGTTCTAGCTTTAGGTTAGAACGTAATGAGGAAAATGAGCTTTGCATGTATGCTACTTTTCGGGGTGAGTTGTGGGAAATCCCTAGGCGAGTGATGCATGAGGCATTTGGTTTTCATATGGGTGATGGTTTGTCTGAGTTCATGCCGTCTGATTTTAATGTGTCTAATGCTTGGTTTGAGTTGACGGGCGTTACTAATTATAAAGCTTCTGGGGTGCCGAGTGCTTTTATCAAAGATCATGCTTTATTAATTCTTCATCGTTTTCTGTCTTGCATGATTACTGGTAAGAAAGAGCACAACAAGGTGAATGCGTTAGAAATTTATTTGCTCCATTGTGCTTCTAACGGTATTAGGGTGTGTATGGCTCCATTTATATGGTCCCAACTTACTAATGTGCAAACCAAGAGTGGAGCACACCCTACCTTGAGTTATGTGGCTACAGGTTTGGCACGCCAGTTGCGAGTAGACATTTCTCAAAGCGCTGGCTTAACTCGAAGCAAGGAGATCACCCTCAACGAGCTTATCAACGCTCATCTCATGCGAGGGGCGACCGAGTTCGTTCCCGTTCGGGAGAGAGCGTCTGTTGTTGCTTATCATGCAGCTCGTCGTCAACATGGTCTCCCAAGTCAAGAGTCGGAGGATGAAGAGGAGGAATATGAGGACGGGGACGATGATGAGGAGCAAGAAGGTGATGAGGAGCACAACGAGGATGAAGAAGAGGATGGGGACGAGGAGGAGGAGCAGCACGTCCCGGACGACAACGAGCGTTTGATTCACTACTACACTAGCCGAGATCGCGTCCGGGCTCGTCAAAATATGGAGGCCGAGGTTCCCCCTTATTGGGCCGACTTTAGGACCGATTTTACACAATTCCAAGAGAATGTGTTTAATCGGTTCGATGATTTGTCGACCCAAGTGACGGGGTTGAATAGTCGAGTGTCCCACATGGAGAGTCACTTGACTCGTTTTACCGACTTCTCGGTGGCCTCTACCTCTACCTCTACTCCACCGGACCCGAACGACCCTCGTTGGTGGTCTCCTTACGATCCCCGATGGAATGATCCACGTTTCCGAGGTTTCTTCAACCCATAGCATGTTTGTGTCTTTTATTTTTGTTTGAGTCTTTTATTGTTTTCTTTTTATTTTGTTCTATTTTACGCTTTGGTATTTTGTTTTGTGTTTGTTTTGTAGGTACTCACTTGGAACCTTCTCGGGATTTCGAGTGTGTTGTTTGTCTTCATGCGATAAGTTTTTCTATCCCTTTCCTTTTTATTTTCTCGCAATGGGGCCATTGCTTGATTTTAAGTGTGGGGGGGGGGGGGGGGTCTTCGAACTTTTGGCATGAAGTTTTTATTTTTGTTGAGTCATTAGGAGTTAATTGAGTCGTTGAGTCAAATGAGCATGTGATGATAGTATTGTGGACTTGGCCAATGATAGAGAATTGTTGATTTTTGGAAAAATTCATGATCTTTATTATGCATGGAACCTTGGCGAAGCGACGCATTTTATTCGATGAATTTGATGTATGCTATGATGTCGGGAACTAGATAGTTTGAACCCGTGAGATTTGAGCTTTTTGTGCATATTTATGCCTATTCTTGATTGAGTGATCATGCTTGCTTCGTTGTTTCTAGAACTTGCCTTGTTTCTCCATCAAGACCTTAGTATATTTACGAACTAGGAAATGATCTTAGGCCATTCTTTTGTAGCCACATGATTCCTATACACTAACCTTGTTCATAATCCTTTGTTTACCCCTTTTGAGCCTTTATTAGCCGTTCTTTGTGAAACCGGATGATAGGAGGTTTGGATGATTATGGGTATCCTTAGTTGTAGTTGGTGATATGGAAGGAGAAAATTTGAAAATACTTGTTGTGGTGTAGAAGGAGAGAAAGAAAAGGAATTTGAGATGCTTGTTTAAGTGTAAGTTAGCTATCCCTATAAGCTTAGAAAAAAAAAAAGAAAAGAAAAAAAAAAGATAAGAAAAAAAAAAAAATAGAGCCTTTGTTCAAATTAGAAAGAACATGTATTAGTTGAGCTCTAGAGAAAAAAAAAAAAAAGAAAAAAAAAATAAGCATAAGGGGATAGTTGGCTTGATTTGTATAGTTTAGCATCTTTGAGTTTGTAATTGGTATGTTGGAGGGTAGAAGATGGAGATTAAAATCCATACTTTGGTTGGAGTTGAAAAAGAGGTTGATGATTTAGAGCATTTTGAGTCACTTAGCCTATATATTCCCTACCTTAACCAATGTCCCTACATTACAAGCTTATATAAAGACCTTTTTGATCCTTGTTTGTAGATATTACATTAGGTGGAGATGTTGAGATTAAAGGCAAGCTTATGGTAAACATGTTGCATTGCATTGATGTTGAGTGAACCTTCTTGATGTGCATTATATTACATCTTTTCTTTGAGAGAGTTGAGTGTTCACTTTCATATACAAAATTTCACATGTTTGGGAGTGTTCTTTGATGGATTAGCATACTTTGAATTAGTTGAGTAGATTGTGTTGATTGATGCTAAGGTTGTGTGCATAGTTTTGATCATGAACATGAGAGTTGTTTTTTTTGAAAAGCTTTGAGGCCAATATAGTTCACGATACTTGAATCTATTGTTTGTTTTGTTTTGCTTGAGGACAAGAAAAGGTCTAAGTGTGGGGGAGTTTGATTGGTGTGTTAATGTTAGGATTTTCGTAGTGTTGTCGAGTCCGTTTCGTTATGTTTTGCGTCTCTTTCGTTTGTATTTTGCTATGATTTGGTTGTTTGGAGTTTGGTTCGTGTAGGATCGTTAGGTGGAAGAAACGGAAGGAAACGGCTCGAAAAAGGCGAAGAATTGAGGAAATATCAAGTTTGGAGCGAGCAAGACGCTGGACGATCGTCCAAGGCTCTGGACGACCGTCCAGAGTGCGCTGGACGAGCGCTCACTGCGGTGGACGAGCGTCCAGAGTGGAAATTAAAGAAGCCAGCGAGTGTGACGTTGGACGAGCGTCCAGCGCACACTGGACGACCGTCCAACGTTCCGGCCAGCAAATCTTTCCTTATTTATCTAGGTTTTTACCTAGTATATATATACCATCCTTGTACACGAATTATAACCATCTTTTAGCATATTTTAGCTTTAGTTTTCAGATTCAAATACTTTAGTTTAGCTTTCTATTGTTCGGATCCGGATTCGTTCTTCGTTTATTTCAATTTAATTCAAGGCGTTTATTTAATTCAAGTTCTTCGTGCATCGTCTTAATTTTCGTAAGTTCTTTTATTGCTTTTGTTTACTCATTTTAATTGCTTGCTTTCGTTTTAGATTCGTTTTCTTAATTGCTCCGTTTAAATTCCTTAGTTTAATTTCGTTGTTTCGATTTCTAGTTTTAAGTTTAGATTCGTTTTCCTTCGATTTCAATTCTCCTTCGTTTTTCAAAGTTTTCAAGTTAGGTTAATTTGCTTTTAATTTCCAGATTTCAATTCATCATGTCTAGATTTATTTATGCTTCTTTCTTTGCTTTCGTTTCCTTCGTTGTTTTCTTTATTGCTTTCTTTTCGATTCTTGCCTAGGTAGATTTAATTGCTTTATTCTAGTTTAAGTCTTAGATTTATTTCTTGAGTTCTAGATTAGTTATTTACTTGCTTTTATTTACTTGCTTTGATTTATTTTATTTGCCTAGGATTTAAAAACAAAAACCCCAAAATATTCTTTACTTGCTTTCTTAGTTTTAGGTTTACTACATAATTAATTGCCCTGTTAAGTTTTCCTTGAGATTCGATACTTTGGTTTTACTTGCTAGTGCTACGATAGGATTTCGTTCTATTGCGAACACTTTTTGGTGAAACACTGACCTCGTTGTTACGTAGGACGAGGTCGCCCACACAGAATTGCCGACCTCGAACTCGCCGATTGCAGTATCGGGCCATGAGTTGCTTGTATCGGGCTTCTTTGATGTAGGCGAGGTCTCACTTTTCTTCTAGTAAGTCGAGGTCCGCGCACCAATTCTCGTCGTTTATCCCGGAGACGAAGTGAGCCGTGCGCGGACTCGGCATCTCAATCTCTACCGGGATGACAACCTCTGTCCCGTAAGCTAGGTTGTACGGAGTTTCTCCATTGGTGGAGCGAGGTGTGGTTCGATAGGACCATAGGACATGGGGGAGGTGCTCAACCCACCTGCCTTTGGCTTGATCTAGTCAGGTCTTGAAGCCTTTGACGAGCGTTCTGTTCGTCACCTTGGCTTGACCATTCGCTTGGGGATGAGCCACCGAGGTGAAACACTGTTGGATCTGCAGCTCGTCACACCAGTCCCCGAAGATCTTGTCGGTAAACTGCGCTCCATTGTCTGAAACTAGAACATGGGGTATTCTGAAGCGGCATACCACGTTCTTCCACACGAAGTTCCGAGCATTTTTGCTGGTGATCTTGGTTAAGGGTTCCACCTCTACCCACTTCGTAAAATAGTCTATGGCGACTATAAGGTACTGCAGCTGGCCAGGTGCTTTCTCAAAGGGACCCACTATATCTATTCCCCACTGCGCGAATGGCCAAGGACTTTGCATCGTGACTAGGTCGCTTTTAGGCACTCTTGTTACATTTGCATGTAATTGGCACTTCTCGCATCTCTGCACGTGCTCGGTGCAGTCTTTGAGCATCGTGGGCAAGTAATAACCCCATCGCATGATCTTTTTGGCCAATACCCGAGGTCCGATGTGACTGCCACACGATCCCTCGTGCACCTCGCGCATGACGTAGTCCGCCGAGGTGGGGCCGACACACCGAAGCACGGGCTGAAGATACGATTTCTTGTAAAGGACGCCTTCCACGACGACGTAGCGTAATGACTTCGCCAGTATCCTTCTTGCCTCTATTTTATCCTCCGGTAACCTCTCATCCACTAAGTAGTTGAGGAGAGGTGTCATCCACGTGGGTTGATCCTCTTCAGCTATATCGTTGACCTCGGCTTCCTCTATGCTCCTGTGCTGGATGTCCTCAACAGGTGAAGAGCCTGGGACTGCGGCCAGTTTACTGAGAATATCAGCTCGAAAATTCTGAACTCGCGGTATGCGTTCGAGTTGAAAGTAAAAGAAAGCCTTCTGCATAGCCTGAGCCTTGGCCAAGTACTTTTTCATTCTTTCCCCCTTCGTCTCGTATTTCCCTAGCGTATGATTTACAATTACCTGGGAGTCACTGTATACTTTGATGGATTTGACCTTCATTGACGTAGCTATCCGAAGTCTGGCTAGTAATGCTTCATATTCCACTTCGTTATTGGTTGTAGTGAATTGGAAACGAAGTGAATATGTAAGCTCCTTCTTCTCCGGACTAACAAGGAGAACTCCAGCTCCACTCCCTGTCTTCCCCGAAGCACCATCAACGTACATGTGCCAGCAGTCGGGAGGCTCTGGCTTGGCAGAGCTCGGTGCTGGGATTGGTGTTGAGACAGGGACTTCGGGGATGCTGGTTTCGACTAAAAAGTCAGCTAGGGCTTGCCCTTTGATGGCTTGTCAGGGGACGTAGGTGACGTCATGTTCCCCAAGCTCTATGGCCCATTTCGCTATTCGTCCTGAAGCTTCGGGTTTTGTCAGTACTTGCCAAAGTGGAGAGTCGGTACGGACTTGGATGGAATGCGCATGAAAGTACGGGCGAATGCGCCGGGCTGCGTTGACTAGAGCTAGAGCAAGTTTCTCAAGTGGTTGATATCGCACCTCGGGTCCTTTGAGTGAGCGGCTGATGAAGTACACAGGGAGCTGGCGCCCTGCTTCATCTCTTACGAGTATCGCACTGATGGCCTCCTCCGAGGTGGCTAGGTACTGGAACAACATCTCCTTATCTTTGGGTACCGACAAAGTAGGCAAATTGCCGAGGTACTCCTTTAGCTGACTAAGTGCGAGATGGTGTTCCGAACTCCAGTTGAACTCGGATGCCTTCTTCAAAATCTTGAAGAATGGTAGTTGTTTCTCTGCAGCTTTGGAGAGAAATCTACTCAGCGCGGCGAGACACCCAGTGAGTTTGTGCAAATCATAGATTGACCTCGAGACCCTCATCTCTATCACAGTTTTGACCTTGGAAGGATTAGCCTTCAACCCTTCCTGGGAAATCCAACAACCCAGAAACTTTCCCGATGGCACAACGAAAGTACACTTTTGGGGGTTAAGTTTCAGGTTGACTTCACGGAGCAGCGATATCACAGTTCGGAGATCGGCCACGCTGTTGCCTTCCCCCTTGCTTTTTATCACTATGTCGTCTACATAGACTTCGACTTCTTTGCCGATGTGCTCCTTGTATATCTTATCCACCATCCTCTGATAAGTGAGCATTTTTAAGTCCGAATGACATTTTGCGGTAGGCAAAGATGCTGAAGTCCGTGATGAAGGCGGTCTTGGCCGCGTTCTCGGTATCCATCAACACTTGGTGATACCCCTTGTACAAGTCAAGGAAGCTAAATACTTTGTGGCCACCTAGAGAGTCTACATTCTTGTCGATATCGGGAAGCGGGTAGCAATCTTTTGGGCAATGCTTGTTGAGGTCGGTGTAGTCAATACACATCCGCCACCCCCCTCCTGCTTTCTTGACCATCACCGGGTTCGCTATCCAAGTCGGGTATGTGACTTCGAATAGGATGCCACCTTCCAGTAGCTGTGTCACCTCGGACTTGATAACCTGATTTCGCTCTGCGGCGAAAGAGCGTTGCTTCTGCCTGATGGGCTTGACCTCGAGGTCAATATTGAGTTTGTGTGCGATCAACTGCGGTGACACTCCTGTCATGTCCAATGGGGACCAAGCAAAGACGTCTTTGTACTCCCTTAAGAGCTGAATAACCTACTCCTGAAGATGAGGCAGCTCGGCAAAACCAACTTTGACGACCTTAGCGAGATCGTCTTCGTGTAATGCGACTTCTCGTACCGGGCTGACCTCGGCAGGCGACATCTTTTTCAGCTCCTCGGATTTCTGTAATTGCTATGTCTGGGGAAACTGGGGTGTGGCCTCTTGCCCTTTTAGTGCCACGGGAAGACACTCTTTTGCTGTTTTCTGGTCACCTCGGATCACGGCAACCCCCCCCCCCCCCCCCCCCACCAGTCGGGATTTTCAGTGCGAGGTGATATGTGGAGCAAATTGTTTTGACTGCGTTCAGCCAGGTCCTAGGATGATGTTGTAGGGGGACTTGGCGTCTACTACGAAGAACTCTGTTACCTCGGTAGGGCTCTTCAGGGCTTTCCCAACGGTGAGGGGGAGCTCTACTGCTCCTACCGGATGTGTCTCCTCTTGCGCGAAGCTGCGGAGTGGCCGAGCTGTCGGCGTGACTTTAGACTTGTCAATCCCCATCTGGTCGAAGCACCGTTTAAACATGATGTTTACGGATGCTCCGGTGTCAATGTGGATCCTTCTGATGAGCTTATTGGCTACAACTGCTTCGATAACGATAGCATCAGAGTGCGAGACCATAGGAGGGATGGGGTCCTCTTCGGAGAAAGTGACTGCTTCTTCTTTCTTGAGCCTTTTGTTAACAGGCTCTTTGCTCGGGAGTGTCCGTGCACCGCTCTTCAGAGAGGACTTCGTCTGTCCTTTGGCAAGTCTGGAAAATGTGGCAATGACACCATCGTATTGGTAGTCTCCATCCTCGTCCGCATTGTCCTCGTACTTGGTTTTCTTCTCGGCTTCGATGCTGCAGCCGGGACCTCGGTATTGCCTTTTCTTCTTTTGACCTTGTGGGGCATCAAACTGGTTGACACCTACACCTCGGTCATGGTATTTCTTCAACGGGCCACTGCGGACTAGACCTTCGATGTCATATGCCAGACTTCTGCAGTTTTCGGTCTCGTGCCCGTAGTCCTCATGGAAGTGGTAGAACTTGTCTTTTGACCTCGGCTTGCCATTGTTCCTCATTGGCCGAGGTCGCTCGAACAAGTTAGCGTGCAGCTCAAGGATCTCGGTCCTCGGCTTTGTCAGTGGAGTAAACTGCGGTGCAGATCGTTGGGTAGGCTGAAGTGCGAACTGACTGCGCCGGGCCGCGCTGAATGCGTTCCATCATGCTTTTTCGGGGAGCTTCATACTTCCTTTTCTTGTCCGAGGTCTTTCCTCGGTCTCCTTCTCTCCTTCGCTTGGTTGCTTTATCAATCTTCGCGAATTTATCCGCGATAGCCCACATTCTGTGGTAGTTTGGGGCTCCTTCGCCAGTATCTCCTTGTACAGGAGATCCGAGGTGATGGCGTTCTGGAACGCCGAGATGACAAGGAGGTCATTGGTACCTCGGGTTTGCAGGCACTCCCTGTCAAATCGGGTCATGAAGTCTTGGAGGGGTTCACCTCGGTTCTGCTTCACAGTAAGTAAATGTGCCGGAGTGTGCCTCACCTAGGGATGGCAACGGGCCGGATCTAGACCGGATCTTGCTTGGTCCAGATCCAGATCCATATTTTTTCCATGGACCCGGATCCGGTCTAGATCCGTTGGGTCCAAAAAAATCAGATCTGAGCCCAGATCCAACGGATCCACGGTTCTGGACCCGGATCCGTACTTTTATTTTAAAATGATTATTTTTAATGCATTATAATGACAATATTATATATTTTTTTATAAAAGCTAGATCGTGATCGAATTTTAAAAAGAAATATTACAATCTTTCAAATAAAATAGTATTATCACTTCAAAAATTACGAACGCTTTATCCAATCCAAAACATAAATAACATAATATAGGGTTACAAAATAAAAAATAATATATATATATATATATATATATATATATATATATATATATATATATATATATATATATATATATATTATATCATACATTTATAAATAATAAATAAAATATATTATATATTTAATCGGATCTTTGGGTCGGATCTGGACCGGATCTGGATTTGAAATTTTAGATCCGGATCCAGATTTGAAAATTTTGTATAAGATCCGGATCCGGTCCAGATCCATCGGGTCCAAAATTTGAAGACCCAAATCCGAAAAAATGGATCTGGATCTTCGGATCTGGACCGGGTCCTGGATCCGTTACCATCCCTAGCCTCACCTCGGCACGCTAGGAACTATGTTGCATGGGTGCGGGGATACGGGTGCGGGGGCGATACGATTCGGATACGGGGATAGAGATTTAAAAAAAAGTTAGGATACGATTCGTGAAGGATACGTGTATATATTTATATTTTATAATATATATGACACTTATTTATAAAAATAAAAAGTATAAATATCCCTTAAAATGAAATCTTCGATTAAACCCCATAATTTAAATATTACGATAATTCTAAATTGTTTAAATTTTAGGCATTGTATATAAAAATAATTACAAAAAAACCCCAAAAAAATAAAATTATTACAAAAATAACCCTAAACGCACCGGATTCTCGAGGTGGACGCACCCGATTCACGTATCCCTTTTTTTTTTTTTTTTTTGCAGGATTCCCCACGTGGCGTATCCGGTGCGTACCCACGCGAATCGCACCCGCACCCGTATCCTACGCGTATCCGATACTGCAATATGATATTTTTTGAATAATCCGTGCATTATAGGCTGGGAGAAACTCCGCGAGAAAACGTCCATTAGCTCGTTGTATGACCTAATGGACCCGACTGGTAAGCTATCAAACCACTCCCGAGCGTTGTCGACCAGCAGCTCGGGAAATAGCTTGCACATGTAGACACTTCCCAAATTCTGGTTCAACATGTTTTATTTGAACTGACTTAGGAAGTTGCTGGGATTTCCTATCTCATTGTAAGGCTTGATGTTTGGCACCTTGTACCCCCATGGCATGGGAGTGTTGAGTATGTCCTCCGAGAGCGGGCTGACAACTCTTCCAAACGCATCAAAAATTTGCGCACCCCTTGCTAGATGGCCTTGGGGTGGGGCCATGTAGGGCGGCGGCGGTGCCGCTACATAGTGTTGTGGTGGTGGTGGTGGGGGTGCTCCTTGGGGGTGACCTCGGAGCTGCTGGAGGTGTTGCCGCAGATCCTGTCCTCCAGGCGCACCGTGTGGACCAACTCGGTTCCCGGTGCTAAGCTGGGGAGCTCTCTGCTCGTCCCCGTACTGATTCAGGAATTCCCTACCTCAGGTCGTGGTGAGGTAGTTCCTTAGTAGCTCATCGATCCCGGGAGGAGGAGGAGGCGGCGGAGCTGCATGATTGGGTCGGATGATCGGGGATGGGAGTTGCACAACTCCGGGCTCGAACAACTCTCGCTCGCGCTCCGCAGTGAGGTCCTCAGCGTGACCTTCGAGGGTTTGTTGGTGACCGCGAGGTCCTAAGCGCGAGCTTATGTGACCTCGGGGTGTTTGAACTTGTTGCACCGGAGGACGCGATGGTGGCGGTGGTGCAGTGGCGCCTTCTCCGGGATTCTGCTCGTCGATAGGTGGGACTTCTTCGTTCTCGACCTGATTGTCGATGGGAATGTCGAAGTGCGGCTGCTCTTCATGGGCCGCTGCCGCAGCCGATTCTTCGTGCTGTCTTCTCTGGCTTTGCCGGCGTCGCGGGACGCTACCGGAACTTCGAGAAGAAGTTCCCCGCAACAATCGCCTTCCAGGAGCCATGAATGGTGGTTTGAAACAACGAAAATGGGAATCGAATCACAAATTTATCGTTCCCACAGACGGCGTCAGTGATGAATCCTAAATTCGTTGTTCGGTGTAAAGGTGAGGGTGTTTGTGAGATTAGGGTGCGTAAAAGTAATGAACACAAGGAATTAACGTGATTCGAACGGAAGATCTACGTCCACGGGAGAATCGAGAGAGAGTTTGTATTCAAAGTAGCATGAGTGTGTTACAATACATTGGATTCAATATTTATAGCTAATTCTATCGTCCATCATGGGAGTGATGGACGTGGGATCGAGGAGATCGTGGGTGGTGGCCGTGTCCGCCTCCATCACTCCACGTTCTGTTAGTTAGGGCTCAACTCCCTGGGCCTGCACTTGGGCTAGTTGGTGTTGGGCTGGGCCGAGCTGTCATTGGACCGAGGTGCCTTTGTTGGGCCTGCGCCGAGGTGGTGCTTAGGCCCTTGCCGAGGTGGTAGTATTGGACCTAGGGAGATGAATCATTTCTTATCACTTATATATATATACTCAATAGTAACCAATAAAACTCAACTAACTTATATTATATCCTATATTAAAAAATTATCGATGACACTGTTATATCAGCGGTAAGTACGTGAAGTATGCACGTAGTCTGCCTGTAGTGGGCCGCGGAGCTTTTCTTTAAATCATCTTTTAACACATACTCTGTGTAAATCCCAGGAATTGAATTTAGGTTTATTAATTTGTAAGATGGCAATTTTATTCTTCTAAAGTGATATGTGGGCCAAAAATAATAAAGCTGGTTCATTTATATAAGGGTTTTGTTTGGCCCATTTAGAATTGGTTTAAAATTTTGAAACTTCAAAATATATATAGAAAAATATTTTAGATCTAACAATAAATCAACTAGTACTTGAGAATTCCTCAAAAATATTCTAGACATTAAAATAATTAATCAGTTTTTTTTTTTTCTACTAAATTAAAAGAAAGAAAAAAAAGAAGTAAACTGGTTTATAGGGTTTTGGTTTCTGCTGCAGCATGGGATTCTCATCAAAAAAATGTGCAGAAAAAATATCAAATTTCGCTTCACTTTTGTATTTTCTCATAATTATTGTGCAGGTCCCACTTTTCCAGTACGTCAAATTATTATTTAATCAACTGTTCATTCAATGTTTACTATGACTGGGAAATCTCAAGTAAATCACAATTATATTCTGTTATTAAAAAAACTGCTATTTCAAAGATTAGGGTTCTTAATTTCGCATTGATTATTACTAGTATCCTTTTTAATTTTCGAAATCAATTCCTTTTTTATTTGATTATTCTTCCTTTTCTGTGATAGAATCTCAAGGTTGGGAATTATTTTGAATAACTTCATAAAAAAATTGGCAGAATTTATATTGATTTTGATGTTGACTGTTTCTGTCGAATTAGGTGAATTAAATCATTTTCGAGGAGGGAATATTAGTATAATTTCATCAAGAAATTAAATTCTCCCTCTGAATATAATTCTTTGGTGTTTAAACTATTTTATGTACTAAAAAAGTGAAGGAAAGATGCAATCTTTAATATATGAATTATCAATGTTCTTGATAGATATTGAGTTTGATAGCTATTCTGATTGAAACAATGCTGAATTATGACAAGATTTGGATAATCTATCTCTGTATATACATACATTTCTTGATAAAGTTGTAGTGATGTTCGATTTTAGGCTGTTGTATTCGAATTGCTCTGATTGAAGAATGGAATGAGTTACGACAACATTGTGACAATTCTCGTGTATTTCTATTCATGGATGATCAGGTTTCCATGTAGAATCGGGACTTGCCAAACACCGGTACAAGTAATGGCATGCGCGAGTGAAATTCTACCCCAGTTCGTGGTGAAGGCCCTTCTCTATCCCGGAGCTGTTAGACAGTCGTTCACGAGAGGCACAACCGTTCCGAGCACTGATCAGCTGCTGCATCCTTACAAGCTTAAGAAGGGGAAACCAACTCATCTCAGACACTTGGAGGTTTGTTACATACTTACATTCCATCCATGTTCTCATATAGTATGAATTATTTTTAATGTTTGAATTATTTTGTTACCTCAGGTTATTGTAGGGAGTTACTTATCTGTAGCAGGTGCATTTTTAGGGTTACTAAGGAGAGGAAGAATGAGTTACTTTGGGCTAACTCTAATTCTATGGGGAATTGCAAGAGAAATGCTTGCATCAGGTTCTACTAAAGCTCCTTCCTTATTTCCAGAAATGATAATCACCATGTTCGTCGCGTTCTGCTCCATGAGACAAGACGTGAGAAAAATCATAAAATGCTTCGTCGCTAAACGCCTCAAGAAGAGGTCGAAAGCAAAACACAGTTGAGTTGAGTATTATGTTGGCCAAAACTTCATTTTTGTTTGCAAGATTCTTGATTTTGTAGTGACATGCTCCTCTGTTTTATATATAGGATATTTTGAAGAAATTATATGATGGAAAATTGTGAATATACTAAGATTATGACACCCTTTTGTCATGTCCAAATAATATAAAAATCTAGAGGTGTTTTGGATTTGAGAAGCTGCTTTTACAGAATTCTTGAATTGAAATCACAAGTTGGGGAAAGATTTTTATTTTAATGTGAATTTTCTCATAAATAAGTCAAGACATAATTGGGACAATAGCAAGGGACAGCTAATAGTGACAATTTTTGCCATAAACTCTGCCTATATTTGCATATTAATTACTACTTTCTTTGTTTTTCAAATATTTTACTATCAAATTTGCCATAACAGTGAAATTTATGTACCATTTTTGCCTAATACTAGTAATAAGTGATGTTAATTAGTCAACATAGTGCAGTTTAGTGGTAAGACGAAGCCCCTTCAATTAAGAGGTCAAGGTGGTTCGAGATACCTTGAATGTTTGTCTGATAAAAAAAAAATGATGTTAATTTAAGTAGCTTATGTACTCAATTAAAATATAAATGAGTGAGTGCATGTACAGATTTCAAATTTTTGATCAAAAAATTCTTGTAGTTGTTGGGGTGACTTGATTCCACATTAATTTTCAATTATACTTCCTCCGTCTCATTTAAGATGACGTGTTTCTTGAATATATATATATATATATAAATATGAAATGATAGAGACGTGTCATTTTAAACGGGACGAGAGAGTATAATGAAGCCAATCAAAATCTGTACTCAATAATCCTGATGATTCAACTCAAAATATAAAAATAAAATTGAAGAATAGGTCATTTAATCTTATGTTGTGACCACTACTAATAGTGTTACACCTTTTCACCAAAATGAGGAGCAAGAAAATAATAGCCATGATAAGGACATGTTCTTATTCTAGAAAAAGTTCACAAGAGATTCCAATTATTATGACATGTCTCCTCTCTCTCTCTCTCTCTAGAAGAACATGGATTAACCTCTAGGTTCTTGATTCAAATGAGCTAATTTGCCATGTATATGAATGTTCTTTTACATAAAAATAAAATAAAATAAGAAAGAGGGGCCACTTTGATTGTTGCAAATCAGCTTTTGATTGGCCTCTCCATGCATTCATGCACCCATGTTGGAAGAAAAACTCACCCCAACTTAACCAAGAAGTTTGTTTTCTACCTCTTGTTTCTAAATTGAGTGAGAATTATTTCAACAATTGGGATTTTCTTTTCTTTTCTTTTCTTTTCTTTTCTTTTCTTTTCTTTTTTCCTTCCACATGTTGATTGGTGATTAGTGGTTTGTATGGTTTAATGATAGAGAGCCCTCCAACTTGGACCTATATTTCTCTAATCTCTCTCTCTCAACCCCACTTCTTCTTCCCTCTCTTCTTTCAACTTTGTTTCATTTTTGAAGATTTTTTTTCTTTTCTGGGTAGAACATAGAATTTTTTGTTATCTTTTGAGGTTAAGGTTTACTTTGGAAGCTCAAGATTTTCACAACTCTTATTTCTTCATATTTTCCAGTAGTTTATAGAGGATTGTTAATCAGTGTAAGAAAAAACAACCTTAGTTTCTCCAAAGATTCTTAGATTCATGTGGGATTCTTGCTGAATATTCCATCAGATGAGACAGCAATAGTGAAACAGTAACCTTCAAGAAAATTCATCATAGTTTCTTATTAAGGATGTCAATGTGTTTCCACCCAAGATTCTGTTTGAGCCAAGGGAAGAACAATCCATTACCAGTCAAGATCCCAACTGAAACTTCCTTCTTCAGCAAATCTTCATCTGATATCAGTTTAAACACCTTGCCAATCTCTCGAGGCAGTGGCATCGGTGTAATCGGAGGTGTGTCGGCTAATGACACCTTAAGTTTCGCGAAGAGGTTGAAGAGTTTGCAGACAGAGGAAGGGAGTAGCCCTCCTATTATACTATGTTCTGATCCAGCTCTGAGTAAGGATATCTCGTTCTTCTCTGCCAAGAATGGTCGCGTAAAAGCTGATCACGCCTTGATTGTGGAGAATTTGAGGCGAAAACGAGCTTTTCTTGAGAATTCTGGAGTTTCTTGTGTGGTGATGCCCTGCCATGTTTCACATTCCTGGCATGATGAGATTAAAGAGGGGTGTTCGGTTCCTTTTCTTCATGTTGGCGAATGCGTGGCCAAAGAACTCAAGGCAGCTAACTTGAAGCCACTCGAAACCGGAAGCCCTCTCCGTATTGGTGTTCTTGCAAGTAACGAAAGTCCGGTTCCGAGAATTTATCAAGAGAAACTCGAAAACGAGGTAATTCTCTATCCATCATCCACATAAGAATAAAAAGTAAAACTCCTATGTTTCTTACAGTGGTGAATGCAGGGCTTTGAGGTTGTTTTTCTGGATAAGGCTACTGTGGAACATACCATGATCCCTGCATTGGAAGCTCTGAACCGAAAAGATTCCGAAGGGGCGCAGAATCTGTTCAAAATTGCACTACAAGTCCTTCTGATGAGAGCTGTGAACAGAGTGGTACTTGCCTCAGATCATTTGGAGCAGCTCTTGCCACTGTCGGATCCCTTGTGGAGAAATTGCATCGATCCCATGGATTCTCTAGCACGCTCGTCTCTTGAGTATGCTCAATGTCCAGAAACAGGTAAATAGAAAAACCGTTCTTGCTAGCTAAAGGTATGATACATAAGCACCTATGCATATAGCTTGATAAAATCTGAATACCAAAAGGAACTGCTAAATTGTGAAATTCGATCAATTCAGAACGATTCCTGATTCCGACACTACATTGTGCAAAAATCTCCAATATATGTTTAAACTTTGCAAAATATATGCATCCCAATTTTCAATGGTATATAGGGAGATGGATGTTTTCTCGATTACAAAACAAACGAAAGCAGAAGGCATTTGAATCTGAAGAAAAGGAGCATTTTGCTTCAGGCATAACAAAATGGCCTACTTTCTATCGTAAAGATCGTATGTTTCCTATCTTTCCATAGCACGGTAGTAAGGAATGTGCAGAGGAACGAAACTAGCCCCGAACTTCACTCAAAAAAACTGGGGAATATCGTGGCCAACGCCCACCCAATCAGCATGGATTTGACTCATCTTTGAAATATTCCACACCATGATAGGGACTTTACCTTCTTTTATAGCAGCCTTGATTCCTTCCATACACGACCCTGCAAAGCTGGATCGTGAACTAAGCATGATCCTTGAATCTCGACCCTTCTCCAGTTTAGCATAGTATCCAACTTGTCGAAGTTCTGTCCATCAGAGTAATCATTGTTAGAGGAAAGGAACATAGATTTTAGCTCATAGGGTTAGCATGAAGAGACATACAGATTTCATTCGATTAAACGGTAGCATCTAGCTAGAAACAATCAAAGCACTACAGAGGGAAAAAGTTCCAAAAGGAGTTAGGTAGTGTAGCAGAAAAAGGCACATTTAGCATTCACAGCATATTTCCTCCACTAGTCATGCTTCTTCACAAGTAAAAATATCGAAATACTTTCTTCTTCAGTTAAAGATGCCCCGAAACTCATCAATATTACATAAGACCATGAGAGAGCCGGAGATGGAGGAGGAGTCAAGATCAAGCAGCATCAGTTAGCCATAATAACTATAATGACCGATTCAACATATCTACTTCTACGATGTAATTCACTCACATGATACAAAAACGGATGATCGGTAAGCAAACCTTAAGTGTGAAAAAAATGCACATACCGAACTTTCACAGCTTCAACACTACTTCAAATATGTCCTCTAGCTACAACAATAGATGACTAAGAAAACTATGTCCCTCGTTTTCACTATCATTGATTTCACTTAAATGTCACACAAAAAACAAGAAATATCCACAAAAGATGCAACTGCATTTCAAGAAGAAGCCCAAGTTCAAACTCTTGATTCAATCAAGAAACATAACAACATCAGACAACTAAGAGCACTTCAATCTTGAACATAACATAACATAATTACAAAAGATGGGGGTGAAACCACCTTCTCTGCCATGAGCATAGGTACAATTCATCTCATAAGGGCAGCTACCATCCCTCTCCCACTTCTCACAAAGCTTTGTCTTATAATAGAATATTGACTTATCGTGATTCCGGCCTCCACTCGAACTCCTGGCCTCAATCGCATCCCCTGCACTTCCATAGCTATTCAAACCAGAGTAACTTCCCCCAAGATTCCCACCACATTTATGTTGATAGAAGCATGTATCCCCATAAGGGCAATCCAAGCCCTTCGCAAAATAATAACAATCTCTCCCTCTCATCACACCATTTCTCTCTCTAACAAGCTCCTCCATACCTACAGGTTTCGAGTTCTGCTGCCTGATTTCACTCAGTTCATGAGCGAAATGGCAGTTTTCGCCATGGTAACATTTCCCCTTCTGGAATAGAAGGCACAATTCAGATTTATAAGGAACCGAGTTCTTCAACCTGTTCACTGACACGGGAATCCTTGACCTGCTCCCCTTCTTGAAAGCGGAAGCTTGATGGTAAGGGGCAATTCTCAAATGTGGGCGGCGATCAATCGAGATTTTTCCGCCAGATTTAGGTTGAGCAGAAGTGTGAGGATCGTGAAAATAGTTCGAGCTCATTGCTGTGAAAAACTTTCAGAAATTTTTATGCTTTTTTATGGTTGAAAAATGCGATTAGCCCCATGTGAAGGATTAATCGAGAGAAAATGGAAACGATTTGCTGCAAATAGAGCACACCCGAACTGAATCTCGAGCATGAAAGCTCAAGTTGGATTGAGAAAGTTGGCGTGAGTGAGTGAATTTGTTGAGAAATGCGAAGAACGGAAAGGATTTGAGCTGGAATTTAACGAGCTATACGATTGCAGAGAACATTGTGATGATGATGGATGAAGAAATTTGTGAGGCAAAAGGGAGCTCCATTGTTTTGGGGCAGAGAGGAGAGAGAGAGTGAAACCCTTAATTTGGAAGCTGGTAAGCCTGGTGTGTACGATCATGCAAAGAGACGCAGCTCTCATGAAATGACCATGCTACCCCTCCTCCAACAAAAAATTATTTCATTTCACTTGCATTTTCGAAGGTGATGAATAGTAGTAGTATAAGGTATGATGGAGATAGAATTGGAGTAATAAGAGTCAAATAGGTTGTTAAAGGGAGAGGAAACGACTTAACGACTAAGATTCTTCGCCGTCTTCGTTTATATCACTTTGAGATCGAGTTCTTTGTTAAAAATTCATTGTACTGATTTATATTTGACATGTATTCGCTCTGTCTCAAGCTAAGTGAGACATTTGTTGAATACATATAAAATTTAGAGTAATGGAATGGCTCGACTAGCTTGGGACAAAGAGGATGATACTTTTCATTGTCAATTATTATGCAGTTATAATTAACTCTTATTTTTTAAAATGAACCCTTATTTTTCTCGTTTAACACTTGCACATAAACTCCCGTGCCGAAAAGAAATAGAACTAGTGAACTGAAACAGAGGAAGAGGAAGTACAAAATACCCCATCCATCAAGAAAAGTAGTAGTAAAATGAGGGTCTCAGTAAGACATTTCTAGGATATTAAGGTTAAAAGGATCATTTTTCTTAAAGAATCTTTTTATCTTCGTCAATCACACTAATATGGAGACGTCCCAGACGAGACGGGAAATACTTACAATATTATGGAGGACAGAGTCAGATGGTACAAAATATAATAGGACAAAGGGAAATTCATTGAAGTTGAAGATGCTTATATATGTTCAAAGCCTATATATGCATCAAAATTACAAAGATGGATATGCAGCAAAAAGTGATGGTAAATAGATATATATGAAAAAAGGAGAAAATTACACGGCTTAGAAAATTAACTGTTCTTTACCAACTTCGAAAAAAATTTGAATGTCCATACAAACAATAGTCACTCTATCAAAAACCTGTTAAATCTGATTTCTCAACATCATGTTACTTGCATTCTCGTATACTCGCAAACTCCCAAATCTCCGCATCGCAAGCACGCACACACAGAACCGAGAGACAGGGAGAGAGGGAGGGTTGAAGGAACCAAGGCAGCTATGGCCAGGAACAAATTCCGACCTATTGCAGCTTCTTTATTCCGGGGAAGGAAGGAAGGACTGCAATCAGGGCATCCCCATATCCAACGGGATCTGTGAAATTTCAAGAGTATCGTCGTAGTGTGACTATAATGCGTAAGAGTAATAAGAGTAAGACATTCACTAACTAAATTAATGGGAAGAATATGCATACCGCCATCTTCCCTAAGAATCTTGACCACTTCTCCAGATATATCCGACTGAGGAAAGAAGTAATAATCGAAAAAACTCAGCACCCGACATCTCACCATAAGTGCACGAATCATAAATGATGAAAAAATAAAAAATATACTCCCTCCGTCCTCCATTTAGTGACGGAGGGAGTTTGGGCACGCGTTTTTTCGCATTTTATTGTATAATAATAAATTAATGTGTTAAAGTGTTAAAGTGGAATAATTGTGGGTCCATTTGAATTGTTTAATAGTATTAAACTATTAAAATAATAAAAAGTAGATGTATAAAGTGTTAAAGTATTAAAGTGATTGTGGGGTCTACGTCCAAAAATGGAAATTGTCAGTAAATGGAGGACGTCCCAATATAGTATTAACGTCACTAAATGGAGGACGGATGGAGTATCTAGAATCTAACATACTGCAGCATAAGATCCTTTTTAGTCGTGGAATTAGCAAAATGAGAACTGGTACAGAAAAATCATGTGAGATGCATGAATTCAGACACAAACCTCAATCGGGATTTCGCCGCCTAGCTGGTCAATGTAGCAGAGCACCTGCCCCTCCTTTACTGTGTCTTTCTGTAATTCAACAGTAGTATCTAGGGTAAGACTATTTTACAACAGCAGCATATTTCTTCTTGAACATGCAAGCGTTTAAAAAACGCTATAGTTGAATCTGAATTTATACAGGATATGGTTAATGCATTTTTATAGCCGGTTTCTACTCTTACATTTTGAATTCTTGGAACACAGTTTTTACTAAGCATGGTTAGCTTCCCATGTGTTATAAACTTGATAATTTAATTGAACCACATTGAAACTTATAAAGTTCAATATGAGAAAACAACATTTGTTGCACCAAGATCTAAGAGAACTGAGGTACCAAAACATAAGATTCGGACAAGTTCATACACAAAATATGTCCTCGACCAATGCTGAGAAACCACCATTTTGTTGACAAAGGCAAAGGTTTATAGAGGACACAAAACCTTGAACCTAAAAACAAAGAGGGTCTCTGACTCTCTTATGAAGTTAACAACCACCAACAAAAAGTGTAACATAGGAACAATTGCAAATGTTTTAGAATATTTTCAGTATAACAAAACACTATACACTTTGTAGAAGCAAGTGTCAAAAAAATAACAAAGATCACCACTCCATATTTGAACACAAGACAAAAATAAATAAAAAAATCAACCCCCTTAAGAAGAGAGAGAGATACCTCTTTGCAAGAAGGGGGAGCCTTCTTTCCTTTAATGGTCCTGGATCTCCTAAAATACCCGACCTGCATCCGGTAAAAAGTTAGTGACAAACATCCAACAAAGACTAATTCTTCACAGAAAAGAATCACTGTATATTTACCCTCGGAGATTGAAGTATGACCAAGCCCTCATCTGCTGCTTTATCATGCAGAGATTGAACTCCATTTGGGGAAGAGACTGGTCTCGAGAGTGCCAATGATGGTGATGAGGCAGAGCCATTTGAAGCAGGTGTCTCAACAATTGCATGGGCAGTAACAGGAGCAGGAGCCGGAGGCTGCGGAGGTGCACTTTGTTCAGCCAAGTCTCGTGAAACATATAGCCGGAATCCGCCAAGCTGATTGTTAATAAAAGATAATAGAAAATTGTTATGAGAAATTAGAGGCTACAGAATTGCCCAAGCTAACCATGGACGAAAAAGAAACAATCATATGGGAATACGATAAACGGCTTACTTTAAGTTCAAATTCTGCTATTGATGTGGTGTCACATAGTACTGTCAAAAGAGATTCCACCTGTAATATGCGATATCAGTAAAGATGGTTGCAACCAGTAGTGGGAATTGATGCCAACACATTAGAATTTTGACCAGTGCCTTATGCAAAGGTGCCAAGTCTTCATATATTCAATAATTTTGTGCATAGTTTGGAAGAACTGAAAATTTAGTCTACCCTTTTCAAAGAGCCTTAAAAGTATCATACAAAGATACAAATCCTCCAATTGGTGTCCATAGAATTCAATAAAGATTTCTTAGGCCATTACAAGCATTCTCCAGGCCAATGTTATTGCAGGGTCAAATTTCTCAACTTCCTAAGCTACTACCATTTAGGAATAGGAAGATGGTGAAGTGGGTAAGAACATGGTTCTGCTATTTCACTTCTTCTACTTCTAGGGGGCTGCTTCCATGTAGTGATTGTATAAGAAAATATAGAATGTCTATCTGACTCCTTACATGTTTCTTCGGAAGAGTGAATAAAAAGCTCGATTGTAAAAGCTGCATAAATGATTTGCCATCTAAAGCAACTAAAACTCATTAAATATCATGCATCGATTAATTGTGAACTCTTCTTTCGATTACATTAGGACTAATTTAAAAAAACTAGGCCACAGCACGAAAAATACATCATCGTCTAGGAAAAACAAATAAAGCTGATGTATACAAATCATAGCTGCGTAACGTAGAGCAACTTACTTCAAATGCATTGGGAATAAGTGGGCTGACTGCTTCTGAAGCTACAATGTCTTTAGCATCATCTTCAACAATGGCTTTTGCTGCTGTGATTGAAGGAGAATCGATATGAGCAAGATCAAGCAAAGGGTGCAACAGAAATAACGCAATAGAAAAATAAAAAATATCTTAGGACAGCAGATATTACACGACGAAAAGGATTTTAGTTCTTCATTCAAAACATCATTTTGGCATATGTTTGCAAGAAGCAAAACATAGATCCGAGTTCTATTAACACTGATCAACATACTTCATTGGCTAACACTAAGAAGAGTAGGTTTTAATGCTATAATTGACAAATGCCCAGCAAGAAAAGAAGACTAAATTTTCTACTGATATTATATACACATAATACGCAAGATTATGTAATTCCACGAGTCATTCTAAAGACCAACGCCTAAGAAGCAATCAACAGACATATGACGATTGTCCAAGTTTATCCCTTAATTATCTTAATGAGAAGTCACACAAACTTTCTCGATTATCATATAAAGAAGGAATCATCAAAGTTGATCCTTATTATGAGACATTACATTACATCAAGTAAATTTCCATCCATATTGTCATCACTAGATCAATCTGAACACAGTTGCATCGACAATAAAACAAATTGAATCAGAGCCAGAAGGCTAATTCCCCCCCCCCCCCCCCCCCCCCCCCCCTCCCCCAAAAAAAAAAATAATAATAATAAAAAATGCAGGCATGAAAATTCCCATAGAAAATCTACTCACAATCGTCCTCAGAAGCTGAGCTTCGAAATGCAACCATCGATTTCTTTGGTCTCCGCAGCAACACTAAACCATCAAATTGAACAACATTGGGTGTTCTCAAGCTATGCAATGGTTGCAGCGTTCTCAATTTCGGCCTAACGGAGCCGACATCCAAGTTCTTTATCTTAAGGCCTGAAGCCCCAATACCGCCTGCAACAAAATTAACCACTCATAAATTTCATCAGAATTTATAGTGCTCCTCACTTCAATGCAAAGTTCCAGGAAATCAGGACCATGAACTTCACACACATACAATCACTAACTGCCGAAAAATTTAAGTTCCAGAGAAGTAAATGCCGATGATTCCAAAATTTCATGAAATAGATAAAGAGAATTGCACAAACAACGCAATAGGCACGATCCAAAAACGAAGGGAGCAGCATAGGTAACTTGAAATCAGCACGCATTCAGTATTCATGTTCGTGGAAACAGCATATAAGAGAATTCGCAAGAGTTGATAGAGAGAGAGAGCTTACACGCAGCCATTGGAAAGATGGAGAGGAGAGAGAATGGCGGTGGCGGAGGGAGAGGGGGAGAGAAACACTATTACTATTTGAGCAGCGGACGATGTAAACGAAGAAGAGAGCCATAGCTCAAATATGTAGTGGGCCAATTTTCTTGGTTTGCTTATCTGTTTTTAGGCTTTTTTTCCCCTTCCTCTTCCTATTCCTTTTTCTTTGACTTTTATTTTCCTCTTCTGAATTTATTTAAGCTTAAAAGAGGGAAACAAAATCTTGATTGTACCTACTACCTCCGTCCCGTCAAAGACGTTACATTTCTTTTTATCAATTTTTGACAAGTTTTTCCACATTTTTTGATAAAGTGTTTTAAAATAGATTTTTGAAAAAAAATTTCTTTTGTGGGATAATACAACTATCACAGTATCCCGTAAAAGAAAAGAGTCTTCAAAAATCTATTTAGTTTCCAGATTTACAACATGCATGAAAATTAATCTGGAAATTTTAGTTTCCAGATTTACAAGGTGAATTCATCAAAATATCAACCATTAACCGGTACTTTAACCGGTAATCCGGGAAATACCGGTACCCGGCCGGTACCGTACCGGGTACCGGATAATATAAACGGGACGGTACCCGGTACCTAAATTTCCCATTATCCGGTAAACGGGAAACCGGTACCCGGTACCGGGAATCCGGTTCCGTCCCGTTTGACAGCCCTATCTATTTTAAAACGCATCATCAAGAAGCGTGGAAAAACGTGCCAGAAATTGACATAAAGAAATGTAACGTCTTTGGCGGGACGGAGGTAGTGTTTTTTTTTGTTACTTTGGGTACTCTTTTTTGCCCCTATGAATATACTCCCTCCGTCCCCTAATAAGTGTCCCATAGGAGTAAAAATTTTGTCCCCAAATAAGTGTTCTTTCACATTTTTCAATGTAAAATTTTAGCCAAACTACCAATTTTACCCCTGCTATCATTACACTTTTTTTTTTACTTTTTCAATTTTTAATGTAATGATTAGGGGTTAATATGGTAAAATTATACACTTTCTTGGTTATTGTATTTTGACGGCTCGGGACAATTATTAGGGGACAGAGGGAGTAAATTATAAAATTAATAAAATATATATATTATCATTACATGGGAACTCTGAAGCACGGGGACGTCTTGGAGGTCACCGTCCCCGTTCCGGGGACGTCCCGGAGACGGGGACGTCCGAAATACGTCCTTGGGAACGTTTTTTTCCATTATGCGTTTTTTTCTTCTTTTTTTTAAATATTTTTATTAGTAAATACGTCTGACTTGAAAATGAAACGTTGACCAAGTTGAAAATAAGAAAAAAATTGCGATTCAAACCCTTCAATTGCGGTGCCTCCGTCGTCGTGCCTTCAGTTGCGGGTGCCTCCGTCGTCGTGCCTCCCTCCGTCGTGCCGTGATTCAAACCCTTCAATCGCGATTCAAACCCCGCCGTCGTGCCTCCCTCCGTCGTGCCGCGATTCAAACCCTTCAATCGCGATTCAAACCCTTCACTCACCTGGGTTTGCAGTGCCTCCGTCGTCGTGCCTCCGTCATCGTGCTTCCGTCGCCATGCCGCCTTCGTTGCGCCGCCGTCGCTGGCTGTTCTAGGTTAGGAAGGCAAATTCACTAATGGGTTTATGAATAAATGCAGTGGGAAGATGCAATTGAGGAGGATGAGATGGAATTGAAGGAAGATGGTGATGAATGAATGTAGTCTTCATTTATCTAATTTGTTTGGATTTTGCGTGTTTTTACCTTTTATGAATGTCTCGACTCTTGAATATTAGAACAATGCTTTATTCGCTTATGTTTATTATGGATTTCTTAATATTTGCATATTTTATTCATAAATTATGAATATTTAATATATATTAAATAAAAAACACAAAACGTATTTTTAACGTATCGTACTTTCATTTTTTTAAAAAATAACGTATTTTCGTCCCCGTATCGTATCGTTCCCGTATTTCGTCCCCGTCCCCGTGCTTCTTAGCATGAGAATAATACCTATTTTATTTTGACTTAGCGCACCTAGCCACCGGGCTCCTATCTTTAATGAGTGGACCTGGGTTCGATCCCTTATGGAAGCGAATTGTGGAAGATATAAGGTGGATTTGGAAAATTTCTAGAAATTTGGGAGCTTGACGTACTGACATGTAATCTAACAACTAAAATTTACCTGATCAAATAATGGCCATGAATTGATTATTAAGCTCATGGGTGAGGAGATGCCTATAAATAGGAAGCCAACTGCATCATTCCAAACATACCAATAGAAGCATTTGCATCTCTTTTCTTCCGGTTCGTCGAAGCTTGGTAGTTTGTGATACTACTACCAGAGGAAAGTTGTTTCACTTCTGGAGAAGCTACGCCAGTTCTAGGAGAACTACCTGGGGCATAAAGCTTCTTGGGAATTCTGCTCAACCCGACTTTTCAGTTTTACATGCATCTACATTTGTTTCAATATTCCGTCTTGTTGTCTTTTGATTGGTTTGTTACTGTGTTCAATTTCACTATACTTGTAATTAGCACAACCTTAATTATTTTTTTAATTAATTATTTTTCATATTCCATAATAATTAACATTTATTTATTAGGATTTCCGATTACATAATTAATTGAGCTTCTAATCTATGTTGGGTTTGGACTAATTATTTTCACATAAAGAAATGGGTCGTCTGCAATGGAACGGAGGGTGTATTAATCTATATACTAATAGCAGCACCGGGCTGCCGTATATAGTAAGTCCAATATTCTATAAATAGTAACTTTTATTTTATAATTTTGTTATTTTTAACTTTTCTTTTGAAATAATGTATTGATGGTATATCATAATTGTCTTTTAATATTTTTTTAACCAACTAATTAATTGTATTTAGATGTTACAAAATTTAAATTTATTGCAAATTATTATTATTTTTTTCATTCCTATATTTTTTGAGTGTGTCAATAGACAATATCATATATATTAGTATGAAATTGCTTTAAACAATTTTTATTCGCACACAACTCCCAAGAAACATATTTCGTAATTGTTCTTTATTCTTTTGAAATTGATTTTTTTTAATTATAATGCAACATTTAAATTATATTTGGAAATTAATTGTTGGTATCTATATACTAATAGCAGCACCGACCTGCCGTTTATAGTAACTTTAACAATTTATAATTAGTAACTTCCATTTTATGTCACTTTTAATATTAAATTATGAAAATAAAATGTATAAATTTTATATCATAATGGTGCATAAATATTTCAATCAATCATTTAACAAAATAAGTTACAAATGCATAATTTTGGCATGTGTATTAACTTTTTTCCATTTTCATATAATTTTATGTGTATATATATTTCTGAAATGTTATGAAATAAACACATATGCACATTTTACTTGCATTTGGTTTATACTCTCCATTTTTTATTTTCCAGAAGAGGGAGGAAGATGAAGAAGCAGTAATTGGTTTTGGTGGGCCTCCCTCAATTCTTCTCTTTGTTTCCTTTCTCTATTGTTGTGTTGCTTCACTCTCCCCTTTCTGCTCTCAAACTCTGTGGAACAATATTAATAAGAGGGAAAAAATCTTTAATTCATATAAATATAATTGAATTCTTTCAATTGCAACCTATATTCTTTCCCTGTATAGTTGGACTTTTTTATTTAATTATTCTATTCATTCTCTTTGTCATTCGTAGTAATTATTTATGTATTCATTCACTTACATTGATTTCATTTTTTCATGTATAAAATGATTATTTGTCTAATAGAAAGTGGTAATTTAAATATCAATGTCCGATATCATCAAGTACAATTGAAATAGCGATGGACGCATACACATGTAAATAAATAAATAGTAGTATTATTATCAATTTTAACTAATGAATTTTAAAATTTAGCACATCAAACAACTCCTGCACAATGAAATCAATATTGGAGGTCTCATATTGGATAGATTTATTGAGATTGAAGTTAGGATTTAAAGATAAATAAGTGATTGCAGTGAAGAAGTATTCATAATATCTTATTAAGTTGACATAACATGATTCAATATTATAAACAATTTTATAAGCATTTGTAACTCCAATAATTCTTAAACCATTAGGTATGTAGTTTGATTAAATATCATCATTTATTTTTATGGATTCGATATTGCACCTAAAGTAATTATAATTAAGCTTATCTTATGTACATAATTTAGTTTTAATTTTGATTTTGTTTTACTTTTAGTGTAATATGTAACTGTCATTAATCGACATAGTTGATCACAAAATAAAGATTAACCAATTGTTAAACGAGGCAATCAGTGGCGGAACTAGATGGGGGCTAGCGTAGGCTGAAGCCCCCACGGTCATCGTCGGAATCTCTACGTTATAGTGTATTTTTTTTTATTTTTTTTATTCGTATTACGTTTCATTGTATATATTGTCGAATTTTATAGATTAGCCCCCATGGTAATTTAGTCCTGGTTCCGCCCCTGGAGGCAATGGTATAACGCATCGGTGAACACGAATCGAATTTTATAGGAAGTCAAACTTAATTAAATGTTTTATTTTATTGTTTTTGTTGGGTTTCCAATCCCAAATACGTACAATATTAAAATAACCTAATGTAAAAGTAAAAAAAAAATCCATTTATAAGTAACATCATTGTAAGTTATGTTCAATGTATCGAATTTGGAAATACGATGTTATAAATGTTCCACCATATTTGTGTTAGTTAATAAATTAATTTTGACGTTATAAACATAAATCATGTGTAATTAAATTCTTCTTCAATATTTATAATATTTCGTGCTTATATATATTCTAGAAATATACATTAATACACTCACGCTCCAACTATTTTCTGTCATTCTATTTACATTTTTGTTCAAATTCAAAGACTTAGGTTTACGATGAATTTGTTATGCTCTCGATAACATTGTGAATGTCTTTAACTCAAGCAAACACTTATTATTATTTTTTCCCTTCCTATTTTAATCTATGTTTTGTGCTTATATATCCAACTTTAATAATATATTGATTATTGGTTTTTTAAATTTAATTTTTCTTAAAATTTCTTTAATGTATTTATTAATACGAGATATATTAATCTATATTACAAATATATACCTATGAATTTTAAACGCTTACTGATCAATTTGTGTAGATTATTATGTATTGTTATAAAAAAAATTGCAAAATTAGTTTCTAAAAGGAATACAACTTTATATAGATTAATTATTGTTTTATGTGAATTAGTGTAATTTAGTGAACTGTATGTGAAATAAATACAACATGTCATCCTCACTTATTAATTGTCGTTTATTTTTCTATGTAATTTCATTTTCTCAATTAGCATATATCTTTGCTACAAACAATGAACTTTGTAGTTGTTTGTTACTCGATTGTTTTTGGTTTACGAAAGTTGATCGCCGTCTTCTATTGCCTCAATGAAGGCAACATAAAATTAAAATTTCACAACCTATTTTATCACAAATTGATTGTCATGCTCTTTTATTCAAAATCATATTTTTCACAAAAGATTTAGATGCATATTATTGTACTCACATGTGTACATTATAATTTGAATTTTTTAAGAAACTTCAACAAAATATATCAAGTTGAATTATTTTATTAAAAAGTTCAAAAAAAAAAATCATAACTATATATATATAAAAAAAAAACAAAAAATAATCATATTCGACATATATGGCTTACCCCATGCATCGCATGAGTGTGGTACTAGTTAGTTTAAAGAAAGTAACACAATAAATATATATAAAAAAAAAAATCTCAAGCACACAATATTATGTTTTCTTTTCTTTTCAATAAAAATATATATACTATACATGATACATACAATTAAAAGGAAAAAGGAACGAGTAGAAATTGTTTGAAAAAGAAAAAAAAAAGAATTATTAGTGGGCTTTGCCGTTTGGGCCCAACTTGATGCAGAAATTCAAAATGGGATAATACCAGGCCCATTTGATTCTTCTTTCCTCATTCTGTCCCACACCGATAAAACAAGTAGCACAAGTCGAGTATATATATACTTTAGTCACAGCGCTAACTGTCCCTTCGGAGACATCCGATAAAATTGGAACAATACAGAGAAGATTAGCATGGCCCAAATAGGATGACACGCATAAATTGAGAAATGGTCCAAATTTTTTTTGCATTTTTTTTCTCCCATTTGTTATTTACTTTCACCAGGTTGCTACTAATAATTATCTTTATCTTTTAACTAATCTTTGTCTGGATTAAATTAGAGATGGATATTAGTACGCTTTGGAACGTATAAATAATAGAATAAAAATTTTAAGTTGTATGTAATTCATTCACCATTACATACTTTTACAAAGCAACACAATTTATAATTTGATAGAATTACAAAAATGATCAAAAACTAATAATGCATAATAAATGAGTTGCGTTGCAATGATCTTCCAAACGAAATTAAAAGCCAAACTGACAAGCAACGAAGGACGTTCAGTTTGTAACACCTTTCCCTTCCGATTGAAATATCGGGATAGGAGTTATTCTGGAGGAAGAAAGGAGAACCATTACTAATCCTCAAAAAAAAACATAGTTTGAGTGATTATGATATTTTTTTCCCCCAAGCTTTAACCTTTCTTCACATAAGAGGTGAAAATTTTGTAAGAATTATAACCATCTTTATTCTCTTGAAATTATTATGTATTATTGGATTATGCCATTGTCACATAATTTTCCTAGTTTGTAAGAACAATTTGAAATGCTTTATAAAATGTGTAACTATATAGATTTTTTTTTTAAAAAAAAATCGTAACTAATAATACTTTAACGATGGTGAGAACAGGGATGACAGAACGACGGTCTCCCCAGGCTAGTTTGCTTGGTCAGGCGGGGAAAACCCTAGACGGAAGTCGTAAGAGTGTAGAGAGTAGGTATGAGAGTGGAGAGTTCGTATGTTGAGTACGTTGTCCTCGATAAGTAGGGTTACGTGTATTTATATAGCAGCTTGGACGCCTTAGGGTTTCTTCTCTCCGGATCTCAGAGTTTATCCGTTAGCTCTGTTTCTTCATGTTGGTTCCGATTCTTCATGAAACCCTTGTATCTGGGAGCCGCTTGTTTAGCTTACTTCATTCATATAACATAGATAGACTCTTTGAATTGAGCCTTTTACTTTTCTTTTGGGCTGAAGGCGTAAGTGGACCAAAATATTAATATTTCGTTTGGTCTGTTTAACCCGTTGGGCCGTTAGAAAAATTTTGCCCACTACAATTTTCTAAGGACGTAACAAAAATAATTAATGAATAAGTCTATCATAAACCTAATTAAATCTTAATTAATCTTAGCCGATTACATATTTGTTGGTCATTTTTATGTAAAGCTTTAACCTCTCTTGCACGAGAGATAATATTTTATAAGAATTATGGCCAACTTATTCTTATTGAATTAGGTCATTATCTCATAATTAATTTCCTTAATTGTAATAACAATTTCATTAATGTCTCCAATCTTCAACGCCAAAACAAATCTTAGTTGTGATGGAGAATAGTTAGTATTTTATATATTAGTTTATTTATATTTAACGGCTAGGGTATTATTTAGTTGGATCTTTTGATTTCAGTTTATAGGTTTGATCTGTTTAGTTATTCTCTCTATATATGTAATTTCTTATGTATTGTTTTCCCTTTCTGTGTTCTTCTTTTGGCATTCGATCTACTGCAGAATCAACGAAATTTCACCTTATTTGCGTTCTCTTCCGGTATTGTGTCAGTCACAATCAACGAATTTAAACGCTTTCCCTGTATCAAGTTTTAACCTTTTCACACGAGGGGTGAATACTTAGTAAGAATTATGGGCATTGATAGGAAATGACCCATCTCCCTAGGCCCAAAGGCCCAAAACCCAGCAACAGGCCTAGATCGGCGAAGGCCCAATAGGCCCAGATCGGCAAAAGCCCAGCTCACACCAAATACAGGCCCAGGGAGTTGAGCCCTAAATCCAGAACGTGGGTTGATGGAGAAGAAATCGGGACTGGAGAAACCGCCCACACCTCCACGTCTCGCCTTCACAACCGCTATGAATATCATCTATAAATAGGAGACTAGATTGTATTATAGGACTCAGGCTATTTTGAATACAAGATACATATTTTCCTCCCCGTGGACGTAGATCAATTCGATCGAACCACGTAAATCCTTTGTCTCTCTTTAAATTCCACACATAAATCGTATACACATTTGGGCCACAAATCGAAGATTCATCACTGGCGCCGTCTGTGGGAAATAAATTCGTGTTTGAATTTTCGATTTTTGCTGCTCAAAATCACTAACAATGCCGCACGGAAATCAGTTGCTGTTGGGAACCCCCCGCCGCCGAAGAAGCCGCCGGCGACAGCCCGAGGAACCAGCCTCGGCAATAGGCATAGAACAACCCAGTGACGCCCCTGCCAACGATCGGACCATGGCTGACGGAATCCCAGAGGTCCCAAATGCCGGCGAGCAGAGTGCAACGGGAAATACAACGGCACCATCTTCCTCCCAGACCCAACCAGTCAGCCACACCGGGCTCCCGTGAGTTCGCGTCTAGGACCACAGGCTCACCCGACGCCGGAGGGCCATGTCGAGAATCTCACAGCCAATCGGGAGCGAGAACTGTTTGGTCCAGAAGCAACCCTACGCTTATCTCCAGCGATCCGACCGAGCTTGGCTGCTCGTCTCTCCCCGGTCATACAGCCGAACTCAGCAGCCCTTCCTCCTCCTCCTCCTCCTGGGATCGAGGAGCTGCTAAGGAATTACCTCACCATCGCGCCGGGCCGCGAGTTCCTCAGCCAGTATACTGGTGCGCAAGGTGTCCCTCAGTTCGGACAGGGAATCCCCCAGCTCGGACAGGGGATTCCACAGATACCCAGCGGACAAGACTTGCGGCACTATCTTCAGCAAGTTCGAGGACAGACCCAGGGAGGCCAGCAGCCGAACTCCCATATAGTTCAGCCGAACTACGCCACTGCTCCACCCTATAACGCACCCAACCCAGGACACCTAGCTGGGGGAGCACAGATTTTTGACGCGCTTGGCAAGATCATCAGTCCGCTCTCGGAGGAGATCCTCAACACACCTATGCCCTTCGGGTACACAGTGCCAAAGATCAAGGCGTACAATGGAGTTGGCAATCCGAGCAATTTCCTTAGCCAGTTCAAGTACAGCATGCTGAACCAAAATCTGGGAAGTGTTCACATGTGCAAGCTATTTCCCGAAATTGCTAATTGACAATGAACGGGAGTGGTTCGACAGTCTGCCTCCCGGATCGACCAGATCGTACGCCGATATGATGAATGTGTTCGCTAGGAGTTTCTCTCAGCGTGCCGAAGTGAGGCATACTCCAGCACATCTGCTAACCGTGAAGCAGAGCCGAGGTGAATCACTACAAGATTTCATGACTCGGTTCGATAGGGAGTGCTTGTCAACTCGGTGCACTAGCGATCTCCTCATCATCTCGGCATTCCAAAATGCCATCAGCTCGGACCATCTCTACAGAGAGATTCTGGCAAAGGAACCCCAGACTACCACCGAACTGTGGGCTATAGCAGACAAGTTCGCCAAGATAGAAGAGGCGACCAGACGCCGAAAGGAAGTAGACCGAGGTGAAACCTCAAAAAAGAAAGAAGATGCTCCCCGGAAAGGAGTAATGGAGCGGATTCAGCGAGGTCCGATTGAGTCTCGTCTCGGACCTCGGCAGAATCCAGCACAGCGAGGCCCACCGATGTCCCAGTCCGCACAACGGCCAGCTCCCCAGTTCACCCCGTTGAACAAGCCAAGGACCGAGATCCTTGAGTTGCATGCTAATCTGTTCGAGAGACCGAGGCCGATGCGGGAGGACGGCAAACCGAGGTCAAAGAACAAGTATTGCCAGTTTCACGAAGACTATGGACATGAGACAGAGGATTGCCGGAACTTGGCCCATGACATCGAGAGCCTAGTTCGCACTGGTCAGCTTAAGAAGTATCAAGATCGGAGCTCGGGGGTCAATCAAGTAGATGCCCCCCAAAGTCAAAAGAAGAAGAGACAGTATAGAGGAGGAAGTTGCTGCACGGAGGCTGAGAAAAAAGCAAAGCACAATGAGGATGATGCCGATGAGGACGGAGATTACCAGTACGATGGGGTAGTCGCTACGATCTCCGCTCTCGCCAAAGGACAGACTAAATCATCCCTTAAGAAAGGAGCTCGGAACTTGCCGAGCAGAGAACCCGCTAACAAGAGGTTCAAGGAGGAAGCCGTGACCTTCTCGGCCGAAGACCCGGTGCCCCCCATGGTGCCGCACTCCGATGCCATTGTGGTTGAGGCTGTAGTGGCTAACATGCTAATCAAGAGAATTCACATCGATACTGGGGCATCGGTGAATATCATGTTCAAACATTGCTTTGATAACATGGAGCTGGAGAAGTCGAAGATTATACCAACCACACGGCCACTGCGAAGTTTCGCACAGGAAGAAACCCATCCCCTGGGGACGATCGAACTGCCAGTCACAGTAGGGAAAGGGCCGAGGAGCACCACCAATACGACTGAGTTCATGGTGGTGGAAGCCAAATCCCCGTACAACATAATCCTAGGTCGTACTTGGATGAATACGGTGAGAGCGATCTGCTCCACGTACCATCTAGCTGTGAAGATCCCAACTCAGGGAGGGATAGCCGTGATTCGTGGCGATCAGAAGATGGCAAGGGAGTGCCTGCATGTGGTGCTTAAGGGGCTAGGGGCACCGCCCGAATTGCCCCAAGCATAGCAATTACCGAACTCCGAGGAGCCGAAGAGGGCGTCGCCTGCCGAAGAGAGAGAGGTGGCTTTGTATGAGGACGACCCCGCTAGGGTCGTCAAAGTTGGATTGACCGAACACCCTCACCTTCGCGAACAAGTTATTCGGCTTCTAAAGGAGTATAGAGACGTCTTTGCATGGTCCCCGTTAGACATGACAGGAGTATCGCCTGAGCTAATTACACATCGGCTCAAGATCGACCCCGAGGTCAGGCAGGTAAGACAGAAACAACGCTCCTTTGCAGCAGAGCGAAATCAAATTATAAAGACCAAAGTGACCCAACTGCTAGACGCCGGGATTTTATTGGAAGTCACTTACCCGACCTGTATAGCGAACCCGGTAATGGTCAAAAAGGCTGGGGGAGGATGGCGCATGTGCGTCGATTATACCGATCTCAACAAGCACTGCCCTAAGGACTGCTACCCTCTGCCCGACATTGATAAGAAAGTGGACTCCCTGGTCGGTCACAGGATTTTCAGTTTCCTCGACTTGTACAAGGGATACCACCAAGTTCTAATGGATGCCGAAGATGCAGCCAAGACGGCATTCATTACGGACTTCGGCATCTTTGCTTACCGCAAAATGCCATTTGGCTTGAAGAATGCAGGAGCTACCTACCAGAGGATGGTAGACAAAATATTTAAAGAACATATCGGAAAGGAGGTAGAGGTCTATGTCGATGACATAGTGGTGAAGAGTAAGGAAGAGAGCACAAGTGTCTCCGATCTCCGGACTGTGCTCTCCATTCTCCGCAAGGTCAACCTGAAACTTAATCCCCAAAAATGCACCTTTGCTGCGACCTCGGGAAAGTTTTTAGGTTGCTGGATTTCCCAAGAAGGGTTGAGGGCAGACCCATCAAAAGTCAAGGCCGTGCTGGAAATGAAGGATCCAAAGATGATCAACGATGTGCACAGACTTACTGGGTGTCTTGCCGCACTGAGCAGGTTCCTATCCAAGGCTGCAGAGAAGCAGTTGCCCTTTTTCAAGATTTTGAAAAAGGCGCCCGAATTCAACTGGAGTCCGGAACACCATCTCGCACTCGGCCAACTAAAAGATTACCTCAATAATCTGCCAACCTTGTCAGTGCCCAAAGAGGGAGAAGTGCTGTATTTGTATCTGGCTACCTCGGAGGAAGCCATCAGCGCGGTACTCGTACGAGAGGAGGCAGGACGCCAACTGCCTGTGTACTTCATAAGCCGATCTCACAAAGGTCCCGAGGTGCGATATCAGCCATTACAAAAGTTGGCTCTGGCACTGGTCAATGCTGCTCGGCGCCTACGTCCGTACTTTCACGCACATCCCATACAGGTCCGAACAGACTCACCACTTCGGCAGGTACTGACAAAGCCCGAAGCATCGGGGCGAATAGCGAAGTGGGCTATCGAATTGGGAGAACATGATATTACTTACGCCCCTCGCCAGGCCATCAAAGGACAAGCGTTAGCAGACTTTTTGGTGGAAACCTCACTAACCGAAGTCCCGACCTCGGTACCAGAACCAGCTCGCACATATACGGCAGAGCCACCAGAATGTTGGCACATGTACGTGGATGGGGCTTCGGGAAAAACAGGAAGCGGAGCAGGAATCCTCCTCATCAGCCCGGAAAAGAAAGAGTTCACCTATTCACTTCGTTTTCAATTCGCAACTACCAACAACGAAGTAGAATACGAGGAGCTGTTGGCCGGGCTCCGAATAGCCGCATATCTGAAGGTTGAAGCCATCAAAGTGCATAGCGACTCGCAAGTAGTGGTGAATCACATGCTTGGCAAATATGAAGCAAAGGGGGAAAGGATGAAGAAGTATCTAGCCAAGGCACGGACCATGCAACAAGCTTTTACATACTTCCAGCTCGAACGCATCCCCCGATCTCAGAACTCCCGAGCTGACGTTCTCAGTAAATTAGCTGCGACCCCTGGCAGCTCGCCAGGGGAGGATGTCACGCACAGGAGCATAGATGAGGCTGAGGTTAACGATCTGGACGACGAGCCGCAGCCGACATGGATGACACCCATCCTAGCTTATTTGAGGACGGGGGAGTTGCCCGAAGACAAGGCGGAGGCTCGTAGGATACTGCCCAAATCATTGAGATACACTGTTCTGGACAATTTCCTCTACAAGAAATCGTACCTCCAGCCCTTGCTCAAATGCGTCGGCCCGAACTCAGCAAATTATGTCATGAGAGAAGTGCACGAGGGTGCCTGCGGAAGCCACATCGGATCTAGGGCTCTGGCAAAGAAAATCATAAGATGGGGGTACTTCTGGCCCACTATGTTTAAAGACTGCACCGAGCTGGTACATAAATGTGAAAAGTGCCAACTGCATGCCAACGTACCAAGACTGCCCCAGGCCGAGCTGGCAACAATGCAAAGCCCTTGGCCGTTCGCACAATGGGGGATAGATATAGTAGGCCCCTTCAATAAAGCACCAGGTCAGTTGCGATACCTCATAGTTGCAATTGATTACTTTACGAAGTGGGTGGAAGCAGAGCCCCTATCTGCGATTACAAGCAAGAACGCCCGAAATTTTGTGTGGAAGAACATAGTATGCCGATTTGGCATACCTCATGTCCTAGTATCTGATAACGGGACCCAGTTCACGGACAGGGTTTTTAGGGAGTGGTGTGATGAGCTGCAAATTCAGCAGCACTTCACATCGGTAGCCCACCCTCAGGCAAATGGTCAAGCCGAAGTGACGAATCGAACTCTCGTCAAAGGCCTAAAGACTCGGTTGGAGAAAGCCAAAGGGTTATGGGTGGAAAACCTTCCAAATGTTCTATGGTCCTACAGAACAACGCCGCGAACAGCGAATGGCGAAACACCGTACAGTCTAGCGTATGGAACAGAAGCGGTAATCCCGGCCGAAATCGGACTCCCCAGTCCGCTCACGGCTCATTTTGTAGCCGAAGTGAATGACGAGAACCGGCGTGCGGATCTCGATCTATTGGAAGAAAAGCGGGATACAACTTATATCAAAGAGGCCGGATATAAACGACTCATAGCCCGATATTACAATCGGCGAGTTCGGGACCGGCAGTATTGCGTAGGAGACCTAGTTCTCCGAAACAATGAGGTCAGCAAGGCTTGTAAGCTCGGCAAGCTGGAGGCCACATGGGAAGGACCATATCGAGTAGACGAGGTCCTTGGTAAAGGCGCTATAGGCTTTCCACTCTGTCCGGGGAGCCCATACAGCGGCCTTGGAATGTAATCCATCTGAAGAGGTATTATGCATAGATGTGGAGTATCATGTAGGGTAGTTCAGTCAGTTCAGTCTTTTGTCAGTTCAGTCTTGTCAGTTCGGTCTTTTGTCAGTTCGGTCCTATTCAGTCCAGTCTTGTTTTCCAAAAATTATTTTAAGTAATGAAAGTTTGAGATCTTATTTCTTTATCTTTCATTGTGCATTACTCCACTTATATGCATGTTACCTCTACCTCGAACATTATCCTGACGACGATACGTGTTAATAAATAAAAACAATCGTACGAACCAGGGGACCACCCCTACCGACTTAGTCGGCAGAACAGGAACCCGACTAGACCCAAGTGTCACCTCGGCCGTGGATAATAGGCGATACGCCGTCCCGAAACCGAGGGAAGACCCAAGTGTCACGGCGGAAGCCGAAGTCAGGCTCCCAAGCCACTTCGGAAGATTCGAATAATGACCTACGAGTCAGTTCGGAAACGAATAGAGCAGAAATGCTAATTCAAACAGGCAATAAGCCAACAATTACACTAACAAAGGATGTACCCAAAAAAATATTTATTTTCTTGCAGATTTTTACAGGTTATGCATTAGACGGACCGCCCTCATCCGGTCTCTTGCTACAATTGAAGTAACTAGCCCAACCACTAGTTGGCGGGTTAAGCAAAAAGTCTATATTTACATCTTCCTTCTTTCGGGTGGTCTGCCCCGATCCGCGCCCACTACCGCGCCCAGCGCCAACTTGGCCCGTCCCTCCAGCTCAGCTTGACACTACTCGTGCGGAACTCCGACCTCGAGGGACTATAGGAGCTAGGTAATTCCCATCCCCTCGGTTCGGGATGGGTCTGCGGTTCGGAGCAGGCAGGAGCATGTCCAGCCGGTCCCTAACCAAACGAGAGGGAACTGTGGGACTCAAGGCGCGGAACCGGGGAACGTGTTGTTTAGAAGGCTGCACGTCAGGATACCGATCAAGCCACTTTTTCATTATTGAGTGGCGAGATAGCACCAACGGGAATAGGTTCGTAAGGTATCGCAGCTCGGATATATAGTCAGCAACTTCCCATGAATCCGAGCCGCGATTCTTGACCTCCCGCACCACCCCCCGCACGGCCTCTAACGCATCAGCCTCGACTTCGGAGATCGTCTTACCACCGAGCTCATGAATAACTCTTTCATACTCAGTGTGCTCCGCTGCAATCTTCTCGGCATCTGCATAATCTTCTTTGAGTTGCAGATATCGAGCCTTATTCGCATCTGCCTTGACCTGCAGCGCTTTATATTTAGCGTCGAACTCATTTTGGAGGTGTTCAGCGCGTTTCGCGAGCCGTCCGATCTCACCGTCTTTGACGTCAATCAGAATTTTCAATTTTTTAATTTCATTCAGATATGGAGTTACGTCGAGATCGGGTGGATTCTACAGTAATAAAAGGGGCAGAGATAAGGACAAAACCAACTTTCATTCAACAAAAGGGCAGTACAGTTACAGTTCGATACGGAAAAAAAAAAAAATCTTTAAGAAGGGGGGGGGGGGGGGGATCAACTGACCCCGCCGGAAGGTTCAGCCTCGGTGTTCGGGGCGCCGGTCTCCGCAGCGTCCTCCCCGGCATCTCCATCGACGTGGCCAGTGTCCACGTCCATGTCCTCCTCCTCCTCTTCTGACAGCACGTCGGGAGACAGGGGGCGCTCTGCAAGCTCCTCGCGAAAGGGACCACAGAGTTTCTCGAACTCAAGGTCCCGATCGTATTGGCACTCCCGAACTTCGGCAGCGGACAAGGGAGTCCGCTGCTCGGCGACGTATCCGACCACCGGGAAGGGAGAGGCCTTCTTTTGCAGCTGGCGGAAATAAATCCGCAACATCTCGTCATCCGAGATGGGCTTATAGCCGTACTCCCCCTTGTCAAGAGTGGGGAAGTCGGCAGCCACCCGGTCAAGAACCTTCGCCACCGCCCGGTTTTTCGATGGACCGGTCAACGTAGAAACCAGGGCACTGAATCCCTAGCTGTAGACAATGTTCTAAAAAGCGCTAGGCGCTAGTCGGGCGGTGGAGGGGTGACTAGCGCCTAGACGCTAGGCGGGAGCCTAGGCGGCCCCTAGGCGGATTCGAACTATAATGCTTATTTTTACTATTCTTACAATATTATTGCCAAATTTATAATAAATACACATACTATGACAATTGATATGTTAGTTTCATAATTATAAATCCAAAATCATACATAGAGTAGCATAGTTTGCCTAAATAAAAATTAATTAACACATAAAGACTATTAATTAAGCTACAAGAGCGGCTCGTTGGGTATCTCATAGAGCCTAGGCGGATTACTTATTAGTCGGGCGGCGAGGTACTGACTAGCGCCTAGGCGCCGCCTGGGCGGACCTAGGCGGCGTCTTTTAGAATTGAACACTGGCTGTAGATTACCCTCTCAACGAGGGCTTCAGCGAACTCGCCCTGTTCGGCAGCGAGCCTCTCCTCCCGAGCACGGACTGCCTCAAGTGCCTCCTCACTCTTAGCTGCTTTCTCCTCGGCAGCAGCAAGCTTAGACTTGGCAGCAGCCAGCTCATTCTTCAGCTCTTCCTCCCGAACTGAAGCGGAAGACAATTCCTTGGCCTACTCGGCCTTATCAGTGGCCAAGTTCTTGATCTTCGTGTCAGCTCGGGTATTGACTTTCACCGAGCTCTGGAGGAGATGCTTCACAGAACGGTAGACGTATTCGAAATCCTCCAGTGTTGGGGCCACACCCTACATTGCATCCATCGTCAAAAAAATAAAAAAGGGGGGAAAAGGAAAATATTCTAAGTGACCCGAACTTACAGAAGAATATGATGGTGTCGGAGCTCGGACTGCGGTAATGGCGACATCAGGCTCGGACAAAGCCGAGCCCATTACAAGCTTCTTGGCAGCCGCCAAGTCGACCTCCTCAGCAGCCAAACCGGGGGCCCCGCAAGATCGGGGAGTGGGAACTCTCGACGGAGTCCTCTCCGAAGACTCCGTCGCGGGCCTCTTGGTACCGACTGGCGAACTGGTGGCCTCGCCCTTCCTCTTCCTTTGGGTGGGTGCCTTCTTCTTGGTGTCATTTACCATGTTCACTGCAGAAAACAGCGAACAGAGTCAGTATCAAAAAAAAAAAAGCCAACGAGAAAGGACCTCACCCCTCCCCGGATCCGCCGAAGTGGAAGGATCATCGGGGCTCGGTACTGCCACCGCCAGATCAGCAAGGGACATCGACATTAGACCCAGACTGGCAAAACGCTCGACCACTTTAATAAAATTTTTTCGTTTAGGCAAAAGCCTAACCGGACCGGAATGCCACCCGACCTCAGTAGCACCCTCGAACTGACAGTAAAAAAATTTCTTCTGCCAATCTTGAACCTTTGAGGGCACTTTGACTAAAAAACCCTTATACCGATATGAGGAATAATACCACCCCTCCGTCCTGGACTTAAAAGACACCATCCCCCCAGAGTATCTATCGAATAGGGAATACCCAACCGAGAACAGGCAATCCCCAGACCGATTATTTGGCTGATGCTATTCGGGGTAATCTGGGCAGGGGATAGATCGAAGGTGCGGTGGATATCGGCATAGATAGCCGGAAAAGGCACGCACAAGCCAGCCTCAAAATGGTCTACATAGACGGTCACACAACCCCGAGGAGGGCGGTAAGCCCTATCATAAGCGTTCGGTCGAAGAAGCAAAACAGAAGGGGGGAACTTAAATTTAACGGCAATTTGATAAAGGGTGGAGGTGGAAACCGTAGACTCAAGAACCCCTACAATCCCACCAACTCCGGCAGGCTCAGGAAAATCAACTTCATGCCCATACGGTTCCTCACAATCGGACCGAACGCAAGCACGACGATTTTCCGGGAAAATAATCGGAATCGAATTAGACGAAGAAACGGCGGCGACTTCTTCCGTCGCCGCCACAGAGTGTGAAAGAACGGGGGAATGGGCTTCTTTAACGGAAGAGTCCGAGAAAGAAGTCGGAAATGAAGCAGATGAAGACATAACTTAGGGCTCGTTTGGTATCCATATACTAGTATATCAGATATCAGATAAAGGTATGGGTATCAGATATCAGGTATAGGTATGAAATTGATATCCGATATATGCGTTTGGTGTAGATTGTTCGGATGTGGGATATCAAAACCAAATAATAATAATAATAATAATAATAATAATAATAATAATAATAATAATAATAATAATAATAATAATACTTCGTTAGTTAATAATAATAAAATAATAATTAATAAAAATTATTACGTTATTATTATTATTATTATTATTATTATTATTATTATTATTATTATTATTATTATAACGTAATAATTTTTATTAATTATTATTTTATTATTATTAACTAACGAAGTATTATTATTATTATTATTATTATTATTATTATTATTATTATTATTATTATTATTATTATTATTAGTGCAATGGAGATATGAGTGATATCTCTATAAAAATCAGTATATGAAAAGAGTTAAAAGAGAGGATATCAGTATATCAAAGATATCAATTTGATATCCATATACTGATATGCCAAACACATGGTATGGATATGAGATCTTTTGATACCCATATCTGATATACGTATATGGATACCAAACGGACCCTTACTTTTTTTGATGTTCTTGAGGAATCCGCAGAGAAAAGTGAAGATGATGAAGTAAACAGCAGAGAAAATTTGAAACTAGGGTTCAATTTTTCAGGCAAAGACAAAGAGAATGAGGGTTCTTCTTCAATCATACACATTAAAAGGGAGGAGGAATAACGCGTATTCAATTCGCCAATCAATGCGACAACGTTTCGAACCTGTCCAATCGGTGCTTTATCGGAACCCCATACGTCGCATTAAATGCGACTGACAACTTTATGAGTTTGGGCAGGACTCCAGTTCGGTATCCCCGCCCGAACCCCATCTTTAAAAAAAAAAAAAAAAAAAAAAAAAAAAAAAAAAAAAGAGAGAGAGAGAGTACGTCAGTTCAGTTCGGCCATCCTCACAAGTTTCAGAGGGGGTACGTCAGTTCAGTTCGGCCATCCTCACAAGTTTCAGAGGGGGTACGTCAGTTCAGTTCGGCCATCCTCACAAGTTTCAGAGGGGGTACGTCAGTTCAGTTCGTCGTTCCTCACAAATTTCAGAGGGGGTACGTCAGTTCAGTTCGGCGTCCCTCACAAATCTCAGAGGGGGTAAATCAGTTCAGTTCGGCCTCTCTCACAAGCCTCAGCACGAACAGTGGATGAATACATGACCTCCATCACCCCACGCTTTTTTGGGGGGGATGTGATAGGAAATGGCCCATCTCCCTAGGCTCAAAGGCCCAAAACCCAGCAACAGGCCCAGATCGGCGAAGGCCCAATAGGCCCAGATCGGCAAAAGCCCAGCTCACACCAAATACAGGCCCAGGGAGTTGAGCCCTAAACCCAGAACGTGGGTTGATGGAGAAGAAATCGGGACTGGAGAAACCGCCCACACCTCACGTCTCGCCTTCACAACCGCTATGAATATCATCTATAAATAGGAGACTAGATTGTATTATAGGACTCAGGCTATTTTGAATACAAGATACATATTTTCCTCCCCGTGGACGTAGATCAATTCGATCGAACCACGTAAATCCTTTGTCTCTCTTTAAATTCTACACATAAATCGTACACATTTGGGCCGCAAATCGAAGATTCATCAGGCATCTTTTTCTTTTGAATTCAACACTAATATGTATAATTCAATTAGGCCACTGTCTCGTGATTTTCTTTCGACAAATGACTAATAATTATCTTTATCTTCCAAACTTCCAATAACTAATTTATGTCTGGTTTTGTATTAGAAATTAGAAGCGAATATTTTATAAGATTAATGGCCACCATGTTATCTCTTAATGCACGTATCATGTTTTTATAGGGTGCGATTCTCGTGCGATTCCCGTGCAATTTTCGTGCGATTCTCGTGCAATTATTAATCTCGGTGTTTTTTTGTCATTCGATCATTATAAATTAATTGTACTATTGTTTTGTGGAGAAATAATTGGTGAACCGATAAGAACAACTCTTCTAAATCTATATACAATTACATGTTCTAAAGCATTTCAAATTGTTATTACAATTAAGGAAATTATGAGACAATGACCTAATTCAATAATAAAACTAATCATTATAAAATATTCATCTTTCACGTGATAAAAGTTAAAGCTTGTGGGAAAAAAATATTTCCCTTACTTTAATTTTTATTAAGCAAACACAACAGACACTAACACATACGAGGTGACTTGAACTCCTGTACTCTTTGTTAATGGAAAAACTTCTTACCAACACACATTCACTACTTATTTTTTATTTTTATTATTTCTCGATAAATTATCTCTGAATTTCCTCATTTTTGGTAATTGTCAGCATTAAGTACCAAATACAATGTTGTATGTAATTAATTTAGTCTCCATTATATGAGCTTTCATTTTATCCATTTTTCTTTCTCTTCTTAATTTATAATCCAACTCTAGCATTTTTTAAAACCATACATGTTAAATTTAGCAACAAAGTAGTGACTTAATCGTTAACTTTTCATACAAAATAATGAAAGAACATTTACCGCACTAGTTAGGGGAGAAGGATATATTATGACTCAAACTATGCTTCGTCGATAACAATCTACCAAACTGCATCAAATCAAATTAAACCGTGTACACCCCTATTTTAGAACATGTAAGTATATAGATTTAGAAGAGTTGTTCTTATCAGTTCACCAATTATTTTCCCACAAAGCAATAGTACAATTAATTTACAATGATCGAATGACAAAAAAACACCGAGACTAATAATCGCACAAGAATTGCACGGGAATCGCACGAGAATCGCACGGGAATAGCACCCTATAAAAACCCGATACGTGCATTGAGCTATATTTTAAAGAATCCGTGCAACATAGATGTTGACAAATACAAGAATTATACATATTGGTTTAACAATTTTTATAATATATCACTCCTAAATTAATCTTTATAATTGATAGAATGATAAATAAATAAAAAATATATAGGTATGTACGAGTCATTAATGCTTAATAGGATTATGGAGTGGTACTTAGTAAGAGTAAAATTATGAGGAAAAGCTCTATTTCAAAACGACAATGAATTTAGGGGCGGATGTTGACAAATACCCAACGGTAAAAATAGAATGGAGATTGATTTCACAATTATTATTACTACATCACTCTTAAATTAATCTCAATTATTTTCCCTACATAAAGCTATTGGATTAGTGTTAATTAAGTCATTAATTATTTCCTGTATCTGTAAATATAGGCAGCTGGCTCTTTCTCTCTAAGTATAGGGTTTCTGTTAGGTTGAGATATCGTAGTATTAGGTTTTAGTTTTGCAATATATATATGTGTGTAATTCTCTTCCTCAGTTTAAGTTGAATAAGATTTATCTTTTCCAATCTTCTATAAAAGTTGCCACAAAGCAAAGAGAGGGAGAGAGAAAGAGAGAGATATGATGATGAAGGAGGCAATTGTGCTGCTTGCGGCCGTGGTAGTAGTACAGGTGGCAGTGGCCCTAAGTGGTGGTAAAGAACATCATAGCTTGATTGTTGCATTCTTTTAACATAAGCATGAGTTCAATTGTTTGTTGATATTATTAAACAGTTAAGTTTCATTTTTATTATGCATGGTATTTCTATGTTGCTAGAACCATAGTACGGCAACTTATGGTTGATTTTGAAGTTGATGATTATGAATGAGAGGAGACATACATACCTTATCAAATAACTTTATCTTTTTGCAATCTTAGCTTATTTTTCTTGTTTCTCCATTTCTTGGTAGGGTGTGATAAGGCCATATTTTTTCTTGCCGGCCAGAGCAACATGGCCGGGTGAGGCGGGATCATATACAACCATGGTCCATCATGGGACGGGCAAACCCCTCCCTTGTGCCAGCCCGACCCAAGGATTGTCCGTCTCAATGACGAGATGAAGTGGGAGGAGGCCCGCGAGCCTCTTCACCAGAACATCTCGTATGCGAGTTGCATGACCAACACTCTCCTGACAATCCATCCGGCCATCGGGCTGGTCCCATGCGCGGTCAGAAACACAGAGATCTCCCAGTGGAGGCGCGGAGGTTGTTTGTACAGCAGGCTGCTTGCCCGTGCCCAGGCCTCCCTAAGGGACAGAGGGTCCTTGCGCGGGATGCTCTGGTACCAAGGGGAGAACGACTACCATCCGGAGCTTGCCGACAAGTATGAGGACCGGTTGGAAGACCTTCTTCAACGACATCCGGAACGATCTCATGCTACCTTCTCTCCCGATAATACAAGTATATTCAGTGAATGCTTGAAATATTTTAGTGGATATTTTTGTGTTAATTATGCTTGAATTATTTTTTCACATCTACAAAAGGCTTCAAATAGGAATTCTTTTTTTCACGTTACAAACAACCTATGTTGCACGGATTCTTCAAAATATAGCACGATGCACGTATCGGATTCTTATAAGGTGCGATTCCTGTGCGATTCTCGTGCGATTTTCCGTGCGATTCTCGTGCAATTCGTGCCGGATTCGCCATGTGGAATCCTTAAATAATAAAAAAATAAAAATATTAGATACTCGAATTCGAAAGTGGAGATTCGTGAATCCTGTACGGAAAGGAAACACTGATATAATTATTTTTGAAAACTTATATTTTGGTGGTTATTCTTTGCAATATTTAATTCTTTTAATTTGACTTTAATATAAGTTCAATAAAAAAAAAAGTGAGTAGCCAAATAAGTGAAGGGGCTCACCCTGAGGATGAATCTTGAGTGACACTTTTATTTATTATGATGGACACTAAATATAATTGACACTTTTTTTTTACAAAGATTGACACTTTTATTCGTAATAATTGACACTTTCATTCAAAATAATTGACATTTTTATGAAAAATACGTTAATAATGAATATTAATTTTATCTTTGTGGAAATAACTAATATGTATATATGCATATATAAACCATAATATCAAGCATTATAATAACAAGTTGATTAAAAAAAAAAAAAAAAATCGATGTCACAGGATTGACACTTTCATTCAGAACAATTGCCACTTTTATTCATGAAGATTGACACTTTTGCTGGAGAATTATATATCTTAAGTTTCAATTTATAAAACCATATTTTACCTTATGAATTTGAAATTACTAAAAAATAATTATAAAACCCTAAATTGATATGTGAACCCTATAAATTAATTGTAAAATTACAACATAGATACAAATTACATATAAATTTTATTTATAAGATTGACATTTTTATAAATAAAGATTAACACTTTTATTAATAAAAATGACACTTTACCTAAACGGGTCGGTTGACCTGACCCGAAATCGGGTCAGCCGGTCGAGTTGACCTCAGACGGGTCGGATCATGGGTCGGGTCAGTCAGGCCGGGTCGAATGGGTCGGGTCGGGTCCGGCCGCACATGAGTCTTTGTCATAAGTGAAATACTAAAGAAAATCATATGCGTTTTTTTATTGAATTGTTGTAGACTTGTAATATTAGGTTGTGTTCTCTTTGATGCGAAAGAAAATGAGAGAAAAGAGAAAACCACCTTATAAATTTCACTCATTTTCTCACATTTTCTATTTTTTCCCCCTTCATTTGCACTACAATCGAGAGAAAATATTATCTCTCCAATTTGGTGTTGCAAATATTTTCTCCAGTTTAAGGAGTAAAATTCCCTCTCATTGATAAAAGGTGAGAAAATATTTTATCTCCTTTTCTTTCACATCAAAGAGAACGCAACCTTACTAAATTATATTGTCTAAAAATACTTACATTTTGATTGAAAAAAATCATACACGTTTGTTTTTTGAAATTTTAAATTCTAAATATCATATGGATATTATATTAAAAAAAAAATAAAAATATAATAAAATAGGTGTATCCTTCACAAATCGCATCCTAAATTTTTTAAAAATCCGTATCCACATACCCGTATCGTATTACCCCTCACCCTTTATCTGTATATTCGTGCAACATAGCAAAGAACAAATCTCGGCATAATTAACATACAAATTAATTTGCATAATTAAGTAGAGATTTAGGCATCCTCATCGAGAGTTATCACATCAAATCAAACAAGTAGTTTAACAAATAACTAGTATTTGCTCCTGGTGCGAAGCACGAAAAAAATGTAGCAATTGAACAATTTATAGCAATTTATATATTTAATTAAATAATGAACGGCGACTAATATTTAAAATTGATTGAAATAGAGTAACAAAATAATCTAAGCAATTATTATAAAATCTCAAAGATATCTACCTAGTACACTATTAAAAAATTTGATACTAAGAAGGAGTTTTTTAGGCTAATTTTATTTGAAGTATCTATTTGTGATGCTTGGGGCAGAAGTACGGAGTGATCGCCTGTGCGCAGAAGCACGGACAAAGAGCGGCTCCTATAATGGCTTATAAGCGAAGGGGCACGTGAATGAACCGAGACATGCCGGAATGAGAGAGATTCCGAGGGTATGCAGGAATGGGACTGCATATCCGAGGAGAGCTTAAATGATTTGATTTGTGCTACTCATACCACACGATACATCTTCCTTTTCGGAAGCCTACCCGTAAGAACTCCAAAGTTAAGCTTAACTTGGGACAATTGTGGGATGGATAACCTAGGAAATTTCTCAAGGAGTGTGTGAGTGAGTGGAAGATTCCTCAAGGAATGTAATACGCTGCGTATTATTGTCACGTTGAAGAAGAGAACGTGAAACTCCCCATAGATCAATTCCACGGTCACGCGAAACTGAAATTCTAACTTTTCTAAAAATTCATAGAGTTCTGCTTCTACAAGAATCAACACCCTAGTCTTTTAAGAAGCTAAAACGACCGAAGGAAAACGAAACGACGGCCAGGAAGAATCTAGACTATGGGCTGACAAGAAGCCCATGAGAACAAGCCCAATCAAAACATAATTAAAGAGGACATTACAAATTTATCAAATGTAACGTTTGGGCTTCGATATCTTCCGACGTGGCCTGGTACTTGCAAGCCCAACACCAGCAGGAGCCTCATGAGATACAGGTAGTGTACTCTCCTCTTCATTCCCAGCCTCTTCTTCTTCGGCTTCCACCGTATCAACTCCACTCCCCTTCGAAACCACCTTGTCCTCAAGGTGAAAATTAGGAAACATTTCTTGAATAGCTGCTACAGATTCCCACGTCGCAGATTCAGGCGGGAGGCCCTGCCATTGCACCAAGACTTGTTCTTCAGGCTGCCCATTACGTAAAACGTGACGTGAAGAGACCACCACCAGCGGAACAAGCGTTGGTAGTCCTGAAGAGTCTACTGGCAAAGGATTAATCGGCCCGGAGTTTGTTCCCACATATGGTTTCAACAGAGAAACATGAAAAACCGGGTGAACTCTACTCCCTGCGGGTAGCTCCACTTTGTATGCCACCTGCCCCACACGCTCAATAATAGGATAGGGTCCGAAATACCTCTTTGCAAGCTTAGCAGATTGGCGTCGAGCAACAGTAACTTGACGGTATGGCTGCAACTTGACCCACACTAAATCCCCCACACAAAATTCAACATCACGTTGTTTTTTGTTGTCCTTTTGTGCCATACGATGCTGCACACTTAACAAATATTCTTTCAATTCCTTCAACAATTTGTCACGTTCTAAAAGTAAAGACTCCAAGGCTTCGACAGAAGTTGAGCCCGGCTCATAACGAGGGATCAACGGCGGGGCTCGGCCATACACGGCTTGAAAGGGGCTCATGTTGATGCTAGAGTGGTAGCTTGTGTTGTAACTAAATTCAGCCCATCCCAAGAATTCGGGCCAACGATCCGGGCGATTAGAAGTGAGCTCTCAAATATTGCTCTAAGCAACGATTAACAACCTCCGATTGCCCATCAGTTTGTGGGTGATAAGCAGAACTATGCTTGAGAGTGGTGCCACTGAGTTTAAATAGCTCCGTCCAAAACCGACTCATAAAAATTGGATCCCGATCAGATATAATAGATGAATGGAAGCCATGGTGCTTAACGATCATATCAGAAAAGAGTTTAGCAACCTTACCAGCTGTGAACCCGGCTGCCAGCGGACCAAAATGAGCGGCTTTCGTGAGCCGATCCACCACTACCAAGATGACGGAAAACCCCTTCGCCATAGGTAAGTGAGTGATGAAATCCATCGTAACTTCATTCCAAACTAAGGCAGGAATAGGAATTGGCTGCAATAAACCCGCGGGTGCTGTCGTCAAGTTTTTAACTTGTTGGCAAACTACACAAGACCGAACAAAGTGTTCAACATCTCGTCGCATTTTAGGCCAATAAAATAACGTGGACAACCCAACCAATGTCTTTTTAACTCCACCATGCCCCCCAACAGCAGAACCATGAAACTCTTGTAATAATTTCTCTTTGAGCTCAGAATTAGAAGAGAGAAAATACTTGTGCTTGAAAGTAAGGATGTCATCCACCAAAATATAATCCCGAGTCAGTTCGCCTTGCTCAAGCTTCTTGCGAAGGGCTATGAGATCAGTTTTCTCGCGATTCTCTCGACGCAATTCATCGAGAAAAGCAGCCACCGGAATTGATTGAATAGTCAAACAGTTGGCAGTCACCAAGGTCCCATCGCATATGCTAGAACCATTGCAGCCAACATCCAAAGGTTTGATGTTGGTGTCTTGGCTGGAGATCTCGGGTGCTCGAGAGAGGGCATCGGCAACAATATTATGTTTCCCAGGCTTATACTCGATGGAGAAATCATAGCCCAAGAGTTTGCGAACATACTTCTGTTGCTCGAGTGTATGAATTTGTTGCAGCAAAATCTCTTTAAGGCTGCGTGATCGGTACGGAGAATGAATTGACGACCCAACAAATATTGCCGCCATTTACTAATCGCCTCTGTGATAGCGTGCAATTCTTTGATGTAGGTCGATGCCCCTTGTAGGCGTGGGCCTATCTTACGACTGTGGTAGGCTACTGGAAGATTATTTTGAAGTAGCACAGCTCCAATGCCGACATCTGAGGCATCGGTCTCGATGACAAAAGGTGCCCGAAAATCAGGGAGGCATAATATAGGAGCAGAGGCCATCGCATTTTTAAGCACTGAAAACCCATGAGCTGCTGCCTCAGACCATTCAAAACATTCTTTACGAAGCAAATCTGTTAATGGTGCATCAAGGGTGGCGTAGTTTTTGATAAACTTCCGATAGTAACCTGTGAGCCCAAGAAAGCCTCTAACTTGTTTAAGAGAGCGGGGCGTGGGCCATGCCAACATCGCTTCAACTTTTGCTGGATCAACACGCAACTCACCTGCACTAACAATGTGGCCCAAGTATTCGACGGAAGAGGTCCCGAAACTGCATTTTGAGAGTTTGACAAAGAAGTGATAGGCCTGTAGACAACTCAATACACAGCGTAAGTGTTCAATGTGCTCTAGCTCAGATGAGCTATATACAAGAATATCGTCAAAAAATACGACAACAAAACGACGAAGGAATTCCTTTAAGATGTAGTTCATAGTTGCTTGGAAAGTGGAGGGGGCATTCGTTAACCCGAATGGCATTACCAAGAATTCAAAGTGGCCATCATGTGTGCGAAACGCTGTCTTAAACACATCTTTAGCATGCACACGAATTTGGTGATAACCTGCGCGTAGATCCAATTTAGAGAAAATCGCCGACTTGCCGAGCTCATCAATTAGTTCATCCACCGTAGGTATAGGAAACTTGTCTTTGATTGTCACGGCGTTCAAAGCACGATAGTCGACGCAAAAGCGAAATGACCCATCTTTCTTCTTTACGAGAAGCACGGGTGAAGAAAAAGGGCTCTGACTTGGCCGTATAAGTCCCTAATCCAGCATCTCCTTTACTAATCGTTCTATCTCATTCTTTTGAAAGTATGGATAGCGATAAGGGCGCACATTAACCGGCTTAATTCCAGGCTCCAAATGGATGCGATGATCAAATACACGACGCGGGGGAAGGCTTTTAGGCTCTGCAAAAACATCTTGAAACTCCACGAGCAGATGTTGTAAGAATTGAGGAACATCAACCCCAACAGCAGCGAAGGGTGATGTGAGCTCAGAATTGGCAGTTTGACACAAATACAACTCAAAAACCTCAACCACTGTATGTTGACGCACCAAAGATTGAAGTGAGTTGAAACTAATGGAAGTAGAGAGCCTAACGTGGGATCTCCTTTAAGTATTACTTTCTTCTTCTTCCATAAAAATTCCATACAACAATTGCTATAGTCATGTGTGACACGCCCTAACTCTTGAAGCCATTGAATACCAAGAATAATATCCGGCCCTTTAATGGGTAACACAAATAAGTCGAGAGAAAAGATAGTACCTTGAAGATCGACTCGAACATCTTTGCATTGATTTTGGCAGAGGAGAGAATCACCATTGCCAATATAAACCTGAAAACTAGGAGAAGGACTAACATTTAGCTGTAGACGCTCAGCAAGAGCAGGTTGAATGAAATTGTGAGTGCTGCCATTGTCAATCATCACCTGAAAAGTGTGTTTGCCTATAGTTCCCACGAGCCGCAGAGAGCGAGGCTGGCACTCTCCAGAGAAGGAGTTCAAACTCGAGATGTCACCCAAAATAATGTTCTCGTCGATAGGCGGTTCCTCGCTTGCAACTTCTAAGCTTTCCTCAACCTCTAACTCACCATCATCACTAGCCAAGAGCATAACACTGCCCTTTTGCTTGCATCGATGTGAAGGGGACCACCGTTGATCACAATTGAAACAAAGTCCCTTCTCACGCTTTTCACGCATCTCAGATTGCGACATACGGCGAATAGGAACAGAGGATGGAGACTCACGCTTTGTGGCTGATGGAGTGATTAGAAGAGTACCACGCTGCCCAGCTGATCCGATAGAGTTTGTCACTGGTGGAGGAGGAACTCGTGAGAAACTCCCGGGTGTAGTGGGCAAAACCCGGCTGGGTACATTACGTAGATCAGCTTGGCTATCAATGAATTTCTCTTCAAAAACATTAGCCAAGGCAAAAGTTTCATCCAACGTGGCAGGGCGATTTAGTTGGAGCTCACGACGCACATGTGGTTTGAGACCAGAGATGAAGAATGAAATCAAGAGGGCTTCAGAAACTCCTTGGGTACGAGCCATCAATGATTCGAAAGCAGAACAGTATTCATCCACGGACCCGCTTTGTGTCAATTTAGCAAGGGTGCCTGCCGGGTCCTCAAAGTGAGAAGCTCCAAACCGTGCCTTCACACGCACGAGGAAGTCGGACCAAGTAGAGAGCATATTCTGCGATTTCAGATATTGGAACCAAGTTGAAGCCTTGCCGTCAAGATGGAAGGCAACAATCTGCAAACGCTGTTGCTCTGGTGTATTATGATAAGAAAAATATTGCTCGATCTGAAATATCCATGAATAAGGATCGTCGCCATCAAAGCGTGGCACATCAAGGCGAATGGGTGGACTACGAAAGGGTGGCAGAGGTGGGGTAGGCTCATCGACGTTAACGCTAACAGAAGAGGACGGGGTTGCTTGCGGTGCTATGGTTCTCAATATTCCCATAATCTCATTGAGTTGAGTTTGAAAAGAAACCTGAGATTCACGAAGCTGTTGGTTGCTTAAGACAAACTCGTCCACCTGCGCCGAGAGAGCTCCAAACTTCTGCTGTAAATCGTTGCTTTGTTCCATGGAGGACAATGAAAGCACCAATAATACGCTGCGTATTATTGTCACGTTGAAGAAGAGAACGTGAAACTCCCCAAAGATCAATTCCACGGTCACGCGAAACTAAAATTCTAACTTTTCTGAAAATTCATAGAGTTCTGCTTCTACAAGAATCAACACCCTAGTCTTTTAAGAAGCTAAAACGACCGAAGGAAAACGAAACGACGGCCAGGAAGAATCTAGACTATGGGCTGACAAGGAGCCCATGAGAACAAGCCCAATCAAAACATAATTAAAGAGGACATTACAAATTTATCAAATGTAACGTTTGGGCTTCGATATCTTCCGACGTGGCCTGGTACTTGCAAGCCCAACACCAGCAGGAGCCTCGTGAGATACAGGTAGTGCACTCTCCTCTTCATTCCCAGCCTCTTCTTCTTCGGCTTCCACCGTATCAGAATGTGTGAGTGAGTTAAAAGCACATGCACTAAAGAAGATTTTGTACGTTTTGGTCTGTGGGGTGATTGGGGTCAGCCGTCAGTTTGAAAGTTGGGGTCGTTACACTATTGTTTTGCATCAGTACGTTAATCGTTTTATCAAATAAGTATTATATTTTTATTTATATTTATATGTTTATTTGATTTATGAAAAGTAATAAGCATGAAGTGTTGAACGCTTTACGCCTTCAAACTTTTGTAACGTCTACAAAGCAGAGTGAAAAGACTACTTTAATAATTTCCATTCGACGATCAAGTCATAAAAAATTAACAGTTCTCAAATGTTAATTTATGGCTTAAAATATCCTTTATATATAATAACAATACGAATTCGAAGAACAATTTATTTTGAAGAAAAAGTTATTTGTATCAACGAAGAAGAAAGAGAAATCTCGAACGCAAATTACGGGATGATGAATACGGTTCCTTTATTTAACATTTCAATCTTCGTACTTTGTCCTTCCTATTAAAATAAAATAGAGAATATGTGCTTAATAAGTTAGATCAAATAAATCTAAACCACGTACGATGGGGAGAAGTTCTTAGTTCTCAAGATTAACACCTCTCTCGTAAGAACCCACCTCTATATAAACATATGCTAACGTGGTCTGAATTTCCACTCTCGGAGTTCGCAAAGAGTAATGGCGTCGTCCACCTCCACCATAGCTTGAAAAGCTTCGAAATTATCACCGGAAGCGATTTCCTTTGCAGTGAAGCTCAACAGCAGCAAATTGGCGGTAGTTGATACCAACTTATCCACACTCACCACCTCGTAATTCTTCTTCCCACCCAAACGCTACACATCCAGTCCAACCAAGGAATATAAAAATACTATTAGGATACGAGGACAATTGAACTGGGACGAAGAAGAATTAATAATGAATGCATGAATGCATACCACGTTAATTTCCGCAATCGCAAACTTGGTTGCCGCCAATGCTTGGTCGTAGAACTTCTGGTCGTTGAGATTCCGCGGAACGAAGACATTGTACGACGCCCAAGCAGAGACGGAGGAGAAATCGATGTACAAATCCACCTCGTAACCCTAAATTATTAATATCAGAATATATCAGAACTGGAAATTGGAAAAATCAATCGAAATCAGTCGTCGTACCTTGCTCCGGCGAACTTGTGTGAGGAATTCGATGAGGATAGAGCGAAGATTCGGAATCTGGAGTGTGTCCTTGAAACAAATCCAACGACGATCTGAATGTGAGTGCTGTTGATCAAAGTCGTCATCTTCCAAGTTGAATTTGTAAAGGAAAGGATAGATGAGAAGCAATTCTTGATGCGTTGGCTCTGGGTACTTGCCTCTGTACGGCGCCCACAAATCTGCATTAATAAAGCAGGATCCGCTCATATCTTGATTATTATAACGATCCATACCTCACTCCCTCCCTCTTTAATCTTTATTATCTTATGCAACTCTCTTGAAATTGTATAGTTGGTATAATGTGTCACATAGATTGTGTAACAGACGCAACAGTCACGTTCTTAAATAGAAAAATGTAGACCTACGATGTGCAGGGGCTCTTTTGCGTTTAAATTATTAATTTCATATAAGAATCCTTATGCAAATAGATAATTAAGGAAATATAAATCTCTTAGTAAATCCTTATGCAAATACACAATTAAGGGAAAATAAAACCCTTAATAAAAATCCAATCTTTAATCATAAGTACATAAATCATATTTTCCCATGCATACATATAATAGCAAAAAATTCATGCAACAAGACGTTGCTCTATTTAGTAGCGGATAAGATCCTCTGTCCCAAATCATAATTTATATTAGTTAAATATTATATTTTAAAAAAATTAAAAATTGCATTATATAACCAATTGTAATAGACATTAAATGAGGAAAAAATTAGATTTTTTTAATGTAATATGCCCTAGTTTTAAAATTTTCAATCATTATATAACCAATAAAAGTGAAATTAAATGTTAAAAAATAATTATATACCCTAATTTGGATTAGTGAACCCTAGATATAACCATAAAATTAAAATAAATCATTATAAATTAAAAAATTTGTAACAAAATGTACAAAACTAATAAAAATTGAGATTTGGACGAAATTGGGACACAGAGTTTGGAACAGAGGATCCCATCCGATTTAGTAGGAGTATTTATATGCATTGTCAGGAGTTACTCTAGAATTAGAATTAGAATTTTCTTTGGGCTATATAATAACGTACAATTAATATTATATGTGTGTAGATGTATATATTGATTAAATTAGATTAGGTTTTAATTATATATGTTACAGGGATATTGCAATCGTGTGACGATGACGCGCCGCCATATATCGGCGGAATTGCTTGAGCCAATACTGCTGAATCTCCCGCCGAAATCGCTCCTCCGTTTCAGCGCCGTATCGGCATCTTGGAAAGGGATGATTTTGGGAGCGGAATTCCGTCGGAGATATCGCCGCCGCGAGATGATCGTGCTGAGAGTCAACACCGCCTCCGCCACAGGGGACCAAAGAGCTCTTGCCTGCCCTCTCTCCTCCCTGTCAACGGACGGCGCGACGCCGTTCAACAACGTGGAGGACGGCGCCGGCGCTTCATGCGGCGAGCTGCGCTGCGTCGAGGTCGATGATACCCTATGTTTGTTCAACCCCTCGACGCGAGCACGGCGGAAGCTTCCTGCTCCGACGTGCCCGCTGCGGATCGGAGCTCAGACGGTCTGGGAATCCTCGACGTCGGTGTTTGCTTACGGACTTGGGTACGACTCGAGCACCGACGACTACAAGATTCTGAAAATCCACGCGTCGTTGTACGGAAAGGAGGCGGAGCTGTATTCATTGCGGAGCGATTGTTGGAGGAAGGTAAAGCTTTCTAGTGTGAGGAAGCTCTGCAGCTACAGAAGACCCTTTTGGAGCGGCCCCTCTAAACCTCTATTGATAACTCCGAGCGCCGTGTTTGTGGGAGGAACGCTTCACTGGCTGGTTTTCGACAACGGACCGGAAGAGGAATTTTCTATACTTACTTTCAACGTGTCGACCGAGGAGTTTGGGAAGGTGGCGCTGCCGATGGAGCGGCTGCCGCTGCCGGAGATGTATCCTTATACTATTCCTGGGTTTAAGAATAAAATGGAAGTGTGTTTGTTGAGGGGGAGGTTGAGCGTGTGCATGAATTATGGGCAAAGGTTTGTTGTGTGGGTGATGGAGGATGGAGAATGGAAGAGAGATTTGGACATTGATTATAGGTGTATCGAACCATTGTGCTATTCTTATTTGAGGCCTCTGTATTTCTATAATGATGGGAGAGTGATAAAGGCAGTTACTAGCAGTACAGACAATCGGAAATTGTTCGTCTTCGACGAAGAAGAAGATGAAGATGGCCACCGGTGGTGCTCAAGTAGGAGCTTTGGTAGTGAAGGTTATGACATAGTTGGTTGTTTTACTTATGTTGAAAGTTTGGTTTCACCTTTTCCCTAGCCCTAGCTAGTTTTTCTAATTCATCTTATGTTTTGGTTTGTTTGGTTTCATTATTTTTAAGTTTGAAGATTGTGATATACGTTTACGTTTAAGGAAGTACGTGATGATATGCATAGAATGTTAATTAATTGTAATTCTCTCTCACATCCCCTAATGATCACATATAGGAATATATTTACATTAGTTGCTAAAGATTAAAAGTTCGTGTATTTATATGCCAAAATTTAAAGTTCATGTAAAAAATGTAAGTCTCCCTAAAATTCATGTATTTAAATGTTCATAACCCATTTTAAAATTATATTGTCTCATACTATTATTACGATTTTACTTTCTCCATTGATTTCTATTATTTTAAGACTTCCATAAAAAATATCTACATTGAAATTATGCTTTATTATATAACAAAAAATAATACATTAGACCTGGACACTGAACAAATTCCGCAAACAATTTTTATTGAATACATGATAATGTTTAATCGATCCAAATATTTTAAAATACACGCGAACCATAATACCTAAAGAATTAATATTGAAATTATTAACTTTACAAAATAATATGGCAATCGAGACTTGATTTATATTATTCCCTCTTTAATTTCAAAAAAATCAATAAAATATTAAATAACCCGAGTCTCAATTTATATATATATATATAGCGGAGAGATCACATACAAAAGACAAGTTCTATAAGAAATGAGAAATGATCTGGACCATTGATCTACGTGATTTACGGTGTAGATTAACTTGTGCATTATGATTTTACTAAAATGCATTATGATTGTATAGATAATGCATTATAATGCACTGTGCATTATAATTATGTGCATCATGCATTATAATTATATGCATAAAATGCATCATTTTTTATTTTTTACGATAATCCTATTTTATACAGGATCTCACCCCTGTATATATATATATATATTGTAAATTTTATGATTTCAATATTAATGTATATCATAGTAGAAATTAAACGATTGTAAAAATCGAACAAAAATAATACGAAAGTGACAGACGACGATAGGTGTCCATAAAGTTGCTCATAGTTTGGGATGCGACGTATCATTCCTCAAGTTAACATTTTAATTTGTTGCACATATGTTGGACTTCATTCTTGATATTCTTTATAATTTCTACAGCCCTTTCCCTCGATTTTTCAGTGAGAATAGAAATTATCAGTTAAAAAAAAAAAAAAAAAAAAAAAAAAAGGCCGGTTGATTTGTAGTCATAAGTCATAACATAAACATATATTTAAACAATTTGTTGGGTCTCAATCCATAATCGGACAAATGAGATTATTATCCCTACTTTCACGTACCAACTGTGTACCAAATATCGATGCATTTTTTTAAAACAATTTCAACGTCTTATAATTTGTGATAATTTTATAATTATTTTCTAAGGTTCACCAATCCATTTAAGGGTTAATAATTATTTTTAAACATTTAAATTCAATTTTATTTGGTAAAATAGGGTTGATAAATTGAAAGTTAGGATTGCTGTCACGCCAGAGCTTAACCTGAACTTGTAGTGTGGTTTCTTCTTCCCCGTATAATGCCTCTTGTTCCTCCAACATTCTCTTAGCCGATTCGACAACAAAATCACGACAATAGTATGGATTGATGAATCTAAGTGTTGATATATCAGCTAACTCTAAAGTATATACTCACCCCATCACACTTTACTTGATTTGTTTCATTTCGACACGAGATTTTATGTGCAGTGTTAAAAGTGAAAAGTAAGGGGTCCACATTGAAAAATAAGTGTTAATTCTTTCTATTTTAGAAACATGCCTATAGAAGTGAGACATCCCGATTAGAAAAAGAAGGCGAGTGGAGTGGGACGGAGAGTTGTTAATATTAGATAAAAGCCCATTCTTTTTTTACGTATTTTGTTATTATGGGCTTTTGTATTATTAGGGATTCATTAGGGTTTCCGTTTGTTTTGGTTTTATAGACTAGGGTTCTCTTCCTCTCTATATAAACTCATGTAATGTACTAGCCTCCAGTGTGTTGAATAATATTATCATTTACCATTTCTCTATATCGTATCACGATCTCTCCTAGGGTAACACCTTATCGATCCTCTGTCCATCCCTTCCGCCGTCATCACCATGACTGCCACCAACTTCGACGCACCCATCGCCCTTCATTCGGCGATGTAAGCTCCTCTCAAACTCACTAGCTCGAACTACACTTCTTGGAAATTTCAATTCCAAACCCTACTCACCGGATACAACCTTATTGGCTATGTCACCGGCTCGACGCCTCGCCCTCCGCCACCATTCCATCCTCCGCTGCATCTCTTGTTGCTACGAGCACTACTGTTGCGGCCGAGAATCCAGCGTACTCTCTTTGGATTCGGCAAGATCAGCTGATCCTTAGTGCTATTATCTCCACACTTTCCCCCGGCAAAGACATCGCGTGATGGGTGGATCACTCTAGCCAATACCTATGGCAAACCCTCTCGTAGTTGCATTCTTGCTCTACGAAATCGACTCCACAATCCGGTGAAAGGGGCCAAATCCATCACGAAGTATCTTCAGGAAATCAAGGGCATCGTCGACGAACTTGCACTCATCGGCGCAACAACTGATGTTGAGGATCTTACTTTCAAGATCCTCAATGGTCTTGATGATTCCTACCGTGAAATATCGAGTGCTATTCAGGCTCGTGAACAGCCAATTGGGTTTGATGAGCTGCATGATAAACTCTTGAGTACCGAGGCTCAGATCGAAGCTCGCTCCACCAACGTCGCCAGCCAGCCTGCCACGACATTCTATTCATCCTCTCAACCTCGCACGACATCAAACTCCAAGCAGAAGCAGCCTACTTCTAACTATCGGCCGTCGCCTATGAGTTCTGCTCCGTCACGGCCTCCCGGTTCCGGCCCAAAACCTTATCTCGGGAAGTGTCAGTTGTGCGGGGTTCAAGGGCATTTTGCACGTCGTTGCTCCTCGTTTACGTACACTGCCATGAAATCTGAACCGAGTCGCCAGGCCTACTCATCTCCCTCAGCGCACGCTTCCACAACGTCTCTTGCTCCGTCTGATTGGCTCCTACATTCGGGTGCTTCACATCATATCAATATGGATCTGGCCAATCTATCGTTCCACTCCCCCTATACGGGTCCTGACTCGGTGCTCATCGGTGACGGTAAAAATTTATCTATCACTCATATAGGGTCTCTTGCTCCTCCATTTTCGGACTCTTTGAGGCTTTCACATGCTTTGCACGTCCCTAGCATGCCATGCAATCTTTTGTCCGTATCAAGACTTTGCTTGGATAATGATGTTGAGATTATTTTTTCTTCGTGTGATTTTCAGGTGAAGGACCGGCGTACGGGGGACACTCGCCTTCGCGGTCAGCGCGTTAATGGGTTATATTTTTGGCCTTATCAATCTATCTCGGCTCCAGTTTCGACTGCTTTTCTTTCGGTCAAACAACCATTATCCACGTGGCTTGCTAGATTAGGTCATCCCTCTAAACGTATCCTAGATTATGTACTCTCTACACATAAATTGAGTACACTTGAGTCTTCAAATTTCTCTTGTAACTCTTGCAAATGTGTACAAAGTCATAAACTTCCATTTTCTGATTCTTCAATAAAATCATTTTCGCCGTTAGAGGTTGTTTTCTCGGATGTTTGGAGTTCTCCTGTTGTGTCTAATGATGGCTACAAATACTACGTTTTATTTGTTGATCATTATTCTCGTTATGTCTGGCTGTATCCCTCAAAGCGTAAATCTGATGTTCTACCTACGTTTGTTGCATTCCAAGCTTTAGTTGAAAACTATCTTCAAACTAAGATCATCACTCTATACACAGACAATGGAGGTGAATTCATTGCTCTACGTTCTCACCTGTCTCTTCATGGCATAACCCATCTCACAACACCTCCACATACTCCCGAACACAATGGTCTATCCGAACGATGTCATCGTCATATAGTTGATACGGCTTCCACCCTCTTGCATTCAGCCTCTATGTCTCTAACCTATTGGCCTTTTGTTGTAGCCACGACCACCTATCTTATCAATCGTCCATCCAAAGTTAATCTCAACATGCGATCTTCCTTTGAAATGTTATTTCATAGGTCTCCTAGTGTTCTTAAACTTAGGGTTTTCGGTTGTCAATGCTATCCCTTGCTACGTCCTTACTCGGCTCACAAACTCTCTGATTGATCCCGTCCTTGTGTATTTGTAGGATATTCGTTGACTCAGAGTGCGTACTTATGCTTGGATCTCTCTAGTAACAAAATGTACACCTCTCGCCATGTGGAGTTTGTCGAGTACATCTTTCCTTTCACTACTTCTTCCATATCCGAACCTAACCCTCCCCACCAACTCACTCCTCCTTTGAGCATTGAACCTCCTCAACCTCCACCAATCCCTACGCCTCCTACTGTTCCCACACAGCCATTGCCTACGCCACCACCGAGGTCGTCCCCCGCTCGTACTCCTTCACCACCACCTTCGATCTCTACGCCTAGCATGACCACTCGTGCTTGCAATAGCATTCGCAAGCCAAATCCAAGGTATGGTATGCTCTCCACTGTTTCTTCAGATATTGAGCCTCGTACTATCTCTCAGGCACTCTCTGATCCTCGTTGGCGTGAGGCAATGTCTTTGGAGTTCTCTGCACTCCTTAATAATGGCACGTGGGACTTGGTTTCTCCTACTACCTCATCGAATGTTATAGGCTATAAGTGGGTTTTTCGCATAAAATGCAAACTGAATGGCTCGGTGGATAAATTTAAGGCTCGGCTTGTAGCCAAGGGTTTCCATCAACATCTAGGCATTGATTATACAGCTACCTACAGTCTTGTCACTAAGCATGCTACTTTTCGAATTTTGATAAGCCTTGCAGTCTCGAAAGATTGGCATCTACGTTAGTTCGACGTCAACAATGCATTTCTGCATGGCACTCAAACTAATGAGGTTTATATGGCTCAACCTCCAGGTTTTTCCGACAAGAAATATCCTTTCTATATTTGCAAGCTTCGGAAATCCATATATGGCCTCAAACAAGCACCTCGTACTTGGTACCTTGCTCTACATGCGCCTCTTCATCGTTTGGGATTTGTGCCTACTCAATCGGATGCTTCGCTGTTTGTGTATAACAGTAATGGAGTTCTAGCATATTTTCTAGTCTATGTCGACGATCTAATACTCACGGGGAATGATTCAGCCTTTCTTCAATCTGTTGCTAATACTCCCGCTTTGAAATTTTCTCTCAAAGATCTCGGCTCTCTGTCGTACATCCTTGGAGTTGAAGTTACTCGCTCTGCTTCTGCGTGTACTCTAACTCAATGAAAATATGTGACGGACATTCTTGGGAAGTATAATATGTTGGATTCTAAACCAGTGCAAACGCCTCTATCTCCTTTAACCTCGTTGTCGCTTGCAGATGGAACACTGGCGGCTGATCCCTCCATCTATCGAAGTGCTATGGGAAGCTTACAGTATTTGCTCTTCACTCGTCCCGACATTGCGTTTGTTGTAAATAAACTTTCTCAGTTTATGCACGCTCCATCTGAGACTCACTGGGGTGCGGTTAAACGTTTGCTTCGTTACTTGAATGGAACGCGCAACGTTGGTTTGACTTACCGTAAGTCCTCAACCTTGGATCTTCATTGTTTTTCTAAAGCGGACTAGGTAGGAAATAATGATGATCGTATTTCAAATGGGGCTTACATCTCCTTCCTTGGTCCCTCGTGGAGCTCTCGCAAACAACGCTCGATTGCACGGTCCTCAACGGAAGCGGAATATCGAGCAATAGCTGCTGCTGCATCGGAGCTACAGTGGATACGCTCTCTTCTTGGCGAGCTGCAGTTTCCCGTGAAAGCTTCATCACTGATCTACTCTGATAACATTGGTGCGACATATCTTTGTGATAATCCAGTTTTCCACTCTCGTATGAAGCATATTGCTATTGACTATCACTTTGTTCGAGAGTTAATACAGACAAACAAAGTTTGAGTTTCACAAGTTTCCTCGGCAGATCAGCTTGCAGACGCTCTCACCAAGCCTCTATCTCGTCCTCGTCTCTATTCGCTTATGGTCAAGATTGGCGTTACTTGATAGAACGTCATCTTGAGGGGGCGTATTAGATAAAAGCCCATTCTTGTTTACGTATTTTGTTATTATGGGCTTTTGTATTATTAGGGTTTCATGAGGGTTTCAGTTTGTTTTGGTTTTATAGACTAGGGTTCTCTTCCTCTCTATATAAAATCATGTAATGTACTAGCCCAGTGCGTTGAATAATATTATCATTCACCAATTCTCTATAGTTAAGAAAATTGGTTTTTATGTAAAACTCTAGTAACGGTAATCTTTTTTTAGTAACACCACCACTCCAAATAAAAGTAAAACATAAAGAAAAATAAATAGACAAAATAAAATAATATATGGAAGAATAGAAATGGGAAATGGAAATGGTTTGCGAGGCCCGGCCCATTCCAAAAGGGGCCCATTTAGAAAGTAAGGTAGTTATATATAGCGGTTAATCAATCATAAGAAATAGATTCATTCCTTCGTTCCTTCGTTCGTTCATTCATTCATACTCATAGCTAACCAGTAACCGCTCTGATTCAAGAAAATGGAGATGAACAAGATGCCACCGTCCACGTCAGAAGCTCCTCCGATCGAAGGTAGCGGAGCGAAGGAGGATGAGCAAGAATCACCGAAGGAGCCTTTGCCGGATTTTCTTTTCTTTTTCGAGAAGAAGATCGACGGCGCCGTCGATCTGAAGCAGCTGGCGATCGAAATCTGCAGCGACAGCTTGAAGATGGCGCTCCAGAAAACACAGGACTGCAAGGTTTTAACCATGTGCACCGATCCCTCAGGAAAAGGCTACGTGCTGAGTTTCGAGCAGCACGGTGGTCGAGAAGGAAGCTGGTAGGATAATTGATCCTATCGGATACAATGGTAGATGCGAGAAGCTTTGCTCGACGTACACACCGATAACGGGAAGGAAAAAAACGCGATCAAAAGAGAAAAGTAGGGTTTATATTCTTCATGCGACAAATATTACACCCCTTCTCTATTTATACTAAAACCCTAGGGTTGGTTCGACCTACGATCCGGGAAAGAACCAACAAGAAAACCCGAAAAGGAGCTCATAAACGCTCGACTCGAAAATAAAGAGAATTGGGCTCGGCCCAATTATAGTTCAACAAGAAATAAAATTAATCTAACGATAAAGGACGAAGTCCTCATACTTCCTCGGCCCATGACTCCTCCGCTTGGGCCGACCCGATCTCTCCTCCTCCCGACGTTCCTCCGAATTGCCATTCGTATCGAACTCAATCACCTCTCGAGCCTCCCTAGTCGCCAACGGAGAAAGGGGCTCGCTCGGCTTGCTCCCATGCATGGACGTATCAACCCCTCCCCCGTTAGAAGCATCCTTGTCCTCAAGGATGAGAGACGGAAAACGACGCGAGATCACGTGCATGGGCTCCCAAGATGGTACTCGGCCCTCATCGTCGTCCCAATGGACGAGTCCCTCCTCGACAGGCACTCCATTCTTCAAGACATGGCGCTTCTCCGACAACCGCACCGGACGAGAGACCACACGTCCCCGAGCAAAGAACGAAGGGAAACTCACCTCCTCGGACGAACCCTCCACAAACGGCCTCAACAAGCTTACATGGAAGACGTTATGTATTTTGCTTCCCTCCGGCAATTGTAAACGGTAAGCCACCTCCCCGATTCGCTCCAACACCCGAAAAGGACCATAGAACCGTCGAGCTAGCTTCTGAGAAAGTGGCCGGGCCACCGAATGCTGACGGTACAACTGCAACTTCAACAAAACCATGTCGCCGACTCGAAACTCGACATGGCGACGATGCTTATTGGCGGAGGATTGCATGCGCTGCTGCGCCTTGGCCAGATTACGCCGTAACCATACGAGTAGCTCTCCCCGCTGCCGGATTACTTCAGCCACGTCCGGAGGGCAGGACACGGGCGGATGCACGGCCACCAATGGCGGTGGTTCACGGCCGTACAGCGCCGTGTATGGCGATGTCCCCAACCCCTCGTGATGGGTACAATTTAAGGCCAACTCCGCCCAAGGTAAAAATGTCGTCCATTTCGTGGGTCTATCTGCGACGAACACCCTCAAATATTGCTCGAGACCCCTGTTTCGAACCTCCGTTTGCCCGTCAGACTGAGGATGATAAGCCGTTGTAAAATTGAGTTTCGTGCCACTCAAGCGTAGCATGTTTTCCCACACCGAGTTAAGGAAAACGGAATCGCGATCCGAAACCAATTTATTGGGAAATCCATGATGCTTAACCACAGTATCGATGAAGAGATTAGCCACCCTCCATGCATCAAATTTGGTCGGCAAGGGTGCGAAGTGAGCATACTTCGAGAGACGATCAACTACCCACCATTATCGCCGTATAGCCTCTCGACTGTGGTAAACCCGTTATGAAATCCATTGATACCTCCTCCCACACTTGAGAAGGAATCGGCAATGGTTGAAGAAGACCCGCCGGCTTTTGGGTCGAATACTTCGTCGTTTGACAATCCACACACGCCTCGACAAAGATTTTAACGTCTTTTCGCATCCCCGGCCAATAAAAAGAAGACGCCAAACGCCGGAAAGTTCTATCCACCCCCGGGTGCCCGGCCAATGGCGTAGCGTGGTGTTCATATAACAAAGCATGCTTGGCCACCGATGAAGATGCAACCACAATTTGACGACCCCGGTAGATGAGGCCATCGACGAGCTGCCACGCCGACGGAGCAGAGCCATTCTTAATCCTCAAAACCCATTCCCGTAGCTCTGGAATGGATTCCACATCTTCCCGAATAATTTCCAGCACCTCTGGTAAGGGTTGGGCTGCCGCCACAAAAGCCGCCGCCTCCTCGGTACCCGTGTCCTCCCCGGTGCTCGGATCCACATCCTCATCTCGACGGGAAAGGGCATCCGCAACCCTATTGGACGCCCCCGTTTTATATTCGATGCTAAACTTGAACCCCATGAGCTTCCTCACGTAGAATTGTTGGTCGGGAGTTTGAACGACTTGTTGTAAGAGTTCCCGAAGGCTTTTCTGATCGGTGCGAACCACAAATTCCCGACCCAATAGGTATTGTCGCCATTTCTGCACTGCCTCGACTATGGCATATAATTCTTTATGGTATGTAGACGTCGCTCTTCGACGAGGCCCCAACGTTTTGCTGAAAAAGGCGATGGGATGCTCATCTTGCATCAACACCGCGCCCACTCCAAAATTCGAAGCATCAGTTTCAATGACGAAAGTCTTCCCGAAGTCTGGCAAACGAAACACCGGCGTCGAAACCATCGCGCTCTTAAGCTCCTGAAATGCCTCCATGGCCGACTCAGACCACTCAAAGGAGTCCTTTTTGAGGAGGTCCGTCAACGGCGCTGCTAACATAGCATATCCCGCCACGAAACGCCGATAATACCCCGTGAGCCCCAAGAAGCCCCGTAGCTGCCGAACCGAAGTAGGGACCGGCCACGCTACCATCGCCTCAATTTTCGAAGAATCCGCCTTGAGGTTGCCGCCCGAGATCATATGACCTAGGTATTCCACCGTCAAACAAGCAAAAGTGCATTTCGACAACTTAACGAAAAAATGATGATGAGCAAGGATAGAAAAGACCTCTTGCAAATGTCGGGCATGCTCCTCCATGGTAGGGCTATACACGAGGATGTCATCGAAAAAAACGATGACGAAACGGCGGAGAAAGGGCTGGAAGATCGAGTTCATTGCCGCCTGAAAAGTAGACGGCGCATTCGTGAGGCCGAACGGCATCACCAAGAACTCGAAATGTCCGTCGTGTGTACGAAAAGCAGTTTTGTACACGTCTTCCTCGTGCATCCGGATTTGATGATAACCCGAGCGCAAATCCAACTTAGTGAAAACCCTCGCAGCACCCAGCTCGTCGAACAACTCATCGGCTGTTGGAATAGGGAAATTATCGGCCACCGTCACATTGTTCAAGGCGCGATAATCTATACAAAAACGGAAAGACCCGTCTTTCTTGCGAATAAGCAACACCGGCGAAGAGAAAGCACTCGAGCTTCTCCTAATAATCCCTGATTCCAACATCTCTCGCACCTGTTTCTCAATCTCGGCCTTCTGAAAATAAGGGTATCTATATGGCCGAACGTTGACGGGCTTCGTCTGTGGCAAAAGATTAATACGGTGATCAAAAACACGGGACGGGGGAAGCCCTGAGGGCACCGCGAAAACCCTCGCATGGTAAAGGAGCACGCCACGAATTTGGGGTGGCAAATCCTCTGGAAAATCAATCGTAGAATCCACGACAGTCGAGGAGTCCTCCACCGAGATAATCTCGTAGCACTGAGAACCCTCTTGATGAAGCATAAGAGCTGCGAAAGTGCTGGCCGAGATCGGCCGCAACGACACTGGGGCGACCTTCAAACAAACCGCGCGCTCGTTGCTTTGGAACTCGAGCGTACCCTCAGTGTAATCACTCGTCACACGCCTCAAGGAACTTAGCCATGCAACGCCAAGTATAATATCATGATCATGCACCTGAAGCACGTGCAAATCCACCACAATGGAATGACCTTGAACCCGAATCTCCGCTCCCATCGCCTTCGTGGAACACACCAAAGATTGGCCATTACCCACGTAGACCCGGAAAGGCCGAATAGATGCCACCGTCAAACGAGCCTTCTCCGCGACTTTAGAGTGCACAAAATTGTGCGTGCTCCCCGAATCCACCAGGATCTTGACCTCCGAAGTCCCCAAAAAACCTTTGAAAACCAACGACGAAGGTCGGGGATTACCATCCAACGTGTACATATGAGAGAGATCCGCCGCCACAACCTCCGGGACCTCCTCCGCCGAATTCGATGGAGTCTCCCCTTCGTCCTCGTCCTCGTCGGGACCAATATAGGCTAAGAATCTTCCCTTGCATGAGTCCCGGGCACCCACTTTTCTGAACAATACCAACAAAGACCAAGTTTGGTCTTCTCCGCGCGCTCGGCCGCCGTCAATCGCACCACCGGAAGACGGGAGTAGTCCCTCTGTCGAGGTGGATTAGAGGGAGGCTGCCCTGGTGAAGCCGAGTCCACGGAAGCGGCTTGGGACGCCGAGGGTCCCGTGGCTCGAGACTCGCGGCTAGGCCAGTGACGCCGCTGAGCACCCCCCCGATCGGAAGCCGCATCGAATTCCACAGCCAATGCCATGGCTGCCGCGATGGAAGTGGGGTGTTGGAAGCGAACTTGATTACAAATCGGAAGACGCAACCCACTCAAATACATAGCTAACAATGTTGATTCCTCCACCCCCTGAATCTGATTCATCATGCGTTCGAACTCCCGATTGTATTCGCTAAGGAAACCGGTTTGGGTGAGCTTCGAAATCAGCTCCACGTAGTTCACGAAATAATTCGGGTCGAATCTACGGCGCACATCCTCCAAAAAACTGAGACCAGGATACCCTCGGATTGCTCGCACGGTAAGAGAAAATCCAATCAGCAACCCTCGGCGCAAATAACATGACCGTATAGTGCAGCCGTTGATCCTCGGATAGGCGAATATGATCGAAATAGTAGTGAACTCGCGTGGTCCAAATACTCGCATATGTGCCGTCGAACATGGGAGGTTCCATCTTGAACAAGCGGGCCAGATCTTGGGCCGAAACCGACGCGCCACCACGATATGTTGGAGGATCCCATGTGGACTGCGGAGGCCCAAGCTCCCACGAAGAGGACTGGTGGCCCAAATTCGATGGATTAGGGCGGAACCCTAGTTGAGTAGAGCCTCCCCCAGAAACCTTATTCTCGTATGAACCTTGCATGCCATTGGTGCTATTGGCATGCAACGACGGCCCTTGCTTCGGACCCATCCCCGAGCCGGAAGGGGCTCCCGGCACCCACGACGGCGATTGACATCCGGGCGGCATCCCGTGCGGCGGCGCCGGGTCGGGACGCTGCTGAAACGCGCCGCCACTGCCTCCCTCGCTGACCGTGGCCTCCAACCTACTCAGCCGCTCAATCAAGATATCCATCGAAGTCGGGGGATTCGCGGCCGACGATGATGAGGGTCCCGTAGCCAACGAACCCGTCGGTGGGAAAACTCCAGAATTCAGCGACACACCCCGGCGAACCACGTTGTTGCGCGAGGCATCCATAGTTCGGGATGAAAGCACCAGTTGGTAGGATAATTGATCCTATCGGACACAATGGTAGACGCGAGAAGCTTTGCTCGACGTACACACCGATAACGGGAAGGAAAAAAACGCGATCAAAAGAGAAAAGTAGGGTTTATATTCTTCATGCAACAAATATTACACCCCTTCTCTATTTATACTAAAACCCTAGGGTTGGTTCGACCTACGATCCGGGAAAGAACCAACAAGAAAACCTGAAAAGGAGCTCATAAACGCTCGACTCGAAAATAAAGAGAATTGGGCTCGGCCCAATTATAGTTCAACAAGAAATAAAATTAATCTAACGATAAAGGACGAAGTCCTCATACTTCCTCGGCCCATGACTCCTCCGCTTGGGCCGACCCGATCTCTCCTCCTCCCGACGTTCCTCCGAATTGCCATTCGTATCGAACTCAATCACCTCTCGAGCCTCCCTAGTCGCCAACGGAGAAAGGGGCTCGCTCGGCTTGCTCCCATGCATGGACGTATCAGAAGCTACACCATCCTCCCCTCATTGGAGACTATCGTAGCTAGAAACGAAGTCGAGGAAGGAGATTTAGTAACAGGACTCGGCTCAATCCACCCAGATGGCGATATCATGCTGCTGCTCAATCTCTTAAGAAGGATGCTGCATTAGATCTTCAACCGATGTCGGAGAAATGGACGACGGAAGCGTTTCTGTTATTCGAGAAGAAGCTGGAGTTTAAAGATGTTTATCGAGTCTTTTACCCCAAATTAATGATCCGTAGTTGCAAGGATGTGGTGAAGGAGGCTATTGATCGGAGCCTTAAGGGTAAGGTGTTTCTGGCTTTTCTTTTGGTTGGCGCCGTTGATCCAGTAGGGAGAGAGTACAATCTTAAGCTGTCAAGGTTTGTTAGTACTATACTAGGACGATGGGCGTGTATAGTTCATGATGGATGGGAGGATGTGGTTACTAGCAATAGATTGAGGATTGGGGATAAGGTTTGGTGCTGGGGTGGGTTCCTTCCAAACGGTTCGATTTTTATGAAGATTGATGTCGACAGACACTTGGAACAGAGGATGAGTTCAACGTACGTCCTAGTGAAAAAGAATATGCGGTGATCACCGGTGAGAAGATAAGAGTGCATGGTTTGTTTGTTTTTCCTTTTTATTTTTTATTTTTCCTCTTCTTTTTTTTTTTTTTTTTTTTGGGGGGGGGGGGGGGGGGGGGATGGGTTGAGATTCGATTCATATTCATGTTAGGTGTTGGGTGATGTGTGAGATTCCGGGCAGTGAACTTTTATCATGAGTATATGAGGTTTTTTCTTGTGTCTGAGTTTGAGTAGTGCAGTAGTTGGTTGTGTGCATGAGAGTTGTAGTCAAAAACAAAGGAAATTTTGAATGGAAATGAAAATGAGGAGTTGCATGCATCAACTGTGTACAATATGTGTCTTATGGTTATTTCTGAGCCTTTTAATTACTTCTACTCTATGTTTCGATGTTTCGACGGACGTGAGACGTTTCTAAAATGCAAATTCGTCTTCAAAAAAAAAAAAGTTCCAATGCATCGTTAAATGAACTAAGTAAATAATACTCTCTCCGCCTTAACAAACCGTATAGTATATGGGATTATTGCTATTATGTGTAGTACTGTTTCATGGAAAAAATAATAACCCCACCTGATTTTGTGTTCTTCTTTTTCCTTTTTCTTGGTAATCATGCTTTATTTTCTCATGAAAAGATTAGACAAATTTGAAAATATATAAGAAAAGTCCAACTCAATGACTTCAGCCGCTTATATATGAAAATATTTATATTTTTTAATTTTACATAATAGTAGTAGCTTTCAAAATAAAATTACTTAATACTTCTTAACGTGTCTCGCTATTTTCCTAAATGTAATACAGTAACAGTTAAAGAAGACGCTTCTTAGCTAAGAGTAGTATATATAAATATGTGTCCGTTCCATCACATTTCGACCATATTATCACCAATGCCAATGAAAGACCGAGCAAGTAAAATCTTTCGCTCCGCTTAATGTGTTGACACTCACGCGTCTCCGGTTAGAGAATGTGCACGTCCCGTTCCTGCACATGTGTAGGAAATTGTCCTCTTCGGCTTTCCTTATACACAAATCTCTCAAAAGATCGTGCATGTTGTACCCCGGCCCTTTCGTTTTCCATTGCACTTGTGATCCCTAACCGATACTAGATTCCTCTCTACCAAAGCCTTTAGCCAATCCTCTCCCACCTCCTCTAGAGATTTGTCACCTTCATTTAATTTCATGAATCCTTCGGCCACCACATACGCACCAATCTCAACCCCTTAATGTAGTGATCCTCAGGAAAAGCTCCCATATACAAGAAACATGGTTTCAAGTGGTTAGGCAAGTGATTATAACTCAAGGATAATATACCGGAGAACTGCTCGTCTAATTCCACAATTGTAGCTCTGACGTCCTTTCCGATATTCTCCCAAACATCCTCCGATCTTTCGACCTTAGACATTTTTGTTTGTCTACGCTCTATAGTTCTTACTCATGAACAGAGGGGAAATGGTTATAGTCTTATAGATATTTTATGAATCAAAAACGATGCTCAACCTCAACCTGCAACTAGTACATGTTAACTAATTCAAACTTTTATGGATTAACACAAAACTGTTGACTTTTAGCAGCTAATTATAATAATACAAACTGGTATATATAAAAATTGAATCGTTCAATGTTCATACTATTTTATACAAGTTGCAAAAATTAGTCACGGAATTAATCACAGAAGAAGTTTAAGGTAGAAAATCACTAGGGTTAGCCAGGCCTTATCATGTAGCCTGATTGCACCGGACCCGACTCGTTACGGCGGAGCTCGAAACAATCGTTAGCATAGGCTAAATTACTTCAAATTTATTTTGAGTTGGAGATTTTAAGGAATAATTTTCCTACGATTACTATATATAATTCGCATAAATTGAATATGCTTGGAGTGGGGCTAATACATTATCAATGGGTATCAAAATTGATTTCTCTTTGTTTTTTTTATTTATTTCTTCAATTTACATGTAATATGATGTCAATTTAATTTACTCTGATTAACTATTAGGAGTATTTGTTAGTCTCAATATGGTTTGTATTTGGTTTTCACTAGCATTTAATTTCTGTTTTTCACTAATAAAACCAAAAACTAATTAAACTACTATTATCAATATATTACCTAAGTCCACGTACAATTACAAAAGGTGTAGTAATGTAAATCAATAAGAGACACAAGACACATGAGACTGGGACGTTTATTCAATAAACTAGTTATTGCCACCCGTGCAATGCACGGGATAAAACAACAGTATTAACCAATGCTCAACCAGAATCATCGTCGGCAGATTCTTAACAACAGAAGCATGTCATAACTGAGTCCCGTAATGACCAGAAAATTAAAGGCTGATTAAATAAAAGAATAGTTCATCAAGGGCAAAATAGAGAGACACCTTATTCTTAACTTAGAACATAGATAAACACAAGTTATTTAAAACGAGGACTTACCAGGCCAAGGTGGCCTCTTAAATACCATCAAAATTTCATCTACTTATAAATATTTATTATAAATATATTTTTATGCTAAAGAATTAATTAATCTATATCTATATATTATATAAAAGTAGAGTACAGAGGGCATTTTGGGAAATTCTGATTAAAATTTTAATTTCCGTGAGAGGTCATATGCGAACCAACATGTCCTTTACAATTCCAAATTCTATTAACTCTCCGGTTTTTTTTTTTTTTTTTTTTCATGTACTTTGCAAAATCTATTAGTAGTTATTTTGTGGTTTAATTTGTGCTGTCAAACGGTGCTTATACAACCCCACCAAAAGCCACCACCCGACAGACGTCTCTCCATAACCACCCTGCTGCCACTATATATACACCCCCCATAAAATGAATAACTATATTTCCTCAATCCTACACCAAAAGTTTCCATAGCCGGGAATGAAATGAGACCGATCGATCGCATCATTGCTTTCGCAAAAACATATCTCGACTGTTGCGGACAGTAGGTTGTTGGCATTGTCTTCGTCCGTCAATCTAAATATAATATGCGCAACACGAGTGGCGGATCCAGAAATTTTGTTGAGTGGAGGCTAAATTTTATAATTTTGAGTATAATGGAATTTACTTGATATTTTAAATTGACAGTGGGGGCTTTTACACTATAATTTGCTCAAACTAATCATAATTTGATAAAATTTTAAGGGTAAATTTTTTAATTTTCTAATTGGGTAGGGGCTTAAGCCCTCACCCCCTTGCACTTAAATCCGCCAGTGCGCAACACTATGTTTTGCCGAATTGAACTTCAACATGTTCTGTCAACGTAGAGGTCCGGTATATGACGTAAAGTATCATATACCTTTTTGCCATGCTGTTTGTGCATAAATTTTCATGGTGTAATAACAGCAAAGTTTTTTTTTTTTGCTCCATGGGAAGAATAACAGCACCAAAGTCAAGTGTCGTATTATTTTAGCAGATTATTAAAGAATGATGTCAAACATCTATTTGAACTCTCGAAAAAAAAAGGTTTATACATGAAAAAGGAAAAGTAAAAAAGAAAAGAGAAAAGAGGAAGCAGCTAAAAAATAAAAAAGTCCGGAAATCCGAAAAAAAGAAAAGGAAAAGAAGGAAGTCTCAAAATTATGGTAGTAATTTTCACTCATCCGTAAAAATTGTTCAATTATTTTATAGATTGTTTCATATAATAATAATAATATATATATCTGGTTGTTGGTCCAAGCTAATATTAATTTTAATATTGTTCAACTTTAATTTGTTATGCAAGTTAATCTAAACGTACATTAATTGTTTGTTTACTGGTTACTCATCAACTTTTAGTATACACGTTGCTACAATTGAAAATTTCTGTCTAAATGACTCAATAATGGATACATACAGCGATATACTATAAACCACATGTCCCGAGAATTGAGATGCCATAAGCGAGTTTAAATAATACTTCCTCCCACACAAGATTTTTAAAATCTTTATGACAAGTGTTTTCAAATTTCTTCAAGACGGGTTTAAAAATATATTTCTAAAGAATTTTTGAAGTTAATTAAGCTTAAATAAAGCACTCAGATTTTATAATATGGAACTTTCTACCTTTTTTTCCCCCAAGTATTTTGGGCCTTTTGAAACAAAAATAGGGAATGAAAATTTTAATTTTTCTGCTTTCCTCTTTTTGTCGTGAAATCGAAATAGGGAACAAGTGATTCTCGCCAAATCCCAAATCTCATCACCAAAATGGTTTTATATATCGTTCATTTGTTGATAAAATATAAAAATATGCGGCATATAATATTTAATTGCTCTTTTTTATTTAGAGAAAATTTATATTGTCCTTTAATTGTTGATGATTATAATCAAATCTTTATTCATTTGCTAATTATCCTTCAAATAAAAGGGGGGTTATTATAAGTATAATTTTTTCTAATAGATTAAGGGTTCAAATCCCCTTGGCTGCATGATAATAATAATAATAACTAGTTTACTACCCGTCGAAAATCGACGGGTGCCAGTTATTTTTAACATTTAGATATTTTATCAGCGAAATTTATTTAAAAATAGTTCGTACTACGATTCTCGATTTCTATATGTACCTACAAACAATAAGAGGAAGTTATAAACAATAAATGCGAAGACCCAATCCAACGCCGATTCATATTACATTTAAATCTTCGACGTTTAAAGACTTATAAATGAAATTAGTGCCGAAATCGACAAAGCCAAGTTTCTCGTGAAATAAAAAAAAATAAAAAATTAAAGTAATACAAAAAATACTTAATAGTTTACTACCCGTCGAAAATAGTTTACATTAATCGAATTCTGCCTCTTTTGCAATCTAACCTGTAACTTAATTTGATCTGATGTAGTTATCGTCATTCTTCCAATTGGAAACTTCTTACCATCATTTTTTTCCTAGTTAATTTTTAATTAAAATATAGTAGAAAAATACATAATTATGTAAAGTCGTCTGTTACTCGTGTTTATAAGAAAATAGGTTTAAAAGGGAATATGTTGATGGTAGGTGCATTTGTACTCTGTCAGAATTCGATACGAATCACTTTATAACGTTATTTTAAAGTAAAATATAAATGAAAATTATAGTATAAAAAATAAATAATTATGTAAAGACGTTCGTTACTTGTGTTTGTAAGAAAAAATGTTTAAAATGGAATATTTTAACGATAGGTGCATTTGTATTCCGTCAAAATTCGATATGAATCACTTACAACGTTATTTTTACATAAAATATAAATGAAAATATTAAAATGTTTTAACCTGCCCGTTGTTTGTTGTAAAAAAAGAAAAGGTCATTTTATAAAAATAGGCCAAGCCGCCCGTTGTTATTTTAACAAAAAGAATATGTCAAAGAGCGTATCACGTAGCCCGTTGTTTTTTATTTATATCAAAATAAGTCAACCCACCTGTTAATAAAATAAAATGTCAAATAGAGTCTCACGTAGCCTGTTGTTTATTGTAATAAAAAAAAATGTTATATCAAAATAAGTCGCTCGTTGTTTATTAATAAAAACCAAAAATGTCAAAGAGAGTTTTACGTAGTTATAATCATTTTTACAATTCTGCATGTTACTCGTGGTAATAAGAAAAAACAAAGTCATTCGTTGTTTATTTTAATTTTAGAAAGGTCAAAGAGGATCCCATATAACTATAATCAGGTTTATCCCGTCAAGTCAAAATTCTATATCAAGCCGTCCATTACTCGTGATAGTAAGAAAAAAAATATGAAGTGGATTAGAAAAATTTCTCTTTCCAAGATCTTAGAATTGTGATTAGAAAGGAAATTCTTCTGTGATATTTTGTGTATTCTAGAGTTGCTTTTCTTTCATTCTTTATCTCCGGGTCAGTTATTATCAGTGATTGAAGGGATTAATTTGCTTTGTCAGATTCCTGGGGTTAAAGATCTAGACTTCTAATCTAAAATAAAAGAAAAGTGCACCAGTCATTTGAGTGCGTTCAAGCAGCTCACTTTTACCGTATTCTATTCCTTGTAAGAAATTAATATAATTGAAACAAAATTCATTGTCAATCCGCACGAGTAAGCCGCCCGTTACTTGTGGACCCGTGGTAGTAAGCAAAAAAAAAAAAAAAAAAAAAAAAAAAAAAAAAAAACAAAGCCGCTCGTTATTTATTTTAATTTAAAAAATGGGTCAAAGAAGATCTCAAATAATTATAACTGTTTTTATCCCTTCACGTCAAAATTCGAAATTCGATGTCAAGCTGCCCCTTACTCATGATAGGAACAAAAATTCGTAGTAGTAATATTTTGATGATAAGTGTAATGTATACCACTTTTTAAATAATGTGTACCCGTTTCAAAATTTTACCATAATCTATTTCTTGTAATAAAATTAATATAATCTAGTTTAGAGCCCGTAAAAAAATCAACGGGATTCAAATAGGTTTAAATGTGAATATTTTGAAGACAGGTGCATTTACATCCCGTTAAAATTCGACATGAATCACTTTATAACGTTATTTTGTATTTTTATAAAAAGAAAACATCAGAGAAGGAAATAAGTGTAATGTATACCACTTTTCAAATAATTGTGTACCCGTTTCAAATTTTTACCATAATCCATTTCTTGTAATAAAATAAATATAATCTAGTTTAGAGCCCGTCGAAAAATCGACGGGATTCAAATAGGTTTAAATGTGAATATCTTGAAGATAGGTGCATTTACATTCCATTAAAATTCAACATTAATCACTTTATAACGTTATTTTATATTTTTATAAAAAGAAAACGTCAAATTAAGAAGGAAATTCGACCTAAATCAAATTTATATTGTTTTCTCTATTTAATCACAATGTTTTTCGTTGAACTTTAACTCTTTCAAGTTGTTACATTTTCCTTTATGATAATAATTAAAGATTAAATGACACAATTAGTAAAAAAAAAAAAAAATAGGACTAACAGCTTAAAAAGTTTGTAGAAAGTAGTATATAATAAAACAGGAATAAGTAAAGCTATAAAAATGCAAAAATCAAGAATCAAGAATAATCATAAATATTTAATTAAAGTATAATTATGAGATCGAAAATAATTATAAGTAATAGAAATAATTATGAAAATGAAAATAGGAATAAGTAAATTTGTAAAATACGAAAATCAAAACATGAATAAATAATATAGAATATAAAACTAAATAGATTGAGATTAAGATTATTGTATTATTATATGCCATTAGATATATATACACATATATAATTATATCGGTTATTAAATGATTAATACGTATAAAATATACATATTTTAGATAAATAGGAACGGAGAGCATAGGAAGCGCCACCTAGGCACGTGAATTAACGTGGGGCTCCGAATCCGCTTTGCTATTATATATAAAAGGATAATAATAATAATAATAATAATAATAATAATAATAATAATAATAATAATAATAATAATAATAATAATAATAATAATAATAATAATAATAATAATAATAATAATAATAATAATAATAATAATAATAAATTATAACTATAATAATAATAATAAATTATAACTATAATTTTTTTCTTAAATATGAAATTATGAATATATAGAGTTAATATTTTTAAGTAATTTACATAAAAATAATTAAAAACTTTAGATTCATATATTTGCGCTTCAATTATTTAATAATAATTTTATGGTACTTTTGAAAAAATAAATTGACCGTGTTAGGCATGGGTGATACTTTTAATGCAAAAAAAAAAAAAAAAAAAAAAAAAAAAAAAAAAAAAAAAAAAAAAAACTCACTTCTTTTAGTCAAATAAAAATAAAGTAAAATGTATTATACGACTACTTCAATTAATATAGTATAAATATTTATTGTAGCTTAGAAACATAAATTTAGTGAACTTCTTTTTTTTCTTTTTTCCTATTTGTTTTTAATTCCATTAACTTTTTTTAGTTAAGAATTTACCGCACATAGTGCGGGTAACATTCTAGTTTTATAATAAATGGAAAAATCCCGTAAATTTTCGACAAGCACCCCACTGCCACTTCGGGTTAGTAACGTTTAATATTTATTTTATCTCCGCTGCGAATTCAATGTAATCGATCCTTCATGCTCTATAAAATAATTATATTTGGTATATTATTATTATTATTATATGTCTCAAATAATAACAACTTTTTTAGTGATTTATTTAAGATGTTATTGTACCAGGGCGGTTTAGGGCTGTCTATTCGGTTTTTGGTTCTCGGTTATACCAGGACCGAACCAGAACCGAAACGGTTCCGGATAACCGAAAACCAGATATTCGGTCATTGGATCGGTCACGGTTCCTATATTTTTGATATTTTCGGTTTTCGGGTTAACCGAAACCGAATGGTTCCGAACCGAAAAACCGAAAAACCGATTTAATTATACATATAACATATATATATTATTATAAAATTAATGTATATATATATGTAAAATATTCTCCAATCGGGCAACTCTGTCACTACGAGATTCAAATTATTTAAATTGGTGAACACTGAACTAGTGAAAAGTTAATTGGCATCAATGGTTTTATTTGATGTATTGGCATTAATATTTTGATATTTTATGTTTTTTAATTTATTCTAGGTATTTTGATATTTTATGCTTTTTGATTTATTCTATGTATTTTGATATTTGATGCTTTTAAATAGTTAATCATGCATTAAAAAATATATATATATATATAAAGTCTCGGTTAATCGGAACCGAATCGGAACCGAACCGGTTCGGTTCCGGATAACCGAAATTTTATTTGGTTCGGATCTCGGTTCTAGGGTTGAGGCAATTTTCGGTTCGGGTAACCGAAATATTCGGTCCGGTTAACCGGACCGAACCGTTTAGACACCCCTAGGGCGGTTGGTATACGGATGGGACCCACCCGGTTCCTATATATAATTATAAAGCCAAACAGTAATTTTAGGGTTTGCTGCAATTCGTCAGATTTTGGCCATAGCTAGACTTCTCCTGATCTCTCTCTCTCTCATGGATGGGATCGTTGTGAAAAGTTATTACGGCAGCGACGATAGGTGTCGTTTATCTGTTCTTTCTCCGGTGGACTTGTCTACCAAAGTGGCATGCGTAGATCTCAGCCTTCCATCTTATATTGACGATCAACAGATTACGTGCGGTAGCTGTTGCGGATTGTTATATTTCAACGATGATGAGGGCAACATTGTGCTTTGCAACCTCACCACCAAACAGCTGAAACCCCTCCCCCCTCCGCCCAAGTCGAAACCCCCGCTCGAGTTAATTGCTAGCGGTCTTGGCTACGATTCCAAATCCGACGACTTCAAAGTTGTAAGATTTCTTAGACAAGAAGGGGGTCACTCCCGAGGTTACAACGTCCTGTGTGAGTTGTATTCGCTCAAAAGTGGTGTTTGGAAGGATATCCCGACTCCCGATGCTGAAGTTTACGGCTGCAGTGTTTACGTCTGTGGAAGGTGTTACTGGACAGCATCTCTTGGTATCAGCTTCGGTGGTTCAGCATACGGCGATAATTATTTTGATGATATTCTCTCCTTTGACTTTACTACGGAGGACTTCCATTGCTTGCATTCGCCGCCGAGTAGAGAGGAGCGTGAGGGCATAGCCTTTCAAGTTTGTGAGTATCGCGGTTCACTAGGTGCTATTGGCTTTAGCATAAGAGTTTCTGGATTTTTTGAGTTTTGGGTACGGGAAGAATGTTCGTGGACTAAAGTATTTGATGTGGTTCTTTCCAATGTTGGGAGAATGCCGTTGGGGTTGATAGATGGCCGATTCTTGTTCCTAGAAAGAAAAGGTAGTAACAACCTCTATCAGCTAGTAGTTTATGATCGGATCACCAAGGAGTGGAAGGAACTCGATATCTTCTGCTACCGAATGGAGGTTACTCGTTATGTGGAGAGCCAAGTTGCGATACCGGATGCAATGCCGATGCAAGAGGAAAAGCAAATAAAAAAGAGACGGAGGGACTGCAATATGTAAACTAGTGTGAATTTTTTGTTTCTTGAGTTTGATTTCTTCATGGAATGTAAACTAGCAAAAGATAAATCGAGGCTACTTCGTTGAAACACAATATGTGTTTGATTGTCATAAATTACTAGTTATAATTATATATGAAGATAAAGTAGAAGATTAAATTATACATATTTCAAGTAAAAACACTTAGTTTTTTGTTGTTTGGGGTTTCCTCTTGCTAATGAGATTAATAGGAAAAACGAGACTAATAGCTAATGAGATTAATAGGAAAAACGAGACTAATATATTGGGACGGAGATAGTATTTGAGAGCTAGGTACAATATTCACAGTTTATGAGAACTGATCAGCTGGCTACATTGAGTACAAAGAGATCCTCATTCAGGTAACCCTTTCCTACGAATTCTCCATTCTTAAACCAATTTTCAAACCAGCTTTGTTAAGCAACGATCTAGACACAAAACAATGTATTTGTCAAGTGATTGAGGAGGTGGCCTCGAACTATTTTGTTGTCTTTCTCATACTTGTTGTGCACTTCTTCTTCAGCTGCTTTGCCTTCGCTATAGCTGCATCGTCCGGTAAGCCTGAGTCAAGCCGGAGGCAAAGTCAGATTGCGAAGTGGCAATATCGTTGAACAACACATGCATAATCAAGCTCAAGCGCTTCAAAGACGATCTATAATTTATGTGATAATCTATTAAAGTTAGTTCAATCCAGCGACCCCGAGTGCAAGTGCTACACGCCGATTCAATCCCAAGGTTCGCACAAATACCAGCAAAAGCTTGCACTTAAACTTTGGATGGTTCAGAGTTATTTGGAAATTGGAACAAGTGCTTATTGCCTATTTTGCGTGTGCTAGCTTTCGTAATATAGAATAATCAAAGGCAAGGAGTGAAGCTTTCCGTTAGACCCACGTCTCCACACCGCGAGAATCAGGTTAGAAGAGGTGCAGGGGGCGGTGGAGGGGGAGGGGGAGGAGCTTGCCTCGGTAGAAGAGGTCGGAGGCGGCGGGGGTGGAGGTGTTGGAACTCGATGTCTTTGGAGAGTGGAGAATGAGGAGTGGTAGAGGTTTCTTGTGTCTCAGTTTGAGTAGTGCAGTACTTGCTTGTGCGCATGAATGTTGTAGTCAACATCAACTATTAACTGTGTACAATATACTACGTGTTATGATTATTTCTGAGCTTTTTAATTACTTCAACTCTATGTTTAACAGATGTGGGACGTTTCTAAATTGAAACTAAAAAAAAAAGTTCTAAGACATCGTCAAATGAATTAAGTAATAATACTCTTCCAGCCTTAACAAACTGTATAGTATATGGGATTAATGATAGGAACACACTCTCGAATTCCTATCTTAATTACGACGTGAGTGCGTCGTGAACAAGAAAAGAAGAAGACGAACAAAAGATAAAATTAGGGTTTATATTCTCAATGCATAAAATACAACCCTAACTCTCTATTTATAGACTAAGGACCCTAGGGTTGATTCGACCTACGATTCGGGAAAGAATCAACAAGAAAACCCGAAAAGGAGCGAATGAATTGCTCGACTCGATAATAAAAGAGTTGGGCTCGGCCCAACTAATACAAGTATTAAAATACGAAGTAACGATGAGGGACAAAGTCCCCGAACTTGACGGGCTCTCTCGTCCTACGCTTGGGCCTTCCCGTCCTTGTCCTTGACTCCTCACTCCCTTCTTCATCTTCATGGAGCCGTGTATCAAAAGAGGGAGATTGGACTACCTCACGCTGCTCAACCACACTCTCCTCCTTCTCCTTCGGTGATAGCCTCTCCATCTCCGTATCAACTCCCCCCGCGATGGAAACATCCTTGTCCTCAAGGAGAAGATCAGAAAAACGACGTCGAATCACATCCATCGGTTCCCACGTAGGTCGGCTGCCCTTGTCATCGTCCCAAACAACTGGCCTTCCTCCACCGCCTCTCCATGCTTCCAAACAGTCCGCACCCCCTTTAATGCATACGGCCGCTCCACAACACATCCACGAGCAAAGAACGACGGAAAAGCGGTCGTATCCACCGTCATATCATCATCAAAACGACGCAGCAAGCTCACATGAAATACATCATGTATGCGACTACCCTCCGGAAGCTCTAATCGATAAGCAACCTCGCCAATCTTCTCCACCACACGAAATGGCCCATAAAAACGTCTAGCAATCTTCGTGGACAACGGACGAGCCACCGAGTGTTGGCGATAAAGCTGTAATTTCAAAAGAACTCGATCACCTACCTCGAACACCTCATCACGGCGGCTTCGATTTGCCGTGGCTCGCATACGTTGTTGTGACTTCTCAAGATTCTTTTGGAGCCAAACCAAAAGCTCACCTCTTTGACGAATCACTTCGGCAACCGACGAAGGACATGAAGTCGGTGGTTGTGAAGCTACAAGTGGAGGAGGCTCCCGACCATACAAAGCATGAAACGGGGTCGTACCTAGCCCTTCGAAGGAGACGTTGAGGAGCAGGCCCTTGAAGGACGGGAGGTCACATATAATGAGGCTTACCTGCATGTTGTGAAACTTGATGAAAAGAATAGGATGTTTGGAGCAGGTGGCCTTGCAAAGACTGTCGGAAGTGATCTCTCAAGTACCGGCACGTCACATTTCCACTCGGAGGTTGTGATTGATGAACGTTTCTCGCAATGGAGAAAGAGCTCGAGGAGGCGCGACAGGAGCATCAGAAGCTAACTGAGCACGCAAAGAAACAGGAAGAGCACATAAAGAAACTCGAAGAAAAAATTGATCAATTCATTACACAGTCGTCAAGGAATGATTCAGACCTTCCACCTCCCCCATGATATCTATTGAGCTTCTATTGAAACTGTCTAACACTATACTTATGTTACTTTTAGCAAATTCAATAACTTGAGAACGTTTTACTTTTGTTTTACTACTATTGAAGTCTATGGATATTTGAATTGAAATTGTTTTACTTTTATCTACTTTTATAATGTGTGTCTATGTACATGTGTAATATTAAATTGCTTAGTTGGATTGTAATGATAATATACAGGCTGGGGAAAAAAGAAAACAGAAAGCACTAGGCTGTATCCAGTAAAACCGCGATGGATTACTGACGAATTCCCGACAGATCTCCGACGGATCCCCGACGGAATAGCGACGGAAAAAAGTCAACAATGGTCAACAAATTACAGAAGACGACGGAAGGACGACGGAAATGAAAGGGGCGACGGACTTGGACGTCGGCATTCCGTCGTTAAATTTCCCGGCGCCTGAGCTCCACCGGCGTTATCTACGACGTCTATTCCGTCGTCTATCCGTCGCCTGCTTCCGGCGACGGACTTAAATCCGTCGTTAAGTCTTTGGCGACGCTCATTTTAACGACGTCTCTAGTCCGTCGCGTTTCCGTCGCGACTATAAAATAGCGACGGATTTTAGGCATGTAACGAAGGATTTTTCTGTCGCAAAATGGGCGGATTTTTGTAGTGAATTCATGGTAAAAGCAATTCAAAGCAAGCTCGGCCCACGGAAGAAAACTAGTCCACTTTGCCGATTTATCGGCTACAAAAGCCCTCAAATATTGTTCTAATCCCCGATTCTTCACCTCTGTTTGGCCATCGGATTGAGGATGGTAGGCGGTGGTGAAGTGCAACTTAGTACCACTCAATTTGAGCAAGTGCTCCCACACGTCATTGAGGAACACGGAATCCCGATCGGATACTAACGACTTAGGAAACCCATGGTGTTTCACAACCGTGTCCACAAACGCATTAGCCACTCTCCATGCATCAAAGTTAGTCCGGAGAGGAGCGAAGTGAGCATATTTAGATAGCCGGTCGATCACCACCATTATCGCCGTGAACCCCCGAGAGAGAGGCAACCCCGTAATAAAATCCATCGAGATATCCTCCCAAACTTGAGACGGAATTGGCAACGGCTGTAGCAACCCCGCCGGTTTTTGCGTGGAATATTTCGTAGTTTGGCACTCCATACAAGACGAGATGAAATCCTTGACGTCGTTTCGCATGCCCTTCCAATAAAACGAAGACGCAAGCCGGCGATACGTCTGTTCGATTCCGGGGTGGCCAGCTGCCGGTGTCGCATGATGCTCATATAGTAAAGCCACTTTGGCCGCCGAAGACGTCGCAACCACAATCTGATGTCCCTTATATAATAATCCATCTTGTAGGGTGTACTCGGCAGCAGCTTCACCAGCCTCAACTTGATTACAAATATCCAATAATTCCAGAATGGTGCGGTTATCGACACGTAAGACCTCTAATATATCCGGCAGCGGCTGAGTTATCGCAACCAACAACTTCGACGTCTCCTCTTCCTCCTGTCGATCTTCGTCCCTCCGAGAAAGGGCGTCGGCTACACGATTAGACGTACCCGTCTTATACTCTATACGAAACTTATATCCCATAAGTTTCCACGCGTAGAGCTGTTGATCCGGAGTTTGGATCACCTGTTGCAGTAGCTCCTTCAGACTACGCTGATCGCTACGAATAACGAACTCCCGGCCAAGCAAATATTGTCTCCATTTTTGCACGGCCTCGACGATCGCGTACAATTCCTTGTAATAAGTCGAGGAAATTCTCCGACGTGACCCCAATTTCTTGCTAAAGAAGGCCAACGGATGATTGTCTTGAAGAAGCACGGCGCCGATTCCCGTATCGGACGCGTCGGTCTCCACATAGAACGGCTTCGAGAAATCCGGCAAACGCAACACCGGAGCCGTCAGCGCCACAAAGCTATCCTCGGCCGCTTGCGACCACTCAAAAGCCTTCCGTTTCAACAAATCCGTCAAGGGCGAAGCAATAACGGCATATCCGGCAATAAACCGCCTATAATAACCTGTGAGCCCTAAAATCCCCGAAGTTGCTTAACCAATTTGGGTGTCAGCCAAGCTGTCATCGCATCAATCTTGGTGGGGTCCGCTCGAAGAAATCCATCCGAAATGATGTGCCCCAAGTAATCCACTGTTGAGCAACAGAAGGAGCATTTGGACAACTTTATGAAGAACCGGTGATGATGGAGAATTGTTAATACCTCGGAGAGGTGCGTCGCGTGCTCAGCCACCGACGGGCTATATATTAAAATGTCGTCAAATAATATAACCACGAAACGGCGAAGGAGAGGCCGGAAGATCTCATTCATCGCATCCTGAAACGTTGACGAAGCATTGGTGAGGCCGAACGGCATAACCAGAAACTCGAAATGGCCATCGTGAGTCCGGAAGGCCGTTTTGAAGACATCCCCGTCGTGCATCCGGATCTGATGATAGCCCGACCGAAGATCAAGCTTGGTGAATATCCGTGCCGCTCCCAACTCATCAAATAATTCATCCGTCGTCGGAATGGGGAAGTGATCCGGAACCGTCACTGCGTTTAACGCCCGATAATCAATGCAAAATCTAAACGAACCGTCCTTCTTCCGAATCAAAAGCACCGGCGAAGAGAACGCACTGTGGCTTCGTCGAATGATCCCCGCCTCCAACATCTCTCGAACCTGCTTCTCTATCTCGTTCTTCTGGAAGTACGGGTATCGATATGGCCGTACGTTAACTGGCTTCGAGTTAGGAAGTAAGTGAATCCGGTGATCAAATGGCCGCTTCGGAGGCATACCCGTCGGTGTTGCAAAAACATCACTGTGACCTCTCAATACTTCCGCAATCACCGATGGTAATTCTGGCGGGAACATAAGTGAGGAATCGGAGTCCTCGGTTGACGTGTCGACGGCCACAACCTCAAAGAGGTCAGCCGTGCCTTGATGAAACATCAATGTAGCGAAATTCCGGGCTGACATACGTTTCGGTCGTCGGGAAGAAACCTTTAAACAAACGGGGCGTCCCTTGCTCACGAACTCTAACGTGCCCGTGTCATAATCACTAGTAATCCGATGAAGAGAACGCAACCAAGCCATGCCGAGGATCACGTCCGGCCCGTGTATGGGCAATGTATGAAGATCCAAATTAAAAGAGTGACCTTGCACCCGTAGCTCCACTCCCAGGCTTATGTTGGTGCACATAAGGGAATTGCCATTCCCCATATAAACCCTAAACGGTTTAATCAAAAGCAATGACAACTGGACCAACTCGGCCACGCGTGGGTGCAAGAAATTATGGGTACTTCATGTATCCACTAAAATCACGACCTCTTCTTTCCCAAGGAAGCCATGAAACTCCAACAAGGCTGCCCGAGGCGTGCCGTCCAAGCTGTAGATATGAGAAAGGTCGGATGTAATCACTTCGGACTCCGGGGAGAGGTTCTCCGTGTTGTCATCTCCTGGCTCGTCTTCATCCGTTCCCATGAACGCCAAAAAATTACATTTGCAAACATGGCCGGCTACCCACTTTTCCGAGCAGTACCAACAAAGCCCCAGGCGGCTCCGCTCAGATTTTTCCTCCGAAGAAACCCGCACTACCGGCAACTTGGAAAGATCACGGGACCGAACACCCGCTGTCGTAGATGGCGATGGCTTGACAGTCTCCAGTGTGGCTGAATTTGTAGGCGACGGTAATGGTGTAGGGCGGGATTCGCGGCTGACCCACGGCCAGCGAACCACCGAAGATGTGTGCTCAATCGCGCTGTCGAATTCCATGGCTAGCGCCATTGCCGCGGCCACCGATGTCGGGTGCTGAAATTTCACTTGGTTCTTCACCGGCTACCGCAAGCCTCCCAATAAATTGCAAGCAACGTACAGTCGGGAGTGCCATGAATTCGGTTCATCGTGCTCTCGAATTCCCGATTATAATCGGCTAGGGACCCGGTTTGAGTAAGCTTCGCCAATACTTCCATGGAATTGACAAAGTACTGAGGGTCGAACCGTCGTCGGACGTCCTCAAGAAACTGGGACCAAGAAACCTGGGGGTTGTTCGCCCGATACGAAAATATCCACTCCGACGCCGGCGGTGCAAAGAGCATCACCACGTAGTGTAGGCGTATATCTTCGGGTAGCATGATATGGTCGAAGTAGTAATGTATCCTCGTTACCCAGCTTTGGGCCTCCGATCCATCGAACATTGGTGGATCCATACGAATCAGATGATTCGGGTCGAGGGTTGGTGTCGAGGTCGTGGGGCGAGAGATAGATTGATCCCATGCAGATCGTGTGGGGACCGTTTCCACTCTTGGCCTGAACCCAGTAGGATTCCAAGAATTAAAAGGAGTCTCCTGCGGCTGGGGAAGACGAAACCCTAACCACGAACTAGGGTTGCTGGTCGGGGGAAAGGGCGAGTGCGGAACCCCCGACAGAGGTGCCGAGGTAGTCGCCGACGCTGATACAGGTCCACCGCTAGGATTCCAATCGGGCAGGCGCCATGTCGGCGGCATCCCGTACGGTGGGTCCGGCTCGGGCCGCTGCGGAATTTGCACCAACTCCCAATGACGTTCGGACGCCTCCAAACGCGCCTCCATGCGCATGAGTATGGAGAACATCGATTCCATAGAGGGCGTAGGTAGAGCAGGAGTCGCCTAGACACCGGAGGAAAAATTGGGAAGGTCGGCCCCACTACCGACGATCTCAATCCACTCGTGGCCGACACCGGGTTTGAGAAGGTAACCATGGTTCAACAATGGAAGCACCAATTGATAGGAACACACTCTCGAATTCCTATCTTACGACGTGAGTGCGTCGTGAACAAGAAAAGAAGAAGACGAACAAAAGATAAAATTAGGGTTTATATTCTCAATGCATAAAATACAACCCTAACTCTCTATTTATAGACTAAGGACCCTAGGGTTGATTCGACCTACGATTCGGGAAAGAATCAACAAGAAAACCCGAAAAGGAGCGAATGAATTGCTCGACTCGATAATAAAAGAGTTGGGCTCGGCCCAACTAATACAAGTATTAAAATACGAACTAACGATGAGGGACAAAGTCCCCGAACTTGACGGGCTCTCTCGTCCTACGCTTGGGCCTTCCCGTCCTTGTCCTTGACTCCTCACTCCCTTCTTCATCTTCATGGAGCCGTGTATCAAAAGAGGGAGATTGGACTACCTCACGCTGCTCAACCACACGCTCCTCCTTCTCCTTCAGTGATAGCCTCTCCATCTCCGTATCAATTAATCCTATTATGTGTAGTGTGCCATGAAAAAAATGATAATCCCAGCTTATTTTATTTTCTTCTTTTCTTAATTAAATTTCGAGTTCGGGATTTCGATGAAACATTAAAAAAAACATGACCTGACCACTTGAATGTCATGACCTCTGTTCCTGAGAGTTGCATTAGCAGATTTATAAGTAGTTTTCTTGAGCAGTGGTTGATTTTGATGCAGTCAAAATAAACAGCAGAATGTGTGGATATTGATCGCAAATTCCAGCATATTTCATATATGGAATATTATATTCTTGGAGGAATTATTATATCTTTAGGATATATTTGGTATCATATCTTTAGGATATCTTTTGGGATTCCTTGTTCCTCAAGTATTGGGATTCCTTGTTCCTAAAGAATTAGGTTATATGCAAGCACTATATATATGGGGCTTGTATTCGTTATTGACGTAGAGTCATTGGGTGAGAGCTTAGCCGATTCTGCGGTTTTGTGAGCTGAGAGATTTCTTGTTTCTAGTTACTTTCAGGTTTGGGGAATAGAAGATAGGTTTTCTTCTTTGAGTATTTTCTCCATTGTAACTTTGTAATCTCTCGTATAGTAGATCATATTCAGTTGACCCTCCGTGGACCTCATATTGCCGAACCACGTAAACTGCTCATGTTCTTGATCTATTATTTTCGTTCTGCTCTCATATCATCCTCATAGATATTGTTATCTCTGGCGTTACGAGTATTGTTCTGTGTTGTGTTATAACTTGGGTACCGCACACAGAATATTGTTGTTAGAATCCCTAACAATTGGCGTCGTCTGTGGGAATCGGATCTACGATGTCTACCACGAAGTTTGACGTAGAGAAGTTCACAGGAGTGAACGATTTTGGTCTATGGAGGATTAGGAACCGGAGTTTGTATTACCTTGATGCAAAGCCGGTGATTGGAGAATCTGAAGCTAATACAATTGACGATTCCATGTTGTGGCATATGCGGCTAGGCCACATTGGATAGAAGGGTTTGAATGAATTGTTGAAGCAGAACTTGCTACAACATTCTGGCTCATTTAAGGTTGAGTCTTGGGAACATTGTATCTTGGGTAAAAGCAAGAAGTTGCCTTATGATACTGGGAAGCACACCTCGGCTGCACATTTGGAGTATGTCCATGCGGACTTATGGGTTCCATCTAGGACCGAAACCCAAGGAGGAGGCAGATATTTCATGGCTGTCATCGATGATTTCTCAAGGAAGTTATGGGTTTATGTTCTGAAGAACAAGTCTGAAGCCTTTACAAGGTTCAGAGAATGGTGCAGTGAGGTTGAAACTGAGAAAGGAGTCTCGGTCAAGTGCTTGAGGACAGACAATGGATTAGAGTTTCTGTCCGATGAGTTCCAGGAGTTTTGCAAGAAGAAATGGATTAAGAGGCACAAGACTGTTCCTGGGAATCCACAACAGAACGGTGTGGTGGAGAGGATGAATAGGACATTGCTCGAGAGAGTGAGGTGTATGTTGCTGAGTTCCGGGCTGCCGAGGAAGTTCTGGGGAGAAGCAATCAACACGGCGTGCCATTTGATAAATTTGTGCCCTTCTTCTGCAATTGAGTTCAAGGTTCCGGATGAGGTGTGGTATGGAGTTACCCCAAGTTACAAGTACTTGAGGATTTTCGGTTGCAGAGCCTATGCCCACATTAAGCAAGACAAGTTGGAACCTAGAGCTTTAAAGTGTATACAGGGTATCCCAAAGGCGTGAAGGGATACAAACTATGGTGTACAGAACCTGGAAATCAGAAGGTCATCATCAGTAGAGACGTGGTGTTTAAGGAGGATGTCATGCCTTATTTGGAGGAGAATGACAAGCCACGTGAAGTTGTTAATGACGACATTGGCGCTCGATCTGAAGTTTTAGGTGGAGCCTGAAGAACAATCTGCTCACAGTGGGGGTCACACGAGGGAGTACACTGACCGTGACATTAGCGAGGACACTGATGCGGCAGATTTGAGAAGTTACATGCTTGTGAGAGATAGGACCAGAAGGAACATTACTCCACCTTCTAGGTTCGGACATGCTGACATGGTTTTCTACGCATTGACTGTTACTGAAAACGTGGAACATCAAGAGGAACCTCGGAACTACAAAGAGGCAGTGAGTTCCGAGGAGAACAAGCAGTGTATGCTGGTCGCAAGCAAGGATTTGGCTGAGGTGGAGCAGCTGAAATCTGATTTGAAGTCCAAGTTCGAGATGAAGGACTTGGGATGCGCCAAGAGGATTTTGGGAATTGATATTTCTAGAAATTGAGATAGAGGAGAGTTGTGGCTTACACAACATGATTACTTGCAGAAGATATTGAAGAGATTCAATATGCATGAATCTAGGGAAGTGACGGTTCCCTTGGCTAAACACTTCAAGATGTCTGAACAGCAGAAACCCGGTACACCAGAGGAGACACGGGAGATGAGTCAGGTACCATATGTGAATGTTGTTGGGAGTGTTATGTACACGATGATTTGCACGAGGCCGGATCTTGCTCATTACATAAGTGTTATAAGCAGATACATGGCTAATCCAGGAAGGTACCATTGGGAAGGACTCAAGTGGTTGTTCAGATATCTTAAAGAAAGTTCGAAGATTGGCATTTTGTACAAGCGTCGATCTGATGTGCATGGAGATCCATTAGTTGGATATGTGGATTCAGATTTTGCAGCAAATCTGGATACGAGGAAGTCTCAATCAGGTTACATTTTTAACTTGTTTGGTTCTGTTATTAGTTGGAGTTCGTCTCTTCAGTCTATGGTAGCTTTGTCTACAACCGAAGCCGAATACATGGCAATGACTGAGGCCGTGAAGGAGGTTGTTTGGCTTAGAGGAATCATTGGAGAATTTGGAGTTGATCAAGGCACAGTTTCTATAAACTGTGACAGCCAAAGTGCGTTGCATCTTGCCAAACATCAAGTGTTTCATCAAAGGTCGAAACATATTGATGTTAAATATCACTTTGTGAGGGATATGGTGAACAAGAAGGAGGTGGAGATGCGGAAGATTTCGACTGAAGAGAATGCTGCTGATATGCTAACCAAAGCATTACCAACTGCGAAGTTTAGGTACTGCTTGAAGTTGGTTAGTGTGCTCTCTAGATGAGAGACTTGTGTACTGCCCTGTGGTGGGGCATCGTTTGAGGGAAAACTGAATTCGGTGGAGATCTACTGTCATTTGCGTTCAAGGTGGAGAATTGTGGATATTGATCGCAAATTCCAGTATATTTCATATATGGATATATATGGAATATTATATTCTTGGAGGAATTATTATATCTTTAGGATATATTTGGTATGATATCTTTAGGATATCTTTTGGGATTCCTTTATTCCTCAAGTATTGGGATTCCTTGTTCCTCAAGAATTGGGTTATATGCAAAAGCACTATATATATGGGGCTTGTATTCGTTATATATTGACGTAGAGTCATTGGGTGAGAGCTTTGCCGATTCTGCGGTTTTGTGAGCTGAGAGATTTCTCGTTTCTAGTTACTTTCGGGTTTGGGGAATAGAAGATAGGTTTTCTTCTTTGAGTGTTTTCTCCATTGTAACTTTGTAATCTCTCTCGTATAGTTGATCATATTCAGTTGACTCTCCGTGGACGTAGGCATATTGCCAAACCACGTAAACTGCTCGTGTTCTTGATGATCTATTATTTTCGTTATGCTCTCATATCATCCTCATAGATATTGTTATCTCTGGCGTTACGAGTATTGTAATTGTGTTGTGTTATAACTTGGGTACCGCACACAGAATATTGTTGTTAGAATCCCTAACAGAATGAGAGTTGGGTTGAGATTATTTTTGCCCATGTTCTTGTTCTTGCTCTCTTTTTTTTTTTTTTTTTCAACTGACTTTTTTCTTGTTGGGTAAATTTGGGAAGGAAATAAATGAACTAGACGTTTTATAAGGGAAAAAAACGAAAATCATGTGACAATTGACTAATTTAGGAGGTGATTTTATAAAAATAATAAATAAATCTTATTTGTAAAGGGAGAAAATTAATAGTAACCATTTTGAAAAGCCACATAAGAAAAATACTCATTTGTTAGACACTCATATTAAAACTACCCATTTGTTAGACATTCATGGTAAGTACTTTCCCTCGAACGGTGTGAATATTCCGGCATCAATTACCGACCGGTTTTGCGTAGTTAGACTAATTTTGTACGTGAATACGGAAAACATTGGAACCGGTCGACAAAGTCGCCGGAAAAGTTCAAACCGGTCGACCGGTTTGAACTTTCCGGTGACATTGTCGACCGGTTTGTGCATATTTGGACTTAATATGTGATGTTAAGCCGGAAAACGTTGAAACCGGTCGACAAAGTCGCCGGAAAAGTTCAAACCGGTCGACCGGTTTGAACTTTTCCGGCGACTTTGTCGACCGGTTTGTGCATATTTGGACTAAATATGTGACGTTAAGCCGGAAAATGTTGAAACCGGTCGACAAAGTCGCCGGAAAGTTCAAACCGGTCGACCGGTTTGAACTTTCCGGCGACTTTGTCGACCGGTTTCAACGTTTTCCGGCTTAACTTGTTGTTTTTAGTTTAAATTCCTTTTTTTTTTTACTAGAATGCCAAGAATTGGTCATCTTAATTGTTATTAGGATTTATTCTAATTAGAAAATGGGTAGTTTTGTATGAGTGTAAAAAAAATGGGTAGTTTTCATGTTGGCTTCTTGAGAATGGGTAGAAAACATTATTTACACATTGTAAATTCCTTATTGGAATATATTTGAACGTGTACAAATTATGCAAAAAGGTGTTGGATGAAAAGTAATTTTGCCCCTCACTCAAACATATATACCTCTAAACAATATATATAGTATTTCGAAATGATTAAAGGTGTGAATAACGTAACAACTAAAAAAAAAAATCTCGTATAAATGTGTGTGATCGATCTTGTTTTCGTAAGTTTATAAATGCGTAACAATAATATAAAGAACATAGGAAATAACGTGGTCCGATCTATTAGAATATATCTACGTTCACGGAGCAACAATATGGATCTTTATTGAGTAATGTGAGTATTGATTACAAAGTTGTCCTCTCCCTCTCATTCTATTGTAGCCCTTATTTATATATGACGTATCGAGTTCGACACAAAGTCTTTTCCTATCAGAACTCTCTTAAGTTTATCTGAGTCTTCATCATAACCATCCGAGTCTTCTACATCTCTAATTGGATGAATGAAACTGTAACTAACGTAAATGCCTGGGATTGTAAAGTAATGGTGATTGTTCCATCACTTTATACCTTGATTGTTATCAACATTAATACTTAAAATTAATGCCCATATAGTTTTGTTAATGGATACTCCTTCCGTTCTTGGTTATTAGTCACATTTGTTTTGGGCATAATAAATAAGGAAGGAGAATATATAAGGCTATAATCACTTCTAAGGATAGAGTGTTAATTATTGCCAAGTATTTTTTATCATTTTAGGAAATGAGATTTGATAAGTGCGACAAACAAAAACGACAATGTGACTAATAACAAGGGACATGTTGTATATCTTACTCATATCTTTAATACTACAATAGTACGTTGCAATTAATTAACAATGTAAAAAGAATATATTTTATTAAGCACTACTATATCCGTCATCTTTTATAAAATAATACATATAAATGTAAAATAATATAAGTCCGTACGTCATCTTAAATGTGACAATCAAAAGCGAAATGAAAAGGAGTAAACCGGGAGCTAGAATAGGGCAAATTTTCTTATAGTTTAGTTGATTACACGAGTCTTGAGATGACGTGGCATATAATTAAATAGACGTTACAAACTCTCGATGAAATTAATAAATACATTGGTGAAAATAAAGGGAAATGGAGAAAATTTTGTGAGGACTTACCATGCATGAAATGAAACATGAAAAAGGAAAGGAAAAAATTATGAGAGTTTCCAAATGGAATACATCCATAGCATAATTGAAGTGGGAATTCAAATTTAGGCAAAAATCAAATCAAATTTAGTGGGAATTTCCATAAGTTAAACATTAATAGCCGTTAGGCTACATGGAGTATATATAAAAATGGATTGTAATCTAAGGGTTGGATCTAGTTGAGAGGAAATATAGCTAGTTGAAATTAATCAAAGTCGAATCTAGCCGTAGCCGGTGTCGGGGCCGGGGATCGATGAACTCGAGCCGGTGTGCAGCGTGCAAGCATTTGAGGAGGAGGTGCCCCTCCGACTGCATATTCGCTCCGTATTTCCCCTCCAACAATCCCCGTCGATTTGCTTATGTTCACAAGATTTATGGCGCTAGCAATGTGGGAAAGATACTCCAGGTTTCTTATTCTTTGTTTTTGTTAAACGGCGTCGTTTTTTTTGGTTGATGAATGATTAACAATATATATATATGTTCAAAATTGGATATGATACAAAAATTTGTGATATATATGTGTGCAGGATGTGGCGGTGGAGTGTAGGGGGGAAGCAGCGGAGACGTTGTGGTACGAGGCGATGTGCAGGATGAAGGATCCGGTGTACGGGATAGCCGGGATAGTGAGCGCGTTGCATCAGGAGCTCAATGTTGCTCACTCCCAACTTGCTACCATTAAGGCTCACATAGCCACTCATCGCCATCATCTAATTACCGATAACAACCAATCTACTACGACTACGACTACGACTACTAGTCTTGAACTGGATCATCTGTATGAGCAGCAGGTGGTGATGGAGAATAATAGCACTAGTAGTTTCAGTCCTACTTACTACACTCCCACTCCTGTTGCTGCTGCAGCAGCTTGGTTCGACTAATTCTACTATATATATTCACATTCACTTGTAGTTGGCCTTACCTTTGCTAAATACCAATAATAAAGGTTGATCATCTACTGTCAAATAGAATTATGAGTTGATTGGCAGTGTTAGGGTTTCTATTTTTAAGGGTGTTAGGGTATACAATATATTTTAAATATTTTATTCATAAATGGAAGTGCAATATCAATTGCGAAAGAAAAAATATATATATAAAATAACGTTAACCAAACAAATATTCATAGGTCTCATTAAACTGATATATAAGCACTAAATCATACAATATTCATAAGAACGTCACAACGTACAAATTGAAATCAATTAAACTAAACTAAAATGACGAGAACTAGAAATCATACCGAAATAATTAAACTATCATTAATTCTTCTAGCTTAAACAATACCAAAACCTGCATATTGAAAAGAAAATTTAAAGTTAAGTGTAATACTCCGTAGTAGCATAAAAGTTTAAAGAATATATATATGGATATTATCTTACCTCTATTAATCGGAATTTGAGAGTTGACCATTTGGATTTAACCTTTGAAGAATAGCTGGAAGCGAGCTTTCGATAGAGATTGAAGTTGGGCCTGTAGATTAACTTCTTGGGTGCTCACTTGAGTTTCTAAAGATTCGAACATGGACCTCAACTCTTCATTTTTCTTCCTTAATTCTTCATTTTCCATTTGCAATTGATAATTTATTCTTTCTCCTCTTTTCGAAAGCAACTTGAGCCCATCTCCTCAACCACGCAACCGACTTGACTTTTCTTCACCAAGAACCTTCACAAAGGCTTCACCTTCGGTCATAGGACTGTCGTCATTCTGAATCGGTTCGGTTTGCAACCTAAGTAGTTCCTCCTAAAAAAATAAATGATATTAGCATATACAATATACAAAACAAATTGTTTCCAATGCACCTAAGCCAGAAAATAATAAATCACTTATATGTTCATGACCACGCTTCAGTAGAATGAATTCAAATCATGCACACATACTTCTCAATTAGCTTTCAAGGAGACTTATCTCATATCAACTGCGATCACGTAACGTTTATATTTGAATGAGCATTTAATAGATAATTGCAATAACGACATGATCACACATATTCCAAAATGAGATTCAAAAGTATGTGCTATAAACTTTTATCTAAAATTACAGTTGTGTAAATTAGTAGGAAATTTTTCTCATATAAACTTCTTTTGGAGCTTTATCAATCCAATCTTTTTTTCGCACTGTTGAATCGGCTCATTCTCCATGCCATTGTACGTGTAGGTTCCTCCCCAATCTCCAAGTCACGGCTAAATACACGAACAAATCAATTGGAGATTTTTTTTCAAATGTATTTACACAAAATAAGAATACAGGCTCGCATACCTCTTCATAGCAATATTGTTTCTCATGAGTTCGATTCTTCTTCATCTTCAAGTTTTCTTCTTCTTCAAGTTATGAGAGACTGAGATGAATTCTGTTATGTTTTGAGAGATACTGTAGCTGTAATGGAATTGAGAATTCAATAATGTTGATCGAGATTTGTGATTCTGAATTGTGTAAACTGCATTGATTTGAATTGTAATTCTAGGGTTCAAAATTGTAAATTGAATTCAAACTACAGTATAGTAAGAAATTCTTCCAACAAAGGCACATTCAGTCGCCCAACGACGGCGACTTATTGTCTAAATATGCTATCGGAAATCGTAAGGGTCTTGTTTGCTCCGTATGATAGGGACGCCGTCGTCTCTCCAGACAATTCGCTCCTCGCACAATGCTGCGCACACCTCCACGTACAGTTCGTGCTCCTAATATAAATCGATCCATGCGTCAATATAACAAGATATAGGATCATCACACGCGTGATAAAAAAGAATATAGTTATCGGAGAGTAAAAAGATAACCTGATGAAGGACTCTTGCAGCAAGGTCCTCGGGTGTGTCCTTAGCAAGCACGGGGACTACCCTTTGAGCGAGGATACGGCCCGTGTCGTACTCCTCATCCACATAGTGTATTGTCGGACCAGAATATCTACATCCATACAAACATCATATCAAAAGTGAGAAAAGTGCAAACTTTTGCTACAACAAAAGGCGAGGCAAAGATAGGAAACCAAACCGATGGATATTGTTACACAAGAAAGGGTATGTAACTCCTACAAGCTTGTCGAATCTCCAAGACTTATAATTAGATGGATAGAGAGTTTACTTGGATATAAGGTTGGGTAGTTCTTCGATTACTTGATATATTTACGTATATTTCAATGCATTAAGGAAGTGCTTGACAAATCATATCTGGCCTCTTCTTCTCAGATATATAATCGATCCCTCGAAACCAAATTTATAATACACTATTTTAATGAGTAAACATTAATACAATTTGATATGTTTGGTTTAGCCACCTTTATCTACCTAAGTAAAGAAGGCCTAAAATGTAGCAAAATCAGATTGGGAGGAGAAGAGCAAAATGAACACCCGAAAACAATGCATATCGTACCATAGCAAATGTAGATTTGATGATATAGAAAATGATCGAAATCAATACCTCTCATTTATAAACAAAAAGGGAATGAACTATATCGTAATGAAAAAGGATTGAAAAATAGTAGGGGTGCTTTTCGTACCTTGCCCCGGAAGCAATTACTGCTTTATGCACCTTCATCCCATAATACCCTTTTCCACCAAATGCTGGAAGAAGTGAGGGATGTATATTGAGTATAGCCTTTTGATAAGCTTTGATCAATTCGGTAGGAATAAGCTTGAGATAGCCAGCTAAAAGGATGAAGTCGACCTTGTAGGATCTGCACAAAATCGAGTAAATTAACTGAATTTTTTATGCCACAAAATATTGTAGCAGGTGGATTTGAAGTGAATGATTCTTATCAATGTAATAAATTTGTAGAGATAATCCAAAAGACCTATGAAAACAAATGATGGCAGCAAGCAACTTAGCCGGCACACGAGTACAGAGCAGAATTTAAGAAAATGAACTAGAGCAAGTGCATGACCTAATCACCTTTCTATCTCAATCTTGAAACCATAAGTTAAGCATCAAACGAGACTCACAAGCATGATCACGTACACCGTGAATTACACCACTTCTACGAAAAACATAAGTTGGAAAATTGAAGGGATGCAACAGAATCATTAAACAATTAAAACTTCCTAAACACAGCGGAATATTACTAGCCAGAGGCCACTAGTAGTTCCGAAGAAAGCATATCAACAAAAGTATATGTTTTTCAAACTATTTCACTCCTTACAAGCTTCAATATTCTGCGGCAGTAAAAGTAACATACATGTGAGGAAACACTCAGCATAAACTGAAAACAAAAAAACAAGCCAAACCTTAATAGAAGCACAAGATCATTTGCAGTAAACGACTCTTGTTCCGATTTCCTTTCAGGGAAAATGATAACAGGAATCCCCTTTTCACTAGCATATACTGCACCTCCACAATCTGCAAACAAAACCCAACAACAATTCCACAAACCAACTCAGAAAAACGAAAAACGGAGGAGAACGAAAAAATCCTAATAATGTTGAGGAATTCACACAATTAACAATGCTAAACAACATCAAAATATCTACTCCCTCCCTCCCTGCACATATGCTACGTTTCATTATATTGTACCTCACATATATTTAAAAACGAATCATCTCTAAAAGGCAGAGTTTGATATCTCATATGTTCGAGAAACGCATCATCTCTAAAGGGACGATGGAGTAATAAACAACGCAAAAATGCAATGTTCCTAATCTTGTAAGTATGCAGAAAGAACAAGAAAATCCAATAAATAGCAGACTACCATATTTACTGGCGATCAGAACAACAATGTCGCCGTGGACGGAACCGTCGCGAGTTGCCTCGTGAATCGAGCGGAAATTGGAGCCTCCGCCGGAGACGAACACCGCCAAATTCTTCCTTCGAACTAGGGGTTTAGGCTTTTCTTCCTCAGCATCAATCGCGCCTTTATGTTCGATTCTAGCGACGCTGCTTCTACACCGGAGATTCCTCACGGTGGCCGATGAAATCGATCGAAACGAGCAACCGATTTTCGTAGAAACGCCTACTGCGGTGGGCGAATAAGCGGTGCGAAACTCTGGGAATACATGGGTTTCGTGGGAGGTGACGGCGCCATGGATATAACCTCGAAGGATTAAGTTTTGGGCTTCCATTGCCTAAAGAAACTTTAAGTTTAGAAGCTTATAAAAAACCAAAATCGGAATTTTAAAAAAGTTAAGTTTCGGAATCGAACGTCTCAAGTTCGAGTCCTCCTCAGTGACACGACATTTAAATTTTCTGTTAATTGTTATAAATAAATGATTAAAGCAATAAAGTTGGGAAGAAGAAAACTAACATCACAAACTAAAATTAGCATGTCTCAATTAAGTTAGGAATACTTACATACATCTACTTTTCCACGTAGAAAAAATCATCGTCACATTACATTAATTAATAGTAATAAAATCAGCACAACTCAGTCTCGAAACTGAGTGAAATCCCCATGCTGAAGAGCTCTTGGCAGAGCAGCTTGGCCCCGTACGGCACGTTCACCCTCACGACGTCCTCGATGGACTCGCAGAACCGGCAGAAGGGCCCGCGGATCTTCTTCCCCCCGAACACGGGGCGCTGGATCACGTTCGCCATCTTCCTGCACTTTCGGCAGATGTGCATCTGAGAAGAGTCACTGAGGGTGAAGAGGCGCTCGTGAAGATTGGCTGCTGCGCCGTGGGCGATGAGGCAGTCCCGTTCCATCTCCCCGAACTTGATCCCGCCGAAACGCTTCCTGTCTGCAACCGGCTGGCGAGTGAGGGGGTGAACAGGGCCCGTGTTCCGGAACTTTACCTTGTCCTCTGCCATGTGAGTGAGGCGTTGGTAGAATGTGGGTCCCATGAAGATGAGGGATTCGACCTTCTCACCTGTGCGTCCATCATACACTCTCTCGCCTCCCCACCTCGAATATCCGAGCCTGACAGAGTATAGAAACTTAGAAAGTAATTTTCTGATAAATTCTAATGTAGTGGATCAAATATTTGTTCTATCAGGGAAGAGGCAAAAATGGACTACGAAGGGGAAGGTGATTGTGTATACACAATAGAAGTAAAACCTCATTAAATAGAAGTAATGCAGCAATTGTAAATGGACGACGTTTTGTTCTAATGAGGGAAGAGGCCAGAATTGATGTCAAAGGGGATGATCGCGTACAGAAATGTTTCTTTAACTAGCTTGGTTGATTAAAGGAAGTGAAACATCAAACTTCATCTACATTTTAGTACCAGGGAAGGTCAGGACTCGGGAGTGAAGAATATATGATCAACTATCAATTAGAGCTGTTTTAATGAATGGTAAAAGGAAAACTAGAAATTCGAATAGCTTATAATCAACTAATAATTTGAACAAGCAATCAAGCATAACTTTCTTCTCACTAAAATGTTGCATCCAGTTTTCAGAAATAAAACAAAATTATGAGTCGGAGAAGTTATTTCTAAAAAAATTAAGATGGTAACTAAAAAAACATCATGATTTTCAGTCATTTTTCCGAACCATAAAAGTATGGCAGTTTTCTGGTAAAAAGCAGACCAGCAGTCCCAGTTTCATTACCAACACTCAACCAAATAATCAATCGAGGGCAAAAAATATATATTTCCACCATTAATAGATAAATACCTGTGAAGTTGAGCAGTTATATCTTCAACCGATGGAGTGGAAAATGGGGTTGCATACTTAAGTCCACCTCCAAGTGCAATTCCTTTGCCTAGGGCACACTCCAAAAGCTGTCCAGGTGTTTGTCTAGAAGGAAAGGCATGTGGGTTGATAACAATATCTGGAAGTATCCCATCTTTGTTGAAAGGAAAGTTCTCCTGTGACTCCAGAAAGCCCAAAACACCCTTCTGCCCATGCATGCTCGAAAATTTGCCCCCTAGGCAAGGAGCACGAACCTGGACAGCCATGATCAGTATTCTAGTGTAGGATTGGATAAAAAGGAAGAAAAAAGGTGTAGCCAACAAGAGACATGGAAAAAAAAATAAACTCAACATGAAGTATATTAAGAGATTGGGTCTTAGTTCAGCTTCATCAAATAAACACATTCCATTTCATAAAATACACAGCTCATGTAATATAAAAATGTGACATGAATATGAGCATATTTTATCATCGTATTTCTGGGCAGGAAAAGTTATATCATACTATCTAGCAGCTCAGATTCATGCCTCAAATAGAGGGTTACTGGGACCAAGATTTACAATAATATGCTCCAAAAGTAGCCTGCAAGAAGGGTCACAGAATACAACTCTCACAGAGCTATTCACTTTCTGATCCCACTACAAAAATTATAAAATGTAAGTTTTGAGGTAGACCAAACCAAAATTTGTATGAACACAATACTCAATACGTAGTATGAAGACAAAGAATCAGTGATAGAGGCACATAAAAGCAGGTATCCAGTTAGCCAGAGAGTCGTGGGAAATCACATAAAGTAACACTAGGAATGTAAGTTTACCTGTCTCAGTGATACAACTGCAAAGTTCTTTCCCTCATCATTGGCTGACAGCACAACCTTCTGAACCATGCCCCTTTCAGTATGCTTGAGCTTGATGCTATGATCAACTCCTGAAGCAGCATGCTTACCAATGACTATGTCCCCAGTTTGAAGATTTGCAGCAACATAAGGAAAGCCATCATCATCGAGGCTATCGACACGCCCAATCTTGCTCTGCATCTTCCCAAAACTCACTATCTCATCAGCCTTGAGCCTCTTCCCCGCCCCTTCAGAATTTTCAACATCAGACTTGTAACTCCTGACATGTTCAGTTCTGAACATACCTCGCTCCAAAGATGCCCGGTTCATCACCAGCGAGTCCTCTTGGTTATAGCCAAGATGGACATTCACAGCCACAATGGCACACTGGCCGTTGAAGAAGTCAGGCCGTGGCACCATCCCCTTGTGGTGATCGGAGTATGTCGACTTCCCAATGCAATCCGAAAGCATTGTTCGGAAAAGAGATCTCTGGGGATAGTAGAGCTGGTGAGTATTGGTGTCAACTCTAATGTTGGGGTTTGTGGTAGAGTATCCTATAGCTTGTTGTGAGTGCTTAGCAGACTGGTAAAGCACTCTCCTAGCACGATCATGATTGGCAAAGGGAATGATCCCACTGCTTAATCCTAGGAGGAAGGAGCTATCAAACTCACAATGGGAGTATTTGACTGGTGGGTTTTCTAATTCGGCTGTGAAAAGGTAGTCTATTCCCCATGCAGTTTGACAATTTTCTTCCTCTTCTGGTCCTATGAACTCCACTATACCATTACTAGAAGAGATTGAAATGAAAAATGACCTTTCAGATCTTTGATCTTCTTCAGGTTCTGGACAACAAAGAGAGGGCGCAGTATCCTTCCAGCATCAGCAAATACACGCACTTCACCTTGATTCTTGTCTCTTTTGATCTCAATCTGCATCAGAAAAATATTTTAGAACACAATAAAAACAATGTAATACATACATGCATCCCTGTTTAGAAGGGAGTTGTTGGAAATCACAAGCTAATAGTACTGAAATTATGTGACATGCTGAGCCTATAACCTCTTAAGACTTCCACTACACCTGACAACCTTGAAAGAGAAACAACAATACAAAATCCGGAAATATTATAGGTATGCTTTCAGCTGTTACTTGTTGGGAGCGGGTGGATGTCCATGCAGGATGCTTCAGATTGCAAAAAGAGAACAATCTCAAGATAGAACCAGAACTCTTTCAAGAACAGCTAGAGTAGATGTAGATGAGAGTGTATCAACAGAGACTGATGCAGATTAGGCAACACACCAATTGATGAACATAGATGGTAAATATATGGAATTGCACTTGCATGAGGAACTAAGTGAAGTTATCATGAAAAATAACAGGCGAATACCTTCAAAATCAGAGGCCAAAAGAAGTAAGTCTAGACTTATTCTGATCTTCCAGCATAATGAAAGCTACAACCATTATGGGACATGATACAACCTAATATATATCTTATGCCTCCTAACTGCAGAGAATATTATAAGACTTTAAGGTAACCTGATAAGGCATTCCATTTGGCGACGCCTACGTCTCAGCTTGGAAACAAATGATGAGGAATCTTTACACACTCCAACCCAATCTCCATCAAGAAAAACTCTGTGCTTTCCGTTAAGCAAACAAGAAGTATCATCTACCAATTTCTCCATTCCACTCTCATGAAACTTTTTAAGAAGAATTGCATGATCCATGATATTGGTACTAACAATGCCCAAGCTTGCCAGATTCTTAACCAGCCCACAATTTTCACCATCAGAGAAAGCAAACCTTACCCCAGTGGGGTGGGTGCCTGCAACATCCATTTTAAAATAAGATACTTATTCTCAGACAAAAAATTTGAAACGCCAATAAAGATCCTTATAATGAAATAAAACCAGTTACAACCCCCAATAACATATTCATATACTCAACTAACTTCAGGATGTGCCCAGGGACAAATCCAAATAGCATATTAAGGTTGGTATTTGGTAGGGTTCAGATGTACTAACAGAAAAGGAGCAAGCATTTGACTCATTTAGTGAACATCAGCCAAGAAATTTTCGCTCATTGATATGTTCCACTTAAAGAGTTCAATGATTCGTCGTAGTAAGCCAAATCTACCAATCTGAAACACATCCAAGAAAGGTAATTCTTATGAAAACTCACGGGTATCTGGCATCACCAACCCTGCCTGTGTACGAGATCTGCTGCCGTGTTCTCCTCAAGTCAGATACTGCCTGCAATGGATTTGTTCGCCTGAGATTAGCAACAACACCAGTAATTCTTTCCATTCTCTTAAAAGGGTGCACCCAAGCTCCAGTCGAAAAGGCTCTGGAAAGACCATTGGTGATGATTGAGGCATCCAAATAATGGTCAATACTCTGTACTTCCCTATCTTTGTACAGGTCCCTTTGCATGGATTTAATCATATGCCTTCCGCATGCTTAATATGAACTCTCAGCTCTCGTTCAAGGAGCTCACCAGCCAACTCCACCCTTTTGTTCCTCATATCATCTCTGTTGTCAACTTTTCGGTGCCCTTTAAAAGCCTCCAGCAGGCACTTGACCATATAGGCAAGAAAAGCTGCCTTCTGCCTTTGGCTAGTAAGATGGGGAAAGAGGTAGGTGCTGATCAACTCTTCCACCGATTCAGTAGGTGGATATCTGCAGCCCTGCATCAGCACCTTGATGTGATTGATTGCATTGCCTCCCTTGCAAAATCCATCAAATCTGTTGTCAGCTTCATGTATCAATGGCAGAAGTAGATTAGCAATACCATCCTCTTCAGTGTCCAAACCAATCAGACTCACCACCTTTCGGTCACTCGGAACCCCCAAGGCAAATCAGAGCAACCAAACAGGAACTTCCGTTACATAAAAGTAGGCACTGAGTATCTTATATCCAGCTAACAGATGCTCTACTTTTGGTACCATCTTTATGTACACACGATGCCGTTTTGAAACAAGACGATATGCATGCTCCAGGCAGGCTCTTTAGCCACCCAGAGCCTCTTAAGGCATATCTGCTCCTGAGCAATGAATGTCTGCACCAATAGAGTGTGATAAATTATCAAGAGGAATAGATTATAGCATGTTCCATTATTCAGTACAGCTTAGGCTCCAAAAATCTATTAAATCATTACCATTTGAGTGACAAATAGGGGATCTCCAAGTTTTTACTTTATCATCAGTTATATAGTTAGATAAAAAAGTACTAAGCAAAAATTAAAAAAAAGGATAGGTTAGTAATAAAAGTAAGAAATAAATTTATTTAAAAATAAAATAAAATAAAAAATCAGTACTTCCTACTGACTATCCCAATCCCTGACAAATAAAAAATAATTAGTGGCACTCAATAAATCTTACCTTCTCAGCACCTTTGATAACAAAATATCCTCCTTGGTCAAATTCACAATCTCTTTCTTCACGTGTACTCATCCAGCACAAGTCCGATTTCACCATGACAGGGAGTCTCCCAAAGTTAACCTCGGTATGGTAATCATTCAGTATCGTCTTCTCAACACATGTATCTATCCCGGTTTTGAATTTGTCACTTCTGGAGAGACCTTCTGTGTACACCTGCAATGTTTTTGAGATTGTCAGAACATATTGAAATCTGGAAGAACAATAGAGAAGCATAATGAATGGCGGCTATGGGAAACAGTAGAAAGCCATATGCCTGTGTCATCAATATCAACTGAAAGCTTTTGGAACATACTTTTGGGCATTCAGAAATCAGCATAAGTTTTTGTAACTCCTCCATCAATGGGAAAGAAAAATAAAAGGTATGTTTCTAGTATTTATAACATCTGACATTTATTACAAAACTTCATACTAACAAATGAGATCACAGGTAAGTTTTCGTAACTCCTCCATCAAAGGTATGTTTCTAGTAGTATAACTCATCAGCTAATCTCATCCTTTTGTTGGAGCATCATCCGAGATCACAAACTGAGTACCAATCACATTGAGTGGAATATAATTGAGTCATTACCAAATGACTGCAAATAAAGCAAATCACAACTGGTCTACACAAATAGCAGAAGATAATAGATGCATGGCTGAGGTGGAAAAGGGAGGTGTTAAAAAGCCATATGCATGTATCATGAATTTTATAGAAAGGGTTGGAATATAGATATGAACAAGTATAAATCAACACAAGAAAGCTAGGTCTGGCTAAGAAACCAAACATGAACTATCCAATGGTGATGCAGCTACATTTATTTGGAACATGAGCATAAAAGCACTTAAGGACAGTATATGAGAATGAAACCAAATACAGCAGAAGAGAAGGTGAAACTTTAAAAATCAATGAAAAGATGAAAAGCATATTGCAACTCATCTGCAACCACCTAAGATCATAATACACTGATGAAAAAAAACAGACCACCAATTACCTGAAGATGAGTCTAAACTTTGATCCTCGAGGAATAGGTCATATTTTGCAGGTGAACATGCCTCGGCAAAAGTTCCAGATAGTCCTTAGCACCATCAGCTGATGAAAACTTCTCCCCGGTAAAGAATGTTGGCCGGTCAAGTGAGACCTTTCCAAACTTCAGTGTCGCACGCCTCCAGTCACCATCCCCCCTCTTCGAAGGATCATATCCGGGTTCGACCACCACCTCTCCAATCGAATCAAACAATTTCTGAATCCCGTGTTCAGTAAATTTATTGAATGAATTTATCTGGTGGCTGATCAACCCATACTGCTCGAAAAATGCTGTCGAGGCCTTCTTGCAGAAACCTTTCAAGAAGCCCTTATCCACTTCCTGAAGGGCACAATCGGCCTCATCCTCCGAATCCAAAAAATTGAAGTCCACATCATCGTCAAACTCCATCCCGATGAAGCCCTTCGAGAACTTGTCTCTAAACTCTAATGCTGCTGCTGCTTGGCCCGGCCTCATCCAGAAAGTCCCAATCACGATCCATCTGTAATCAATATAGAAATTCTATAATCTCCAACTATTCACACATAAAAATGAGAATGCAGTTTCGTATCTCAAACAAATCCACGCCCAGTCGCACAAACCATTCCCAAATATCTCTGCAAAATTCTACCAAAACCCCAAACCCCCCAGAATTCTCAAACCAGAAGAAACCTAAAACAAAAAACAAAAAACAAAAAAAACAAAAAAAAAAAAGTTCACAAAATCATCATCCTCGCGCAGAACAAGCGAAGAGTAAGTGCCATTCCCAAAAATCTCCGCAAAATTCTACCAAAAACCCAAACTCCCCAGAATTCTCAAACCAAAAAAAAAAGTTCACAAATCATCATCCTCGTGCAAAACAAGCAAAGAGCGAGACATGCATTGACCTTCCGCAAACGCACATTTTGATCGCAAACCTTTCAGAAATGTTAGACGAAAACACACAGCACAAAACCTTCAAGGCGAGAAGAAGAACCAAAACAAACAAAACAAAAGCAGGAAACGAACGATCATCACAAATAAGAAGATTGAGAGATGAATCTACCTCGATTACCGCCTCTTGAGCCGATTAACTTCACGATTACAGCACCACCAGTGTGTGTGTTTCGTCTCCTTCGAGTGAGAGTACTGCTTTGTGCAGTGTGAAGCAAACAGGGAAATGATCGAATTCGAGTTCCCGGAAAAATGATCAGCTGTGCAAGGATACACAGCATACGGTACGGCTAGTCTTGACCAAAACTGTGTCGTTTCATCCTTTTCTATATTCCTTTTTTATTTAAGGTTAGATATTTTGAATTAATACCGCTAAAAGTGTTAAATAGTAGTCACACTTATGAAAAATATAAAAAATTATTATTATATTTTGGATATATTGTCATAACTACTAGATGAAAAGGAAAAACAAAAAAAAAGCTTCGCTTATCCTATGCCCAAATTTATGGTTCGAAAATCATGGACGGATGAAATATAAACTTCCGACTCAAAAGGATGCTTATGCACAAACAAACTAGACATAACATAACAAACAATGAATTAATTGAACCAAAGAGAAATAAATCCAAATCACAATACTATCATCTTAAAATCCGCACGTGAAAAATTCATGCAACGCACATGTTAATTGTTTAGGAGGCACAACACTAATTACTCAAGATACGCACATCTTCCACCCCCCCCCCCCCATCTCTCTATATATAAAATCCAACAAAAAGCATAACCCCAAAATTAATTGAACAATGGCATTTAAGCTGCTATGTCTAAGCATGCTCTTGGTGTTGGCAAATGCGGGAGAAACTAACCGCAGCGGCACGGCACCGTTAGTTCATGTGATTAACGCCCCGAACAACACCCGGTTCTCTCCGATAGAGCTCCTTTTCAGAATCAAGGAGGATCAGCCGTCCGTGATATATCATCTGAAGCGAGGCGAGGAATATAAATGGAAGGTAGAGAACACAAGCGTTGTGTTTAGATGTCAAATTGCAGCACTCAAATATGGCTTTACCATTAGAATCGATGCTTACGATCCGGTCCGAGATAGCGGCCGGTCCAACATATATTGGAAGGCCGATGAAGAGGGAGTTTCTATGAGCTATGACAATATTACTTATAAAAGGGTGGGATTTTACGGAATAGATTAATTAGGATCATAAATTATATACAATAAACTCCATCACAATATATAAATTACCATTTATAATATGTTGATAGTTTTTTTTAAGTGATTTTCTATGCTCAATTTTATTTGTGTATCAATATATATATATTCATGGTGCCTTTTTTCTAGAAACGAAAATCAACATTATATTTATCAACAAGAGTATCGCAAATGGAAAAGATCCTCCACAATGTAAACACAAAATTTTATTTATAAGATAAAATAAATACAAAAGTTGTGTATAATAAATACTAGAACATTGCCCATGCGATGCATGGAATTAACATTCGCCTCAATTATTTTAATTGAGCTCTTATTAACTTTTTGATGTCTAAGCTTTATCATTATAATGTGAGTTTTTATGGTATACATTTCATAGTCTTGTATTTTGACTCAGTTCCATGCTTTATACTTTTATACGTGAGCAATAAGAAATAAATTTTGCTTTATAATTATTTTCTAACTCACTATAAAGTATAAGATCCTTTGGAATTTTAAATAAATAAGTTCGACTATATATCATAACATTCTTATAAAGGTGTGTTTATTGAAGAAGACACCATCATGATACAAATAAAAAAGAAGAAAATTAATTAGGGTAGTGCTAAACGGATCAAAAACAATATTTGCATCAAGTGAAGTGGTAGAAAGATTAATTTGTCTCTACTAAATTTTGTCTCCAATATACCCTCAATTTTAAATACTATAATTATTTTCATATTGAAAACAACCATCCAAGATAAAAAAATATTCCAAATAATGAATCCAAATATGTATGAACAAAGAAGAGAATATATAGTCCTATACCCAATTTCAACTAGTAAAACAAAATTTTGCTTTGGAAGTTTAAAACACAAAAAAATACCCATTTTTTGCTTCGGTAGACAAAAACGCCCCTGCTTTTTTTAGGTTCGGAGTACTATTTACTTTTTCTCTTTTTTCTAACCGATTTTTCTTCATTATACACATCACCATCTCTCTCTATTTTATTTTTCACTCTCTCTCTCTTTCTCTCTCTACCCCTCTCTCTACCCCAATTCGGCCGCCGCAGCCCATTCATCGCCGCCGGAGCTGCGCTCGTTCATCGCCACCGCCCATTCATTGCCTCCCTCGACCTCTCGGTATGCTCCCGTCGAGAACCCCCCTCTCTCTCTCTCTCTCCTGATTTTCGAGAGGGGAAGTTATGGCGGTCGACAAGAACAAGCTAGAGGAGGAGGTGTGCATTCTTCGATTCTACAAAATTGTTCTCAGTTGGGATTACTGTGGCATCTTGGAGGAAGCAGAGGTATTACTTTCATACATCCTTTCCCTCCAATTCCTATATTTCGGCAATGTGTGTGAAGATCATGAGCTGTTCGTTCCGGTTTGATTAGTCCCTCTTGTTTTAAGCTATTTCATCTGCGCTGTGGAGTTGAATCATGTTGTCTTTTTGTCTTGTTGCTGCATGGATTGCATGGAGTATTTTTATATGGCATGATTTATGTATGCGTAAGAATTCTCGGTGGAGTGGAATTCCTTGTGGATCAAGATTCTATTATATTCCCGCATTAATTAGAAGATTTGCATGAAGATTATATTTACCCTATTAAGGATATCTTTTAAGATATGCCTTATTTATCTCCTAGGGTTATGCAGATGTATATAAGCTCGAAGAGTGCTCTGGAGCCGCTGTGCGTTTTGATATACATGATTGAGAGCTCGTCTTCTTCATGTGATTCTTGAGAGTTGAGTTTATTCTGTTCATTCATCAATCGGGGTAGTTTGTTTATTGGTGAGTGATTGTAATATCTTGAACAATTCCTTGTTCAAGATCGGGTTTAATCTTTTCAATTTGTGAAAAGTGCTTTGGGTAGACTAGAGAGAGTTTACCGTGAGGATTCATTGGTGAGGGGTAGAGTCGGGTGAGGAGAGAACGTTCGGTGTGGCTGACGTTCATATATCTTGTATCCCTTATACTCGTCATAGTGAATTATTTCTTGGAATAGCTTCCCCCAGACGTAGGTGTATTTGTCACCGAACTGGGTTACCAACTTGTGTTCTCAACTGTGTTACTTTCTGTGTTACGTGTTGAGTTACATATACCTACCAAAGTAGGGATTATACAATTTCAATTGGCACCAGAGCAGGTCATCGCGGTGCGGTGTTAGATCCTGGGATATCTGTATAATCCGTTGGTTTTTTGGTGGTGCTTGCAATGAGTACTATCAGGGAAGGTGGTTCTACAGTTAGACCACCGTTATTTGATGGCACAAGTTATGGGTATTGGAAGATCAGAATGGCTTCATTCATCAGATCCATTGACGAGGCTGCATGGACCGCAGTGGAGGTTGGTTGGAGTGCCCCAAAAGATGAAGACGGCTCAGAGAAACCGAGAACTAAATGGACGGAAGAGGAGCTAAAGTCGTCTGGAATGAATCAGAAAGCTATCAACGCTATTCACACGGGTGTGAGTGTTGAAGTTTTTGCTATTATCTCCACGTGCAGATCTGCCAAGGAAGCATGGGATATCTTGGAGATTACTTATGAAGGAAATAAACGGGTGAAGAATCAGAGGCTGCAACAACTCACTTCACAGTTTGAGTCACTCAGAATGGACGAGAATGAAAGCATCTCAGATTTCTATGCTAAGCTGCTGAGTCTATCGAATGAGTTCTTTTCGTTGGGAGAAAAGCTCACGGAAGCTAAGATAGTGAGGAAAATCTTGAGATCTCTTCCCGAGAGATTTGATTACAAAGTTACTGCTATCGAGGAAGCTAAGGATGTTGATGAACTATCTCCAAACGAACTTATTGGTTCCTTGAGGACGTTTGAGATGGGTATGTGTGTGAATCCTAGTGAAAAGAAGAAGTCTGTAGCATTCAAGGCTTCATCTACAAGCCAGTCTGAAGAGGAGTTGACTGCTGAAGACATGGCGGAGTGCATTGCGTACATCTCAAAGAGATTTGGGAAGAAATTTTTTAGGAAAGGAAATGGTGAAGGTAACTCCAGATTTCGCCGGACTGAGAATCAAAGTAGTTCTCAGAACAGAGGTCCTAATGGTTCAGAGAAGAAAGAAAATGGAGATAGGGGACCACAGTGCCATGAGTGTGATGGCTTTGGGCACATCAAGAGCGAATGTGCGAATACCTTCAAATATCAAAAAATCAGCAAAAAGGCGTTTCAAGCCACTCACAGCGATGAGGAGGTCACCGATACTGAATTTGAAGAAGGACAGGATGCTTCTCATACTGCTCATGTTGCTACCGTGAATGGTCCAAGGATTCAATCTGTTGTCGCTGATCAAGATCCGTTCAAAGTTGGAAATGTGGAGGAAGAAGAAGATGATCAGGAGGACTATGATGAGTTGATGGATGCATGTAAGAAGGCTCTAATTTTGAACCAGAGCCTTACGGAGCAGGTGAAGAATCTTGAAAGGGAAAGAGACACTTTAAGATCCGAGATTGAATCTCTTCAAGAAAAGCTCAGAAGCTGCGAGGACGGAAGAAATGAGACTGATGAAGAACTGAGTCACATTCAGAAGTTGATAAGGATGATGAATTCCAGCACCGAGAAGCTTGACGAAATACTCAGACTTGGAAAGAGAGCTGCAGATAAGGAGGGTCTTGGATTCAACAGAAACAACTATCAACAAGTTGGATACCAATATCAACAAAGAGCTCAAAGACAAGACTGGAGCAAGCCAGAGAGAGGAGTCGAAGGATGGAGACAATCTAATGACTTTGTTGGAACTCAATCTAGTGGGAAAACAGTTAGGCGTGAGGAATGGAGGCCTAAACTAACCGAAACATCAGTTGCTGTTGAACAGAAATCTGAAGAACAAGGAGCTGCAGAGGAGGTACCCAAACAAGAACACCACAAGGTACCCGAGCATAATCCAGATTCTGAAGTATTCATTCCTCTCTGTCATTACTGTCATAGACTTGGCCATATCAGACCAAGATGTCGGTTCTACCTTGGTGATAAGAGGCAAGAGATGATCAAATGGCCAGGGCTATAGGGCTTATGTTGTTCACACCAGTAATAGCTCCAGAGTGGGGAACTCCTGGTATATTGACAGTGGTTGCTCGCAGCACATGACAGGCAACATGGATCTCCTTATTAATGTGCAAAGTTGCTCAAATGAGTCAGTTGTGTTTGGTGATGGTGGAAAAGGTAGAATTCGAGGAATTGGTACACTGAATGTACCTGGGATGCTAGTCCTGGAAGGGGTCCTATATGTTGAAGGCTTGAGAGCAAATCTGGTCAGTATCAGCCAGTTGTGTGATGATGGAATGAGCGTAAGTTTTGGGAAAAATAGCTGCATCATCAACAAAAGAACAGATAAGTTTCTGGAGGCAACCAGATCGGCTGATAATTGCTACATCTTCACTCCAAAGATCACAAGCTACAGGGTCGTCTCTGAGATGAGTGAAATCTGGCATCAGAAGCTTGGGCACACACACTACAGGAATATTCAGAGGCTTATTCAACTGAATGCCATTGAAGGAATTCCCAAGATCAGATTTGGAGATGTGGAGTTTTGTGGACCGTGTCAACAAGGGAAACAGACTCAGGAGGTACACAAGAGAGTACTCCGGATCACAACAGCTAAAGTCCTTGATCTCATGCACATGGACTTGATGGGACCGATGCAAGTTGAAAGTTTAGGAGGAAAGAAATACATTCTTGTTTGCGTGGATGACTTCTCCAGATACATGTGGGTTGAATTCTTACGAGAAAAATCAGACACGTTCGAGGCATTCAGAGTTCTGTGCCTGAGATTGGAAGTAGAGAAGGAGAGCAAACTCAAGGCCATCAGGAGTGATCATGGGCGTGAGTTTGAGAACCAAGAGTTCATGGAGTTCTGCCAATCCAAAGGGATAAGACATGAATTCTCAGCACCTATCACACCTACACAGAATGGTGTAGTTGAAAGGAAAAACAGGACCCTGCAAAGCACTGCCAGAACCATGATGAAGGCGAAAGATATTGCCCTTAGACTTTGGGCAGAAGCATTTGATACGGCATGTTACATTTGCAATAGAGTGTACCTCAGACCGCAGACAGAGGTTACTGCTTATGAGATCTGGCGAGGAAGGAAGCCAAATGTGAAACATCTTCACATTTTTGGCTCACGATGCTTTGTGGTAAATGATAGAGTGCAAAGGAAGAAGCTTGATGACAAGGGAATTGAAGGAATCTTTGTAGGCTACTCCAGAAACAGTCGTGCTTACAGAGCGTACCTGAAAAATCAAAGCACTGTCATTGAGTCAATTAATGTTACTTTTGATGACTCAGTGGAAGGCGATGTAAATACTGAAGAAGAGGTCCTGATCACCAGTACTACAGAGAGTTCTCAGAATCCTAGTAAGAAGAATGATGCCAAAGTTGAGGAGATGACACTGGACGGTACTCAAGATGGTACTCCAACTGGTACTTCGGACATTGCCGAAACAAGAGTCCATAAGAATCACTCAGCTTCAGATGTGATTGGACATATTAATGATGGGATACAGACTAGGAAGAGAGAGATAGACTTCAAGAAGTTAGTTTCTCACATTGCTACGGTTTGCTTTATCTTAAAAATCGAGCCCAAGAATGTCACTGATGCATTCCAGGATGAAAACTGGATAGCTGCCATGCAGGAAGAACTCTTGGAATTTCAGCGCTGCAATGTATGGTATCTCACCTCTCTCCCCAAAGGTGCTAATGTGATCGGAACAAAGTGGATATTCAAGAATAAGACAGATGAGCAAGGGAACATCACTCGTAATAAGGCCAGATTGGTTGCTCAAGGATACTCACAGGAGGAAGGTATTGATTAAGGGGAGACTTTTGCTCCAGTTACCAGATTGGAATCTGTGAGATTTCTGATGGGTATGGCTAGCAGCTTAGATTTCAAGCTATACCAAATGGACGTCAAAAGTGCTTTTCTGAATGGGAATTTAGAAGAGGAGGTATATGTTAAGCAACCGAAGGGCTTTGAAGATCCCGAGCACCCAGAGTATGTTTACAGGCTGAACAAGGCTCTATATGGACTGAAGCAAGCTCCCAGAGCTTGGTACAACACGCTGGCAGAGTTTCTTCTGAAGAAGGGATATGTTCGAGGAAGTACTGACAAGACCTTGTTTGTTAAGCAACATGGATGTCACATATTTATTGTCCAGGTATATGTTGATGATCTGGTCTTCGGTTCTAAGTCAGAGGCTCTTGTGAATGAATTTGTGAAATTGATGACCTCTGAATTCAAAATGAGTATGTTCGGGGAATTGAAGTTCTTTTTGGGGCTTCAAGTCAAGCAGTGCGAAGATGGCATCTTTGTGAGTCAAGAGAAGTATGCTGAAAATTTGGTGAAAAAGTTTGGCATGGAGAGTTCTAAGTCAAAGAGGACTCCAATGGGTACATCAGTTAAATTAACCCAAGAAGGAGAAGGCAAACCTGTGGAACAAACAGTGTACAGAAGCATGATTGGTAGCCTATTGTACCTAACAGCCAGTCGACCGGATATTGCTTACAGCGTTGGGGTCTGCTCGCGATTCCAATCAAATCCGAAGGAGAGTCATCACAAGGCTGTGAAAAACATTATAAAGTATGTCAAGGGAACGTGCAAGATTGGCCTATGGTTTGGGAAAGGAAGTTCTCTGAAGCTTACCGGATACAGTGATGCTGATTGGGCTGGAAATCCAAATGATCGTAAGAGTACCACTGGAGGATGTTTTTTCTTGGGAGATAATCTAATCTCGTGGCATAGCAAGAAGCAGAATTGTGTCTCTCTATCCTCTACAGAAGCAGAGTATATAGCAGCTGGGAGTGCATGCACTCAGTTAATCTGGATGACCAAGATGTTGTATGATTATGGGATCGATGAGAAAGAGTATGTCTTGTTCTGTGACAATATTGGAGCTATCAATCTTTCCAAAAATCCAGTCAGTCATTCGAAGGCCAAACACATTGAGATCAGACACCACTTTATTAGAGATCTTGTTGAAAACAAGACTTTATCTCTTCAGCATGTCTCTACTCGTGTGCAAGTTGCGGATATTTTCACCAAACCTTTAGATGGAGAAAGGTTTGAGGCTTTACGAAAGTCACTCGGGATGTGTATAATCTGAGCTCCTCAGATTATGATAATTTGATTTCATCTATTATTTGATTTCTTGGTGTGATGTGTGGTGTTATGTTTGGTGTTATCTCTTGGGTACTTGTCTGACGTGGAGTTTCTGTCAGTTGAAATAAGGGGCTATTTTTCTGCGCGCCCTTTTGCTATTCCTGTTGATGCCTTGGAATTTGAATCGACTCTTGCTTGCTGCAGTGCTCTTTCTCTCAGTGTTCAATTGTGATAGGGCTTTTCTGGTTCTCTTCTTCTCCGCCGGATATCTGTGCGATTCTCCCAATTTTCTCATCGTCTCTCCTCCGGATCTCTAAATTCTTGCTGCATCCATGGTTTCGTTCAAGATCTCAGAGGGTATTGATCTTGCATTGCTGTTCGCGGCTGCTCAGCCTGCGCCCAGAACTCCTATGTTGCTGTGTTGCCGTGGTATGAACCACAAGACCTGTGTGGATCTCTCTCTGGCAACGCTGCTGTACAAGGATTGGGCAGGGACTTCCAGTGTCCTTTGGAAGGTTGGTGTTTGAGGCTCTTGCAGAGCATGCTGAAAAGGTGGTCTTTGCTAATAAGGCTATTTGCTTCCCTCGTTTCTTGTATGCCTATATTTGCAAGTATGTGCAGTTTGATATTCCTGAAGGTGCAAATGCTCATGCTGCTTCTTATATGAGGTTCACTAAGGCTCAGACCGGTATTGCGCCTAAGTCTCCTCCTTTCAGCTCGAAGGCAGAAAAGGCATCTTCTTCCTCGATGCCTCATGAAGTAAATATTGATGATATTCAGCTGCCTTCCGGTCCTGCTCCTCCTCATTATGATCTGTTTATCTTAGCTGGTGGTACACCGCAAGGGGGAGCTGCTGGTGCTCCTGCTCCTGATGTTGGTGCTGCGGTTGGTGCAGAACTGCCTTAGCTTGGCATTTCATGTCTGCATTCAAGGGGGAGTATAGTTTGTTGGTTTTCTGGTTATTGCTGATGGAGTGGATATGGATATTCAGTTTTTGGACTGTAATAGTAAATAGGCAGTTGCTGCTAATGATGCTTGGTGTTCTGGTGAAGCATATTTTGATCAGCTGGTGGTATCTGTGGTGTTATAAGTGGTGTTATGCAGTGCGTTTATTTTCTCTCTATGTGTAGTATTCTAGTTCGGGTGCGCTCGGCTAGTACTTCATTTTAGAGAGTGTTTGTAGCAAGGAGGAGTCTTTACTTCATTTTAGAGAGTGTTTGTAGCAAGGGGGAGTCTTTCTGCACTATGCATTCGAGTATGGTTATGTGGGTGCGCTCCTTGCCTACTTGATTTTGCATTGGGTGCTTTGTATCTTGGAGGAGTTGTGTGAGTTGTGTGGGTGTGTGTGATTGCATACATAAAATGCCAAGGGGGAGATTGTTGCTGCATGGATTGCATGGAGTATTTTTATATGGCATGATTTATGTATGCGTAGGAATTCTCGGTGGAGTGGAATTCCTTGTGGATCAAGATTCTATTATATTCCCGCATTAATTAGAAGATTTGCATGAAGATTATATTTACCCTATTAAGGATATCTTTTAAGATATGCCTTATTTATCTCCTAGGGTTATGCGGATGTATATAAGCTCGAAGAGTGCTCTGGAGCCGCTGTGCGTTTTGATATACATGATTGAGAGCTCGTCTTCTTCATGTGATTCTTGAGAGTTGAGTTTATTCTGTTCATTCATCAATCGGGGTAGTTTGTTTATTGGTGAGTGATTGTAATATCTTGAACAATTCCTTGTTCAAGATCGGGTTTAATCTTTTCAATTTGTGAAAAGTGCTTTGGGTAGACTAGAGAGAGTTTACCGTGAGGATTCATTGGTGAGGGGTAGAGTCGGGTGAGGAGAGAACGTTCGGTGTGGCTGACGTTCATATATCTTGTATCCCTTATACTCGTCATAGTGAATTATTTCTTGGAATAGCTTCCCCCAGAAGTAGGTGTATTTGTCACCGAACTGGGTTACCAACTTGTGTTCTCAACTGTGTTACTTTCTGAGTTACGTGTTGAGTTACATATACCTACCAAAGTAGGGATTATACAATTTCATGTCTTGTTGTTCAGAAGCGGCAAAGCAATCGGTCAAGCGATGCTGGGTTGAAGCCTGTGAAGAGCACGTATGAAGACGTGGATGATTATCTCGATACATTTGAGCCGCTGCTGTTTGAGGAAGTTAAGGCACAGATTGCTAAGAAAGATGATATGATGAAGAAGGTGCTGCCTCCTTCTTCTTCCTGCTTTGTTTTGCTTTTTTTTTTTTTTTTTTGTCTCCACTCCTTGTGGAGATGATGATGAAGAAGGTGCTGCCTCCTCCTTTTTGCTTTCCCTTTTTTCCCCTTTATATTTTAGTAGTATTTGATTCTTGTTTTTTCAATAGAAAGGAGGGGATCAATGCATGAATATCATGAATGAGGTGTACAAAACCAATGTAATTCTTGTTAGAGCATGTACAATGGAGGGGTTCTTGTCTATGTGGCAAAAGCAAGAACCCACACCTTAATTAGCACCCCCATTGGAGATCCCCTAAATAAGAACCCGGGTTCTTATATAAGATACTGGTTCTTAAGAAAAAGTGGGACCCACAGTCTTTTTTATTTTTTTTCTCTCTCTCATATTTTCTCAAATAAAATTATTAGTGGGACCCTTTAATTATGATAAGAACCTTTATTAAGAACCTTACCATTGTGATTTTTTAATACGAATGAGATCTTGTCTATGTGGCACCTTTAAGAACCTCATTTGGGGTTGTTTCACTAAAAAGTGTTCGCAATAGACGAAATCTATCGTAGCACTAGCAAGTAAAACCTAAGTATCGAATCTCAAGGAAAACTTAACAGGGCAATCAATTATGTAGTAAAAACTAAACCTAAGAAAGCAAGTAAAGAATATTTTGGGTTTTTGTTTTAAATCCTAGGAAAATAAAATAAATCAAAGCAAGTAAATAAAAGCAATTAAATAACTAATCTAGAACTCAAGAAATAAATCTAAGAATTAAACTAGAAGAAAGCAATTAAATCTACCTAGGCAAAAATCGAAAGGAAAGCAATAACGAAAGCAACGAAGGAAACGAAAGCAAAGAAAGAAGCATACATAAACCTAGACATGATGAATTGAAATCTGGAAATTAAAAGCAAATTAATCTAACTTGAAAACTTGGAAAAACGAAGGAATTAAAATCGAAGGAAAACGAATCTAAACTTAAAACTAGAAATCGAAACAACGAAATTAAACTAAGGAATTTAAACGGAGCAATTAAGAAAACGAATCTAAAACGAAAGCAAGCAATTAAAACGAATAAACGAAAGCAATAAAAGAACTTACGAAAATTGAGACGAAGAACGAAGAACTTGAATTAAATAAACGCCTTGAATTAAATTGCAATAAACGAAGAACGAATCCGGATCCGAACAATAAAAGCTATAAAGTATTTAAGTGCTGAAAACTAGAGCTAAAAAGATGTCTAAGATGATGATAATTCGTGTACAAAGGATGATATATATATACTAGGTAAAAACCTAGATAAATAAGGAAAGAACAGCTGGGCGCCGACTTTTGGACGATCGTCCAGATTGTGGAGTGAAATCTGGACGGTCGTCCAGATGAGCTGCTGGATAACTGCTTCGCACGTGTTTGGACGCTCGTCCAAATGCTAGAGAAAATCTGGACGCTCGTCCAAAAATCTGGACGCTCGTCCAAATGCTAGAGAACATCTGGACGCTCGTCCAGATCAGACACTGGTCTCTCACGGCCTTTCCTTCTCTTCATGCACTTTTCGTTCCGTTTTCTTCCAATTTCTCACCTTTTGCTCCTACGATACTCAAAGCTCCAAACAAACAATCATAGCCAAAAGACACACTAAAAGACATAAAAACATAATGAAAACTAATACGAAAACGCAACGAAAAACCTAACAAATAAACACCAATCAAACTCCCCCACACTTAGACCTTTGCTTGTCCTCAAGCAAAACAAAACAAACAATAGACTCAAGTATCGTGAACTATATTGGCCTCAAAGCTTTTCAAAAACAACTCTCATGTTCATGATCAAAATTATGCACACAACCTTAGCATCAATCAACACAATCTACTCAACTAATTCAAAGTATGCTAATCCATCAAAGAACACTCCCAAACATGTGAAATTTTGTATATGAAAGTGAACACTCAACTCTCTCAAAGAAAAGATGTAATATAATGCACATCAAGAAGGTTCACTCAACATCAATGCAATGCAACATGTTTACCATAAGCTTGCCTTTAATCTCAACATCTCCACCTAATGTAATATCTACAAACAAGGATCAAAAAGGTCTTTATATAAGCTTGTAATGTAGGGACATTGGTTAAGGTAGGGAATATATAGGCTAAGTGACTCAAAATGCTCTAAATCATCAACCTCTTTTTCAACTCCAACCAAAGTATGGATTTTAATCTCCATCTTCTACCCTCCAACACACCAAATACAAACTCAAAGATGCTAAACTAAATCAAAGCTAACTATCCCCTTATGCTTATATTTTTTTTTTTTTCTTTTTTTTTTCTAGAGCTCAACTAATACATGTTCTTTCTAATTTGAACAAAGGCTCTATATTTTTTTTTTTTTTTTTTTATCTCTTTTTTTTTAAGCTTATAGGGATAGCTAACTACACTTAAATAAGCATCTCAAATTTCTTTTCTCTCCTTCTACACCACAACAAGTATTCTCAAATTTTCTCCTTCCATATCACCAACTACAATTAAGGATACCCATAATCATCCAAACCTCCTATCATCCGGTTTCACAAAGAACGGCTAATAAAGGCTCAAAAGGGGTAAACAAAGGATTATGAACAAGGTTAGTGTATAGGAATCATGTGGCTACGAAAGAATGGCCTAAGATCATTTCCTAGTTCGTAAATATACTAAGGTCTTGATGGAGAAACAAGGCAAGTTCTAGAAACAACGAAGCAAGCATGATCACTCAATCAAGAATAGGCATAAATATGCACAAAAAGCTCAAATCTCACGGGTTCAAACTATCTAGTTCCCGACATCATAGCATACATCAAACTTATCGAATAAAATGCGTCGCTTCGCCAAGGTTCCATGCATAATAAAGATCATGAATTTTTTTTCAAAAATCAACAATTTTCTATCATTGGCCAAGTCCACAATACTATCATCACATGCTCATTTGACTCAACGACTCAATTAACTCCTAATGACTCAACAAAAATAAAAACTTCATGCCAAAAGTTCGAAGACCCCCCCCCCCCCCACACTTAAAATCAAGCAATGTCCCCATTGCGAGAAAATAAAAAGGAAAGGGATAGAAAAACTTATCGCATGAAGCCAAACAACACACTCGAAATCCCGAGGAGGTTCCAAGTGGGTACCTACAAAACAAACACAAAACAAAATACCAAAGCGTAAAATAGAACAAAATAAAAAGAAAACAATAAAAGACTCAAACAAAAATAAAAGACACAAACATGGCTATGATTAATTGAAAGGACCTCCAAACCGTGGGTCTTGCCAACGTGGATCGTGGGGAGACCAATAACGGGGATCATTCGGGTTTGGTGGAGCGGAGGTGGAGCCAATGGAGAAGTCGGTGTACCTCATCAAATGGCCCTCGATGTTCGACACCCTCCTATCCAAACCAGACACGTGTGTAGACAAACCCGCCATTTGGTTAGACAATCCCGTCATTTGGGTGGACATGGAATCGAAACGAGCAAACATCCCTTGTTGAAAATCAGCCCAATATGGAGGAATCTCGGCCTCCATGGCCTGGCGAGCTCGGACGCGATCTCTTGAAGTGTAGTAGTGAATAATGCGCTCATCATCGTCCGGAACATGCTGCTGCTCCTCCTCGTCTCCATTCCCGTCGTCCTCGTTTTCCTCTTCCTCCTCTTCTTGTGCCTCTTCTTGTTGCTCAGCATCTTCCTCCATGTGGTGCTCGGCATCTTGCCCGGCTCTTCGAACACGACGCGCATCAGAATAGTAAGCACGAACAGAAGCTCGATCCTCAACTCGAGTGAACTCGGTTGGACTCCTCATCAAGCGAGCATTGATCAACTCCGTGGATGACATCTCCACACTTTGCACCAACCCTCCGGCCTCCGAAATATCTACGCCAAAGTGACGAGCAAGGGCCGTCGCGATGTATCCAAGAGTGGGATGGGCGCCGTTCTTCGACTGCACGTGTGAGAGCTGCGTCCATATGAATGGGGCCAAACACACCTTTCGATTGTACCTAGCACACCAAAGCAAATAGACCTCCATGCCCGTTACCTTACTGGCCTCCTTTTTACCGGAGACCATGTTAGATATGAAGCGATGGAGTATAATCAAAGCATCATCGCGTAAAAAGGAACTAGATACACCCGAAGTTCTAAAATTATTAACACCCGACAAATCCATCCAAGCCTCATTAACATTAAAATCAGTAGGCACACAATCAGAGATATTAGGGTTAGCACGAAAACCAAATACTGATTTCATCGTTTCCTTAGAAACTTCACACAAAATACCACGAAAGGTGCATTCCATCACAACCTCATCACCACGTCTAGATAAACGAAAACTACTACACATCTCTAGACACAAACTATCATGCGCCTCCCATTGTCTAGACATACATCTCATTAATCCTAGTCGAAGAGCATATTCGCGAATAGTCGGAAAAATAGACAAACGCCTCAAAAAATCCATATCATAATGCCTAGGAGGGCGTATATCAAGATTTTTCAAACGAAGGTAGAGATTAGTAGTCGCGTACCTATCGGTTTCGAAAGGAACTCGTTCGCGACGCCCGTACTGTTGCTCGTTGTCACCCGGTGAGTGGCGATCGAGACTCACAACGTAGGGAGTACGATTCATGGTGATGATGTGAAGGGGTTTGAGGAAGGATGGCACACGAACGGAGCAGGAACCACGAAAATGAAAAACGGGGCAGCCTCCAATCTGGACGGTCGTCCAGATTCAGCTTGAATTCTGGACGGTCGTCCAAAATTTTGGCCGGTCGCGGAGATTCTGGCCGAGCGCGGTAATTCTGGCCGAGCGCGGTGACGCGGCGGCGACGGAGTGGCGGCTGAGCGACGGCGGCAGGTGGTGACTGAAGCGGACGGCGTCGGCGTTGGTGCTAACGGCGCGGCGCGGGTGGCTGGACGGCGGCAGGGCTGACAGCGGCGGAGGTGCAGGTGGCTGCCGGCGGCGTGCTGACGGCGGCGAAACTGCGGCGGCGACGGTGATTCAGTACGGCGGCAGGCTGGCAGCGATGGGTGGTGGTGGTGGCTGGTTCGTCGGATGCAAGCTGTGGAGAAGATAGAAGAAGAGAGGAGATAAGAAATAGGTTAAAAAGGAGTAATGGGCCAGCTCACTCGTTTGACTCGGCAAAAGAAACGGGCCCACGGATTCTGGACGATCGTCCAGATTCGTAAAGAATCTGGCCGGTCGTCCAGATTAGCTACTGGCTGGGATTCGATTTGCACATTTCTGGACGGTCGTCCAGAAACCTAGAGGAATCTGGCCGATCGTCCAGATCAGCTACTGGCTGGGATTCGATTTGCACATTTCTGGACGGTCGTCCAGAATCCTAAAGGAATCTGGCCGATCGTCCAGATCAGCTGCTATTAGTCGACGCCCATTCCTGCAAAAAGACACTCAAACTAACACGAAAAATTAAATATGAATAAGAAATACAATGAAAAATACTAAATCTAAAATTTTTATATTTTTTTACGTGGGTTGCCTCCCACCAAGCGCTCGTTTATCGTCATTAGCTTGACGTACCAAAAACTCAAGAGGAGAGTGGGGGGTCGGATATGAGAATCGTCTCCACCGTTTGAGGCAATGTCGACCCTTCGATGTACGGCTTCAATCGTTGCCCGTTGACCGAGAAGATGTATCCCGAATCCTCGTTCTTGATTTCTACCGCACCATGGGGGAAAACTTGCACCACCGTGTATGGACCTCCCCACCTAGACTTAAGCTTACCCGGAAATAAACGAAGACGAGAGTGAAAGAGAAGTACCTTCATTCCGGGTTTGAACTCCTTGAAAGCTATGCGTCTATCATGTAGACGTTTCACCTTGTCCTTGTAAATCTTGGCATTGTCGTAGGCTTCGTTCCTTAGCTCGTCGAGCTCCTCCATTTGCAAAATCCTCCGATCATGAGCATCGTCGAGGTCGAAATTGATGCGCTTGAGGGCCCAATACGCCTTGAACTCTATCTCAACGGGCAAATGACACGACTTACCATAAACGAGCCTATAGGGACTCATCCCAAGCACGCCTTTGTAAGCCGTGCGATATGCCCAAAGAGCGTCGTTCAACTTGTCGGCCCAATCCTTCCTCGATGGCTTGACCGTCTTCTCTAAAATCCCCTTGATTTGTCGATTGCTCGTCTCCGCTTGTCCCGAGGTTTGTGGATGATAAGGAGTCGCCACCTTGTGAGTGATGGCGTTCTTCTTCATGAGCTTGGCGAACAACTTGTTGCAAAAATGTTTTCCCCCATCACTAATGATCACACGAGGGAAACCAAACCTACACAAGATATTTTCCTGCACAAACTTCAAGACAACGTGAGAATCACATGTCTTCGTGGGTATTGCTTCTACCCACTTAGACACGTAATCGACGGCAAGTAAAATGTATTCGAAACCATGGGATTTAGGAAAAGGTCCCATAAAGTCGATGCCCCACACATCAAAAATCTCAACCACTAAAATAGGATTAAGGGGCATCTCATTACGGCGACCTATAGAACCTGTGCGTTGGCAACGATCGCATGCAAGGTAGAAGGCTTGAGCATCCTTGAACAAGGTAGGCCAATATAATCCACTTTGTAGCACCTTGTGAGCAGTCTTTTGGCCTCCAAAATGTCCTCCACTCGGCTCTTCGTGACAATGTCGCAGCACCTCGGTTTGCTCGTGGTCGGGAACGCATCTTCGAATCACCTCGTCCTTCCCAAGCTTGAACAAGTGAGGATCCTCCCAATAGTATTGCCTACACAAACGAAGAAACCTTTTCTCTTCTTGAGCGTTAAGGACGGGTTTAGTGTCCTTATCGGCCAAGTAATTAGCAATATCGGCAAACCAAGGAGTAGCACTCACTTCATTAACATTCTCATAGGGAAAGGAATCACAAATATCATCAAGAGAAGCATAAGGGGGAGGTGAATCGAGACGAGAGAGATGGTCGGCCACAAGATTATCACTACCTTTCCTATCACGAATTTCAATGTCAAACTCTTGCAATAATAAGACCCATCTAATCAACCTAGGTTTTGCTTGGGCTTTAGTCAAAAGATGTTTAAGAGCACCATGATCACTATAAATAATCACCTTAGACCCTATGATGTAAGATCTAAATTTATCTAAGGCAAAAACAACGGCAAGCATCTCTTGTTCGGTGGTGGTGTAATTCACTTGAGCCGGATTAAGAGTTAAACTAGCATAGTAAATCACACGAAGCATCTTATCGACTCTTTGACCCAAAACAGCCCCTACGGCATTATTAGACGCATCACACATAATCTCAAAAGGCAATGACCAATCGGGACCGACTACAACGGGAGCAGAGATGAGTTTTTCTTTTAAAGTGAGAAAAGCATTCATACAAGACTCATCAAAGTGGAAAGGCACATCTTGAGCAAGCAAACGACAAAGAGGTTGGCTAATTTTAGAAAAATCCTTAATGAATCGTCTATAAAAGCCCGCATGGCCAAGGAAACTCCTAATACCTTTGACATCACTAGGTGGTGGCAATTTTTCAATCACCTCCACTTTCGCTTTGTCGACCTCTATGCCCTTACTCGAAACTACATGGCCTAGAACAATTCCACTTCTAACCATAAAATGACTCTTTTCCCAACTCAAAGTAAGACCACTCTCAATGCATCTCTTAAGTACTCTCTCTATTTTCAACAAGCAATCATGGAAAGACGACCCGAAAACAGAAAAATCATCCATAAAAATCTCTACAAAATCACCGATAAATTCCGAAAAAATAGACATCATGCATCTTTGGAACGTACCCGGTGCGTTGCAGAGACCAAATGGCATCCTCCTATAAGCGTAGGTCCCGAAAGGGCTTGTGAAGGCCGTCTTTGCTTGATCCTCCGGAGCTATCGCAATTTGGTAGTAACCTGACAAGCCATCTAGAAAACAATAAAACTCTTGCCCGGCTAACTTATCAAGCATTTGATCAATAAAAGGGAGAGGAAAGTGGTCCTTTTTGGTGGAAGCATTAAGCTTCCGATAATCGATGCACATCCTCCAACCGGTAACCGGGCGCGAGGCGACCAACTCGTCCTTCTCGTTCTTTGACACCGTAATTCCTCCCTTCTTTGGAACGACGTGCACCGGGCTAACCCACTCACTATCGGCGATGGCATAGATAATCCCCTCCGCTAATAGCTTGTAAATCTCCTTGCGCACGACCTCCATGAGCATTGGGTTGAGCCTCCTTTGTCCATCTCGTTTGGGGCGAGCGCCTTCTTCGAGATTGATGCGATGCATGCACGTGGCCGGGCTAATTCCTCGTATATCCGCCAAGCTCCATCCAAAAGCGAGCTTGTTCTCCTTGAGTATGCCCACCAAAGCTCCTTCCTCTGCAAGAGACAAAGAAGAAGAGATGATTACGGGTTTTTGATTGCCTCCCTCTAAAAATATATATTTCAAATGCGAAGGCAGCTCTTTCAACTCCAACGGCTCCGGAATCTTCGAGCCGGGCTCGGGGTCTTGAGGTGGAAACGGTAGCTTGATCCCAATGTCTCTCTCCATTCGTTCCCACTCCATTTGATCTCCGGATCCCCAACACACCTCCTCCGTGTCAAAATCCTGCACAAAAGAGCACTCGGCCAAGGCATCAACCTTATCGATGAAAGAACAATTATCAATTAAATTGACCGATGACATAGGCCGACTCTTATGCACAGAAAACGAGACATCCTCTCCTAAAACGGACATCTTAATCACACCACTCTTCACATCAATCAAAGTATTAGTTGTAGCCATGAAAGGACGACCTAGCAAAAGTGTGTGCTCAATACCATTTTCTTGTACCTCACCTATCTCTAAAACCACAAAATCAACGGGAACAATCAAACCCCCTACGCGAACAAGAATATCCTCAATAATACCTCTAGGGTACCTAATAGACCTATCCGCCAATTGAAGGCTCATGCGAGTGGGTTTAAGTTCTCCTAACTCTAATTGCTTAAAGATAGAATAAGGCATAAGATTAATACCGGCACCTAAATCTAGCATACCACATGCTTCCTTACCATTACCTAAGGAGATAGTGATAACGAAAGAACCTGGGTCTCGTTGCTTAGGTGGAAGAGGGTGTTGCATAATTGATGTCGCCACCTCCGATACCGCAATCGTCTCCATCTCATCGAACGGCTTCTTCCTCGATGTCAACTCCTTCACGAACCTCACGAACGGTGGCACATTGCGAATGACATCAAGGAGAGGCAAGTTCACGTCCACCTTTGAAAGAAGCTTGTACAAATCCATGAATTGTTGATCCCGCTTCTTGTTCTTCACACGACTTGGATAAGGAATGGGAGGAACATAAGGATTGGACGTCTTGTGGAGAGGTTGGGACTCTTTCTCGGGCTCGTCGGACTCCGTACGCTGCTCTCCTGATTTGGACGATCGGCCAGAAGAGTCGGGGTGACTTGGCCGATCGTCCAGATTCGCTGCTGGGTTGTTGGGCGTATTGGGCAATCTGGACGAGCGTCCAGAATCTGGACGACCGTCCAGATCAGGTACTGGACGGGGCTCTGGCGCCTGCGTTTTGGCCGCTCGTCCAGAATCTGGACGACCGTCCAGATTAGCTGCTGGACGGGCGTGTTGATGTGGAGGTGCTGCCGGCGTCTTCGGTCCATTCCAACGGGGACTTGGGCCCCATCTATTTCCCATGCTTCCTTGAGGTGGCATTGACACTCCATTGTCCACGTGCCTCCCGCTCCGCAACACCGAGACGGCTTGGGCTTGATGCGGTGGAAAAGGAGGAACATATGGGGGATATTGCACCTCGTTAGCTTGTTGTGGTTGGATCCCTTGGCTCGGAATCCGCCCCGGTTGTTGCATCAAGTGCATAGATCCAGAAATTTGACCAATGGCCGTCTCGAGCCGCTTCATGTTTGCATCTAGTGCTTGGAAACGATCCTCATCGGCGGGGGGCTTTTGTGGAGGTCCTTGAGGACGAGACTTTGGGTATGGTGGTGGTGGTGTAGGATTAGATTGAGGAGGGTAATATGGAGGTGGTGGGTAATATGGATTTGGAGGGTATTGAGGGGGTGGATAATATGGTGGAGGGTGAGGGTAGTAGGGATTTGGTGGAGGAGGATAGGGGTTATTATATGGTGGAGGACGCCTATTCGGATAGGTAGGGGGGTTACCTTGCCCTTGTGTCGGCCTCGGATTTTGGTAGCGTCCATTGTATCCCCCTTGGTATCCTTGATGTGGTGCTTGAGGTGGGTATCCTTGAGCGGCGTAGACCTCGGCTCCTCCTTCGTATTGAAACTCCCCCATGTTGTGGCACACCTCCTTGATGTGTCCAAGCTCTCCACAAATCTCGCATTGATCGGGCTTCCTCTCTTCCTCCTTCGGGGCCGGTGTACTTTGCTTAACCTTCAAATTCTCGAGATCCCTATACATGTCGGCAATTTGCTTCTTCAAGTCGGGGCTCATCGAAATTGCACTCGCCTCCACGTTCCTCGATCTAACTGATTTTTGTTGAGAACTCACAGCAAGCGTCTCGAAAATGTCCTTCAACTCATCAGCTGTCTTGACCGCTATGTTGCCTCCGGCCGAACTATCCACCATGAATTGGCAAGTTTGGTTGAGGGCGTCGTAGAAATATTGCCAAAGCAACTCCGGTGCCATTTGATGATGAGGGCATTGTTGGAGCAGCTCTTGGAACCTCTCCCATGCTTCGTGAAATGGCTCATCGTTGTGTTGGGAGAAATTCATAATCTTTGACCGCACCTCTTGAGTCTTGCGGTTGGGATAGTACTTTAGCATGAACTTCTCGCACACCGCATTCCATGTGGCGAGAGAGTTGGCCGGGAGCGCCAAATACCACGACCTTGCTCGATCCTTGAGGGTGTACGGGAAGCACTTCATCTTCAATGTGTCCTCCGTGAGTCCCGCGAGTGGGAAAGTTTGCACCACCGTGCAAAACTCTCGGATGAACGTCAACGCATCCTCGTTGGCCAGCCCGTGGTAGGAAGGAAGCAACGCCATGTGGTGAGGTTTAAGCTCATGATTCCTGACCGCTTCCGTCAGGACAATCGCCGAAGTGGTGGCTGTAAATGTGGGGCGAGCAAAATCGCCCATGACTCTAGCTGCCATGGCTTCGGGCTCTGCAAACAATAAGACTAAACCAAAGTCTTGAGAATCGATCTCCTCCTTCTCCTTCACGGCTAAGATCGCTTTCCTTTGATGGACGTTGTCGACGTAGGGCGCTAAATTCCTTTGAAGACTTCGGCGACCATGCATAAACAACACTCAACAAAAGGGTTAAACGCACCGAGTGGGAGAGATAAGAAATCGAAATAAACACAAAAAATAAAGCAAATAAAAATACTACACAATCAAAAGCCTAAAGTTTTCCCCGGCAACGGCGCCAAAATTTGTTTCACTAAAAAGTGTTCGCAATAGACGAAATCTATCGTAGCACTAGCAAGTAAAACCTAAGTATCGAATCTCAAGGAAAACTTAACAGGGCAATCAATTATGTAGTAAAAACTAAACCTAAGAAAGCAAGTAAAGAATATTTTGGGTTTTTGTTTTAAATCCTAGGCAAATAAAATAAATCAAAGCAAGTAAATAAAAGCAATTAAATAACTAATCTAGAACTCAAGAAATAAATCTAAGAATTAAACTAGAAGAAAGCAATTAAATCTACCTAGGCAAAAATCGAAAGGAAAGCAATAACGAAAGCAACGAAGGAAACGAAAGCAAAGAAAGAAGCATACATAAACCTAGACATGATGAATTGAAATCTGGAAATTAAAAGCAAATTAATCTAACTTGAAAACTTGGAAAAACGAAGGAATTAAAATCGAAGGAAAACGAATCTAAACTTAAAACTAGAAATCGAAACAACGAAATTAAACTAAGGAATTTAAACGGAGCAATTAAGAAAACGAATCTAAAACGAAAGCAAGCAATTAAAACGAATAAACGAAAGCAATAAAAGAACTTACGAAAATTGAGACGAAGAACGAAGAACTTGAATTAAATAAACGCCTTGAATTAAATTGCAATAAACGAAGAACGAATCCGGATCCGAACAATAAAAGCTATAAAGTATTTAAGTGCTGAAAACTAGAGCTAAAAAGATGTCTAAGATGATGATAATTCGTGTACAAAGGATGATATATATATACTAGGTAAAAACCTAGATAAATAAGGAAAGAACAGCTGGGCGCCGACTTTTGGACGATCGTCCAGATTGTGGAGTGAAATCTGGACGGTCGTCCAGATGAGCTGCTGGATAACTGCTTCGCACGTGTTTGGACGCTCGTCCAAATGCTAGAGAAAATCTGGACGCTCGTCCAAAAATCTGGACGCTCGTCCAAATGCTAGAGAACATCTGGACGCTCGTCCAGATCAGACACTGGTCTCTCACGGCCTTTCCTTCTCTTCATGCACTTTTCGTTCCGTTTTCTTCCAATTTCTCACCTTTTGCTCCTACGATACTCAAAGCTCCAAACAAACAATCATAGCCAAAAGACACACTAAAAGACATAAAAACATAATGAAAACTAATACGAAAACGCAACGAAAAACCTAACAAATAAACACCAATCAGGGGTTCTAGCATTGTACATGCCCTTATAGTAGCTACCAACCAATTTCCTTTCTTGTTCATTTTTTCCGGTTTTTGTTAAATTCACCATTGTTGTCAAACTCTCTCTCTCTCTCTCTCTCTCTCTCTCTCTCTAAACACACACACTATTTCCGAATGCTATCATCTATCCCGATTATTTTTGACTAAATTGAGCATGCAATGTGTTGTCAAACTCTCTCTCTCTAAACACACACACTATTTCCGAATGCTATCATCTATCCCGATTACTTAAGTACACAGTACGAAATACAAAAAAAGATTAGACAATGTTGTGTACTTAAGTACACAGTACGAAAGGAAGAAAAGCTTACTGTGTACTTAAGTACACAGTACGAAAAATAAAAAAAGATTACTAGTCTTGTGTAAGTTTTTGTTCAATTTATATGATATACTAAAGTACACAGTACGAAAGGAAGAAAAGCTTGCTGTGTACTTAAGTACACAGTAAGAAACACAAAAAAAGATTACTAGTCTTGTACAAGTTTTTGTTCAATTTACATGATATACTAAAGTACACAGTACGAAAGGAAGAAAATCTTACTGCGTACTTAAGTACACAGTACGAAAGGAAAAAAAGCTTACTGTGTACTTAAGTACACAGTACGAAACACAAAAAAAGATTACTAGTCTTGTGTAAGTTTTTGTTCAATTTACATGATATACTAAAGTACACAGTACGAAAGGAAGAAAACCTTACATCGTACTTAAGTACACAGTACGAAAGGAAGAAAAGCTTACTGTGTACTTAAGTACACAGTACGAAACACAAAAAAGATTACTAGTCTTGTGTAAGTTTTTTGTTCAATTTACATGATATACTAAACTACACAATACGAAAGGAAGAAAATCTTACTGCGTACTTAAGTACACAGTACGAAAGGAAGAAAAATTTACTGTGTACTTAAGTACACAATACGAAACACAAAAAAGATTACTAGTCTTGTGTAAGTTTTTGTTCAATTTACATGATATACTAAAGTACACAGTACGAAAGGAAGAAAATCTTACTGCGTACTTAAGTACACAGTACGAAAGGAAGAAAAGCTTACTGTGTACTTAAGTACACAGTACGAAAGGAAGAAAAACTTACTGTGTACTTAAGTACACAGTAAGAATCACGTTTTGTACTTATTTGTATGGAACACAATACGATTTGTAACACCAAAATTATCGGAAAGAAAGAGAGAGAATTGGTGGTCAAAGTCAAAAAGCAAAAAGCAAAAAGCAAAAAGTAAAAAGTAAAAAGCATAAAGCAAGGGCATTTTGGTACAAAATTTGAAAATATGGGTATAAGTTGTATTTTTTAACATACAAAGCAAAATTTTGTTTTATAAGTTGAAATTGGGTATAATCTTTTATGCCTCAGCAGAGAATACTATGTATAATTAAGTAGAAATGCAAAAAGGTCGCCTAAAAAAAATAATAGTATATATAGAATAATTTAAAAACACAAAATAATTAATTATTTACTTATTTATTTATTTATTTATTTATTTATTTATTTATTTATCTATTTAAATAAATATTTAATTAAATGAATATACAATAATCCTTCATGATATAGTAATTTATTGTGTAGTGCAAGCATATGTTATATAAAAATGCCTTCGAATAATTTTATCGCAAAAAATTTGAAAATATAATAATAATAATAATAATAATAATAATAATAATAATAATAATAATAATAATAATAATAATAATAATAATAATAATAATAATTTGCCAGGCTCTTCCCTTCCCTTCCAATGTAATTTTATTTAGTAAAATTGTTTTTATTAAAGTTGTTATATATACTACTAATTGAAAATGATGCATTTATGGTGGGTAGAAGTTAAAATAATATATTGGGAAAAGAAAATATCAATGGATATTCCAATGCAAAATATTCAAATTTCCAAATCAACTAGTATGTCACCCGTGCCGTTGCACGGGAAATTTTCTTCTTTCTCGTTTTGAATACATAAAATATGGAGTATGAAAAATTTTAATTCACGAATTAATTAGTGTTTATACTAAATAAATGAAGAGTTAAATTTCACAATTTATGTGAATTTTCTTTAAGCTTTAATAACAAAATTTTAAAAGTAGCGACACGGATGAATCAGATTAAAGACCTTTGACCTCAAAACTTAACCCCTATTTACACGCACACAATTTATGTGAACTTAAGAACATCTACATCAAGTTCATTCATCAATATATATTATCAAGGCAAAATTACTACTACAATATAAAAAAATATCACTATATATTTTTAAATTTCCAAGAACTTAAAGTAGCTCAATAATGATCTCTAGTTTGGGTTAAGTGAGTTTTTATATTTGACAAAAGGAGAAACACTTTTTGAATATCTGAGGTTCATTTAAAGAAAATGTAACACAACAATTACATCACATTCTTTAATAACAATATATATGGAGAACTTCAGACATCTTCAATCACTTCATCTTCAAATTCACTGCCAAACTTTCCTGTATATTAATAGTCTTTTGGTGATAAATATGCTTCATCACAACTAATATGATCACAAGGAATAGAGTAGCTAGACTTAGCAAAAAGATAATAATATGATCATGAGGAATATAATAGTTTTAAATTCAAGTAAACTATTATGTAGATAATTTGAAATGACAATGGGCCAACGACAAATGAAAATATGAACTCTTGTAAGATATCATAAATCACAAACAATATCCACCAAAGATAAGATTCTGAATACTAAAAACTGAAAATGAAAAGATGAAAAAAAAAATAATAAAAAAATCGGTCTTCCATTTTCTGTCAATAGTAAAAGGAAATTTCTTGAAGGAGAATATTTGGGAAAGAGTATTCCTATCCCCTGCGAAGACAGAAATATTCACCAACATATTGACTTCTTCATCTTAATGCGTCCATAGATCATCTTTGAAGGAACATCTTTTTTTACTATAAAATGAGAGTAAAGGAAAAAAATATTAAAAAGTAAGAAACTGAACAATCTCAAAAACTTTAGAGAACTGAATTTGAATTTATAATGTGATGGAGTGAGAATTGCCGTTCCAATTTCTCATAGGGAAAATGATAGTAAATAACAATAAAAGAAGAAAAAAGAAAAGAGTTTATTGGGTAGTTTGGCGGTGCTGAGTCCATAGAAAAACAAAAAGGCTCAATCCTCATCAATGAATTATTTTTAACAATTAGAAAATCGAGATAAGTTTGGGCGGGAAATAGAATTAGCAACATGGTTCTGTTTTTATATATATAATAGATTAATAAATGAAAGGTGAACTCAGTGGACACTTCTGAAAAATAAAAGTAAATAAAAATCATGATTGAAAATATATTTGTTATATTGGAAATCTAAAGCAACACAAAAGAAATAAGAATAGTAGTAATAATGATAAGGTGTTGATTTTATTGATGGTTTGAAAATGCAAACTTGTTTTTTGAGAGTGAACCGCACATTTACTATTGGAAATGCAAACTTGTTATACTCTAGTGGAAAATGCATTGATTGTTTATGAAAATGAAATTTGCATTTAAAGAAAAAGGTCACAAAATTTCTTTGAAAATGAGAATTTACTTACATTTTTTTGCTCTACTCATTTATTAATTAATGAGCTCAAACATCAAGATTTTAGGAGGGAAAAAAACTTGGCATTGTATTTTGTTTTAGTAATATTATATAGATAGGGAAAATTTAGGTATTGCACATTAAAAATTTAGTCAAATCTTATAAAATGCCTTATTTGATCCACATCAATTTTATCCATTAGATTTACCCAATTAATTATAATAATTATATGATATGTGCAACATTATTGAGAAAAACATTTAAAAAGCTTTAATTTAAAAAACGGAACTCAAAGTACATACAGTTACTTGTAGTGATTACTGACGATGTTTAATATTATTAATTTCTTCGATTGAATTCATCTTTTTAAAAAAAAAAGTTAAATACAAGAAATCATTTAGGCACAAAATCGAAAATAATAAAATTTCGATTTTGGTACAAAATTGAAAACTTATTTCTATTTATTTGATTTGACGAAAAAAATAGCAAAAAAATTGTAACTTATCTATTTATCTATTGGCACTTTGGCAGTAACATTTATAAAAATCGTCATTTTAAATTGAGCAAATAGAGATAATTTACAAAGCAAAACGAATAAATTAACATATTTACTCTGGAAACAATACAATATTACGTGGGATTACGAAATTGTAATTCTTTTAATTACAAAAGGCAGAATTAGAAATTAAAATTGAGCAGAATTAGAAATTAAAATTGATATATGAATTAAAGTACTAAAAATTTACGGCAATTGATCTCGACTGATTATTTTGGGGATGAGTTAGCTTTTAATTAGAACAATCATGTCATAAATATGCATGCATATCCATACATGGTGTTCATAAACATTACAATTATTTAATTGTCTTCCATTAAATCAGACATTAGGTTTCATTACAAATGGGCATGTCTTTTGGTGAATGGTAATTAGAGAACATATGCATACGATGACTTTCCACAATATTGTGAAAATAAACTTCTAAAAAAACACTTCGTTTTTTCGAAATAAAAATGAATATAAAACATATAAATGAATAATGATAATAATAATAATTTATTAAAAAAACAAAAATAATTACCTCATTATTATCATTTTGCAAGTCAATAATCGACTTTACATTGCTTCCATGAGTGCTCCTTCGATTGGACCATCACCCATTTAGCAATGGTCGCTTGCGACCATTAATAGGATTAATATCTTCGATTCATTCACTTTGTTTTAGAGAATAGAAATATAAATAGATAACAATCATAGTGACTGTAAATTTACAATATTTATAGAGTTTAAAACCCCCTTTGAAGGGTTGTGTCTAATCCGTAAATTTAGAATAATTTTTAGAGTTTAACACCCCCTGTGAAGGGTTGTGTCTACTCAAAATTAATAAAAAAAAATAATAAAAATAAAAACAAAAAATAAAAAAGCTTTTAGCGTCAACAATGAAGAAGCCCACTAATAAAATATTTAAAATATTAACATTTAAAATTATAATTGAAATTACAAAAATACCCTCCGTACTTATAATATATATAGATTTGAAGACTTGAGTAGATTGTAGATTGTGAACTCTACGATTCCTCTGATTATCTCTCCAATTTGATGCGGGACTTGGGCGGCTTGACGAGATGTTTGAAGAATTTCTCTCATCTTGATCTCCAGGATTTTGATGTCGTGTCGCAGATATTCGGACGTCTGGATCTAACGTAGATTTGAGCAGACTTTGATTTGAGCAGACTTTGACTAAGAACGCTAGATTTGAGCAGACTTTGACGAAGAACGCGGAGATTCAGAAGACTTTGATTTGAGCAGACTTTGACGAAGAACGTTAGATTTGAGCAGACTTTGACGAAGAACGCGGAGATTCAGAATTTTAGGCAGACTTTGACGAAGAACGCGGATATTCGGAGGACATCTGGATTTAGCGACGATAGATGACGACCACTTCGAATATTGTAAAGAAATCGTATAGAATTTATATTCTTCTCTTTAGAGCTCTCTAACTAATTCTTGTGGTGATTTTTGAGCTCTCCTTTGGCCCCTATTTATAGGTGTAGAAGTAGCAGACTTGACGAGCTTTTGGGCCTATATTGGGCCTCCATGATGAGGTGTCACAATTATATTGGAGTATCAATAAAAGATTTAACTTGCTGACAAAGAAATTGATATTTATCTTCATTAATTAAATACATTATTTAATTTAGATTTCATAATAATCCAAATCAAATAAATATATATAATTAATAAAATATTTCTTTTATTTTACTCAAACTTTCATTGCCTACACACAAATTTCGGAGGTTCATTTATTAGTTAAATTCTTAACACTTTTCGCAATTCGATGTACCGATATATTGGTTCAAAACTTTTTTTTTTTCAACCTCTTTAATTAAGTTCAAAATGAAAAATTAATTGGGTAATATTAATAAAAATTGAGTTAGGTTTTCGATAGACTTTATTCCCTACTTTTTACATTATGTTTCGAAAAATTATCTCGAATTTTACTGGTTTGGTAATTGTTAACATTAACCACCAAATTTACTTCTATCTTAACTACGGTATTATTTTTTCTTCGAATTTTTAATATTATGTGAATCTTGCAGTAATTGACTAAAGTCCATCAATCATACGAGTTCATTGACTAAGAAATGTAGTATACTACATTAGATTATTGAACTCTAGTTTTGTTTAATAAAAAACCAAACTAAATCATAATGGAAGGGGAAAAAAATTTTATTTTGGTACTAGGCACACCAAAATTGGGCTATATTAATATATGGGGGGTAATAATATGTCACCCATAATACCCAAAATAGATTACTCCCTCCGTCTCACTGTGATATGACCCTTTTTTTCGGCGTGAGAATTAAAACGAGAGTGATGATAGTGGGTTAAAGTGAAAGGTAGTGGGTTAAAGTGATGTGTCACAATTTTATTGAGTTGGAATTTTCTATTTAGAAAAAATATCCTTATATCAGTAAGACGTCCCGAAAAGGAAAAAAATTCATTCATCAGTGAGACAAAGGCGTACTTTAATTTTATAGTGTAAGTTGCGTAAACTTTGTGTTACTAGTATACCCTTAATTTATACTCTACGGCCATGTTTGGTAGCTTCAATAAGATGAAGCTAAGATAAGATAAAAATTCTAAAAGTTATCATAGCTCCTAAGATAGAGCCAACGATTAAAATTCAATCTTGTTGTTCGATCGGTACATAAAATTACCTAATTAGATATCATAACTTGCGTGTTTAATAGACAAGATCAGACCATGTTATACAATAATGAAAAAGAGGAGCTACAAATTTACCCCAACATAAATCAAAAATTATAGTCAACCCTTCGTAGAATCATTGAAAGACTACTGGTAGTTTTCTGTAGGGTTTCAATCTCCTTTTATTTCAAAATTATTATAAACTTAATTTAAACTTCGTACAATATCGGGACGTCCATAGTTTTTAGACTCTTCTAATTATTTTTTGATTAAACTTAGTACTATATCAGGACGTCTATCGTTTTTAGACTCTCTTATTTTGTGACAGTAGGTTCCATAATGCATTTTACACATTGATATAATTATAAAATTTGATAATAACTCCACATTTATTTCACTTTAACACTTTAATTTATTAACACAATAGCAAAATACATTACGTCCAAACCCTTGATTCGAAAATCAAGGACGGATGGAATATAAACATCCAATTCAAAAGGATGCTTATGCACAAACAAACTAAACATAACATAACAACAATGAATTAATTGAATCAAAGAGAATTAAATCCAAATCACAATATAAAGTATAATCTTGAAATTCGCACGTGATAAATACATGCAATGCACATGTTAATTGTTTTGAAGGCACAACACTAATTACTCAAGATATGCACATCTTTTTCCTCTCTCTTTCTCTATATATAAAATCCAACAAAAAGCATAACCCCAAAATTAATTGAACAATGGCATTTAAGCTGCTATGTCTAAGCATGCTCTTGGTGTTGGCAAACGCAGGAGAAACTAACAGCAACGGCACGACGCCGTTAGTTCACGTGATTAACGTCACGAACAACACCCGGTTTTCTCCTATGGAGCTCCTTTTCTGCGTCAAGGAAGCTCAGCCGTTCGTGATATACCATTTAAAGCGAGGCGAGGATTATAAATTGAAGGTAGAGAACACAAGCGTTGCGTTTAGATGTCAAATTACAGCACACAAAGATGGCTATACCATTAACGTCGTTGCTTACAATCCGGTCCGAGATTATGGCCGGTCCAACATATATTGGAAGGCCGACGAAGAGGGAGTTTCTATGAGCTATGACAACATTACTTATAAAAGGGTGGGCTTTTACGGAATAGATTAATTAGGATTATAAGTTAGATGTATACAATAAATTCCATCAATATATAATATAATGATAATACTTTAAAAGTGATTTTCCATGCTCAATTTTATTTATGGATTAATATGTTCATGATGCCTTTTTCTGAAAACGAAAATCGACATTTTATTTATCAACATAAGATAAGGGGGAACAGGAGAAGATCTCCCACAAACTCCGAAGAAGGTATATATCTATACATGCGTTTAGAAAAATCTTTAGCTCTTTTCGAAATTCGAGCCAACATAGTAGTTCAAAACCTTTTCCAACCTCTTTAATTAAGTTTATAATTCAAAGCTGAAAGCCCTATGTTAATGAAGCATTAATTGATGTAATTGGAAAATATGAACTAGGTTAATTTGTGGTGTTTTTTTTTTTTTTTTTTCGGAATTTGTGGTGTTTTTTATTGAGTTTCTTTCTATTATTTTGTGATTTTGTTAAAATAATAAAACGAGACATAGGTAGTGAGGCGAGTATTATTTTTAGCTTTGATCGTGGTTCTTTCCCCATTTAACTTCATATGAATGGCTATAGACTTCGACATTATAATTCAAACATTGACTGGAGTCCAAATTACCGTACAAACTTGTTATATATAAAAGATATCTCCTTCAATACACACATGATCTTTAAACAAGTGGGAGTATTAATTAATACGTTAATCTAATAAAGTAAAGATTTGCCAATTTCAGAAATAACTTAAGATTATAGTACTTGTACATAATTATAAAATACATCAAATTATATAAAATTTTCGATAAACACTTCCGCCATCATGGATCCAAGCGTTACTTGAGAATCCGTTGTGAGGTGCAAACCGTCGCCATTTAGGGGTAAACCTAATGCATCCACACACCTCAAATTCGGAAGCTTAAGGTTTAGTTGCACATCTCTTATTTTTTTCACGTCAGGATCATCCTTCGTCGAGTCCAACGCCACCTACATTCAAATAAAATAAAATAAACATTTAGGGCTCGTTTGGTTGTTAAGATATTAATTAATGCAAAGCAAAAAAAATACTTGTATGATGGGGAGCAAAGGCAGCATGAGATCGTTGCGAATATCGTTGAAGAAAGCCTTCAACCGATCCTCGTAAGCGTCTGCGAGCCCTGGTTTGCAGTCGCTCTCCCCTTGAAACCAGAGCATCCCGTGGATGGATCCCCCGTCCCTCAGGGAGGCGCGGGCACGCCCGAGCAGCCTATTGTACAGGCAGCTCCCACGCTCCCACTGGCTAATTTCGGTATTGCCAACCGCACAAGGGACCAACCCGACGGTCCCGATGGCCGGATAGGCTTCCAACAAAGCGTTGGCAAAGGGTATCCCAGGGCCCACGCCAGGGGCATGGTCGGTGAGCGGGCAGGGATAGAGCGAGATGTTTTGGTTGAGAGGCTCGCGGGCCTCCTCCCACTGCAGAGCGCCGTTGAGGCGGATGATCCTTTGGTTGGGCAGGCACTGGGACGGTGTGCGTCCGTCCCAATGGCCCAACTCGTATGTCCCGCCCCGGCCAGCCATATTGCTCTGCCCCGCAAGCAGAAATATGGCTTTATCCGAGCCTATATACCAACAAATGGAGAAGAAATATTAGGAGGAAGAACCTTAAAATTAACAAACTAGCTTATAGAGTATACTAAGCCTAATAGAGTCACATAGGGTAGTTGATTTCACTAATATGTACTACCAATTAATGAAACTTAATTTTATAATATCACAAGCAATTAATTAGTTAAAACTCATATAGTACAAGTTAATAGCAAGTAATTATATAGAGCTAGGAGAAGGAGGTGCTACCTGCTTCGTCGCCGCCGAGGGCAGCCGCCGCCGCCACTAGCGCCATAAGCACCACCACCATTTTTTCCGCCGTCCCCATTTGTAGCTAGTCTCTTAGTTGGGCTGTTTTCTTTTTTCTTCTTAAGAAAGTTTTAAAACTATAGACTCTGCTTGGTATTAGATGGTATAGTGTTTGTTATATGTGAACCAAGTAGAGTGCATGCAGCAGCTCTTTATAGGCAAAACAAAGAGTAAAATGAAACTAATTAATTAGGTAAAGATTGATTAATTGATTTAGAGTTAGGTTTTCGATAGAATTTATCCCTACTTATTACATTATGTTCCAATAATTTTATCTCGAATTTCATTGGTTTGGTAATTGCCAACATTAACCACGTAATTTATTACATATAAGTCCAGTATTTAATTATGAGTCCATACATGAAAAAAATTAAATAAATGTAAGAAATGCAGTAGTAATTATAAGTCATAAATTAGATTATTGAACTCTAGTTTTGATTAATATAAAATCCAACTAAATCATAATTGTGATGGATTTGTATACTAGAAAGCAGACCTTTTAGCTTGTATGCATGTGTTGTCCGTAACCACTTACAATCTCTTATCTGATTAAGTATGAATTGTTATATATCCATGCATTAAACATCTATTCATTATCTCAAAGTTATATATTTTATGGATACATATCAGAATAACTATTCGCGAGTTCTCTCAAACCTTAAGGTAATCGATCTTGAAACACCCTATGTTTCGTGTTAAATTCATAGGAGCATGATATGTTTAATTCGATTAGTTAGATAACCGAAATAGATCCTTGGGACATGAATCGGTCTTCACCGATCCGATACCTTCAAATTGAAAGGGAAAAAAAAATGGTACTAGGCACACCAAAATTGGGCTATATTAGTATATCTTTATCATGTGAAATACTAACAAATAAGGGGAGAAATATCTTCTTCTTCTTTCTTTCTTTTTTTTTTTCTTTTTTTTTTTGGCTAAATGTTTCACTAAAAAGTGTTCGCAATAGAACGAAATCTATCCTAGCACTTAGTAAGTAAAAACCCAATGTCGAATCTCAAGGAAAACTTTGCAGGGTAAATAATCGTGTAGCAAAACAACCTAATCTAGCCTAAAACTAAGAAAGCAAGTAAATAATATTTTTGGGTTTTGTTTCTAAATCCTAGGCAAGAAAATAAATAAGCAATAAATCAAAGCAAGTAAATAAATCTAATCTAGAAAGCAAAGAAAGCGAACTAATTAATCTAAAGAATTAAACTAGATGAAAACAATTAAACTACTTAGGCAAGAATCGAAAGGAAAGCAACGAAAGAAAAGAAAACGAATCTAGACATGAATTAAACTTAATCTGAAAATCTAAGCAAATAAATCTAACTACGAAAACTTGAAAGCGAAGGAATTGAAAACTAAGAAAAACGAACCTAATCTAAGAACTTGAAATCAAACAAACTAAATTAAACGAATGAAACTAAACGAAACAATTACGAAAGTAAATCTAGAACTAAGGAAAGCAATTAAATCAAATTAAAGAAAGCAATAAAGAACTTACGAGATTAAACAAAGAACGAAGAACTAAGTAAAAACTTGAATTAATTGAAGAACGAAGTAGCGATCCGGATCGAACAAAGGAAAACTAAACTAGAATGTAATGTGCTAAAAACTAGAGCTAAAACTAAGGTAAAGGTTTGTAGAATTCGTGTACAAGGGGTATTATTTATAATAGGTATGAAAACCTAGTTATAGAAGGAAAGGAAAGCTGGCCGCCAGAGTTGGACGGCGTCCAACTCAAGTTGGACGGCGTCCAGAACTTGGTTCTGTTCACTTCGCGCATCTTTCTTGTTTTGGTCGTATCTTCCTCGTCCGAACTCCAAATTGATCTCCGTTTTCGCCTACGTGCTCCTATCGAACCCCTCTTCGATATAATGCTTCTTTCTTCTTGTTTTCTTCTCGTTTTCACCCTTTTCATCCTACAATACCAAAGACTCCAAAACAACCAAATCATAGCCACAAACAACGAAAACACACGAAAACTAAGGGAAAACGGACACGAAAAGACAACGAAAAACCTAACATCTAGACACCAATCAAAATCCCCCACACTTAGAACTTTGCTTGTCCTCAAGCAATATAAACATACAACTTAGACTCAATCCAAACAATTCAAATCATAGAACATTTAATCACCGGAATCGACAAACTCAAACGAGGTCACTTTAATCCCAAGTTACGATCAATCATCATCAACGAGCTATGTGGCTTATAAATCAACCCAAGCAAGAGGAAAAGCAATGATACACACATCTCACAAATATCTAGATCACCACAACTTTAGACGTCTAGCCTACTTCCCCTTTTTATTCAATACATAAACAACTCTCTTTTTTTTTTTTTTTTTTTTTTACACAAGTGAACGTTTTTGGCACATAATTCACTAGGTTTAATCATCTATGGGTCACATCGAGCCTCCTAGTGTGGTTTCCCGTACCCATTGTCAAGAGGGGTAGAATGCCTACGAACACATTATTCTAATATACACGAGTATCATCTAGGACAAAGTTCATGAAATGTGATCATTCGAGGGTCTCTCGAAGCTTTTTCATGTGGTTTCTCATGCTCATTACTCTAGTATTTTCATACGTTACAAGTAAGAGGAGCAGAATCCTATCAACTCTTTTATTCAAATAAAACACAACTCTTTTTTTTTTTTTTCTAACTTAAAGGGAAAGTAATCTAGCAATCCAAGTCGTAACAATCTAGATTTATCACTCAACCAAAAATCATAAATCATTTTCCTCAATACTCATATCAATTCGTGCCCCACAACTCATCGAATCATAATCAACAACAACTCAAGATTAAACCAACCTAATTTATGCTCAAATCAATTCCAACAACTAAAGATTCCATCGTTGAATCATTCACATTGATCCTAAGTTACATGCTTATAGGGCTCAAAATCAAACAAATTCCTAAGTGGGGAATAACAAAACTCGATCACATACAAGACTCGATCAAGCAAACAAAAACAAACTAATCATGCCAAAAGTTTCAAAGACCCTCCCCCACACTTAAAATCAAGCAATGTCCCCATTTCAAGAAAATAAAAAGGAGAAGGAAAGAAGGAACTTATCGCAAGATGACGACCAATAACTCAAAATCTCGAAAGACTCCAAGTAGTACCTACAAAACAAACACCAAAACAAACTACCAAAGCGTAAAAGTGCACAAAACAAAGAAATAAAAGACTCAAAACAAAAATAGAAAGACACAAAACAAAGCTATGGGTTGTACGGACCTCGGAACCGTGGATCTTGCCAACGGGGATCGTTTGGGGCCCAAAAACGGGGATCGTTCGGGTCCGGCTCGATCTCTCTCTTCATAATATCCTCCTTATAAACTATTCCCTGCACGAATTTCAAAAGAAAACGAACGAAAAACAACTAAAATAATAAAAATAAAGCCTACTCTAAATTTTTTTTTTTTACGTGGGTTGCCTCCCACCAAGCGCTTGTTTATCGTCATTAGCTTGACGTACCAAAAATTCTCATCCAAAATCTGTTGCAACGAGCAAGGTCTTTAACCTTCCATAGGCGACTCTCGATGCAAAGGTGGACTCTTCTTTCTCTTCGGCTTGAAACTCGAAAAGAGGGTTATCTTGGACACTCATCTCCCCCACACTTGTGTGAAAATCCATGTAGGAAATATCATGATCTTCAAAACTTGATGATGGATCCTCCACAAAAAATGCTTCCTCGTCGAGATTGGCAAGAAAATTGCCCATGATTTCTTCCTCTTGTTGTGAACTCAAAATCGACTCCTCCATATGACTATTGTGATCCTCCATGCCTTGCACATTGCTCAAAAACTCCTCCACGATCTCTTCCTCATCCAATTTGCTCAAGAACTCATCAATAATGGCTTCTTCCTCATCCACACAACTAAAGAATTCGTCATCTTCAATGGACTCTTCATCTTCAATGAATTCTTCAAGAGTTGCTACCTTGTTAAAAATCTCACAAACATTTTCCTCAACACAAGGGTTAGCAAGCTTAACATAAGAGCATAAATGAAAAGAAGAAGTAGGAATAGGAGGTGAATTTCCAAATACCGAAAATGTTACCGAACCTCCTTCACCGGCCATGCTCAATGTGCCGGTACCTACATCAATCCGAGCTCGAGTAGTGGCCATAAATGGTCGCCCTAACAAGAGAAGATGACCTCTCTCACTCCTAGCTCCTCGCCCCACGTCAAGCACAACAAAATCGGCAAGAACTTGAATACCCCTCACAAGTAAAGCAACGTCTTCCACAATCCCCAAGGGACGACTCAAAGAACCGTCGGCTAGCTCGATGCAAAAATTGGTGGGCTTAAGATCCCTCGAACCCATTCTCTCGAAAATCGAGTATGGCATCAAGTTCACCGTTGCCCCCAAATCCAACATACCCGGCACACTATCTCCATTATCCAAAACAACATCTAATTTGAAACTTCCGGGATCACCTTGTTTTGGTAGAGACGAGAGATGACCAGCTGAGGTAGGGAATGCGCGAGAACGTTGTCGGCTTGCTTTGATGGCAGCCACGGTGTGACTTCTCCACTTCTTTCCTTTGTCTTGCTCCTCTTCAATGACCATTAAGGCATGAGCTTGTTTGGGTTGGCTAGGCTTCCCATTTGATAGCTTCTGCAACTCATTAACTGCTCCAAAAATCTGTCCAATATTGGTCTCAAGGCGTCTAATCGTGGCATCTTGCGCTTCACGAGCCAACTTGCTCTCATGCATAAATGCGGCGAGACTAGCCTCATCAAGTGGAGATTGTTGAGGCGGAGGTGGGTAGAACTGCGGCTGTGGATAGTAAGACCGTGGGGGATGGTAGAATGGTTGTTGGTGAGGAAATTGTTGAGCATATGGTGGCGGTGGGTATCCTTGTGCTGCGTAGACTTCGGCTCCTCCTTCATAAGTAAGCTCGGCCTTCCTAGTGCACTCGTCGATGACATGGCCAGCTAGTCCACACATGCCACAAGGCTCCGAAGGGGTAAGTGGAGTCTTCATCTTGAGTTCTTGGAGATCCCTCATCATATCGGCCAATTGCTTCGTCAAATCTGGGCTAATAGTGACCACACTAGCCTCCATCTTCCTCGGTCGAGACGACTTTTGTTGAGAGCTTGCAGCAAGAGTCTCAAAGATCATCCTCAACTCGTCGGCTGTCTTCACTCCGATGTTTCCTCCGGCCAAGCTATCCACCATGAATTGGCAAGTTTGATTTAGAGAATCGTAGAAATATTGCCAAAGCATCTCGGACGCCATTTGATGGTGAGGGCACTGCTGCAACAATTCTTGGAATCTCTCCCAAGCCTCATGAAAAGGCTCATCGGCTCTTTGAGCAAAATTCATGATCTTCGATCGCACCTCTTGTGTCTTGTGGTTGGGGTAGTACTTCATCATGAACTTCTCGCACACCGCATTCCAAGTTGTGAGAGAGTTGGCCGGGAGAGTGAGATACCATGACTTTGCTCTATCCTTCAACGTGTATTGGAAACACTTCATCTTCAAGTCGTCCTCCGAAAGCTCTCCCAATGGAAAATTTTGCACCATCGTGCAATATTCGCGAATGAACGTGAGAGCATCTTCGTTGGGCAGCCCGTAGTAGGTAGGGAGCAAAGCCAAGTGGTGCGGTTTAAGCTCATAATTCCTAACCTCGGTGGTTAGGACAATTGCCGAAGTGGTGGCGGTGAAGGTGGGACGAGCAAAATCTCCCATCTTTTGTGCCATTGCTTCGAACTCTCGTCTTCTTCTTCCTTCGTCGCGGTTGAGAGCGCCTTCTTCTATTGATGACGTCGATGTGAGGTGTCAACTTCCTTTAGAGACTTCGACGACCTTGCTTACACAACACTCAACAAAGGGATTAAACGCACCGAGTGGAAGAGAAAAGAAATCGAACGAAAAACAAATAAAATAAAATAAAAATACTACACAATCAAATAGCCTAAAGTTTTCCCCGGCAACGGCGCCAAAATTTGTTTCACTAAAAAGTGTTCGCAATAGAACGAAATCTATCCTAGCACTTAGTAAGTAAAAACCCAATGTCGAATCTCAAGGAAAACTTTGCAGGGCAAATAATCGTGTAGCAAAACAACCTAATCTAGCCTAAAACTAAGAAAGCAAGTAAATAATATTTTTGGGTTTTGTTTCTAAATCCTAGGCAAGAAAATAAATAAGCAATAAATCAAAGCAAGTAAATAAATCTAATCTAGAAAGCAAAGAAAGCGAACTAATTAATCTAAAGAATTAAACTAGATGAAAACAATTAAACTACTTAGGCAAGAATCGAAAGGAAAGCAACGAAAGAAAAGAAAATGAATCTAGACATGAATTAAACTTAATCTGAAAATCTAAGCAAATAAATCTAACTACGTAAACTTGAAAGCGAAGGAATTGAAAACTAAGAAAAACGAACCTAATCTAAGAACTTGAAATCAAACAAACTAAATTAAACGAATGAAACTAAACGAAACAATTACGAAAGTAAATCTAGAACTAAGGAAAGCAATTAAATCAAATTAAAGAAAGCAATAAAGAACTTACGAGATTAAACAAAGAACGAAGAACTAAGTAAAAACTTGAATTAATTGAAGAACGAAGTAGCGATCCGGATCGAACAAAGGAAAACTAAACTAGAATGTAATGTGCTAAAAACTAGAGCTAAAACTAAGGTAAAGGTTTGTAGAATTCGTGTACAAGGGGTAGTATTTATAATAGGTATGAAAACCTAGTTATAGAAGGAAAGGAAAGCTGGCCGCCAGAGTTGGACGGCGTCCAGAACTTGGTTCTGTTCATTTCACGCATCTTTCTTGTTTTGGTCGTATCTTCCTCGTCCGAACTCCAAATTGACCTCCGTTTTCGCCTACGTGCTCCTATCGAACCCCTCTTCGATATAATCCTTCTTTCTTCTTGTTTTCTTCTCGTTTCCGCCCTTTTCATCCTACAATACCAAAGACTCCAAAACAACCAAATCATAGCCACAAACAACGAAAACACACGAAAACTAAGGGAAAACGGACACGAAAAGACAACGAAAAACCTAACATCTAGACACCAATCACTAAATGTGTTGTTAATTTATCTTATAGAGAATAATAAAAGAAACATTTACGGGACTAATAATTAGGTGAAAAGGATACACTTTGAAAAGGATTCAAACTATGTTTGTCTAACTAGGTGTAAAGGATTTAATAACCTAATAGTTTTTCAAAACGTACCAAAGTTTTCCTTACAATTTACAAATAAGGAAGAATGACCTAATTCTATAATCTATAATATATAAGAGTTCAAAATAATTCTTATAAAATATATTCATAAAAATAGAATAGTTAGACATGATGCATAAATAAATTAAGAGTCATCAAATCAAGCAAGTAGTTAAATATAACAAACAAACAAACAATAATTAAACCGGTTGCGGAAAATCTAAATTTTAAAATGATCATCAATATTATAATCATCACTAATTATTAACAAGCAAGTAGTATATATGGTTTACTTTTAATGGATTAGAATATATATTTAAATCTCTTATTTATTAATAGAATGTCTCATCCTCCGTTCTAAAATGTTATGGTGGGTAAGGGAACATCCCTCTATTACCCATATTATAAATAGAAGAATGGTAGGGTTTATTCTGTTGAAACTATAATCCTAATTAATAATCTATATATTGTATAAAGCCATCATGCTTATAATGAGTATTATCATAGCTCATAAACACTCACATTTCACGAGCCTTCCAATATGCCGGACCGACGTCCGCCACGAACCAACCGGATCGTAAGTAACGACGTTAACTGTGATGTCTGTCATTGCCGTAAACTGACATCTAAGCCCAATGGCCGCATTCTATACCGTTATTTTATCCAGATGACTCAAACTCCGAACCCAACGGTGCACTTCACTGTTATTAAATCAAATTTGTGTGATATTACCAAAAATCAAAATGTCTTATTTTTATTGCAAAGTTTAAAAACCCGACAAAGCATAATACTTTCTCCGTTCATTTTATCATGACACTTTTGTTCAACAAAATAGACACAAATTTAACAATAAAATGTCATGATAAAATGGATAGAGAAAGTGTAACAGTTCAAAAAATTAATAATCAAGCCTTATAATTAACCCTTGTTTCCATAAAACTTGTTGAAAGCATCATAACTACATCGTTATAATCTTCTTCATAATCATATTCTCCCAAATACTCATATCCTACGCCATTTAATTCTAACTTAGGATCTTAATCATCGTTATCGAAACCAATTCACACTATTTTATCAACCACTATCACTCTCGTCTTAATTTTCGTGTCGGGAAAAAGTTATCCCTTTATGAGTGGGATGGGGGGAGTATAAATTCCAAAAAAATATTTCATTTTTTTAATTTTTAGATTTTAATATATTTTGAGCTTATAAGCTCTTTTATCCAAACACTTTGGAATTTTATAAATTCTTAAATCTATGAGCTTAGAGGGTGTTTGGCTAAGCTTATAAGCTAGCTTATAAGATGTTTGACTGCTTGTAAGTTGTTTGACTGCTTATAAACACTCTAAATGTGTTTGGCAAAATAAGCTCCTTAAGAGCTTATAAGATGCAAAAATAAGCAAAAAGTGCTTATAAACACTCCAAAAAAATAAGCTCCTCCACTCCAACTTTTTTTTTTTTTTTTTTTAAAAATTTTGCTTATTTACCACTATAATTCTATTTTATTTTTATATTTATATTATATACACTTCCATTTGATGTTACAACATTATGATTTCAAAAAATTTATTTTTAATTTTTTTTTTAATTTTCATATTTTATTTTTTTATTATCTCCTTGAGCTTATAAGCTCTTTTATCCAAACACTTCAACAACTAATAAGCTCTTACCCTCATACATCTTATAAGCTCTTAAACATCTTATAAGCACCTAGAGTTTATAAGCATTTTGAAATAAGCTTAGCCAAACGGGCCCTTATTTATAAGTACTTAGAGCTTATAAGCTCTTCAAAATAAGCTTAGCCAAACACCCCTTAGTTTGGGCTCTTTTCTTTTTTCTTCTTAAAGAAGTTTTTAAACTATAGACTCTGCTTGGTAGACGGTAATATTATACTACATATGTAAACAAAGTAAAGTGCATGCAGCAACTCTTTATAAGGAAAAAAAAAAAAAACCTAATCAATTCGGTAAGATTAATTAAGATTGAGTTAGGTTTTCGATAGACTTTATTCCCTACTTTATACATTATTATGTTCAGAAAAATTATCTCGAATTTTACTGGTTTGGTAATTGTCAACATTAACCACCAAATTTACTGTCCTATCCTATGTAATTAATTTAGTGCCAACTATAATCCATAATCCAATTATTGCATTTCTATAATTATACGTGATTAATTAAGCAACGAGGTTGTGGCTGAAATTAAATGTTGAAAAACAGCTAGAAAACCATATCCGTATATATTTGGATCTTCTATCTCAACTACGCTGTTCATTTTTCTTCGAATTTTAATATTATGTGAATCTTGCACTAGTTGACTAAAGTCCATCATACGAGTTTATTACATAAGTTTAGCATTTAACTATGGGTCCATACATGAAAAAATTAAATAAATGTTAAGAAATGTAGTACTCCCTCCCTCCGTTTTTTTTATAAGGGGTTTTAGGCTTTTGATCTTGTTTTTTTTTATAAGGTGTTTTCATATTTTTAGGTAAAATTTTCAATTTCCAACTCAGTATTCTTCTTTTTTTTCTCTTGTTTTCATTATTTTCATTTATCACAATTAATGTTTATCTCTTCTTCCAACATAATTTCATATATTTTTACATGAAAATGCGATTTATGAGAAAAAAGATGAACATAAAAGAATAGTCATTAAATTTTCTTAATTCCTGTGTTTGAGCTAAAAACCCCTTATAATAAAACGGAGGGAGTAGTAATTATAAGTCATAAATTAGATTATTAAACTCTAATTTTGTATAATATAAAGTCAAACTAAATCATAATTGAAGGAAAAAAATTATTTTGGTACTAGGCACACCAAAATTGGGGGGGGGGGGGGGGGATATCTCTTTCTTCTTAAATTGTGTTGTTAATTTATCTTATAAAGAATAATAATAGAAACATTTAACGGATTAATTAGGTGAAAAGGATATACTTTGTACTATAATGGTTCAATTCAAACTATGTTTGTCTAACTAGGTGTGTAAAAACGTATTAGTTTTTCAAAGCGTACCAAAGTTTTCCTTACAATTTACAAATAAGAAAATTTAGAGAATGACCTAATTCTATAATCCATAATATATAGGTGTTCAAAATAATTCTTATAAAATATATTCATAAAAACAGAATAGTTAGGCGATGCATAAATAAATTAAAGAGTCACCAAATCAAGCAAGTAGTTCAATATAACAAACAAACAATAATTAAACCAGTTGCGGAAATCTAAAATTTAAAATGATCATCAATATTATTATATAAAAACCCTCATGCTTATAATGAATATTACCATAGCTCATAGAAACTCCCATTTCATGAACCTTCCTATATATGTCACACCGGCCTCCGTCTCGGACTAACCGAACGCTAACAACGATGTCTCAAATTCCGTACCTAACGGTGCACTTCACAGTCATTAAATTAAATTTGTGTGAAAGTGTTGAAGCTGCTGCAATATTTTGAAGAAGAATGAAGTGTTGAAGAAGATGAAGTTTTTGATATAGTCATGTTTTTGCTGTTAGTAGGTTTCGAACCATGTTTCCTTATATTTCAGTTAAGTTGTTATCTACTGTTCTCCGCCACGTGTCTAAAGCGGATTAGGTCTAGGTTAAGTCTAAAGTCGTATTTCCGTTTTCTGCGTTTTTCCCCTTACTTTGTGAGTATAAGTACTGTTGCTCTCACTGTAGATGCGCCACCTTCACGCAATGGAAAATATCTTAGCTGCCATTTTTCTTCTTTCTCAAGCTTTCCTTTTACGATCATTTTTCGTTTCTTCATAAATTCTACATGGTATCAGAGCCAGGTTCCAGCCTTGATTTCCTTATCTTACCCCCTACATTTATTCATAGTTTATGGTGAAATACAATCGTATTGAAAATTTTGCAAATATGGTGAAAGAAGATGATCGCGATTTCTCTCCGCCGAGAAGTCCTAAGAAAAGAAGGAACAAACATGAAGATTCCGATTCCGATGATGATGGAGAGCTGGTTGATCCTGTCACCAAGCTCAAACATAGACAAATCCGAGAGATCTTGCAACTCCCTGCTGCTGATCACCCTGGTATGTCTCTGGTTTCTGCCCAGCTAACGGGTTCCAATTTTCTCAACTGGAGTAGATCTATCAAACGTGCGTTAGCAGCTCGTAGTAAGCTCGAATTATTAGATGGTACTTTTATGGAGCCCGATCCAGATTCTAAGTACTATAAACGCTGGCTTAAGGTCGATTTCATGGTTTCTAACTGGATCAATAATTCGATTTCTAAGGAATTAGTGAACTCTTTTAATCATATTGAGAGCACCTATAAATTGTGGCAAGCTTTGAATCAGCGTTTTGGGGGTTCTAATGGACCTAAGATTCTGAAACTTAGTAGAGAGATCTCCAGATTTGTTCAGGGCAATCTAAGTGTGCTGATGTATTTTAACCAACTTAATGCTTTGTGGGACGAGATGGACATGCTTCTTCCACCTCTTAATTGCACCTGTGCTGCCAAGGCTCTTGTTGATAAAAGGGAAGATGAATCCAGGCTGCTTACATTCCTTATTGGATTAAACGACAGCTATGATGCAACCAGAACCCAGATTATGCTCATTAAACCTCTGCCTAATCTTGACACAGCCTACTCTATGGTTGTTCAAGTTGAAGATCAAAGACAGCTCAGTGAAAGCTCTAATGATGGAAGGCATGTGATGACCATGAATGTGGGTAAACAACCATCATATGGTACCCAAAATCCTCAGCAGAATCAGTATGCAGGGCCTAAGCCACCCTATCAGAAGCAGAATTACAATCCCACTTTCTACAAGAAGAAGATCAGCAAAGAGGAGAAAAGAAAACTTAAATGTTCTCATTGCCAAGGGATGGGGCATGATGTAGATGAGTGCTTGATCGCACTATTTTCTACCACACAAAATAGGTGTAATATAAAAAAGCACGAGTATCGTATCCACAGGGATTGACAAGTCGAAAACGCACACAATACCTCTACTAAAGAACTAATGTGATGTTTAAGCTTTTAAGAAGTTAGGATGTGGTATTTATAGACTAGGCAAATAATAAAAAGACTCAATTAATCATATATGGGAACAAATAAATAAGGAAAATAACTAGTCAAATAAAATAACTTAGGACTCAAACAATAAAACAAATTAGGGAAGTAAACAATTAAGGAAAATTAGGGAAGCCTACCTAATCAAACATATGAAAGCAATTAATGCATACAATTAACCAATTTAATCCAATCTAAATGTGATACATGAAATATAACCTACACCCCGATAAAAGCAATGCAAGTCGTCACTTAATATGATCCTAATATCCTTTCGGACGCATAGATATCAAACTAAGTGCAAAAGAGAACAAGTATCAATGATATAATCAACTAGGTTCAATTAAGACACCCAAATCAATTACATGCAAACATATGATAATTCAAACTCAATTAAGACAAATCAAATTATCATACCATGTATTCATGAGATCTATTATGCAATATCCTATCAAGGCATATAAACATAAGGGCATGTTTGGTAGCCTCCATAAAGTCAGATAAAGTCAGATAAGGACTTTTTCGGGCCTTTAAACTGTTGTTTGGTAGGCCTGTTTATTATATCAGGGGCCCGGGCTACTAATCAGGCCCGCCTCATTTTCACTGTAGCCTTCTATATTACTAATCGCACCAAAATACATGCGATTATAATCATGCCTACCCTGATAAGAAGGGAAAATACAATTTTACCCCTCACTTATCACCCACCCCACCAATCTCTCTTCTCTCTCATTTGCTTGTTCTCTGCAAACTCAAGATCCCCTTCGCTCATCCGCCTCCCGCCGTCGCCGCCGGTGCCGCCGCCGTCCCAATAAACACCTACGAGGATAAACCCATCTATCTCTCTCTCTCTCTCTCTCTCTGTTTCTCTCTAAACTCGCAAAACCCAGTTTCCTCTCACAATTCTCTTCTTCTTCTCGTCGCCGATCTACCATCACCGCCGCGCCGTCGCCGCCAATTCTACCAAATGGGGAAAGTCGTCACCGGCACTTTCTTCTACCAATACGTCTTCCTCCTTCTCCGTCCGACGCCTGAGGTAACTCCGAGAAATTCAAAACTTTGTTTATGGTTATCTTCTTCCTCCTCTGTTCTCTCCATGAAAAATTGTTTGTTGATTTCGCCTGAAAAATTATCTGTTCATCGGCCCCATCTCTATAATAATACATTGATTATTTGATTGTTGAAGATTTCAACTGTATCATGGTGTTGTTATAGCTTCAAATCAGGAAAAAAAAAGGTGAAATGCCCGATAGTTATATTCAGGATATCGTAACACTCTCTGTTGCCCACACTTTGGTTAGTATTTGCGAAAGTTTCGGGTTCTTATAACTAGAATTTGAAGTATCCAAACTAAATGAAATTTTTTTATGATGCAGGGAAGATGCCACCAGGAGCGTTCGGGATTTGAGGGTCCATGGACTGCTAATCCCCTCATCTTTGATAATTCTTACTTCAAGTATGACTTGTATTTACCTATCAATGCACATTCTGTTCTAGCAATAGGTGCCTTTTTCATTTGTTTCACATTCTGGAATTTTGAACAGGGAGCTTCTATCCGGAGAGAAGGAAGGCCTTCTGCAGTTGCCCTCAGACAAGGCACTTCTTTCAGATCCCGCTTTCCGTCCCTATGTTGATAAGTATGCTGCGGTACGTGCATCGCCCTCTGTGCTGATTGTACTGAGTAAAATTTTAATTTCCGCCTTTATTTTCGCTAGGACGAGAATGCTTTCTTCGCCGATTATGCAGCAGCTCACCAGAAGCTCTCTGAGTTGAGGTAAATACCAAGTATTTGTGTTATAGTTGTCTTGTTTTCTTATGTAGACTTTAACTGTTTTCACTCTTTGTTAGTTTGTTGTGTCTTTTAATGACTCCAAATACAAATTGAAACTCAAAATGTTAATAACTTGATACATGGAACCCTATTTTCTGCTCATACACCTTTTCTTTTGAAAATTGTGTAAATCTGGAACTTTCCCATGCTTTCTTCTATAGGTTTAACTCTCTGTCAAAGGTGACGGGTGTTTATGTGTATACATCTCTATGCATTTGCCTTCATGCATCCTTTCATTTTGTTTTTTATTCTCTCTGGCAATTGCTTGCTGCTCTTTCAGTACTATCCAAAGTTGAATTCTTTAAATCATTGAGAAAGAGTCCATGAAACAGTATAACTTTATTTATGAGTATGTAGCTCTGGCAGCTTATGAGTTGACTATATGCATATCTTCTAATTATTCCAAAAAATAAAACCTCATGACAAGTGCAAGAATGTTTTTATCACTTTATGTTGCTACTTGTGGAAAAACTAGATGCTACTATATGCAGGCTCTTCCTTTCAGTGACTGGAACTAAAAGGGTATGACCAATTGCTGAATCTTGTATCAGACGAAGCAATAGAATTTCATTGAGGTAAGTCATATTATTTGGAGGTTCTGCAAATTTATAGTTTACAGTTCTGTAACTTTAGCTTGTGTGTATCAGCTCGTATAAATGATTGTTAACACAAGATGAGTCTCAATGCTATTTGGACATAATGAATTACATGTGAGGCTCACACTTTGACCACATTCTTCCTCACAAAATCAGGAATGCTGAAAATATAATTAAACTACTGCTTGTCTATGTTGATGAGCAGTATCTCATCATTCCATTTAAAAAACATTATTAGTTGCAACCAAAATTAGTCTGTTAGAGGAGTCATTCCAACTTAATTTGAGGTACAATTTGCTAATTGTGGGGAGATAAGAGTGTCCATCTTGTGAAAATTATAGCTTGAATATGCCTTATGTAGGTTGTGAACGATGAGGAGCTTGATGAAATGCCTTACAGCTCTGAGCCTCAAACTGATTCCAACGCTTTATAAGGAAAAGAAGGGTCGGTAAGCTTATAGCTTTTACTTTACTTTTGAATGGTGCTGGAGTTATGCACCCTATGTCTCCCATTTCATTGTGAAAATTTCATATCTAGATCATCAAATAAACGAAAAGGAAGACAAGGAAGTTGAAGTTGGAGAAGGTAGAGGCACAAGAACGGTTGCTTGATGAAGTCGCATATCGTTGAAAGATCGAAATCAAATAATGTTAGTGTACGTAATTTCACAAGTATGGATATTGATCTTGTAATTTCATTTTTGTTTAGAATTTTTGGTTGGTATAAACAATGTTGTTGGGATATTTGTTTTACATTTTCAGAGAAATCAAATGAAGAAATTTGTGTGTTTATTTTCTTGTATACATTACAAATTTTAATTCAATTATTTAAGCTTCGAAAGCATTATCTATTACGTAAAAAACATTATAGATAACGGTTATAAACCGTAACGTATTGTAACTATATATTACGTTTATATAGTGTTATCTATGAGTTTTCAAAGCGATATGTTTGGCACACATAGATTACGGAACGGAACTGTATACATAACGGTGGTCAACTGTAATGTATCATCGTTATATATTACGATTATAAACTGTTATCTATGACAGTGCAAAGTGTTATGAATGAGTCACATAGATTACGTTAAAAAACCGTAATGTATGAGCGTGACTATAGATTACACTGAGTTTTATAACGCTTTTTCTGGTGCATAGATAACTCAAAATTTGAGTTATCTATGAGCGTTTTTCTCCTAGTGTAACTTCCTCCCTACCATTCCTCTCTATTCTCCTTTCTAGAAACCCCGATTAAACAACCCCTAAATTCCCCCATTTTCTCCTTTGTCCATCTGCATTCCAAAATCCTTAATTTTCCTCTGCCGGACTTGCACCACAAAATTCTTAATTTCTGATCTTCATACTTTGAAGAAATTCTGACCCAATGACTATGTTTTACATGAAATTTTTGATTTTTTATTCAAGAAAATATTGATTCAAGAACTGTGTTTTGCCTTTTCTTCACTTTTCTTTGTCAATGTTTTGTTAGAGTTTGCAGGAGATAAGAAATTTGGGGATGAGAGCAAGGGAGAAAAACGTAAAATACTCCTACTATCATGATTTGTAACTTATATACCAAACACCAAAATAGAATTTGATACTAATAACTAGCCATCCTACCAAACACCATGTCCAGATAACTATCCTACATACTAAGATAATAATCTAATTTGTAATCTCGGGCTTTTTATCCGAACTTTGCTACCAAACGGGGCCTAACTATGCATACATAATTAGTGACCAATTAATCATGCATGAGAATAAGCACCATGAAAACATGCATCTAGATTGGAAGGCTAATTGTAAACAAAAACACATACATAGATTCAATTAGGCATTCAATCCCTAAAATCAACTAAGGAATTTAGCTAGACATAATTAAAGCAAACATAAACATAAAGAATTGAAAGAACATAATTAAAGAGTAAGAGTAAGAAAAACTTGAACACAAACGAAGAACTTCGAATCTTGAATCTTGCATAAACTTGAAAAGCTCCAATGTTGAATACAGGAATAAAACTCTAAAATAATATGCTAGGAAAATATAAAAGATGGTAAAGTGTTGGTAAATTGCTTGATAGGGTTTACAATGCTAGAATAGGAGTATATATAGGAGAAATTTACATAAGGAAAACCTAAACCAAAAAGGAGTCTAATTAATTTAGGAAGGAATTCCCGACTGGACCCCCCTCTCGACAGACCTCTCGATCGAGAGAGGTATCGAGAGGGTGTAAAATGGGCTCTCGATCGAAAGCTGCGGCAGAAGGTACCTCTCGACATACCTCTCGATCGAGAGAGGTATCGAGAGGCCTTCTCTCGAACTCAAATCTCGGACTTTTGCTCTTCGATCTTCACGCCTTGTCTCGTCTCGGGGTTTTAGCACCAAAATATGCCTAAAAACTCAAGAAAACACCCAAAAGCATAATATTGCCTAATATAATGAAAATCATATAAACCAAAGACAATATGACACAAACGAGACACAAAATCAACTCTTTTTGGTTATGAAAACAAGGTAAATTTCACCTATATCAAATCCCCCAAACTTAAACATTGTTCGTCCCGAACAATACCAAAACATAAACAATAGACTCTAGCATTGTGAACTATATAGGCCTCAAAACTTTTCAAAAACAATCTCTCATGATCATGATCAAAACTATGCACACACCCTTAGCATCAATAACACAATTCATTCGATAAATTCAACTCATGTCAATCCATCAAAGAACACTTTCCAACATGTGAGATATATGTATGTGTATAAGTGAACACTCAACTCTCTCAAAGAAAAAGATGTATGAAATAATGCACATCATAAGGGTTCACTCAACATCAATGTAATGCAACATGTTTACCATAGGCTTGCCCCTAATCTCAACATCTCCACCTAATATAATACGTACAAACTAGGATCAAAAAGGTCTTTATATAAGCTTGTAATGTAGGGACATTGGTTAAGGTAGGGAATGTATAGGCTAAGTGACTCAAAATAAATTCAAACCATCAACCTCTTTTCAACTCCAACCTAAGTATGGTTTTTCAACTCCATCTTCTACCATCCAACACCACTACACAACATCAATATCATAGATGCATATAATACAATTCAAGCTAACTATCCCCTTATGCTTTTATTCTCATTCTCTTCTTTTTCTTTTTCTTTTTTTCTTAGAGCTCATCTAATGAATGTTCTTTCTAATATTGAACAAAGGCTCTAATTTTTTTTTTTTTTTTTTCACAGCTATTTTTCTAAGCTTATAAGGATAGTCAACTATACTAAATCAAGCATCTAGAATTCTTTTCTTCTTTTTATTTTTTTCCATACCACAACAAGTATTCTTTTCAACACCTCCCACATCACCAACTAAATCCACTAAAGATACCCTTATCCATCCAAACCTCCTATCATCCAAGCTTAAGAAAGAAAGGCTCATAACAAGGCTCAAAGGGGGTAAACGAAGATAATGATCAAGGTTAGTGTATGAGAATCATATGGCTAAAGAAAAATGGCCTAAGATCATCTCCTAGTTTATAAATATACTAAGGTCTTGATGGAGAAATAGGGCAAGTTCTAGAAACAACGAAGCATACATGATCACTCAATCAAAGAAATAGGCATCAACATGCACAAAAAGCTCAATTCTCACGGGCTCAAACTAACTAGTTCCCGACATCAAAACATGCTTCAATTTCATCAAATAAAATGCGTCCCTTCGCCAAGGGTCTATGCATAATAAAGATCATGAAATTTTCTCCAAATATTAAGCAAAATTATTTTCTATCAGTGGCCAAATTCACAATACTATCATCACATGCTTATTCGACTCAATTTAACCTAAGACTCAAAACAATAAAAGACTCAAACATACCCCAAAATAAACTAACTACTAAAGCAATTAAAGAAAATACTCAAAAAGATTGTTAACTTTAGTTACTCTTCCCCCTCCCCCAAACTTATTTCGAAATCAAAGATTAAGGAATAAGTTTGCAAAAAGAAGAAGGAACTAAGTTAACAAACTTACCTCATTCAAATGGCGGCGGGAAGGGAGGGTTGTCGGGGTTATTGGGGTCGAATTGTTGATGAGTATCCGGGTAGTGAGGATAGAAGTAGTGCATCTCATGCACCATCCTATTGTAATTCTCCAAATAAGCTCTTTCATCCTCACACCTCTTCGCCTCATCTTCTCTCCTTTTCGCCTCGTTCTCAAAGTAAGCATTGAAAGCATCGAAACGACCTCCAATGTATGTACGAAGGTCCCCCAGCTCGGTTCTCAAGGTTTGCACCTCTTCTCGAACTCCTCTCACTTGAGACTCAACAAACTCCCTACCATCCCAATGGTAGTTGTCCATCGCCTCCAATGTTTCCGTATGCCAATCATACATTGTAGAGAAGTCCGGAGCTCTCATGTAGAAACCGGGCTGTGGAACACCTTCGTATCCTTGCGCATATGCATCCTCCTCTCGATCAAAGCCTTGCTCATATTGCTCGGCCTCTTCTTCATCATCTTCCTCCTCATCATCATTGCCTCCTTCATCGGGCCTTGGACCTCCCTCAGCCCACATAAGCTCCTTGTGTTGAGGAGAGTCCATCTTTCCGTTTCCTCTCCTTAGCTTCTCGTTCCCGATCACCTCGGTCAAGAAGTTGTTCGGCAGCGGGAAAAGGTGAACTCCACTCCTCCCATGTAGCTTAAAGAACCACCCGGACGTGTCGAAAGAAATCATCCTTGCAAGCTCCAACGTGCGTCTATCCACAAAGATGGACGTAGACACGGGCTGCTCTCCAATCGGAATGTTGAAGTGTTGGGCAATTGGAGTGACGAAAGCTCCTATCCCAATCTTTTGTCCCCCGAACAAATATGCTTGGTTCTCCATATGATCCACGAGGTAAAGGGCTGCACATTGAGAGTGGCCTCGATATGAGGTCCAAATAAGATGAGCGTCGGTGGCAAGGAAGGTGCCGGAGTCGTGGCGGGAATGGATGGTGGATGAAATCAGCCTATGGAAGTAGCGAATCGTGGGATTCCGAATTGAGGTGGCCTTCGCAGTAGCCGGATTGTAAGATCTCCTCCTTTCCTCCTCAAAATCCATGAATTGTGCCCACAAATCTTGAAGATTCGGATGATTGTTACCAATATACTCGCCATTCTTGTTTCCTCCGATAATATCGCTGAGTTGATCCATGTCAAGCTCCCTTGGTTGACCACCGAGTTGGAAACGAATGACGTGGGGCACTTGATTGACTCGCTCCACCACCAAAGTTGAGAGAAACTCCACCGTGAGAATGTGGTAGGTTAAGTGATTCCCTTGAAAGATGTTAGTGAAGCCTCCACTTTGCATCATTTGGGTGATCTCGTCGGCTATCCCCATCGCCGCTATCGTCTCTTGATGGAGGAAACGACAATGCTTGTGCTTGAGTTGCACAAGATGAGACCATCTCCTCTTTGACTCCGCTGTGGAAAGCTTAAGCTTGAACGCCTTGGGCTCCAAACTCGAGGGCATCGACCTCGCCGGCGGTATCCGATTCTCCGGGATGGTCTTGTCGTTTTTCCACGTCTCCTTGCTCTTGCTTGATGAGGTGACCTTTTCCTTCCCCTTGCCTTTGCTTGAAGAGGTCGAAGCAACGTTCTTTCCCTTATCTCTTGCCATCTTAGTACCTAAAAATTACACAAATTAATACAAGAGATGCAAGAATAAAGCAATATGTATTCTCTTCCCCCAAACTTCAACCAAATTCAATTCTCCCCAATTATCTTCTCAATATATCATCACCAATCCATACATTACTCCATTATTCCTCCAAAAACATGAACTTTTCATCACACAATTCCAATCTCATGCATATAGATACCAATGAATCTTTCTCAACTCATAGACAAATTCAAAGACTTATTCGCATGTCACTGCACAATCCTCTTCACATTCATCAATGAATTCAATTCATACAAATAATTCAATAAAATCCATGAATTCAATCTACCATGCTCAATCTAATACCCAATCTATCAATCATCAAATTTAACCATCAAAAACGAATTTCAATCGGTCAAAACATGCGAATTCATGTAGAGACTCAAGAATTGATAAGAGAAGGGCAAGAAATTGAGTACCTTTTGACGAATTGAAGAAAGAAATTGAGAGTTCTTGTGTGTTCTTGAGAGAATTTGTGAGTTGTGTGTGTATGGTATGTGAATGTGGAGTTTATGGTATATTTAAAGGGAAGATAGAACCTGGTCAAAGTTGGAATTTGCGCCGTCAACACCCCTCTCGACAGACCTCTCGATCGAGAAAGGTGTCGAGAGGTAGCTACTGGACACGAACATTTGACCTCTCGACAGGCCTCTCGATCGAGAGAGGTGTCGAGAGGTTCTGCTTTTCACGTACTGTCCTCCCCTCTCGATCGAAAACACGGGGGTCTCGATCGAGAGTCTTCTCGTGACAAAAACCTGGCACATATATCATAACATCTCGATACCCCTCTCGATCGAGAGGGGTGTCGAGAGACCCCTACTGTATAGCAATTATTCACCTCTCGACAGGCCTCTCGATCGAGAGAGGTGTCGAGAGGTCCTGCCCGAGAATTTTTTTTCTACACATCACTTTAATATTTGTTGTATATTAAGGGGTTTTGACTCTAAAATACAAAAAATAAATTACCTACGACTCTAAGAATAAAATGACACAAAATAAAAACGGGATACAAATATTGGGTTACCTCCCAACAAGTGCTACGTTTAACGTCTTTAGCCCGACGATACCTCCTCTCTAACTCGGATCATCAAGATAAGTGGCCGCTTTCTTGGGGAATAGAGGCAACGACTTGAAGTAGTGCTTGAGGCGATGTCCATTCACCACGAATTTTCACCATCGTTTTTCATCACTTCGAATGCACCATTCTTCAAGTCCTTGTAAATAACATACGGCCCCGACCACTTGCTTTGCAATTTTCCTGGAAATAAACGAAGTCGAGAATTAAAAACAAGAACATCATCACCAATTTCGAACTTACGCTTTTTGATGCTCAAGTCATGAAATCTTGCAGCTCGTTCTTTGTAAATCCTCGAATTCTCGAATGCCTCGTTTCTCCATTCATCAAGCTCCAACAAGTCGTCGCACCTTTGACCCATGGCTTCCTTGAACTCGAAATTGATTCTTCTAGTCGCCCAATAAGCTTTGTGCTCCAATTCCATAGGTAGATGGCATGACTTGCCAAATAACAATTGGTATGGCGACCTTCCGATTGGTGTCTTGAAAGCCGTCCTATAGGCCCAAAGCGCGTCGTCCAAGTATTTTGCCCACTCCTTCTTGTTGGTGACGGTCTTCTCCAAGATTTGCTTGATCTCTCGATTAGCTAGCTCGGCTTGACCGTTTGCTTGAGGGTGGTAGGGCGATGTGACCTTGTGCTTGACTCCGTATTTTGCAAGAAGCGATCCTAACCAACGATTGTTGAAGTGGCTCCCCCCATCACTAAGCAAAGCTCTCGGAGTTCCAAACCGAGTCAAAATATTTCGCTGGAGGAATTTGATCACCACCTTCGAATCGTTGGTTGTAGTTGGAATGGCCTCGACCCATCTAGACACGTACTCCACCGCAAGTAAAATGTAAGAGAATCCTTGAGACTTGGGGAAAGGACCCATGAAATCAATCCCCCAAACATCAAAGAGTTCCACCTCCATGATAGTTCGTTGAGGCATCTCGTCCCTCTTCGTGATGTTCCCCATCCTTTGGCATCGGTCACAAGACTTGATGAACTCGTGGCAATCCTTGTAGATCGAAGGCCAATAGAAACCACTATGAAATATCTTGAGGGCGGTCCGATTTGCTGCAAAGTGTCCCCCATTCGGAGCGCTATGGCAATCCTCGATGATCTTTTTCCACTCCGATTGTCGAACACATCGCCTTATGACTCCGTCGGCACACCTCCGATACAAGTAAGGATCATCCCAATAGTAGAACTTGCAATCGTGGAGGAACTTCTTCTTTTGATGAGACGATAGATCCTTGGGCACGTGATGAATCACCAAGTAGTTGACGATGTCGGCGAACCAAGGTATCAAGTCGTCCACCTCGAAAATCTGCTCATCGAGGAAGCTTTCCTTGATAGCAATCTTTGAATCCTCTCCATCCACGGGCTGCTCAAGTCTCGAAAGATGGTCGGCCACCACATTCTCGCATCCCTTCCTATCCTTAATCTCCATGTCGAACTCTTGAAGAAGCAAAATCCAGCGAACTAACCTTGGCTTCGTGTCCTTCTTGTTGAATAGGTAGCGAATGGCGGCATGGTCGGTGTGCACAATCGTGTGAGATCCCACCAAATAAGGTCTAAACTTGTCGAAAGCGTAGACCACAGCGAGTAATTCCTTCTCCGTGGTGGTGTAGTTCCTTTGAGCCGAGTCCAACGTCTTGCTAGCATAGTAGATCACTCGGAATAGCTTCTCCATTTTCTGCCCCAAAACTGCTCCTACCGCCCAATCGCTTGCATCACACATGAGCTCGAACGGGGCACTCCAATCCGGCGACACCAAGACGGGGGTAGAGATAAGCGCCTTTTTCAATGTCTCGAAAGCTTCCAAGCAATCTCCATCAAAAACGAACTTGACATCCTTCTCGAGCAATCCACACAACGGCTTTGTGATCTTCGAAAAATCCTTGATGAACCTTCGATAGAAGCCGGCATGTCCTAAGAAACTCCTCACCGATTTAACGTTGGTTGGTGGTGGCAGCTTCTCGATGGCTACGACTTTGGCTCGATCCACCTCCAATCCTTGCGAAGACACCTTGTGACCTAGTACCACTCCTTCTTGCACCATGAAGTGGCACTTCTCCCAATTGAGGACGAGGTTCGTCTCTTCACATCTTTGAAGCACCGTGGCAAGATTCTCCAAACATTGGTCAAAAGAAGAACCAAAGACTGAAAAATCATCCATAAATACCTCCATAATATTCTCGATCAAACCATGGAAGATGGCCATCATACACCTTTGGAAAGTGGCCGGTGCGTTACATAACCCAAACGGCATCCTCCGATATGCAAAGACTCCATAGGGGCATGTGAATGCCGTCTTGTGTTGGTCCTCCGGAGCAATGGCAATTTGGTTGTAGCCGGAGTATCCGTCGAGGAAGCAATAGTATTCATGGCCGGCCAATCGATCGAGCATTTGATCTACGAACGGGAGGGGGAAGTGATCCTTCCTAGTTGCTGCGTTGAGGAGCCTATAGTCGATACAAACTCGCCATCCCGTGACAAGCCTCGTTGCAATTAGTTCCCCATTCTCATCGTTGATGACCGTCATGCCTCCTTTCTTTGACACCACTTGAGTGGGACTCACCCACTCACTATCCGAAATAGCGTAGATCATGCCGGCATCGAGCAACTTTAATACCTCCTTCCTCACCACTTCTTGCATCGCTGGATTCAAACGCCTTTGAGGTTGTACTCTTGGGCGATGGCCTTCCTCGAGCAATATCCTATGCATGCAAATTGAAGGACTAATACCTTTGATGTCGGCAGTCGTCCATCCAATTGCAGATTTGTGCTCCCTTAGAACCCTCAATAGCTTGTCCGTATTCGCCTCCGTGAGTTGGGAAGATACAATCACCGGATACTTCTCTCCTTCTCCTAATAATTGATACTTGAGGTGCTCGGGTAATGGCTTCAATTCCACCTTCGGGGCTGCATCCTTCTTTTCTTCCTCCTCGAGAGCTCCATCGTCCACCTTCTTGTTGATGTCGAGGTAAGGAACTTCCTCGTGTCTAAGTTGTGGTGGATTCGCCTCCATTTGATGTAGATACTCGAGAATCTCATCGCAAGCTTCATCTAACTCCTTGTAGGCATATAACGAACTCGAGATGCAATGGTTGAATGCCTCCTCCGATGTAGGTGGTGTCAATGTCTCGATGGAGAAGATATCCTCACGATGATCGTCGGGTCTCTTCATGGCTTCATAGATAGAAATTTTCAGCTCCTCGCCATTGACTCGAAAGGTGAGGTCTCCATCTTGAACATCGATCAAAGCTCTTCCCGTGGCTAAGAATGGCCGTCCTAAAATCAATGGTTGATTGGCATCCTCGGGCATGTCCAAAACGACGAAATCTGCCGGGAAGACAAGGTTGTGCACTTGAACTAGAACATCCTCCACTATCCCTCGTGGATAAGAAATTGATCGGTCCGCCATAAGTAAAGAGATGGTGGTCGGCTTCATCCTCCCGATCTTGAGCCGGTTGAAAATAGAGAGGGGCATCAAATTGATGCTAGCACCAAGATCGCATAGAACGTTTTGAAAGACTTGATCTCCAATCTTGCATGCTAATGTGAACCTCCCGGGATCCTTTCGCTTCATAGGTAACTTCTTTTGGATCACCGCGCTGCACTCCTCCGTGAGGTTGATTGTCTCAAACTTCTCCCACTTCTTCTTCCCCGATACCGCGTCTTTGATGAACTTCATATGATTGGGCATGTCTCGAAGAGCATCAAGAAGTGGTATGTTGATGTTGACCTTTTGTAGTATCTCCATGAAGCGTTGATACTTCTCATCATGCTTCGTCTTGGTCAATCTTTGCGGGAAAGGGGCCTTCGGGGTGTAAGTCGGCAATTGAGGTGGCTGCTTGGCCTCTCGACCTACCTCTCGATCGAGAGAGGTGTCGAGAGGTACCTTCTGACTTTGGGATTTGACCTCTCGATCACCCTCTCGATCGAGAGAGGTGTCGAGAGGGTCACATTGGATCTCCTCGTCGTAAACCTCTCGATCCTCCTCTCGATCGATAGAGGTATCGAGAGGTGGATTCTGACTTCCAGTATGGACCTCTCGATCGACCTCTCGATCAAGAGAGGTATCGAGAGGCCCTCGCCTCGGCACTTGGATCCTCGTTTCCTCGTGCTCCGCATTCTTGAAGCTCCCGTCTCCTTTCTCCTCTGTTTCCAAGGATGGATTTGTGTATTTTGTGCCACTCCGAAGCTCAATAGCATGGACATGATGGTTGTTCTTCGGGTTTTGCTCCGTGTTACTTGGGAATTGGCCGGGCTTGTGGACTCCTCCTTGAGCGTTGGCTATTTGACTCATTTGCGTCTCCAACATTTGCATTTGCTTGGTCAACGCATTGATGCTACTCGCCAAGTTGTTGGTTGAGGTGCTTTGAGTAAGTTCCAATGTCCTCAACTTCGCATCTTGTTGTGTCATCCTCATCTCCGATTGAGCCATATATTGACGAATTAAATCGTCGGTGGACATCTTCTTCTTTGGCTCTTGGATGACTCCGTTCTCAACATGGAAGCCGGGAGGTGGTTGCAAGGCATTATTTGGATTGGCATAAGAGAAGTTCGGATGATTTCGGTTGTTGGGAACATAAGGCTTCTTGTATCCTCCTTGATAGTTTGAACCTCCTTGTCCTCCTTGTCCTCCTTGCCACTTGTTTCCTTGATTGGGTTGCCACTTGCCTCCTTATTGCACAAAATTGACATCTTCCTCATCGGTTGGGTTTGCTTGTTCATCCGTGATAGCATCGCACCGAAGTACTCCTTTCTTGATAGAATCCAACTCATTTGCTGTTTTTGTATACTTCTCCATCAAGTCCTCGTAAGCATCGATTCCAATGTTGGCAATCCTCCTTCTTCCAAGTCGTCGATCGGTAGCTTCTTCATAACTTGAATTTACGGTCAGCTCAATGATCTCCATAGCCACGTCATACTCATTATTCAAGAATCCTCCCTTCGAAGCATAATCGAGCTCCTTCCTACACAACTTGTTCAAACCACGATAGAAGCACTTGATTTGATCCTCCTTGCTAATTCCATGATTCGGGCATGCTCTCAATAGCTTCTTAAACCTCCCCCACGCCTCGTAGAAGTGCTCATCCTCATATTGTTGAAATTGGTTGATCTCATTGATAAGCTTTTGAGCCCTCGAAGGTGGGAAGAACTTGTTGAGAAACTTCGTGCACATCTCAGCCCAAGTAGTGACCTCCTTCTTGTCCAATCCATCTAGCCACTCTCTTGCATCGTCCTTGAGAGACCACACGAAGAGGCTAAGCTTGAGGTAGTCCGAAGACACTCCATTGGCCTTGTATGTAGCACATATGTCCAGAAATTGCTTCAAGTGTGCGTTGGGATCCTCCGCTGGCGATCCTCCGTATTGATTGTTTTGCACCATATTGATGAGGGACGTCTTAAACTCATAGTTGTTAGCTTCCGTGGTCCCCCATCCTCCTTGCTGAAATTGGTCCACGACCGGTTTGAACCGATCGTTCAAAGTCCTCCTCACTTGATCCGCCATTGAATCAAAACTCCTTGGTGAATCGGGTGGTGAATATTGTGGTGTATCGATCTTGCTTGCCTCCTTCTCTCGCCTCAAAGCCCTTAGAGAGCGCTCTAACTCCAAGTCCAACGGAAAAGGATTTATCCCCTTAGACCTTGTGGTCATGCACTACCTAAAATCAAAGAGAAGAAAAGGAAACCGTTAGATCAATAAACCGAAAACAGAAAATTAAAGCGCCTAAATCACCTATTAATTCTATTTCAAAATATGTATGTGAAATCTAATCTATTCCCCGGCAACGGTGCCAAAAATTGATCGCACTATTTTCTACCACACAAAATAGGTGTAATATAAAGAAGCACGAGTATCGTTTCCACAGGGATTGACAAGTCGAAAACGCACACAATACCTCTACTAAAGAACTAATGTGATGTTTAAGCTTTTAAGAAGTTAGGATGTGGTATTTATAGACTAGGCAAATAGTAAAAAGACTCAATTAATCATATATGGGAACAAATAAATAAGGAAAATAACTAGTCAAATAAAATAACTTAGGACTCAAGCAATAAAACAAATAAGGGAAGTAAACAATTAAGGAAAAGTGTTGACTTTAGGGAAGCCTACCTAATCAAACATATGAAAGCAATTAATGCATACAATTAACCAATTTAATCCAATCTAAATGTGATACATGAAATATAACCTACACCCCGATAAAAGCAATGCAAGTCGTCACTTAATATGATCCTAATATCCTTTCGGACGCATAGATATCAAACTAAGTGCAAAAGAGAACAAGTATCAATGATATAATCAACTAGGTTCAATTAAGACACCCAAATCAATTACATGCAAACATATGATAATTCAAACTCAATTAAGACAAATCAAACTATCATACCATGTATTCATGAGATCTATTATGCAATATCCTATCAAGACATATAAACATAACTATGCATACATAATTAGTGGCCAATTAATCATGCATGAGAATAAGCACCATGAAAACATGCATCTAGATTGGAAGGCTAATTGTAAACAAAAACACTTACATAGATTCAATTAGGCATTCAATCCCTAAAATCAACTAAGGAATTTAGCTAGACATAATTAAAGCAAACATAAACATAAAGAATTGAAAGAACATAATTAAAGAGTAAGAGTAAGAAAAACTTGAACACAAACGAAGAACTTCGAATCTTGAATCTTGCATAAACTTGAAAAGCTCCAATGTTGAATACAAGAATAAAACTCTAAAATAATGTGCTAGGAAAATATAAAAGATGGTAAAGTGTTGGTAAATTGCTTGATAGGGTTTACAATGCTAGAATAGGAGTATATATAGGAGAAATTTACATAAGGAAAACCTAAACCAAAAAGGAGTCTAATTAATTTAGGAAGGAATTCCTGACTGGACCCCCCTCTCGACAGACCTCTTGATCGAGAGAGGTATCGAGAGGGTGTGAAATGGGCTCTCGATCGAAAGCTGCGGCAGAAGGTACCTCTCGACATACCTCTCGATCGAGAGAGGTATCGAGAGGCCTTCTCTCGAACTCAAATCTCGGACTTTTTCTCTTCGATCTTCACGCCTTGTCTCGTCTCGGGGTTTTAGCACCAAAATATGCCTAAAAACTCAAGAAAACACCCAAAAGCATAATATTGCCTAATATAATGAAAATCATATAAACCAAAGACAATATGACACAAACGAGACACAAAATCAACTCTTTTTGGTTATGAAAACAAGGTAAATTTCACCTATATCAGTGCTTCAAGCTCCATGGAGTTCCTGAGTGGTATACCGTATACAAGAAGAACAGGCCACAACCCAGAGCAAATTTTGTGGATGCAGGGGCAGTTAACACTAAAGGATTCAATGGGCAGCAAGAACAGAGAGAATCAACACAAGATGTCACCAAGATTATTCAGACTGAGTTGGCAAAATGTATGGAGAGCCTACTGCATCAAAACTCCAGTTCAGGAAAAGTGAAGAGTGATGCTAATTTTGTACACAACAAACCTAGTGCTTCACATCCTTTTGAAGGCCACTATGCCTTTTCTGCTATGCCAAGCATGGAGTCAAAAGAATGGATCATTGACTCGGGTGCTAGTTCCCATATTTGCTGCAATCCTCAGCTCTTACACACTACCTACAAGCTGGATAAGCCTAAGGTTATCTTCGTTCCAGATGGCTCATCTCAATCAGTAACTTATGCAGGTACTGCTAGGATTAACAAAGATATTTTGTTGATTGATGTGTTGTATGTCCCTCATTTTACCAACAATCTTCTGTCCATAGCACATCTTGTGCGTACAGTGGATCTAAAATGTGTATTCTATCCCACACATTGCATCTTTCAAAGGGAAAAAAATGATGAGTTGGTTGGCATAGGAAAGATGAATGGAAATCTGTATTTTATTGAGTCAATCACTGAAAACTTCAACTACTCTTTCTATAATGCAAAAGGACTCAGTGCCATGGATTGGCATGTCATTCTTGGACATCCATCCATCACCACTATGCAGCATTTGGATGTTGGTGATGGGAAATTTACACCGGCAGATCTGGAAGCTCTGAAGAACTGTGAGACTTGCTATAGAGCCAAGCAAACCAGGGAGGAATTCCCCTTGCTAAATAGACGATCAGAATCACTCTTTGAAATGGTTCATGCAGATTTATGGGGCCCCTACACTGAATTCAACATCTGCAATGTGAAGTATGTCCTAACTCTAGTGGACGATCATAGTAGGACTATTTGGACATATCTGTTACAAACTAAGGATCAAGTCTTTGGGGTTATTGAAGGTTTTATCAAGATGATTGATACACACTTTGGGAACAAGATCAAATACTTTTGATCTGATCATGGCACAGAGTTTCTGAACAGGAGGATTTCTCAACTATTCATTGACTATGGCATATTGCATCAACTATCTTGTGTCTATACTCCCCAACAAAATGGGATTGTTGAGCGTCGACATAGGATGCTTCTCAACACTGCACGAGCCCTCATGTTTCAATCTGGTCTTCCACTGCGTTTTGGCCTTATTATATCCTTACTGCAACTTGGATCATCAACAGAGTTCCTTCACAGGTCTTGGATTGGCAGTGTCCATATCACATTCTATTTGGTGAGATACCAAACTATCAACAGCTTAAGCCCTTTGGGTGTCTAGTCTTTGCCACTAATCTGTCTCCCCATAAGAGTAAGTTTGATTCTAGAAGCTTGAAGTGCATTTTTCTTGGTTTTGATGCTTCTCATAAAGGATACATTCTCTTTGATCTTGATAATGAGAAATTGTTGATAAGTAGGGATGTTAAGTTTGTTCCACACCAATTTCCCTTTCTTAATCCTTCTGATGATGAAGCTGCTGCACCTTTATCCTTACCAAATATCCCTGCTTCTTCAGATACAGATTTTGAAGAAATCTCTCTTGATTCACCTCATGCTAAGGATGTTCCTTCTACCTCTGAAGCCCAGGAGGTACATATTTCACCATCTCCTTCACCTCAGCTTGAAGCTATACAGCCTAGAAGAAGCACTAGACCTAGGGTTGAACCTACTTGGATGAAGGATTATGTTGCACATGTCCAGATTCCAAACACCATCACTCCGCCTACCTTTCCTTACATAATCAGTCCAACACTTTCTAAACCCTATGTCTCATTTTTATTTAATCTCACAATGAGTAAAGAGCCTTCCTCATACAGAGATGCTTGTCAATATCCTGAGTGGATTGAGGCTATGGATGCTGAGCAACATGCTCTTGATTTAAATCACACATGGGAATTCACTGATCTACCAGCTAATAAAAAGCTATTGGTTGCAAATGGATCTACAAGATCAAACTTAAAGCTGATGGTTCAGTTGAGCGTTGCAAGGCCAGATTAGTTGCCAAAGGTTTTACTCAAAAACCAGGTGTTAATTACACAGAAGTCTTCTCACCCGTTGCTAACCTAGTCTCTGTTAGGGTCTTCATAGCAATGGCCACCATCCATTCTTGGCCTATTCATCAACTGGACATCAATAATGCCTTCCTTCATGGGAACCTGACTGATGAGATATACATGAACCCTCCTCCGGGCTTGAAAGGGATTAAACAGGGCCAAGTTTGTAAGCTCATCAAAAGTCTGTATGGCTTGAAGCAAGCCTCCCGAGAATGGAATAATGATTTCAAAGCAGCTCTTATCATATGGATTCACATCATCTCATTATGATCCTTGTCTCTTTACTATGAGAAGTGGAGATTCTTTTCTATGTCTATTAGTGTATGTTGATGATATACTAATCTCAGGACCTTCTCCTACTCTCATCTCCAATCTCATTCAGTTCTTGGATTCTACTTTCACTGTTAAGGACCTTGGTGAAGCCAAATTCTTCCTTGGCATGGAAATTGCTAGAGCTACTGCAGGTACATCTCTTAATCAACGCAAATATGTCTTGGACATCTTGTCCAACCATGGTATGCTCTGTTGCAAGCCAGCAAACACTCCTTTTCCACCAGGCCTTGTTCTCTCTCAAGGTTCAGAAGAACCACTTAAGCAACCTGATCTTTATAGGCGTTTGGTGGGACAACTGCTATATCTCAATTTAACCAGGCCTGATATAACCCATGCATCACAGCAACGTAGCCAATTCATGGCATCTCCTACCATGGTTCACTGGAATGCAGCCCTTCACGTCCTCAGATATCTCAAGAGCTGCCCATCTTTGGGGGTATTATATCCATCTACATCTGATCTCAACTTGCAAGCTTATTCTGATGCAGATTGGGGCACCTGCCCGGATTCAAGACAGTCCTTAACAGGTTTCTGTGTATTTTTGGGTCCCTGTCTACTCTCTTGGAAGTGTAAGAAACAAAATATTGTATCTTCTTCCACGGCAGAAGCTGAATACAGAGCAATGGCCACTACTACTCGTGAGCTTCTTTGGCTTCATCGCCTTCTTGGTCTTTTCCAGGTTTCTCCTTCTCTACCCGTCTCTCTCCATTGTGACAATGATGCTGCCATTCAAATAACTAAGAACCCTGTCTTCCATGAGCGCACCAAGCATTTGGACATCGATTGCCACATTGTGAGAGAGAAATATTTGGCTGGTTTTCTGGTTCCGCGTCCTATCTCTTCCATCAACCAATTGGCTGATTTCTTCACGAAATCTCTTGCTAGTCATCGCTTTCGTGATCTATTGTGCAAGATGGGTCTGTTGGATCTACACCAGCTCCATCTTGAGGGGGGGTGTTGAAGCTGCTGCAATATTTTGAAGAAGAATGAAGTGTTGAAGAAGATGAAGTTTTTGATATAGTCATGTTTTTGTTGTTAGTAGGTTTCGAACCATGTTTCCTTATATTTCAGTTAAGTTGTTATCTACTGTTCTCCGCCACGTGTCTAAAGCGGATTAGGTCTAGGTTAAGTCTAAAGTCGTATTTCCGTTTTCTGCGTTTTTCCCCTTACTTTGTAAGTATAAGTACTGTTGCTCTCACTGTAGATGCGCCACCTTCACGCAATGGAAAATATCTTAGCTGCCATTTTTCTTCTTTCTCAAGCTTTCCTTTTACGATCATTTTTCGTTTCTTCATAAATTCTACAGAAAGCATGATACTTTCTCCGTTCATTTTATCATGACACATTTGTTCAATAAAGTAGATACAAATTTAACAGTAGAATGTCATGATAAAATGGATAGAGAGAATATAACGGTGCAAAAAAAATGAAAAATGAAAAATCAAACCCTATAATTGTTTCTATACAACTTGTTGAAAGCATCATAACTATACAAGATATCTAGAATTCATCATCGTTATAATCTTCTTCATAATCATATTCTCCTACGCCGTCTAATTCGAACTCAGGATCTTCATCATCGAAATAATCTTCCTCGCCCTCCCGTTCTTGATCCGCCCCTTTCTCCACCTCCGCCTCCGTTTTGCTTTTCTTCGGGATTGGCACATCCTGCCCAAGTTGCAATGGAACAAATTATTGGATGACCAAAGCACACGGAAAATGTATTAGATATCTGATTGCTGATCCATTTGCAGCTTCTATACACCATGTCATTTATTAGATACAGAATTCGAGTCAAATTCTATAAATTCTTGCTGACAATTGAAATACACGTTCGGAAAAGTAAACTTAAAAACGAAACGAGACTTCATTCGGAGGAACTATGACTTACCGAATCAAAAAGATCTTTCAGTCCATCGCATCGAATTTTAGAACTCAACTTCTGCAGGGTATCATAAATCAATTATATATAAATCACTGAGGGAAGATACATAAATACATATAGAAATTATCTAGCATTTCCGTTACAGAGATTCACACTATCAAAAACTACAATTTTCTGAGTTTTCCCAGTCCTAACACATTGTTCAATTGGTAAGACGCTTCCCATCCACCCATTAAGTCGTGGTTCGAGTCACCACATAGGGAAAGCAGTGAACAATTAGGTTTTAAGAAAACGTTCAAGTTTTATACGATAAATGTCTAAATTAGATTCTTTGGAATGGTTCTCCACAAACAACTACCAAGCACACACTTACCTAAAGCTCCAATCAAACTCCAACCAAGGCAAGTTTATCTAAATGAGGTTTTCTAAATGTGATCGTACAAAATATTTTTTTCAAGAGACTCTTGAAAGGCTTTATAAAACTCTCCTAGAGGCAAATAATCTTTGAATATCATTTCAATCATATTTTAGGTTCTACATAATAATGATACGTTTAAAATTTTCCAGTTCTAGTTGCTTTAGATGGCACCACCTTAGCCGACAGCAGCAGCCAGAGTTAGAAAAGGGTAAACATCTAAGAGTTCTTTCAAGAATCATACCTTTTTATCCAACATTTGTTCTACTGCTTCACCAGTAGTTGAAGCAGGGCCCAGACTTTTTAACTCAGCAGCTCGCTTCTGTCGCTTTTCCTGCAGTCATAGTTCACCCAACGCATAATTTACACAACCAACATGCATATATTTTGCCAAATTATATTCAAATAGTCAGAATATAACTACAAAAGCATTAGCATCTATCATTTCAGTAATAAATTCAACCAAAACCTTCATAGTTTTCAACACGAACATATTATGTTTACAAGTGCTGAGAAAAGCAAGTGCCAAAAACACTCTCTTAACATAATTACTTCTGTAGGTCCCTAACCAAGAGGGTAAGCTCTCATTAACATATTAAACCTAGCAATTTAAATACATGAATATTCTTTTTTACAGCAACCAAGATAGCAAAAGAAATTTTGGCTAGATTACCAAACACCGCCCCATTATCCGTGGCCAAACATCGAATATTATTTATAATGGGAAACGATCACAACTCTAAGACCTCGAATAATTTGTTGCTGAAGCATATCAACCTTGACAGGCTATATAAAACGCTTGGAAGGCTAAACATAATCATTATATCAATCTTCGTGCCATTATATCGTTTGGCAGATCAATATACAGCCAGAGCAAGGAAAAATACGTGCTAAAAGTCTCAACATCATATATTTTGTTTTGCCTAGTCGTGGAAAAGAATTTTCTAACCTGTGAAGGGCGACTTAGACTTACCTTTTAGATAAGGTGAGCATTCACTCAACAAACAACAGACAACATAAAATTCAAGAAATTTATCTAGAATAAACTATACCGAGTAACACATATAATAATATTACTAGAGGCACACCTTCCTACTCTGTGCAGCTACAGCAGCAGCTGCCGCAGCAAGCTGTCTTGCACTTTCAACATCCCCTGAGCATTTTGAAAAACTGGCTTCATAAGCTTTCTTTGCAGCTAATGCAGCAGCTTCTTTAGCTGCCTGCTCCTGTGATTGTAAGGTTGAAGATGCAGTGTCACCTCAATCATTATAAATTAAGAACATAAATCGTTCAGAAATATAATAATTTACTGTTAATAGCTCCATAGCAATAAGAAGATTTTCGCAGGAACACCAATTTAATCAGATTTAAATTATCCATTACATTAATCAAAATTCACAATCTGACGTTATAAAGAGCAATATTTGTCTTAGGTTGGGTACATTCCACAGTACTACCAGATGGGGGGGGGGGGGGGGGGGGGGGGGGGAAGCAACTTTCAACACAACTCTGCTTATGTCTTGTGGACTATGGATTATAAGAATATTTAACTACTCAAGAATATGGAAACCTCTCATAGTACCTCTAGATATTCTCTGTTAAGCTCCTCCCAGACAGTTGTTTTCAAATTCTTCTCTTCCTCAGTGTTAATATACACATCCACCTGCCAGTATCCGTTTTAGTGCAACAGTCAAAGAATAAGAAATTATCTGATTCATAAAAAGAGAGCACTGATCTGATGCATTATTATATAGTGAGCTATGGAGATCCAAAGAGAAAATAAGAGGAGCTCAGAAAATATAAAAACCTCAGAGTCGTCAATGTCTGATAAACTCTCGGACTCTTCAAAAGTAAAATCACTAGCATCCGTGCTGTCATTAATAGTATCACTATCGGTGCTTGACGGCAAGATAACTCCTGGTATCATTAATCAATATCAGATATTATCACTGACAAGTCATTCTAATATCATTCTTCATAAGAATTAAATACTCTCATACCTGTTGACTTGGGGTCTGCTGGCTGTTTAACATTCTTTTGAACTGTATTCTTGATGCTCCGTTGTTCATCAGACTACAATATGCATGAAACTTAATATTATTGTGATAATAAAAGGAAAAGGAAAACTAGTACTGGTCCATGCATATGGACAGACAAAAAGTAGACTAGCAGTGCAAATATGTTAGAACGCATAAAAAATACAACGAAGTTGGATTTTCAACCCACGGTGTAAAAAGAAAAAGCTCCCACGACCATTCAGAGACAGCCACCCAAAAGGAATATCTGACACTACTCTCTTAAGAACCTCTACATACAGAATAATCTTAAATCCCTTCTCATACCTAAATTGCTTTGTGAATTCCAGCAAGAAAATTACTGCTGAGAATTGCCAGTTTTAAACTAGATATTGTATGTTTGGTTTCACCTAGATTACGACTAATAGTCTTCAGAACATGTCGACTTGAAATCTTTCTATTCCAAGAAATTAGTAAATAAGATTAGCATTTTACAGAATGATATATAGAGTAGAGGGACTCAGCTATATATATAAAGTCATAATTTCGTGCAAACCACTCTGGAATAATTTGAATATGGCAGCCAGAAATTTTGCAAAGATTATTGGAGTCATTGCAGCACAGCAGTTCTTAAACAAGGCATTATGAGTAAATAAATTTGAAGCACCCTTTCATGGTTGAGTAACATATGATGGAACTACTCTATAGGCTGGTCTATTCTACATCTAAATAAAATTTAAACACCATCATTCTCAGCATGTAATGCAACATAGAAATGTGAGACAAACTCACATATTTCCTATTGTTTACAAGGGGCTTTAGATTACTAAAGAGACACAATGCAAGAATAAACATAGAGTACTTCTTGAAGAACAAAAGGAGGCACAAGTTGCTGTGGACAAATTAATTAAAATTTTAAGGGAAAAGTAGCAAATACCTTCTCAAGGTTGCCATCTTGGAGTAAAAATACCCTCCTACGAAAATTTTGGCGCTGCCAGCCTCTCAACGTCCACATAAATAATGCAAAATTCACCCTCCTACTACAGATACAGAGGTCTAAACCTGTCAAACAAAATTATTTCTGTATATTTTATTTTTATTGTGGGACACACCAATACAATTAGAGAGAGGTGCCCTCATCCCAGAAACCCAATAAAAATAAAATATACAAAATTTTGCCTTCGTTTAACAGCGTTTAGACCTCCATGAGAGGAGGGTGATTTCTGCACAACTTTTGTGGACGTTGAGGGGCTGGCAGAGCCAAATGTTTCGTTGGGGATATTTTTGTTCCGAGGTGGCTACCTTGAGGGGGTATTTGCTACTTTCCCAAATATAGAAGCTATCAAGATGAAGAGACAAGAATCAAGGGGGGTGGAGTGGGAGGAATAGACTTAGAGTGTTAGGATCTACATTTAAGAGTTTGCTATTGATCTTGGAGTGGGGTAACATTGATGAATGCAGATTCTCGGGGTTGGGGATATTGGCATCAGCTTCCATAGCCATTACTCTTTTCCTCTCAGCACGCTGGAAAGCTGGAGGCTCTGATCCACCATTAAGACCTCCAGAAAGTATCATGAACTGAAATAACACAATAACTGTAATGATAGATAGTAATATAGCCAAAATGATAGGTTATAGGTTGAGAATTTACATCTTTGTAGCAATTATTACAAAGACCATACGCAAACTCGGCTCCTTCATGCTTACAGAGAAGTTCACCACTTCTAGATGTTTTTTTCCCTGTATCGATTGACATCATTTCGTCTTCGCCAAATTTATTTGCCAGATCATTAAACTCCTCTGACTTCTTCTCAAACTCCTCAATCTAGTCAGAAATTTGAGGGCAAAAGTGAGTGCTAAGGTGAACGATACCTCATCATTATATGAGTACATCCAACAACAATATATATATTTTAAAACATAAGCATAATAAAGGATTATAAACAAGAAAACCACACACCGTCAGCCCTCCTGACTCGGTATTCTCAAATTCAATCAACCGCGTTGTCAATGTTGCTTCACATATGTGGACTACTTTAATCTGAAAACAATTCCAAAACTGAATTACATAAAGCTGCAATAAACAAACACATGTTGATCAATCTAAAGATAGGTAATTCTTCTCAAAAAAAAAAGATAGGTAATGATACGGAAGCTACTGTAGTACGACAGACAGTTTGCATGGCTAGTAGTATCAGATTTTTGTCACAGCAAAGATATAGTCATTGGCTTTTAATTTCATATCATACTTCGTACTTAAGTTGGCATAGGAAGAAGTGAAGTTTGAAGAGTGAAAAGTAAATGGAGTTCTGAGGTGCACATTATATGTGAAAAGAAAAAATAGGCTTAAGTAGGAAATCAACTAACAGGACTTATATTATCACAATAATCATTACATTGTTTCTCATCATCCCATCAGAACTTGAATGGTAATATCTCCGTTGCTCTTACAAATAATAGGTATTCCTTTATCCATCCCTGACCATACACAACAGATGTCATGTTTCATGAGACCTTTCTTCTTCCGTTTACGACAAATTCATGAGCTCAAAATTAAATATTAAATGATCTGATGATTATAAAGTTTCGAGATTCAACACACAAGGAAATCACTCCAGTACTATAATACTGAAATAGCGCAGTATGGTGAAGGAGGATCCTAAAGGTGCAGATGAAACCCAAGGCATACTACATTCACATAAAGTAGAAGCTAGAGATATGAATGACAGACCATAAAATCTACGATGCCATCTGACACAATTACATTGGTGCCTGATTATTAGTGAAATTAATAACCCCCCTGTCCAAGTAGAAAATCAATATCTTCATTCCAGCAGATAGACATGTGCAATAATGTATCAGGTAAAACTCAGAAAGGCAAACATCTTCCTAATCTAATAAGTGCAGGGGCTATGCAACATGTCATTATATCAAACAGCACTCACAATCTCAGACTTCGAACAATTACACCCATGTGCTAGAGCAGATATATAAAGTGCAGCTCCACATAGACCACTTGGTTTCCTACCAGTCTGCAAATTTTAAGGGATGTGTTATTGACATAAATATATCCTCGGAATAGAAAACGAGTCCCCAGACCCTTCTTACCTGCATCCAATCCCGCTTCATGCTAGCAATAATCTGAAGCGCAGTTCTGGAAACATTTTTTATGTTGAGGGGAGTATCAAAATCATTTTTATATCTGCTTCTTAACAGACCTACAAATAAGAACTCAAATGTTGCTCATAAATCGACAAAATTGTCAAGATAAACAACAGAACCCCAGAAGAAGAAGAGGAAGGAGGGAGGAGGATAAGAATAAGTAACCATC